>OX030948.1:87780790-89057441 GCA_943735915.1 Pherbina coryleti
TTAGGTTGCAAAGACTCAACGGGCTATGATGACTGGAGCTTCGGTTCCTGGTAGGGTCACCCATGTCATACAGGCTGTTGAAGAGCAATGAACAAAGAGCTATCCGACCTACTCCCTAATCCAGGGTGTTATGCGTTTACGTGCCCATTGGATAGTTTGCAGGCAGCGAGTATAAAACTGCCTGTATTTTTACGGAGCCTCTCTGATACCTGGCCGCCTCAGGGAGTAACTGTGGCCTTACCGCGGCATTGGGGTTAGGGCGCGGTGGACATCTTTTCCCCACTATTTACTGACCACTGTAATGGCAGACCCTGAACCGAGTCTCGGGCTGGATCGGGGCTCCACGCGAAGGCTGCATTGCTTTTGAATGCGGTTCCGATTCCGCTCGAGGATGGGTATCAGGGCCTGTCATTTTAACTCTCTTCGCCTAACGAGGAGGGAGTGGTCGAAAAACCCAGATGAGCACACCAAACAAAACAAAAACACAAGACGGGCAGTCTCAAAATGCCAACGAGATGCAGCCTCCAGCTGCATCAGACACGCGGTCTTTAAACGCTCAATTGGGCAAACGCCCTACAGACATGCGGTCTTTAAACGCTCCGACACAAAAACCTGCGACGGAAACTGCTGCTCTGGCCACCAAGCCGGGCTCCAGTGGAAGTAGCAAGTCTGCCTCGGCTAAAAGTGTGCCACCCACGAAGAGGACAGACAAAGCTGCACGGAAAGCAGCGCTAAGAGTACGGGACTGCGTTTTGCGCATACCGGAAAACCAGCGTACCGTGGAGCAGAAATCTTCCTTGAAGTGGGCGGTAGGCATCATAGGAGAAGTCAAGGCTCCCCCAAAACCAACGCCTGCAAAGCGACAGAGATCTCTTGAGGAGGTCTCTCAGCCGATGGCTAAAAAAGTTTGTGGTAACACAACCACTCCAAAGCTTTTCAGCGATGTCTTAGCTGGGCATATAACCATTGCGGTCATCGACAAAAGCGATCCGGACGGCAGCATTTCGCCTGAAAGATGGAGGAAGGTAGTAGTCAAAATGGCTACTATCTTCATTCCAATTATGCAGGAATTTCCGGGCAAAGGCCCTTCTTGTCGCGACAGTGGATGGCATCAGGGCCACGTGAAGCTGATCGCTTGCGACGACCAGAGGTCAGTCGACCTCTACAAGATCGCGATCTCCAGGATAGGGGAGGTATGGCCGGGCGCTAAACTCGAGGTTGTTGGAAGGGATCAGATCCCTAACCGGCCAAGAGCGCATTCCCGGATCCCTGCCGAACCTTCTGACCCCCAAACAATCCTGGAGCTAATTCGGTTGGGAAACCATGATCTACCTACAGGTAACTGGAAGGTGACAAAGGTGGAAGAGCCAAAAGGGGACTTCAGATCGGCAACATTTGTCATCAATCAGGAGTCCCTGGCTATCTTGTCATCCAAAAGTTACGTGGTAGACTATGGTTTCACCTCCATAGAAATGAGGGTCTTCAAAAAAGATGAGGCGTTATTGGAGGAAGAGCAGGCTTCCAGTTCAATTAAGAACGCCTCATCTCCTCACTCCTGCACCAGATGAGGCTAGCTCTGATACAGAGCTAGCACGATCTCTCCGGTTATCCTCATTAGAGGATGACCTCCTCAGATCGGACGATGAGTCCGACATTACTGTCGTGGAGGTTAGTCCCACTACTAGCAGCGCTAATGCTGAGAGTAGTACAGATTAACCTCCACCACTCAAAGGCTGCGTCCGCCAGTCTAACTCTCCGTCTTACCAAGGGCGGAGAAGATATTGTCCTGATCCAGGAGCCGTGGGTAGTCTGCGGTCTGGTATGCGGACTCAGGACCCCTTCAAACACGCTGATTTACACCAAAGTGCAAGGTAAACCGAGGGCGTGTATTCTAATTAAAAATAATCTGAGTGTTTTTACTCTCTCTAATTTCAGCAACAAGGACACTGTGGCCATAAGTGTCGAGACAGGCCATAACAGCTTGTGGCTTGTATCGGCATACTTGGCCCACGACCACGAAGTCCTCCCAGAAGACGTCATAAAAGACCTGGTCTCCAAAGCGGCGGCTGAGAACAAGGACCTGATCATCGGGTGCGATGCTAACGCCCACCATGAGATCTGGGGAAGCTCAGGTACCAACAAACGGGGTGAGTCTCTTTTTGATTACATCCTCACGACTAACCTTATCATAAGTAACGTGGGTTGTGAACCTACATTTATTATTAGCAATAGGCAGGAAGTTTTAGATATTACTCTTGCCTCCGACAATATATCTAATAGAATAAAGAATTGGAGAGTTTCAAAAGAACACTCCTTCTCTGACCATAGATATATTCTTTTTGACATAGATGACTTTGCCCCGAGATCACGTAGTTATCGTAATCTCAAGCAAGTCAACTGGGATCTCTATACAGAAACACTAATGACAGAACTTCCTAACGGACCATCTTGTCTCCCCACTTGTAAAAACTCCTTAGATGACTTAGTAGACAAACTCACTGCGTCTATGAATAAAGCTCTTGACACTGCGTGCCCGCTCAAAACACCAAAAGGAAGGAAAAAGCCACCTTGGTGGGGCACTAAACTAGAAGAGCTCCAAATGAAGAGCAGAAAACTCTTCAATGAGGCAAAAGCCACTAGATCCACAGATGCGTGGACAATCTACAAAAGGGCTCTAAACGAGTATAAAAAAGAATTACGCAAAGCTCAACGACAATCCTGGAGAAATTTCTGTGAAGAAATATCACAAACCTCCGAGGCGTCGAGACTTAGGAAAATTCTAGCATCTAGTCCACCTAACCCGAGCTTCATGAAAAAGAAGACGGGACCTGGACCACCAACAGTGAAGAATCTCTTAATATCTTGGTAGAAACTCACTTCCCGGGCTGTTCAAAGATAGGGAATGCTCCAACACAAGAGGTGCATTTTCCATCCATTGACAACTCTCTACAAATAATTACACAATCGAAGCTAAAATGGACCAAAGAAAGCTTCAAACCGTTTAAGTCTCCAGGACTTGACGGCATAGCCCCAATTGAAATTCAAAAAACTTACGACATCATAAGCCAATGGCTTATGATAATCTATCAAAGCTGTCTTAACCTAAATCACATCCCAAAACAATGGCGACACGTGAAGGTAGTCTTTATACCTAAGACAGGAAGAAGCTCGCACGTAAACCCAAAAGACCTTCGACCAATCAGTCTCTCATCTTTTCTTCTTAAAACTCTCGAGAGACTAATAGACATCTACTTGAGACAAAAAATAGAAGTAAATCCTATCTCGCCAGCACAACACGCCTACACCAAAGGCAAATCTGTGGAAACGGCTCTCCACTCCATAGTATCTATCATTGAAAAGTCCCTTCATCAGAAGGAATATACAATGATAGCCTTCATTGACATAGAGGGTGCCTTTAACAACGTCAAGGCGCAGGCTATCACAAATGCGCTGACGGAGCTTGGGGTGGATTCTGCGCTGATAGCACTTATAAATCAAATGCTAGTAGGCAGGATTATAAGCGCGAGTCTCGGAGCAGCATCCACGCTAAGATCTGTACCAAGGGGAACACCTCAGGGAGGAGTTCTCTCGCCTCTACTCTGGAACCTAGCGGTGAATGAACTACTGGGTAAACTAGAACAAGAGGGGTGCAGGGTGATAGCCTACGCCGACGATGTTGCTATCGTCACCTCAGGTAAATATGTGTCCACCCTCCAAGATATTATGCAAAATTGTCTTAACACTCTCGTAAACTGGGTTACCGGCTGTGGACTTAGCGTTAACCCGATAAAACCGAGTTAGTGATCTTTACCAGACAACACAACTTGTCCACTATTAGTCCTCCAAAACTGGGAAATACAAGACTAAACTTCTCAGAACAAGCAAAATACCTGGGTCTCATTTTAGATAGGAAACTAAATTGGAAACCCAACCTGCTCGAGAGAGCCAAAAAAGCCAACATAGCCCTATACACATGCAAAAAAGCAGTGGGTAGCAAATGGGGATTACAAACTAGGGTAACTCACTGGCTTTATACAGCTGTTATTAGGCCAATATTGTTATACGGTGCTATAGTCTGGTGGCCAACACTAAGCAAACAAACACACCTCAATATACTTCGCAAAGTTCAACGGTCTGCAGAGCTGTGCATCAGTGGAGCGCTGAGAACCACTCCTACTGACGCACTCGATACTTTGCTCCATCTAACTCCACTAGATATCCTAACAAAACGGATAGCTGCAAACACAGCAATCCGTTTAGAAGTCACTTCCCAATGGAAATAGGGCACAATAGGACACTCTGACACCAGGAAACTCACTCCTCAAATACCCAAGAATATAGACTACATCACTCAAAAACTTTTATTCCACAAAAAGTTTGATGTATCAATCCCCTCCAGATACGAATGGGATATTGGAAACCCTCCACCAAACAATGCCACTAGAATCTACACTGATGGATCAAAACTAGATGGCAAAGTAGGGGGAGGAGTCTACTCTGAATCCCTAAACATTAACCATGCCTTTAGGCTCCCCGACCACTGCAGTGTCTTCCAAGCGGAAGTCACTGCCATACATGAAGCCGTTACTTGGCTACAAATGAACGAAATATTAGCAAAAGATATTTGTATTCTATCTGATAGTCAAGCCGCTTTGAAAGCCCTGGAATCTGTTGAAATAACATCAAAAACAGTCTTAGGCTGCCGCAGATCTCTAAATGAGATGGCAGAGCATCTCAATATATTTCTATGCTGAATCCCCGGACATAGAGACTTCCAAGGTAACTGCAAAGCAGACGAACTCGCTAGAAACGGTACCATCAAACCCTTATCGACAGATAAGGAACAAATTGGAATACCTCTCGCAACATGCAAGCTACTGATAAATGAACTATCCCTTGAAAACAGCAACATCAGGTGGTCAACGGGTAGTACATGCAGCATATCGCGTCAAGTTTGGCCAACACTGAAC
Source organism: Pherbina coryleti (assembly GCA_943735915.1). NCBI lineage: Eukaryota > Metazoa > Arthropoda > Insecta > Diptera > Sciomyzidae > Pherbina > Pherbina coryleti. Next base: position 87,785,761 of record OX030948.1, read on the forward strand.
TTAAGACGCTCAAAAGAACTAATATCCCTTAGAAGGGACCAAATAAGTATTACAATAAGCGTCCTAACAGGACACTGCCTGATTGGAAACCACGCCCAAAGACTGAATACTCCCCATAACGACTTCTGCAGAAGCTGCAGAGATGAAGAGGAAGTTGAATCCACAACACACCTTCTCTGCACATGCCCGGCGCTGGCCAGAAAGCGCCATCTCTTCCTAGGTAACTGGTTCTACAGTGACCTGGATGAGCTCTCAAAAACTTCGGTCTACCGAATACAAAGCTTCATAAATAGCTCCAACTGGTTCAAATAGGGTGGAAATAATTAACCCCTGGTATCACAACGGGCCAAACTGGCCTAAGTGTGTCTCATAGGAGACAGCCACGTCAACCAAACCTAACAAAAATGAAAAAAAATTCCAGTTAAACATTTTCAAAAAATGTGTCCAAAAATTTACCAGAAGTTTACGGTTTGCAAACAATTTGGTCACAAAGTAACAAATGGTAATAATAAGGTCACAAATGCGGTAAATGTGCGTCAAACACCCAGTAAGCGGCCTCGGTAGTCGAGTAGGTAGCGTGATCAACTGCCACCCCAGAGGTCCCGGGTTCGAATTCCGGCTAGGCCATGATCCTACGCTTTTACCTTTGGCATTTTCAATTTTCTTCCCTCATTTTCCAATCAACTGAAATTGAAAACTCATCAATATTTACGACTTGATGTCGTAGTTGGTGGTAGAGAAGTTTGTGGATGAGATTGCCTTACAACTTGAATTGATTGAGGTAAAGGTATAACACTTGCCTCAGATTCAAATTCACATGTTTCTACAGCTTTTCGCCACGCTTAGAACATCCTACAAATGTTTCACTTGATTGCCCCTCACACTAATCTGCTACCCCATTTCGAAACAAGCCAGACTTGACTGAATAGGTGTTTCACCTGAAATCCTTGGTTCAAAGCTTAAAAAACAAAATTATAAGATTCTATATGTTATACTCTGAAGTACAAACCATACTTCATTATGTATGTCAAATTTAGTAAATAAAACAATCAATAGAAAGCTTACGTTTTATTATAAAATTAACGTTGCTAATGCTATAGAACTTACAAAAAAATAATAACTTTACATTAGGAAATAATTGTGTAAAAATAAATGTACATAACATACTAAAATAATCAAAAAATATGAATAAAATCATAATATATATCAATCAATACAAGTACAACTAAGTTACCTGTTCAATAATGCATTATCTTCATTAGTGAAGATTGTCAAAAAAATATTCAATAATAATAATAGACATGTCGGATTATGCCAAATTAGACATGGGCAGGATTACCGGGGGTCCATTGTAGAAAAAAGATGAACGCTGATTGTTGATTAAAAATTTGATTTGGAAACAGTTCTTCGAATGACACTCTTAATAAACATTCCCTGAAAGCTTGTTGTTCTGTCTGGTTCATTACGAACACTTTCCTTATTTGTTTAAGTATTGCAGATTGTTGTTTAAAGCAGTGTGAACAAAAACCAAGACTCGACTTCCATCTTTATTCAAATGCACAGTGCTACCTCTTGATGCTTCTGAATGTACGAAACCTTCTTTGGCAGTTTTAATGCACTTGTTATTGACAATATTTAGAACATTTCTAATTCTACTTTTGAATCCATGTCGCGATCAATGTAACATTATTCTATCGTGAATAATGTCGTGATATTCGCGTGATATTGATCGCGACATGGATAGGAATAGAGGCTTAGAATTATTTCCAAATATTGTCGACAAAATACATGTTACTAAAATTTTATAAAGTCTTTTATAAAGTCGTCTATTTAAAAGACGATTTATAACATTTATTCTTGGTTTTTTTTTCAACTGATTATTTGAATTTTAATGTATAGTTATGTATTGATAGCATCTGATAATGGTTTGATGAGTTGGTGTTAAAATCAACACATTCTTAATGGAAGCCATGAAAGGAAATGAGCCTACCAGTCACCAAATAATGAAAAATTATAAAAATTGCAAATTTCTTTTATTTCACAGGGTTTACCAACACATGTAAATAAAAATATTAAACAATTTAATCTTCATGTGTTTGCATCTATTTACAAACTTCATGATAGCAGTTATTTATTTTAGTTAGTAATAAGCAGCTGTTGCAGCGAACAACATTCGCCTCAATGTTTTTGTTGTTGTTCCATGCTATTCGGTTATTTATAGCGAGCGAGCGAAGCGAACGACAGATATGTACATGCAGAAGCAGACAAGCAGCAAACTGAATTAAGCGAATATGTATCAACAAAAAAAGATATGGAAATATTATTTTCAAAAAATTTCTAAACTAACCAGAATTTCCAAATTTGGGCTTCGTCCGCAAATAATTTAAGATCCGTAGAACAGTTTAGAAAATGAAATATTAAAATTGGTCAACCCATTTCAGAGTTCTGCTTATTTAAACATTCTTCATGCAAGTTGTTCTATGGGAGCTTGCATAAGGAGTCCAAAAAAAGTACACCACAAGAACGACTCATTCAAGGTCTTTAAGATATATCTCAAATTTTTTCTGTACGACTTACGGTTTCAAAGTTACAGCTATTTGAATAAATGCACTTATTGTATTTTTTAAAATATTTTCAAATTTTTTACAGTGCATAACTTAAAAAAGAAATTGTTTTCGCAAAAACAAAAATACAGTTTAAGTTATTTTCACGAGCAGTACTACCCTACAAAGTTTAAAAAACATCTGAACCACAAAGGTCCGATTTTGCTCAAAAATAGCCGAATTGATATGGAATCATCGATATATGTATGCTAAATTTCCACTTTAAATAAATAAACTTACCTTCATGATCGACACTTGATTAAAAATTTCGTAATAATGTCATAACTTTATATAAGTTTTTTTTTTTTGCAAAAAGAAACGGAACTCTTAAAAATTAACAAAGACAAAAAAAAAGAAAAAGAAAACGGTAACATTTCATCAAAAGTTTGATCGAGATTGACCTAACAAATTTAAATAAGAATAAACTAATTCAAAAAGAAAATTGAACTAAACATAACATAAACCATGTTAAATAACTGGGAAATAAAATTAAATGCAAAATTTAACTAAATACAACCTAAACGAATGTAAGCCAAAAGAATTTAAATTTGAAAAGCAAATTTAACTGGAGTTAACTTAATTTCAGATAGGCGAAGAAATCATCGAGGCCATTGATTCAACTAAAAAATTCACTGAATCGAATGCTAAGTCGGTGTCGGAAAATATTAAGTCAATAAAAGATACGGTGAACAAAGATTGCAAATGCTATGCAATCGAATCCCACATTTGAAAAATGTACATGGAAATAACAGAAAACATAAGTGGCGTCCGTGGCGTAGTTGGTTAAAGTGCGTGGCCGCTATGTCAAAGAACCTGGAGACCCAGGTTCGAACCCCAGAAGCGACAGAAAATTATTTGAATTAAAATAATTTTTCTGTACGGCCGCCACCTCTCTGCAGACAATGGCAAACCTCAGAAAGTAATTAAAATGCCATGTCAAAGCTTCTTGAGAACAAGAACATTCCGTTCATCGCCGTTCGGAGTCTGCGTTAAACATGTAGGTCTGGTTCTCGGTCAATTGTGTACAAACTTAATAACACGCACAACACAATTGATCATAAGAAGCTAGGTCAAAGTCCTTTCAAAGGCTGAAATGGCCAGTTATTTATTTTTTTATTTTTATTTTATTTTATCACGAATATTTAAACCTATGAAGCTGATCTTCAACTTCATGGCAATATGATCGCAATCCGGAATGATCTTGATGAGATGTTCCAAACTATATCCAAAAAAGCAAATCATCCACGCACCTTACCTGATTCCCCTCTAGTTGATATGTTATTCTCTAAAATGAGTGACATCATTGATGAACTCAGTGCTTTCCGCTCCACATTAGGGGAGATTGCAAACGTCCTGTGGCAACAACAGTGCTGCCGAGAGTACTACTTGATAAGTACATGTACTACTCGTATGTCTTCCGTACTACCCATATTTAAATTGTACTACGATAATAAAAACTTCTCAAATTTAAAATGTACTACTATTTATTTAGTTTTCTAAACTTGTTTTCAAATTTTTTAGGATTTTACACAAAATAACTAATGTGTTACTACCCTTACCATTGCTTACGAAATAACTTTCTTGTACATTTTTTATAGGTTATTCCAATTAGTTTACACAAAAAATCTTGTTTGATTACACAGTGTGACGACAAAAAAAGCACAACCAAACTTTATAGAAATTCTTAAAGAGGCACATGTTGTGAGTCCATCGCACTTGGTCTGACCTCTCAATGTCGTCACAATTTTTTTTAATTCGTTTTTAAAGTTGAAGGGTTCGATTTTTGTTGCGCGGACGTTCATTGAATTTTTACAGCTATTTGCCTTGTTGGAAATGAAAAACAAATTCCACTTCTTTTCAGTAGAATTTCACGTAGAATAAGGGTGTATAAAAATAAATACGATAAAATACAAAATGAAGCGTGTAGCGAAGCAAATTCCTTAATTTTTCTTTAATTTCATAAAACAAATTAGTGTTTCTATAAATTTATATGATATAATGCTGCATGAATGACATCTTTTTTTTCACAAAAATTAATTGCATGCAAAAATACCTTTTCATTGAATCCAAAACCATCAATATCGGTTGAGAATTGGCAAAATGGCGGCAGTTTAAGCGTTTTTTTTTCGTCATACAAAACTGATTCCCATGTATATGTTGCTATCATACAAAGTGCTCTCATTTTGTCAAATCTAAACCGATTTTGGACATCTTTAGCTCATTGGAAAGAAAATATGATGAGTAACATACATCTACAGCATTGCCATATAGATATTTGAAAAATATAAAAGCTACTATGGAACGAATGTTTATTCGTTTTTTTTTATTATATTTTTATTTTAAATAGAATTTTTATATGAATGAATGTGTACGAGTGTATAAAAAAAGCACGCTGCACACCATATAATCTGAAACATTTTTGTAAGATAATTTTGAAAAATTGTAAAGCATTTTATTTAAAGAGCATTGACGAGCGTGAATCGTGCAGCGGCGCGCCGAACACCTTGACGACTGCAGCGCCCGTTTTGCCACAACGGCGGGTAGCCATAAGTGTACAGTGACCACAGGTCAAGCCCTCTGAGAGTGCAGAATATTTTACATTTTGACCTGAACTCAAAAAATGTTGAACTGTTCTTAGTGGAGAAAAGATCAGAAAAAATGCAATATTTTTTCAATGCTGTACTGTTGCTTACTTTTGAGAAAAATTGTTATAATATTTATTTTGTCATCCTTGAAAAAGCTCAAATTTTAATGAAATGTCAATGATAACATTTAATATTTTCCTAACATGTCACTTTTTTTTGTTCATTCAGTTGGTAGCATTTGAGGGCAGAATTTAAAATCGTCAACTTTGAGAGTGAAAAATTCTGCATTTTTTCTACTTTCGAGGTCAACATTGTCGATAAAAGAACTCGATTTAATTTACAGGTCAGAATTTTTTTTGAGAAAAAAGCACATAAAGGGCAGAATTCCCAAAGAGGGCAGAAAAAATGCAGAATATTTTTGAGAAAAGTAAACGCCATAAGATAGGACTGTAAATGCCGAAGATAAACTTAAATGAATGATCTACAATTTTTTCAAAATTATCTTACAAAAATGTTTCAGATTATATGGTGTGCAGCGTACTTTTTTTTATACACTCGTACACATTCATTCATATAAAAATTCTATTGAAAATAAAAATATAATAAAAAAAAAAAACGAATAAACATTCGTTCCATAGTAGCTTTTATATTTTTCAAATATCTATATTGCAATGCTCTAGATATATGTTACTCATTATATTTTCTTTCCAATGAGCTAAAGATGTCCAAAATCGGTTTAGATTTGACAAAATGAGAGCACTTTGTATGATAACAACATATACATGGGAATCAGTTTTGTATGACGAAAAAAAAACGCTTAAACTGCCGCCATTTTGCCAATTCTCAACCGATATTGATGGCTTTGGATTCAATGAAAAGGTATTTTTGCATGCAATAAATTTTTGTGAAAAAAAGATGTCATTCATGCAGCATTATATCATATAAATTTATAGAAACACTAATTTTTTTTATGAAATTAAAAAAAAATTAAGGAAGTTGCTTCGCTACACGCTTCATTTTGTATTTTATCGTATTTATTTTTATACACCCTTATTCTACGTGAAATTCTACTGAAAAGAAGTGGAATTTGGTTTTCATTTCCAACAAGGCAAATAGCTGTAAAAATTCAATGAACGTCCGCGCAACAAAAATCGAACCCTTCAACTTTAAAAACGAATTAAAAAAAATTGTGACGACATTGAGAGGTCAGACCAAGTGCGATGGACTCACAACATGTGCCTCTTTAAAAATTTCTATAAAGTTTGGTTGTGCTTTTTTTTTTGGTCGATTTCGTCACACTGTGTTATTATAGATTTTTAATAAAATTGAATAAAAAAGAAATTTCATCGCCACAATTGCAAGATCTACAGCTGCAAGGTTCGTCGCTTGCCTATTCAACAAATTCATATACAGTCATTGACAATGATGAAGAAAGTGCTATGGATGTTAGTGTTCCAGGTGATTCTTTGAATCCAGAGATTGAAGTTATCGGTAATGTTGTGGAAAAATGTGTCGAAAATTCTTCGAATTCAAAACAAAAACCAAGTAGAAGATGTAACAAATGTTTCACACTTTCTGCAGCTGCTCAAAGTAAGTACAGAAAGCAAAGTTTTCGTACGTCATGGCTAGCAGAATTTAGTTGGCTTAGGAAAGAGGTTCGTCCTAACCTACCTTCAAAACCATTTTGAAAGTCCTGCAAAATTTTATTGGCTAATAACAACACTAATCTAATTAGAAATGAAAAATGTATGTCACACATGAAGTCAATTGAAGTTCTTAAGAACCAGCCATTCATTCTTGATGAGGAAAAACTTCAAGTTCATAAAAAAAATCACTATGAGAAAAATTGCTGAGTTAATTATGATGTTTCTAATTCAGCACAATTTGGCGTTTTGCTTAATACTTACTTACTTACTTATCTGGCGCTTAAAACCGTAGGTCGGTTTTGGCCTCGAATAAGAAATTGGGCCAGCCATTTCTGTTCTGCGCTTGTTGGTGCCAGTTGGAAACACCAAGCGTGGTTATCCATCACCTTCCAACGAAAATGTGTGCGTCCTCTTCTGCGTTGACCACCACCGGGCACCGAATCGAATATTTTTTTCACTGGATCGTCGTTTTTCATTCGCTCAACATGACCTAGCCAGCGGAGCCGCTCGATTTTAATGCGCTCAACTATGTCGCAGAGTGGACCGAAGATTTAACAAAGGATCTTTCTCTCGAAGGCTCCCAGAGTATTTTCATCAGAACTGCTCAACGTCCAGGTTTGTGCTGCATATAATAGGACGGGCATGATTAGTGACTTAGAGAGCGTGAGTTTTGTTCGTCGAGAGAGGCTCTGCTTCTCAATTGCCTACTCAGCCCAAAGTAACACCTGTTGGCAAGAGTTATCCTTCGTTTTATCTCAACACTGACATCGTTGAATGAGTTAATGCTGGATCCCAGGTAGACGAAGTCTTTAACAACCTCGAAGGAGATGTTGTCAACAGTGACGTGGTTTCTAAGACGCTGGGACTGTTTATTTGTTGACACTAGGTATTTCGTCTTATTTGCATTCACTGCAAGACCCATTCGACTCGACTCTTTCGCTAATCTGGAGAATGCTGCAGTAATTTGAGCGTATTATGATCAATAATATCGATATCATCAGCATACGCCAGCAGCATAATACTTTTGTAGAATATCATGCCACTGCGTCTCAAATCAGCAGCTCGGATGATCTTCTCCATCATTAGGTTGAAAAAATCGCACGATAAATAATCACCTTGTCTGAAACCTCGTTTGGTATCGAATGGAGAAGTGAGATCCTTCCCGATCTTAACTGTGCTGATGGTGTTGCTCAGTGCCATTCTGCAAAGACGGATGAGCTTTGCAGGAATACCAAATTCAGACATGGTGGAGTATAGATGATTCCTTATTGGACTGTCGAAGGCGGCTTTGTAATCGACAAAAAGATGGTGTGTGTCGATTTTTGAAGCGAAGATTTTTACGCCTCGTTCTGCGATTTTCTAGAGTGAAATCAGAAAAAACGACACTTTTTTCCGACACCTTTTTTCTTAGAATTGATATTGTTTTTTGCTTGCATCAATTGAACCAGAAAATGTTAAATTAAAAATAATTTCTTGCCCGCTGCAGGAATTGAACCCACAACTCACAGTTCTATCGTTTGTTGGTACTTTCCTCTAACCATTACGCTAAAACCCTTTCTTTCTTAATTTTGTTGATTCAGTGATAAACATTAGCTAAAGCTATGTTTCAGCAGATCACAGATTACTTTAAGAAAGGATTGTGTGTTGGCTATTCTAGGACTGTGTATTGGCTAGCCATCCGACAAAAGTAGCAAACAAAACGAACTATAGCAAAGATAACTAAATTTACCGAGCTATGGTTTGAATCTTCGGTTTGTCCATGCGAACTAAAAGACCTAACGAACTAAAAGAACGAACGAACTAAAAGAAATATGCACTAAGGATTGTGTATTAGATGTTGTTTCTACTTCCTACTAAAGGTCGTTATAAATATCGTTAAAAATAAACAACCTGTAAGTTGATTAAATTGTAACAAAATTAATGATTTTTGTATATTTATTCCCTACAACTGAACAGGGGGCTTTAAGGGAGGGCCGAAGAGGGTTAATATATATGATATATATATACTTTGTTATTTTAAAGTTTTGAATTTAAAAATTATTTTAATCGAAAAAACGCTAATAAATTATCAAATCTATGAATTTGCGAAAATGCTTCGCTTCTCTCGTGTGTCCAGTGACGCACCTGTGTTTTTTTCTAGGGTCTTCTCCAATATATGTCGTAGCGTAAATATTTGGTCTATGGTGGATTTACCAGGTCTGAAGCCACACTGATAAGGTCCAATCAGCTGGTTTACGATGGGCTTCTTTCACATAATACGCTTGACAGGACCTTATATGCAATATTAAGAAGGCTTATCCCACGGTAGTTGGCGCAAATTGTGGGATCGCCTTTCTTGTGGATTGGGCAGAGCATACTGAGGTTCCAATCGTTGGAATGCATTCTCCCGACCATATTCTGCATAGAAGCTCATTAATGCATTTAAATAGAGCTTCGCCTCCATTCTTGAAGAGCGCAGCAGGTAAGCCATCGGCTCCTGCGGCTTTGTTGTTTTAAGCCGAGCTATAGCTTTCAAGACTTCACTATGGTCGGGCAGCGAAACTTCAACGCTGTCGTCCAAAATTGGGGATTCCGGGATATTATCTCTATTGGCGGGATTGTTGTCGTCGTCGCCATTTAGAAGCCTAGAGAAGTGTTCCCTCCACATCATCAGTGTACTCTGGTTATCTGTCACTAGACTCCCATTTTCATCCTTGCAGGAAGAGGCTCCGGTCTTGAAACCATCGGTCAGGCGTCTTATTTTTTCTAAAAATTTTCGGACCTCATTCCTTTCTTTTCCTCATAGCAGTGCGTCTGCAGAAAGGAAGTTTTCTGATTTAAACCTCATAAGAGATAAAAAATGCAATTCACTTCTACGGCTGCAAGACGGCTACGATCAATTCTATTTTGATATCAAAAGAAATATAAATATTAATTATTTATTAATATTTATATGACCTATTAAATTAAATATTTCTTTCAAAATATACCAAAACTTAATCTCGAAATTGATATATAATATCTACCTAAATTTTTAAAGCATACTTAGCCAAAAGTAGATTATATTTGTAAATCCATTTTCAAATTCATCAGTTGAATAAAAAAATGTTAAGAATGGAAATTTCAAACAAAAATAACTGCAGTATTTTCGTTAATGTATTAAACTTTTTCTAAATACACTGTTCGTAAGAAACTTTTAATTATCTTTAACTCATATTTTCTTGATAAACTTCTGAAAGCACTTTTTTTAATTTTACTATAATGTTGCTTTAGGCTTTTCAAAAGAATTTCTTGTCAAAACAGGTACTTGTTTTATTCATACATAGGTTTAAAAGATAAGGCATTAAAATTATAAAAAAATATACATATATGTTAAAAACACTCTCAATAAAAATTGTTTGCACATGTATGTATTTCGTCTTTTTTATTTGATAAGAAATTTTTATAAAAACTTTCGGTACTACCCAAAACTCAGAACCTGTCCTACCCGAAAAAATTTCAAAACAGCAGCCCTGGGCAACAGCCACTCAGAGTCAACGAAGTCATAGACCTACAGCACTCCCAACTCGATAGCTCTTTCATCTTTGAAGAATTGTTGGAAGCTTCGAAAAATTCAATGGAAGCTCCTGTCACACCACCTCCCATAATACACTGCATTAAAAATTTGCACATACAGTAGATAATTTTTTATTTAAGCCATTGTATTTTCTAAAATAATGTACATATATTGAATAAGCATGTTTCATATTTTTTAGTTATTCATGAGTAATGATATTAAAAACAAAAACAACTAACTTATTGATTTCAATAATTTACGAAAATTCATGAAAGCGGCTATTCCCTTAATTGCAACTCAATTAATTGCACATACACTTGCATAATATTGGTAAAAAGCTCGATTAAATGTTAAAATTTTAACTGTTACGCCAAATTCATAGCGGAATTCAATTTTGTGAAAGGAATAAGTTAAATGTTTTCAAGTGCACTTTTTGGCATTGATTAAATCAATTATAAATTTGAGAAGTCATTGCAATTTTTTCCAAGCAATACTATTTTAATAACAAAAGAAATAAAGAAATTAATCGCGACAAACAAACGCAAAACATCACCCGAACTAATTTATCTAACCGTTTTCCAGCAGAGCCGAGTGCGTGATAGCAAAGTGTACTCATGTTTGTGTGTCTGTTGTGTGGTTACTTGGAGATTGAGTTAGTGTTGTATCCGTTTTGTGCCTGCTTTTGAGTCGTTCTTGTGTTTTTTTTTTCTTTTGTTATTTGTTTGTTCTGTTGAGTGTTGTTTTGTTTCTTTTTTTTTTTTTGTTTTTTAACTCTCTCTAAACTTAATGACTCCAAAAATTACGCGGAAGCGAAAGGAAACTTCGCCAAATGCATATGTAGTGCGTTATCCAGCAAACAAGTCGCGTAAGCTTGACCACAGCGAAGCTAAATTAATTCTTGCTCAAATAAAGCTGATGGAAGAGCGGCTTCAATCACACACTGAGCTAATAATAAACCGTCTCTCGAGCGAACTGTCAGCGAACTTGACATTAAATTGAACTCACGAATTGAGAGTGAAATTGCTATTGTAAACTCCTGCATAAAGGAATTAAATGAAAAAATAATAAGAATTGATGCTGAGTTCAGTTAGCTGAACTCACTCAAAGTTGAAGTTGAGAAACTGAAATCTCAAGCTGAAGCTAAGACCCCAGTAAGAGATTTTTCTTGTGATGCTGTAATATTTGGCATACCTTACGTTGAGTCTGAAAATTTAAAAAGTACATTCATATTTGTCGCTCGATTGATTTTCTAGCACCACAAATTCGTGACATTTTCCGCAATAAAAACAGCAACGCTCAGCAGCTAAACTCGGCCGTCATCATCAAATTTTACACTCCCTACGATAGAGCTCGTGTTCGAAGGCCTTTGCTGAGTTTCGGCGTAGAGCTAAGGCTCCTGTTACACTGAGAGGAGCAGGATTTGACTTTGATAATAAGGTACTTACTTTTGAAAGTCTATCACCTGAGCTGAGGAAAATTCTACAAGCTGGAATTAAATTAAAACGCTCCAATAAGCTCTTCAATATATTTTCTTTTCGCGGAACCATACGTGTAAGAGTATATAAAGATGATGAAGCGATTGCAGTTAGCAGTGAAGCTGAGCTTCACAAATTGGTGTCAAAAAGTATTGATACACTGGGAGATTAATTTTATTGATAAGCTTATTAATTATACATATTATTATAATTATTTCTATCCTTTCTTTCTGCTTCTATCCTATCATTCAGTTCTCCTTTTTTCTACTATTATCCTTTATAATATTCGTCTGACATCTAAACCAATGTTTTTTATGACTTCTAGAATTATAAATGGTGTTGATGAAAGCTTTGATTGACATTCTGTGTAGGCAACGTGATGGTCTGTCTGTTGTGCATTTCAAGGCTAGGAGTCTGAACCCGTCTAAACTTGATTATGTAAAATATGTGTTTGAAAATTCTGATGTAGACGTTATATGTGTTTCCGAGACTTGGTTCAACCCTGATATTCCCAATAATTATTATAAAATTGCTAATTACTCACTTTTTAGGAACGATAGGGTTGGCAGAAAGGGTGGGGGAGTTGCTGTCTATTGTAAATCCTTTCTAAATTGTAGACTTGTTAATAAATCCAATGGGTCTGATGTTGAATGTATAAATATTGAAATTGTTAATAGTAGCTCTAAACTTCTTCTCTCCTGTGTATATAACCCTAATAGATGCTATAGTCTTGAACCATTTTTCTGTGATAAATACAATCGTGTTATTGATTTTGATTTTTATACCATTTGTGGTGATTTTAATATAAATTTGCTCACAAAAGATCATGCCTCTGATAGTTTGGTTGACAAAGTAAATGTAGCGGGAATGAAAATAGTTAAGTCTTCTATTCCAACTCGTTTCGCCCCTAATGCTGCTCAAAGTTTAATTGATATTTTTATAATATCTGATCCTTCGTTGCTACTGCTTTTCGACCAAATATCATTTATCTCTGATCATGACCTTCTGTTTTGTGCTGTTAATTTTCCTGTTCGTTGTGATTCTACTCCAATATGCTTCTCGTATCGTGACTACAAATGAATAAATTACAAATAAATTAATTTCTATCTCAAATCAGTTGGAGTGATTGCTGGTTGCGTCCGTCCGTAGATGATAAGTTGAATATTCTTGTGTCCTATATCTCTGACGCTTTTGATAGCTATGTGCCTATGCGCACTGTGTCGGTTGACTATAAGTCTTGTCTATGGTTCACCACGTCTGTTAAATCTGCTATTAGAAAAAGAAATAAGCTTTATTGTATTTGGAAAAGGGTTCGTACTGATGTAAGCTTGGCGCAATATAAGTGTGCGCGTTATGTAGCAGTATCAGTAATTAGGCACTCTAAACAAATTTTTTTTCGTCGAAAATTGAATTGTTCACTACCAACAAAATTACTATGGAAGAGTGTCCGTAGTCTTGGAGTTTGTAGTAAAGATGACCAAAAGTGCACGATTGATTCCAATGTTCTTAACAACTTCTTCCTTGATATTTCTTCAAGTGGTAATCGTAATTTTCAATGTAGTTTTCGTCAGTTTCGTGATGTGGATAAGTTTTCATTTTCAAATATGAATGAAAATGATGTGCTATTGTCAATTATGAAAATTAAGTCATATGCTATTGGCGACGATGGAATTTCGCTTAGATTTATAAAAATTATTTAACCATACATTATAAGTCCACTGACACACATACTAAATCATTGTTTAACTACTTCATGTTTCCCTATTTCATGGAAAATAGCGACTGTGATACCAATTGCAAAAAACTTTAATCCAACTGCCATGAAAGACTATAGGCCCATTAGTATCCTGTCATCGCTCTCCAAGATTTGTGAATCAATAATGGCTAAACAAATAAACGAACACTTAGTAAAATTCAACCTTCTCTCACCATATCAATCCGGTTTTAGATCTGGGCACAGCTGTACCACTGCATTGCTTAAAGTTCTGGACGACATTCGAGTTCCGTATGATGCTGGACATGTTACTATCCTCTGTCTCTTGGACTTATCTAAAGCTTTTGATTGCGTCAACCATGATTTATTAGTTTGGAAGCTTAAACTACTTTTTGGTTTTGATAATAGTGTTCTTTCATTAATAACCAATTATCTTGTAGGAAGAACGCAAAGAGTTAAGGTTGGCAATATATTTTCTAACTATAAGAGTATTAAGTCTGGTGTTCCTCAGGGTTCAATTCTTGGGCCCCTCCTCTTTAGTGTTTTTATTAATGACATATTTAGCGTTTGTAAGGATGTGATGATTAGACAGCGGAAAATATGAAATTGCATATTTGTACTGAATGACCGTAAAACAATTTCGATGACACGTCCCGTCAAATTCTCTCTTGAAAAACATAACATAAAATTTGCATATTTTGCATATTGCATAAAAAATGCATATGCGCATTTTTAGTTCATATGCGAATAAAAAATTGCATATTTGCATATAATATACATATGCAAAATGTATGCAAGTCCATTTAACCACAACTGCATGTCTGCATGTGTTTGTGAACCAACAACAATTTCTATCATAGGAATGGGCGTATGCAGGTGGTGCAGGGAAAATGCCCCCTTTCCCCCCCCGCTTTGCATTTTTAGAAATCCTGCGGACGCCGATGATTAAAGGTAAATTGAGTCAACCGAAGCTGAGTTCTTCAGAAATAAAATCAACCGATGGTCGAAGATGTTTGTTGTTGTTAGAATAATTCGGGCAAAGCGATGGCAAGAGTTCAAGGCTCCTTTTAGAAAACTGAAATCCGGTGTTATTTTTTGGCCCATCTTGCTTCTTTTTCAAGATATGGCGTTCTTTCTAATTTTTTAAGGTTATTATTTTGACCGATCCCTCTACCTGTGCATCTCGATTTCGAGACTCCCTCTAGATAACCCAAAATCACTGTCATTTTTGGTCTATCTGGCTTCGTTTTCGAGTTATGCTTTTTCAAATTATTTAAGTTTAAATTACATTATCGACTCTCTTTACTTATGAGCCCCTCAGAAAACTAAAAACGACTGCTGAAAATTTTTCGATGCAGTTTGATGGTGCACTAGGTGTGCTCGCTACGATTTCCCGTTACTTTTACTTCAGTGTCGTTCTATGGTTTGATATTTTATTTCGTATTAAAACCTTCAAAATACAACGACACTAATGAAAAGCTTTTAAAATATGAAATTCTTGTTTTGTTGGCTTTGCTTCATACAAAACATTTTTGTTCGATGTCATGGCTACACTGAAACTACACCAACATAGTGTATACTATTCAAGTACTGTGAATAGAATGTTCTGTGCAGCTCTTTATTACCAACACATATAAATAGTGGCTCCCGGAATTTACGCCCGATGAACTTACGCCCGAAAGAAGAAATGGAAAAAAGCCCGATTTTCGATAGCATCGAATTTTGGAAAAAACGCGCGAATTTGAAATGGCAATTGAGCCCGAAAGAAGGAAACTACGCCCAAATGGTTTGGAAATTAAGCCTGAAAAAAAATGGAAATTATGCCCGAAATTTTCAGCAGTGTTTCGGGCTTTATTTCCAAATTTTTCGGGCCCAATTTCCATGATCCAGATTCAATGTACGACTATCAAAATATTAAACAACAGATTTAAGTAGTAAATTAAGGCTCTCCGCAAAATTACCCAAAGAAAAATCGCAAAAAAAAAAATAATGAAAAATCATCCAATTTTCTTGCATACGAATTTCATATGAAAAAACACCCAAAAATTGCATTCGTGATTTTTCGTTTTTTTTTTATGATCTTTCGTTTTCAATATTAAAAGAGAAACGTCAATCAGTTCTTAAAGATAACGGTATTTAAAGTAAAAGCAGCGGTTCTTCTTTTGTTTTTCTTTTGTATTTGCATCATTTGCTTGAGTTTGCTTGGTTAAATCAAAGGAAATATTTAGTACCGCGCCCGCGCATCGCGACGCGGCGGATCGCGGCGAAAATAAAACAGAAATAAATTGGGAAGGAGCTTGCAGAGAACAAGTTTGGAAACGGTGATCTACATAACAGTAATAAAAACTAATTAAAATTTCGCAACTTTTTATTAAACAAAACTTCGGGCGTTTTTTCCTTATTTTAATTAGGTAAAAATGCCCGATTTTTTTTTGGGCCTAAGTTCCAATTTTTTTTTCGGGTCTTTCTTCCATTTCAAATATTTGGAAAAAAAACCCGACATTTTTTGGCACAAACACCCAAAAACATGTCAAAATCGCCCGAAATTTGGGGCATTTTTTTCTAGGAATTAATGAACGATTTTGTATGGAGAATTTCGGGCTTTTTTACCATTTTTTTTTCGGGCGTAAGTTCATCGGGCGTAAATTCCGGGAGCCATAAATAGTATGTATTATACCACATGTGTATAAATTCTTTACATGTGTTTCAGGTTGTACAATCATTAAATTTGAATGAAGCAGTGGTAGTAAAAACCGCACAAGAGTTATTGCAAAATTCACTTTTATATAGGAGTTTAATTTTTATCAAAACCAAAATTTTAAATAAAACTTCGGTGGATTACCTGGAGTAATATAAAAATATTTTTTCTAAAAAGCGACAAAATTTTGCCGACGACAACTTGGAAAGTTTTAATAATTTATAGTAATATATATATGTTACCTTTAAGGCATGTTCCTACTTGACACGCTCGGTATTAGTGGAAATTTAAAATTGTTTTACAGGAAAACGGTAAGAGATAATTTAACATTTTTGGGATGAATAAATACACTAAAAATTTATTTACAAAAAATTGTTTATTTATTTTTAACATTTTTTATGTATGAAACTTTAAGTTGAATTTACATGTCGATATCGAAAGAGCTGATCACCATAATAACTTAAGTTGTAACTTTAAGTTTTCTTTGACCTAGAAAAAAAAGAAAAGAATTCAAAAATAATATGAGTATGGTTATAGTATGAACTAAAATTTCTAAGTTTGGTCAAAAACAAAAATTTATGAAGATTGAAAAAAAAAATCGTAAAAAACTCAAGTTTCTGTCTGGATTTTGTGCAAAAAAATAATAAAAATGTTTGTAATATTTTAGTTCACACGGAAACTTCACATGTGGAAAGTATGCGGTTAAAATTTGAAGACAATCGGACAAGGTAATTTTGAGTAAGGATGATAACCAGGTATAAAATATATAAAACATCATACATAAGAAATGTTAAAAATTAATAAAAGTTTTTTTTTGTAAATAAGTTTTTAGTGTATTTATTCAACCCAAAAAAATTTTTTTATTATCTCTTACCGTTTTCCTGTTCAAATTTTTTAAATTTTCACTCGAATACCGAGCGCGCCAAGTAGTGACATGCCTTAATAAAACGTTAATAAAATAATTTTTTTAATTTTTAACATTCTCTTTTTCAAGAAACATTTTAAATATATAAATTAATTTGGAAATTTTATAATATCAGAAAATTTTAAAGACTTTATAAGCAAAAATATGCAGCATATTTCTTGCATATGTAGAAAATATGCAGCATATTTCTTGCATATGCTTTTGCATATTTTTTGCATAAAATTTGCATATCATAGATATGGAGTAAAAAATGCATTCAAGAATTCAAAATTAGTACAAATCCAAAATTTGACTGCAATCAGACTTCAAATAAATTTTGCATATAATTCCGCTGTCTAGTGATGATGCATGCCTATGCTGATGATATTCAGCTCTACTTTTCTAATCGCGTTGGACTGGTTGAGGACTTATGTTGTAGGCTTAATGAAGATCTATATGCTATTGCTAGGTGGTCATATTGCAATGATCTCTATGTAAATAATAGCAAATCCTATATTCTGCCAATATTTAGAAATCAACTCGACCTCCTTGAAATTCCGCCTATTTATCTCAATGCAAATCGTCTTTAAGTAGTTGAGAAGATTAAAAATCTTGGTTTTTATATCAATTCAAAATTATCATCCTCTGATCATGTTAATTATATAATTAAAAAAGTGTACTATACATTACGTTGCCTACGCCTATCTGCTTGTTTTGTTCCTATTGAGACAAAAAAAAGACTTGTTATTCAATTAATAGTACCTTTGATTACTTATTCTGAATTAGTTTATAGTAAACTTGATTATCATTCTGCTCACAAAATTCAAGTTGCGTTGAATGATGCTACGAGATATGTTTATGGTTTGAGACGTTATGATCACATTTCAGTTAGGAGCAAGGAAATTTAGGTTGCAGTATAAGTAACTACTTAAACGCTAGGAATTGTCTCTTTTTGCATAAGTTGGTACATCATAGAACTCCATCATATCTGTTTCAAAAAATACGATTCAGTGCATCGACTAGAACAAGCAACCTGATAATTCCAAATCATACTTGCTTACAATCAAAACGAATGTTTTTCATTAACGCCATTAAAGTCTGGAATTCATTGCCGCATAATTTGAAATCTATCGTCAGTACGAATATATTTAAACTCTCTGTTCACTCATTCTTCTCTAACTCATAATTTTAATCTTTTTCTAGCTCACTTTACTCTTGAGGAATCCTTTTCTTTCTAATTTCTTTTCTTAGCTATATATTTAGATTATTGTATGGAAGTTAGGATTTTTTTTTTGTTATAAGGTTTTCATGTTATGATTTTAATGATATGATGAAATTTTAATGATGAGTTTGATATAATTTGTTGATTTCTATATGTTGCTTATAATAATACTTATTACTTTATCTTTTATTCTATTTTAGCTTTAAGTTTTTTAATGTCAACTGTTGATGATTTATACTTTACTGTTGTACGCTAAAAGATAACATAGAATCTTACTATACTTATTAAAATGAAATAAATGAATTTAAATTTGAAATTAGTCGTGCTTAAAAACTCTCTACGAAAGATTATTAAAATTTTTTAAAAATGACTTTAACACACAAAAAAGTGCCTATAGACGTAAAAAAATTAATCGTAAAGTTAAAAATGAAGGAAAAGTTATTCAGAAATAAGTAAAATTGTTGAGAGACTTCGTTCAACAATTCAATCTGTTGTAAACAATTTTTAACGAAATAAATCATTTGATATTGCATCTGGAAGAGGTAGGAAAAAAATATTGTTTATGGGAGAGGAGCGATTAATTGAACGAATGGTAAAAGCGGACCCGAAATTTGGTGCCCCAAAAATTGCGGCAAGCCTTGCAGAACATGGAGGTCCATTCGTTAATCCGCAAACAATAAGAAATTGTTTACATTCACATGGTTACAAAGGTTGCGTGTCCCGCAAATAACCGTTTATATCTTAAAATAATGCTCTTAAACACTTGGCATATGCAAAAGGATATGACGCGTTAAAAGCAAAAGAGGAACATATTTTTAGTGCAAGCAAAAGAGGATTGTAAAATAAATTCAAGCAAAAATGTAATAGGACAAGTTGCAAGAACATATTTGCAAGCGTCGGAAGGTTGTAAGCCAACATCAAAGGCGAGTAAGTTGCTAGAATTTGTTGATAGACTCTAAAATGACAAAATCTTATCAACAAAGTTGCCGTGAGGCCTTGTTTACGTTTTATTTTTTCATTGGAATTGTAAGCATTGTTTGTATACAGTTTTTTTGCATGGTTTTTATTTTCGCTCTTCTTTCTTTTTCGGTAGGTTTTTGTTGCACTAGGATTTTCTTAACTTACTTAGCTGAACATTTCGTCGATCGTAAGATAAGTTATACTTTTCCGTTTTTGTCTATCTCAATGGAGCTATAGAAAAAACCATGTAACTTCTTAATTTCTTATTGGATTAAAATGTACCCAAGAACAAAATTATAGAAAATTTTACCATCTTTAAAATGCCATCAAAAATGTTTACTAAATTTATTAATTTTTTTTTAACTTAACTTAACTTAATATTATACATATCTACCTAAATCCACCCCTTCTGTACCTATATAACAAATATAAATTCATTCACAATAAATCATATTGGTCTAGTTACCACGCAGCACAGAGGAATCGCTTCATACATTTCTTAACAAAACATAGAAGGAGTGGTCCTATGATAATGAAATTTTGCATGCTTGATTAAACGCATTTAATTAAGAAACGCCTACCTCCCATACAAAGAGACTTTATCAAAAATGTAAAATATCTTTTCATTCCAAAAATTCCAAAAATTAATATATAATAAGCATGCACTCTGAATACATAATCCAACGAAATTGAGTGAAAACCACGCCTATGTCCCGTACAAAGTAACTATCAAAAAACAAAAGCGAAAATTTTCTGTTAAAACTATGACGAACATGTCTTTACGTATAAACATTTTACCTTCGGCCCAGTCGAAGATCATTTCTTACTAGTTATTAAATAAACTAAAATAAAATTAAAAATGAGAGTACAACAGACTCTCACACATTAATTAATTTCGTTTTCCCTTTTTCATTTCGGAAATGTTCTAATTTCTGGACTTTTTTTCACAGAAATTTAAAAGAAAAGATCGATACTGTTTAAGAAAAATGTATATTAACTCAAAAGAATTTTTATTTATTAATATTTAATGTTTTTTTTAGCAAAAGTCATATAATTCCCATTTTTATGTATATATATCAATGAGAAAAGATCACTTATTTAATAAATAAAAAAACGTTCAGAAATTAGATCCACGGGTTTTAAATTTTTGAAATGGTCTAATTCTAATTTCTGGACAGTTCGAATTTGTGAGAGTGTACTCTGTAATATAAGTTAAATTAAAGTGTAATATACGTTTTAAATTAAACCCAATAACGAAAAATTTGTCGAGAAATAAAACAGTTCAAATATAACATAAACAATAATTAAGAACTATATTTTATAAAATTAAGAGAAAAAAATGCTGCTAAATCCAAAAATGGATTTATTTCACATTATTTGATTTTATTGATTATTTATTTTTAATGGGGGCATTTACACGCTGCAACACCTATGTGTTTTATTTTTTTATTTTACACTTTACCTTATATTTTAAAAAATATAAAAATAAAAAATAAATAACTGCCCATTTCAGCCCTTGAAAGGACTTTGACCTAGCTTCTTATGATCAATTGTGTTGTGCGTGTTATTAAGTTTGTACACAATTGACCGAGAAACGGACCTACATGCTTAACGCCGACTCCGAACGGCGATGAACGGAATGTTCTTATTCTCAAGAAGCTTTACATGGCATTTTGATTACTCTCTGAGGTTTGCCATTGTCTGCAGAGAGGTGGCGGCCGCACAGAAAAATTATTTTAATTCAAATAATTTTCTGTCGTTGCTGGGGTTCGAACCTGGGTCTCCAGGTTCGTTGACATAGCGGCCACGCACTTTAACCAACTACGCCACGGACGCCACTATATTAAAAAATATATAATGAATTTTATTTCATCTTTTTAAAATAACATTTATTTTCGTATATGTAAAAGATTTTAAAACATTAAAAATATTAAAAAAATTTAATTTTTGAATTAATATTTGAATTTTTTTTTTTTGTTAAATTACTGTTATTTTTAATTTTTACTAATTTTTTTTAATAATTTTAGGATATTTAAAGTTGTTGAAAATATTAAACAAATTGATGGAGTTGTTGGAAATTTAAAATTGTTTTTTTTTAATCCTTTTCAGCGGTTTTTAAAATGAGTGCGGTTTTATTTTTTTATATAATAAAAATTACTATTTAATTTTTTATCTTTAAATATCTTAAAAATAATGAAAGCATAAACGTAAAAAACATATATAAAAAAACTGAAATTAAAACCCAAACATTAAAAAGTAGTAAAACATCGAAATAAGAAACGAAATAGAAAGAATCAAGAAATAAAAAATTATGTTTTCAGTTTTTGACATTGGCTTTTATTTCTGATATATTGATAAATTTTCCAAAATATTTTTGCTCAGATGACAAGAAAATATTTTATTTTTTCAAGCATTAAAAATGAGCTATTTATGATAGCTAGCTGATATGATAGCTAGCTTAATACTTAATGATCTAGCTTAGTATTAACATTTACATTATATGCATACGTATAAGAAATAAAATTAGTTATTAAAGCCTGAGGAAAACATTGCTTCGGAAAATAATAGGTCAATTCAGTAGCAAATTGCAGAGAGTGCAAGTGCAGAGAGGTAAAAAATGACAAATTTTAAAAATATTGAAAATAAAAAAAAAAATATGTAACAAATTTGAAAATAAAAAGAACTAGCTTTTTCCCGGGGCGCTTTGCTGCACCTTATCTAGATAAGTACCGGAAAATGTTGCAACGCCTTCAGCGTTAATATTTCTACACCATCTCGTACTCGAAGCATAGGAGTCGTTCATAAATTACGTGACCGATTTTAAATTTGTTTTACTCCCCTCCGGTACTCTTCGTAGTGCATTTCAAAAACACTCCCATCCATCCCCATAAAGTATCGTAGTATATGTAATAAAAAAATTAATTGATTAAAATATATTCGAAAATAGTGAAAATAAGTGTCGAAAAGCAAGCAAGGAAAAATTATGTCCTTACTGCACTTGCAGTTAGCAGTCAATTTAGACGGTCAAACATGAAGATGTAAGGATGAAAATGGTTTGAAATGTTGGGTTGTATTAATTTAAATTTTTTCGAGTTTTTTTTTAATTTTGGTCATATTACTATATCTGAGACCCCCTCCCCCCATTCGTTACTTATCGTAGTACATTTTAAAACCTCTCTCTCTACTAAATTGGTAACGTAATATATGAATTACCTCAATCGGCTCAGTAGTTTTGGAGTCTATAACAGCGTTCTCTATTGCACATTTTTTGCATTTTTCATTTCCCAGTAGCAGGATATTACCAAATAGTAACTTTATTCTTACTTCTATGTTCTTTGTCTTTTACTTCCATAGCTTTTCTGTGTCATAAATTTGGCTTGTATGGGTGGAGACAGACCTTGGAGACCTTGTCCAATGCATGTCACCTTTTCTAGTAGAAGGACATCACCAAATGGTATCTACATTCTGAGTTTCAATGTTCTGTGGCTTTTACTTCTATAGCTATTCTGTATTATAAATTTGGCTTATATGGATGGAGCCACGCCCCGTTTTTGATCGCCCGTGCCAGTTTTTCAGTAGAAAGACCTTCATTGTTATACGACATTTAGTTCCAAAGCAATTCGATATCATAAATTTGGCCTGTGTGGCCATATATATAGAGTATATGTAGCATTTCTGTTGTGTATCTTCGTTTGTAATTCTGTTCTAGTTGCAGAATTCTTGTGCCTTCCCAATTCGGAGTGTGTCCTCGCTGCAGACAGTGGGCTGCAAGTGCCGTATTGTTGTCCTTCTTGCTTTTTAGGTCTGATCTGTGCGGCGATATTCTTGTCCTTAATTTTGATTTTGTCGTTCCAACATATACTTGTCCGCATAAGTTGTCTCCGTCTCCTTTACATGTAATTTAATAGATTAAATTAGATTTGTCCATATACTCAATTTTTGATTTTGTGTTGCTGTAGATGTTTATTGATGTGTTGTAAGATTTAGGAGCAAGTTGGTAAAGATTTCCGAATTGGGAAGGCACAAGAATTCTGCAACTAGAACAGAATTACAAACGAAGATACACAATAGAAATTCTACATATACTCAACACTCCCACACAAAAAAGACTAAACTACAAAACGGACACCGATAACTGCGCTCATATTTACAAAAATCTTATTAGACATAAAATTAGTTGACATTAAGATTTCTATCCAATAAGTAATTCTTTGTGCTAGTTTTTAGGGGTAATTAATTATTTAATTTTTTTCATTGTGATTGTAGTTTTATTTATTCATTTGTCATTATAAGTGTTCCTGATTTGTGATAAATGTTTTTATATTTTTGTATAGATCCCTGATGATGGTTAGCATTTTTAACCGAAATATTGGAAACAATTAAAATAAACAAAAACTAAAAATTTTCGTTTTTAATTTTTATACGGCCAAAGCCTACAAAACAAAATTTAAAAATCACATAAAAAGGCCGACAACAACAATAATTTATTCATAATTATTATTTATGTTATATTTGAATCGTTTTATTTTTCAACAAATCTTTCGTTATTTTCGTTAATTTTGTTTATTTTATATAGTACTTAATTTTTTTACTTATACTCTTATTTTTAATTTTATTTTATTTTATTTAGTAAATATTTTTTTTTACGTTATAGTGTTGTTGATTTATTTATCTTTTATTTACAATAAGGAACATGCGTATTTACTAGATGGGTTTTTTTTCCAAAAGTATTCCAGAACCTCCCTGCAAGGCCAGATTCTGAATTCTGGATGTAATATAAGCATGTGACGCGAAAAACATTCAAAAAATTTGCAAACTGGATTGGCGCCGCTAAAAAACATGAATTTGAAATGGATGTTTCAAATCGAGTTTCCTATTTAAATTTTAAAAACATGAATTTGAAGATGTATAAAATGGATGTTTCAAATCGAGTTTCCTATTTAAATTTAAGTCCTACAAAAACTTTTGACTATAACATATCCTAATGTAAAATCGTCCGCTGAACCCAAATATGTATCAGATTCTTAAAAAAATTAGTTCTTGACCCAAAATTGGCCTACTTTATTTGGCCTAAGAATTTCCTAATTTTTTCTTTCGATTTTGAAAAAGAAGCTTAACCTTCGCCAAGGTCGCAGCAACTTTCTTAAATTAAAATGCTGCATTATTGTTGGCCTTTTTATGAAGTTTAAGAATAATAAAAAAAATTATTCAAATCGGGTCATTTTTATGGCAGAAAAACGAGTTTTTTTGTTGAGCTGACTTTTGGGAAAAATTTATTTTTTTATAAAATTGTCTTCCCTTTGTTTTCTGCATATTTACAATAACTTTAAAAACATAAATATGTTCATCGTCATCATCAGACATCGTTGCAAATATGCAGAAAACACAGTGTTGGATTTACATATGTGCTGAAAGGGCTTAAGTCCCCTTCCCCCCTTGGAGAATTTTTTGTATGGGAAAAAAATGAAAAAAAAGTCCAAAAAGACGTTTCAGCCTCCCCCCCTCCCTTGGCATACAAAACTGTAGTTTCATCGCCCCTCTGGCGAATCCTAGATCCACCACCGAGAAAACATAGTGAAGTTAATCTGAAGTAGAGGGACATAATTTCCTTGTGGAGCCCACTTTTAAGCAAATACTTATTTTTGAATAGATTTAATTCACTTTTTTTTCTGTAAATTTGAAATGATGTCATTCTTTGTTATATTATATGGTTAAAGTTTTTGGTGTTCCTCTACCACCTGCAAAGTCAACTGTTTTTCGGATTCTAAGTTAGTAACAGTGGCGTTCCTAGGGGGGGCGGTCCGCCCCGGGTACCACCATTTTAGGGGTGACACCATTTCGATATTTTTTTTAATTTCTCAAACAGAAAGACAAATACATTACGTTAAAAAATATGTGTCCCATTTTATCGCATCGAAATTATTTCTAACAATTTGTGTATCAGTAGCTTCATGCGAAAGGAGTTTTTCCAAGATAAAATTAATTAAAAGGGCTTACACATCGGCGAATCTGTTCGTCGAACAACATGGCGGCGCGAACGTGTGTGAAAAAGCTAGCGTTCAAATTGAACGAACCTGTTCGTCACACAAGCCATTGATTTTTGTTGTTTTTTGTCATCATTTTCGGCAGCATTCCTTGTTCGACAGAGAAAATCAAAAATTTTTGTAAACACGGCCAACGTGTGGCAAACTGTCGAACATCGCTTCTTAACTAGCGAACTTGTGTATTGTGTATTGTGTAACTAGCGAACTTGTACTATACTTTTTATCTATTACATTAATCATAATTTTATAACTTTATTCATTAAATTTAGAATGGAACAATAAATTAATATTGTTATTAAACTATATTTTTAAGTTTCCTGCTGTGAATTTATAATAATAATTTTTGGAAAACGAATCACAAATTCTAATAAAAAGAATCAATTCTTGGAAAACTGTTCAAAAAGTTTTATTTCTTTAAACTTCACTAATCGTACTGGAAAACGATGAAAAAAGCATGTCTACATATATATTGTTTGCATCCCATTGAAAGTCACTCTTAAAACAAAAGATTATTGTTCATAAAAAAATGATGCGCAAAATATTCAGTGTATGTGTGTCAGGCCCGTAGACAAGGGGGGGTTTTTAGGGTAAAACCCCCCCCCCCCCTTATGGTCCAAAAAGTATAAAAAATAATATAGCGAAATACAGCGAAAACATCAACAAGCTTAATGGCATCATTTTATAAATCACCGTGATGAAACGCAACGCTAACGCATCACTGATTTAAAATTTGCATTTTATTAACCACTACGTTATTGCGTTAGCTATGTTACGTTACCACGGTGAACTGTCAGCCAACAGCAGTTTAGGGCTGTCACATGTGAAATAAAACTAGCATCATTATTGCAAATCTTTGAAATATTTAAGATTCACCAAATTTGGACCTGTTGGCAACCATATCAGCTGTTCTCTTCAGCCATCATTAAATTGAAATTGCAATATAAACGCCAAACACTGTCGTACCATTTGCTACCTGCGGTAGTTTTTTTATTTCTTTTAGCAACATTTCGAACTGTTGGTTCGTTGTTGCTGTCTTTAACCTATATTCAAACGATATATGTAAACATTTACGAATATATGAGTGAAACAAACAGTTATTACCTTTCAATGCCAATTTATTCGTTATAACGGCAGCTCAAGAGCAAGTGATGAAAGTGACAGTTCAAGTGAACGAATTTCAAGTGCAGCGTTTTATAAAATGCTAACTTTGTACTGTTTTCACTACGCTATTGCGTAACTCAACGCTGAAGATCACGGCGTGAAGCGTTGCGTTTTATAAATTGCGAATTTCAACAACGCAGCGTGAAGTGATGATCAGGGATTTGTAAAATGATGCTATTAGTGTCGAAAAAAGTTCGATTGAACTTTGTCTACCACCAGCAATTTAAGAATTTATTGCGTTAACAGGAGTTACGTGAAAGTGGTGAAATTTTGATTGAGTTTCGTTAGATAAGTTTAAGAGTTTCTATTGTTAATTTAACTGTGCCAAAGCTGTAAAAATTAGTCTACTTAATTGGCTGCAGAAACCAGAAGTAAAAAGGGCGGAAAGTAAGTGCTTGATTTAAATGATATTTTTTCCTTTATCAATGCGTAAATGTGTTAAAAAGTTGCCGAATATTTCTGAATGTTTGAAAGCTGTTTTTTTTTAGCGTGTTTGCATTGATTGAATATTAATGGATTAATTTTTTGCTTGATGCGGAACCGACAAAATCCGAATAATATTATTTTCATCTGTATTGCAGAAAACGTTCAAGAAACTTTGGAATCTGAAAAGTCTTCAGAACTTCCTTTGTAACCTGCAGTTGTAGAAAGCTTTACAGATCAATTCTGTCGCGGTAACATTAATCTTGTTACCGTAGAAATTCACCTTTTAGTAACTTGAACACTCTGTTGGTATTCTGCGACCAAGCGTTACCGGTGAATATTGTTACCATCTCTTTAGGTGGTAACAAGCAAAACAGAAGACATTCTGTAGCTTGCATTACAAAAAATAGCTCGCATTTTGAGTAATTAATCTAATTTTATAATCCTCAAATTGAAATCGGACCAAATTAAAATAAAAAACGATGTTAAATTCACTGTTGCTGCTTCTTCAGCACTTTTCAATGATAAAAATTTATAGCAATTCACTGTGTAATATTTATTAATTTACATAAAATTAATATATAAATTATATATAGATAACACCGCAGCTGCGCCGGCGTAGTGCGTGCATATTTCCTGCCAAGAAAAACAAATATTATATAAAAAGTTAACATAATGCAATTAGTTCTATGTATTTACTTCTCACTTTCCATTGTTTATATTTCACCACACAAAAGAGCGAGCTTCATTTCTATAAGGTGAGTTTACGACATTTGACAGCGTTACCGAGTGCACAGAATACCGATTTATAAGACCGGTGACGAGTTTTGGTAACAATATTGCTGTTACCGGTAACGCACAGAATCGATATGTTAATGTTGACTGCTATGTGGAAAGCGGTAGTACAAGTTGCGGTATTAATATTTTACTTTTAATGTTTATAACTCTAAGTTTCTGTGTATGATTGTAGAAATTTTTCCAGAAATATCATTTGATTCATCGGAACTGCCTTCGACTTCAAATCCAAACCCCCCCCTTAGGTAAATCCTGGCTACGGGCCTGATGTGTGTTCATATTCAGTGTACCTAGTGTTTGCGTTACTTTTTATTGCAAGAAGCTGGTCTTGCTGTTATAAGTTCAGCAGTGTATTGTTACTCTCGCATAAAATAGAGTGAGAGTATGTTTACATACGTTTACATACGAGAGCTTTGGAAAAAAGGTAAGAGTAAGCTTTTTATCCGACAGCAAACGAATGCATGGTATAATAATACAAGCTAGCATTGACAGTTGCTTGGGAAACCATCTCCTGTCAGAGAATATACTCAAAAAAAGAGCGCTCACAATCCGCCATTGAAAACACAAACAATGTTGAAAACGTTGAAGTGAAAAAAAGCAACAACAACAACAGCTGCAGATGCATTTACACAAAAAGCTGTTTTTGACAGGAAATGTTTTCTTGTAGAATAGAAAATAAGCAGTTTTCAATGCTACCTTGTATTATTATACCATGAACGAATGTATTTGTGCTCGTCTAATCGTTGGCATTAACACATCAATTGCTGTTACTGCGAAAAACTCTCGCTAATATTATACTTACATATTGTGCTCGCGTTAGCTTGTAACATAATGTACGCTTGTGCGGCTTGCAATATTCAACTGCTTAACTCTGACCAAATCTCTTGTTGGTTCTGTTCTAATAAACTGCATAAAAAGTGTGCTAATATTGACTCGAAATGTTTCAACTTGCTAAAATCAAATAAAAATATTCTATTTAAATGTGACATATGTACAGATAACGTTTTCTCTAATATCTCGAGCAAAATTGATAGTGCTCTTAAATCTATCAAAGAGTTAAAACAAGTCTTTGAACCCTTGGTGAAGGTGAATCTCGCTCCCGCCCCAGAGAGTAATACGATGGGGTCTAATCTAACATACCCAGATTCTCACGCGCTCGAAAACTAAGAATGCGGAAACTCGTCGGTTGCCGCCATCATCTGATCAAAGCAGTTCTCTTCGTTCGCACTCAATACCAAATAAATTTCATACTGCGCCGACTACCGGTCACACTACTGCAATTTCTAATGCTGATGCTACTTGTTCAAGTGCCCATTCTCCATCGCTAACTAACAATGCGTCCACTTCGCACTGTAGCGCATCTGTTTTGAACTCATCTTATGCTTCTGTTGTCTCCCAGGGCTCAGCTGCAGGTAATGCTGTTGTTGCTGCGGCTCGAAATGAAAGTACAACTCCTATTGTTTCTCTTGCTGCCGATGCTCTTGTTACTAGTATTGAGACTGCTGCTTGCTCTCCCCATGTGATTGAACTAGTCGAAGGTCATAGTACTTTGCCTGCTGACACTGCTATCACCATATCATCATATGCACCTGTTGACTCTGGAGGTTCTGCTGCCGACGCTCTATTTGCTGGTATTGAGACTCTGCCTGCTGACACTGCTGTACGCTCCAAATACAGTGGTCTAAATCAAAATTTATTAAATGAAGTTAATGTTAGTAATAATGCCGCTGCATTGAATACTTATAACATGAATGCGAACACTAAACGTTCTAATAAGAATATCGTAGCAATTATAGGCGATAATGAGTATGAAGGTGAAAACCTTAACGTCATAAGACGGCGCAAATGGTTTCACCTATCTAATTTTCGATCTACTACAACATGCGAAGCAATTCAAAATTATGTTTCATCTAAAGCTAACATTGCTCCATTGGAAGTCTCCTGCTTTAGTTTGGCTAAGAAAGACGGATCTAACCAGAACTATGTCAGTTTTAAATTAGCTATTCCAGCTAAATCGGTTGGAACTGTATTTAACTCGAACTTTTGGCCAGCGGGTGTTCGTGTTAAGCCGTTCCTAAATCACTCAAAAAACTTCAAGCCCTCGGTAGTAAGGAATCTGGACAAATAGGCAACCTTTTGCCGATTTTATCACAAAATACTGCGTTATTGCACTCTGCATATAAAAATTTAAATATATACTACCAAAACGCTGGTGGTCTGCGTACTAAGTCATCGAAATTTGCACTTAATCTTGTTGATTGTTTTCATGATGTCATTGCTTTAACTGAGACCTGGTTGCATCAAAACATCTTCACCTCAGAACTTTTCGATGAGCGATTTGAAGTTTTTCGGCGTGATCGTTGCTTACTTCCATCTGGATTAACCCACGGCGGTGGTGTCTTAATTGCTGTCCGCGCGTGCTACCGATGTCAGGAAATGACATTACATCACCAATTTGATAACATAGAGCAAATATGTGTCAGAGTGGATGCTCCTGTATCGCGTGATGGATCCGCTGTATCGTCGTTTATAAGTATTTATATATTTTTATCGTATATTCCACCCTGCTCTAATAGTGAAATATATTCGATGCACTTTAATAATATACTCAATATTGTTGATCGCCTTAAAGACAACGAATACCCTTTAGTTTTAGGTGACTTTAACTTAGGTAATACGAATTGGTCTCATTCTGATGAGCTTACAAGTATGATCCCCAATTCGAGCTTAACACATTGAGTGCCATGGCTACACGTTTTCGTGCGACACCTAATACTTCCTGGGGTGCCACGTCGCACGTTTTCGTACGACAGGCATTGTCTGGCCTTAGATATTGTCGTGCGTTTCTGTGTGACTCTACAGGGTTTTTTTAATGTGTTTCTAGTACCCTAATGTTTGCCCTAAATTTTTGTTCAAGTTTCATAGAGATATCTTCATTTTTTGCGGTTTTATGATAAAAACTCGGAGGTTCTTTTTAATTTTGAAAATTTATTGGAATTCATTCGGTATTTCGGAAAAAAAAGTATAAAAAAGATACAAAAATATTAAAATTAGGATATGATAATTTCAATTTACATTAATTCTTTAGATGTGCATATTTCGGAAAGCAATCAATGCACAATTGGGGAGTGTTGGGGCATTGCGGACAATGCTGTTGGCTCGTCCTCATCCATGTCCTCATCCATGTCCCAGTCGTCTTCAGTATCGCTGTTATAAATGTTATCAATGTTATTAGTATCAGTCAGTCAGTGTCCGAGTCATCTGGTAGCCAGTTCTCATCAATCAACTCATCGCATGAAAAATCACCATCATCACTTTCTTCCAACGCTTCACGTATTTCACGATCTCTAAGGTTTCGCTTCGGCATTTTTCTAATTCAAATCTACAAAAATAAAACAAAATAAAGAAAAATAAAAATAAAAAACAAAGAAAATAAAGAAAAATAAATATAAAGAAAACAAAAAAAGAAGACAAATAAAAATAAAAAATAGCACAAAATAAAAATAAAAACAGATATAATAAAAAATTTAAATAAATGTAAAGAATAATGCGTAAAAAGAAAAAAAAATTAAGAAATAGCAAAAAAAAACGCGTCGCACATTTTCGTACGACAGTGATTTTTACGATTGCAATTCCGTCGTGCAGTGCCACGTCGTACAGAAACGTGCGACATAAAAAAACCGTTATAAAATCCAAAATAAACCACAAAATTATCCGGGATTGGCGCAGAACTGAATATTTTCTACTTTTACACCAGTTTAAAGCAAAAAATGTGCTTGGCACCCGGGGAAGGTTTTCGTCAAAACCCCTTGGCACTCAATGTGTTAAGCACGGAGATAGATTTTATTGACTCCATTTTGTCATTGGGAGTAATTCAAATAAACTCAGTTAAAAATAATTTAAATAAAATTTTGGATTTAGTCTTTTCTGATCCTGATCTTAATACGGTTTGCATTGCAGCAGACTTCCTTTTGTCTAACAATAGTTTCTATCATAAAGCGTTATTAATTAAATTGGATATTCTAACTATTAGTTAAAGTTAACTATTAGTCAAAGTTATCTTCAAACGCGAAAAGAATATGAATCTCTTAAGAAGCACCTCTACAAAAGACATATAAGGGGTATTGAGTCGGATATAAGGTGCAACCCGAAGGCATTCTGGAATTTCTTGAATGAGAAAAGGAATACCAAGGGATTCCCTAAAAATATGGTTTTCAATGAAAAAACATCGAACAACTCCCAAGATGCCTGTAACTTGTTTGCTGATTTTTTTCAGTCAAATTTTGTTTTAGTTGATGGCGCGATTAGCGAATATCCGCTCTATAACGGTGACCCTATCACAGATTTGGGATCTCTATCTCTTTCTGAAGAGGATGTGTTGCGCGAATTATTAACTCTAGACATTAATAAAGGTATTGGTCCGGATAATATCCCACCAATTTTTCTCAAGAAATGTGCAAATGTTTTAGCAACGCCACTTACACTTATATTTAATTTGTCCCTAAAAAAAGGACAGTTTTTAGATATCTGGAAGGAGTCTATCATAATTCCTATCCATAAATCTGGTTCCCGACAGAACGTTTCTAATTATCGTCCGATATCAAAACTACCCTTAATTCCAAAATTGTTTGAAGCAATTGTAAAAAAACAAATTTATGCCAGCATAAAAACCTTAATATCTGAAAATCAGCATGGTTTTGTTTCAGGAAAATCAACATCGACAAATCTTACTCTGTTTTCTCATTTCATAAAAAATGAATTAGAATCAGGAAATCAAATTGACGTCATTTTCACAGACTTCGCTAAGGCCTTTGATAGGATTCAGCATCTGACACTGGTAAGCAAGCTAAGACTAATGGTGTTTCATTCTTCTTTATTATCCTGGATAAAAGACTACCTCACAGGTCGTTGCCAAACTGTCCGCATAGGTAAAAGCTTCTCAAAAGATATTATGAACCTTTCAGGTGTACCGCAAGGTAGCCATCTTGGACCGCTTTTGTTCGTTTTATTTATAAATGATCTACCAAACTACATACACCACTCGGAATGTCTTATGTACGCTGATGATGTGAAAATATTTAAATCTGTATATTCACATGATGATTATTTGCTACTCCAACATGACTTAGACTGTGTTCATAATTGGTGTACAGTTAACAAGCTCTACTTAAACATTTCCAAATGCAACATAATGTCGTTTTATATGAAACATATGAAACCTCTATGTTTTAACTACTTAATAACAAATAATGAACTCCTGCGAGTCGAATCTAAATCTGACCTAGGAGTGTTATTTGATAAAAGGATTACGTTTGCCAGCCACTACGATACCATCATCAGCAAGTCTAATGCAATGATAGGATTTATAAGGCGCAATACTAAAGAATTCTATGATCCATACACCCTTAAAAGTTTATTTACATCTCTAATAAGATCACTATTAGAATATGGCTGTGTAATATGGGATCCATATTATGATATACACAAAGAAAGAATTGAGAAAGTACAGAGACGTTTTACTCGGTTTGTAATTGGTAAACTCAACTGGGATTTTGTGCCAAATTATTCATCTAGATGTGCCCTTCTTGGCCTTGGCACTTTGGCTTCTAGAAGAAAGTATTTTCTTATAATGTTTGCTCGCGATCTATTGATGCATCACATTGACTGCACTCCTCTTCTTGCACTTTTTAGAATCTATGCCCCTGAAAGGCATTTTAGACAAAGGGATTTCTTTCACATACCGTACCATAGAACTAACTATGGGCGAACTGATCCGGTCTGTAATATAAGCTCTGCGTTTAATTCTGTATTTGCTCGAATAGATTTCACACAGAGTAGATTAACTTTTAAACAAAATGTATTAAATATTGTATAGGATAATTTAATAATACTTCCACAATTTATCTATATTATGAATGATTATTCAATGACTGTTAAACATTTTTGTTGATAGTAAGAAAACAAATAAATAAATAAATAAATAAATTTGAGTATGCAAAAAGCATACTCATGCAGGGCTCTAGTCTATATATCCAGAAGCCGAAAAAGGTCATGTTCGTGAATTTTTTTAAGGAAACCTAAGGGATATTTTTAAATGACGGTTTTTATACCTAAAAATATACACATTCAAGAGTATGTTTAGTTTTTTTATTAAAAAAAATTTAATATTAAGGTAGATACAGCATTTTTTATAGAGCGCTGTCAAAAAAAGGTGAAATGCGGTGATCAAGATTGCTCCTCCTAAGTTCATCTGAAACAAAAAAAAAAGAAAAATATTATTTAACTAGATACTTAAAACTCGTACTTGTCATAGCCGATTTTGAAAATATTGATTTTTCACAAAATGGCGGACTTGCGAACGTGAAGTAACGATTTTCGACCAAAAAATTTGTTATTATTTTGCCTATATTTAAGCTATTGAACTAAGCTACGAAAAAAAAAATTAATAAAATAATCATGCAAAAAATCAAAACGATGGGTTCACTGAGTTTCGAGAAATTTGGGTCACCGACTTTGAAAACATTGTTTTTAGAAAAACGCTGATAGGGAACCAAAGCCTTTTTTGGTTCCTCTGGATTCTAAAAATTAAAAATGCAAATAGTTAAATTTTACTTGAGTTTATTGGTACCCGGAGAAACAATGCGTGCGGCTTGTACAATGATCAAAAAACAACTCAATGATGTGGGCTGAGTTAGAGCCCTAACAGAATCAGAAATCGTTGCGGCCGCCGATCTTTGTTGTTGGAAAATACACAAAATTTAGAAAAAAAGCAGCTCTTTTATCGCAAGGATAAATCGCACAATTAGAATCTATTCTATTTCTTCTCTTGCCACCGACAATTCTCTCTCTGAGTGCCATTAGTGTTGCCCTATTTTTGCTAAGAATTGGCAGTTTCGTGAAATTTGCTTAGTTTTTTGTTATATTCTCACATTTCTTGCTTGTCTGTGTTGTATTCACACAATTGAAGTGACCAATACACTGAAATGAAATAGAAAAAATAAATAAAAAAGAACTAAATAAAACCAACTTTGAATCGTCAGTCGCAATCGTTTCATTCTGGACGTGTTCTCTGCAACGATATTTGATTCTGTTTGGGCTCTTATGCTCTTTGTGACCTCAGCAAAAACTAGCGCAGCGATGACAATTGGCTGGAGAGGAAAGTCGCGACATAAATTACATGTTTTAATGTACGCACTTTCCCCATGCGTGTCGATAAGCGGTAAAGATGATGATGAAGAGTAATGCTGCTAGCTAAGCGATGACGAAAAATAGGTGTGTGTGTTGTTGTTGTTATAAGTGTAACAACAATGTTAACTAAGCGAAGACGAAGAGTAGGTGTGTGTTGTTATTGTTGTTGTTGAGAGGAGTAAAACTTGTTTGTCCATGCATGGAGCCAACGACGAAGGGCTGAGGGGTGGTGGTGGTGGTACTGTTGCCAACCAGAGTGAAGAGTTGGAAGACGTTTACCGAAAAGTGTCGTGATTAATTTATTGGTGCAAATACGATGAATATTTGAAGGCCACGATAGAGTGATCAAAGACTTGCAGGTGCAGCTGAGTACGAAAAACTAGAAATATATTGCGATAACAACAACAACTACCGCTCGACGAAACAAGTTGGTTTTATTGATCTACCATACCATCAACGAAAAATGTTAATACATGCTTACGAAAATTTAGTTAGTTTTAAAAATTGTGCGTGTTTTATTGAAACTCGAACATCCTCCCCCTCTTGAAAGCAATGCTTTCAAAGACTTACTGTCGAGGTGGGGCTTCTACTGGAGGTAGTTTATATATCTTTGTAATCACACGTTTGTTAGTGCCTTCAGCGGTCTTGATTACGACTACTCTCAAGAAGCGGCCCAATATCCATTTAAGAGGTTTCGGATTGTCTTCTTTTAGCAACACCAAATCGTTTATTTGTAGATTACAGGATATATTTTTCCATTTTGTCTTTTGTTGCAGCTCCTTTAGATACTCAGTGTACCAGCGATTCCAAAAATGTTGTGTTATCCACTGCATCAGTTAGTATCTTTTTAAGAGTCCGATGTTTGTTTGAAGCAACGAGGGCTCTGCATGACATGTCAAGGTGCGTCTGACTAAAACATGTGCTGGAATGAGCGGACGAAGATCATCGAGTCGTTATATAATGGCGTTAGTGGGCGACTGTAAACAATTGCTTCAACTTGACAGCATAGAGTATGCAGCTCATCATGATTAAGAATATGCCTTCCAATAGACCGCCGGATATAATGTTTGGCTTGTTTTACAGTACTCTCCTAAAGCCAGCCAAAGTGAGGTGATCATGGTGGTATAAACCTCTTAGTAATACCTTCTTCACGACAGCTGAGCTGAAGGGCTTCAATGTGCTGCTTTGAATTGAATGAAGCTAACAATTCACGCAATTCTTGATTGGCGCCTATAAAGTTTGTTGCGTTGTCTGAGAAAATTGTTTTTGGTTTTTCACGTCTTGCAGTAAAGCGTTTAAGAGCGGCGATGAATGCATCCGTTGTCAGATTGGGAGCTAGTTCTAAAAGAACAGCCTTTGTTGTAAAGTAAATGAAGACTGAGATATAAACCTTGGCTGGAGCCCGTCCGCGTACTTGGTTGGTCATGAGCAGTGGTCCACAGTAGTCCACTCCGCTTATCTCGAAGGAATATTACGGTGTAACGCGCTCTTGAGGTAAATTAGCCATTACCTGTTCCATAACATTTGGACGACAACGAAAACAAATTATACAAGAGTGAATTACCTGCTTCATTATGTTTCGAGCATTGACGATCCAAAATTTGTCTCTCAAAATATTAAGCAAAGTTTGGCAGCAGGCATGGTGGTGTTGACGATAAAATTGTTGAATTACTGTGTGAACGAAGGGATGTGAATGTGGAAGAAGTGTTGGATGTTTTGACTCAAATGAAAGCGTTGAATTTCGAATTCTGCCGACAACCCTGTTGAGACCTTTGTGTAAAAATGGTGAAGGTGAAGCTATTTTTGATGGACGATTGATTTGTGAGTTGGACTGTAAACTTTGGATTTCTTCGCAAAATATTGTTTGTTGTATGCAACAACAGATTGTTTGGAGTACACCATTGAGCTCATCTGCTGTTACCGCTTCGATCTCAAAGGTGTCGGATTTTTTTGAAGTTCGTGCGATAAAACGATTGATGTATACAAAAATTCGAAGCAATTTGTTGTAGTCATTGATGAATTTGTTTCTTCGATGGGTCAGTGCTCTTCTGTGAGCCGAATAAAATCTGGACCTTGAAACCAAAATGTGTTGTTTTTACGCTTTTTGACGTCTGACCCTCGTGAAATAAGATCTGCCGGGTTTTGAACTGATGCAACGTGCCGCCATGAACAGTTTGATGTAAGGATTTGTATTTTGCTGACCCTGTTGCAACGAAAGTATTTCAGCGAGAAGGCTCACCCCTAATCCAAGCTAAGGTGATTGAAGAATCTGTCCAACAGTATATATTCCCTTGTATGGCAGGGTTGGTTTCAATTGCTGACTGCAACAATTCTGCCAACAATAAAGCTGCGTACAATTCTAG
Source organism: Pherbina coryleti (assembly GCA_943735915.1). Classification (NCBI taxonomy): domain Eukaryota; kingdom Metazoa; phylum Arthropoda; class Insecta; order Diptera; family Sciomyzidae; genus Pherbina; species Pherbina coryleti. Next base: position 87,823,077 of record OX030948.1, read on the forward strand.
TCGCGACAAACTAACTTTTTTGGTTGGAGTTACACGGGACTTTGCGCAGAGTAAGGATGATACTGCACCGCTCTGAAATACGGTCAATTTGAGACTACATAGATGCACGCACCGTAAGCTTTAGTGCTGGCATCCGAAAAAGCGTGAATTTGTGAGTTAGAATGAAACGTTACCAACCTTGGAATATTTCACCGATGTCTGCAAATTGCTGATGGAGATTCTCCCATTGAGTGACAACATCTTGAGGAAGGGTCTCGTCCCAGTGCAGCTTTAATTTCCCCAAAATCTGCATAAACATTTTGCGCGACAAAATAATCGGATTGAGAATTCCTAACGGATCGAAGAAACTGATGATATGTGATAGTGTAGTGTTCTTACATATGTACATACATAGTTACCAAACCGACCACCCAAAAGACTTTCATGCGTAGCTACAATTGTCCAACACATGACAATAATAAAACCCAAAGATATCAACAAAAATATTGTGACAAATTTTAAACATTAAATCCCCAAAAATGTTAACGTAAACAAAACATTGCACTCAAATTCTTTTCGATGCACTTAGCACCTTTTACACTTCTGCCGCTAGATACCGCACAAGCATAAGCGCGACAGCGGGTGTTGTGTTTCAAATGCATGTGCATGAGAAACTCTACGCAACAACAACAAGCTAATGAACTGAACAAGTGCCTATGACACTTTAGAATCAAGGCCGAAAGTTTAGTGAACCAATTATTGGTAGAGAATATCAATTTGAGGGGAAATATGAAGAATTTTACCAAACCAAGAGTGATTGTCAATTGTCTATTTTTAAATTAAAATTATGAAATATTGGAATTCAAGGAGGAATCTTGGAAATAGTGGTAAAAATAATTTTAAAATAATAGTGTTAAAAATTGTATAAATATCTTTAATTTTATTAAATAAAGACAGAATCTATCTGATGGTAATTCTGACCTCTACTAGCTTAAAACTATCTTTTTATTTTCTCAATAAGCGCGGCTCTTAAGCCATCATATCCTGAGCGTTGGTGCGCTCTAAAAACACCACAAGTTATTTTTGAACAGTGTCAAAAATAACTTGTAAAATAATAGAATATAACTACCCACCCTACAATAGTATTGATCTTTTTGTTGATTTTGAAGAAATTTGCTTGTTTTTTGCCTCGATTTCTTCAAAAGACCCTCGTCTTTTACAAGTTGTTGTAGGCATGTTACTGCTAGATATGGTGCGCAACATGTACCATAAGTAACAGATTGAAGTTGGAAAATTATGATCGGGTCGCTAGGCTTGTTTCTCCACAGAATTCTTTGCCACTGAGCATCTTCTTTGTCGACAATGATTTGGCCGTACATTTTTACTATGTCCGCAACTAAAACGTACTTATGACTGCGAAAACGGTTTAAAATGGTAAAGATGTCATCTTGGATTGCAGGTCCAATCCTAAGTATATCGTTGAGTGATTTTCCGGTTGAAGTGCGACACGACGCTTCTAAAACGACTCTCAGCTTGGTTGAGGTACTGTCGGCTTTCATTATGCAATGATGTGGAATATAGTAAGACGATGAGCTCTTGACTTGTTGATGGGTTTGTAGTGGAATCATGTGATGCAGCTTTATGTATTCGTCAATGAAGTCAGCATACTCTTGGAGCAATGATGCGATTGAGACGATTTTCCAATGATAGAAATCTCTTTCGAGCAATTTCAAATGATTTTCCCAACGATTTTGGCTCTACTGTGGGTTATCTGACAATAAATTTGTTACTTACTGGGCATCGCCTGGTTGTATCTTTGAAAAATTGTTTCATACTCAAATTCCTCTATTGAAAACCTTGGTGATAACGAAAAGTTGTTTTCGATGTTTCAAAATTTTTCCAGAGATGCATCCAAATTTAATTGAAGGAAGGTGGGGACCAAAACTGCGGGTGATATAGTGAAACTAAATGGCGACGACGATGATGAAATACTCGATAACTTGGTGCAAGGCCCTGAGACTGAGGTAGAAAACTTTGAATTTTAATTTGCTCAGCTAGATGCAAATCGAAAAACATGCTAGCTCCAAAGCAATCAACGGCCCCTGGCTTGTTGAATGTAGAATGGGCAGTAGATCGTACCACCTCCTATGCAAAAAAAAAAGTGCGCCGTATACCAGTCCGCCGTATACCAGGCGACCGTGGCGTAGTTGGTTAAAGTGCGTGGCCGCTATGTCAACGAACTTTGGAGACCCAGGTTCGAACCCCAGCAGCGACAGAAAATTATTTGAATTAAAATGTACGGCCGCCACCTCTCTGCAGACAATGGCAAACCTCAGAGAGTAATCAAAATGCCATGTAAAGCTTCTTGAGAACGAGAACATTCCGTTCATCGCCGTTCGGAGTCGGCGTTAAGCATGTAGGTCCGGTTCTCGGTCAATTGTGTACAAACTTAATAACACGCACAACACAATTGATCATAAGAAGCTAGGTCAAAGTCCTTTCAAGGGCTGAAATGGCCAGTTATTTATTTTTTTTTTTTTATGTATACCAGTCCATATGACGTATTTTTGCAAGACAATTATGAAAAAAAATTAATTTTTTTTTTGACTGAACGTAGGGGTCGCGCATTGACATATAACTTCATATCTCTAGTGTTTACAGCCGGATTTTAAAGTTTGGTATATGAATGTTTTTGTCTCAAGGAGACCATATATGACCTCTATAGAGGTCATTGACCTCAGGTGTACCGTTCTAGTACTTACTCTCCAGATCTTAGTTTCTATCATCCTAATGTACCATCCTAATATTAAAAAAATAAAGCTCTTAAAATATCATTAATCTTTTGCTCAGGAAGTATATCGATATTTCCAGCAGAAGTATATTTAAAAAATTTTTGAAAATTTGTTGCATAACGTAGGGCTCCCTTTTTTAATTTTCATCATATAATCGGTATTAAAAGTCTGATCATATTGAATGACATATCGATGTTTTTGTCTGAAAGAGACCAATTATTTTTTCTCCAAAATAAAAAAAAAATATTTCTACAAGTCCTAGGAAGGCCTTAAATTGATTTTGAGGAATTTCAAAGCTCGTAAAAGAATAAAAAATTGCGAGTGACTTAAATAATACCAAATTACCAACGGAGTTTGATGTTATAACTTTTTTATTGTATCTGCGGCATAACAGTGATAAAAGTCGAAAGTTGGATGTTTTTAAACAAGAAGCTGTTAGAAATGTAATCGTTTTGTGGCAACGCGGCATACCAATTATAACCCTAGCGGCGGTTCGGAAACGTGTTGATGTACTTGTGAATAACTATTATACAATTTCTAAAAATCGATTGAGATATAACATTAATGCTTGAAATAAATTGTTTAATATTTCACGTTGTAAGTGTGGCATTGAAAGCAACAATCCGTGTAGTTGCAACACCTCAAATAAAATTCCAGACGCAGCAAAAATTTTCTTTATTGATCTGTGCGGTCCAAGATCAATGTCATTAGATGATGTCTATGAAACAGTGTCGATGAGAACTGCCACTGTAGAAGTAAGGTCAGTTGCTGCAACATCGAATGCGGTGTACTCTGCCAGCGTTGGGTACGAGCCAGATAGCGAGGACGAAGAGGAATTTGACAAAACGTAAGCGAATCACAGACGATACAAAAAAATTTTGCAGTGGCGGACATATCACTGCGAAATTATAGTTCTGCTTTGGATCGCAGCGACACATCAGTTGGCTTTGGTGCACTGCTTGCGACCACGTTAATAAAAGATTTACGATTGTCGATTGCTGCAAACGCTGAAGAGGAGTTATCTTCCTAAACAGCAGAAAAAATAACTCAATCCTTGATGAGCTTATCATTACAAAAAATAAAGTATTCAGAGAAAGTGCCAAATTTCGAAAAGAGTCTTTAGCAGCAGCTAAGTGTAATGGTTTGCTAACATGTATTTCGATTGATGGGAAAAAGAGCCAACTTTAAAAAAAGTCACGGAGGTACATGTGACGCTTAACGTTGTTGTGAATGAACAACATGTCACCATTGTGAAAGAGCCAAATTCGAAATTCATCGGCTATGCTACGCCCGCTGACAGCACTGCAGTTGGTGTCCAGAGGAGCATCGTGGAATATTTGAATAAAGAAAATTATAGCATGGATCACTAAATTGCAATTAGTTGCGACGAACACCTACCAATACCGGCTACAAGGGAGGAGTTATTGCAAGAATGTGAAAAAGTAAAATAATAATACATTGTATATTTACTAAATCACCTCTTTACCTCTTTTAGCATTGGCGTTACAGATTTTTTATTCTTTTACGAGCTTTAAAATTCCTCAAAATCCATTTAAGGCCTTCCAAGGACTTGTAGGGATATTTTTTTTTATTTTAGAGAAAAATTATTGGTCTCTTTTAGAAAAAAACATCGATATGTCATTCAATATGATCAGACTTGTAATACTGATGATATGATGAAAATGAAAAAAGGGAGCCCTACCTTCGGCAAAAAATTTTCAAAAATTTTTTAAAAATACTTCTGCTGGAAATATCGATATACTTTCTGAGCAAAAGATTAATGATATTTTAAGAGCTTTATTTTTTTAATATTAGGGTGACACATAGGATGGTAGAAACTGAGATCTGGAGGGTAAGTACTAGAACGGTACACCTGAGGTCAATGGCCTTTATAGTGATCATATTGGTCTCTTTGAGACAAAAACATTGATATACCAAACTTTAAAATCTGACTGTAAACACCAGAGATATGAAGTTATATGTCAATGCGCATGAGCGTAGGGGTCGCTCAGTCAAAAAAAATTTTTTCGTAATTGTCTTGCAAAAATACGTCATATTCGCTGGTATACGACCAACTTTTTTTTTTGAGGTACGGTCTTAAGGGCAGGTTTATATTTTTTTGTATGTTCCAATTTTGTATACATATAGACTGACATGGTTGGCAAGCTGTTATTGCTGGTATGATGACAGCATTGTTGGTTGTTGAATAGCCGTGGTGCAATGACTTTATGTTGAGTGAGCAAACATGATGAGCACTGGTAACGTTTGCCCCGATTCCTATTAAGTCCATGTTGACCCTTGTTCGTGAAACACGAAGGTGTTGAGCCATTCGTTCTGTGATGAGGTTCAGCTGAGAAGCTGAATCCAAAAGAGCGCGAGCAATTATGGACACACTTGCAGAATTGCAAAGTTGAATGGGAGCAGTTCCAAGTAGAATTTCTGCCTTGTCTTACGATATTTGAAACACAGTTGACTGCCCTCCACTTGGTGCTGTACTACGATTGTCTGCTGTTGATCCATTGTTGGTAGTAGTTTTCTATTGATAAAGGAGTGTGGTGATTCACATGACAATGATGACAGCGGTTATGTGACGGGCAGTTGCTTGACATATGATTTGATGGTAAGCAATTTAAATATAAGTTAAAACTCAGCATGGACTCAGCTTCATAAATTTTGAGCAAGCGAATGCGTTGTGATGAGGTGAGGTGTTGCAAAATTTGCGCTTTGATTGCTGTGAGTTGCTGGCAAAGAGAGTGACTTGTTGAATGCGATTTCCTTTTGCAGCCGACGACCATGAATGATGTTGCGATGAACGTTGGTTTGGTGGTGGGTTATGAGATGATCGATTGACTTCAATGATGTCGAACGTTTGACAGCGTTCTTCCAAAAATATTCATAAGTCTTCTCATGTCGGAAGTTGAAATGCCACATCACAGTTTCACTTGGAAGAAACTTCTTCTTCTTCCCACTTAGTTTGTAAATCTTCGCTTTGATGTCTGTACATCTTCAGACGATGAGTCTGGTTAAGCGATGCGATGCTGGTTAAAGTGTCTACTGTGCTGGCACTGTGGGCTGCTGCTATGGCTTCGATAAGCAACCCCTTCACTTCACGAATGAGTTCTCGAAAGTTGTCCGATATTTGAAGTCAAACTCACTAAGGTCGAGGTGCTCCAGATTGCCTTGCACTCTTTCAAAGGACTCGTATTGGCGTTCTATGAAGGATAGTTTCACCTCAAGCTGATGCACCGACATAATCTCTGCCACTTCACATCCATAGTCTTTAACTGCTCAATTCAGTCGATGATTTGTTGCCGTTGCAATTTTTTGACTCGCGCATCGCGCAATGGATTAGGGCCTTGGAGGGGAGTGAGTGTCTCCTTAGCCTCAAATTCCAAGATATTATATTCCATGATTAGGGATCAGGCTCGAAGGACAAAAAATGGTGGGGAACCGAACCCTTTTTTGGTTCCTCTGGATTCTAAAAATTAAAAATGCAAATAGTTAAATTTTACTTAAGTTTATTGTTACTCGTAGAAAAGATGCGATAAAAAAACAACTCAATGATGTGGGCTGAGTTATGCTGTTTGTGACTTCAGCAAAAACTAGCGCTGCGATGACAATTGGGTGGAGGGGAAAGTCGCGACATAAATTTCATTTTTGGAAGACGTTTACCGAAAAGTGTCGTGATTTATTTATTGGTGCAAATACGATAAATATTTGAAGGCCACGGTATAGTGATCAAAGGCTTGCAGGTGCAGCTGAGTACGAAAAACTAGAAATATATTGCGATAACAACAACAACTACCGCTCGACGAAACAAGTTGGTTTTATTAATCTGCCATACCCTCAACGAAAAATTTTAATACATGATTATGTACTGGTATGATAAGTTTCATATTTTCAGGCGATCTACAGAATTGAGTTTTTCAAATAAGTAATTAGGGGTTTTTGTATAAATCAAATTATGTAAAAATATGCAGTTTCTAATATCCATGTAATGAAACAAGCTATTTAGTTCGCCTGTATTTTTATTGAAAAATGCTTGGAAAAGTTAAAAATAAGTTAGCTGTATCGTTGACACAACCGTCGATACATTTATGCTTGTCCTTATTCCTTCCTCTATCCTTTCATTTATTCCCAAACTTACCTTCATTCTTATTTTAATTTTTATTCTTATATTTGTTCTAATAATTGTCCTACTTCCTGTCCAAACTCTTGTTTTAATCCATGTCCAAATTCCTGACCTTATTCTTGCTAAAATCCTTTCCTAATTCTGCTCATACTTCCTTTCTAAATCTCTTTCCTAAGTTTTGTTCTTTTGTATGCTTAAATCCTTGTTCTCTCCCTTGTCCCATTTCTTGTCCTTATACTTTTCTCAATCTAGACCCAAATATTGTTTTAGGTATTGTAACGAAACTGACGGTCTTCCAGCTCTATAGCGGAGGTATACGCTTCCTTACCTATACTTGACCGCCCGTGTGATCTGACGGTGCACCTAAGTGTATAATCTACCAGCTCTTTAGTTCAAACAATGCGAACTGACGGTGCGCTCCCTAACTTATACTTGACCACCCGTCCAACCTAATGGTGTCCCTAAGTATATCATCTATCACTTTTACCACAACAAAATAAAATTACTTATTTTTCGTCCTCAGCCTTTACCTGGTATCCTTGTCGCTTGATGCACCGATTCCTCTGATCCTTCTGCAACTTTCCTTATCCGTGACAACTGCTCTTTGTCATCTTTTCCCTCAAGTTGTATTATTACTTCTTGTACTTCAACTGCTTTGGCACAACATTCTTTCTTGATAGTTCGTCAGCTCCTCCGTTACATCAACCTAGTGCTCCAATGGTTCGTCAGCTACCGCCTCAACTTTGCTGATCTTCGATTTACTCTCACATCGTTGCCAACCTCATGATACAATTATAAGGTAGGCCCAGCAAAAACACGCTCTCTATGACTACAAATCAACAACAAAACAATAACGGCGTAGGTATAATGTCAAAATACAATACAAATAAATTGGTAACTGAACTATCGAACTAAGTAGTCGAATGAAAATTATATAAAATATTAACTTTTATTTGCTTCGATGAAAGCCAACATACAATTTATTCTGTATTATATTTTGAAAAATGGCTCATATTGTTAAATTTTTAGGGTTTTTGTTTACTTTTCTTACATTATTTCACATAAAATCTGGGTACTCAATACCCAATAACCAGATTTATACTATTTAAAGTAAATTATACATCCCTATGGCTGAACGAATAAACTTCAATTTTTAAAAGTGACATTATACCTACGCCAATATTTTGATTTACTTTGCTTTGCTTTGCTTTTTTGTTTTTTTTATCTCCGAATTGGGCCTACCTTATAATTGTATCATGGCCAACCTAGCTCAATTTCGGCTCACAATCTCACTCTCGTCTTTTCTTATGTTCACTTGTGCCTCTCGTTAAGTTATGCTTGCTGGTACCTCGACGTTGTGTTTGCTTGTACCGCTAGTCTTTTCTTAGGTTTACTTGTGCCTCTTTTTGTGCAATCTTTGCTTGTGTTTCTCGTTGTAATTGTGTTTGCTTGTGTCTCTCGTCGCAATGTTTTTGTAAGCATTGGAATGCTGCCCTGCAAACATTTTCTGAGTGCCTCAAAAAAAATTACTCTAAAAAGAGTAGTTCTTCTGCGTGTTTTATGAGTACGCAATAAAAAGACTCATAAGGGAGTATTTGATATGATTGTAAAATGATTACTCAAAAATAAGACTCCAAAAAGAGTATTTTTTATGCATGTTTTATGAGTACGCAAAAAAGACTCACAAAGGAGTATTTGATATGATTGTAAAATGATTTCTCATAAATAAGACTCCAAAAAGAGTATTTTTATGCGTATTTTATGAGTACGCAATAAAAAGACTCACAAAAGAGTATTTGATATGATTGTAAAATGATTACTCAAAAATAAGACTCCAAAAAGAATATTTTTTATGCGTGTTTTATGAGTACGCAATAAAAAGACTCACAAAGGAGTATTTGATATGATTGTAAAATGATTACTCAAAAATAAGACTCCAAAAAGAGTATTTTTTATGCGTGTTTTATGAGTACTCAATAAAAAGACTCATAAAGGAGTCTTTGATATGATTCTAAAATGATTGGTCAGAAATAAGACTCCAAAAAGAGTATTTTTTATGCGTGTTTTATGAGTACTCAATAAAAAGACTTATAAAGGAGTCTTTGATATGAATCTAAAATGATTACTCAAAAATAAGACTCCAAAAAGAGTATTTTTTATGCGTGTTTTATGAGTATGCAATAAAGAGCATCCTAAATGAGTCTTTGATATGATTCTAAAATGATTCTCATTACTCTAAAAAAGAGTACTTTTTATGCGTGTTTTATGAGTACGACGAATGGCAAAATATGGAAATATTTTTATTTTTATTATTAATATTATTAAATAAATGGAAAAGATGGCACACACGATAATTTCGCGTAAAAGGATTTTTTTTATTATATATTTAAATAATGTTGTACTACAAGACGAAGTCTTTTATAGTACACCAGAGTTCCGAAAAGCATTTTCTGAGGTTTTATTATAATCATATCAATGTCAGAAAGTAGTGTTTAAAACGAGTTTTTAAACCGTTAAAGAGGTTTCAAGATGATACTTATGACTCTTAAAATAATAACTTCTATGAGTTCTGAAAGAGTCTTCATAGGAGTCTTTAAAGATTCCGTTACATGATTCTTAAAAAGAGTATTAAATATGACTCTTAAAAGAGTCTTAATTTTGATTCCAAAAAGACTCATTTATATGAGTTCTAAAACAGTCTTTATTATGAGTCTTTAAATTGTCTTTATTATGAGTCTTAAAAGAGTATTAAATATGAGTCTTAAAAGAGTCTTATTTTTAAGTCTTAAATAAGGCATAAAACAGTTATTATTATTAATCATATTTTGAGGCCCACAACCTACGAAAATATACTCATAAAAGAGTCTTTGAGCGCATTATGACGATAAAAACTCATTTATATGAGTTGAGTATATGACTCTTTTAAGAGTCATAATGTTTGCTGGGTGCTAGCATGATACAATTACAAGGTAGGCTTATATTGGAGAGCAGGGTGAGCTAGTTGTCAAAATCAGCTGATAATTTTTAGTTTTTCTAATTGTTGGTGCTGCTTTTGTCGTTTGAGGTTTGTAGCTCCTACAGCTTTGTTGTTGCAAATTTACAAGGTAAGCTCATTTTAAATCGGCAAGATATATATAGGATTTTAGGGGGTTGAGGATCAGCTTATTGGCTTAAGCCCAATCTGCTACATAAATCAAGTCTTCGCTAACCTTAACACATAAGTCATCCACAATATCAATATGACTGTATAAACCGCGAAAAAAAGCAATAGTAAAATCACCAAAGCCGGCTTGGGTAAAGAAAATTGTATGGAAATTAGAAACTTATGGTTATTCATCAAAGTAATATATTGTTCATACTTCTACCTGTATATTTATTTATCTATTTAACTTTGATAGTTGAACAAAGTTTTTTGTTGAAAATTTGAACACTATGTTTGGCAGAATAAGCAAGCACGCATCATTGTCGAAGCTAATGTGTAAATTACAAAATACTTCGCTAATTCATCATCTAAATCAATATCGGTAAGTTAACATGTAAACTTTTGGTGATTTGACCAAAAACTTAGGAGGCTGAAAACTGCCAAAGCCATCGTATAAATTATACTAGGTTTTTTATTAATTTTGCATAAGTTTTTTTCTCGGTGTAGGCACAATTGAAGATCTTACATCCACCCTTACTCTTTGAGATCTTCCAGTTAAATAACTATTTTACAGTTGCACTGCCATGCTATAAACCCCGAATTTAATCTTAAGTTTGTTGGCGGCCTCGGTAGTCGAGTAGGTAGCGTGCTCGACTGCTATCCCAGAGGTCCCGGGTTCGATTCCCAGCCTTTTAAACCCTTCGCATTTTGAAATTTTCTATCCTCATTTCTAACCAACTGAAATGAAAATTCATCAATATTTACAACTTAAAGTTGTAGTTGATGGTAGAGAAGTTTGTGGATTGCCTTTTAGCTTAAATTTATTGATGTAAAAGGCATAACACTTGCCTCTGATTCAAATTCACACGTTTCTTTGGTTTTCCACCACGCTTAGAACACGTATTTCACTTGATTGTCCTTTCCTTACCACTAATCACGCACCCCATTTCGAACCACGGAAGACTTGACTGAATAGGTATTCCAACTGAAACCCTTGGTTCAAAGGTAAAAAAAAAAATTCCCATAATATTGGCAACAAAACCCCGTTCTTGGACGACTATCACTAAATTCGTTTTGAAGACAACGACGACCACTCGCGAACTCATTGAACCAGCGTTTTACAGTTGCTGGGTGTGGTGCTTCATCATCAAAAGTCGAACATATTTGATCGATGCATTATTTTCTTGTCAATCCACGTCGAAAATCGTGAAATCGAAAAATTTAAATTAGTTAGTTTAAAAAATTGTGTGTGTTTTATTGAAAATCGAACAAAAATGTTTAAAATTAAGGGCCGAAGGCGGTTCACTCATTAGGCTATAACTTTGTTATTTTTTGAGATATGGACTTGAAATTTTAACCACTATTCTTGAGACTTGAAGCTTTAAGAAAATGCAAAAAGTTTTTGAAAAAACAGTTCTGGGTATATAAGCCCCCCTTAATGTAAATAAAGTTTTTTATGAGATACTTTTTCATTACCGATTTAGGTTAAAAATATATAATTTTTGTTTTGTTTATAAATTATGAGTTTGTTTTTAAACTTTCTGGCAAAGAGAAAATCGAAAAGAAGTTTAATATATCGGAAGTATTAGCCTTTAAAAAACATGCTGTTATTTTAGTTTGTTTTTGCATTTTGTTATTTGTTACTGTTTTCATTTTTACACTGTTACCAGCTACTAAAAATATGATGATGCCATCGATAACGCTATCGATTGTTTCTTTTTTAAACTATCGTGAGTATTGAAGGGTTTTTTGAAAACTATCGATGGTGAGACTATCGACAGTTTGACACCTCTACTGGTCAATATCAGTGACGACTATCAAATTTCTACATTACATCAAATTTATGCGAAGCGCTAGTTGAACAGTTGTATGCACCTAGCACGATCATGATAAAACTTACCCGAACGTTTTCCACATATCAAAACACAATACGTTCATCCATGAAAATGCAGATATAAGGCAAAAGTACACAAAGAAACCTGTAAAATAATGATAAAGAAAGCTACAACAATTACATGGCTTTTTATCTAAGTTTAATTGTTAAGAATCTATCTAAGATTCTGAATAAAAAATATATTCAAGTAAATTGAAATAAATCTCGTATTATTACAGGGTTTTCCAATAAGGACTTGACAACTTTGAATTAAATTTCTCTACGCACCTTTTCACTAATTATTGAACTTTCACTGTCAATTCATTCAGTAAATTTAAAATTTTTATCATAGCAAAGTACACGAACGATCAACGTCTGCAAATTATAAAAATGTACTCCCGAAATTTAGAGTCGGTGATCGCAACTTTAAGAGCGTTAACTGCAATTTCGTTCGTAATTGTCGCCCTAGTAGACAGACAATAACAAGTTTAATGCAACAGTTTCAGTCTACATATTCGTTGTGTGATGTTGCCGTGCCAGTGAGACAACGGGTTGGTCGAAAATATCGCTGCCGTTCAGGCGTCGGTAGTAAACGATACAAAACAGTCAATTCCACGGCGTTCTCAAGAATTGGGCATCGTCCAGACCACTTTATGGCGAATTTCGCGTAAGGATCTTGGTTTACACCCATACAAGATAAAGCTGACTCAAGAATTGAAGCCGACGGACCATTTGAAGCGACGTACATTCTCCGATTGGGCTCTGGAAAAGATGCGCCAAGATGATGAAATTCATCGCAAAAACATCTACAGTGACGAAGCTAATTTTTGTCTCAATGGCTCAATAAGCAAAATATACGTTATTGGTCGGGTCAAAATCCACATGTGCTTCATGTATCACCACTTCATCTACAAAAAATAACTGTTTGGTGCGGTTTGCATGCCGACGGCGTCATTGTAACATATTTTTCATAATGTTACAACGATCATAACGTTACTGTGAATGGCCATTAGACCGTACCACCTCCTATGCAAATAAAAAGTGCGCCGTATACCAGCGAATATGACGTAGTTTTGCAAGACAATTGCGAAAAAAGATTTCTTTTTTTTTGACCGAACGTGGGGGTCGCGCAATGACATATAACTTCATATCTCTAGTGTTTAATGTCGGATTTTAAAGTTTGGTATATTAATGTTTTTGCCTTAAAGAGGCCAATATGACCTTTATAGAGGTCATTGCCCTCAGGTAAACCATTCTAGTACTTACCCTCCATATCTCAGTTTCTACTATCCTAATGTGTCACCCTAATATTAAAAAAATAAAGCTCCAAAAATATCATTAATCTTTTGCTCAAGAAGTATATCGATATTTCCAGTAGAAGTATTTTTAAAAAATTTTTGAAAATTTTTTGCCTCCCTTTTTTCATTTTCATCATATCATCGATATTAAAAGTCTGATCATATTGAATGACACATCGATGTTTTTGTCTGAAAGAGGCCAATTATTTTTTCTCCAAAATAAAAAAAAATATTCCTACAAGTCCTTGGAAGGTCTTAAATTGATTTTGAGAAATTTAAAAGCTCGTAAAATAATAAAAAATCTGTAATTCCAATGCTAAATCAAACACTATTTTTGTTGTGATTTGTTAAATATACAATGTATTATTATTTTATTTTTTCACATTCTTGCAATAACTCCTCCCTTGTAGCCGGTGTTGGTAGGAGTTCCGTCGCAACTAATTGCAATTAAGTGATCCATGCTATAATTTTCTTTATTCAAATATTCCACGATGCTCTTCTGGACACCTACTGTACTGCAGTGCTGTCAGCGGGCGAAGCATAGCCGATGAATTTTGAATTTGGCTCTTTCATGGTGACATGTTCTTCATTCACAACAACGTTAAGCGTCACATTTGCCTCCGTGACTCTTTTTAAAATTGGCTCTTTTTTCGCATCAAACGTGTAAAGCAAATCATTACACTTAGCTGCTGCTAAAGACTCTTTTCGAAATTTGACACGTTCTCTGAATACTTTATTTTTTGTAATGATAAGCCCATCCATGAATTGAGTTATTTTTTCTGCTGTTTAGGAAGATAACTCTTCTTCAGCGTTTGCAGCAATCGACAATCGTAAATCTTTTATTAACGTGGTCGCAAGCAGTGCACCAAAGCCAACTGATGTGTCGCTGCGATCCAAAGCAGAACTATAATTTCGCAGTGATATGTCCGCCACTGCAAAATTTTTTTGTATCGTCTGTGATTCGCTTACGTTTTGTCAAATTCCTCTTCGTCCTCGCTATCTGGCTCGTACCCAACGCTGGCAGAGTACACCGCATTCGATGTTGCAGCAACTGACCTTACTTCTACAGTGGCAGTTCTCATCGACACTGTTTCATAGACATCATCTAATGCCATTGATCTTGGCCCGCACAGATCAATAAAGAAAATGTTTGCTGTGTCTGGAATTTTATTTGAAGTGTTGCAACTACACGGATTGTTGCTTTCAATGCCACACTTACAACGCGAAATTTTTAACAATTTATTTCAAGCATTCACGTTATATCTCAATCGATTTTTAGAAATTGTATAATAGTTATTCACAAGTACATCAACACGTTTCCGAACCGCCGCTAGGGTTATAATTGGTATGCCGCGTTGCCACAAAACGATTACATTTCTAACAGCTTTTTATTTAAAAACATCCAACTTTCGACTTTTATCACTGTTATACCGCAGATACAATAAAAAAGTTATAACATCATACTCCGTTGGTAATTTGGTATTATTTAAGTCACTCGCAATTTTTTATTCTTTTACGAGCTTTGAAATTCCTCAAAATCAATTTAAGGCCTTCCAAGGACTTGTAGAAATATTTTTTTTTTATTTTGGAGAAAAAATAATTGGTCTCTTTCAGACAAAAACATCGATGTGTCATTCAATATGATCAGACTTTTAATACCGATGATATCGCTCGTTTTCTGCAATAACGTTACAACTCAAAAAAGTAGATTTTTCAGGAGAAGCATTTTAAGTTTTGAACAGACAAAGGAAATTAAATCACCATTTTCAAAATATGGACAAAACATCAAATATACAAGTACTACTGTAGTGTACATGGTTTAATCCATACAAAGTGACAAAAAAGAACTGGAGATTATCGATATATAATACGATCTAATCGGAAATATATTGAAGTGAATGAATCACAAATTCTACTCTCCTGCAAAAATTAAAGAAGATATCGTTACCAAAATTGTACACAGCATATATCATGGTAACACGAATCTTGCTGTGTAATTGATTCAATTTATATGTTTTTTGGATTGTAACGTTATTGAAGAAAACGAGCGATATGATGGAAATGAAAATGGGAGCCCTACGTTCGGCAAAAATATTCAAAATTTTTTTTAAAAATACTTCTGCTGGAAATATCGATATACTTCCTGAGCAAAAGATTAATGATATTTTAAGAGCTTTATTTCTTTAATATTAAGGTGGTATATTAGAATTGTAGAAACTAAGATCTGGAGGGTAAGTACTAGAACGATACACTTGAGGTCAGTGCCCTCTATAAAGGTCATATTGGTCTCCTTAAGATAAAAACATTAATATACCAAACTTTAAAATCCGAATGTAAACACCAGAGATATGAAGTTATATATCAATGCGCGACCCCTACGTTCGGTCAAAAAAAAAAAAGAAATTTTTTTCGTAATTGTCTTGCAAAAATACGTCATATTCGCTGGTATACGGCGAACTTTTTTTTTGAGGTACGGTTTAATGGCCATCGTTATCGCGCCATGATTACCGATTATTTTTGACCCGAAATGGAAGATATAGACTTAGCCGACATGTGGTTCCAACAGGACGGTTCCACTTTTGAAGAGTGAGGATTAATTGAAGAGTGAGTTTGATGATCGTGTTATCTCAAAAAATAGGCCAGTCGATTGGCCGCCTCGTTCGTGCGATTTAAAGCCTCTATACCAGTGGTTGCCAAACTATTTTGGTCGTGGAACCTTCAAATTTCTGGCTAATTATCGGGGAACCCTGAATATTTTTTAAACGGCTTTTCAAAATTTAATGAAATTATTTTGGTATTACAGATTTTATTGAATAAAACAAAACTTAAAAAAAACAATCACGGAAGAAATTAATTAAAATACAAAACATAAACTAAAAAAAGTGAAAAAATTTAAATGTAACTTAAATGTAAACTTAAGAAATGCAGCGGCTTCTTTGGCTCCATGATACAATTATATAAAGGCAACATATTCCCTACGCATTTATGTCATCATAGAATTCAGCTGTATGTTGTGTTTAAATTTTGTATATACATAATTCGAAGTAAAGTGACATTAATTTAATTATCAATGTTAAAAAAACATAGATACTAATTTATATATGATGTGAAATAGATTGAAAATGTTGCTTGAAACGCAATTCAATAAATATAGAAACAAATATACGCGAGTTGGAGACTTTTTTAAATACTAATACAAATACAAAACTAAAAACATTTTTCACTTTCTGCTGATCGACTGTGCGACTTGTACATTTCTGTGCCAGGATATTGTTTGATGAAAGTTTTTAGTTTGGTTTGACCAATATTTTTACAAAGTTTTATGAAGAAGTTAAACAAGTACATCATGTTAAAACCATTAAAGAAAACATATTGAACCATTTCGTAAAAGGATCAGTATTTTATTGCTCACAAAAGTGATATAGGGGACGTAAGTTATTGTTTTTGCATTGTTTCTTTTTTCAATTTTGAACTCTCAGCAATTTCTTGATTTAGTCACAAATTTTAAAATTCATCCTGGATCGGAAAAGCAAAGTCTGAACTTTTCTGTCATATTCAATTTGCTTTGCTTGCTCTAAATGAAATTTTATTTCATTTGAAAATTTTCGTTGCGGCAACAAAAACGTATCCATGCTTTTGAAAAGCTGCATTTTATGGAAAAGCGAAAAAACTAACTGAGCTCGCTTTTGAGTCTTAATCGTTTTTGCAATTTTTTACTGCACATCTCAATTAAGTTTTATGCTTTTTTTCGAAATTTAATAATTTTTTATTTTCCATTCAAGTTTTATTAAACTCTTTCAAAATTTTTATTACCAAAAATGCACAAATATCTAAGCAAAACTAATTTCGAACTCTGTGTTGACGTCACGAAAACAGCTGATTATATGAGCAAAAACTAACGGACCTGCGCAGTATGTAATCTATTTTTATTGAATCATGCTTGGACTTCAAGATTCTCTTAAAATTGGGCGTTATGTTTGATAACTGAACTCGCAAATCTGTTGCAGCATCAAGTTTGTTACGATATTTGGTTTTTGTCGCAACATATTTTTAAAATCCAGGTTCACACAAATAAGTGGTGGCAATAGAATTCGAATGCCTCTTTTGATAAATTTTTATATTCATCGAATACATCTGATATTTTTTAACGTAGAAAAAAAAAGAAAAGTTATGAAGAATCTATCAATGAATGTCATGTCTATACTTTTGTCTCCTTTATTTTCGTTGGCTTTCGTTTCCGTACGCACTTCAAGTTACTTGAAGTTGCTTGAAGGCGTTTCTTTACACATTTTCGAGCTCGAGAGAGAAGAAGAACAAGCAAAATGCCACTCTCTTGAGCCTCGAAACTAGCTTGAACTTTGCTTGAACAATTTCTTCGAGCACGATAAGAACAAGCATCAAAAAGAACAAGAAAATGTCAAATTGGTGTAAATAAATTTGGCGCTGCTTACGTTTATAGGCAATCAGCTGTTTTTGTGCTTGAAACTCGCTAGAAGTCGTTTCCGTACTTTTGTGTAAATTCTCTCATTTCGCCAGATAATAAAATTACTCTCACAGCTTGAACTTTACTTGAACTTTTCTTCAAGTTTGTACGGAAACAGACCTAATATATAGCTATATATGTTTTTATGACTCTACTTGTAAGTATAAGCACGTATCTGATGCTTACCGCGTAAGCAGCTCAATTGTTGAGTTGCTTAATTTTTCAGCAGGCTAGCTGCTCTGAAGTTGTTAGCCAAACATTCAACAAGTTTGAGGCAACATTGGTGCTTAGAACGCATAGCAACATATTTAATAAGCTCGAAAACTTGCTTGACTTACGAGTTGCTTATTTTTAAGCATAAACGAACTGTTTGTAATTCAAATAAATCGAATTATAGGTAAGTTTATACTTTACTCGGGGGTTCCTTAGATCGTTAAATTAAAAACTCAGATTTAATACAGAATTATCTCACTTCATTTTTTATTAATTACGATTTTAAATTTGTTCATTAAAATAGCTTTATGTGATATTATATTAATTGTTGTTGCGTGGATGAATAGAAAAAAAAAACCGACACGGCGGCCGCTCAAATGCGTTGAGATTACGGTGGAGGTATATGATGCACTGAATCTGTAGAGTGGGTGAGATCAAATCGAACCATTGTTAAGCTCTTGTTCGTCTACGCACCTCTCAGTTAAGATAAATTGGGTGAGTACAAAAACACAGGGTGATGCAATTATAAAACCGTACATGCCGCCCGTAATGCTGGAACCAGCATGATAAAACTGATGATCAATTGCTGAAAACGCTAAATGGTTTTACAGTTGAAAGAAAAAAAAGAAAGTATGTATTTGTGTCAATTCTTGGCTAAAGAGTTTTCTTCAGTGTATGTAGGAATCGGAAGACGGCAAATTTTAGAAACTGATCTTTTGTAAAGGCCTGATTTTGTGCGCAGCGTGACTACTCTGACTAAATTATCCTCACCAGGATGTAGTTAAACAACACGTCCTAAGATCCATTCGTTTGTTGGGATTCGATCGTCCTTGATGATGACGAGATCATTAATTTGTAAGTTTGGCATCTCTTGATACCACTTAGGGCGTGCCTGTAAATGCGACAGCCAGTCAGATGTCCATTTCGACCAGAACTGATTTGTCATGTTTTGTATAGCAAGGTATGTTTTGCTTAGGCATTGTCGACCTGAATTTTCGGATGGCAGAGATAACAATGCATCGCCGATCAAAAAGTGCCCAGGCGTGAGTGCATCCAGGTTATCTGGGTCAGCAGTTAGTGGACAAAGGGGCCTCGAGTTGATGCAAGCCTCGATGCGTACTAAAACTGTTGAAAGCTCTTCATAGGTCAATCGGGTGCCGTCGACAACACGCTTCAAGTGGTACTTAACCGATTTGACATTCGCCTCCCATAGCCCACCAAAATTTGGCGAGTGAAGCGGATTGAAATGCCACTGAATGTTTTGGGCAGATAGCTTGGGTACCATTTCTCTCTCGACTGCATCGACAAAGTTTTTGCGATTTATTCGGAGTGCGTTATCGGCTCCAATGAAATTAGTTCCGCAATCGCTATAAATATCGTTGCAAATACCTCTGCGTCCAATGAATCGTTGAAGCGCCCAAAGAAAACATTCCGTTGATATTCCAGTGACTGCTTCTAAATGTACAGCCTTTGTGGCGAGGCAAATAAAGATGGCAATATACCCTTTATATATAGTGTTTCCACGATATTTTGACGACTTGAGGTCGATGGCGCCCGTATAGTCTACTCCAGTAGCTAGGAATGGTCGTTTCGGAGGATTGACTCTGTGGTATGACAATTTTCCCATTAGTTGGCGGCTAATTTCGGGTTTGCTCCGAAAGCACTTGACACATTTGCGTAGCTCATTTCTGACGGTCTGTCTGGGTTTTAAAATCCAAAAGAGTAAGTTGAGTGCCACCGTGCAACGTATTCAGGTGTGAATTGTTGATTACCAGCTTTGTAAAATGATGTGCACTTGGCAAAATTATTGGGTGCTTTTGACTGTAGGCCAAATTTGCACGCTGACAGCGTCCTCTTACTCTCAAAATGTCATGGCTGTCGCAGAACGGTACTAGCCCATTAAGTTTGCTTTTAGTTGGAAGAGGTTGCTGTAAATGTATTGATCTAATTTCTTTTGCGAATGCTTCCTTTTGCACCAGGCGCACCAAGATTAGCAAACTTACATGTAACTCAATTACTGTGAGAGGTCCAAAATGACGATTTGAGCGGTTGGTAGCATGAGCGTTATGAGTAAAACGTCGAAGATAAGCAATAACGCGTATTAATTTGTTATAGGAAGAATATTTGAAAATTAACGATCCTTCTGGTATAGTAAAATTTTCATTAATTTGTAATGGTTTTTGATCCAATAAATTTTCGTCGATGGCAAAGTCCTTAAACTTTGTTTTTGGCCATTGAGATTTTGGACTCGATAGCCACTGTGGCCCGACCACCAGAGATTGAAATTTGAAAGTTAAGCGGGTTTCAGCCCACGGGTGGCACAATCAGAAGGGTTCTCATCGGTCGAAATGTGTTGCCACTGGTTTGGTGTTGTTGTTTCTAGAATAAGTCCTATTCTGTTGGCTACAAAAATTTTCCAACGATTTATGTCACCATGTATCCAGTACAACACAATCGAGGCGTCTGTCCAAAAATATGTAGGAATATTCGAAATTGGAGTGCGCAGATTCCTTTTGGTCCACACGGCTAGTTTGGTGGCAAGTAACGCCCCACAAAGTTCGACCTTTGGAATTGTTAACGGTTTGGATGGTGTCACCTTACTTTTGGCTAGTAGTAAGTGTGTAAATATTGCACCATCACAATATTCAATTCGGATGTATACGTTGGCCGCATATGCTGATGACGATCCATCACAAAAGGTGTGCAGCTCGATCGAGCGAAGATTTTCTGGTAAAAAATTGAACCAGCGTGGTATTTTAATTGTTTCGATTAAAGAAAAGTCCCTTATGAATTGTTGCCACAGCTGGTTGATGGATTCCGGTAGAGCTTCGTCCCATTCCAAGGCTGTTGTAGATTGATCGGAACGAGTTATCTTAGTGCTCCAAATAACTTTTAAGAGTACTTTGGCTACAACAATTATAGGAGCCATCAGCCCCAATGGATCGAAAAGACGTGCAATGGTAGATAGAACCACACGTTTTGTTGCTGTAGCATCAATATCAAAATTGATCTTATATTGAAAAAAGTCTGCGTTAGGTTGCCAGCACATGCCTAGAGTTTTAATAGTCACGTTGCTGATACTGAGCGTCATCAGGGTGCATGTCGTACATTTTTTGGTACATTTTTTGGATGTCTGCTATAAAAACAAACTGGTGCATTCGCCAATTTAAGAGAACAGCTGGTAGTTCATTTTGCAGCGGCGGACCAACGCACAGCAAATCGTTGAGCGAGCGACCGTTTGACGTCTTGGTTGATGCGTCGAAAACTATGCGCACTTTTGTTGTGCTGCTCTTTTCTTTGATTACGGCGTGGTGAGGTAAAACGCACGACGTGACGGTTGGCTGATTCGATGGAGTATATGTACAGTGTTGATGTTCTGTTGTGGTTACAGGCATAATTTGATTCAACTTAAAATATTCTGTAATGTTTGTCTTGTACTGCTCACACAAGTTGCTGTTGGTTCGAAGGCGGCGCTCTAATTGATGCAAACGATTGAGAGCTATTTGCTTGGATATGCCTAAAGTTTGATTAGGGTCAAAATTTGATCTTAGTGGAAGCCGCACTACATACTTTCCATTTGGTTGTCGGATATGCGTTTTTTCATAAAATTCTTCGCACCATCGGTCCTCATCTGATAAGATGCGTTCTTCTGGTACGTGTTCAAGCTCAAAAAATCTTTGAACAAGGGACTCGAGTTCAAACTTTGCATGATTGCAGCGTATTGAAACAGGGTATGGTGAAGATGATTGGGTATGTCCGCAAAGTATCCAACCCAAATGGGTGCTTTGGGCGATGGGTTGATCGCTCGCTCCAATTCGAATTTCGGGTAATAAGATTTGCGACATCATATCTGCTCCGATGATTAAATCAATTCTCTTTGGTTGATTATAAAAGGGGTCTGCTAGCGTGAGACCTTGGATGTGTGACTAATTTTGAGGATCAATGGAAGCACTCGGCAGTTTGGTCGTGAGAGAATTTAATACATAAGCGTCAACGTTGATGGTGTAATTTGAATTTACACAGGAGCGTAAATTAAAGTTGACCACAAAGTTGCTGGAACTTTGATTCTGACCTATTCCCAATATTTCTGCAGAGGTGGCTGTTCGCTTCAATCCCAGTGTTTGCACAGCTTGCTCTGAAATTATTGTGCCCTCAGAGCCTTGATCGATGAGCGCGCGCATAACAGTTGGCTGTCCATTGCGTTGATTGATGAGCGATACAAGCGCTGTTGCAAGCAAAATGTTTCGGTTAAAGCGACCAGATGCACCAGCTGAAGCTTTCTCTGTTGCATGGTAGACTGCAGCAGTATTTGAGCTCATACTACGTGGGAAAGTAGTGTTTAAGTTTGAGTTGTTGTTGGTTTTGGAGCTAGATGGGTCAGCCAAACTGTATGTTTGTTGTGACGTGGATGGCATGCTGACTTGAGGTGAAAATGCTTGCTCGCTGCGTGAAGGCGAAGTCCTAGCAAGAGACGGAAAATGTAATAAAGTGTGATGTCGCTGACCACACTGCAGGCAATTTTTTGTGCTGGTGCACGGAGAAACTGGATGGGACTTGCTTAAACAGTTCAAACACAATTTGGCTTTACCAGCTATTGATTTTCGTTGAAAACAATCCTTTGCTAGAAAATTTGGGCATCGTCGAATAATGTGTGCATCGCCACAGTGCGCGCAATGTTCTGCTTTGGGTGCTGAAGTAGTGACGTGAAACGACTTGGTTTCATGTTTGGAAAATTTGAATCGCTGAGATCCTTTGTTGGCATCTGAAGACGATTTTGTTGTTAGATTTTGTTGGTGTGCGATGCAGCGATTTTCAATTGCATCAATCGTAATCAAACGTTGATACAAAAACTGAGAAAAATTTGAGAAATCGGGTATAGCTGCGGAGCAGCCTAAAAAGTACTCCCAAGCCTGATGTGTCTCTTTTGGTAATTTGGTCGATAAATGATGGACTATCCAGTGGTTGCAATTGTCAATTGGAATATCTAGGCGTTTGAATTCATTTATGCACACATTCGCAACATTGAGCATAGATTTTAGATCCTCTGCACGTTCCTTTACTTGATTAGGCAAATTGTGTAATGTGTTCATGTGATGCATAAACAAAATCCGCGGATTGTTATAGCGTTTGATTATAGTTTCCCATGCCGTTGTATAATTTGGTTCCGTCAGGAGTAATTGATGGATGTCCACATCGCGATCGTCAGGTAGAGCCATTTTTAAATAGTGGAATTTCTGAATGACATTCAGCGTAGAGTCTAGGTGAACCAAGCGATTAAAGGCGTCGTGAAATGCAGGCCAATCGGTGAACTTGCCAGAAAATTTGGGTACTGGCAGGTGAGGCAATTTTACCGCCGATAAGTTGTGTACACTTTGTTCTTTATATTTTCGTGTACGCTGATTACGAATATGCGATTATTTTTTTCGGGTCACCTCTAGTTTGGTCCCTACAGGACTTCGAAATTTTAAAGGAAAACTAACTTTGAATAATTGTTTAGTATAGAAGTTTATGTCCTATCATAACAAATTTTGTATAAAATTAAAGAAAATAAAGTAAAGAAAATTAAAATCATATTAATTGAAAAAGTTGACGAAAAAGGATATGAAAAATGTTTATATTCTAAAATCCTTTATATCCTTGAAGTTTTTCGTCCAATTAAAACAATGCAACTAATTAGCATCGCACTAAATCGCACTCAAATATGTTCATTAAGGTGGGTCACCCCATATGGAAAAAAAAATATTTCAAAAGACCGCCCCTTATTTGAAAGGGGATTTTAGTAGCACACAAATTTTTTTTTAGGTTGACCCGAAATCTGCCCCAAATGGTCTTTTTTGTATAACTTCATCAGTTTTTATCCGATCGTTAAATAAGTATGTCGTTGGATAGATCTCAACAAGGACTATAATTCGTTTTAACAACATTTTTACCTCCGATTCCATCTTTGACCAGATATTTCAACTTTTCGTCTTATATCCTCAGTAACCCCAAAACTTCCATTCATGTTTTTAAGAAAATAAAAGTTCGTAAAAAATCATTAAACTTTTGTGAAGAAACTTTATGATTTCATTCGTAGGAAAAAAAGTTACAGCGAATTTAATTTTCGGTCAAGTTTGGCTTCGTTTTTAGGATTTAGCTTTCGGTTCATCTTCGTTTGCCTTCGTTCATCTCCGTGTTTGTTCGTTAGTCTTTGGTTCAGCTTCATTTGGTTTCGTTTTTAATACAAAGTTTCTTTAAAATCGGTCCAGTCGATCAGGCACTATGGAGTCATACATATTTTATTACTTGAAGCGCCCTCTATCGAAAGTTTTTTAAACTTCTCATAGCCTATCTTTTAATCTTGAGTCAGGAGAATCTTTATTCTAAATGCCAACAAAATTGCTCCAGCCGTTTAGTCAGCAATTTATTATTGCATATAAAAACAAATCAACAAGCAAAACAGCAACTAGAGGAAAACCACACAACCTCACACACAAGCAAACAAAATATTCCTGCTATTCCCTAAATGTGGTTAATTTCCACGTAAGAGGTTGTCACCAATAATAACCAATTGGATATTTATTTCAGATTAGCCGTTCCTGGCACTAAGTTGCAGCAGCGGGACAACCTTTTTTTTTAGTGCTTGATTTCATCGCCCTCTACCGGCTGAAGAAGAAATAAAAAACAAATTTTTTTTTTTGTTATCTTCAAACATTTATAAATATGTCTCAAAAAGTTTAAAATTAATATTCAATAAATATGATTGAAAAAACCATATTAAAAATATATGTTTTTTTCTGCCAAAAGAGTGGTACTACTCCCTTAAAAATAAACCAATGGAGCGATTTTTATGAAATTTTGCAGAACTATAGTAAATATATTATATTTTATCAATGGTTTTATTGGACAAAAAACTTCAAGGATATAAAAGATTTTAGGATATAAAGGACATCTTTCATATCCCGTTTTTGTCAACTTTTTCAATTAATTTTTTTTTTAATTTTCTTTACTTTATTTTCTTTAATTTTATACCAAATTTGTTATGATAGGACATAAACTTCTATACTAAACAATTATTCAAAGATAGTGTTGCCGAAAAACGCAAATTAGAAACCCGGCGAACAATTTGCACACAAATGTTACCCTGCGTCAACTACCTGCGCACAAAAAGTGCACTCAACAAACATTGCTGCACACCACACATATATTTGCATATTTGCAAAATTTGCATCGCACTTCAGCATTAAAAATTTCTTAAATTAAAAAAATTGCGTCTAAGAAGCATTTCATCTTTCCATTTTATTTACTGAATTGTCCGACTAAGGTATTAAATTATCACTATCTATATTAAAATTGAATTCCTTATAAATAAAAATTGTTTACAGAATTTTTAAGCAGCCAGCTGCTAATAAATAGAGTTAATCGCAAATTTGCGTTAGTATTTGGGCTGCTGTAAAAACTTAGCCAAAATTGGAGCAGATAGTTTTCCTTTAAAATTTCGAAGGGACCAAACTAGAGACCAAACTAGAGACCAAACTGATACAACTAAATTGTATCAGCTGAATACTGTGACGTATGGTACATCATCTGCACCGTTTTCTGCTATACGCTGTTTAGTCATTTGGCTCAAAGGCTATCCGCAACGATTTCTATATTGATGACTTACTTACTGGTGCTGACAATCTTCACGATCTCGAAATTGTTCAAAGGCAAGTCATACCTATTCTCGACTCAGCAAGTCGCAAATTCTACAATCGCTGGAAACGAAACCAAACTGAGTCAAATTGGGAGGCCTATCGTGTCATTAGAAATTATGTGGCGGTGCTGGTCTGTAATGCAAAGAGGGAAAGAGGGCTTATTTTCGATCCAAGTTGGCGACAGATTTGCCAACAAAACAACTCTGGAACAACCTGAAGTCAATCGGAATTGGAAATAATGGCAAAAATGGGTGTAATGTTGATGCCACCACAATGAACGAATTTTTCTTGCAGTCCAGTTCTACGTCTGATAGCTCAAAATTCAAAATCAATCAAAGTCTTGTGCCAAATCTTAACGATGAGTTTAATTTCGATATGGCGTGTGAAAAAGATATAATTAAGTGTGTTTTTGCTATAAAGTCTAATGCGATTGGTGCCGATGAGACGAGTTTGCAAAAAAGAATAGCCTCACAATGCCACAAGATTTCCGACCGATTAGCATTCTACCTGATTTTTCCAAAATTTTTGAGAAATTTTTGTCGACTCAAATTGTAAATCACCTAAATAGGCACAAACTTTTATCTGTAAACCAGTCAGGCTTTTGTGGTGGCCACAGTTGCGTAACAGCAATGTTGAAAGTAATGGATGACATTCGTACCAAATACGATACAGGCGATCTTACAATTTTGGCTCTGCTCGACTTCTCAAAAGCTTTCGACACGCTAAATCGTGACGTTTTGCTGAAAAAGCTAAAGCACTATTTTGGTTTTAGCAATTTTGCGGTCGAGTTATTAAAGAGCTATCTGACAGATAGGTTTCAGCGGGTTTGCTGTCAATACAAAGTTTCTAACCTAAAAAGGATATTATCTGGTGTTCCACAGGGATCTATCCTTGGTCCTATCCTATTAGGTATTTTTATAAACGACATTGAACAGTGCTGTGATAATGTTTCAATACATCTCTACGCTGATGACGCCCAGGTGTATTTTTCAAGGCCTATAGGTTTGTTCGAAGACCTTATTGCACGAATAAATGTGGAATTAATCGATGGGCTAAAGAAAATTGCCTAAATTTGAATGCTTCCAAAACACAAGCGTTGGCAATCTCGCATGACAAATATGATATAAAATCACTACCCCATATAACACTTGATGGACTACCAATTAAATTTGAAAGATGCGTTACCAGTTTAGGTTTTAAAATTAATTCAAAGTTAGATTGTAAAGATCATATCAACAGCTTGGTTGGTAAAATATATATGGTGCACAGGAAACTATGGTTTTCTGTTCAGTTTATTTCACAAGAGGTGAAGTTGAAATTCACTAGAACTTTTATAATACCATTGATCTCATACAGTGAACTGGTCTACAAAAACTTAGATCCAGCGTCGAGACATAAACTACAGCTGGCTAAAATAGCTCTGCCAGATATGTCTTCACAAAAAAGAAATTTGACCATATCTCCTTTTACTCTTATCAGATTCTGAACTGTGATATAGTAACTTATTATTCTATCCGAAATCTAATTTTTCTACATAAACTTTTATACTCCCGTTGTCCAAATTATTTATTAAATAAACTACGTTTCTCGCAATCAGAGCGAACATGCAATTTTATGGTACCTGATTTTAATTTTGTAGTCATCAAGAATGTTCTTTGTCAGTGTTGTCTTTGGAACATTTAACCAAATTCAATAATAAAAATTCGAAATACTAAGCACTTTGAATTGGCAGTCAAGGGTTTCTATAATTTAAAATAACACAACTGTTTGTATGAATGATAATTTTATAATAAAAATTTATTTTTAAAATATTTTTCAACGACAATAAAATTTTGAAAATTTATAACAATAAAATCTAAACAATAGAAATTAAAATATTTGCAAGTAGAAAAATATACAGTTAACAACTCGGCCAACCTGACAATTGATCGACCTCGATCAGCTAAACAATTAGTTGTATTATTTATTATTCTACTTCAACGAAGTGTTGCCTTGTTTCTGTTGATCAACGGGCTTCTCTGCAGTACCCAACCATTTTCTCATCCGGTTGGATTCAACAACTCCGTCATATGGCAACTGAGTCAATTGACAATTATCCACGTCTCTTATAACATACCGATCGTTACCTAACACTTTGTGAATTTTATAGGGTCTGCGATACTTACATATCAATTTTTGCAACTAATTAGCATCGCACTAAATCGCACTCAAATATGTTCATTAAGGTGGGTCACCCCATATGGAAAAAAAAATATTTCAAAAGACCGCCCCTTATTTGAAAGGGGATTTTAGTAGCACACAAATTTTTTTTTAGGTTGACCCGAAATCTGCCCCAAATGGTCTTTTTTGTATAACTTCATCAGTTTTTATCCGATCGTTAAATAAGTATGTCGTTGGATAGATCTCAACAAGGACTATAATTCGTTTTAACAACATTTTTACCTCCGATTCCATCTTTGACCAGATATTTCAACTTTTCGTCTTATATCCTCAGTAACCCCAAAACTTCCATTCATGTTTTTAAGAAAATAAAAGTTCGTAAAAAATCATTAAACTTTTGTGAAGAAACTTTATGATTTCATTCGTAGGAAAAACAGTTACAGCGAATTTAATTTTCGGTCAAGTTTGGCTTCGTTTTTAGGATTTAGCTTTCGGTTCATCTTCGTTTGCCTTCGTTCATCTCCGTGTTTGTTCGTTAGTCTTTGGTTCAGCTTCATTTGGTTTCGTTTTTAATACAAAGTTTCTTTAAAATCGGTCCAGTCGATCAGGCACTATGGAGTCATACATATTTTATTACTTGAAGCGCCCTCTATCGAAAGTTTTTGAAACTTCTCATAGCCTATCTTTTAATCTTGAGTCAGGAGAATCTTTATTCTAAATGCCAACAAAATTGCTCCAGCCGTTTAGTCAGCAATTTATTATTGCATATAAAAACAAATCAACAAGCAAAACAGCAACTAGAGGAAAACCACACAACCTCACACACAAGCAAACAAAATATTCCTGCTATTCCCTAAATGTGGTTAATTTCCACGTAAGAGGTTGTCACCAATAATAACCAATTGGATTTTTTTTTCAGATTAGCCGTTCCTGGCACTAAGTTGCAGCAGCGGGACAACCTTTTTTTTTAGTGCTTGATTTCATCGCCCTCTACCGGCTGAAGAAGAAATAAAAAACAAATTTTTTTTTTTGTTATCTTCAAACATTTATAAATATGTCTCAAAAAGTTTAAAATTGATATTCAATAAATATGATTGAAAAAAACATATTAAAAATATATGTTTTTTTCTGCCAAAAGAGTGGTACTACTCCCTTAAAAATAAACCAATGGAGCGATTTTTATGAAATTTTGCAGAACTATAGTAAATATATTATATTTTATCAATGGTTTTATTGGACAAAAAACTTCAAGGATATAAAAGATTTTAGGATATAAAGGACATCTTTCATATTCCGTTTTTGTCAACTTTTTCAATTAATTTTTTTTTTAATTTTCTTTACTTTATTTTCTTTAATTTTATACCAAATTTGTTATGATAGGACATAAACTTCTATACTAAACAATTATTCAAAGATAGTGTTGCCGAAAAACGCAAATTAGAAACCCGGCGAACAATTTGCACACAAATGTTACCCTGCGTCAACTACCTGCGCACAAAAAGTGCACTCAACAAACATTGCTGCACACCACACATATATTTGCATATTTGCAAAATTTGCATCGCACTTCAGCATTAAAAATTTCTTAAATTAAAAAAATTGCGTCTAAGAAGCATTTCATCTTTCCATTTTATTTACTGAATTGTCCGACTAAGGTATTAAATTATCACTATCTATATTAAAATTGAATTCCTTATAAATAAAAATTGTTTACAGAATTTTTAAGCAGCCAGCTGCTAATAAATAGAGTTAATCGCAAATTTGCGTTAGTATTTGGGCTGCTGTAAAAACTTAGCCAAAATTGGAGCAGATAGTTTTCCTTTAAAATTTCGAAGGGACCAAACTAGAGACCAAACTAGAGACCAAACTGATACAACTAAATTGTATCAGCTGAATACTGTGACGTATGGTACATCATCTGCACCGTTTTCTGCTATACGCTGTTTAGTCATTTGGCTCAAAGGCTATCCGCAACGATTTCTATATTGATGACTTACTTACTGGTGCTGACAATCTTCACGATCTCGAAATTGTTCAAAGGCAAGTCATACCTATTCTCGACTCAGCAAGTCGCAAATTCTACAATCGCTGGAAACGAAACCAAACTGAGTCAAATTGGGAGGCCTATCGTGTCATTAGAAATTATGTGGCGGTGCTGGTCTGTAATGCAAAGAGGGAAAGAGGGCTTATTTTCGATCCAAGTTGGCGACAGATTTGCCAACAAAACAACTCTGGAACAACCTGAAGTCAATCGGAATTGGAAATAATGGCAAAAATGGGTGTAATGTTGATGCCACCACAATGAACGAATTTTTCTTGCAGTCCAGTTCTACGTCTGATAGCTCAAAATTCAAAATCAATCAAAGTCTTGTGCCAAATCTTAACGATGAGTTTAATTTCGATATGGCGTGTGAAAAAGATATAATTAAGTGTGTTTTTGCTATAAAGTCTAATGCGATTGGTGCCGATGAGACGAGTTTGCAAAAAAGAATAGCCTCACAATGCCACAAGATTTCCGACCGATTAGCATTCTACCTGATTTTTCCAAAATTTTTGAGAAATTTTTGTCGACTCAAATTGTAAATCACCTAAATAGGCACAAACTTTTATCTGTAAACCAGTCAGGCTTTTGTGGTGGCCACAGTTGCGCAACAGCAATGTTGAACGTAATGGATGACATTCGTACCAAATACGATACAGGCGATCTTACAATTTTGGCTCTGCTCGACTTCTCAAAAGCTTTCGACACGCTTAATCGTGACGTTTTGCTGAAAAAGCTAAAGCACTATTTTGGTTTTAGCAATTTTGCGGTCGAGTTATTAAAGAGCTATCTGACAGATAGGTTTCAGCGGGTTTGCTGTCAATACAAAGTTTCTAACCTAAAAAGGATATTATCTGGTGTTCCACAGGGATCTATCCTTGGTCCTATCCTATTTAGTATTTTTATAAACGACATTGAACAGTGCTGTGATAATGTTTCAATACATCTCTACGCTGATGACGCCCAGGTGTATTTTTCAAGGCCTATAGGTTTGTTCGAAGACCTTATTGCACGAATAAATGTGGAATTAATCGATGGGCTAAAGAAAATTGCCTAAATTTGAATGCTTCCAAAACACAAGCGTTGGCAATCTCGCATGACAAATATGATATAAAATCACTACCCCATATAACACTTGATGGACTACCAATTAAATTTGAAAGATGCGTTACCAGTTTAGGTTTTAAAATTAATTCAAAGTTAGATTGTAAAGATCATATCAACAGCTTGGTTGGTAAAATATATATGGTGCACAGGAAACTATGGTTTTCTGTTCAGTTTATTTCACAAGAGGTGAAGTTGAAATTCACTAGAACTTTTATAATACCATTGATCTCATACAGTGAACTGGTCTATAAAAACTTAGATCCAGCGTCGAGACATAAACTACAGCTGGCTAAAATAGCTCTGCCAGATATGTCTTCACAAAAAAGAAATTTGACCATATCTCCTTTTACTCTTATCAGATTCTGAACTGTGATATAGTAACTTATTATTCTATCCGAAATCTAATTTTTCTACATAAACTTTTATACTCCCGTTGTCCAAATTATTTATTAAATAAACTACGTTTCTCGCAATCAGAGCGAACATGCAATTTTATGGTACCTGATTTTAATTTTGTAGTCATCAAGAATGTTCTTTGTCAGTGTTGTCTTTGGAACATTTAACCAAATTCAATAATAAAAATTCGAAATACTAAGCACTTTGAATTGGCAGTCAAGGGTTTCTATAATTTAAAATAACACAACTGTTTGTATGAATGATAATTTTATAATAAAAATTTATTTTTAAAATATTTTTCAACGACAATAAAATTTTGAAAATTTATAACAATAAAATCTAAACAATAGAAATTAAAATATTTGCAAGTAGAAAAATATACAGTTAACAACTCGGCCAACCTGACAATTGATCGACCTCGATCAGCTAAACAATTAGTTGTATTATTTATTATTCTACTTTAATGAAGTGTTGCCTTGTTTCTGTTGATCAACGGGCTTCTCTGCAGTACCCAACCATTTTCTCATCCGGTTGGATTCAACAACTCCGTCATATGGCAACTGAGTCAATTGACAATTATCCACGTCTCTTATAACATACCGATCGTTACCTAACACTTTGTGAATTTTATAGGGTCCGCGATACTTACATATCAATTTTTGAAGCGAAGCTTTTTACGCCTCGTTCTGCGATTTGCTAGAGTGAAATCAGAAAAAACGACACTATTTTCCGACACCTTTTTTCTTAGAATTGATATTGTTTTTGCTTGCATTAATTGAACCAGAAAATGTTAAATTAAAAATAAGTTCTTGCCCGCTGCAGGAATTGAACCCACAACTCACAGTTCTATCGTTTGTTGGTACTTTCCTCTAACCATCACGCTAAAACCCTTTCTTTCATAACTTTGTTGATTCAGTGATAAACATTAGCTAAAGCTATGTTTCAGCAGATCACTATAATCTATTACTTTAAGAAAGGATTGTGTGTTGGCTATTCTAGGACTGTGTATTGGCTAGCCAACCGACTAAAGTAGCAAATAAAAGGAACTAGAGCAAAGATAACTAAATTTACCGAGCTATGGTTTGAATCTTCGGTTTGTCCATGCGAACTAAAAGACCTAACGAACTAAAAGAACGAACGAACTAAAAGAAATATTCACTAAAGATTGTGTATTAGATGTTGTTTCTACTTCCTACTAAAGGTCGTTATAAATATCGTTAAAAATAAACAACCTGTAAGTTGATTAAATTGTAACAAAATTAATGATTTTTGTATATTTATTCCCTACAACTGAACAGGGGGCTTTAAGGGAGGGCCGAAGAGGGTTAATATATATGATATATATACTTTGTTATTTTAAAGTTTTGAATTTCAAAATTATTTAAATCGAAAAAACGCTATTAAATTATCAAATCTATGAATTTACGAAAATGCTTCGCTTCTCTCGTGTGTCCAGTGACGCACCTGTATTTTTTATTTGTACCTACTACCGTGTCCATATTTCTTATAACTACAAAGTCACCAATGCTATATCTCTTCGCATCTGAACTGTATTTAAGAAAATAATTGTTGCTGTATTCTTGTGCATGTTTAATTGAGACAGCAGCGCTGGATCGCAGCTTATGAAGATTTCGTTCGACATTGTCACCACAGTTTTCCTGTAAATATTCAGATAATTCGTCAATTTCAATCAATCAATCGACACCGAACAAGAGTATACTTGGCATATTCTTTGTAGAGCCATGCACTGAATTATTGATTGCGTACTCAATCTGTATCAACTTTCGTGACCAATCAGCATGATTGATGGGATTGCTGAGCTTACCCAGCATACTCTTTATTACCCGGTTTACTCGCTCAACTTGCCCATTCGCTTGTGGTGAAGCCGTGGCAACTTTTATGTGGGTAATATTCCGTTGCAACAGAAAGTTCTCAAATTCAAAGGATGTGAAACATGTACCTCTATCAGAGACAATTCTTCTAGGACGACTGTCATAGCAAAAGTATTTATCCAATGCGGCAGTTACTTCACGCGTACTAGTGGTTTTGACTGGATAAAGTTTCACATACTTAGTGAAAGTATCAATAACCACGAGAATATGCTTCCGTTTTGAATTGATGGTAAAGGACCAAAGTGATCAATATGCAGTGTGTCAAAAGGTAGCGGAACTTTCGGAATATTGTGTAAATGTCGTTCGTTTGCACGAACTGGGGTAGCATACCAAAGACATTTGAGACAATTTTGTATAAATTTTTCAATCTTAGCCCGCATAGAAGGGAATCAATAATAATTTTCTATTTTTTGTTGAGTTTTGTCAACAGCCTGATGTCCGATCTTTTCATGAACTAACCTTATAACATTGCCCTCCATTTCATGAGGCACATAAAGGAGTTTTCGTTAATTTCTAATTTTATAAACAAGTCTGTCAGATAATTCAAAACCGTCAATGGTCTCAGTTTCCAATCGGGTGCACAGGTCTTTAACAGTTATATCCCGCCCCTGAGCAATTTGAATTTGAAAATCAACATCGTTTGCACTTATTACAGTGGCAATTTGACATCGACTGAGTGCATCGACATAACCCATCGAGGAACCACCACGATGGTGAATTGAATAGTTAAAATTTTCCAACTCTAAATCCCAACGTGCAATTCTTGGATTAACCTGCTTTCGGTCAAGTGTCATCGTCAGAGAATTACAGTCCGTTATTATTCTAAATGATAATACTCGCCAACGTCGGAGTGCGTAAATTATTGCTAAAGTTTCAAGCTCAAAACTATGATATTTAGCTTCCGCTGCTGTTGTTGTCTTTGAGAAATATGAAACCGGATGAAACTTTCCATCAACCTGTTTTTGCATAAGAACAGCGCCGAAACCAATTGAGCTGGCGTCACAATGAAGCTCAGTCTCTTTCTCTGGGCTATAAATAGCAGGAATAGGTGGACTTGACAATCTCGACTTTAATTCGTCAAATGCCTCCACACATTTTTCATCAAAGTTATAGTCAGATTTTGATTTTAGCAAGTCTTGCAAAGGCTTTGAAATTTTCGAGAATGATGAAACAAACCGCCGAAAATATGAGAAGAGTCTTATACATGAATGAAGTTCTTTTTGATTTTTCGGCATAGGATACTTTTTGATTCCGGAGATGTGCGTATTACTAAGAGATATACCCTTACGAGTCACTGAATATCCCAAATATTCAATTGCATCATATCCGAACTTACACTTTTTTAAATTTAATTTTAAATTTCGATTTCTAATTCTTGTCAGGACAGTCAACAATTTTTTATGTTCCTCAAATTCCTCAGTTGCAACAAGAATGTCGTCCATATATATAATGATTTTATTAGAGTCAATCAAGTCCCTAAAATGGCATTAATATATCGTTGAAATACAGCAGGTGCATTTTTAAGTCCAAAAGGCATTTTCATATATTCGTACTGTCCATTTGGTGTCACGAAAGCGGTGTAAGGAATCGACCCTTCTGCAATGCGTACTTGGTGAAAGGCACTTTTGAGATCAAGTGTACTAAAAAATTTCTTCCCTTCCAAATACTCAATCCTCGATCAACGGTAGTGGATAATTATCTCGCAATGTGATTTTATTAAGTCCACGATAATCGACACACATGCGTGTTTCTCCGTTTTTTTTTTACCAATACGATAGCTGACGCGTAGGGAGAGTTACTTGTTCGCACTATTCCTTCACGCTGTAAGTCAAGAATGATGTTTTGAACCATCGTTCGGTCGGCGTAAGAAAGGCGTCGCGGAGCACAGTAGAAAGGCGCGTCAGTTGTTAGGCAAATTTTCATCATATAGTTATATGGTTCGATTAAAACATTTTTATCTGAAATATATGACTCTACGATCAGAGCATTAAGCTCAACACGACGATCTCTACTCAACTTGCAATCAACGTCCACTTCGTCTTCAAATACTTCAAAGTCAATTGCAAATACATTCATCGGATGACAGAATGCATCAGATGATTTTTCGACATGCACCTCAATTGACTCAGAGTTACAAATATCGGCAGTTGTTTCACATGCATTATTTGCGCATATGGTTTGCTTGAGAAGATCACATTTTTCAATAATCTTAAGACAATCACTTATCGATAAATCGTGAAAACAATTTTTGTTATTTAAAGATAATAGTTTACTTTTAGTATATCGAAAAGTGCGTTTAGTTAAATGAATGTTAAATGCATTAAGAAAATCTCGCCACAAAATGAGTGGTACAAGCATCGCATCTTCCGACAACACATTTAATTTAATCATTTTAGTTTGAGATCCAAATTTAACATAACAATTTAGTTCGCCTAGAATCTGTAATTTCAATCCACCGACTCCATAGTAATGTGATTCTTTTGGAAAATTGACTAATTCAAATGGAACACACGACTGTCTAACAAAGTTAGTTGGACTTCCGGTATCGAAAACAGAAAGAAACTTGTGATATTCTCTACTTCTCACCAAATGATTGTCAAAGGCAACACTTACCATATTCACAACATCTCTAACATCGTTAGTAACCTCCTCGCCTTCATAGGAAGTCGGTATCAGGTTTGCTATCTGTCTAGTTAGAGGGCTTGAAAGTGGTGTATTCGCCAATATTTTCCTTGGATAAGTGCATGAGCGATGGTTATGTCCCATGTTCCAGCATCGAAAACAGGAGCCATCGGGACGTAGTGGATGCGGACAGTTGGGCTTCATGTGTCCAGACTGTGAACAATTGTAACATATGACAGCTTTTTGTCGATTGTCGTCGCTAGCGTGCAATGTTTTTGTTGCGATAGTTGGTGTTTTCGACACCTTTCCCTCAGAATAACGTGATGAGGTCGGAATTGTAGTTCCATTGAGATATCGTTGTTCATATCGTCTAACCAGCATTTTTAATTCGTCAACTGAACGAGCATGTAGCAGTAAATTGATATTGGCTACACTTCCGCTAATACCATCGATTATGTAGTCAATCAACTCGTATTCTTGTACATCCGATCGACGTGCAATGGCTTGCATATTCAGAATGTAGCAGTGCAACGATTCTTCATGTTTCTTCCCCTTACGATTTCCAAGGATGGTGTAAATGTTTTGACGTGTAGCGGCAACACCAAATTCTTTTATCAGCTCGCTCTTCAAATCACCATAATTTAGGGCCGATGACGTTCTTAAAAAAACCACGGGCCGTGCCAGTCAATGAACGTCGCAAACTCAAACACCTGAAGCGTTCGTCGGCATTATCTAATAGCATGATTTCTTCAAAATCCCGGAAAAAAACACTTTACGTCATTAGCTTCGTCATCACCAGAAAATTTGGGGACAGCGTGCTCGACATCTCCAAAATCCAGTCCTCTCTCATTACGAACAGCCAAAGTTCCTTCTAATTGTTGAATTTGCTGTCGAAGCTCCAGAACTTCAAGGCGCTTTTTTAATGCTTGCAGTTCTAAATCTGGAGCATAGCTTTCAGCACGTTTGGCATACTCTACCCTTGGTTGTCGATGCAAATCGATTGCTCCAGCAGTAGCATTGTTAGCTAAGTTATTGGCTGCGTTATCGGCAAATATAATAGTGTCTAAGGTTGAGCTCTGGGGAAATCACTCAGCAGAAGCAACAGGAACGGCAGCAGCAGCTTCACTTTCAGCATTTGATTTATTGATGAAGAATAATCGGCACGGGAAAACATATCTTCATTACATATATCGGCACTAACAGTTCCCTCATCGGGATTAGTTTGGTCTTGACCAGAAAATTCGGCATATAATCGCTTAAGCTGCACGACGGAGGCAGTAGGTGGAAAGTCGATTCCAGCCTCCGACAATGCGTTGATATAAAATTGCTTACTTTTGCGTGGCATTTCTATCCTGGCAACTTATTGATAAAAAAATTATATATTTTATTAATTTTATATCATTTTTCTTTCATAAAGCACGGCGTGTGGATTTATTCACCCCACATCTGAGTTAAAATAACACAACTGTTTGTATGGATGATAATTTTATAATAAAAATTTATTTTGAAAATATTTTTCAACGACAATAAAATTTTGAAAATTTATAACAATAAAATCTAAACAATAGAAATTAAAATATTTGCAAGTAGAAAAATATACAGTTAACAAATTTATAGTTTCTTAATTTTATTGTAGCGTTATTGAATATACCTATATACCTACCGTCTTGCTCTTAAGTCTACATATTTAAAAATTATAATAACTTATGTAATATTCACTATGAGTTGATGTACTAAATAAGACTTTCAGTCTAATTGTACTACAATTAAATCAAATAAATACTAAAAAACAAAAATTCAAATTGTCAAAATGATTTTCAAACCATTCGTCATATACGAACACTGAGTTCTCAGAGAAATCGTTGCAATTCAATGATACCGATTCCACAAAGGCACTAGGGCAAAGCCTAATTAAGAAAGATAATCACCT
Source organism: Pherbina coryleti (assembly GCA_943735915.1). Taxonomy (NCBI): domain Eukaryota; kingdom Metazoa; phylum Arthropoda; class Insecta; order Diptera; family Sciomyzidae; genus Pherbina; species Pherbina coryleti. The sequence goes on from OX030948.1 coordinate 87,860,813, forward strand.
GATTAAAATAAACAACAAAATACATTAACAACAACAAAAGCGAACATTTGAGCGTCACCACCATCGACGGCAACCTACTTTGTTGCTTTTTGCAAGTGCAAGAAATGTGTTGATAAAAGAATCCCAAAAACAAAATACATACGCGACAAGCATGCGTAGCAGAACAAGAGATCGTCTGCATTTCTATTCCACTAACAAAACACACGCACAACAACAATTCTGTATGTTTGGTGGTCGCACCGCACGCTTGTGCGTTTCAATGCGTATGTTGTTGTTGTTTGTTATAGTTAATTTTCGCAAATGCATTTCGTCGTAAATTTGGCGCAAGCAAAATTTGAGTTTTATTCAATTTTTATAAATGGGCCAATTATTACAACAAGGGCCACAAGGGCCACCTTTGTGATTAGGCCTGCACTAGGGATACATTGGGTTCCGAAGACACATTTAAGTTTCATTTGTAAGAAAATGTCCACGATTTGCGAGCCATAAAAAGAAACATACTGTCAGTTTCAGCTCGGCTTCTCGATCCTCTCGGACTTTTATGCCCAATCGTCACCATAGCAAAAATCTTACTGAAAGGGCTTTGGCTTCAAAAACTGAATTGGGATGAATCATGTATGATCAATCACCTATGCGCCTCGATGCCAGTTGGCAAAATTTCAAAACAAATTTGACTCAATTGAATTCCATAGCTATTCCACGCTATGTGAACACACATCCAGCCACAAGTTGTCAAATTCATGGCTTTGCCGATGCCTCCATCAGAGCGTATGGCTGTTGCATCTATATTCGAAGCCATGATTCCACTGGTATTAACTCAAAACTTTTAACTGCCAAATCCAAAGTCGCTCCGCTCAAAACAAAGTCATTGCCAAGACTTGAGCTATGTGCAGCGCATCTGCTGGCAAAACTTTGGACTCGAGTTCAGCCCTTACTAAGCTGTGGAATCGAGAGTGTATATTTCTGGACGGATTCAGAAATAACATAACATTGGATCAATCCATCCACCTTAACGACATTCGTAGCAAATAGAGTGTCAGAAATACAGGAGTGGTCAAACGAAGTTTCTTGGCGACATGTACCGTCAAAGCGAAATCCTGCAGACATAGTCTCCAGAGGATGTAACGTGGACGAATTAAATAATTCTATCTGGCTTAAAGGTCCATTATATCTGATTCAAGACGCTTGTTCGTGGCCAACGAATCGTTATTTTAAATTGTCATCAGACCAAGAAACACTCGAAAAAATATTAAATCGGTACTACTTGCAGTTGAAGAAAATGAAGACATAATCGTGCACTTAATTGCTACTCAGTCTTCTTACACAAGATAAATGAGGATTTTTGCTTATATTCTCCGTTTTTGTAATGAAAACTGAAGAAAATCTCTCACTTATTCGAACTGCAAAAGAGTTAGATTTGGCTTTCCTGAAAATTATCGAATTTATTCAGAGGCACGAATTTTCAGACGTATTTGATAAATTGAAGAAGTCGCAAGTGTTACCGCCCAGTTTTCAAAAGCTAACTCCATTTATTCATGAATTGATATGCGAAAATCAATCTGTGCATCTTTTTCGTGTTGGCGGTCGTCTTCTTAATGCACCAATTTCTTACGACTCCAAGTTTCCACTTCTAATGCTTAAAAAATCGCACTTTGTTGAAGTATATCTACGGTATCTACATGTAACTAACTGTCATGCTGGTCCAAAGGCATTAGTATCATTATTACGACAGAAAATCTGGTTAAGAAATGCCCAAGAAGCATGCAGTAGAACCGTAAGAACTTGCATACATTGTTTTCGATATAAGCCAAAGCTGCTAACTCAGATAATGGGAAATCTACCGTCCGATCGAGTTACAGCACTACATCCATTCTTAGTAAGCGGTGTAGACTTCTGTGGTTCCGTATACACCACACTTAAAATTCGCGGACGACCACCAGTAAAGATGTATATCGCAGTGTTTGTGTGTTTCACGTCAAAAGCCATCCATTTAGAATTAGTTACTGATTTGACTTCTAACTGGTTTTTACTCTTTCTTAAAAGGTTCATCGGACGCCGTGGGCTCCCTCAGAGGATTTACTGCGACAACGTGACGAACTTCGTGGGAGCAGATCGGACGCTTCGACAACTGCAGGAGGCGTTCGAAGAGCAGAAGGACGCGCTAGTGTCGTACGCCACAGAAGGGGGGGGACAGAATTTGTCTTCATACCGCCTCGAGTACCGCACTTCGGAGGTCTATGGGAAGCTGTTGTAAGTCTGCGAAGCACCTGTTGTTGCGAACAATAGGCAGCGCGTTGTTAAAGAGCGAAGAACTACAAACAGTGCTCGTCGAGGTCGAGGCGGTACTGAACTCTCGACCAATCGCACCGCTGCGCCAAGATCCCAACGACGTCGAAGCCCTGACTCCAGCGCATCTGCTAATCGGGAGTTCTCTGCGTTCGCTGCCGCCCGGATCCGTGCTCGCCGTGCCTGACAGCAAGATGACAAATTTGCAGAGATGGCGACTCTTATGCGAGCTCAAATAAAACAATCACAAGTTAATAAACACAGTTTAACAAACATTTAAAAAAAGACATTGAATAAAATAATTGAACATTTACTCTAATTTAAACGAATTAGAATTTCTTAAAAACGATTAAGAAATTTCAAGCGTCATGTTGCGAGAGAGCCGATCACCTGAAAGAGGATAATTGAGTTGAAGAGTTACAATACATCCTGTAACCCTACCCAAACCTAATAAATTATCCCCCGCTAGAGTGTACTTTTCATATATTCAAAGTACACTCTACCGAATATTTCTTTTAATTTCTTTAAAACCCATGTTTGTATTTTTATGACCCACTTGTTGTGTCGCAAACATGTCATATTCTTTTTGGTCACAACTTCAACATTTTTAAAGATTGCGTAAAACAAATTCTTCGAACCCACTTGAACAACCTAACACTAATTTCGGCCGTGTATTCGAAAAGAACATATGAACTTCCACAGAAAAATAAGTGAGCGCAAACGAAATTGTGTAAACAATCCCACGCTCACTTACTGGCCTAAAAGAAAGCAACACAAGCGGAATTGTGCAAGCGAGTCAGTCCTTCACTTATTAACCTAGATCGATTCTTAAGAACGAAGCACAGGCAAATTTGTGCAAGTGAACGCACGCTGACTATACGAATTTTTGTCACTTTCTTTTCCACCATAAAGACTCTTTTGAAAGAGCACAGAAAGTTAGTTTGAGGAATCCGTGTATTATTTATAACTCTTTTTTTACTTTATATACCACTGTTAATGATAAGTTAAAAATAGTATATTACTAAGATCAATAGAATAAAGAATTGAAAAATAAAACTTAGTTTCATTTTTCAATCTTAAAAGTGGCGCAGTCGGCAGGATTACCGCAACATCCTATAAAAGAAAAAGAAGAAGTTTTTCCTATAGTATTATTTTTGTGCGGGAACCCGAAACATTTTTTCTAAAACTTGTGCAACGCGAAAGATCGTGTCACGAAACTACAGAATCTTGCTGCAACTACAGAATCTTGCTGCAACAACAGAATCTTGTTGCAACTACAGAATCTTGCTGCAACTACAGAATCTTGCTGCAACTACAAAATCCTGCTTCTTTTTTTTTGGATTCGCCCGGAAGCAGGAAATCTTCATAGATACGCATGACCCGCGCCATACGCATGCACGATTTACATTCTAAGAAGTTCCCGGATCAGCCGGACTGAATAGAATGCACCTACGTGCTAAAACCTACCACCTGTTGGCAAATAAAAGCCTCCACTAAGCACAATTGCTTGGCCTTTCAGCAGGAATTAAAATTAAATAAAGAAACATTTGAAATTTGAGAATTTTTGTGCTTATGTAAACATAATAAACATCATCGAATAAAAGCACATTCTTCATAATACGAAGCAATACAAGACAACATCCAAAGTAATTTATTAGACCATATATAACCGTATTTATAATTGTTGTCATTCAGCTTGGGGACACTGTCCAACCCAAGATCCTACGTGGAAAAGAGATGCAACTCTCAAACACCAAACCAACACCAAACATAGCACAGATATACAAGTATATATTGTGCAGGCAAAATACATTTACATATTCGGGTCACTAAAATAAGGGAACACCGAGCTAAAGTTATTATTTGGATATGCATTTGGGCCAACGCAGGTAAAAACTTGTATGGAAAAGAGATACACTCTGACACACCGAGCCGAGGGACACGGTATACATGTGTTGTGACCCGCACAACATTACCCTGTACACTTTGTATAGCCCCAACATGCACTTAACCCTGTACACTTTGTACAGCCCGACCTCACACAATGCCAGAATCTTCAATCAAACCAAAATAAACAAAACCATTGCTTGCTTTTAGTTGTCAAGTGTTTCCCACTACAACGTCGGCGACAGCAAAAAGCAAAGCAATGATCTGTTTGGGTGCATCGGCATTAGCTTGAACGGTCAGCATAATAGCGATCATTTACCTACCCTAGTTGCTGCGCTGCTCGCAAAGTGCAATGCCTGCAGCTACGCAACATGTAAGACATACGTGATCGCGTACCGCTAAAGGGGAAGTAATATGTAAATGAATGTAAAGATTTTATGTATGACATGTATTGTTTTGATTGGGTAGAATCGATACATAATTTCCACTTATTGGAAATTATGGGAATTGTGGAAGTTTTCTGGAAGAAAGGAACCTCTTTGGAAAGTGAGAATTTTCCTTTATAAGCCCGTGACCGGCGCAGAAACGGACAGAGAGTTTTAAAGAGTTCTAGAGTTAAGACAAACTAATAAGGTCGCAGCCTCGCCTAGACAGTGGGCCTTTTTAGTTAATAAATTAAATTATGAAGTTAAAACACAACATTGGTCGCAGCCTCGCCTAGACAGCGGGCCTATGTTGCAGAATAAATAAAATTAACTAAATAAAAATTAATCTAAAATCTTTTACTCGCTCTCCCGTCTCTGGTCTCTCTTCTCCTTGCGGAAAGCACGGAGGCCACGGACGTAAAAACTACATTTGGTGGCAGCGGAGGGATACGCTACATCCCTTTAAACCGACAAAAAGGATAACTATCCTTTAATAAAACAAAAAAGAAAAACATAATATAATACAAAAAAATAATACAAGTATTTTTCATATAAAGCGTACCGAGGCTTCGACATCGGCAGTGTTTTGTTAAAAAAAAAAGTGAAAAAAAGCGTCCCGAGGCTAAAACATCGGAAAAGTGAAAAAAATAATAAAAAAAAGCCCAGGATAACCAGCTCTAAGACGTGAAGTCTCCTGGCCCATCTGTAAACGAAGACCAGGGTAACCACCTATAGGGCTCAAAGCCTCCTGGCAACATAAACATCATCATCAACATCAATAAACAACAAGAACATCAAATACAAAGACGACTCCAACCATCGAAAACCAACGGTCTAAAGAAATTTAACGCAACATCAAAGCGAACAAAGACGACTCAAAATCAACAGAAAATCTTCAAGAACATAAAAAAAAAACATATAGTAAGCGCAGCTAAATCTTTTAAAAAACATACATTGTACATATTATATATGTTAACACGATCGCCTAGCGACAGCGGCCGTTGACCTATATTACCGTTTTATGCAAAAGTATCCCAACTCCACACACGAGGCGCAAGATCAGCGGTTTCAACAAATAGTGCAACAGTTACCCAAAACCACACACGAGGCGCAAGATCAGCAGTTTCAACATTCTGCAGTAAATGTAAGATGAGCATTTAAGGTCTTTTATTTAAGTCTAGCCTTAATACTTTTGTATTTTAGAATTCAGTCTGCTTTTAATATTGAAATAAACTACACGGCTCGGTCTAACAGTACCAAATCTAGTTTTATTCTTTATATGTGGCCAATGAAAAACTTTACTGGCGCCCAACTATAACTCGAACCGGGAAAATAATACTACAAAAATTCTGAAAAGATAATAAAAATTGCAGTGCATCAACAAGCAATTAAAAAAGAAAAAATAAAAAAACAACGGCAGCAACTAACGTCGCACCGGAAAAATAATCGAAAAATATAAAAATACAAAAAAACTCTGAAAAGATAACAAAAATTGCAGTGCACCAACAAGCAAATAAAAAATAAAAAAAACAACGGCAGCAACTAACGTCGCACCGGAAAAATAATCGAAAAAAATAAAAATACAAAAAAACTCTGAAAAGATAACAAAAATTGCAACGTATCAACAAGCAAATAAAAAACAACGGGAGCAACTAACGTCGCCAAATAATAGCATCAAATAATAGCAGCAACAGTGCCCTGAAAGATTCACCAACGGACCACAGAAAGCAGACTTATTTAGATAAGAATAAAAAAAACGAAATGTGAGTAGAATTTATGACAATTTTTTTTTTCTCTCAATCAAACTAAAAAATTTTGCGAAAAAAACCGCCAACTTTAATCTTTGCAAAAATACAATTTTTTTTCTCACATTTTTAATCACCGCACAATGGGGTATTTTATGCCAAAAGTGACGATTAATTGACAGGGGCCCCTTATCGAGACAAAAATTGTACTTTGGGGGTTTTTGGTGTCGCTGATCACGAATCTGAAGTAAAAAATCTGAAATTCGAAATGGCGGCTTCAAAATGGCGGCCATGAACAAGCTAACTTCTACAAAAAAAGTTTAATGGAAGTAAAATTTTGTATACAAGGGTTTGTGGGGTCGCTGATTACGAATCTGAAGTCAAAAATTTTAAATTCAAAATGGCGGCTTCAAAATGGCGGCCATGAACAAGCTAACTTCTACAAAAAACGTTTAAAGGAGGTGAAATGTTGTATACAGGGTTTTGTGGGGTCGCTAATTAAGAATATGAAGTCAAAAATTTTGAATTCAAAATGGCGGCTTCAAAATGGCGGCCATGAACAAGCTATGTTCTGCAAAAAACGTTTAATGGATGTAAAAATTTGTATACTGGGGTTTGTGGGGTCGCTGATCATGAATCCGAGGTCAAACATTTAAAATTCTAAATGGCGGCTTCAAAATGTAATCATTAGCTATGTACCTTTTACCGAATTACATAGTATATAGAACATAATTTTCGTTATTACTACAAATTGCACAAAACATGCTTTGAACGACATTTTATACAAAAACAAAGGATTGCAGTAACAATAGTTAATAAACAAAAAACATAAACAATGATGTTGATTTCACATGTACCCTGCAAACTGCAGGGCAAACAATTTATGTCTTACTAATATCAAAATCAGAAAATAAGTGTTAAAATCGAACAAATATTATTTGATTTAATAGCTTGACACATTCATCTGCTTCTTTTAATATATAAAAAGCTGGTGTTTGAAAGAAACATCAACTATGTACCTTAATTGTGGAAAGGTGCACTGCATATGCCGCTATCCATAATGTAGGGTAAAAAATAGCGGATAACAAAAAACAAAGTGAAGAAGAGTACTGGTAAACAACAAAAAAAAAAAAAAAACAAAAAACAGTAAAATCTGTTTAGTATTTACATTTATTTTTTACTTTATTTCGTTTGTTTTAATTTTTCGAAATAAAATCGTAAATTCGTGACATGTAAGTTAAAGTAAAAAAATCGAAATACCGCGAAAGTGCGCAGCATTGACGCAACTTTTTTTTTATAGAATATAGCTTGAATGTTCATAGCTTACGATAATCAAAACAGTTTTCCTTAATTCCACTCAGCACACAACTATATCTCTATTAACATATTGAAAAATCCAACTTTTTAAGGTTAAATTAAAATAAATAAATTAATATATATATATAAACACTATTTCATAAAAAAAATTTAATTTTGTATTGCTCATATACTTGAACAAGAAGGTTCCATCGTAATTTTTTGTAATTTTTAAAAAATAATACACTAAAAAAACTTTAAAAATTTCGAAAAAAACACGTTCGTCACTGTGCACCCTCGAAGAGAAAAAGAAATGATGACTTTCAAACTGCATTGCGGGTAAACGGTAGAATATTTTTCAACTATTCTTTCACCTAGTGATGCAGAATTTTATCTTCTTTCATCGGGTACCTAACATCACTATGCACCTTGAACGTTTTTTTTAAAATTAATCGTCACTTTTGGCATAAAATACCGGTATAACAAAATCTTAATACTAAATTTTTTTTATCTATAACTATTCTTTGTCAATTGTTTTCCTTTTTTCAAATAATTTCATGAGTGACGACGAACAAAGTCTTGAATTTTTCTTCAAAAAACTTACAACTGAGAAGAGAGTAAGCGATAACAGTAGTAACACAAATTGGTGGTCAAGGAAAAGTGACGGAAAAAACAAAATGGAACCAGCGCAGTTAATGGCTTTGATAGAGGGTGCAGTTAGTAGCGCACTTACCGTACAGAGGGCCAATTTTGAACAAACTATAGCAGGTTTTAACGAACGTTTGACAACCTTGACAGTGACAACACCCTAGGTGGAAACGTACAAGGACGTAGAAATAACTCCAGGGACATCATGTGACGAATCATTAGACATTATAAAATCGCTGCCGGACTTTGAAGGTAGACAAGAAAGTTACGTATCTTGGAGACAAGCGGCGCACACAACGTAGAAATTATTTGAAAGTCACAATGGTAGTTCAAAACACTACCAGGCAGTAGCAATCATTAGAAATAAAATCAAAGGCTCTGCTGATATGGTGCTCTCCTCTTTCAATACTGTCCTTAAGTTTAAGGCAATTATTAGCCGCCTTGACTTTACGTACTCGGACAAGCGACCAATTTATATAATAGAGCAGGAGCTGTCAACTCTTCGCCAGGGTAGTTTCATAATCAGGCTATGGTCGGCCAAAACCAGGCCTCGGCCCAATGCTATACCAAGCATAATCTAGGCCAAACAATGAAAAGGCCACTTAGCGGTAATACTAGATTTACAGGCCCAAAGCATCAAAGAGTAAATAATCTCTTGCAGAATAACCCTCCCGTAGATCAAGAGGAATCTGATTATCAAAGCTTAGCCGAATCAGAAGCGTTGGCAGTAGTTGATCACCTCCAGGGGCATGATCAAATAAATTTGTTAGACAAAACTCCCTGCAACCATTCATAAAGAGAAGTATAGCAGGGAGAACGATTAAACTGTTAGTGGACACAGGAGCGTCTAAAAATTACATAAAGCCATTAACAGAACTTAAACGTAAAATTCCTGTGGAAGAACCTTTCATCGTAGAGTCTATCCATGGATTTGATAACATTAAGGAAAAGTGCATTGTCCGTTTGTTCGACACCAATAGCACATTTTTTATTTTACCTACGCTATCAACATTTGATGGCATAATTGGCCTTGACCTGTTAACACAGACGGGGTCAACATTAGGTTTTAAGAATAAAACTCTCAGAACCAACACCGGATATACAAGGAGATACAATTTTTCAAATGTGTCGATGTTAATTTCACACAAGTAGAACATTTGCAAGCACCCCAAACATTAAAAAACATTTTTTACAAAATGATACGGAAATTGTCTGGAGTCTTTGCAGACCCCAACGAGTCCCTACCCTTCAACACGAACATTGTCGCAACTATCCGAACAGATACTGACGACCCAGTTTACTCAAAACTGTACCCCTATGGGCGTTGCTGATTTTGTAAATAGTGAAATAAATGACTTATTAAAAAAGGACATAATACGCCCATCCCGTTCACCTTACAACAACCCCCTTTGGGTTGTTGATAAAAAAGGAAGAGACGAATACGATAATATCAAAAAGTGTCTCGTCATAGATTTTAAACGGAAACTAAACCAAAAAACTATAGACGACAAGTATCCGATCCCAAACATTTCAGTAATACTATTAAACTTGGGAAAAACATTTAAATGCCCCCAGCATTTTACAGTGAGCCATCGATGATGTTCTCAGAGAAAAAATAGGAAAAACATGCTACGTTTACGTTGATGACGTAATAATTTTCTCTGAAGACGCGAAAGACCATATCCAACATATAGAATGGGTCTTAAGGGCATTATATCAAGCAAATATGAGAGTCGCTCGTGAAAAATCACACTTCTTTAAAGAAAGCGTGGAATACTTGAGATTTGTCGTATCTGGCGAGGGTATAAAAACAAGTCCTAGCAAGGTAGAAGCTATTCACAATTATGAACAACCCTCTACACTCTTCAATGTCAGGTCGTTTCTCGGGTTGGCAAGCTACTATCGTTGTTTCATCAAAGACTTCGCGTCCTTGGCGAAGCCGTTAACTGATATACTTAAAGGTGATAACGCTAAAATTAGTGCACCCAAGCCTTCAACAAGCTCAAAGAAATTCTGGCATCAGAAGATGTCACCCTACTTTACCCAGACTTTAAGAAGCCTTTCGATCTTACGACGGATGCTTCAGTGTCAGGTCTAGGGCGGTCCTCTCTCAAAATAAAAGACCAATAACAATGATTTCGAGAACCCTAAAAGATAACGAACTAAATCTCGCCTCCAACGAACGTGAACTTTTAGCAATCGTATGGGCTCTCAAAAACCTGATAAATTACCTTTATGGGGTTAAAGATCTAAATATCTTCACCGATCATCAGCCGCTTACGTTTGCGGTCTCCGAAAGGAATTCGAACCCAAAATTTAAGCGATGGAAAGCATTTGTGGAAGACCACAATGCAAAAATCTTCTACAAACCTGGGAGGGAAAACTACGTGGCCGATGCACTATCACGGCAACATATTCATGCCTTGGAAAAAGAGGCTTTTTCGGATCACGCGACGATCCACAGCGAGGAATCGCTAACCTACACGATCGAAGCAACTGACAAACCAGTTAATTGCTTTAGAAACCAGATAATTCTGGAAGAAGCACAATTCAAATCCAAGCGTTACTTCATATTTTTCGGAAAAAAAACTCGTCACCTAATCAACTTCACAGACAAGAACGCCCTACTGAATGAGATCAAAACTATTATAAACCCAGATGTAGTCAATGCGATATATTGCGAGCTACCAGTGCTCGCAAGCATTCAGCACCAATTGGTCAGACAGTTTCCATCAACGAAGTTTTGGCACTGTAGAAAAATGGTGTCAGATATTGTTGACAAAACTGAACAAAGGGAAATAGTTCAAACCGAACACAATCGGGCCCACAGAGCTGCCCAAGAAAACGTTAAGCAAATACTTTCCGATTACTACATTCCCAAAATGACGAAGTTAGCCAATGAAAACGTCACAAACTGTAAGATTTGCACAAAAGCCAAATACGACAGACACCTACAAAAACAGGAGCTTGGGGTAACACCCATTCCACCACGTGAAGGCGAAATCTTGCACATCGATATTTTTTCGACGGGAAAAAACTTGCATTGACAAGTTTTCAAAGTTCGCAGTCGTTCAACCCATACCATCGCCAATTCTACCAATTCTACAGTTAATGAACATTTTCACGAACACAAAGATAATCTATTGCGATAATGAAGCATCCTTCAATTCAGAAACCATTTCTTCCCTACTAAAATACCAATTCGGGATTGACGTGCTGAATGCGCCCCGACTTCACAGCACTTCAAATGGGCAAGTCGAAAGGCTCCATAACACTCTTTTGGAGATTGCAAGGTGCCTGAAACTGGAAAACAAAATAGACGACGTGGTAGATCTAATATTGATGCCCACAGTTGAGTACAACCGTTCGATTCACTCAGTAACCGACAAAAGACCTATAGACATAATCCAGGCCACACCCCCGGAAACTATAAAAGTAATAATGGAAAAGATCGAAAAGGCTCAACAGGCTCAACTTGAAAGGAACAATCCTTCCCGACAAAACAGGGTGTTCGAGGTGGGAGAACGTGTTCTCGTAAAATTGAACAGAAGACTAGGAAACAAATTAACCCCATTGTATGCTGAAGATAAAATAGAAGCTGATTTGGGAACCACGGTTCTTATTAAAGGGAGGGTGGTCCATAAGGACAATCTTAGATGAGCATTCCAGTCTTATTTTTGTTTTTTTTTCTTTCTTCCCTCTTTCTTTTTTTTTCCTCTCTTTCTTCTAAACTGACTAATCTTGGGGTTTCACCTTTTTTTTATATTTTAGGTTCTGTATAGGGATACTTTTTGTTCAAGTGATAGCGGCAAAAATAACGGACTACTCCAACGCGGATTACATTCCAATATCAGACGGGGATGTAACAATCTGGCAGGGCTTCAATTATTTTAAACATTCCACCAACCTTGAATCATATTCAGCAATGGCAAGTGAGACTAAACAGCTCACAAATCATTTCCCTCTGTCACACATGAGGAAACTACTTGACGCTGATGTTGAGCACATCAACACCCTCTTGGCAACCCTGAACGTGCATCATCGACACGCTAGAAGTATCAATCTCTTGGGAACTGCACTCAAAGTAATCGCAGTAACCCCAGACTTCGATGACTTCGAAAAACTAAAATTTAGACAGCAAGAACTTATAAATTCCGAAAACAGACAGGTAACTATCAACTCAAAGACACAGGAACAGATTAACAAAATAACCGATGCAGTCAACCAGATAATTGAAAACTCGAAAACAAAACAAATTGACACTGGCATTTTATATGATTCACTCTTAGCTAGAAACAGAATAATGATTTCCGAACTAGAAAATTTAATGCTAACCATTACTCTTGCAAAGATTAAAATAATAAACCCCACAATTTTGGACTCTGAAGATATAAAAAATGCAATTGTCATGCGTTCTACAAATATTAGTATAACAGATCTTATGGAAGTATCTTATATTAAGGTTTTATTAGATAATAAGTTTTTACATTTTCTTATTAAATATCCAATACCTAAGTTAGAGTGTAAAAAGGTAACATTATTCCCTGTCCAGCGCAACGGGACTATCTTGCACTTCTCCGAATACAACAATGTTGCCGAATGTGGCAGCCGAGTACTGGGTATCGGAAACTGCACCGCGACGCTTACAACAACATTTTGTCAAGAACTGAATCACCATACATGCGCTCAACAACTTCACACTGGCAACATCGCTAGTTGCATTACTAGACCAAGTCACCTTGAACCGCTAATAGTCATCGATGATGGCATCATTATAATCAACGAGAACTCCACCGTTATAACTTCCACCAACGGTCCTAACAGGACGGTCACTGGTACCTTTCTCCTAACTTTCAACGAGGAAATTTGCATCAATGGGTCCACATACATGAATCGAGACGGGGTATTGAAGAAATCACCAGGGTCAGCCGCGATGGCTGATCTGAACATAACCAGCCATAACGAGATACTAAGTCTACTGTACCTCCAAAGAATGAGCGTAGAGAACCTAAATTATATCGGGGATGTCGAGGAGAAATTAGCAACAAGACCCCTCTTATCCGGCCTAGCAACAGTTGTCATTATAATTATCTGCTACGCACTCCTCAAGCTATACCAAGAACGAAGAAGAAGACAAACAAAAAAATCCCTCCAGATCGTGATCGACAGTTTCAGGAAGCCCGAGGACGGCCATCACTTAAGCGAGGGAAGTGTTAACACGATCGCCTAGCGACAGCGGCCGTTGACCTATATTACCTTTTTATGCAAAAGTTACCCAACTCCACACACGAGGCGCAAGATCAGCAGTTTCAACATTCTGCAGTAAATGCAAGATCAGCATTTAAGATATTTTATTTAAGTCTAGCCTTAATACTTTGGTATTTTAGAATTCAGTCTGCTTTAAATATTGGAATAAACTACACGGCTCGGTCTAAAAGTACCAAATCTAGTTTTATTCTTTATATGTGGCCAATGAAAAACTTTACTTATATATATATACTATAAATATTAAAAACACACTATCCGTCTATCATTCACACTATCATAGTGCAAAATATTTGATTGAAAAAAAAAAAAAGAAAGAGTATTTTTTATAAGTAAAATAATCGCAAATAATTCAATATAAAATAATTCAATATAAATTGAAAGTTTTTGCGATTGAAAAAAAAAACAATTTTTCTGCTTTAAAAAAAATTTTTTTTTTCAAAATTCGTACTCGTCAACGCGCGGCTAAGGTAGTTCAGCTCTTCGCTAATCTACAATTTTTCGAAAACTCTTTTAGCATAGAAACTACTGAAGATCTAGAAATGGATTTGAAGTTTACGTTAAACGATATTTATAACATCGTTCCGGTTTTTAACGGCAATCCAGCCGATTTAAATAAATTTATAGCTTGCGGCAATATATTGTTTTCGTCTGCTAAAACCGAGGCAGAGCATACATTTATTCTTGAAGTTGTAAAAACTCGATTAGAGCCTTTGAACTCATCTAATTCAAATCTTTTACCAAATGGAATGATTTGGTACGAGATTTAGAAAAGGAGTTTAAAGAAGGAAAATCAAGAACCTCGGCACAGAATGATTTGCTAACTGCCAAGCAGCGATTACAAGAAAATATAAAAGAATTTGGTGAACGCGTTGGAAAATTATTGGACTCGCTAAATTCTGCTACCTTTGCTAGCATTAGCGATGAGGCTGTTAGGGCATATTTAAAGTTAGAAAATGACCGACTGGCCATTCAGGTATTTGAAGACGGTTTACGCAATCAAAACTTGCGACTGATAGTAAAGGCTCACAAAAAGGACAACTTAAAGAAAGCAATAGCTTATGCTGAAGAGCACTCCGTGCGGCTCAAAAATCCGCCTCAATTTGTTCCTAGTCAAAATAAAACCATTTGCAATTACTGTAAAAAATAGGGCATACGCAGGAAACCTGCTATAAGAAAAACAATACAATTAATTTTAATAACACTTCTCCGCAAAAAAGACAAAGCTACCCCAATATAAAAAAGGAAGTACAAACAATATTTTGTACATACTGCAAACGGCCAAACCAAACGTATAAAGAGTGTAGGTCTCGACAGCGAAACGCTGGAAATTTTCAAAACCGAAGAGTTAACGATGGCCCAAATGTACACTTCAATCCTTTCAGAGGTCAATGCAATCAAACGCAAAGTGCAGAAAATTCCTCGGGAAACGGAATAGCACGGGAAGAAATCAACGGCGCTTCTCCCCGGATGCAGATAAAAGCCAATGTGCACCAAGCACAAAACTAAGTTATTCAGTCATTATTCCATTTTGCAAAGAATACGAAGAGCCGGTGCTGCATATTAAACTCGAACCTTCAGATAAACATGTTACTTCACTATTAGTAGACACAGGCGCACAAATTAGCTTACTAAAAGACACTGAACCGCAGAGCACAATTTATAACAAAAATAAACATACGGTCTCAACCATTTCAGGCAATGCAATGCAAACATTAGGCGAACAAGTAAAAACAATTAAAGTCCCATTTAATAACCAGATTATTACACTGAGTCATAATTTTCATATTTTAAACAAAAACATTAATCTATCCTATGATGGAATTTTAGGAAGCGATTTTCTCACCAAATTTAACTGTAGAATTGATTTTAAGAATAAGCAACTGGAAATACCAGTAGACTGCTCAAACGAGGCAGTAAGTCAAAATAAAATTTTAAAACCACATATAAATGATGAAAAAGTCACAAAAGAGGAAAACAATGTGTTACCTACGGGTAACAAAAGGAATTGTGAAAATAGGAGAGAGAAGCAGGAATATGCGCCGAATGGCCTAAGTCATATTGAGAATCCTCACCCTAATGTCTACGGGCCGCAATCTGTCACATTGTTACCTCAAAGTGAAAATAAAATCATCAAAAATAATGTGAAGGCAAATAAAGAGGCATTATTTTCGAATAATGAAAGGATTTGTAAAAACAGGATTGAGGCAACTCAACCTGATGTCTACGGGCTACAAACCATAACCTTGCAACCTCGCTGCAAACAACTTGTCGAGATCCCTTTTGCTTATACAAAAGACGCAGTGATCCACAAGAAACTAATAAACCCAGGAGTATATTTGGCGGAAACCCTGGTACGCCCAATCAAAAACAAAGTAAAGGTTTTTTTATGAATACAACGGAAGGAATTAAAAAATCAATTTAAACAAAATTCAATATGAGTGGGAAAAGGTAGAAACTTTCAATGAAATTAAATTAGACAAAACAAAAGATTTTATGAAGGGTAGATTAAAGAAAATAGAAACAAACATAAAATAAACGCATTGTAATAATGAAGAAAAGAAATCAATTCTAGAAATTTGTAGAAATTATAATGACTTATTTTATTTCGAGGGAGATCCCCTCACTTGTACTCAGACAGCAGAACATGAGATTATAACAGAGGCAAACAAACCTCCTTTATTCGTTAGGCCATACAGACTTCCTGAAAGTCAGCGGCTAGAAATACATAAGCAAGTTAATGAAATGTTAGGCGATGATATCATTCGCGCAATTTCAAGTCCATGGAACTCACCCTTGTTATTAGTACCTAAAAAGGCAGATACCGAAAGTAACAAACGATGGAGAGTTGTTATAGATTTCCGGGGGATCAATGATTTAACCATCGGTGATGCATATCCTTTGCCTAACATAACTGATATACTTGACCAATTGGGCAGAGCTAAGTATTTCAGCACCCTAGATTTAGCTTAAGGTTTTCATCAGATTCCCGTCAAAGAATCTGACAAATGTAAAACTGCTTTCAGAACACCTTTTGGGAATTACGAATACAACAGGATGCCATTTGGATTAAAAAATGCACCTGCGACATTTCAGAGGCTTATGAACAACGTACTTATGGGCTTACAAGGATTTGAATGTTTTGTATACGTCGACGACATTGTTGTGTATGGTTTTTAAAGATCATAACAAGAAATTAATTAAAATACTTGACCGATTGCGTCAACACTACCTGAAATTACAACCTGACAAATGTAAAGACTTATCCAACTCCAAAGAATGCAAAAAGGAATAAAATCATTTTTAGGATTCGCTGGATACTATCGAAGATTTATAGAAAATTTTTCAAGCATTGCGAAGCCTTTAACTAAATTATTAAAAAAGGATGTCAAATTCAGTTGGGATGCATTCTGCGATGAAGCACTAACAAAGATAAAGACAAAACTAATAAGTCCACCAATATTAGCATATCCAAACTTTGATGAGGAATTCATA
Organism: Pherbina coryleti; assembly: GCA_943735915.1. Lineage (NCBI taxonomy): Eukaryota > Metazoa > Arthropoda > Insecta > Diptera > Sciomyzidae > Pherbina > Pherbina coryleti. Next base: position 87,877,860 of record OX030948.1, read on the forward strand.
GTAACCACAGATGCAAGTGATGCAGGACTTGGCGCAGTCTTATCCCAAGGTAAAATTGGAAAAGACAAGCCAATATGTTTCGCGAGTAGAACCTTACCTGACGCCGAAACAAGGTACAGCACCACCGAAAAAGAACTGTTGGCGATTGTTTTTGCTGTAAAACAATTTCGACTATACGTATATGGAAGAAAATTCACCATCCTCACAGATCACAAACCACTCGAATGGTTAATAAAGTTAAAAGACCCTATGTCAAGACTGGCAAGATGGAGAATTCTACTATCGGAATATGAATACACGATCAAATACAAAGCAGGGAAAAGTAATACGAACGCTGACGCACTCAGTCGCATCAATGAAGATAAAAAGCTAAGTTCTCATAGAGAACAAAGTTTTAGTTATGACCCGCCAAATGACAAACAGACCAGCAAATAAAAACATAGCAACTCCAAGTAAAAAACTCATAACCGAAGAAACACATAAAAAATGCAACATTATAGAGGAACAACAACACATTTTTTCAAAAAAATATTCATACTCCCGATCACAGAATCAATACAAGAAAAGTTTATTATAAATAAAATACTACAATTTATAAAACCTCTCATAGGAGAAATTGAAATATATCAGTATAACAACGAAAAATTATATATAACCACATTACCCATCTCATTTAAAACCTCAAGAGATCTGAAAATGGCAAGAGAAACGCTACACAAAATTAAAATAGAAATTTGTAAACAAAAGCATGAACCTATAGCTTTAGCAATCCCAAACATTAACACTCAATTTAAAGAAAATTTTAAAATAATGCTTTCAGAGATATTTATCGATACAACAATTTATTTACACATAAACTAGAGGGTAATTTTAGAAAACGCAGAAGAAATACATAAGATCTTAACAGAATAACATGAATCGCCGTTCGGAGGACACCAAGGTATAAATAAAACCTTAAAAAGACTGAAAACTAATTATTACTGGCCTACAATGAAAAAGGATAAACAAAAGTTTATTCGAAAGTGCGAGTCATGTCAAAAGAATAAACTCAACAAATCGCCAAAAGTACCGATGAAAACTACCACAACAAGCTCTTCTCCTTTCGAACGAGTAGCATTAGATATAGTCGGTCCACTTCAAGTAACATACAAAAACAAAAAATATATCTTAACCTTTCAGGATGATTTAACCAAATTTACAGAAGCGATACCTTTAGAAAACGCAGAAGCAACAACAGTTGCACGGGCTTTCGTTGAACAAATACTTTGTAGATTTGGATTTCCAGATTCTCTTTTAACCGATCAAGGAACAAATTTCCTCAGTGAATTATTTAAAGAAATATGCAAATTGTTAAAGATTAAAAAGCTACAAACTACTCCATATCCCCCACAAACAAACGGAGCACTTGAGCGAAGCCATCGCACTTTAGCGGAATACCTTAGGCATTATGTCAATAATGACCCACTCACTTGGGACGATTGGATCCCATATGCAACATTCGTTTTTAATAATACACCTCATAGCAGCACTAACTACAGCCCTCATGAATTACTCTACGGATATCCAGCAAAAATTCCTTCCACCCTACAAAAGGATCCCGCTTTAAATTACAATTATGAAAATTACGCCAACGAACTTAAGGCAAGACTACAACATGGGTGTGAAATTGCTGGACAAACTTTAAAAGAGAAAAAGGAAAAGTCAAAGGAATACTATGGCAAAGGTTCTAAACCGAAAACATTTAACGTAGGTGAAAAGGTTTTAATTAAAAACCAAACAAGGAAAAACAAATTCTCGTCACTATGAAGTCACTATGGTCCATATGAAGTTCTACAAATAATATCACCAGAAAACACTGCTATTAAAATTCGTAATAAAATTAAGATCATACACAATAACAATCTCAAACAAATTTCAGATTAATATAACAAACACACATAATACACACCCACAACATTAAAATAAATATGCAACCTAGGCAAGTAAAATCTAAGGAAATGTATTTTTCAGATGATGTCGCTGATCATCCTAATGACGTTGGCGTCATATGCGTACGCTTCATAAAAAAAAAATAAAAAAAAAATAGCCTTTTTTTTACTTCTTTCGAACAGGAAAAAGAACATTTTTAGAAAAACATATTAAAAACATAACCGTATAATTTTCCGCGGCGTAACGCAGACTTCGCCGTAGTAATATTGCCGAGTAAGACTTTCGCCGAAATATTGCCAAACGATTTTAAACAAATACGACAATTTTATTACTCAAACGAAACAAAAAATTTTTTTTTTCCTTCACAAAAACTTTCAACAAAAATATTTTCATAAGAATAACTAAAAAAAAAAAAAAACTCAACTTATTAGAGTTCACTGATTAAATTATGTACAGGGTTGCCCATATTCGACGGACCCATGTTTTTGTTAAAAAAATCAAAGAAAAAAATAAAAATTTGGCGGTTGGCAATCTTAATCATTTCATTTGTTCCAAGTAGATTTGTTTACATCAATTTTTGAATATGATATCTCTCAAATGGCCGCCTCTGGCGTTGATGGCGTATTGTGCCCTTTTTGCAGCATTTTCCATCGTTTTCGCCAACATTTCGGCCGGAATAGCGGCTATTTCTTCACGAATGTTGTCCTTGAGCTCTTCTACGGTCCTTGGCTTGTTAACGTAAACCTTTGACTTCAAATATCCCCACAAGAAGAAGTCAGGCGGCTTCAAAACGGGCGAACGCGGTGGCCAGTCCAAATCACCACTTTTTGACATCAAACGGCCCGGAAAAAAATTCTTCAGAAAATCTATTGTTATGCGACTTGTGTGCGGTGGAGCGCCGTCTTGTTGAAACCAGAACTGCCTCATACGCTTTCGACGAATAATTGGCATCACAAAATTGGTCAACATGTCGCGATAACGCTCCTGGTTGATGGTAACAGCATGGCCATTTTCATTTTGGAAGAAAAACGGCCCAATGACCGTTTTCGCACTAACGCCGCACCAAACTGTGACTTTTTCGTCATGAAGAGGCACTTCTTGAATCTCCTGAGGATTTTCAGTGGCGTAAATACGGCAATTTTGCTTATTTACGGTCCCATTCAATGTGAAATGGGCTTCATCGGACATGATAATTTTGTTCCAAAATTGCTCGTCATCTTCGGCCATTTCGATGACTCTTTGGGCCCATTCCAATCTACGAGGCTTGTCCGCAGGCAACAATCTTTGCGTCAATTGAATTTTGTACGGGAACAAATGCAAATCAACGCGAATAATCCGTTGTAAAGTGGACCGAGCCATGCCCAACTGCTGAGAACGGCGTTTTTGGGATGTTCTTGGGGACCTCTCAACACTGGCTCGTACGGCAGCGATATTCTCGGCCGATCGCCTTGGTCGACTTTTATTTGGCCTCTTCGGATTAGAAAGAGCCTCACCAGTCAAAAATTTTTCGTATAAACGCTTAATGGTGTTCTTAGAAGGCGCACTTCTCACATTTTTTAAGTTTTTAAAAGCACATTGAGTTTTCACAATTGACTTCTTCTGTTGAATGTAAATTTCAACTATTTCAGAGCGCTCGCGTGGCGTGTATTGTTCCATGGTAAAAATCTGCTTGGACTGACGCTTCAAACGCGGTATGTCATTAAGCGATCTGACATCTCTGTCAAAAGTTATGGCGTTGCCAGATGGGTCCGTCGAATATGGGCAACCCTGTATTAGAAAAATGAATCAATGTATCAACTTATAAAAAAAAAATGAAATGTACATATATGATCACACAATTAAATTTATTAGTTTGTATTTATTAAAACCTTTTTTTATCAGATTATTTCCAGGATTAATCCTATTTGACATAAAACAAAAAAAAAAAAAAACAAAAAAAGATTATTATTTTCAACTTACTTATTAAAGATTAACTTTAATTACTAAAAGAATAGATTCAAACTATCGAAAAAAAATAATAATAAAACATAATTAGATATGTTATAAAGTTTATATTTATTAAAACTTTTTACTATTAGCTTGTTATAAAAATTATTCAATGTATACAAAATTTATACAAAATGTAAAATACTCTATGCTCATTTCTGCTCACCGGTCAGTAAAGCGACAGAAAATTTTTCAACCTCTTCGAGGAGAAAAATTTTCTTTTATAAGGGGGGAGGGATGTTGTGACCCGCACAACATTACCCTGTACACTTTGTACAACCCAAACATGCACTTAACCCTGTACACTTTGTACAGCCCGACCTCACACAATGCCAGAATCTTCAATCGATTCTTTAAAAACAATTCAAACATAAATATCAATAAATATTGCCTCGGCATTTGCTGGCAAAATTTATGACTATTATTTCCATGAACGACCAAGACCCAATTCAAGTGCAGTGACTCGAATTGCTGGCGTTCATGAAAAACTGACCTAATTTTAGCGCACGCTTAAAATTACCAAAATAAACAAAACCATTGCTTGCTTTTAGTTGTCAAGTGTTTCCGACTACAACGTCGGCGACAACAAAAAGCAAAGCAATGAACTGTTTGGGTGCATCGGCATTAGCTTGCACGGTCAGCATAATAGCGATCATTTATCTACCCTAGTTGCTGCGCTGCTCGCAAAGTGCAATGCCTGCAGCTACGCAACATGTAAGACGTACGTGATCACGTACCGCTAAAGGGGAAGTAATATGTAAATGAATGTAAAGATTTTATGTATGACATGTATTGTTTTGATTGGGTAGAATCGATACATAATTTCCACTTATTGGAAATTATGGGAATTGTGGGAGTTTTCTGGAAGAAAGGAACCTCTTTGGAAAGTGAGGATTTTCCTTTATACGCCCTTGACCGGCGCAGAAACGGACATAGAGTTTTAAAGAGTTCTAGAATTAAGACAAACTAATAAGGTCGCAGCCTCGCCTAGATAGCGGGCCTTTTTAGTTAATAAATTAAATTATGAAGTTAAAACACAACATAGACAGCGGGCTGATGTTGCAGAATAAATAAAATTAACTAAATAAAAATTAAACTAAAAATCTTTTACTCGCTCTCCCGTCTCTGGTCTCTCTTCTCCTTGCGGAAAGCACGGAGGCCACGGACGTAAAATACTACACATGGTCCCATTTCAAACTTGGGAAGCTATAAACTAAAGATCTAAAATAATTTCATGAAAAATTAAGCAACGAAACTAAATAAAACGAAAACTTAAAGTATTTATCAAATTCGATGATGCTTATATGTAAAATCGAAAAATCTACACAATTATCGTGAGTTATATTTGTTATCGCAATGAATGCGTTAAGAATTCAAATGTAATATCACATTACGTTTTAAGACATCCACCGAGTCAGAGAAATTTATCAAGTTGAAGTTGCCATTGAAATCATTACACATACATCGCAAAGGGTCGTGAAGGGCATAATTAGAAGTGCACTGATTCAACTTAAAAAGCTGGAAATGTCTGGCTTCGCTCCTAGGGATGTTGAAGTTTAATAAGAAAGGAGGTATTGTGAGTCTATATCACCACTGAGTAATTTGTATAAAAAGGAGACATTGAGCATAATTCTTCTGCTTCTTAAGGAAGGCATGGAAATAATTTTAAGGCGGGTTTCATAAGAGGGAAGAATAATATTGGGGTTCCAACGATAATGTAAAGCAAAAAGTAAGAATTGTTTTTGAACGGATTCTAATGCATCGATGTGGACATTGTATCGAGGGTTCCATATTACGGATGCATATTCAAGAATTGGTCTAACAAGAGAGGTATAAAGTATTTTAGTAGCGAAAGGATCGTTGAATTCTTTAGCCCATCTTTTAATGAAACCAAGGACACCTCTAGCCTTATTTACCACCAAATTAACTTGTAGATTGAAACGAAGTTTAGGATCCATAATTACACCTAAATCAAGAAAACTGTGTACAATTTCTAAGTTAGTATTATTTATAGTGTAATTTATACTATTAGCAATTCGACGTGAGAATATCATTTGCTTATATTTTTTAAAGTTTAATTTTAAAAGGTTCAAATTACACCACTCCACTAGACTATTTAAATCCGATTGTAAGAGTTGATGTTCTTCAGGTGATTTGTAAGTTAGGAAAAGTTTCACGTCAGCGGCGTACATTAAGACGTTACAGTGTTTTATAACAGAAGGAAGGTAATTTATAAACAGTAAAATTAAAACCGGACCAAGATGACTTCACTGCGGGACACCAGATGTGACCAAAATATTTTTTGACATAGAATTCTTATATAAAACTTTTTGAGAACGATTCGACAAGTACGAGTTAGTCCAGTGTAATCGTTTGACGGTAAACCCAATTAGATGAAGCTTGTTCAGAAGAAGATAATGATTAACACTTCGAAAGCTTTGCTGAAGTCTGTATAAATAACGTCAGTCTGTAGTATGTAAAGTAAAACCTTTGATGACACGCGTCGTAAACTCCAAGAGGTTAGTGGACGTAGATTTACCCTTTAAGAAACCATGTTGAGAGGTGGAAATGGAGTGAGATACGACGTGGGTTATTTGATCAGTTAAAGTTTTCTTAATTAACTTAGGGATTGTGCGTAGTTTAGCGATACCTCGGTAATTGGAATCTTCAATTTTTGAGCCAGATTTATGAAGAGGTATTATGTAAGATTTCCTCCATATATAGGAAAAATTACCACTGTGCAAGGATGTGTTAAAAATTTTTGATAGGGGAGAACACAAACTAATAGAACAATGTTTTAAAATGCAGCTTGGGATTTCATCAGGACCAGTCGTAAAAGAAGATTTAACTTGTCGAAGGTAATGCATAACTATATAAGAATCTATTAGGGGGGTTACAAAAGAGTTAACTGGTGGTAGGTAAGGATATTCAAGACTCATGCTCAATGGTATATCGGAGTAAGTTGTTTTAAAGAAGTTTGCAAACATGTTGGAAACATCGATGTCGCAAGATGCTTCTTCATGATTAAATTTCATAGTGGTCGAAAGCTGGAGGCTTTTCGTTTTGAGTTGACAAACGTGTAGAAAAATTTCGGATTATCTTTGTATTGAGTTTTTATATATGCAGAATAGCATTGTTTATTTAATAGTTGATATCTGTAACGACAAGGGGAATAGCAAGCGAAGTCTAAATTAGAGCCTGACTTTTTATATTTCTCATATAAGCGATTTTTGGAATTTTTTAGAGACTTAAGCTCATTAGTTAACCAAGGAGGGCTTAAAGGCTTGAAATTACTATTCTTTTTTTGGCACAGATAATGAGAATCATTTTTGCAAGGTATCATTGAGAAACTGCACTGAAGATTCGACATCACAAAAATAGTACGAAGACCTATTATTTAAAATTGGGGACTTGGGGACCAGTCAATCCGCGCGAGAAGAGCATTAAGTTTAACATAGTCTGTTTTTAAAAGTTTAAAATTTTATTATTTCGCGTATCTGGAGCTAATTTATTTTGATTTTCGTTGGCAAGTAATATTGTTATTTCAAGAGTTGGATGATAATTGTCTTCCGGAAAAGAAACTGGGTTCGAACGAAGGAGATTTACGGAAGTGCATCTGTCTACAAATACAAGGTCAAGAGATCTATTACTTTTATTAAGAACATTATTAACCTGCTGAAGACACAGATCAGACAACTTATCTAAGAAATCATTTATCCAATCAGAGGCAGAGATAGGAGTAAGAAATGCGGAATCATCGGAAAAACTCCAAGACACGGAAGGTAAGTCGGTAAGTAAGGTAAGTTGAAATCACCTAATACAATGATAGTGTCCATATTTTTAAGCATATTATGGACAGTTTCGATGGCATTAATATGGTTTAAATAAATTGTTAAATCACTTTTAGGTGGAATATAAGAGCAATTAAGAAAAATAGAATTATTATTTAGTTTAAATGTAACACAAATAAACTCCAGGTCGTTGGTGCCAGGAATTGTTAATTCCTCAGAAGCAAGCGAGTTATGGACAGCTATCAGAACGCCACCACCGATCTTATCATAGCGATCTTTACGAAAAATTTGGAACTTATTGCACATTATTTCAGAATTTCAACTACAGAATCTTGCTGCAACTACAGAATATTGCTGCCAAAAAAAAATCGTACTGCAATATTCATGTCAACACCCTGTTACTTCCACGACGACGAGGAAAGCCAGGATTTTGCCGAATACCTTAAGGGGAAACAACTAAAAAATAAAAAAATAAATAACTGGCCATTTCAGCCCTTGAAAGGACTTTGACCTAGCTTCTTATGATCAATTGTGTTGTGCGTGTTATTAAGTTTGTACACAATTGCCCGAGAACCGGACCTACATGCTTAACGCCGACTCCGAACGGCGATGAACGGAATGTCTCGTTCTCAAGAAGCTTTACATGGCATTTTGATTACTCTCTGAGGTTTGCCATTATCTGCAGAGAGGTGGCGGCCGTACAGAAAAATTATTTGAATTCAAATAATTTTCTGTCGCTGCTGGGGTTTGAACCTGGGTCTCCAAAGTTCTTTGACATAGCTGCCACGCACTTTAACCAACTACGCCACGGACGCCACAAGGGGAAACAACTACAACAAGAAAAACAACAGACATCAACAAGGAAATCACGAAGACTACCAAGGCTACCAAGACCCAAACCAACAGTGATCGCAACGGTAAAGCCTTTCGCTCGAGAAGAGTAAGAATAATTTTTAATTTTCAAGTAAATACTTTTTCTTATATATAAAATTTATATAAAATTTTTTTTTATTTACTATAACAATTTGTAAAAGAAAAAAAACAAGAATAAAGTGTAAAAAAGTGTAAACTTGAAATATGGATTATAATTTGAATGGACGAAAATTTAGAGTCATAGACAAAACTTAGAAAGACTGCAACAAGATTTAGCAAGACAAAACAGGTTTCTATTTTCAGAGAGAGTAAGAAACCTCCTCGAAGACAAAATGGCATCTTTAACAATAGACACTGTTTGTTATCTCAACAAGTTACCCCAATTCTCTGGTGATATAAACAGCTTACAGACGTTCGTAGATCTAGTCGATCGAATTCATCCAATACTTAGAACTTATGACCAGTTAGGCCAAGAAATTTTCTCCGACGTAATTAAATCAAAATTTAAAGGCAAGGCAAAAGAAGCAGTGGAAATTAACGGACATGTTAACTCATGGACCGATCTAAAAGCTATACTGTGCAACAACTTTAGCGACAGAAAATCAGTAGATGAATTGTACAACGAATTACGTGGAGTTACGTTTCGTACAAATAGCATAGACTTTTATAACGACATAAAAGGCACATTAAGACGTCTTAATATGAAAACGAAGCAAGATTTAATAGACGCAGTAAGCGATGACGAGTTAAAATTCTCACTCAGTTTAAATATAAAAACAAACAACCCTACAGCTGTTTAAATTTAACATGCCGGATCCCATGAAATACATATTATATTGTAGGGACCCAGGGATATTAGAGGAAGCAATCAGTATACTCCACGACGTAAAGTATACATATTTCAATCCTTCGAGACAAAATCAAAGTATGCCAAACCATAACATTAGGAATGACACTCAATATAGTGAAAGAATCATAATCAGTTTTCACCTCAAAACACGCAAACAAACAATAATTTCAATCGTTCAATAATGTTGGATCAATAATTTCCGAAGAAGTCAACCATAGAAACTTCAATATTATCGAAGAATGTGAAAAAAAGCCAAAGATATCAGAATAAATTCGTACCGAACACCTCAATACCGAGGAAAAGCGAATATTGCTTAGTACTATAAAAACATTTTCAGACTTTCTTTTATCAAGACAACTCAGACCTTACTTTCACTAATGCTATTAAGCATAGAATAAGGACTACCGACATTATACCAATTTACACAAAGACGTACAGATACCCTTATATTCATAAGGAAGAGGTTCAAAAACAAATTCAAGAACTTATCGACAACCGAATAATAAGACATAGTAATTCTCCTTACTCGGCCCCAATCTGGATAGTACCGAAGAAGGTAGACGCCAGTGAAAAAGCTAAATGGAGACTCGTTATTGATTACCACAAACTTAACGAGGTAACCATTGACGACAAATATCCTATTCCAAATATGGATGAAATTCTTGTAAAACTGGGAAGATGCCAGTACTTCACAACAATTGACTTAGCAAAGGGATTTCACCAAATTGAAATAGAAGAAGAAGATATTCATAAGGCCACATTCAGTGTCGAGAGCGGACATTATGAATTCTTGCGTATGCCTTTTGGACTGAAGACAGCCCCGCCAACTTTTCAGAGATTGATGAACGATCTTTTTAAAGACTACATTAATAAAATTTGTTTAATATACTTAGACGATATAATTATATATTCCAGACAAGTAAATTTAAAAGTGCAACTTGACAAAAGACTACGACAAGTAAATTTAAAAGTGCAACTTGACAAAAGCGAATTTTTGAAAAGAGAAACAGAATTTCTAGGACACATTGTGACTCCAAATGGGATTAAGCCAAATACGAAAAAAATAGAATGCGTTTTAAAATTCTCTTTAGCTAAAACACCTAAACAAATTAAACAATTTCTTGGGCTTACGGGCTACTATCGTAAGTTTATAAAAGATTATTCACTAATTGCTAAACCGATAACAAAATACCTTAAAAAGGATGCGAAAATGAATTTAAATGATCCCATGTATCTTAACAGTTTCGATACATTAAAAAAAAACTCCTTACAAATGATCCAATTCTCCGATACCCTGACCTTACTAAAGAATTTACATTAACTACAGACGCCAGTAACTTTGCCTCGGGAGCAATCTTGTCTCAGGAAAACCATCCAATTTGTTACGCTTCACGTACTTAAAACGAACACGAAACTAATTACAGTACAATAGAAAAAGAATTGTTGGCAATCGTTTGGGCTACCAAATATTTTAGACCATATCTTTTTGGACGGAAATTCACAATTGAAACGGATCACAAACCCTTGACTTGGCTCTTTTCGATCAAAGAACCAAATTCTAAACTTGTTAGATGGCGATTAAAACTTTCGAAATTCGACTATAACTTTAAATACAAAAAAGGTACAAAGAACGATAACGCAGACGCTCTTTCTAGAATTGAAACAAACAACAACGCAAACATATATACCACAGAAATTCTTAATGAAAATAATAATAACATAGTAGAAAGCCAATCTGTCTTAAATATCTTTAAAAAACAAATCGTCATAAATAAAATTTTATCAGGTTCTCTTAGAATAAAAAGTTCTGAAATCTTCAAAAAACACCGCAAAATCATTAACACGAAAGTGCTTGATGGGGACTTTGCCATACAATTATTAAAAAATCATTTTAAACTTAGTGCACTAAATGCAATTATAATAGATGAAAGTTTTTTTAACACCTTAAATACAGTATATACCGAGCTTTTTTCTGGAAATAGCAATTTCAAAATGATTAGATGCAAAAAAATAGCAGAAGACATACAGGATGAAGTGAAATTAAGTGAATTGATAGAGAAAGAACATAAAATCAAGAATCATAGAGGAATAGAAAATGTATTTAGAGAGCTTATAGAAAAAATATATCACCCTAATCTAAAAGAACCAAATTTATTAACAACTGCGAAATTTGCAACTTGGAAAAGTACAATAGAAACTCCCCTTAAATTCCTTATAAAATTACAGAAACTCCAAAAAAGCCTAACGAAATGGTTCATATCGACGTGTTTTATAGTTTAAAATAAACCTTATTCATGACTATAATCGACCAATTCACAAAATTTGCACAAGCATACAAAATTATTAGCCGAACTTGGGTAGAATTTAAAACAAAACTTTTGCAGCACATAAGTGCACACGATAAAATGGGTAAAATTATCGTAGACAACGAACTGGGATTTAAAGCAGTGTCGGCAAAAAAAAATACATACACAGTTCTTTCAGTTTTGTAGTAGTGTGCGCCCAAGTGAGAGCAAAGAATCTCTCTTTGGCTTACACTGTGAACATTTTACTTCGCAGGAGGCTTTAAGAAATTTTTTATTATTAACATTAAGCGGCATTCTAAATGTATGCAGGTATATGAAAGTGAATTGAAATTAATGAAATGGTAAATAATGTGCAATATTATTTATTGTCTAGGAGCCGCGTTATTAATAATAAATAATAACATTAATATTAGTATTTTATTAATAATATCAATATGCATATATTTATTATTAATAACAATATTACATATTTATTTGGAAAGTAGTCTTTTACTAGTAACATTTTACCGACTCCTAATAGTACTAATATTATTTATATTGCATATTACTTCAAAATAAAAAAAGCACTGATAGCGCACCCTACTTTCTTCTGGCAAATTAAGTTTTCGCTTCCCCAAAACAATTTTTAAAGAAAAACTATGCTAATTCCCATATTTGGTTCAACATTTTTTTACGTGTAAGCATTTAAAATTACGTAATAAATTTCGCGCATAGAAGCATGATGTTAACTAGCCAAAAGGGAAACATAAACAGTAAAAGCACGACATCCAGTTTTATGTCGGTGTAAAAATACGAAGTTTCACGAAGCACGTGTGCATAGGCGTCGGCCGACACTGATTTAAAGCTATACCATTGAGAGAGTTTTTTAAACAGGAAAATATATAAGTACATTTCACTTCTAATAGTAACCACACATTAAACGCTGATATTGAAAGGCTTCACAACACGATTAATGAACATATAAGACTGCTAAGACATGACGACTTAGCTAAACAACACAGAATCAGTGGAGGAAAAAATCCTTACAATTATTGGATTTTATAATAGCACCATACACAGCACTACTTACAAAAGACCAATCGATTTCATGAACTGCAAGACTCCTGAAGACGAATACGTCAGTATTCAAGAACAAATAAAAACGAAAAAACAAAAATACATTAATAAACTCAACAAAGGTAAAACAGACCAAGTAATAAAAGACGAAACAACATTCATTAAAACACAGGTGCGTCACGGGACACACGAGAGAAGCGAAAAATGTTCCCTTTGCAAAAATAATTGGGGTTGATAATATATATTAACCCTCTCCGGCCCTCCTGTTCAGTTGTAGGGAATAAATATACAAAAATCATTAAATTTGTTTGTAGCGTAACGACATCTAGTAGTAAGTAGAAGCAACATTTGTGTTTTTTAGTACTCTTGTTTGTATAGCCAATACACAATCTATAGTGGTTATTGTGTATTGGCTAATGGTTATTGTAGGAGATGAAGGCTTGTAGCCAATACAATTCCTATAAATAGATTATTTTGATCTACTGCAACATAGCTTCAGTTAATTCTTGATATTGAATCAGCAACATGTACCAACAAAGGGTTTTGGTTCGATGGCTTAAGCTTTAAACTATCAGTCAACGGGCATGAGTTCAATTCCTCCATCGGGTAAGAAATTATTTTTAATTTAACATTTTCTGGTTCAGTTGATGCAAGCAAAAAACAATATCAATTCTAAGAAAAAAAGGTGTCGGCAAAAAGTGTCGTTTTTTCTGATTTCACTCTAGCAAATCGCAGAACGAGGCGTAAAAAGCTTCGCTTCAAAAATAAGAGGCGGAAAAAACCACCCAAAATATAGGAAAATAGAATCAAGAAAAATAGACGAAAACCATGTAGTAGACGCAAAGAACGGGTTGAAATATTACCAAACACACATTCAACGGACGAAACGATTTCAGGATAAAGGAAACCCAACCATTATACCCAAATCGCAAAGGCGCGTTAGGTCGGTCGCGCTTTGACAGCTAAAGTAGAAACAACGAGTTGTTATGAAGCATTCATAATTCGACCTCAAGCTTTGATCGTGCTTTGTATCGTAAATATCGTCGAATCTCGTAAAAAAGGGCTGCGAGCTGCTGAAAAAAGTTGAGAAGTGTTCAACTCGGTCGCGCGTTTGACATTTGCCGATAGCGCAGGGTTGTATTTTCATTGAGTTAGCTAAATAGATGAGCATTGTTGAGTTGCAGTAGTAAAGACATGTTTGCATGGGATTTGTTGTTTCATCAAAATATTTTATATTGCATGTAATATAATTTTGACTTTTTTACAAGATAAATCATTCATAATATGAGTAGCTGCTTATGTTACAGTTGTTGCTTTGTTTGAAGCGAATATTTTTCAGAACCTGTTTGTGTTGTTGTTGATGCTGTTGTTGTTTATATGTATGTAAATTTGTACGTGTGTTGTTGATAATGCTGTTGTTTATATGTGTGTTAATTTGTACGTATATAAATAGATATCAGTTGCTTTAGTTTTTTTCGTTTGTTATTGTTTTTGTTTATTTTCAGCAATGTAATACAACATATAACATAACTTAAATGTTTATTTATTATATAAATAATATAACTGCTACGCTGGTTAGATATGCAGAAACATTTATTTATTAAACATAATAAATTGTAATTCTTTTCTGTATTATATAAATAATAAAGCATATAATAGCATATAACACTACTCAACAAGGTTTTCCACAACGAATTGCGATAACATTTTTTATTGTAAAGTTTTCCATAGAATCCGAATATCATAATGATTTTTTTCGGTTGGCCCCAATTTTTTATATAAATGGTAAAATTAAAAAAATCCACTATTGGGAACACATACTTCACATAAATGCTTGTAAAAACTTACATGTTCAGTCAATGAATTTTAATTTAATTGCATGTAGTAGAGGAGAGTCGGATGAAAATTTGAAGGTATAATATGTGCCAATAGCATCATTGATATGGCTGTTATGACCGCAAACAGGTGAAAAAAATCACTTTTTTCGTTTTTTTATAAACATATTTTATGTTTGAAGACCTATATCTCGAAATAATTATATCGGAGAGAAAAAGTAAGCCCTCTTATGTGATAGAGAATTTTATTACAAAAATTTCAAGTGCACACATGTCTAAAGAAAAGTCATAATTCACTAACTTTTTAACATCAATGCAAAAACCATTTTTTGTTAAAAAAATATTTTATTGCAGTTAAATTAAGAAATGCATGCATACAATGATTTGTTTTTTACCATTAGGTAAAAATGTGTCGCTGAATCCGAATCTGATGTCAGAATTTCAAAATTATGATATTTTAACAATAGGGTTGCCACCTAATAACATATTTTTTAAGAGTTTTAAACATTAGATATCTTACAGTTTTAGGGGTTGCTGATTTCGAATCTAATGTCAGAATTTTAAAATTTAAGATGGCTAATAGGGTTGCCACCTATTTTTTTATTAGTACGAATTCGGTGCTGGGGCGAACACTAGGTTAAAATGGGCCTTTGTATCCGAATCCATTATCAGAATTTCAAAATTGTGAAATTTCGCAACCCTAGGATACCTAGTGTTCGCCCCAGCACCCAATTCGTAAAAATAAAAAAAATAAGTGGCAACCCTATTCAGCCAATCAGCCATCTTTAATTTTAAAATTCTGATATCAGATTCGAAATCAGCGACCCCCTTAAACTATTGGATAATGTTTAAAACTCTTAAAAAAGCACATTATTAGGTGGCAACCCTATAGGGTTAAAAATTTCACAAGTTTTAAATTCTGACAACGGATTCGGATTCAGCGACCCATTTTTACCTAGTGTTCGCCGCAGCACCGAACTCGAAAAATAAAAAAATATGTGGCAACCCTATCTTAAATTTTAAAATTCTGACATTAGATTCGAAATCAGCAACCCCTTAAAACTGTAAGATATCTAATGTTTAAAACTCTTAAAAAAACATATTATAAGGTAGCAACCCTATTGTAAAATATCATAATTTTGAAATTCTTACATCACATTCGGATTCAGCGACACATTTTTACCTAATGGTAAAAAACAAATCATTGTATGCATGCATTTCTTACTTTAACTGCAATAAAATATTTTTTTAACAAAAAATGGTTTTTGCATTGATGTTAAAAAAGTTAGTGAATTATGACTTTTCTTTAGACATGTGTGTACTTGAAATTTTTGTAATAAAATTTTCTATCACATAAGAGGGCTTACTTTTTCTCTCCGATATAATTATTTCGAGATATAGCGCTTCAAACATAAAATATGTTTATAAAAAAACGAAAAAAGTGATTTTTTTTTCACCTGTTTGCGGTCATAACAGCCATATCACTTATGCTATTGGCACATATTATACCTTCAAATTTTTATCTGACTCTCCTCTACTACATGCAATTAAATTAAAATTCATTGACTGAACATGTAAGTTTTTATAAGCATTTATGTGAAGTATGTGTTCCCAATAGTGGATTTTTTTAATTTTACCATTTATATAAAAAATTGGGGCCAATCGAAAAAAATCATTATGATATTCGGATTCTATGGAAAACTTTACAATAAAAAATGTTATCGATATTCGTTGCGGTGAAAGTTTTCTGAAATTTGTGGAGTAGTGTAATTTATTTATTAATACCGACGGCTATTAAAATATGAATAGCGAAAATTAATAAAGAAATACAGCCATCATGTACTTCTACCATATACATTGTGATTTGGGGATTTCAGACTTTGTGAGAATTTTTGGCTAGACTGCGTACAGTGGCATCGTCTAAGTGACAGACGCTCGACCGGCTAACGCGACATTATGGTTTCAAAATTATAAGGTCGGGCGTTTTGACAGTTCCTCCCGTAAAGTTGACCAAAGTACGATCAAAGCGCGACTGACCTAAGGTGCCTTTGCGACTTAGCCTTTATTGCTGAATTACAATACTGCGTTAGGTCGATCGTGCGCTGATCGTACGTTGGTCTCCGTTGTAAAAACTTTACGATATAAGCTGTCAAAACGGACGACCTGAAAATTTGCAAAACTCAATGTTGCGTTGACAGATCGTGCGTCTATCATTTAGGTGATGCCAATGAAAGCAGCTATCCTAAAAATCCCACAAAACCTCCCTTTTTCCGAAATCATGCAATAACAATTTTAATCAATGAAAAATTAAAATATATGGTCATTAAATCATTACGAACCATAAAACCTACTTTAGAAAGCTAAGATCTTTTAACCTTAATCGGTCCCTTGTGTAAATTTTACACACACTTTTCAACTTCAAGCTGTTATTTTTTTAATATAATTTCAGCAAATCGACCGAGCTAGGATTTTGGCAGGTTTTTTAAAAATTTTTTTTTTTAATAAATAAAATAATGAATAATAAATAATTTTTAACGACTCGATCGCATTAATTTCATTCATCGCTAAAAATATGGCTCTTGAAAAAGTGTGTAAAATTTACACACAAGGAACTTATTCGTTTCTAAAAATTAGGGACCGATGAAGGTTAATTAAGTGTAACATAATCTGCGAAATAATGAAAAATGTTACATATTAATGTGAAAATTCGGACTAGAGCTTCAAATAAAATGACCGCTTTCCAAAAGTTGCAGTCAATAGCTATGTCGCAGAAAAAAACTAAAGATGCAGAAATTTATTTTTTTACTCGTAGTTTTCAAAAATATATGAAGCCCATGAGGTTAAAAATTCGTTCCACTCTAATATATAAGTTAACGAATGTGCCTCAGCACACTCGAAAAACTTAAAGTTGGGAGCCGGCCACTGGCTCCTTATCCGTTCCTGCAATTAAAATGAAACAACAAAATTAAGTTATAATAAATTTATTACCATTCCCTGTGGTGGTCTGCATAAGATTAACCATACTAACTTATTTTAGGTATCAAGACAATTATTTGTAAAGCTAGCTTAGCCCTAATTTGCTTATGCTGCGGTTCCCATGGTTTGAAGCAGTGACGTCGCTTCAGCGACGTTCTCACGCTGAGGTGACCGTGACTGAGAGGATCAGGTTGCATCTGCATGCGCGTGGCTGGCTGATATCGCAAATTAGGTTGGCTGGCGCGTGTTAACTGCACCGTCTTTAAAGATCTGCGTCCCGCAGATTCGGCTGAAAGTCCTTTGAGTGGGTGCCTGCCTGATCTGGATTTGTGGGTTGGCCTAGGCTATGAAAATTTATAGTTGTAGTTAGCTTCCTCCAAATATCATAGCAGATTGCCGCTAGGATCGACAAGAGGACTCCGTCGACGAATAGTGAAGTGTAAAACTTTAGGCCAAGCTTCTCGAGATGCTGAATATTTTCTACGCTGAGCTCGTGAATGTAGTCTAGGTTAGGCCGGAGACCATTGTTTGTAAGGTTCACTAGTGCTGGTGGTAAGACTTGTAGCATGCTCGCTGACCTGCTGGTAAATGACTGATTTCCTACAGTGATAGTTTCGTTATTGAACAAGATAACAAATGTCCCGTTGAGGTCCCTGGAATCTCGTCCGCTTTGAACTTTCCCGTGAAAATTTGTCAGGAAGAGTGTAGTCTCGTCAATCAGTTCGATTACTTCTTTATTGTCAGGCTCGAAGTGACATTTCGCATCGCCACCCCTCAACAATTTAGCCAAACATCCGTCTTCAGGTTGTTTGCTCAAGGATTTCTCAGAGCAAATGGACGTGGTACTTATGGATGGGCAGTCTTCTTTTAGGCCAAAGATTTCCAGCTCGTTCATTAAGACCTTGTCGTTGTTAAGCTCAACATGTTTTCCTTTAAATACAGCTGTTCGCGTTATTAACAGGCGATAGCTTTCCGCTTTGACTTTAGGCATTGACAGCACATATAAGAGCAACGTTAAATTAGAATAGACTGAAGCTGACCCATATTCGATAGCTTCAATAACGTTTTGATATGGTAGAGTTTCCTCTTCAAGATTAACCGATTAATTTCCTCTTGATCCAGCAGATTCGTGTTTACGGTACCAGAGTTTTCCATCTGACAAGCCCGCACTACCTCTGATACTTGTTCCTTCAGGATAAGCACCCTACTAATATCCAGCAGCTCCAGATTATCTTCGCTAATGTTTTTGCTGATGGTATTGATGTGAGCCATAATTTCGTTCGCCTTTCCAATTGCTTCACGAGTAACATTGAAGATTTTTTCGTTCACAAGATATTGTTGGTTGTTGTTAGTTATACCCAAATCGCAAAGGCGCGTTAGGTCGGTCGCGCTTTGACAGCTAAAGTAGAAACAACGAGTTGTTATGAAGCAATCCATAATTCGACCTCAAGCTTTGATCGTACTTTGTATCGTAAATATCGTCGAATCTCGTAAGAAGGGGTAAAGTACGATCAAAGCGCGAGCTGCTGAAAAAAGTCGAGAGCTGTTCAACTTGGTCGCGCGTTTGACATTTGCCGATAGCACAGGGTTGTATTTTTATTGAGTTAGCTAAATATATGAGCATTGTTGAGTTGCAGTAGTAAAGACATGTTTGCATGGGATTTGTTGTTTCATGAAAATATTTTGTATTGAATGTAATTTAATTTTGACTTTTTTACAAGATAAATCATTCATAACATCAGTGGCTGCTTATGTTACGGTTGTTGCTTTGTTTGAAGCGAATATTTTTCAGTACCTGCTCGTGTTGTTGTTGTTGATGCTGTTGTTGTTGTTTATATGTATGCAAATATGTACGTATATAAATAGATATCAGTTGCTTTAGATTTTTCGTTTGTTATTGTTTTTGTTATTCTTCAGCAATGTAATCTATATATATAAAAAAATGTTGTCAAATCTGTTTGTGACGAGTGTTTGAGAGTTCGGCTGGGTAAAAAAAAAATCTGCCGATACCATTTTGTAGGGTACGTTCTCTAGATGGTTTTAAAAAAAAATTGTTTGAAAATGACAAGGGGGCGTGGCACCTCCCATACAACCCAAATCTATGGTAGCGAATAGCTCTGAAATTATAGGTCGCATAGCATCGGAATTCGGTGTTCTACCTCAATTTACAAGAGCCGTTCCACAGGTAAAATTTTATGGGCGTTGAATGTGGGGCGTGGCACTTTTTCAGCAGACCAAATTTTCGGTATAACTTTCAAGCTATAAGTCACACATCAATGAAACTTGGTAGGAGCGTACTATTTAGTCGCGTCCTTCGACTAGCAAAATTCATCAAGTATAGGCCAAAGGGGTGTGGCACCGCCCATACAATTCAAATTTATGATATCGAATAGCTTTGGAACTAAATGCCGTATAATAATGAAATTCAGTATGGAGTTTCCACTTGGTGATATATTTATACCATAAAACTGGGATGGGCTTTGGAAAAGGGGGTGTGGCTACGCCCATACACTTAAAATTTTTGATATCAGATAGCTTTGGAACTAAACGTCGTTTAACAACGAAATTCAGTATGGAATTACTATTGGGTGATATTCTTCTACTAGAAAACTGAGACGTCATTGAACAAGGGGGTGTGGCTCCGCCCATACAAGCTAAATTTGCGATATCGAATAACTTTGGAATTATAAGTAGCATAGCCTCGAAATTTGGTTATCAATTTACACGAGTCGTTCCACTTAGAGATAGAGATAGAGATGGAGATAGAGATAGAGATAGAGATAGAGATAGAGATAGAGATAGAGATAGAGATAGAGATAGAGATAGAGATAGAGATAGAGATAGAGATAGAGATAGAGATAGAGATAGAGATAGAGATAGAGTTAGAGATAGAGATAGAGATAGAGATAGAGATAGAGATAGAGATAGAGATAGAGATAGAGATAGAGATAGAGATAGAGATAGAGATAGAGATAGAGATAAAGATAGAGATAGAGATAGAGATAGAGATAGAGATAGAGATAGAGATAGAGATAGAGATAGAGATAGAGATAGAGATAGAGATAGAGATAGAGGTAGAGATAGAGAAAGAGATAGAGATAGAGATAGAGATAGAGATAGAGATAGAGATAGCGATAGAGATAGAGATAGAGATAGAGATAGAGATAGAGATAGAGATAGAGATAGAGGTAGAGATAGAGATAGAGATAGAGATAGAGATAGAGATAGCGATAGAGATAGAGATAGAGATAGAGATAGAGGTAGAGATAGAGAAAGAGATAGAGATAGAGATAGAGATAGAGATAGAGATAGAGATCGAGATAGAGATAGAGATCGAGATAGAGATAGAGATAGAGATAGAGATAGAGATAGAGATAGAGATAGAGATAGAGATAGAGATAGAGATAGAGATAGAGATAGAGATAGAGATAGAGATAGAGATAGAGATAGAGATAGAGATAGAGATAGAGATAGAGATAGAGATAGAGATAGAGATAAAGATAGAGATAGAGATAGAGATAGAAATCATTTCCGCTACGACAGCAACGCGTCGGGTATCAGCTAGTACAACATATAATACAGATGTTTATTATATAAATAATATTATAACTACTACGCTGGTTAGATATGCAGAAACATTTATTTATTCAACATATTAAATTGTAATTATTTTATTAATTATATAAATATTTTATTTATTCCATGTTAAAAATACATATTGTGTGCTAAGATTTCTATTAAATTTAATTTACGTATAAGTTCTTGAAAAACATTTTCAACAACAAATGGTCTTCATTTAGGATATTATCTATGGTGGAATCAATTATTACCTATTATTTTTTTTACTTGATCATGTTACCTTTTACTTTCTTTCATATAAATGTTCGAATGAATGTTTTAATAAATCTAATATTATTTATTATAATTTAAACAACCGTGCACAATTTATTTATAATAAAAAAAAATATATAAAAACAAAAGGCTTGTTTGAGCTTTTTCTTTATACTAGCGTTTCATGGGATTTTTAATTTTTAGTAAATTTTATGAAATTTGTTTTTTTAAATTTTGTGAATTTCGTTGGCAACACCGGTAGTCGATAATCAGATAATCAGCTGTTGCATATTTAGTGCAGTAATAAGTGCAACATCATAAAAAAAGTTTTCAAGGAAAATGTCTCAATTTGAAGAAGTTTCATACATAACAAATCTTAAATATTAATAAAAAAATTCATTTGTTAATAATGTTTTAGTGTATTTATTCACCCTAAAAAAATTGTTCCATTATCTCTAACCGTTTTCTTGTTAAAAAATATTAAATTTTCACTCGAATAAAGAGCGCGCCAAGTAGCAACATGCCTTAAACAATCATAAACAGTTAACAAAATAATTATATCAATAATTAATGAAATGTCCTAAAGTTGATGAGATGTCATAAGCTGAATCGAAGTCTTAAAAAAATAAACACAATTCATTCATTACCATCACCTTCACTGAATACAATTTACATTTACATTTATTTTTCTCCATTATTCCATTCTTCAAAAACAACTTCATAAATTAATTTTAAATTGTGTGCTGCTCAATACAATTTCTGAATTTTTAGAATTGATAAATAAATCTTTGAATTCGACAAAAAACAAAACAACAATAAATTTAACAATTTCGCAACAAAAATTTTAGATCTTTGAAAAATAAAACTAAAACTCAAAATCAAAAGAAAATTTTCACAGGGCGATTCTTGAAAAAAAAAAAAAAAAAAACAAAAATGGAAAAATCTTTATATTGTTATATTATTATTATAATAATTATTATATGTGCTTATAATATAGCATATAATTTATTTATTAATAGCGACGGCTATTAAATAGCTAAAATGAATAAACAAATACAGCCAACATGTACTTTCACCAAATACATTGTGATTTGGGGATTTCAGACTTTGTGGGATTTTTTTTTGGTTTGACTGCGTACAGTGGCATCATCTAAGTGACAAACGCACGACATGCTAACGCGACATTATGATTTCAAAATTATAAGGTCGGGCGTTTTGACACTTCATCCCGTAAAGTTGACCAAAGTACGATCAAAGTACGGTCAAAGCGCGACCGACCTAAAGCGCCTTTGCGATTTAGCCTTTATGATCTCGTTTTGGCTTCTTAAGATGTTGTCCCAATCTACAGCATCCGGTGAACCAACTACCCACTTCCAGGCAGAGCCTAACCAATTAATTGAGCGCGTCCTTCTTGTTTTATTCATCTGCAATTCATCTAGGCGCAATCTGGTCTGGTTCAGATGAAACAGTAACACTGATCTGATTGCTTCATTTTCCACCTCATGTCGTGCTGACTCAGATAATTTCATCAAGGCAGTGTTGAAGTAACCGAGGTCAATCATGTGAATTAGGTTAAAGTGCCCGTTGACGATCCAGCCACGCCCATGCTCAAATGTCACCAAGGGAGAACTATAGCTATATATGTTGAAGCCGGAAACTCCGGATACTAAGAGCAATCTATCTTTTACAACAATTAAAAAAAGATTTTTACAATAAATTTCAAACAAAATTTCACATTCACAGGTTTCTCGAATGCTATTACAGAAAAGGATTTATTGCTTATTAAAATTTTTCTTCCTTAATTACAAATTCTAGGTTTGATTCTCGTGAGACCTGTGAATTGCATAAATATTTTGATTCTTAAAATAAGTAGTAAGGTAAGTTAAAATTCAATGAAAATTAAAAATGACTTATCAGATTATTTAGATTTTCGCTTAAATCATATTCATATTAAGCTTGTATATATTTTTTAAGCTTCTTAATATTAATTTTTTATTAATTTTTTAGTACATTTCTTAAAATTTTATGTACTTCGTGCCTTTTATTTCTGAGTATGTGTGCTTTATTTTTTGCTTTACTTGTGCTTGTGCCTTTAACTTTTTACTTTATTTAATAATTTAACTTAATAATTGAATTAAAATTTGGTTAAGTGCTGTGATCTTTAGACTTTCACGCATATTTTATGCCATAAATTAATTCTGTTGAGTGCCTGTATTTTTTAGTTGTGCCTTGTGAATTTTTCTGCAAGTGTCAGTCTGTATTGTTACCCTATTATCTTTTCCTATTTTTTCTTTTTTATATAGAGCCTACCCTTAATTTGCATGTCCCTCACGTATACATCCTCACCTTTTTGAAACTTTCTTTCACTTTTCCTTTTTTTGTTTAGCAGGAGGTTTTGTTTCTTGCCGGAGGTTACCTAGACCTCTAATATAATTAGATACCAATGGACTCATAAACCCTCTCTCGTTGTCTGTGAATATCATTTTTGGTGTTGTAAAATAGTGAAGAACCTTTGCAAGTTTAGCACGTAGTGTAGTGGAAGATTTATTTTTTATATAGAATAGTTTCGCAAATTTGGAGAATTTATCTATGCAGGATAAGAATTTATGGCCCTGAATTTCAAAGATGTCAATGTGAATTATTTCAGAGGGATAGCTAGGAACCGGAGTGTTCTTTAGTGGTGGTACTGGAGGGTGTCTATCGTATTTGCTAGTAAGACAAACTTCGCATGCTGAAGTGATTCTATTGATCCGTCTTGCCATCTTGGTAAAGTAGTATTTTTCCAGGATCTGTTCCTTATTTTCCCGCGGATTTCGGTGAGCTCTCCTGTGTTCATTTTCGATAATTTCGCAAATTTTATCTTCTCTTGTAACATCTTCAACAACCCTCTGAGTTATCCTGATTTTGTAAAGTGAGAAATGTTCAAGGTAAACATCTTGAAGTAGCTGTATACGATTTTCCGGGATTTTAATTCCATTGATGAGCGAAGGGCTAAGGCGTTCCCTTAATATCTGCGTTAGTGAGTCCTTTTCTAATGCTGTTACAGGAACATAGTGTCGCAAAAAACCAGGATGTGGATTTTCAGTTAAGATGGTCCCATTCCCTTCACGGATTATAAGTTGGTTTCGGAAAACATTTAATGGAACTTCTACGTGAGCAATTAAATCTGATGCATCTTGAGCTGCACTATGTATTGTTCCTATCTCACTTGCTGTTTCGGTAGTTGAATCTATTTCACCACCAGCTGTTGCGGCTCTTGAATTATCACCTTCTTCGCTAGCTGTTTCGGTTGTAGAATCGTCATTGGAAACTGGAGAATCCGTTATATGGTTTACTTGGCACTGCAATCTTGATAGAGCATCTGCCACAGAATTTGATTTACTAGGAGTGTAAACCAATTCGTGGTATACTCTTCGATACTGGCTTTCCATCTCTTCAACTTTGCGTTGTAATTTCTACTTCCCAACGCAAATGTGAGAGGTTGGTGATCTGTGAAAATTCTTACCATCTTTGGTAAGAATACCACCCCGTATAAATAAGATCTCAAGTTGTCCAATGCCCAACCTATGGCTAGCATTTCCTTTTCATTTGTGGCGTAGTTTTCCTCCGTCTTGCTGAGTGATCGTGATATAAAAGCAATAGGTCGATCTCTTCCTGACTCACCCTGAGACAGTACTCCTCCAATGGCATAATTCGATGCATCCGTAGTTAAGTTGAATGGTTTTCCGAAATCAGGAAATGCAAGGACATTTGATGAAATCAGCAACTTTTTTAAATTGTCAAACGCCTCTAAAGCATCTTTACCCAATTGAATGCGTATATTTTTTGACTGGTTGGCTTTTATTTGAGCATTTTCACCTCTGGTGAGATTTGTCAAAGGTTTTGCGACCTTCGCGTAGTCACGAATAAATCTACGGTAGTATGAGGTCATTCTCAAGAAACTTTTTAACTCTTTCAACGTTTGTGGTGGTGAAAGAACCTCAATTGCCTTAATTTTTTATAGAATCAGGTTTTATGCCCTCAGATGTGATAACATACCCAAGAAATTCCACTTCTGTCCTTGTGAACTTAGTCTTTTCCATATTCACACGTAGATTAGCTTCCGCCAGTCTTCTGAACACAGTATCGATGTTTTTCAGATGTTCTTCCATATCTCTCCCAAATACTATAATGTCGTCGATGTAGACATAGCAAATTTCGCCTATGAATTCCTTTAGCATATCGCCTTTGGAATATTGCGGGCGCATTTTTTAACCCGAACGGAAGCCTTAAGAATTCATACTTGCCATTCATGGTGGAGAACGCTGTTTTTGGTATATCCGCTTCCTGTATTGGAATCTGATGGAATCCTGATGTCAGATCGATGGTGGTAAAGTATTTGAAATGACCTAAGCTGGCTAGCGTTGCATTTATATCGGGAATTGGGTAAGTGTCGGAGACTGTTACCGCATTTAAACGTATGAAATCTATAACCATTTTATACTGTTTTTCTCCAGAAGGCTTAGCTTTCTTTGGAACCACCCATATTGGAGAATTGTATGGGCTCTTGGATGGACGAATGATACCTTCAGCGAGCAGTTCGGCAATTTGTTTTTCCACCTCCTCCCTCATGTTGACAGGATAAGGATAACATTTCGTATATATAGTTTCTGAAGTGGTAGTTTTTATCTCAGCATTAACTGCTGTCTTTATGTTTGTTTTTACATCCAAAGGTTCGAATAGTTCGGGATATCGTTCAATCAGAGAGTTGATAGCTGGCAATGCTTCTTTCGGGACGCCTTCAATTTTAAGATGGTTGATCCCACTAACTTCCATATTTTTATACCCCCACGTTTAAAAAACGTAATTATACCCCCACGTTTAAAAAACGTAAATGGGGGTATATTAATTTTGTCACTCCGTTTGTAACGCCCATAAGGAGGCGTGGTAGGTATAGAAAAGTATATATATTATTGATCAGCATCACCACCCGAGTTGATTTAGCCATGTCCGTCTGTCTGTCCGTCTGTCCGTCTGTCGTCACGATTACAGCCGTAATTTTCAAGCTATCATCACGAAATTCAATATTTAAGCTTTTATTTAAAAAACTAAGGTCAAGTTCGAAAATGAGCCAAATCGGATGAAAACCACGCCTACCTCCCATACAAAGTGCCTTTATCAAAACGGTAAAATCTCTTAGAATTCCACAAAAATTAATATATGGACTTGAAATTTTGCATATGAGCTCCGATATGTAAAGTGCACTCTAAGTATGAAATTCAACCAAATCGGATAAAAACCACGCCTACCTCCCATACAAAGTGACTTCATCAAAAAGGTAAAATCTCTTTAAATTCCACAAAAAATAATATATGGACTTGAAATTTTGCTTATTAACTTTGATATATAACATGCACTTTGTATATAAAATTCAACCAAATCGAGTGAAAACCACACCCACCCCCCATACAAAGTGATTTTATAAAAAATGAAAGCGAATATTTTCTGTTAAAACTATGTAGGTATAACAAAAATGTTTTATACAAATAAACATTTTATTGACGGCTTAAGACTTTGAATATACTTCGGTTCGGACGTGGGGGTATTTTAACTTCGGCCCAGTCGAAGATCATTTCTTACTAGTTAAGTGGTATTTTTATGTTTTCGTGTATTGTTAACTTATGGTTTTTTCTATCTATTACGGCCTCGAGTTGTTTTAAGGTGTCATCACCTATGATTCCGTCAAAGGATTCGAGTCCTGGGAGCACGTAGAACGTTATTATTTCATCACTGCCCACATTCTGACCGCATACTTTTTTATTTATTTTGATTGTTCCGGCTGCTGTATTAACTGAAAAGGATGGATCTACTGGCATTGAGCCTGAGGATAAGCTAGTTTTGATGAAATTTTTATTCGCCCCAGTATCAATTAAAAAAGTTAGTGACTTACTGGTTCCCATCTGACAGGTGAGGTATGGTATGCTAGAGAGACTGCCTAATATGTTTCCTTTCATACAAAAAACGCTGGTGGGCCGTCTGACACAAAATTTTATTGTTTTACTTCTTCACCTAAACCCTGATGATCATTTCCAACGTTTCCCGCCTGTAAGTTGTGGAGCACCCGAGGTAGACAAGGCTTCTCTTTTGAACATATTGTTCGAGGACCGGTTCATATAGTCAACATGCCTCGTCTGAACAGATGTATCGACTTCCATTTTCTCGGCAGGCTTAGGTGCAAATGATCGATTTGCATGCAGTGTATACCCCCTGTAATTTCCCTGAAATTTATTGTTGTATTGCCTATTACCCCAACTGTTATTAAATCGTGGTCTAGGGGGAAGGGGTGGACGCTGTTCTCCACGAGTCAAGGGAACTTGTGGGAACTACCACTCTATTCGGTGTATTCATGTGAATTATTTTATTTCGCAGGGTAAGGTTCTGCATATCCAGGCAGGACGAATATGCTTCGGGCAGTGTTCGAGGTCTCTGCACTATTAGCATCCGCAACAGATCGGCATCTAAACCTCGAATAAAAACATCTAGGGCCCTATTCCTGTATGTTTCTGTCAGGGCGTCCACGGTTTCTTGCGAGTAGAAATCGCATCTTATTTTGTTCATTATAAGTGAAAGTTGATGATTCACTGTGGCGTAGAATTCATCAAGTTTCGATAACTTCTGCACCAACTGATTTAGTTGGTGTTCCAGAGTTAGGATGTGTCTCTTATCGGCGTAATGAAGGGATAGAACCCTTTTAATTTCCGGCCAATAACCATCCAAAATGTTGTAAGAGACCAGCACTGCCACGAATTTTTTGCCTAATGTGCTGCAGTATTGAGCGGTACAATGGCTTTTCCCTAACAACCGCGTAATCCTTGAGAATCGTTTCCACGTTGTGGACCCAAAAGATGTATTGTGAAGGATTTCCTTCGAACACTTGCAATTCCCTGACGCAATCGGGAAGTCTACCTATATCTTTTAATTCCTGCTCATTCAAAGGCCCACGGGAAACTATGACAGAAGGTCTCAAAGGCTGAACCGCCTCTGAGCATGTCTCTACCTGCCCGATTCTCCCCTCAATCCTACGAAGTTCTTCTTCTAAGCTGATCCAGTTGTTTTCAATTCCTCCCAAATGCGTTTCAATTCTTCTTATTTGCTCCAGCAGAGCATTGATTCCCCCATTTAATTCGTTTACCTTAGTTGTAAGGGCGTCCATGGCACAATAATAAAAATTTTAATGTTCTTAGTTTTAAAGATAGAAAGTCTTAAGATCACTCACCGTTTGGATTTGTTGCAAGCACACTCCTTATTATTTTTTTTTGCACAATCGTTTCTTTTACCTTAATTTAACTTCTTTTTTTTCATTAGGCCTTCTTTTCTTTGACACACAATTTTCTTGAAGTAATTTTTTATTTTAATTATTTTTTTCTTGACATACAATTTACAAGAATTTTTCTTGAACTTTTTTTTATTTTTTGGCACACAATTTTCTTGAAGTAATTTTTTATTTTTATTATTTTTTTTTTCTTGGCACACAATTTACAAGAATTTTTCTTGAACTTTTGAACACAATTTTCTTGAAGTAATTTTATATTTTTATTATTTTTTTTTTTTTCTTTGGCACACAATTTACAAGAATTTATTATATTTTTTTGTTTTATTCTCGGCGCACAATTGATTAGTTTTAGTACTTTAATTCTTATATTTTTTCGCACAATTTCTGGCTTACGTTTTGATGATATCCTGTTAAAAAAAAAAAAACATTAATTAATTTGTGAATTTCTACCGTGTTCTTATGGGAACGGCGACGTGTGCCACAAACACAGGTCTTTTTAAGGTGGTCAAGGAAGGGTCATGTGATCCTGTTTAGTCGTCTGCAATCAGATTGGAGGCAACCCACTAGGCACGACTTGCTTCGCAACGGAAGTTTGGACCATTAGCAATCTTCAGTGTGTTCCCATGTGAACACTGAAAAATAAATTGCAGGATCGCAAACCCGTTAACCACTTGGCTTAATCTTAGAGGGACACCGGCCTAGGTGTATAGGCGCGCGATGTCCTCTTAGCCAATACAAATTGTGCAACATACCTTGCTGTCCTTTGCATTCAATCTACTTGTGTTCTTATGGGTACAAGCAGAAAGTGGTTTAATTTAGTTTTTATTTTTATAGGCTTGAATGCTCCTCAGAGATTGTAACCTATTTTCATTACGTTATTTTTCTTTTTTATAATAATTTTTTTTTAATTTTCTTATTGTTACTCATCAAGGAAACTGATTTGAGACCCTTACCACTGGTGGGGGGAATCTCAACGTTTTCTTGATGTTTCCGTGTCTGCAAGCCCCTTACCACTGGTGGGGGGAAGCATTACAGCACAGGATTTTTTATTCATCAAAGAAACTGGTTAGATACCCTTAATACTGGTGGGGGGAATCTCTACGTTTCAATGATGATCTCGCGTCAACAAAACTCCTTACCACTGTTGGGGGGAAGTTTTGCAAAGCGAGTTATTTTTATTTTCTAAAAAAATATTTTACCAAGCAAAGGCTCATCTGTTGCAAAGGCCCAATATTCAAAGGGTCCTTTTTTCCTAGGAACCCACATTTCGAGTGGGTCCCTGCTCGGGCGCCAGTTAAAGAATGTGCCTCAGCACACTCGAAAAACTTAAAGTTGGGAGCCGGCCACTGGCTCCTTATCCGTTCCTGCAATTAAAATGAAACAACAAAATTAAGTTATAATAAATGTATTACCATTCCCTGTGGTGGTCTGCATAAGATTAACCATACTAACTTATTTTAGGTATCAAGACAATTATTTGTAAAGCTAGCTTAGCCCTAATTTGCTTATGCTGCGGTTCCCATGGTTTGAAGCAGTGACGTCGCTTCAGCGACGTTCTCACGCTGAGGTGACCGTGACTGAGAGGATCAGGTTGCATCTGCATGCGCGTGACTGGCTGATATCGCAAATTAGGTTGGCTGGCGCGTGTTTACTTATATATATATATATATATGGGTCAGTTGCAAAAAAAAACGTACACAAAGAGGTTTTCATGTTTTGCTTTTAAAGTTTTTGAAATCTTCCCGTTAGAGTAGTCAAATTAAGTAAAAATTAATGGAGAATTCGAAGTTGTTTTTAGGCCCTGCAAAAATTCATTTTTTCTTTGGTTTTTATACGATTTTTGTATTGAACGTCACACAGCAGATATACGGGAAAAATCACTAAAAATTTGAAAAATGTTGTAAATTAAAGCTTACTGTGATGCTTGCTAAGTTATTTAATAAGTTAAATCAGCTTTTGCAAAAATCGCCATTTCAGTTACAGAAATAATAATTTTTTACCAATAATATCTAAATATTTTACAATTTTAACGGGAAAAAATTAAAATTTTTCTCGAAAAAGACACCAACATAGAAGTTATTTTCAAAGTAGTAGTCTTGCAGCAATAAATACTAAAAAACTGTTAAATAATAAGCAATTTCAGAAAAAACAACAGGGTGACGTTCAGTACATTTTGTGACGTTCAATACATTTTGTTCCGCTTAACCAAATAATGTAGATAAAATTGAGAGTTTAACAAAAACCAGATTTATTCATTTACAAAAAAAAAAAAAAAAAAACAAAAAGCAAATATAAAGTATATAATTCAGGTATACATAAAATGTTGATCCAATTTTATTGGATTTAATTTTTACAAAAAAATTAAAAAAGTCAATAGCTAGTTGAATTTGTATAGAAAGACTTCCCGTTTTACAATATAACTTCTGAACCTTTTGAAATCACATCTTCATTTTATATCATTGGAAAGGTATAACCTTACGTAAAAACGTAAAAAAATGAAAATTATAAAAAAGAAAAAAGTTAAAGCACATGTTGCTGGCATGGTATTGAACTCAAACAAATTAAGAATGAGCTTAATCGGTCTTAAGTTGATTGAGCTACGTTGTCTCCAAATAGACCCTATTTTGGCCGCGAACAATTATTTTAAAAATTTATAACTTCGAATTTGGTTTTCAAATCAACAAACCAATGTAAGAAAAATATTTAAGGGAAATCGGAGATGGTCAGTGCAACTGGTCACTTCAATGTGAAATGGGCGATATCAGTTAGTAAAAACAAAAAGCAAAAATCAGGTCAAAGTCATATATAGGTACCATTCTTTTTGCTTTCGTTTATATTCTTCATTTAGTTTCGTTTCTTATCTAGCTTTATTTTTTCCCGATATCTTCTTGCTCTTTCAGCAGGCATTAATTTTGGTATTTTACTCTCAAATATACAAAAACGAAATACAAAATGAGTGACGTTCAATACATTTGCCACTTTTTAGTTTTTTTTCTTAGGAATTTTATTTTGCAAATATACGAAAATAAAGATATTAATCAAAACCTATGAAACAATGATTTTAAACTTGGATTGTATTGATTTACTATTTTTGCTTTAATAAAACTCCGCGTGACGTTCAATAAATTTTTACACGTACTTATCATGATGAACTGAGAAAACACAAAAAAATGTACTTTAATATTATTTAATCGTCTTAATTTTTAAAATTTCGTGAGAACTAATCTCTGCACTTTCTTAATATAACCTTCTTGTCATCTATACCACCCCTAAATTAAAACTAACGAAGCGTAAAAAAAAGTGACGTTCAATACAATGCGCGGGGACTAAATGTAAATCGAAAGCCAAATTCGCGATGACAATGTTTTGAGAATAACAACAAAATAAAACATAAGAAATAAATGCTATCATTACAAAACATTTATTATTTGTTAAATTTTTGCATTGTTTTCAACTTTTTTTTCACGTTTTTTATCAAAAAGTGTAACTGAGGACACATGTTTTTGTATTAAGCTAGTACGAGAGAGCAATATAACATTCTTCAAAACAAATATGCAAAGAATATTAGGATTCTGAAAAATATGTTTTGTCAATAAATATTCTTCAGTGATCGCTTTCTCATGTTTTGTTTGTTTTTTCTTTTTGTTTTTACCTTAAAACAGAGTTAAAAGAGCGGGGACAAAAAAAGAGCATTTTGTATGCAATTGACCCATATATATATATATATACTATATGTATATTATTTTTTTTATGAAATGTGATTGCTTGATGTCATTATTTTTCTTGCTTTTGTCAAAATTACTGCTATTTATTATTATTATTACTGTTAATTATGCCGAAATTTTTGCAAATTTTGAGAGCAAAATATAGAAAATTTCGGCAACGAAAGCAAGTTGGAAATATGTATGGATATATTAATGTAAATTTGTGTATAGAAGTTTTTTGGTACGGTGCGTGTTTTGGGGCAATTTCAATCAAGTTTTATTCACCTTGAACACCAGAGGGCGCTTAAGTACAATTTTAGTAAAATCGGTATATAGTGGTTTTCATGTACGCTGAGTTTTTTGCTGCTTCTTTTTTGACCCATATTGAACACCAGAGGGCGCTGTAGTACAATTCTTTATGCGATTAGAATGAAAATTGGTATATTGTGGTTTTGAGGTACGGTGAGTATTTTGACGCTATCTTCTTTGATCCAACTTGGACACCAGTTGGTGCTGTAGTACCAATTTTTTACAAAATCGCCTAAAACTACAATATGCCTACAATAGGCGTTTTATAGGTGACATATGCAAATATTTACAATATATAAAATTTTTCTTAAATTTAATAAAATGAAAAAAATTTTCGTTATTTTGATACCAAAAATACTAACATATCTGCAATACTGCGAAAATTTTAATTACAATTAAATTTTAGAAGCGAAAATTGTTTTTATTGTAAAACTAATTTAAATTCAAATTTGCAAATTTTCAACTCTTTTTAAAAACTGTAACATTATAAGTAAAAATTGTTTCAATTTACCGCAAAAATTAAAAACCGTTTTTGTGATTCAAATAAAAAGGCCCTTGATTTTAACAAGTTAAAAAAATAATTTATTAGAAAAAATTATCTTAGAAAATTGTAAGAAACCCCTTTAGTAAAAAAGTGTAAAAATTCTTCTCGGACTCAGAGACGATTATTTGTTAAGGAATTTCTGGCTAACGAGGTATTTATAGTAAGTTTTATTTTTTATTTAAAAAGTACTGGTAACGAAAATTTTTGAGTACAAATATTTCATTTTAATATGAGAAAATAGCACCTCTAATTTTTTAAAAATTATTATTTTAATTAAAATTTATAACTTCGAATTTGGTTTTCAAATCAACAAACCAATGTAAGAAAAATATTTAAGGGAAATCGGAGATGGTCAGATGGTTATTCTTTGGCAGTTTTATCATTTTATTCTTATTATGCTTTTATATTTATCATTTGCCATTTTGAGCGCAATTGCAAATCTTGCTAGCAACAATAAATTTGCATATACTATTATTTTTTCAAAGTAAAAATACAACATTCCTTTGTGTGTTACATTATTGAAACACTGATATTAAGGGTATTCGTCCTCAGCCAACCTCATTAAAATATAATATTTGGCAAATATAATAATTGCCCAATATATAAGTTTGCCATTTTGCATGAATACCCTTATCATATTATTTATAATATACCAAAAAATGCATAAATGTTAATAGGATATACAATTGAATAATATTAATGTCATGCTAAATTCAAAAAATCAAAATCATTACTACACTACTTAAGCAGCATGTTAATTTAAAAAATTTTATCAATTTAAAAAAAACTCGCATCAAAATATAAATTCCCACGATAATTCTATGAAAATCTTAGTTTTCTATCGGAATCCAAGAATACCCACACTAGGCCGGGTCGATTTGTGGGGAGGCAAAAAAATCGCCCATTGCCCTGTGAAAATCGTATTCTAGGGATCAAAATAAGAAACTTTGCCGAAGGAACCATACCTCTAAAACGAATTCTGATGTCCCCCAATTTGGGTCGAACTTTTGGGTAGGGGCAAATTTTGAAAAATCCCACTTTGACCCATTTAGAGTGCTCCAATCGAGTCCAAATGTATGACCGACCCCCACTAACTTTGGAGGCCCGACTCACCCCTGCCAGTGGCACACCCCCTGGAATCCCCCTGTGGGGTTCCCAATGCAAACAATTCAAAAAATCGCCAGTTTTGGCACTTTACATGAAAAAATCAGCGAAATGCCTATGTTTTTTTCTTTTTGGAGTTTTTTCTCTTTAGAAATTTATTCAACCCTTTTAAAAAATGAAGATATCACTGTGACACAATTGCAAATCGGAAAATTGCTTGTGTGCGTTTTTTAAGACACCACAAGACACAGCTGCATGTCGTAAACTTACTTGTGTAGTTTTTTTATAGCAACTACTTAAGAAATGAAGGTTGTTTTTACAACCCTTTTGTAGGTATTTTATGACACCTTCTTAAGAAATGCGCGTTTTATGCAACCATTTTAACAATTAAGGTATCACTGGAATGCACCGCAACCGTTTTAAATAATTAAGGTATCACTGTGACACAATTGCAGATCCTAAAATTGCTTGTGTGCGTTTTTAAGCCACCACAAGACACAGCAGGTAGAATTGAAATTACCATTTCATTCTTATTACCTCGTCTCGTAGACCATATCTAACGCAACAGTTTTTGTGAATGCATTAAGTCGTTGTGAAGAACTCAAAGTGTGAAGTGCTAATTTCAGATAAAAAAATATTTAAAAAAAAAATAATAATTGAAGTTGACCATTCCAAATCATAAAGTTTACAATGAATCCACCATCCTCTACACCGCAAGATGAAGCAACAACAACATCAACAACTATCGAAAACCCAATGAGTCATATACCCAAGTACGATGTTACTGTTATTGGTGTGTCTACTGATTTGACTGATCTTAATTTACCAACCCATCTGGATATCTTGAGATATTATTTTTACTCAAACGAACGTAAGTACTAAAACAGAACAAAAAAAGTTTTCCCATAAATCATTCACTATTCAAGTACAAGATAAG
Organism: Pherbina coryleti; assembly: GCA_943735915.1. Lineage (NCBI taxonomy): Eukaryota > Metazoa > Arthropoda > Insecta > Diptera > Sciomyzidae > Pherbina > Pherbina coryleti. Next base: position 87,913,203 of record OX030948.1, read on the forward strand.
TTGAATGGAATTTGGGAAAAACTTGGTATGGAAATAATGCTGAAAAAAGTGTATTTAATAAATTGAATAAATTGCTTGACAAGTATCAAGAGCAAATCAAGAGAAGAAACAAAACCCAACAATTTACAGAGTATGTAAAATCTCTGGAAACAATTTTTTACATTGGAACATGTAAATGCGATTTGAAGGCAGCTCCATGTACATGCGGCTGGGTTCCCGAACGCCTCAAAGAGTTCATGCACGATCAACATAATCAGAGAAGACTAACAATGGATGCAGTTGTGATGGAAACTGAAGAGCAAGGAGCAACGTCTATGTCATCAATGCCAACATACCAAGATCCCGATGATTCAACATATGCACCGCTACCGGTTCAAGAAGATATGGATAGAAGCACAAGTTGACAATACGCTTGTTTTAACTTTGCCTTGGTATGTGACAGATTTGGTGTGCCTGAAAGAATAGTATCTGCATTGGGAACCGCTCTTTTCCAAGATTTTAAAATGAAAGATAAGCATGGCAAACCTCTCATCATGGATAAATCGAAAGTTCGCAGAGAAAAAGAGAAATGCAGACAAGAAGTGGTTCGCAAACGGTTAGATCATACCAATTTGTTAGCGTTTTCATTCGATGGCAGAAAAGATGATACTTTAACGACAGCTAAAGTTGATGAGAAGTATCATACTAGGATGGTAAAAGAACCTCATCTTGTTATTTTGAGAGAACCCAATTCTGAATTGATTGGTTACGTAAGACTGGAACATGAAACCGCTGAATACAAAACAACCAAGTTAAATGATTTTTTCAACGATAAGAATATACACTCGGCAGCAAAAGTTTGCGTACAAACCATTTCCCAAAATAAGGCAGAACGTTTTAATATTAAAAATATAATTCAAATGTCCAACATTTATTTTACCATGTAGGTTAAGATTTAATAGCATGTTTCCACGGCACCTAATTCGGCTCTCATTCTTTATTCGAGGCTGAAACAAGATCCGAATCAAGTAATTCGCCATACAACATTTGACAAGCTGAATTACCTCATTCGAAGTTGATTCAGTTTGAATTAACATCCGAATCAAGTAGAAATCGGTTTCATCTCTAAATTTAATCGGAAATTAATCGAAAACAGCAATAGTAGAAAGACAAACAAAACAAAAAGTCAGCTGCAAAGTGAGTATTATTTTGAAAATTAAATTAAATAATACAAAAATATTTATTTTCAAGATGGATGCAAAGAAAAATATTGTGAGCAGAATCATAATGGCAAGAAGATTGTCCAACAATACAAAGTTTGCTGAAAAAACAAAAATGTGTTCCGAAGCTCTACTATTTATGAAGAAGCGACAAGTCGAGTTAATGGAGCAACTCCGATTGATGACTTCTATCAGCCTGCAACTCACTTCGGAAACAAGATTGATGTGGAAAATGGTAATATTTATAAATCTTACGAAATCAAAACGCAAACGAAATTGCAAATCTACGAATATGTTTTACGTGTAAATTTTATTTAAATTCGTTAAAATTCATTAAATTAAATTCGAGGTAAATTCAACTTCAAAAATTTGTGCAAAAGTGTGAAAAATTACAAAAATTAGTGTACTTTAAAGACAGGTCAAATCGGTTTCGGTGGCTAATTCGTACGAAAACGATTTCTATCACATTCCTGATAGAACATGTTTGTAGGTCAATTACATCTCATATGCTTTTAGGAACGAACTCAATCCTTCTGGGAAATTGATTGCCGGCTAGCTGATGAAGCTACTTTTAAAAATAATTTTAGGATGGACAGAAGAGTTTTTCACAAATTGTGCGGACTACTTCCAGAGTTAACAAAACTGGATACCAACATGCGTGAGGCGATACCCTTGGACAAAAGAATAGCCATAGCATTGTATGCTTTAGGGTCGTCTGCCGAATATCGCACGGTTGCAAACATGCTCGGAGTTGGAAAAGCAACTGTATGTAAAATTCTTTTGAGCTTTTGTGTGGAAGTTTGGAGAGTAATGGCTCCAATGCATTTGAACCACTTTCCGCTTTCGAGACAAAAAGTTGAAGGCTTGGTTGCAGGTTTTGAAGCACTTGGTTTTCCGCAATGCATGGGAGCGCTTGGTAAGTATGCTAAATTTGTCAATGCTGAAATTTTGTTGATTCATATATTTGATAGATGGTTGTTACATCGAAATTCACCCATCAAAAGAAGATGCTACCGATTATTACAATTATAAAGGGTGGTACTCAATTGTTTTGTTAGCCTTGGTGGACGCTAGGTAGGAGCACGTACGATGATCTATGAATTTTTTAATTTTGTGCATATTTTTAGATGCCGATTTATTTATGTGAGCTCAGGCAGCCCCGGCCGTTGCAATGACTCCAGTATATTTCAGTCATCTTCCCTTAAACGCCATTTGGATGGATGCGGCCTGTTAAGCGCCTTAAATAGAAATATGTTGGAGGTGGATGTCCCAGTGCATATTATTGGCGACTCTGCATTTCGCTTAAGCGACAAGCTAATGAAGCCTTACCCTTACAGCATCACTCAAAGCAGAGAGCAAAAGCATTTCAATTATTCTTTGTCGAGATCTCGAAGGGCAGTTGAAAACGCTTTTGGACATTTGAAAGCCCGTTTTATTCGCATTGGGAAAGGCATCGATAATGCCATAAGAAACGCCAATGCCATCATACTGTCGTGCTGCGTCCTTCACAATTTTCTTAATGAAAATAACGACGCCATTAATGAAAATTGGCTGCAAGCTTTGCAATCTGTGGAACAAAATCGGACCTATCCTGAACATATAGAGCCGATAACCGATCACGCCAACAACCCAGAAATAATAAGAGATGCAATTGCTTCTTATTTGTGTAAGTATCACAAACTTATTATACATATATACATAGTATATATATTTATTAAAAAGAATAATAAAGAACAATAAATATCAGTCTTCATTTCAAACTAAAACAAATTCAATCACATTTCATTCATGTAGTTAAAAAAAAAATTTCAAAACTATATATATAACAAAAAACATTTTCAGCTATTGCCTCTTTAAAAATTCAACTAAGGCCTTTTGTACTTCAGCTTCTTTTTCCACATATTCTTTTAAAATATTCTTCTTTTCTTCCTCTAGCTGTAATATTTTCTGTGAGGTTTTTTTCATATCATCTTGACTTTTTTCTATGTTCTCTTCAACTTTCTTAAGAAGAATAAACAAAGTGTCTTTATTTTTTTTTTTTAGCGTAGGACGATGATGGCAGCGGCGACGGTGGAGACATGGATGAAGTCATGGATGAATTTGAAGTTGATGGTGTAGACAGAGATGGTGATGCAAGTGGCGAAGTTATATAGGTGGATGGAGATGCAGTTCATGGTGACGGCACGGATGGTGATGCAAGCGGCGAACTTGTAAACTCGGATGGATATGCATTTGATGTTGACGGCAGTGGAGAAAACACCTCAATAATACCATTCATATCTTGAAAAAAGAAATAATAAATCAGTCAATCTGTTGTCGAGTATGTTGTGCAAATAAAAGTGGGTTTTTTTAATTATTTTCCCACTGTAAAAAATTATTTTGTTTTATTTAAAAATAAGTGCTGTGTAAATGGTAAGGTCCTTCGAGGGGAGCGAGGCAACGGATCCAAAACAAAAATTCATATTAACACTAAAAATTGTTTTCATTTTTATACCACGTTTAAAAAATGTAGCATATTCGTTTTGTCACTCTGTTTGTAACACCTATAAGGAGGAGTGGTAGGTATAGAAAAGTATATATCGTCATATGAAATAAATAAAGCCCTAAGTTACATTTCAAAAATATTACAGCAAAAAAAAGTCAATTTTGAATTTTTGGTAACTTCGAGTTTTTTGATTTCATATGACGTTATATTCTTAATCAGGATCACCACCCGAGACGATTTAGCAATGTCCGTCTGTCTGCCCATCTACCTGTCTGTCTGTGATCACGATTGCAGCCGTAATTTTCAAGCTATCATCACGAAACTGGATATTTAAGTTTTTATAAAAAAAAAGTACAATCTCTTTAAATTCCACAAAAATTAATATATCAACTTTAATTTCGCATATGAACTTTGATACTTAAAATATACTCTGAGTACGAAATTCAACCAAATCGAATAAAAACCACGCCTACCTCCCATACAATGTGACTTTATCAAAAATGTAAAATGTCTTAATTCCACAAGAATTATTATATGGGCTTAAAATTTTGCTGAAAACTATAACATAAAGTATGGTGTTTCAACAGATAAATATTTTATTGGCTGCTTAAGAATTTAACCCGCATCCATCGGAAATTTCTAGAAACGAAAAGTACGCTGTGCATCAATTTGATGCAGATACAAAAAGACAATATTATTCATTGGAATATTTTCAATTTATTAACTATTCTAGCGCGATAAGTATAAGACTATCTCTAACTGTAGAACTGCTCACTTGTTTATTTTGATATTTTAGGAAGGTAGCCAAAATTCTGAATTTAAATATGCATATTTGTTTTTAACATATGAATGTGTTTCAAAAATTTGCATCAATTTGATGCAAACGATGGATGCGGGTTAAACAAACTTTGCTTCGGCCATGGGGGTGGTTTAACTTCAGCCCAGTCGAAGATCATTTCTTATTAGTTTCATTTGTTTATTTTCAAAACAATATCGCACACCCTCTTCAAAAGAGACACAACTCAAAATTTTGCTATTTTCAGGAGAGTCAAATAACTATTTCGTTTTCATCAACTTCATACAAAAGAAGGATACAAAATGATTTTTTATAAATTAACGAGCAATCAGATTAAAACAAAATTTTGACAATCGATGGAGATGTGCCTTAAATAAATAAATAAATAAATAACTGGCCATTTCAGCCCTTGAAAGGACTTTGACCTAGCTTCTTATGATCAATTGTGTTGTGCGTGTTATTAAGTTTGTACACAATTGACCGAGAACCGGACCTACATGCTTAACGCCGACTCCGAACGGCGATGAACGATGAATGTTCTCGTTCTCAAGAAGCTTTACATGGCATTTTGATTACTCTCTCAGGTTTGCCATTGTCTGCAGAGAGGTGGCGACCGTACAGAAAAATTATTTTAATTCAAATAATTTTCTGTCGCTGCTGGGGTTCGAACCTGGGTTTTCAAAGTTCGTTGACATAGCGGCCACGCACTTTAACCAACTAAGCCACGGACGCCACGAGATGTGTCTTACCATTTATATTAAAGTCAAAATTAAAAAATTTTGAGTTGTATCACTTTTGAAGAGGGTGTGCGATATGTATTGTACGTTTTTCTTCCATGGCACTCAAAAAACAATTAGTTGGCAATGGTAACTTCAACTTCTACGCCAGGCTCAATGCTGATGGAAGTGATCTGCTTGACTATTGGCTATTGGCTTTGAGCAAAATTTCATGCGAGTGTTAAAGGAATGACTTCTTACTATTAATACTGTCCTGCACCAGGTTCTCGCAATGGTAACTTTTAAATGGTGCCAACAGTGCTTGCATCTCTGGGAATAGATCCCACTCGGAAGGTGATCCACCTGTGCTTCCTATTTTTTGTTTCTCTTTCCTGTTAGAAATAAATTTTTACATTAAAATAAAACATCTCTTTTAGTGTATTACTTACCGATATCGTGCGCCCAAATTGTGCATTTTTGTCTGCAACTCCTCCAGAATGTATGACAATCCCTGCTTCTGCAGCTCCGCCACCATTTCTATAAGAATGTGGCTGTTTTTGCGACATCCTCGGAGCTCACCCATCTTATCGCCCCAAACGGCAATTAATGCCCGCTCACTCGCCTGCGACCACTTGCTTGCACTTTTTCTTGCTGTTAAATAAAAAGAGGAATAAATAAGATAATTTTTCTAATAATTCTTTTATATTTTATATTCTACTTACACAACTCCGCCTGTTTTCACGAGCAGCCTGTCCAAAGCCAGGATAAAGGAGGATGGTTGCAGATATAAGGGGGTTTTCTAATCCTTTTGACCTTTATATCTGTGTAAAAAGAAAAATGCCCACCTTGAGCCTGCTGTGTGTCACGGCTTAATCTTGGAGTAGGTTGGACTATATGCACATAGCAATAGTGGCGTTAATACCTATGAATGCAGTAGCAAAAGCAACAAATAATTTGTTAGCACGGGAATAGTCATCCACATAGAGTAGCCGTTGATATATCATCGACCTCAGTTGGAGCGTAAAGTTAGTGTTTAACACTAGAAAATGCCTGTTTCTTCGGATATAGGTGAATTGTTGAGACGTTACCCTAGTTTTCACATTAAATTGTGCTAACGACGGTACGTTCGAAATTACGCAAATTAGTTACTTGTTAATGAAATGCGTTACGGAGGAGGAGTAGTATAATAACAGTACGTTGTACTGGTTATACTAAAGAGGTAAATTTATTTTGCCTAGCCAAGTACAATTTAGTGACAGGACGTCACAGTCAAATATAAGTATTAGAGGAATACTTCATTTACCAGCTGATAAGTTGGTGATATTGATATGGTTATTCATCGTGGAACCTTTTGCCAGGGTGACTATTGTGGGCTGGCCCTTCGGGGAGTTTCGTGCTGGCTGTGGTAGTTCAATGTCGCGAACAAGACCTATGGTGGTCTGGCGTGGAGTTGCGTTTGTTTACAACCGGGTGGCAATTCCTCAAATTGTCAGAGATTTTAGATGGGTCTCGTTTTTAACCGATAATTGTGGATGGTGATAACACTAGCCGTCCATGATTGGTACTGTTGCGTTCCAATGCTGGTAACTATCCATACAGTATATTTATTAATTTAAATATACAACTTAAGTGTGGTGTGTATCCGGTATTGAAACTACTATAATGGGGCGTTGGTCGCGTCTGGAGTCATGGAGGTAAAACACAGGAAATTCATTTTCTGGGTATCATTTCCATGAACCACGACTCCTCGTGTCAAGGGGCACCGTGGAATTAAGCCCTTCCGGCAGGTGTCTACGTTAACCACTGAAGGATCTCTCTACTTACACTTTTTTTCCATTCTCGTTTCTGACAACAAATTAAACAAAATTAAAATAAAATGAACAGCTGTCAAACTGAATTAAGATTTCTTCGTGGGAACAGGCTATTTCACATTCTTAATTCGTAAGTCAAAATACTTGATTCAGAGTGCCGTGGAAACATGCTATAACTTAAATTTAAAGAACGATTTCAAGTTTTTTACCGATTTAGTTATCGAAAGTTTAAATGCGCAGATACCATCCATTGCGCAGCAAAAGTGTGCGTACAAGGAATAAACTGTTACTTCCGCGAAGTTTATTGATTGGTCTTTGGTGAAAAACTGCGCGTGCTGTATTTTTTAAAATAAATAGTTCATTTCGAGCGATAAGCTGTGTGTTTTGAGGCATATATTTCAATAAAATCGTAATGGAACAAAAAAGAAAAGAAATCTGTGTAGAAGAAAGAAAAATCATCTGTAAATTGTGGAAAGAAGGCAAAACTTTTCGTGAAATTGGCGAAACCATCGGCAGAACGCACTCCCCTATTCAGAGAGTGGTGAACAACTTCAAAGAAACCGGATCGTATGTCTCACGACCACGTTCTGGCCGCCCAAGGGCGCTTACAAGCCGGGAGAAGCGATGTGTCGTGCAGCAAGTGAGGCAAAATTCCAGGCTGACAGCTTCCAAAATCTGTGAAAATGTCAAGGAACAATTTAATAAGGTGATTAGTAAGGATACAGTGCGAAGAACTCTTAAAAAAGCTCGTTATCGCAGCCGTATAGCTCGTAGAAAACCATTGGTGACACTCGTTAATAGCGCATAGCTTTTGCCAAAGAGTTCATAGAGAAGCCTCAGGAGTTTTGGAATAAAGTCCTTTTTACTGACGAGAGTAAGTTTTGCTTTTTTGGTATCAAAGGAAGACAGCTGGTGTGGAGAAAACCAGGTACAGCCCTCGATGCTCAAAACTTAAGAGCGACTGTCAAACATGGCGGTGGTGGAGTTATGGTTTGGGGGTGCATGTGTGCCAAAGGAGTCGGTAAATTGGCTTTTATACCATCAACAATGGATCATAAGCTCTATATAGATATATTGAAAGAAAATTTGAAGCCAAGTATTGATAATTTGGAATTGGGTCACGATTATATGTTTCAGCAGGACAACGACCCAAAGCATACTGCTAACGTTACAAAACTATGGCTGCTTTATAACGTCCCAAAACAGCTCAAAACACCGCCACAGTCGCCCGATTTGAATCCCATCGAGCATTTGTGGGATCTGTTAGAGCGCAAGATCCGTCAGCATAAAATCACATCGAAGGAAATGCTCAAAGCTGTAATGGTCGACGAATGGAACAAAATCACCACCGAAGAGACAGCAAAATTAGTGAATTCTATGCGAAAGCGCTTGCAAGAGGTTCTCAAACGTAGAGGCTATCCCACATCATATTGATATTTATTTTAAAACAAAATATAATACACATTTCAGTTCCTTTTTTCTTTGTACGCAGACTTTTGCATATGTTGCTTTTGAGGTATTTTCAAGTTTTATATTTTTTTTTATTAATTTTCCTTTTTTATTGAATAAACTGTTTTTAAAGTAAGAACAAAATACTAAAAAGACAATGAAATACAATTTTAAGTTTATTACATAAAACCACAATTGTTTATTTTTGGTTCAAGACCTGGCATATCTTTGTACGCAGACTTTTGCTGCCGAGTGTATCTTTGGATGCATTAATTGGAATATGCACTGACGGTGAGCCAACAAACACTGGCCCACACGGTGAAATTATACGACGATTCGAATTGCTGTTAAAAAGACCATTGCATTGGTTCGTTTGCCTTCTACACTTCAACGAACTTCCGTTTCGGCATTTGTTTGAAGCTTTGGATAAATCAACCAGCACTGGACCAAGATCGGCAACCAGAAAACTGAGCCGTCAAATCGAAACTTGTGAAACTCTTCCGGTAAGTTATTGCTATCACTCATTTATTATAATTGTCAACCATTTTTAATTATTTTATTATTATATATTTTCAGGTGGTGGACGGCTTCCAGAAAATTGAGTTGTAAAATATGCCCCCGCTCCAGAAAAAAATTGAATTTTCCACCGATTCGAAGTACTTATACGACATGGCCCATGCAATTTCTAGCGGCGTGGTTTTTGGTGGATCTGGCTAACATAAAATCAGGGAAAATTGTACATTCTCGGTGGCTCACCAAGGCCGCTAGATTATTACGATTATATATGACAACGGAAAATCCAGATGCAAATTTAAGAATTCTGGTTGAATTTATAATTAAATGTTATGTGCCAATGAACTTCAATATCAAGTATTACAGCTCTGTCGTGTACGGCAGTGCATTATTTTTCAACTTCATTAGTTGGTCACGATTTCTAGAACCTCGTTTACGCAAAATTGTCAATCAAGTAATTACAGATAATTCATATTATGCGCATTCGGAAAATATCTTGTTATCAATGTTGTTTGATGATAGCAAAGAAAAGCGCGACTGTGCTATCAACATAATTCTACGCTATCGAACAGATGTTGACGACCCAACGCAACTTAGAGCTTATAAAAAACCAGATATAAAGTTTAATTGCACAAGTTACACGGAAATGATCAATATGAATGACATAAATAACGTATTTGAACCACCATTCACGCGAAGCATTCCGTACGATACATTGAAAGAATATTTAAATCAAGATGATCCACCGTTTAATGATCCAAAAATTCCATCACACATACAAGGAACGGAACGACATGTTCAATTGCTAGCTAGCGTTTCCAAACGGGTTATACCGGAAAATGTAGAGGCTGTTATGGCAACGACATTAGAGAGCCGTGCGAAATTGCCCAGACTTGAAAGTAAAAAAGACTTCAAACAATAATTTTTTTAGTTTCTTTTCTATAACTAACTTAAATTAATTTTTTCATTTACTTATGTTCTGACTAAATAAATTTCAAAAGAGAAAAAATAGATACTATTATAAATAAATAATAAATATTGTTATAAATAAATAAATAAAAATAAAGAAAAAACATAGCCATTTCGCTGAGTTGTTCATGTAAAGGCCAAAAATGGTGATTTTTTGAAATGTTTGTATGGGGAACCCCACAGGGAGGTTCCAGGGGGTGTGCCACTGGCATGGGTGGGTCGGGCCTCCAAAGTTAGTGGGGGTCGGTCATACATTTGGACTCGATTGGAGCACTCTAAATGGGTCAAAGTGGGATTTTCAAAATTTGCCCCTACCCAAAAGTTCGACCCAAATTGGGGGACATCAGAATTCGTTTTAGAGGTATTATTCCTTCGGCAAAGTTTCTTATTTTGATCCCTAGAATACGATTTTCACAGAGCAATGGGCGATTTTTAAATCGACCCGCCCTAGCCCACACATTAGCATTTCTCAACGAAAATGCAACCCTGTGTTAATATGGAATGTCAAAAGCACGAGCTAGTTAAAAATGTCTCTTCTCATAGCGTTGATCGTACGTCACCCCCTCAAATTCATTTTTACGGGATGAGGTCGACGCTGTATGAAGTCATATTTTGTGTTGCTGTCAAAGGCCGACCGACCTAACGCAGTATTGTAATTCAGCCATTAAGAGTAGAGCTAAGAAATAACAAACATAGATGAAAACACAAATTAATGGAACACCCTCACTCACAGATTACAAACAAAAATGGACCTACTAGCAACTATCTTCATAATTATACTAGCGGCATGGACGAAAGCACAAACAATGGATTTACAGGACCTGACGGTCAACCATGGGTACATTCCAATAACACTTGCAGAAATAAGACCCATCGAAGATTTTGTAAAGATATTTCACATAATCATAACAACTAAATACGATGAAACCACGGAACGAATGCAGGCTAACATTAAAACCATGAAGGTATCTACCACCAACGCTCAGTCACTAATTAACAGCTTAGAGGAAACTTTATTTTGTTAAAACAAGAATCGAAAACCTTTCCCCACACTTTAGACAGAAACGCAGCTTAATAAATGCTTTAGGAAAAGGAATTAAATTCATAACGGGTAACATGCACGATGATGACAGAGAAGACATTGAAAAAACACTAAGAACTATGACAGAATCAGAAAACATTTCATCAAGAAAAATAGATAACCTAACACGCTTCAATTATTTGCTATCTTCTCAGATAAAAAACGTTACCACCCATATAAATACCCAACAACAAATCATACAAAAAAACCTTGATACATACATTCCTCAATAAAATAACCGACCTAGAAGATGAAATAGTAGGGTATGCAAAACCGGTTTGAATTATTCGGCGTTTCGGTTTTTTTTTATTATTCGACCCGGTTTTTTTAAAAATCGCAATATTCAAATAATTCGAAAACCGGTTTTTTTTCTCGAATTATTCGACTGCTCGGATAGTTAAGAAATATATAAATCTTCAATTTTAAATTGTTTTAAACATTGACTCTGTTTTTTTTTTCTACTTACGTTTTTACATTTCACTAACGTTTCGAACATTTCTTATCTCTGGCTTCTACTATTTCATTTTGCTTTATTTGAGCTCGTTTAAACATATGATTTGGTAATTTCTTTTTACTTTCTTTTGTTAAAACAGCATTTACAAGCGGCTGGCGTATTAAATGTAAGTTAAACATGCTTTTTGTTTAATGCATTGTTTTTTGGAAGAATTTAAAAAAAGATAGGAAATTCAACAAGGTGAAATGCCCAAAAGAAATATAAAAGCATAAAGAACAAATATAGAGACAATCGTTAAAAGACATAATACATGTGTTAAAAAGACTGATAGAAAAACTCAAAACATAATTGCACCTAGTGAACCAAAATTATCGTTTACGAATTCATTTATGAACCAGTGCGGGTAGAAACGTTCATTTTTGGCACTCATAAATGACCCCTTTTTGTATCATTCATTGCACTAAAATGCTTCTCAAAAATTAACCTTTTTTTTTGTTCGGAAATGAATTCAAAAGGAACCATAAATTTGTTAAATTACTTAAAAAAAGAAACATAGATAGGTTATTTTTCGGCACTCGGAAACACACCCTTTTTGAATCAATCGCCAAACTGAAATGCCTTTAAAAACCGAAATTTTTTTGTTCAGAAATGAGTTAAAAATTAACCTTTTTGAACTATAAATTTTATTATTGCATAATATTATTTGTTGTTCATTTAAGAATAAAATAAAAATGTATGAATTCATTTTTTAACTCATTTATGAACAAAAAAACACAGGTGCGTCACTGGACACACGAGAGAAGCGAAGCATTTTCGCAATTTCAAAGATTTGAGAATTTAATGCCTTTTTTCGATTAAAATAATTTTTGAATTTAAAACTTTAAAATAACAAAGTTTTTCGTTTTTGTATGGGAGCACCCGTAAGGAGAGGTCGGAGGGGATAGGTCCTCAAGGGAAAAATGTTCTCTTTGCAAAAATAATGGGGGTTGATAATACATATTAACCCTCTCCGGCCCTCCTGTTCAGTTGTAGGGAATAAATATACAAAAATCATTAAATTTGTTTGTAGCGTAACGACATCTAGTAGTAAGTAGAAGCAACATTTGTGTTTTTTAGTACTCTTGTTTGTATAGCCAATACACAATCTATAGTGGTTATTGTGTATTGGCTAATGGTTATTGTAGGAGATGAAGGCTTGTAGCCAATACAATTCCTATAAATAGATTATTTTGATCTACTGCAACATAGCTTTAGTTAATTCTTGATATTGAATCAGCAATATTTACCAACAAAGGGTTTTGGCTCGATGGCTTAAGCTTTAAACTACCAGTCGAATTAGAAATTATTTTGAATTTAACATTTTCTGGTTCAATTGATGCAAGCAAAAAACAATATCAATTCTAAGAAAAAAGGTGTCGGCAAAAAGTGTCGTTTTTTCTGATTTCACTCTAGCAAATCGCAGAACGAGGCGTAAAAAGCTTCGCTTCAAAAAGGTTAATTTATGAGGTACCATTTTATACCCTACCTACATATATATATCTATGTAGTTTTTATTTAACAAAAATAGCAACTATTTCTTAATAAATTAAATAAAGGTACTTATGCAGTACTACCCACTGAACTATAAGCGAAGGTTTTGCGTAAGGTGAGAGTTTTTCGAAAGTGTTTGAATAGAATTTTTTTTTAATTTTTGATTTTTTATTTTGTTGCTTAAAAGTGCTTGTTATAGAAGATTAAATACGTGAAAATTTTTCCCAAAAATAAAAACTGTACTTTTTTCGAAATTCATTAAAAACTTATTTAGTTTTCTATGGTTCTTTTTTAAGTAATTTCCGAACAAAAAAATAAAATTAATGGTTATTTTTTCACTCATTTCCGAACAAAAAAGGTTCATTTATGAGTGCCGAAATTGAACGTTTCTACCCGATATGGTTCATAAATGAATTCGAAAATGGTAGTTTTGATTCACTGGGTAGAATTATTTTTCGAGTTTTTCATTCAATCCTTTTAACACATGTTTTATATCTTTTAATGATTATTTCTACATTTGTACTTAATGCTTTTAGATTTTTTAGGCATTTCGTGCAATAAGCCTTGTTGAATTTCCTATATTTTTTTAAATACTTCCAGACTTCGGAGTTCATGTCAAGCTGTTGATAATTAAATTTATTTTTTAAAAAAGAATGCATTATAAACTAAAAATCATGTTTAACATACATTAAATACGCCAGCCGCTTGTAACTTGTTTTAACAAAAGAAAGCAAAAAGAAATGACCAATGAAAGGAATGAAAGCAATGAAAGCATATGCTTAAAAGAGCTCAAATAAAGCAAAATGAAATAGAAACCAGAGATGAGAAATGTTAGAAACGTTAGTGAAATGTAAAAACGTAAAATTTTACAATTTTCGATCGTGGATTTAAATATTTCTTAACTACTCGAGCAATCGAATAATTCGAGCCAAAAAAACCGGTTTTTGAATTATTCGAAAATTGCGAGTTTTAAAAAAACCGGTTCGAATAATAAAAAAAAAACCGAAACGCCGAATAATTCGAACCGGTTTTGCATACCCTAGTCAAGATCTAGATCTGTACAAAGGTGGGGCAGAAGTCTAATGCTCACTCCAATAAATCATATTTCTATGATTTAAACAGTCCTTTTGAGATGTGGGCAGTATGCCGTTTTATATGATATGTACTCCAAATGATGTATAAATCATCTCGTTTTGTTTTTATTCACATCGGCAAAGTTGAGTTACCACATTGAAAATTGCTACCACATAGAGGAGGCCACAAGCACAGTCGTGGCTTAAATATCCAACAAAGGCAGTACCGTTGCAAACACTCACACGGTTGTAGAAGGGAACGAGTACGTGTGCTCACCCCGCGCAAAATATAACTCTCAGCTTAGTTAGAGTAGGTGTCAAACAAATGGCATTAAAATGTTTCTTTTATTTATAACAAAAATTACAGCGAAACGGGGACTTACACATAAGGAACTTTCCTTTTTGAATATTTTACACTCAATCAAATATAGCTTCCAGTCACAAACTGAGGCAGAGCATTGCATCGAAAACTCAACATACAAACCAACATTTGACTCGTGTTGCATGTTGAGGATCGTGAATACCACTAATATGTCGTTAAGGGATTTGCTATTTACCAGGAGCCATCGAAAATTATGCAAAGTTTTATTGTGACACTATCCTCTTTAAGTGAATACCCCTTCCAGCAGTAATCTTAAGCTAACTTTTTTCTAATTTGAGACAAAAATGCAAAAATATTGAATTTTATGTGACAGATTTGGTGTGCCTGATAGAGTAGTATCTGCATTGGGAACCGCTCTTTTCCAAGATTTTAAAATGAAAGATAAGCATGGCAAACCTCTCATCATGGATAAATCGAAAGTTCGCAGAGAAAAAGAGAAATGCAGACAAGAAGTGGTTCGCAAACGGTTAGATCATACCAATTTGTTAGCGTTTTCATTCGATGGCAGAAAAGATGATACTTTAACGACAGCTAAAGTTGATGAGAAGTATCATACTAGGATGGTAAAAGAACCTCATCTTGTTATTTTGAGAGAACCCAATTCTGAATTGATTGGTTACGTAAGACTGGAACATGAAACCGCTGAATACAAAACAACCAAATTAAATGATTTTTTCAACGATAAGAATATATCACTGGATGCATTAATTGGAATATGCACTGACGGTGAGCCAACAAACACTGGCCCACACGGTGGAATTATACGACGATTCGAATTGCTGTTAAAAAGACCATTGCATTGGTTCGTTTGCCTTCTACACTTCAACGAACTTCCGTTTCGGCATTTGTTTGAAGCTTTGGATAAATCAACCAGCACTGGACCAAGATCGGCAACCGGAAAACTGAGCCGTCAAATCGAAACTTGTGAAACTCTTCCGGTAAGTTATTGCTATCACTCATTTATTACAATTGTCAACCATTTTTAATTATTTTATTATTATATATTTTCAGGTGGTGGACGGCTTCCAGAAAATTGAGTTGTAAAATATGCCCCCGCTCCAATTAAAAAAATTGAATTTTCCACCGATTCGAAGTACTTATACGACATAAAATAAAAAAAAAATAACTGGCCATTTCAGCCCTTGAAAGGACTTCGACCTAGCTTCTTATGATCAATTGTGTTGTGCGTGTTATTAAGTTTGTACACAATTGACCGAGAACCGGACCTACATGCTTAACGCCGACTCCGAACGGCGATGAACAGAATGTTCTCGTTCTCAAGAAGCTTTACATGGCATTTTGATTACTCTCTGAGGTTTGCCATTGTCTGCAGAGAGGTGGCGGCCGTACAGAAAAATTATTTTAATTCTAATAATTTTCTGTCGCTGCTGGGTTTCGAACCTTGGTCTCCAAAGTTCGTTGACATAGCGGCCACGCACGTTAACCAACTACGCCACGGACGCCACACTTATACGACATGGCCCATGCAATTTCTAGCGGCGTGGTTTCGGTGGATCTGGCTAACATAAAATCAGGGAAAATTGTACATTCTCGGTAGCTCACCAAGGCCGCTAGATTATTACGATTATATATGACAACGGAAAATCCAGATGCAAATTTAAGAATTCTGGTTGAATTTATAATTAAATGTTATGTGCCAATGAATTTCAATATCAAGTATTACAGCTCTGTCGTGTACGGCAGTGCATTATTTTTCAACTTCATTAGTTGGTCACGATTTCTAGAACCTCGTTTACGCAAAATTGTCAATCAAGTAATTACAGATAATTCATATTATGCGCATTCGGAAAATATCTTGTTATCAATGTTGTTTGATGATAGCAAAGAAAAGCGCGACTGTGCTATCAACATAATTCTACGCTATCGAACAGATGTTGACGACCCAACGCAACTTAGAGCTTATAAAAAACCAGATATAAAGTTTAATTGCACAAGTTACACGGAAATGATCAATATGAATGACATAAATAACGTATTTGAACCACCATTCACGCGAAGCATTCCGTACGATACATTGAAAGAATATTTAAATCAAGATGATCCACCGTTTAATGATCCAAAAATTCCATCACACATACAAGGAACGGAACGACATGTTCAATTGCTAGCTAGCGTTTCCAAACGGGTTATACCGGAAAATGTAGAGGCTGTTATGGCGACGACATTAGAGAGCCATGCGAAATTGCCCAGACTTGAAAGTAAAAAAGACTTCAAACAATAATTTTTGTAGTTTCTTTTCTACAACTAACTTAAATTAATTTTTTCATTTACTTATGTTCTGACTAAATAAATTTCAAAAGAGAAAAAATAGATATTATTATAAATAAATAATAAATATTGTTATAAATAAATAAATAAAAATAAAGAAAAAACATAGCCATTTCGCTGAGTTGTTCATGTAAAGGCCAAAAATGGTGATTTTTTGAAATGTTTGTATGGGGAACCCCACAGGGAGGTTCCAGGGGGTGTGCCACTGGCATGGGTCGGTCATACATTTGGACTCGATTGGAGCACTCTAAATGGGTCAAAGTGGGATTTTCAAAATTTGCCCCTACCCAAAAGTTCGACCCAAATTGGGGGACATCAGAATTCGTTTTAGAGGTATTATTCCTTCGGCAAAGTTTCTTATTTTGATCCCTAGAATACGATTTTCACAGAGCAATGGGCGATTTTTAAATCGACCCGCCCTAGCCCACACATTAGCATTTCTCAACGAAAATGCAACCCTGTGTTAATATGGAATGTCAAAAGCACGAGCTAGTTAAAAATGTCTCTTCTCATAGCGTTGATCGTGCGTCACCCCCTCAAATTCATTTTTACGGGATGAGGTCGACGCTGTATGAAGTCATATTTTGTGTTGCTGTCAAAGGCCGACCGACCTAACGCAGTATTGTAATTCAGCCATTAAGAGTAGAGCTAAGAAATAACAAACCTAGATGAAAACACAAATTAATGGAACACCCTCACTCACAGATTACAAACAAAAATGGACCTACTAGCAACTATCTTCATAATTATACTAGCGGCATGGACGAAAGCACAAACAATGGATTTACAGGACCTGACGGTCAACCATGGGTACATTCCAATAACACTTGCAGAAATAAGACCCATCGAAGATTTTGTAAAGGTATTTCACATAATCATAACAACTAAATATGATGAAACCACGGAACGAATCCAGGCTAACATTAAAACCATGAAGGTATCTACCACCAACGCTCAGTCACTAATTAACAGCTTAGAGGAAACTTTATTTTATTAAAACAAGAATCGAAAACCTTTCCCCACACTTTAGACAGAAACGCAGCTTAATAAATGCTTTAGGAAAAGGAATTACATTCATAACGGGTAACATGCACGATGATGACAGAGAAGACATTGAAAAAACACTAAGAACTATGACAGAATCAGAAAACATTTCATCAAGAAAAATAGATAACCTAACACGCTTCAATTATTTGCTATCTTCTCAGATAAAAAACGTTACCACCCATATAAATACCCAACAACAAATCATACAAAAACACCTTGATACATACATTCCTCAATAAAATAACCGACCTAGAAGATGAAATATTAGGGTATGCAAAACCGGTTTGAATTATTCGGCGTTTCGGTTTTTTTTTATTATTCGACCCGGTTTTTTTAAAAATCGCAATATTCAAATAATTCGAAAACCGGTTTTTTTTCTCGAATTATTCGACTGCTCGGATAGTTAAGAAATATATAAATCTTCAATTTTAAATTGTTTTAAACATTGACTCTGTTTTTTTTTTCTACTTACGTTTTTACATTTCACTAACGTTTCCAACATTTCTTATCTCTGGCTTCTACTATTTCATTTTGCTTTATTTGAGCTCGTTTAAACACATGATTTGGTAATTTCTTTTTACTTTCTTTTGTTAAAACAGCATTTACAAGCGGCTGGCGTATTAAATGTAAGTTAAACATGCTTTTTATTTAATGCATTGTTTTTTGGAAGAATTTAAAAAAAGATAGAAAATTCAACAAGGTGAAATGCCCAAAAGAAATCTAAAAGCATAAAGAACAAATATAGAGACAATCGTTAAAAGACATAATACATGTGTTAAAAAGACTGATAGAAAAACTCGAAACCTAATTGCACCCAGTGAACCAAAATTATCGTTTACGAATTCATTTATGAACCAGTGCGGGTAGAAACGTTCATTTTTGGCACTCATAAATGACCCCTTTTTGTATCATTCATTGCACTAAAATGCTTCTCAAAAATTAATCTTTTTTTTGTTCGGAAATGAATTCAAAAGGAACCATAAATTTGTTAAATTACTTAAAAAAAGAAACATAGATAGGTTATTTTTCGGCACTCGGAAACACACCCTTTTTGAATCAATCGCTAAACTGAAATGCCTTTAAAAACCGAACTTTTTTTGTTCAGAAATGAGTTAAAAATTAACCTTTTTGAACTATAAATTTTATTATTGCATAATATTATTTGTTGTTACAAATCGAAAGAAATTATTAATATGATTGAACTCATTTAAGAACAAAAAAAAAATGTATGAATTCATTTTTTAACTCATTTATGAACAAAAAAACACAGATGCGTCACTGGACACACGAGAGAAGCGAAGCATTTTCGCAATTTCAAAGATTTGAGAATTTAATGCCTTTTTTCGATTAAAATAATTTTTGAATTTAAGACTTTAAAATAACAAAGTTTTTCGTTTTTGTATGGGAGCACCCGTAAGGAGAGGTCGGAGGGGATAGGTCCTCAAGGGAAAAATGTTCTCTTTGCAAAAATAATGGGGGTTGATAATACATATTAACCCTCTCCGGCCCTCCTGTTCAGTTGTAGGGAATAAATATACAAAAATCATTAAATTTGTTTGTAGCGTAACGACATCTAGTAGTAAGTAGAAGCAACATTTGTGTTTTTTAGTACTCTTGTTTGTATAGCCAATACACAATCTATAGTGGTTATTGTGTATTGGCTAATGGTTATTGTAGAAGATGAAGGCTTGTAGCCAATACAATTCCTATAAATAGATTATTTTGATCTACTGCAACATAGCTTTAGTTAATTCTTGATATTGAATCAGCAATATTTACCAACAAAGAGTTTTGGCTCGATGGCTTAAGCTTTAAACTATCAGTCGACGGGCATGAGTTCAAATCCTGCAGCGGGCAAGAAATTATTTTTAATTTAACATTTTCTGGTTCAATTGATGCAAGCAAAAAACAATATCAATCCTAAGAAAAAAGGTGTCGGCAAAAAGTGTCGTTTTTTCTGATTTCACTCTAGCAAATCGCAGAACGAGGCGTAAAAAGCTTCGCTTCAAAAAGGTTAATTTATGAGGTACCATTTTATACCCTACCTACATATATATATCTATGTAGTTTTTATTTAACAAAAATAGCAACTATTTCTTAGTAAATTAAATAAAGGTACTTATGCAGTACTACCCACTGAACTATAAGCGAAGGTTTTGCGTAAGGTGAGAGTTTTTCGAAAGTGTTTGAGTAGAATTTTTTTTTAATTTTTGATTTTTTATTTTGTTGCTTAAAAGTGCTTGCTATAGAAGATTAAATACGTGAAAATTTTTCCCAAAAATAAAAACTGTACTTTTTTCGAAATTCATAAAAAACTTATTTAGTTTTCTATGGTTCTTTTTTAAGTAATTTCCGTCCAAAAAAATAAAATTAATGGTTATTTTTTCACTCATTTCCGAACAAAAAAGGTTCATTTATGAGTGCAGAAATTGAACGTTTCTACCCGATATGGTTCATAAATGAATTCGAAAATGGTAGTTTTGATTCACTGGGTAGAATTATGTGTCGAGTTTTTCATTCAATCCTTTTAACACATGTTTTATATCTTTTAATGATTATTTCTACATTTGTACTTAATGCTTTTAGATTTTTTGGGCATTTCGTGCAATAAGCCTTGTTGAATTTCCTATATTTTTTTAAATACTTCCAGACTTCGGAGTTCATGTCAAGCGGTTGATAATTAAATTTATTTTTTAAAAAAGAATGCATTATAAACTAAAAATCATGTTTAACATACATTAAATACGCCAGCCGCTTGTAAGTTGTTTTAACAAAAGAAAGCAAAAAGAAATGACCAATGAAAGGAATGAAAGCAATGAAAGCAATATGCTTAAAAGAGCTCAAATAAAGCAAAATGAAATAGAAACCAGAGATGAGAAATGTTAGAAACGTTAGTGAAATGTAAAAACGTAAAATTTTACAATTTTCGATCGTGGATTTAAATATTTCTTAACTACTCGAGCAGTCGAATAATTCGAGCCAAAAAACCCGGTTTTCGAATTATTCGAAAATTGCGAGTTTTAAAAAAACCGGTTCGAATAATAAAAAAAAACCGAAACGCCGAATAATTCGAACCGGTTTTGCATACCCTAGTCAAGATCTATATCTGTACAAAGGTGGGGCAGAAGTCTAATGCTCACTCCAATAAATCATATTTCTATGATTTAAATAGTCTTTTTGAGATGTGGGCAGTATGCCGTTTTATATGATATGTACTCCAAATGATGTATAAATCATCTCGTTTTGTTTTTATTCACATCGGCAAAGTTGAGTTACCACATTGAAAATTGCTACCACATAGAGGAGGCCACAAGCACAGTCGTGGCTTAAATATCCAACAAAGGCAGTACCGTTGCAAACACTCACACGGTTGTAGAAGGGAACGAGTACGTGTGCTCACCCCGCGCAAAATATAACTCTCAGCTTAGTTAGAGTAGGTGTCAAACAAATGGCATTAAAATGTTTCTTTTATTTATAACAAAAATTACAGCGAAACGGGGACTTACGCATAAGGAACTTTCCTTTTTGAATATTTTACACTCAATCAAATATAGCTTCCAGTCACAAACTGAGGCAGAGCATTGCATCGAAAACTCAACATACAAACCAACATTTGACTCGTGTTGCATGTTGAGGATCGTGAATACCACTAATATGTCGTTAAGGGATTTGCTATTTACCAGGAGCCATCGAACACTATGCAAAGTTTTATTGTGACACTATCCTCTTTAAGTGAATACCCCTTCCAGCAGTAATCTTAAGCTAACTTTTTTTCTAATTTGAGACAAAAATGCAAAAATATTGAATTTTATGTAACTTAATTCAATTTTACATACATATAAAAATGTTAAAAACAAAATTCGAAAGTACATTTATTTTATTGACAGATTATAAATAAAATAAATAAAAAAAATGCCAACGTCCGCAAAAACATCTTCTTTTTTTTCTAGCAAATCTACTGACTGTACTTAGAAGAGAGCTGTTTGATATATTCAAAAGAAGCGACAATGCGTTCGCATCTCATAAAAAGCTGCTGTTTGACTATGTTATCTTCAGTGAAAGTTCAAGCTTAGCTATCCGGAAAAACTGAAAGAATTGCGTAAAAAAGTTCAAACGCATGTAATCAACTTTAATCGGAAGTGGAATTTCTGTAAACGCAATAAATCTTTATTTTTGAAGATGCATGAGAATTGGTTGGACACCAATTTATCGATTAATTTCCTGATGAGCTGAGCAGCTTTAATCGTGGCAGACCAAAAAAGGACATTGTTTGACCAAAAGGACAAAAATTTCAAGAAAATTGATAAATACAGACATTTTACACAATCTATTGATTAGCTCCGATCCACCGATTACTTCTCCTAAAGCTCAACAATCAATTAAAACAGCATCAATCCTTCAATTACTGAAACCACCTGAAACTGCAAACGACGAACAAATTTCCTCACAACCAGTTCAGAAGCTTCCGATACCAGTAACTTAGAGCAATTTTAATACTATACCAAATACCACATATATACATCTTTTAGGGTATCGTGATAAAATTCATTTAACCCAATGTAATTCTTTAAATTACGATGATCTCCCTGAAATTCAGGAATCAGTTTATCACTAATTAAATAAAATAACGCCATTTATCATCGCTTCTTTCTACCTTGTGTTTTAATAGTGGTTTTAACTGTTCTGCAATTAAGTCGAATTTATCTTTATATTTCCTTTCATATACCTTTCATATCAGGGTGGGCCGAATATAAGTTTTTTTTAAATGCAATAAAATGAACAAAATTAAATTTTTTCACTGTTTTATGGCTTTATTAGTAAGAGCAAATATTCCCATTAATTATAGAACACAACATCGTTCAACTGGCTGCCTGAGATGGCTTCGCAGTAGCGCATTCTGTCACTCCAATTTTCCAAGACCTTGTTTCGGTCTGTAGCTCACGTATTGCTTGGATGATATTGGCCTTAAGTGCTTAAATTGTTTCCGGGTTGTTGATATAATATCTGTCCTTGACAGTTATCCCACAAAAAAATTCCAAGGCTAACACGATTTGGGAATTTGGTTCGCAAAAGCTTGATTTTGGCGCGCCATCCTGCATGCACCAGAGGTTGTCCAAATTCATGTCTCCAATTTGAGTAAAATAAAGTCGGTTAACATTGCTTTGTAACGCCCACCGTTGACCGAAACGTTGTTCCCAGCCTCATTATCGAAGCAAAATGGTCCAGTGATGCCACACTCCACAATCCGCACCAAACTGTCACTCTCTGTGGATGCATCGGCTTCTCGACAATAACGTGTGGGTTTTCCGAGCCCCAGATGGGGCAATTTTATTTGTTAATGTAGCCGCCGAGATGAAAATGCACCTCGTCAGAAAAGATGAATTTTCGCTCAAAATCTTTGTCTAATTCAAACTGCTTTGTAGCCCAAACTGCGAAGCGATAACGAAACGTATGGTCGTGCGCTTTCAATTGCTGAGTCAATTGGACCTTGCAAGCGAATAATCCGAGATCTTTGTGAAGAATTCTTTGGCATATTTTTTTAAACAGAACGCACCGTACACTGAAGCATGTTTGTAGGGCTTTTCAAAACATTTTTTTGTTTTTTGACAAATCAAATTACGAAGTGGGGAAGAGCGCATAAGCCCCGGAGTCCCGCGGTTTATGCCCACCTATCTTTAATGTATTCTTAACACAATATAATGCTGCATGTCAAATTTCAAGTCAAAACATTAGAAATATGAATTTTGTTACACCAGATTCGAAAAAACACACACTATTCATCGGCTCCATTTACTTCCATATGAGATCTCATTTACTGGCCGAAGATGGAAAAGCAACTCAAAGCACCTCTTCTGAAAACCAAAATCTATGTAGATGACATACTCTTTGCAAGTCATTCGCTTGAATCAGTAACGGAAATTTGCTAACAGCATGGACAACAAAATTGTGGCGTCCGTGGCGTAGTTGGTTAAAGTGCGTGGCCGCTATGTCAACGAACCTGGAGACCCAGGTTCGAACCCCAGCAGCGACAGAAAATTATTTCAATTAAAATAATTTTTCTGTAGGGCCGCCACCTCTCTGCAGACAATGGCAAACCTCAGAGAGTAATCAAAATGCCATGTAAAGCTACTTGAGAATAAGAACATTTCGTTCATCACCGTTTGGAGTCGGCGTTAAGCCTGTAGGTCCATTTCTCGGTCAATTGTGTACAAACTTTATAACACGCACAACACGATTGATCCTAAGAAGCTAGGTCAAAGTCCTTTCAAGGGCTGAAATGGCCAGTTATTTATTTTTTTATTTTTTATGGACAACAAAACTTGTTAATAAAACAATAGAGTTTTTATTTCAAACTCGATCTTTTCCTATCAAAGACATTCTCTTCGATTGCCAAAGCAACTTTTAATTATCAGCCCTATCATAATAGGTGTCGTCGACACCAAACAGCGTCGACAGTATAAAATTGGTATCAGCGTTGTCGTTTTCGATAACTATTGACACTCGTCGACATGTGTTTGGTATCAGCTAAGTAAAATCGAAGCCGACATCGTTTTAAATTGTAATAATTTTTGTCGTCAGCATTTTTCTCAACGACTAGAAGGAAATTTAAAAAATTTAAGAAAGTGGATAAAACATGGATAAAAAAATTAAAACAACAAACGCGTTGCAGTTTAAAACTCTGGTGAAATTGCTAGAAAAAAAAAATGGGAAGAAATTGGTAAAGAATTTAATGCTGCTGGTCCACCGATTAGAGATAGTGAGGGATGGCAAAATTAGGGTATGCAAAACCGGTTCGAATTATTCGGCGTTTCGGTTTTTTTTATTATTCGAACCGGTTTTTTTGAAAATCGGTTTTTTCGAATAATTCAAAAACCGGTTTTTTTGGCTCGAATTATTCGACTGCTCGAACAGTTTAGAAATATATTAATCTCCAATTTAAAGTTGTAAAATTCTTCAAACCACTTTTTTTATTGCATTTGAGCAACCCTGTTTTTATTCTAGTTGCGTTTCTAACATTTCTTATCACTGGCTTCTATTTCATTTTTCTTTATTTGAGGTCGTTTAAACATATGCTTTGGTCATTTCGTTTTGCTTTCTTTTGTTAAAACAGCATTTACAAGCGGCTGGCGTATTCAATGCAAGTTTAACCCATTTCTTGCGAGCGTTGCGAAAACGCAACGTTCAACCATTTGACTTCTGAAGCGTGCGTGATGAAAAACTGTAATGATCTAAACATTGATTGTGAAAGGCAATGAATGTATCTAATCGACCTGTTTTTGGATTTCGACCAGAAAAATGGTTTTGATAGTTTTTTTGGGTCTTAAATACCTGCAATTTTTGAAATTTTGAGGAAGAATTTTCAGTGTTCTAGCAAAAAACGCAAAAATAATAATATTCGGAAATATTTTTTTTTTCCTAATCAGAAAGGCTTCAAATTTGATAAAACAGATGATTTCAAGCCATTTGCGCCATTTAGTTGCACGGCAGGTGTAGTGAAAGTCGCATGTTGCGTTTTTGCAACGTTCGCGTAATGCGGTAGCACTTTTGGCTACGCGTTACGTTCTGTTCCGTCTCGACTAACTGCAGCTAAAGCGCCAATTTTTATCATCTCTAGCACAGCTGATTTTCCCGTCAATTTTTATCATCTCTAGCACAGCTGATTTTTGTTTAAAATTGAATGGTCTTGTTTTTCGTGGTTCATTAGCGTACATTTAAAACATTCGTGCTGCAAATAAAATAATTGAACAAAGTTTACTAAAAAACTCGGCATTATGTTTCGTAAAAAGTTTTTATCTCTTCGAGAACTCGAAGAGTTTATGAATGCAAGCTCTGACGAAGAAGAAAGCACACATTGCAACGTGAATTCAGCTGATATTACAAATATTATTGTCTTACCACCTGAAAACGTTGATGCTTTGAGTGATTGTGAAGAACTCGATGATAACGTGCAGGTTTTGCATGACGACAACAGAGTTCCACATGAATTAGCTGGCGAAGTTGAATTGGAATGTACATTTGATGACCTAAATTCAACTATACCATGCGAAAAAAATGGAGAGTTTGAAATTGATGTAGCGCAGCCGCAAAAAAGTGTATTTTCCTATCAGCCACCAAAATGGTCAAAAAGCCATCGCAATCAATTTTCAAAGGCTCCAGTGGATGTGTCGAACGGAAAGATAAGAGAAATTTATGAAAAAATTGGTAACTGTTTTTTGATTTGACGGATTACATGTTAATAATGCAACAAAACCATTTTGTTACAGGCCATCTAAACCCAATGCAAATGCTGGAGTTGTTTCTAGATGAGCAGGTCATGAATTTAATTGTTAACAGTACCAATACGTTTGCAAATGTAGATAAAAACAATCAATCTTTTAAAACTGATATCAACGAAATTCGTAAGTTTATTGGAATATTATACTTTTCTGGCATACATCAAGTACCACAAACCGACTTATATTGGTCTGAACAGCCAGTATTCCGCTGCGATATCATAAAAGCTGCTATGAATCGAGACCGTTTTAGACCTATAAAATCGTATTTCCACGTTTGTAACAACAGCGAAATTAATGCCAGTGACAAGTTTGCCAAAGTAGCACCTCTCACCAATATGTTGAATGAAAAATTTATGCAGTTTGGAATTTTTGCTCATCATCTTTCGATAGATGAGCAAATGATACCTTACTATGGGCGTCATTCTGCCAAACAATTCATAAGAGGAAAACCTATTCGTTTCGGATATAAGCTTTGGAACTTGTGCTCACATGATGGCTACCTATTTCAATTCATTCCATATGGTGGCGCATCCAGTGAAAATTCTCCCGAATTTGGTTTAGGAGAAAATGTTGTGCTTAGATTGTTGTCTAATGTTGATGAACCAAGCCAGCACACAGTAACATTCGACAATTTTTTCACCTCGCACAAACTTATGTGTCGCCTTTGTAGCATGGGTTATTTCGCAACAGGTATTAAATTTATTTTTATAAAAGAATGTTTCCAAATAATTTTTTTGTTTGATTTCCAAGGAACTGTTCGCGATAATAGAACTGCTAAAGCAAATTTGACTGATTTGAAATTGATGAAAAAAGAAGATCGTGGCACCATAGATTTCTCGTTTGACAAAAAAAAATGAAATTGCAGCTATACGTTAGAATGACAATGCTATCGTCACCGTGATGTCCAATCATTTACTTGATGAACCACTAAAACAAGCAAAGCGGTATGATCGAAAAAAGAAAACATATGTAAACATTCCAATGCCAAATGCAATTTTCGAATACAATAAAACGATGGGTGGAGTTGATTTGTTTGACAATGCAACAAGCAACTACCGAATTGGAATTCGTGGCAAAAAGTGGTACTGGCCACTTTTAAGTAATGCTCTGGATGCGGCATTAGTGAATGCATGGAAGATCTATTGCATTTGCCAAAAATATGCAAAAGAATCACCAATGTCTCAACTTCAGTTCAGAGCTTTTGTTGTAGATTGCTTGCTGCGCTCTGAAGCAGCACCATCTTCGAAATTTGCGCAGCCAAATCAACCGATCCGTTTTGATAAAATCAATCACACCATCGTCAATACAGGAAAACGTTTACGTTGTCGTCAGTGTCAAAGCCAAACAGTTTTTTCATGTGAAAAATTTAAAGTATCAGTTCACCCAAAATGCTTTGATGCATACCACACAAAATAAAAAAATTTAAAAATTATTTTTATTTTCAATAAATAAAATAAAATAAAAAAATTTAAAAATTATTTTTATTTTCAATAAATAAAATAAAATAAAAAAATTTAAAAATTATTTTTATTTTCAATAAATTTAAGAATAGTGCTTATATGAGGAGATTATGGGGTTTTGCTTCCGAAATATGATTTTAATTGCTATGGCCCATTTTAAAATTTGCAAATAAAAATATTCGTAGAACATCTTACCAAATACAAACACTTTCAAACTCCCCCACCACCCATCCCACCACCCATTATCCCATCCACCACCATTTTACCCTTTAACAAACAATTGTTACATCGTGCTAACGAATAAAATTAATTTTTTGTAGTTTAATCTATATTATCTCCATTCACATCCAAATGAGAAGTTTTATTTTTATTTATAATTTTTGCTACTCCTTTTGGCGAGCGTTGCGAAAGCGCAACGTGGATTTTCCGGAAAACTATAAGCTTTTTCGAAATTTTTTTTTCTGTTTTCTTCTAATTAGGCCAAAAGAAGATAACATGCTAAATTTCAAGTTCCTACCTCGACTGGAACTGGTAGCCGCAAGAAATGGGTTAACATGATTTTTATTTAACAATGCGTTTTGACGTAGAATACGTCATTCTTGGAGGTAAGTAGGGTGGTTGATAGTGATCAGGTGTCGGTATTTATATAACTTTTTGAGCCTTTGGTGGGCCTAAAGTACTGATCGTACAATGTTGATGTTAGCACTTGTTGGTCTGCTTGATCCTCAATACGACAAAAATTCATGTTAGAACTCTCTAACTTATATAAATTTTACACAATTACATGAAATATAAATCCAACATTTGATGTTTTTGTTTTCTTAAACTTGCTACCCATTTATCTACAGTTTCCGGTTTTATCGACAAAACCATAAAATTTGTATGGGAGCCCCCCTAAGGAGTGGTCGGAGGGAATAGGTGTCAAATGCAAAAATGTTCCTTTTGCAAAAATAATGGGGGTCAGTCATACATATTAACCCTTTCCGGCACTCTTTTAAAGGTCATATGTTCAGGTGTATGGAATAAATAAACAAAAACCATAAAATGTGTATGGGAGCCCCCCTAAGGAGAGGTCGGAGGGAATAGGTGTCAAAGACAAAAATGTTCCTTTTGCAAGAGTAATGGGGGTCAGTCATACCTATGTTATGAACCCTTTCCGGCACTCTCTTAAAGGTCATATGCTCAGGTGTATGGAATAAATAAACAAAAACCATAAAATTTGTATGGGAGCCCCCCTAAGGAGAGGTCGGAGGGAATAGGTGTCAAAGACAAAAATGTTCCTTTTGCAAGAGTAATGGGGGTCAGTCATTCCTATGAACCCTTTCCGGCACTCTCTTAAAGGTCATATGCTCAGGTGTATGGAATAAATATACAAAACCAATAATATTTTTAAGGAAGCCCCCCTAAGGAGTGGTCGGAGGGAGTAGGTGTCAAAGGCAAAAATGTTCCTTTTGCAAAAGTAATGGGGGTCAGTCATACATATTAACCCTTTCCGGCACTCTTTTAAAGGCCATATGCTCAGGTGTATGGAATAAATAAACAAAAACCATAAAATTTGTATGGGAGCCCCCTAAGGAGAGGTCGGAGGGAATAGGTGTCAAAGACAAAAATGTTCCTTTTGCAAGAGTAATGGGGGTCAGTCATTCCTGTTAACACACTAGTTAACATAAATGAACAAAAACTAGAATGTAGGTTATTAGGTATGTTAAGCAGAACACAAAATATGAAGACGCTTGCAGAACAATAAAACAAACAAAAGAAAAATGAGAACGCTTACAAAAAGCGCTGCAGCTAACCACGGTTACAAGTACAGCAATGTAAAGCATGGAACTTGCAATTCAGCATAATTTGTTTACATTGCATTTTTATGGTAAATGGGGCACCATTGCTTATTTGTGACAAGTCTTTTATTTTTATTACTCAATATTTATTTTGTATTAATCAATTTGTAACATTTTTTAGTTATATAAGCTCATAGTTTTATCAATAAAGAACAGTAGCAATTCAACAGCTTAAACAACATTCAGGTGTTTTTAATCTACTATCATCAAAATTACAACAAGTTCCAAGTGCTTGTTGTAATTTCAAGAAAACGAACAAAACAGCTAAACCCAACAAATTCAAGTGTTTGTTGGAATTTAGCTGAAGTTTTCTCGGGCAAATAAAATAATTTGTCCGCAACATTTGGCGACCGTGACAGGACACCGCGATTTCCGGGTCCACATCAACAAACGATATCCAACAGGATCATCGTTCATCAACAAAAGATCTAACAAGATCTTCATTCATCAACAAACGATATCCAACAGGATCATCGTTCATCAACAAAAGATCTAACAGGATCTTCATTCATCAACAAACGATATCCAACAGGATCATCGTTCATCAACAAAAGATCTAACAGGATCTTCATTCATCCACAGACGATATCCAACAGGATCATCGTTCATCAACAAAAGATCTAACAGGATCTTCATTCATCAACAAACGATATCCAACAGGATCATCGTTCATCAACAAAAGATCTAACAGGATCTTCATTCATCAACAAACGATATCCAACAGGATCATCGTTCATCAACAAAAGATCTAACAGGATCTTCATTCATCAACAAACGATATCCAACAGGATCATCGTTCATCAACAAAAGATCTAACAGGATCTTCATTCATTTACAAACGATATCCAGCAGGATCATCATTTATCAACAAAGGATATCCAACAGGATCCTCCTCCATCATCAAAAGATCATCATCAGAGTATCGCGATAATGTCTAATTTCTCAGATTTAGTAGCAGCACAAGGTAATGCGGGTCAACAGGTCGAGCGCATTATTAAAAACTACAAAAAGGATTCCTCAGAAAGGAAAAGAAATCCTCGATACTTCCAAGAAAGAATTGATCAGCTCAAAGCACTCTGGCAAACATTTGCAGAAACCGATCTGGAAATCAGAGAATCAGAGATAGAAAAAAAAGATCATGAATACTTCACCAAAAACTACTATGGTGAAATAGAAATGTTGGTATCCAAATACACCCAACTTTTCGAAGATCAAGAGAATGCGTTATCACATGAATTGGATGACAATACTCAACATGCTGCCGAAGCAAGGTCTAAGCCAGAGTTTCAAGGACCAAACGATCAACTAAAAAAAATACTACGCAATCAGAAGGCACTAATTAGCATAATTTCAAAAACAATCAATGAAATTGATGCAAACGGTGAGCCACAGTCTGAAATATACTGCATTTTGAAGATGTCATTACTCGAAAAATACCAAAAGGATCTTGCCAACAACAACGCAAAAATATGGGAAGTCACTCAGCTGGACGAAGTAGATGACTACAACTGGGAAACATTTTATGTCATGGAAGCAAACATACAACATGTTTTAGTATCTCTCAACCAGTACATTAAAGGGTCTGCAGGTGTACATGAGAATGGCCAAGAAATACGACAAGAACATCCACAATTTCATGCAGTAAAACTACCAACAATAACGTTGCCTACGTTTGATGGCGATCACCTGAAGTGGGTTCAATTTAAGGATCTGTATGAGCAACTCATACATAGCCAGCCATACAGTGCTGTACAAAAAATGTTTTATCTGACGGCAAATTTAAATGGTGAACCCAAGAATCTAATCAAACACTTGCCAGTATCAGCTCAAAACTACATAACAGCATGGGAGATATTAACCAGCCGATACGACAACAAAAGACTGCTTGTCACAGCACTACTTAATCGGCTGTGTACTCAAGCTAGTATAAGTCATGAGTCAGTGCATGCAATTAGATCTCTACATGATACAACAAAAGAATGCATATATGGACTAGGAGCACTAGGATTACCAGTGTCAACATGGGACGCCATTCTTGTGCACATTATCATAAAAAAATTAGATCGTTCAACACACACAGCTTTTGAACAATCTCTAAGCAATTCAAGGGAACTTTCCACTGTCCAGGAAATCCTTGGCTTTCTTGAGAGCAGGTTTAATTCATTGGAAACTTTGAATAAGTCTATCAATAAGGGGCATGAGAAGGCACGACATAGTGCAGCGGCCATGATCACTTCAACATCATTAAAGCAATGTCCAGCTTGCAGCGGAGCACATCCTCTATTTTCGTGTTTGGTGTTTAAAGAAAAAACTATACATCAACGCTACGAAATTCTGAAAAAGAATAAACTTTGCACTAATTGCTTAAAAGGTGGGCATGAAGCATACCAATGTACCAGTGGGACATGCAGTAAGTGCAACAAAAGACACAACACTCTTCTCCATCAAGAAAGACAGGATCAAGAAAAAAGAGAAGCTCCAAAACCAGTGGCATTGACAACATCAGTCAAACCACATTCAAGCTATGTACTTTTAAGTACTGCAAAAATAATTCTTTCAACAAATGGCAAAACTGTTGAGTGCAGAGCATTGCTCGATTCTGGATCCCAAATCAATGCTATAACATCCAAAATAGCGCAGCAACTTGGGCTAAAGAGTCGAAACTCATCTTTATCTGTTGAAGGCATCGGCAGACAAAAGCAGTTTGCAAATCATCGTGTTCACGTCACTTTTCATTCTCGCACTAGTGGGTTCAACGCTCCATTAGAAGCGTATGTATTTCCGCAAATTGTGAGTGCACAACCATCAAAATTCATCAACATATCATCATGGGCAATACCTCAAAATCTACAACTGGCCGATCCACACTTCAACCATCCAGGAAATATCGACATTTTGTTGGGAGCAGAATTCACACATCAATTAATGTCGATAGGACAAGTAAAACTTAAAAAAGGATTACCCATTCTTTAAAAAACCGTTCTTGGTTGGATTTTATCGGGGAAAATCAACAGCGAACAACAAAATGCAGCCACTTTCGGAGTTTTAGCTGACGACAACTTGAACGAGGCAGTTATAAAATTTTGGGAATTGGAAGACATCTCTGAGACCAAGGCACAATTGTCAAATTCAGAAAAACAGTGTGAAATGCACTTCACTCATCATACTCGCAGAGATGCAGATGGTCGCTTTATAGTACGATTGCCATTAAAAGATGATCTATCAAAATTAGGAAATTTGCAGCAAATTGCCTTTAATAGGTTTATCTCTCTTGAAAAACGCCTTACAAAGGATGTCAAAATCAAAGAGCAATATACTCAATTCATGGACGAATACAAGGCATTGGGACACATGGCAAAGGCTAATCCAAATGACATGTTAGATCCAAAGTACTTCATTCCGCATCATTGTGTCCTGCGACCAGAAAAAAGCACAACAAAACTAAGAGTGGTGTTTGACGCATCGTGCAAAACATCAACCGGAATGTCATTAAATGACGTAATGTACAAGGGTCCAACAGTGCAGAGTGAGTTATTTGCAATACTTCTCCGGTTTCGCATGCCAAGATTTGTTTTTACTACTGACATTGTGAAAATGTACAGACAGATTCGAATTCATGCTGACGATGAAAGATTTCAATTAATTTATTGGAGAAGCAACCCACAAGATGCAATGGAGATATATAAACTTCAAACAGTTACTTATGGAACACGAGCAGCTCCATACTTGGCAACAAGATGTCTGCAGGAACTTGCCTTCATCAACAAAGAAACTCATCCTTCAGGCAGCAAAGCACTTGAAAGAAATTTTTATGTTGACGATGGCCTGGCAGGAGCAGACACTCTCTATGAAGCAAAGGCCATTCAAGAGCAACTAATGGATATATTGACTAAAGCAGGGCTCCATTTACGTAAATGGTGCTCTAATCACCCTAAGCTTCTTCAGAGCAGTCTCATCGAATGTCAGGCAGTGGATTTGAACTTTGAAAATGAAGAAGAGTCAACCATCAAAACATTAGGACTCTCATGGGCACCCACAAGTGACAATTTTCAAATAACGACAAAATTAAATACGGTTCAGCGTGTCACAAAGCGTAGCGTTATATCTGACGTAGCACACATTTTTGACCCATTGGGACTCGTGGGACCAGTGGTGGTAGCAGCCAAGATATTCATCCAGCAGTTATGGAAACTACAACTTCAATGGGATGAAGCACTTCCAATGGTAACACATACGTCATGGATCAAATTCCGCAATAGCCTGGATCAATTAAACGAACTAAGAATACCACGCCATATCTTTACACAATGTTGCTCACTCAATACAGCTTCATGGTTTCGCGGATGCGTCAGAAAAGGCTTATGGAGCAGTAATATACATTCGAACAGTAACTAAAAACAAAAGCATATTGGTCAGGTTACTCCGCTCAAAGTCAAGAGTAGCACCATTAAAAACACAAACTATTCCACGGTTAGAGCTTTGTGCATCTTTACTGTGCACCGAACTAATGTCTCGAGTTAAAAACGACCTTGGGTATCAGAACGTCACAACTAACTTTTGGACTGATTCACAGGTCGCATTAGCTTGGATAAATCGATGTCCATCAACACTTCAGACATTTGTTTCCCACAGAGTGGCTAAAATCCAGAAGCTGTCACTACAAGAACAATGGCGTTACATCTCTACTGATCACAATCCAGCAGACATATTGTCC
Source organism: Pherbina coryleti (assembly GCA_943735915.1). Taxonomy (NCBI): domain Eukaryota; kingdom Metazoa; phylum Arthropoda; class Insecta; order Diptera; family Sciomyzidae; genus Pherbina; species Pherbina coryleti. Next base: position 87,947,288 of record OX030948.1, read on the forward strand.
AGAGGAGCCCATCCAGAGGAAATGAGGAAGCCTCAACTCAATCTGTGGTTTCATTGCCCAGTTTTTCTACATCAACAAGATGATAACTGGCCGACAACCATTCAAAAGAATCTCGTCATCGAAGACCTCCCTGAAATCAAAAAGGGTCATCAAGTCATAGCCACAACAATTACAGTAAATTCAGACAACATAATTTACTCCATAAAGGCACGAGAGTCATTCAAAAGACTACAGCGCATTGTAGGATATATTCAGCGATATGTTAAAAACAGTAAAGGTGCTCAGCGGTCCCAAGAACGTTTACTGAGCCCAACGGAACTTGATTCAGCACTAAAAACTATAGTGAGGATAATACAACAACAAGACTTCAACGAAGAAATCAGGGACTTGAAGTCAAATAAAATTGTTAGCAAAAACAGTCCAATCACATCTCTCTCACCATTTCTGGACGAAAATGGAATCATTAGAGTAGGAGGACGTCTACATTCATCTTCACTTCCATATGATACAAAACATCCTATGATGCTACCATACAACGACCCCATAGTGAAGCTTATTTTGCGAGATGTGCATCTCGACACTATGCACAGTGGGCCACAAGCATTGTTGGCAAATATTCGGCAACGCTTTTGGCCGATTAAAGGAAAAATAATGGCAAGATCAATTGTACAAAAATGTGTTCGTTGCACCAGAACGAAACCTACGTTGTGCCAACAGTTCATGGGAAATTTGCCTGCAAACAGAGTTTCCCCATCAAGGCCGTTTATAAACTCAGGAGTTGATTTCTGCGGCCCACTCTGGGTTCATTACAAAATTCGAGGAAAGAAACCACACAAAGTATATATTGCAGTATATTGCTGTTTCGCCACAAAAGCGGTTCATCTCGAGATCGTAACAGATCTGACCACTGATGCATTCATTGGTTCCTTAAAAAGATTTTTGTCCCGTAGAGGTCATTGCCTTAACCTTTATTGTGACAACGCTACCAATTTTGTTGGCGCAAAAAATCAACTTCAAGAAATAAATAAGTCTTTGTTTGGAAAAGAGGGCAGCGAAAAGATAATAAACACATGCAGCTCTAGAGGAATTAACTTTCAATTTATTCCTCCAAGCGCTCCGCATTTTGGAGGTCTTTGGGAAGCAGCAGTGAAGTCGGCAAAGGCATTACTTCTTCGAAGCGTAAATACGGCATCGTTAACACATGAAGAGTTAGAGACGGTTGTCATAGAAATCGAAGGAATATTCAACTCCAGACCAATTACACCCATGTCCAGTAACCCAAACGACTTAAGCGCACTCACACCCGCGCACTTCATCATCGGCGAATCGCTTACTAATCCAGTAGATACAAACGCTAGTACATCTAAATCAACATTGCAAGATCGATGGAAGGCGGTCAACCGCATTAAACAAGAATTCTGGACACGATGGAGTCAAGAATATTTGACAGAGCTTCAGCACCGATACAAATGGAAAGACCAAGTTCCCAACATAAAAGAAGGAACGTTGGTTATAATCAAAGAGGACAATTTAGCACCATTGAACTGGCCACTAGGAAGAATTACACATGTCTATCCAGGAAATGATGGAATTGTCAGAGTGGTTGATATAAAAACAGCTACTGGAAATTGTAAACGTGCTATCCATAAACTAGCTCCACTTTTTCCAGAAGATATCAAAGAACAAAAAGGCACCAAAAAGGCATTGGAAGAGTTAAGCAAAGGAGAAACTTACAACAGCGACACCGATCAAGAAACTCCTCCAATACCATCAAAACGACGACGTTTACCCAAAGGGAGCATAGGTTTAACCTTATTAGTGACGCTTTTGCTGCTGCCATTAGTGATAGCTAACCCAATTAAAGTAACCCAGTTTACACCAAACCCTGGGCTACACTTTGAAGAAATAGGATCGGCAAAAATAATAACAGCAAAATGGAATTTAATTGTTTACTACGACCTCTTACCATTTTATAAAGAACTAAATGTTTTACGCACTAGTACTACAACACTTCAACGTTATTGCAATCAAAGCACACCAAGCCCATTGTGTGAATTTTTTGTAAACTACTTTCGAAATACGCAACAAGAAATCGGGTCAGAATTTAAAATGCCGTCTCCAAGAAGATTCAAAAGAGGAGCGCTGGACTTCGTTGGAAATATAGGCAATTCACTTTTCGGAATACTTGATTCCAATTATGCCAATAAAATGTCAGAGACCATCAATCAATTAAAAAATAATGACGACTTTCTGCGCGAACTTCTGCAAAACCAAACATCAGTTGTCGATTCCACCATCAACATAGTAACAAAAAATCAGATAACTACAATGAATAAGTTTAAAGACATCGATGACCATATCGATAAAATGCTGAAAATGCTTAAAGATAAAGAAGCTAGTCACAGTGATATGACACTCACAGCTTTATGCCTTCAAATGTCAATAATGGCATCAAATCTACAACGCATACAGTCTTCAATCGTTGATGTTCTCACAGACATACATCATGGAAGGATGGATCCCCTTATACTTACACACCAACAAATAAAAGAAGAAGCAGGGAAACTTAAAAATCATTTACCTTCTCATCTTCAACTACCGGTCACACAAGACAATTTGTTGCTGCTTTATAGCCTTATGAAAGTTGAAGGCATGGTGTCAACGGATCATATTATATTCAACATTAAAATCCCCTTGGTGAATCAAAAATATTACGACATATTTAGTCTTGTTCCAGTTACAGCAGTAATAAATAACACGTTACTAGAAATAAAAACATCAACAGAACTTATGAGAATCAACCCCCATAGAGACGAATTCTTTCCAATGAAAACTTCAGATCTCCAATCATGTTTAAGTGTAGAAACTGACTGCTATATATGCTCAAAAATACAGTCTATACACAGAAAAGGGTCTGATGAATTCCAATGTGAAGTAGATCTGTTCAACAATGAAACAACTCCAAGATGTGAAACCCTAAGACTTAACAAATCAATCACATGGCATCAGTTAACTGACAAAAACCAATGGACATATGCCACAAAAAAACCCATTCGACTTAGTGCTGTATGTGGACAAGAAACCTTTCAAATGACGCTTACTGGATCGGGATTGCTTCAACTTCAAGAAGATTGCGTGATAAGAGACACTCAAATCATCATTCAAGGACATCACTATGTGACCACATCCCGGAAATCAGCATACACAAGCATCGGCGTACCAATAGAAGCCATCCAATTACAACCCATAGACACACTCATCAAAAAACAGTACACCACTCAAATAGAAGAGCTTGGAGAACTTCACAGAGAATTGACACGGAACAAACTACTGAAATTACCATCAATTGTGGAATCAACAAAAAGACAAACCTGGACGACGACAGGTATAGCATTAGCACTGGCAATAGGGATCAGTGCATATATAATCAAAACTCTATGGAGTAAATACCAGAAGAAAAAAACAACAACGAAAGTGTCCGATACCACTTCCAAGAACGTCATCAGCATTCAATGTTACTACAACATAAAAAAAGTATTCCACAGTAATAGTGTTGAATTTAATCATTCAACAGGGGGCAGAATGTTAACACACGGGTTAACATAAATAAACAAAAACTAGAATGTAGGTTATTAGGTATGTTAAGCAGAACACAAAATATGAAGACGCTTGCAGAACAATAAAACAAACAAAAGAAAAATGAGAACGCTTACAAAAAGCGCTGCAGCTAACCACGGTTACAAGTACAGCAATGTAAAGCATGGAACTTGCAATTCAGCATAATTTGTTTACATTGCATTTTTATGGTAAATGGGGCACCACTGCTTATTTGTGGCAAGTCTTTTATTTTTATTACTTAATATTTATTTTGTATTAATCAATTTGTAACATTTTTTAGTTATATAAGCTCATAGTTTTATCAATAAAGAACAGTAGCAATTCAACAGCTTAAACAACATTCAGGTGTTTTTAATCTACAATCATCAAAATTACAACAAGTTCCAAGTGCTTGTTGTAATTTCAAGAAAACGAACAAAACAGCTAAACCCAACAAATTCAAGTGTTTGTTGGAATTTAGCTGAAGTTTTCACGGGCAAATAAAATAATTTGTCCGCAACAATTCCTATGAACCCTTTCCGGCACTCTCTTAAAGGTCATATGCTCAGGTGTATGGAATAAATATACAAAACCAATAATATTTTTAAGGAAGCCCCCCTAAGTAGTGGTCGGAGGGAGTAGGTGTCAAAGGCAAAAAAGTTACTTTTGCAAAAGTAATGGGGGTCGGTCATACATATTAACCCTCTCCCTCTTCTATTTTGCTAAATAGTTTTTAAAAAAGATGTCATCAAAAGCGAATTGACTAATTCTACGTCTTGTGTTACGACATAGTCGAAACTACTGTATCTTTTTTTTTCATTTTATGTTTTTATTAACCTTACCTATAGGTAGCACTGTGTTTGTTAACAAACGCTTAAATTTTTTTTAACTGTTAGCCCTAAAATGTTAGTCAAAAACTATTTTGACTTTGTTTTGAGAATAAAATAAATAAACAATGTATTTTGAATTAAATAAAGCTGGCTTTTATTTTTTCTCTAATAACCAAGGCTTCTATGTTTTAAGTATTTTGTACATTAGAGCTGGCTTTGACATTTTCTACATTCTGATGTGTACTATCAAAATCTCCGCTGTCAATATTTGAGCCGTAGTGAATACAAATATTATGCAAAGCAGCACAAACATTGACAATTTTGATTGCTTTGGCAGGATTGTAATGAAGCTGACGAGCCCTGAGCAAACAACGAAATCGGTTTTTGAAAACCCCAATGGTTCTTTCTATAATATTCCTGTTCTTACCATGCTTGCTGTTATACAATGTCTCGGCACTTCCGTCTTCTGCAGCGCGATATGGTGTCATTAAATACGGCTCAAGGGGATAACCCGCGTCACCTAAAAAAAAAATGTTTGTCCTTATTTTGTATTTAAATGAATTTATATCTTTTTAGCTAAAAGCCAACTATTGCGTTCACCAGTATCGTAAAGTTCGCGCAAAACTCACCTTGCTGTACTTATATTCCAAATAAGGGAGTCGTGCTGCAGACTCTGCTGCATGTCGGCTATCTAAATATCAGATACGCATTTTATGATTGCAAATCTGAAAGCATAAACTCCGTATATATATGTGGAAAATGAGCCGTACAGACGGACATACATTCGGACTGACAACAGGACAGATAATTACTTACTGGCAATGCCGACATGGACAACGACAGGAACAACTATTTAGGCAAAAGACAAATAAACGAGACGGAACGACTGAACTGAACGAAGCGTGGGTTAAAACAATAACGACGGACAACAAAGGACAGTTTGAAAAACGGACATGAAGTGCACACAAGTGCGGCCACTTGTTATGAAAGTTATGAACATAAAGTGTAAAAACGTAATCTTAATCATAAATAAAACTAATATTAAATAATTAAAAGAGTGTTTCATTATTTATCATTATAGAAATTTATAAATTATGTACAAAAGAACAATTTTAAAAATTGATTTACATTAAAGTGCTGTGCGGATTTGTAATTAAACATTCATGTGAAATTGCAAACTATAACTTATAAACAACCCAAGTGCGCGTTGTTGAATTTCGTTTACCCCGCTTTAAATTATAAAAGAGAACAAAAGAAAAATCCGTTGTAAATTCAAATTGAACTCTGGAAAGGAGAAGTAACAAAAAGTAACGACGAGTAGCGAGCAACGAAAATTTCAACAAAATCGTGAAAGCGAAGGAGACAGCGAGCATAAGAAAAGGCGAAAAATTGTAACAACGAACAGTCATATAACGACAAAGCCATGGTAGAATTATAAGCTTCAACAGAGAAGAAGCGGCGTTCATCGTCATAGTTGAAAACGATCACATCAGGAGGGATGAACTTCAGCAGCAACTTTAAACAAATGCAGCGTGAAAATTAAAGCACAACACAGTAACAAAGTGGAGATGAAGTTAATTATTTCTGATAGCAACGAGAAAATTTCAACCTTATAAACTACGAAAATTTTAATGAACTATAAATATTAACAACGTATAAGGAATCAACAGGATAAAACGATTGATATTTTTACAAAGCAACGAAATTTAAAGCAGAAAGAAAATAAGTTAATGCAGTAAGAACAAAGATTAAAGCAGAAATAACGAAATTTAAAGCAGAAAGAAAAGAAGGTTAATGCAGGAAGAACAAAGATTAAAGCAGAAGTTAAACATAAGTGTGTGAAACCTAATTTAAAATCAGTTATGGGACAAAATTGAGTCAATGTGCATAACCAAATTGTCCGCAATTTTAGAGCTGAAATGTACGAAAAGAAAGACAAATTTCTGTAAAGCAGAAAAAATATAAGAAGAAAAGACAAAAGTGCAGTGTGAATACAAAAGAAACATAAAATTAAATTGTGACAGAAAAATTAAAGACAAAGGTAATTGTTCAATCATTTAACAATTAAATAGTGACAAAGTGTACCGTTTTCCAACAAATGTTTTGTCGCATGCGTATGCAACTTATCGGCTGCGCAACAACAACAATTCAGTGCGAACATGCTAGAATGTTAACGTCATCAAACTAATGACGTCAGCTTCGATAGCGCAAAAACTTCAACATCATCCATGAGAAAAACTACGGCGAAATCGATGGCAGCGTAAAACTTAAACATTCAAGAACATCGCAAAAAAAAAAAAAAACTATCATAACGAACTTGTCTTTGCAAAGAGAAAAACTACGGTGAAATCGACTGCAGCATAAAACTTTAAAGTTAAGAATTCAACAAATGCAAAAGCAACAAAACATCGAGTGCGTGTGTTGGAGAGGAAACACAGAAGCATTGAGTGAGCAGCAAATGAGAGAGAGAGAGAGAGAGAGAGAGTAGCCAGAGAGAACAACGAGAACGAGCAGAAGAAAACCAAATCCTTATATTGTCACATACTGTTGGTGAGCGTATCGTTTGTCGTTTACATTTGATTTTGCTTCAGGTGGATATATTTAGAAAGAAAATTGCTTACACTGAAATAAGCTATATAATGAAGTTAAATAAAGTACAAAGCATAATATAAGTGAAGTCTTTAAATAAAATAAAAAAGAAAAGAAATTTTAAGTTGATTCAAAGAAAATTTTAAAATATTCATAAGTAAAATAAAATTTTTAAGAAGTTTTAAATAAGAAAATTTGAAGATGATTTAAAGAAAATTTTAAGATGATTTAATTTTAAAATATTCATAAGATGTAAAGGAATTTTTTTTAGAGTTTCAAATAAGAAAATTTTAAGATGATTTAAAGAAAATATTCATAAATACAATAAAATTTTTAAGAAGTTTTAGGAAGAAAATTTAAGAATATTCAATGGAAGTAAAAATAACAATTTGAAGAAGTTTTAAATAAGAAAATTTTAAGATGATTTAAAAGAAGAAAATTTTAGAATGTTTTAAGAAGGAAATTTTTAAATATTTAAAAAAGTAAAGTAAAATGTGTATGAAGTTTGTTAAAAAAAAAGAAAATACAATTAAATACTGAATGTAGAAAATACTTTAATAATAAAATATTGATGTAATTATTATAACAAGATAATTATTATAAATTGCTTTTGACCGATTTTATGAATTTTAGTATTTTATTGATTTGTGCGAGTTTAGAATATTTGGACCGTTTTTTTTTGTTTTTTTTTTAACTAAGAGCAGACATCCGGTATGGATTTAAACAACATTTTGGCATTAACTGTGGGCGAACTAAGGGACAAATTACAGGAATTAAAATTGTTGACAACGGGACGTAAGAATGTTCTTCAAGACAGGCTCATTGAACACTTCAGCCTTTCCAGGAATGACGATGACGATGCTTCCGAATATAACGAAGTGACGTCCACAGTTGGGTATGGTGTGTCGCACTCAATGTTTACATTAAAAGACGTTGAAGATGGTGGTCACATTTTTCAAGAGCCGATGCGCAAAATGTTAGACAATGGATCACAGAGTTTGAGGATACGGCCGCTACAGTAAATTGCAATAATTTACAAAAATTCATTTATTCAAAGCAGCTGCTAAGAGGAGCCGCTAAACTTTTTATTAGAAGCCAGGTGGGGATACGAGAGTGGTGTTCCTTAAAGGATGCTTTGTTAACGGAGTTTGGAGCAAAGTTGCTATCATCTGAAGTACATCGGATTTTAAGAAATCGACGGAAGAAGGTGAAACAATGCTCGAGCATTTGTATTGCTTGATATAAATAGGTAATCCGATTAATTTGGATGAGGAGAGTCTGATTGACTACTTCGTGGAGGGGATACCGGATTCTAAACTTTATAAGACAGTATTGTACCAGGCGCGTTCGATAGCCGAGCTAAAAATTAAAATTAAGGTGTACGAGAGGATGCACGGTTCGTCTCAGTCATCAAACCGAGCGAATGTGCCACCTATCGGTAACCGAGAGCAGCAAGTTCAACGTCAGACAAATGTCCGAAAGTGTTTTAACTGTGGGACAGAAAATCATTTGGCCAGAGATTGTCCAGGAAGGCAGATCAAATGCTTCAAATGTGGCCAGCCAGGCCATCGTTCATTTGAGTGCAAGGGAGCTCCACAAATCAAAGCTGAGCGAAGCAATGTTAATGTGCTTGCGGGTGCATGTTATGGGAAAGAAAACAAACATTCAAAGAGTAGAGATAGTTTGATTTGGAAGGATGTCTCTATTAATGATAATAAGTTTTCAGCTTAAACAGATACTGGGTGCGAGCTTGGTATCCTTAGGAATGACGCGCTATTGAGACTGAGTGAAATAAAATTGTCGAACGAAAAGAAAAAACTGTTTGGTGTGGGTAAAGGAGAAATCAGTACCTTGGGGTGGTTCGTTGCTAGAGTAGAGGTCGATAGTATTTATTTGGATGTAGAATTCCACGTCGTTAGAGAGCATGATATTCCTTACGAGGTCATTACAATTCTAAGGAATGTTGAAATAATTGTGCGCGAAGAAGGAGCTGAATTCAGGAAAAGAGTCGAGGAGGTTGAGATGGGATCCGGAAACTCTGTTGAGGTGGAAGGCTTAGAGGACAATAATCTGTTGGAAGAATTCAGTAGTTTGTGGTTAGCAGCAGAAGATGGAGAGATATCATGCGGATCGGAGATAGATCTCGAACATTTGGGTAAAGAAGTGGCAACAATAATTAAAACGATGGTTAAGGAATATAATGTTTCTAAACGAGGTCATTTAGAAATAATGTTTATTTGCACGAGAGCATGCAGTGGAGAGCATGCAGTGGAAATGTATTCATTAGAATGCAAAAAGGCTATGAGGGAATTCGTGTTGGCAGCGTTGAAGGCATGGAAAATATTATACATGATGCTTTTGCTGACAATGCTGAATAAGGATCGTATTTATTTATTTATTTTATTTTCTTTTCTTCTCCGTAAGTTAATACTTTTGTTTCTTTCTTTTTTAACTTCTATAATCAATTTAGGTCTTTTATTCTTCTTTAAGTCTATATATATCTCTGTTTCTTATAATGCTTTAAGTTGTGTTTCAAATTTAATTTACTATGGATCTTAATGTCTCTAGTGCTAGCGAATTCATAAGACCCTAATTGGCATTCTATGCAAACAGCATTCTGGGCTGAACATTGTCCATTTTAATGCGAGAATCTTAAATGATATGAAGCTTGATTGTGTCCGGCACTGCTTTGAAGGTTCAGATGTATATGTCATTTGTATTTCTGAAACTTGGTTTCATAGAAATATAAATGACTCTTGCTTAAAGATAAATAATTACAAGCTTTTTCGTCATGATCGAATGGATAAAAAGGGCGGAGGTGTTGCAATATATTGTAGAAATAGATTAACTGCAACACTATTGGGTGTATCCACTGGTTCAGAAGTCGAATATTTAAACATTGAAATCCGCGATAATTACACTAAAGTTCTCGTGGGATGTGTATATAATCCACATCGTCACAGTAACTTGCTCCAATTGTTTTCTTCTCTGTCCAATTGTGCAATTGACTACAATCATTTTATTCTGTGTGGTGATTCCAATATTAATTTATTATCTAGGGATTTTCTTGTTGGTCATTTCTACGACAAATTATCTGAAGTTGGTCTACAAATATAAGGTGGCGCAAAAGTAATCCTCCTATCAGAAAATGCTATAAATTTTGCGATTGGCCCCTAATGTCAGTTCTGTTTTGACATTTGTGTAGTATACACATGCGAAATACACGTTAATAAACAATGTTACGCTACAATGCTCCAGAACGCGGAATATTGCTGACTATTTATTTGACCAATAATCGGTCGGTGACTTTGGCACAACGTGAATTTCGCCGCAGATTTCCTGGCCGTCCAACGCCTACTGGTGAAACACTGCGACGTTTAGCCGCTCGCCTCGAAGAGACTGGCACAACACGAGATGCTGCCAGGCGTGGCAGACCCCGGAGTAGCCGTTCTGCAGAGAATATTGCTGCTGTAGCCGAGGATGTCATGGAAGCGCCGTCGACATCGACCAGACGACGTGCCACGCAAATGGGTATCAGTCGACGGTCTTTACAGCGAATTTTGGTACAAGATTTAAAGATGTTTCCGTACAAAGTCCAGACGGTGCATCAGCTGTTAGCTGCTGACCGCCAATCGCGTCTAACATACGCTCAAGCCATCCTTAATCAATCCTTAATTTGCACTGGCCAGCAAGATCGCCTGATTTGACCGCTCCAGACTTCTTTTTGTGGGGCTTTTTAAAGTCGCGGGTTTATGTCAACAAGCCTCAGACTCTTTCAGCTCTTAAAGACAATATCCGTCAAGAATGTGAGGACCTATCGCCGGAAGTTTTGGCCGAAGTGATGAAAAATGCCATAAAAAGGGCTCAAATGACAATCAACTGTGGCGGCGGCCATTTACATGACATCATATTCTCGACTTGATGTAAAAAAAATTAAAAGACCAAATAAAAATAATCCACAAGAAGAATCAAAGTTTTTCATTTTTTTTTTTAAATTACAGCCAAAAAACATCGGAAGGTTATTTTTGCACCACCTTGTAGTTAATTATAGTTCACCTCCACGCTTTGCAAATAATGCTTCTCCGAGCTTACTAGACTTATTTGTAGTATCAAATGTTTCTACGGTTTTACTCTGTGATCAATTATCGTTTATATCTGACCATGACCTCATTTTTTGCTCGTTCGATATAAACCTAACACCAGTCATAACTGAAAAAACTTTTTCTTTTAGGGACTATAAATCCTTAGATTCTGTCTCATTGTACAATGACTTGTCTTTAATTAATTGGTCCGAGTCTTAGTTACTAAGCTCTGTTAATGAAAAGCTAATTTTTTTTTTAATAAAATCAATGCACTATTTGATTGCCATGTTCCTTTAGTCAGTCACCGAATCCCTAATATCAGTTGTCCCTGGTTTACAAATAGTGTTAAATCAGCCTTAAAAAATCGATACAGGTCCTACAATCGATGGAAAAGAAACCCCACAACTGCTTACTGGGAATTGTACAAAAGAGCCAGAAATGAAGCTAACAACTCAGTCAGATCTTCTAAACGAATTTTTTTCATGTCCAATCTAAGTTCAACACAACCTCCGAAAAAGCTTTAGAATAATTTAGGCAGGCTGGGGTTTGTAATGTCAAACCAACCGGTTGCCGCATTGATCCAAATCTTTTAAACGATAATTTTATTGGGAGCACAGCTTCTTCTGATAATGGGATTGCTGATATTTCGAGGGGTTTTGCTGAGGAAAATTTAATTTAATTTTTTTACAATTAAATGTGTGTATTTATCATCGCATTTAAGCTAAAATATCCTTTGCGGTTATAATATACGCTTTGATAGTTTTTTTTCTGGAGCTAAAATCTTGATGTGTGTCCCATCTACACATCCCAGCACAGCCGGAAATTCAGTATTTTCAAAAAACCAACTTTGCTGTGTTTGAAACACGTATCGGTTTTATTTTAAGAAATTTCCTTTCTACTTTAAGACTTTTTTATTTTCTTCATCGCTTGAACTTGAGTCCGAAAAAAAGAATACTTTGCGAAATAAGTTTAAAAATATTTGAAGCAACTGACAAATGAATTCCAAAAAGTAATTTTATTTACATTTATCGATAAATTGTCGTCGTCGTCACGTCAGTGTTACTTGATACAAATTTAACAATGTATTGATGTCGACGTCGACTCAAAGTGACATCGATTTTAAATAGACGACGACGTCAACGACGTCTACAATGATAGGGCCAATGATAGCTTGGCAATACTGAAATCTTTGTATTGACAAAATTTCTTCAGGGTCGTTTATCAACAAGATTCGTGTTCAGTTGAAAACAATTTCATTTAAATATACAAGACTTTTTTTAGTGTAGATTCACATAGGTATAATAGCATAGGTAAGTGGCCAACTCACTGTCCTAAAATTAAAACGAAGTCTCATAAAAATTGTCGTGCTTATTAAACAAAAAGCATTTGATAAAGAAAAGCATTGCGTTAGCAACAAAAACCCATTATCAACCGACGTAAACTAAATAATTTATCGCCTTTTCTTCACGATTATCAGATTTTCGTCTTTTCGTCGATTATCAGTCTTCGTCTTATCGTTGGCAGAAACACATTACCTATATTTTCACAATCATGTACGCATGCGCATCATGGTATACTCAATTTGATACATCTGATCATATCAATTGTGGTTTTTGCTCTGAAAAACTGCATGTCAAGTGCATCAATCTTAGTGAACACTGTTTGGAACTAATAAAAAATAAAAACATCTTTTTAAATGTGATCAATGTGCAAATAAATAATTTTCTTACATTCTAATTAAAATCGAAAATGCATTAAACTCTGTCCAAGAAGTAAAACACTTGTTTGAATCTGTGATAAATCTCGCTCCCGCTGTAAAGAGTAATACGGAAGGGTCAAAAGCAAAAATCGATACCCAAATTCTCACGCGCTCTAAGGCAAAAAATGTAAAAGTTGGTCGCTTGCTTAACATTTCTAATCTTGGCGGTTCTCTTACTTCTCCGGCTCATGTCGATAAAAACATTAAATCAGATCGTGCTATGCTGACAAACAATCGCGCTACGAAAGCATCGAATGGCAATTTGCCTTGTTTAAGCAGTAAATCTGCATCACTAACTAACAATGATGCCTATATTCATGGTAACGTGAATGCACCGGCAGTTCTTCGGTCTGAATTCTCTTATGATGTCGCTATAAATCACTCTGTAGACAATGCTGCTGTTATCGCTAGTGCTGGTCATGCTGTCGCTCTCGATGCTGTTGCTGTTAACGCTGAAGCTAATAATGCTATTCCTATTATTGCTGGCTCTCTTAATACTGATACTGTATACGCTCTTAAAAATGCAGTCACAAATTCTAACGCTGACTCTCTTGTTTTTGTTGACTCTCTTGTTTCGGATGCTGTGGTCGTTGGTCATAAAGCAATAACTGGGGCGAAGGTTGAAGAATAAGTTGAAGGTCAGTGTTTGTTCGTTTCTAATGCTCCCGTCCACTTCAATGATAGTGGGACAAGTCATACATTCTTATCGCCAAAAACTATCTCAATAAATACAAAACATTCAAACATAAATAATACCATTATTGGATGTAACGACTATGTTGGCGAAAACTTTGATGTTATGAGGCGACATAAGTGGTTTCATATATCAAACTTAAGATCAACTACATCATATCAGGCAATTCTGGAATATGTGTCTTCGAAAGCGAATATTTCTTCGACGGAAATATCCCGTTTTAGTCTGGCAAAAAAAGTTGGTTTAAACTCGAAATTTACAAGTTTTAAATTAGCCATACCCGCAGAACTCGTCAGTATGGTATACAATTCAAATTTTTGGCCCTCAGGTGTGCGTGTGAAACCTTTTATTGCTTCAAAAAACCTATCAACTAAGGTCAATATTTCGTCTAAAAATTATGCTCACCTCTCGATAAATTTTTACAACTTTATTATCAAAATTGTGGTGGCCTCCGTACAAAGTTCTCACAGTTTTCTTTAAATATTATGGATTGCCATTATGATGTTATTGCTTTAACGGAGACCTGGTTACACCTTAACATATTTACATCTGAATTCTTTGATGGTTCTTTCGAAATTTTTCGCCGTGATCGATCTTTGACAACGACTGGTTTAACACGAGGTGGTGGTGTGTTAATTGCTGTTCGTGCTGTTTATCGTTGTCAGCAGATATCATTGCTAAACACATCAGATATTCTTGAACAAATATGCGTTCGCGTTGATTGCCCTTGCTATGGCGATGGATCTACAATATTTATTAAAAGTATATATGTATTTGTATCTTATATTCCACCTTGCTCTTCTAGTGAAATTTATTCGTTGCACTTTACAAATATTCTGAATGTAATTGATCGGCTTAAAGATAATGAATACCCTATAATATTAGGAGATTTCAATTTAAGCCATGTAATGTGGTCTTATTCATATGATCTTTTAAGTATGATTCCAAATTCTATATGCAGTAATTTTGAAACTGACTTCTTAGATTCTTTATATTCTTTGGGATTAATTCAGATAAATTCTTATGAAAACAGCTTAAATAAAATTTTGGATCTTATTTTCATTGATAATGAGCTAAATGCTAATTGTATTGAATCAGATTTTCTTCTTACTAATAATAGCTTTCATCACAAAGCACTCTTAATAAAAGTAGAAATTCTTATTAATGATACATCTCCCATAGAAGATGACACTTTTGTTTGCTGGTTATGTGAATTCTTTTTTCACACTAAGTGTGTAGCACTAAATGCACGTATATCCGACGCACTAGGTGAAAATAAGGGTCTCCGTTGGGCATGCGAAGATTGCAGAGCAACCGATTTAGAAATACCTTAACTCATAAGGCAATCGAGAAAGGGCTTCTTGGAGGTTTCTAAACACCTAGAGGCGGCTCAGATTAGATTGGCGGAGTACAAAAGTGTTTCAAATCGTTTAAGTGCATGGATGAGGCTTTTGTCGCTCCCAAGCGCAAGCGCAACAGCAAAAACCTTCGAAGCTCTGCCAAATCCACTACAAAAACAGCCACTCCGTTTTCAAATGTTACTCAAGCTAACCCTGAAACTAATGCTGAGCCTTCACCCAACTTAAACTTAAGCACATCATGTGAAGCACTTTCAACTGAGAATGTAACTACAGCTCGAAATACTGACGTTGTGGCTCTTTCTAGAGCTCCCGCATCAGTCAGTGAGAATTTACTGTTGACAGAAGCCTCTGCTATTCACACAATAAATTTTATCACTGACTCTCCTTCTACTTCTACTTCTCCTTCTACTAAGATAACTTATGCTAAGGCTTGTGCTTTATCAAGTGCTGCCACTTCTCCTGCATTACTCAAAACTAATAATACAGGAGCAATACCAAAACAAATATCGATTAACAATTTAAATCAGCCGGTTCACAAAAATCTTGTGATAATTCCGCCTGCAAGATCAATATTTGTATCCCGTTTTGCAGCTGATACGTCTGAAGATGACATTCTCTTTTATATACAAGAATTTCTATTTATAAATTCAAGTTCTCTCAAGAACGCGTCACGTCTTCATTTAAAATATCTGATGATCTCTACAATAAAGTTTTTAACCAGTCAAAGTTTTTGGCCTGAGTATACTTTAGTTCATGAATACGTCATGAATATTGATCACAACCTAGAACTGTACTAGCTGCTTTACCTGTTCGCAACATGAACCAAAAAAACTAGATTGCTGCCTTCAGTTCCTAATCTTGTATCAAAACGTTCGTGTCATTAATACTAAATTGATTAATTTATTCATAATGGGACACAACATTCATTATGATATAATTACCTTCAGTGAGACTTGGCTAAAACCCAACACTTTAAATTCTGAAATTCTTTGCAACAAATTTAACATTTATCGTAAAGATAGAAACTCCATTCCTGGCAATTCCTCTAACGGTGGAGGTGTGTTGATTGCGGTCAAATCAACACATTACTCTCAAGAAATAGACATCCGAGAAGCTGCAGACATAGAATTTTGTTGTGTTCACGTAAAGTTCAGTTCCTTGAGTTTCTACATTACATGCTCATATATCCCACCATTTTCTAACTTAGAAGTTTATAGCAAACATTTGCTCGCCATTAGTAAAGTTTGCCTACAGCTTCATCCAAATGATCATATATTAATAACTGGTGACTTTAACCTGCCGAACGTTTTTTGGAACTGTTGTTTCGAAAACCCTACAATATTTTTACCTTCCTCTGAAAGCTCATCTGACAATTGCTTTTTAAATGACCTCTCAAGCCAAGGTCTTTTCCAACTAAACTGTCACTTGAACAAGAATAACCGTTTGCTCGATCTGGTATTTTTTGATGATAGCAATATTGCTTCAGTGTCAAGGTCCGATCCCTTGGTCGCTCCCGAAGATTCTCACCACCCGACTATAGAAATCTGTCTAAATTTTCCTAAACCATCTGTGCAGAACCATACTATTCAACCGCTCACCGAATTCAACTTTAAGAAAACTTATTATCTTACTTTGAAAAATAGCTTGTTCAATATAAATTGGTCACCTATACTGAATCTAAATACAAAAGGGGTTATCATCACAGAATCTGGATGCCGCGGTCTATGCGTTTAACTCAACGCTCATGGATTGCTTTCTTAGATCTATTCCTCAACGAAAAGCCTCTATAATTTCTGGCCCCTTCTGGTATACCAATGAATTACGAAAATTAAGGAACTTGAAAACTAAACATTATAAAAAATATCAGAAAACACATAACAGATGTGATGTTGCACGTTATACTTCGACTAAATATAGTTACCAACAGTTTTGCAAGCAATCCTATTATACCTACCTCACAAAAGTAAAATTAAATATTAAGTCTGATGGAAAATCATTCTGGAACTTTGTCAACACAAAACTCTAAATTGATTCCTATCCTTCTTTTATGAAATACAATAATGTGGAATCCGATAATGATAGTAGTATTTAGTAGATAGTAGTATTATGTAAATATTAAAATGTATGATGTAAACATTAAAATATAAGTAAAAATAAAGATTTAAAAAAATTTTTATAAATTGTAATGAAAATTTTTTATAAATTATAATAAAATAAATAAAAATATGAGTAAGCAACAAATTTAAAAAGAAGGAAAATATTTCATATTTGCACATTTAGAAGAATATCAATATCAGAGTCGTTTAATTGAAAAAGCCAAGATTTTAGATCATTAATGTAATTAAATTTGGTGCGGTGAATTCTTATTGAAGCTGGAAGGGTATTATAAAGCCTGGGTGCAACAGAATCGTAAAAGTTCAGAAAATGGTGAATATATACTCTGGAATTATTGATTCTTAAATCATATTGAGCATTAGATCTATTCAATAGGTAGCCCGATCTAATAAAAAACAATTTTAAAACTTTAAAAAAGGAAAGATGTTTCAAAGGAAGTTTCTTGATTTCCCGAAAAAGTTACATACTATCATCAACACGACTTTTATTACATACAATCCGAATGGCATGTTTTTGAGTTATTAGTAGAGGATGAATTTTATTCTTATTAGCTCCGCCCCAAGCGACTAAACCATATTGCAGCTTGGATTGAAAAATGCCATGATAAATACAAGTTAAAAGCTTTTTGGAGCAAAAAGTTCTTAAATGGTAAAGCTGTCTTATGGCAGCCAAGAGATATCGTTTGAGAGCAGTTGTGTGGTCCAACCAATTTACTCTCCAATCAACGACTAGTCCTAAATACTTAAAACTCTGCACAAAATCAAGTTTGAAACATTTAGAAGATTAAATATGCGAATCATTGAAAGTAAATCTGGGACGAAGAGCCACATGTTTCTTTGTCAATAGCAAATTTATCACATCCAGCGCCATGGAAGATAAAGTTGTCAAGATACAGTTCCTTCCCTCCAATATTGAAACACATAATTTTTGTTTTTTCACTCAAAATAAGCTTATGAATAAAAAACCAATGCCTTAAGAGACTTAGATCGTGATTAACCTCAGCCACAAAGTTAAAAACTGTATCACATTCGTAAGTACAAGCCATATCATCTGCAAAGGCTGTTGTTTTACTCAAAAAAGGCTGCAAAAAGATTGAATTTATGTAAATCAAGAACAAAATAGGTCCCAACACAGAACCTTGGGGAACACCTATATTGATTTTTATAAAAGAGCTAAACTTATTATTGAGTTTTACTCTTTGCTGTCTATCGGACAAATATGAAGCAAACCAATTATGAATAGAGCCTCTAAACCCACATTTATATAATTTAGAAAGTAATATTTCATGGTTGACCGTGTCAAAGGCTTTAGTTATATCAATGTAGAGAGAAGCTGTTGTTTTTTTATTGTTTAAACTATTGTAGATATTGGAGCAAAACTCCAAAAGTGCATCTTCGGTAGACCTTTCCTTCTCTAAACCGAAATTGAGAATCATTAAAGAAATTAATTTTTTTAGAAAGCTTAACATTCTAGATTTAACTATTTTTTCAAAAACCTTAGAAAACGACTGAAGCAGAGAAATTGGCCTATAATTGTTTAAATCAGATTTGTTACCTTTCTTAAATAGAGGTATAACTTCAGCATTCTTCAACTGGTCGGGAAAAATTCCAGCACTTATGCTTTTGTTAAAAATATGGCAGAGTATATCAACAATATTAAAAGCAACATTTTTCAAAAAAGTATAAGAGAAACAACCATCAGTGGCCGAATGAGAATTTTGTAATGAGAGGATAGTTTTATACACCTCAAAGGAAGATATAGGCTCAAAAAACATACTATGGCTGTAAGGTTTTTCTTTATACAAACAGTCACATTTTATATTATTGAGTCCATTATCCTCAATAGCAGTATTGCCAACGGAGCCAAAGAATTTGTTAAAAGCATTAGCTTTATCTTCTGAGTTGCTAATATCTATACCATCAATTACCAGGCACGAAATTTGATCAATATGACTAGTTCTATTTAATATACAGTGGACGTCCAATAGTACGTACTTTCGTTTCCATGAATTTCCAATTGTACGAATGGTAAACTTTTCGCATTGGCAGCTCTGTAATACGAATATAAAAAATATTTGCTATTCGATAATACGAATAACTGTATTTTTTGTAAGAAAAAAGTTTAACTTCGAAGTTTTTTATTTGTTTTTTTTCTGCTGTCAATTGCGAAATATTAAGTTGGTATCAGATTTTATAGTGATAACAAGTGCCACGTGTCGTGTGTTCTATATTTGCTACATACAAAATGTTCAAAGTAAAAGAAGTGAAAAAGAAGCAAATTTCTTTAGAAAATACAGTGGACGTCCAATAGTACGTACTTTCGTTTCCACGAATTTCCAATTGTACGAATGGTAAACTTTTCGCATTGGCAGCTCTGTAATACGAATATAAAAAATATTTGCTATTCGATAATACGAATAACTGTATTTTTTGTAAGAAAAAAGTTTAACTTCGAAGTTTTTTACTTGTTTTTTTTCTGCTGTCAATTGCGAAATATTAAGTTGGTATCAGATTTTATAGTGATAACAAGTGCCACGTGTCGTGTGTTCTATATTTGCTACATACAAAATGTTCAAAGTAAAAGAAGTGAAAAAGAAGCAAATTTCTTTAGAAAATAAGTTGAAAATTATTATTATATTTGTATTTTTTTCTTTAAATAAAAACTAATTTAAATTGAAATATCTGCATGTGTGTTATTTAAATTAAAAATGGAAAACCTGTCGTCCAATAATACGAATTTTCCAACATTACGAAAACGCCTGACATTATATAATTCGTACTATTGGACGTCCACTGTATTATTAACTAAATTCCATTCTCTTCTTACGTTTCCCTTAATTTTGTCGAATGCATTAATATAATATATGTTTTTTAACACGTGTCGTCTCAGCAGCAATAGCTTTGCAAAGGCGCCTATAGCTTTGTTTAAGATTAATGTCGCTAGGATTTTTGGTAACCTTTTTGTAAAGTTTGTTTTTAGAGTCTATTTTTGAAAGCAATTGAAAAGACATCCAGGGTTAAAGCTTTTTCGTTTAGAATTTTTTGGAGAAACTTTTTTTGAGCACCCCTGTGCATTTTCAGACAAAATGTCCATAAAGAGATCATAAGCCTTTGACGGATCTAGTTCAGAATATATAGAATTCCATGATTCGTACCTCAAAATATTGTTTAAGACCAAAAAATTAGGTTTATGAAACGAAAAATCGTAGTTTTCTGATACATTTGTTGGAGTTGATAAATTAACAAAACAAAGACATATCATGCAATGATCAGTAATGATCAGTAATCTTAAAGTCAGCCACCGAACTAAGGAAAGACAAACATGTTGAACTAGACCTAAAAAAGATATGATCAATGCAAATCGCTGATGTGTCTGAAAACCTAGTTGGCTCATTTATGGATGGTTCTAATCCATAAGAGGATAATAAAGAAAAGTAATTGTCCACAGTTACGGAGCCCTGCATTATGTCTAAATTCATATCACCTAAAAGAACACAGTTCGTTGATTGTTCACCGGAAATTAGGTTATGCAAATCATCAAAAAAAAAGCCATTATTTAAGTTTGCATGAAATCTATGTACGCAAATAAACGAAAATTGTTGATTACCAATGGAACAAGTTAGTTTTAAAACATCGGAACTACAAAGACTAAAGGAGCAAGAATCACAACTTAAACTCTTTGAGACAAAAGCACTTACACCACCAGCTGCATAGTCATTGTTACACGTTGCAAAGAATATGTAATATTACATATTCTATATATTAAAAAACGCGGCTTCGTCATCATAAATCCATGTTTCAGTAAGAAAAATTATATCCGGCTTATTAAGAAAAGATTCAATGTGCAGTAAGAAGCTGTCAAAATTTTTTCTCATACTGCGAATATTTTGGTGTATTAAAAAAAAGTTTTTAGAATTGTTTGGGCTAAAAGTGACGTTCTGAAACTTTACGCTGCTACAATTAGCAAGAGGAAGGTTGAATAAGTTTAAATTTGAATCAATGTTAACAACCATATTACATTATATTATTTAAATTTTCTAATGTATTTATCACTAAAGCATGATCACCTTCCTCTTTACGAATCAAGATTTTCCCATTTCTAACCCAAAGAAATTTGAACTGCCTATCTCTTTTTATTTTTAGAGCAGACTGAAAAAGTTTTCTTGATAAGCTCGACAGACTATCATTTATATAAATTTTTTTTCCATCATTTAAGCCAAACAATTCTGAACAGAGTTTTTTATTATACTTTTGCTTATTTTTCATTACTTGTTGCTTATTCAAAAGAGATATAAATTTAACACATAAAATATTCGTAGTTAAGTTTTGACCAGAAGCCCTAGTGTTTTTAATTTTTTTGACATAACAACTATAAATTTTCTCCTTAGTTAATTTTAAGTTTAAGCCATTATAGAATACATTTAGTGCACAATCTAGAGCGTTGTTATTATCAACATTCGGTACACCAACAATTTCAATGCACTTTTCTAATTGTTTGTTTTGTAATAAATTAACCTCATGCTGGAGCTCATTGACTCTTCCAAAAGGTAATTTTTGTCATTTTGGAGGGCATGAATCATTGAAAGAGCATTAGCATTGACTTTTTTAAGAGCGACGATTTCTTTGTAAACCATTTCCAAAGTTATGGCTTGCTCACTGCTTTCAGTTTCTTGAAGTGAACGTTGTTGTTGCTGATGTTGTTGTTGATTTTAAAGCTGATGTTGGAGCTGATGCTGTTTCTGTTTGAGATGCGTTGGATCCTCTCTTGGAGCAAACAAATTTTGCTGGGAGCGTAGTGGCTGATAAGAGATAGGCCGCTGTTGTATTTGGTGTTGTTGTTGTTGTTGTATGAGAATATTTTGATTTTCTTCACTGCTTCCATTATTCGCGAAATCAGGTACTAGTAATGGTGAAGAAGTAGTAGGAGGAGAGCGAATAGATTTTCTACGCACAGCCGAGCAAGAGTCGCATTTAAAACTTGTATTTGTTTTTTGCATATATTCTAAGTTCGCCGGCTCAATTTTAACGCACTTGCAGTGAAAAATCTCGTTACAAGTAGAGTAGCTATGCCGGTTCTGAAGCAAAAACGCGTGTATTTTCTTATGGGCCTCAAAATTCACAAAATTGTGCCCGACTGCGCAGTCGGCGTCGCTGCCCGCCCGATACGATTGTAGGGTGACGAGCAGTCGGCGTCGCTGCCGAAGCATGTAGTTGTTGTTGCAAATTGAAGATAAGCGTGGCGACTGCAACGTGTGTTGAGTACTGTGCAGTCGGTGCCTCTGCCCAGCCGATACGATTGTAGGGGACCGCAGCATGTGTTGAGTACTGTGCAGTCGGCGCCTCTACCCACCGATACGATTGTAGGTGGCTGCAGCGTGTATTGAGTACTGTGCAGTCGGCGTCTCTGCCCACCGATACGATTGTAGGGGGCCGCAGCGTGTGTTGAGTACTGTGCAGTCGGCGTCTCTGTCCACCGATAGGATTGTAAGGCGCCGAGTTTATACCGGTCGACACCGAAACATGTTGTTGTTGTTATTGCAATTCACATGTTTCTTTATTAATGCATATAATTTTTAGGTATTTTATAAATGAAAAATATAAAAATGTTATTATCACAGCCCCGGGATTGAACTCGGGCCGCAAGCATTAGAGTCGAACGCCTTAACACTGTGCTATTTCATCGTATGCTTCTTAATGAACAAAATGTAGATAAAAACATGTGTGTAGATAAAAACATGTGCTCAACATGAAGATAAGCGTGCACCGTTGCTGCTTGGGCTGGACGGACGGGCAAACCGCAAGCTCAGCACAATCACCATAAAGTTCTGCGCTCTCGCCTGAGCTCAGAGATTTATGGTGATTGTGCTGAGCGCGATAGGGGTCGGGGGGTGGTGCGGGCGGTGGGGGTAAGTGTTTACATCGGTCGACACCGAAACATGTTGTTGTTATTGCAATTCACATGTGCGCGGAGACCGCAGCTTGTGTTGCTTGATGAGGCCGATAGTAGGGTGACGAAAATATAATTGTTGCCAAAAATGTAGATAAGCGTAGCAATAGCAGCAGTAGCTTGGGTTGACTAATGGAAAGTCAAAGTATGAAAGCGGCAAAGGCGAAGCGTCACCGTAACCTCGAACTTGAGAATACAAACCATGACCATACTCAACTATGGCGATATAAATAAAACAAAAACAGGTTGATTTATTTATTTTTATTTTTTATTTATTATCAACTAAAATTACATGTATCGTATAATATATTGTTTAACATTTTTTTATTTAATTTTTAAAATATGCATATAATACTAAATTGTATATTTAATATTTAAACATGTAAATTAGGTATATTAATTTATTGCGTACTATTTATATTTTGAATTGAAATCTTAAAAATATCTTAGGCTGAATCCATAATATTAAAATGACACCACGGTAACGTTTCATAGCTATTTGCAATCAAAAATCGCTTATCATCATGAGGACTTAGCGCGATTTTTGATTGTGTAATAGTGCTAACTTTGTGTTGACGTGATTGTATCAAATTTTGTTGAACTATTTTTTCAATATTTTTGTTGAGACAATCAACATTCTCATCAAATGTAATTTTTGTCTTGACTATGTTTAACTTAACACCTTTCGCTTTTTTTGTTGCATCTTCACCCCCTACACGTATTGCGTTCATTTTAGAGCGAAGCCCAACAAATTCAGTCATAATGCGACCATTATTCTCATCTTTCATTAGACCCAACACTTTTTATTCACATGTGGAATGTTGTAAATATTCTCGAGGGGATAGTCGCTTGTATCAAAATATAATAAACAATCGCGTTTAATGATTTGATACAAGTCATTACAAGTCACCTCATAAATTAGAGAATCTGTATCGGTGTAACAAATGGTACAATTGGAGCCAAATTGGGGAGCCATATAACCATAGTGAAAATCATAAATTGTTGTTTTAGCCAAGTCTAAAATACACATACCTACATATATAGGTTTATTAAAAAATATCTCAGTTTTGTTTAGCTCAATGGCCATTAGATTTTCATCAAATATTGTTGAGGCTTTAAACTCAGGCTTAGCAATAAGGGCTTGAGCCCCATATCGACCAAACCACCTCGTCGTCAATTTGACAATACTATGTTTCCGAATGTTTTTCATTTACCAAACACTGCATTATTCATGAGTTTGAAAAGGTTTTTTTCAAACTCATTTTTAGCGGCCGTACGAAGAACTGTATTTAAGTCGATATAGGATTTCAACCATAAGGATTGTCTAAATTTCAGAATTTTATGAATTTTGGACAATCTTAACCCATATTTCAAAGCCTGCTTCAAATTCCGATAGTGTATAACGTATCTCTCAGAATCATCCAAAGTTGCCAACAGTTTCTTCTGTTTTGAACCTGGTGGTGTAATATGTTCAGGACAAAAAGGGAGATCTTTGTGGTAATCATGAATATTACTTGGATATTCTAGATCCACTTCAAGAATATAACCAATATCGGAATCATCAGGTATAGCCTCAACATTAAAATTGTTGACATCTAACAGCCAATCGAACTCACCGTGTGTGAGAAATTGCGACATTGCCCAACCATATTGATTGTTAATATCATAATACATTAAGTATTTAGATGGTTGGGCTTCATCATAATCACTCATGTACTTATTGTTGGCTTTCACATATCTCTTAGTACACTGACTGAGACCACCACGAATACCCCGCTCTACAAACATGAGCATATCAACATCAGTCAATAGCTCAAGGGTAATATCTGTATGCTTAAGCATTGCATCCCACGTATAACCGGGTAAAGTGAAATAATGTGCCGGGTCTAAGCCATATGTTTTATGACAACTTGCACGGAATTGCTCAAAAACATCAGCCAATAACAGCACATCAGTTTTTAAGTAAATATCTGAATATTCGCCCAAATTATTAATATTTAATTCAGTCCAGACTTTTTTTGCATGAGCATAATCCTCTGGGCTGATGTTTGTATCGTTAAGTTTATTATAGAAATTGTTTATTTCAGGTAATGATGTATCTAAAAATTTAGCTTCATCATCACAGTAATCGTATGGGAACACACCCTTACGAGTCAACAAATTAAATTGCGAGTTACTTAAATTTCCAAATTCTGATTTTAATATTGGAAAAATATTCAAATATGAGGCTACAGTTTCTAAGCTGCTCGCCATAAATCTAAAAGAATCAATAAATCGATATCTAATTGCATATTCATCAATGCGCTTAGTGAACGAGATATAGCGTTCTTTGTTTATGGGTAGAAGATCAATGCGGCCCTTTAAGTCTGTAGCCAAATTTTTAAATATAAAATGTGAGTCATAACCAGAGAGATTATGAAAGATTATTGGTATTGTATGTGTATCTTTGAAGTTGACATTGCAACCCATATGCGCTGAACCCCGGTAAATACCTGTAAGATGACAATGGTCACGCACTTTAACATCATCATCAGTAAATGATTTTTCACATATATGACATTTGTTGGCAAGCGCAAAATTTTGAATTTGCTGAACAGACATTTGCTCCATGGGTAGAGGACAAAGAAAGACCGTTTCAATATCTTCAGCAAATTGATTCAATTCTGAAACGAACCATTTAATACAATCTGCACTGCGATAGCTTTTATAAAACGATAACGTGGGGTCATATACACACTTAATATAAAAGCCTACACTGTATGGAATATGCTTTTGGTATGAATTTCCAGCATCAGATTTTGCTAAAATACATTCCAAGTCACAAATGGAGACATTATTTTATTACTAAAATTCTTAAAATGTACATACTTCTCCGCTTCCGTCGGCCTCCTTATCTTGCAATTATTGAGTTTGCTGCAGTCCTCTGTGTGCTGCTCCAACTTGATTGAAGAGTTGAAATAATGCAGACATCTGTCGCAGAAATATTTTTGATGTTCGTTGTTGGATGCCTGGCTAGATAATAGTCTGCTTAGGTTTTTTATCCATACATAATGATATGTGATTAGTTCATCATCATCATAGTCGCCAGCATCATCACCATCATCGTTGTTGTTATCTGCTTCCTCATAATATCTGCTCTGTACCATAAGCAAGTTAACATGACGATCCATCTTCTCCTTGGTTAGATAAGAGGGTAAAACAATTAACTTTTTTCTATTTTGTTTTAAAATATATATGTTGATGGAAATATTGTTTTGCCTCTCAAATCTAGGGACCTGCTTCACTGTTACCGGAAATTGAATGTTCGTCAAATCAAGGATGTCACGGTAATGCGGGTATGCTGTCTTACGATCAACATATCCATTCTTAGCTGGGTACAGAGCAGATATAACAGCCCAAGCAAAGCATGCATTGTCATCATTTTTTACGTTGATACATGACTTCTTGTTATAGATCTGTGTTGGAAGTGGAATATATGATGAACCCAGCTGTGGTGTGAATTTGTTGATGTTGACGGCTAAGTTTATAATTGCTGTTAACGCCCACCCACTATCCCTTTCCTGGAACTCTTCAAGCTTTTTAAGGAGGTTATTTTGGACATTCTCCATAAACCAATCGTCAATGTCAGTTTCTTGATAAATAGAAACGTTTTTAGTGGTTAGGAATTTCAATTCACTAATTTCTTCATTAGCTCTAATGATTCGAAATTCACCACAAAATATTGTATTCACTTTTAGAAACGTGAATTTTGACAACGGTTTTTTTATTATTCGTTTGAAGAGTCCTGCGCAATCCTCTAAGAACAACTTCGAATCTTTGTGAGCCAAGTTAGTGATGGCTCCAGTACATGCTCTGAAAATTATAATAAGATTTAAATTAATATATTATATCAAATTAAATTAAATAATATGGTGATGAAATTATTTAAAAATGACACTTACCGTCCACTGAACGCTGATTCAATTTCCACCCATTTAATACGGATAGAGGCCCAACTCGTCCTATTTGCCGTTTGGGAAAGGCCTGCACCGGTAGTAGAGTTAAGCACCTTTAACTTGGTGCGGTAACCTTCAACCAACAGAATTGCACATGTAGCATTCTGTTTCGGTCCAACATTTGTTGCCTTTCGTAAAATATTACGAAGGATTATCAAGTGTTTGGAGCACTCTTTAATGCTCTCCATCATGAGCGCACGATTATTTGCAGCATTCTCATACGCCGATTTAACAATTTTAACAATGTTGGTTATACGTTGTGCCATTTTGAAAAGTGAATGTTTCAACTCAACGTCTAAACAGGAATTAAACGAAATAAATATTGTTTCACATACTAAACCCCAAATTCAAACAAGTAATTTTTGCGGTTAGATAAAGATTGCGCTTTCATTTTTGAGTGTGTTTGTATTATTTTTATTTGAGCATCGAAAATAAGAATCTTAAGCATAAATGACCACAATTTACAGTATTAAAATTTTGATATCTAGTATAATTATAACTAATGTTTTTCCCTAAATATACAATTAATTGCTTCGGTGGATGCAAATTTCCGAAGCTGTCGAAATATTCGATTTGATTGTTGTTTTTCCAGTATGCTACCCAATGTGTGCCAGGTCCCTTTGAAGTATCCAGATTGATTATTCCACATTCTTTTTTAAAGGGTTCTTTGGAAGAGTGTCACACATAAACACACCTCTAAAATTTGGGATATCTTTCGCAAATTTTCTCAAGTCTACATCGGAAAGGGCTCTTTTGGGTAGCTTTATGAAAAATTTTGATTTTGATGAGGTTTTAAATAAAGTCCAAATCCCTTTTTATATGGTTTTAGAAACATGCCTTTTCCCATTGCAATAGACTCCATTTTACTGTTATGTCGTTTTGCTTCATTTAACTGCTCTTTTCCGGCTTTAACTGCATTGATTGCTTTTGTAACGCCAGATACTCCACCAGCTAGACCACTAAGTGCACCCAGTGCAGCGAATATTGGTGCAAGAGGAAGAAAACCTCCAGATTTAGGGAGCGGTATTACTCGAGGTGTCTTAACCAGAGATTTTTTTCCCTTAAAAATATTGTTTACAACTTTTCTTGAAATTTTAACGGCATCATCCAAATTTTTAGTTTTCTTAATTTTCATTTTAGCACTTTTTAAGGCGTGTCTAAATAGTTGATGCCCATTTACTTGAGGAGATCTCTTAGTTTTACTGTTAACGTTACCCATACCAAATTTTGCTTTCGCCTTCATAGCGTTAGTGACAAACCAAGCGTTTGATTTTTCACCAATACTGCTATCACTTGCGTTAACCCGCGGCCAAGCCTTTTCAGCTAAGATTCTATCAGCAATATGTCTTTTTTCCAAATCTTTGTTGTTTGCGTATACTATATCATGTTGTCTGCAAGCGGCATCCAAAAGATTGATTCCTTGATCACCTCTAGCTAATCGCTTCATCGTCAATGTCAGTTTCTTGACAAATAGAAACGTTTTTAGTGGTTAGGAATTTCAATTCACTAATTTCTTCATTAGCTCTAATGATTCGAAATTCACCACAAAATATTGTATTCACTTTTAGAAACGTGAATTTTGACAACGGTTTTTTTATTATTCGTTTGAAGAGTCCTGCGCAATCCTCTAAGAACAACTTCGAATCTTTGTGAGCCAAGTTAGTGATGGCTCCAGTACATGCTCTGAAAATTATAATAAGATTTAAATTAATATATTATATCAAATTAAATTAAATAATATGGTGATGAAATTATTTAAAAATGACACTTACCGTCCACTGAACGCTGATTCAATTTCCACCCATTTAATACGGATAGAGGCCCAACTCGTCCTATTTGCCGTTCGGGAAAGGCCTGCACCGGTAGTAGAGTTAAGCACCTTTAACTTGGTGCGGTAACCTTCAACCAACAGAATTGCACATGTAGCATTCTGTTTCTGTCCAACATTTGTTGCCTTTCGTAAAATATTACGAAGGATTATCAAGTGTTTGGAGCACTCTTTAATGCTCTCCATCACGAGCGCACGATTATTTGCAGCATTCTCATTCTGTTTCGGTCCAACATTTGTTGCCTTTCGTAAAATATTACGAAGGTTTATCAAGTGTTTGGAGCACTCTTTAATGCTCTCCATCACGAGCGCACGATTATTTGCAGCATTCTCATACGCCGATTTAACAATTTTAACAATGTTGGTTATACGTTGTGCCATTTTGAAAAGTGAATGTTTCAACTCAACGTCTAAACATGAATTAAACGAAATAAATATTGTTTCACATACTAAACCCCAAATTCAAACAAGTAATTTTTGCGGTTAGATAAAGATTGCGCTTTCATTTTTGAGTGTGTTTGTATTATTTTTATTTGAGCATCGAAAATAAGAATCTTAAGCATAAATGACCACAATTTACAGTATTAAAATTTTGATATCTAGTATAATTATAACTAATGTTTTTCCCTAAATATACAATTAATTGCTTCGGTGGATGCAAATTTCCGAAGCTGTCGAAATATTCGATTTGATTGTTGTTTTTCCAGTATGCTACCCAATGTGTGCCAGGTCCCTTTGAAGTATCCAGATTGATTATTCCACATTCTTTTTTAAAGGGTTTCTTTGGAAGAGTGTCACACATAAACACACCTCTAAAATTTGGGATATCTTTCGCAAATTTTCTCAAGTCTACATCGGAAAGGGCTCTTTTGGGTAGCTTTATGAAAAATTTTGATTTTGATGAGGTTTTAAATAAAGTCCAAATCCCTTTTTATATGGTTTTAGAAACATGCCTTTTCCCATTGCAATAGACTCCATTTTACTGTTATGTCGTTTTGCTTCATTTAACTGCTCTTTTCCGGCTTTAACTGCATTGATTGCTTTTGTAACGCCAGATACTCCACCAGCTAGACCACTAAGTGCACCCAGTGCAGCGAATATTGGTGCAAGAGGAAGAAAACCTCCAGATTTAGGGAGCGGTATTACTCGAGGTGTCTTAACCAGAGATTTTTTTCCCTTAAAAATATTGTTTACAACTTTTCTTGAAATTTTAACGGCACCATCCAAATTTTTAGTTTTCTTAATTTTCATTTTAGCACTTTTTAAGGCGTGTCTAAATAGTTGATGCCCATTTACTTGAGGAGATCTCTTAGTTTTACTGTTAACGTTACCCATACCAAATTTTGCTTTCGCCTTCATAGCGTTAGTGACAAACCAAGCGTTTGATTTTTCACCAATACTGCTATCACTTGCGTTAACCCGCGGCCAAGCCTTTTCAGCTAAGATTCTATCAGCAATATGTCTTTTTTCCAAATCTTTGTTGTTTGCGTATACTATATCATGTTGTCTGCAAGCGGCATCCAAAAGATTGATTCCTTGATCACCTCTAGCTAATCGCTTCATCGTCAATGTCAGTTTCTTGACAAATAGAAACGTTTTTAGTGGTTAGGAATTTCAATTCACTAATTTCTTCATTAGCTCTAATGATTCGAAATTCACCACAAAATATTGTATGCACTTTTAGAAACGTGAATTTTGACAACGGTTTTTTTATTATTCGTTTGAAGCGTCCTGCGCAATCCTCTAAGAACAACTTCGAATCTTTGTGAGCCAAGTTAGTGATGGCTCCAGTACATGCTCTGAAAATTATAATAAGATTTAAATTAATATATTATATCAAATTAAATTAAATAATATGGTGATGAAATTATTTAAAAATGACACTTACCGTCCACTGAACGCTGATTCAATTTCCACCCATTTAATACGGATAGAGGCCCAACTCGTCCTATTTGCCGTTCGGGAAAGGCCTGCACCGGTAGTAGAGTTAAGCACCTTTAACTTGGTGCGGTAACCTTCAACCAACAGAATTGCACATGTAGCATTCTGTTTCTGTCCAACATTTGTTGTCTTTCGTAAAATATTACGAAGGATTATCAAGTGTTTGGAGCACTCTTTAATGCTCTCCATCACGAGCGCACGATTATTTGCAGCATTCTCATTCTGTTTCGGTCCAACATTTGTTGCCTTTCGTAAAATATTACGAAGGATTATCAAGTGTTTGGAGCACTCTTTAATGCTCTCCATCATGAGCGCACGATTATTTGCAGCATTCTCATACGCCGATTTAACAATTTTAACAATGTTGGTTATACGTTGTGCCATTTTGAAAAGTGAATGTTTCAACTCAACGTCTAAACATGAATTAAACGAAATAAATATTGTTTCACATACTAAACCCCAAATTCAAACAAGTAATTTTTGCGGTTAGATAAAGATTGCGCTTTCATTTTTGAGTGTGTTTGTATTATTTTTATTTGAGCATAGAAAATAAGAATCTTAAGCATAAATGACCACAATTTACAGTATTAAAATTTTGATATCTAGTATAATTATAACTAATGTTTTTCCCTAAATATACAATTAATTGCTTCGGTGGATGCAAATTTCCGAAGCTGTCGAAATATTCGATTTGATTGTTGTTTTTCCAGTATGCTACCCAATGTGTGCCAGGTCCCTTTGAAGTATCCAGATTGATTATTCCACATTCTTTTTTAAAGGGTTTCTTTGGAAGAGTGTCACACATAAACACACCTCTAAAATTTGGGATATCTTTCGCAAATTTTCTCAAGTCTACATCGGAAAGGGCTCTTTTGGGTAGCTTTATGAAAAATTTTGATTTTGATGAGGTTTTAAATAAAGTCCAAATCCCTTTTTATATGGTTTTAGAACAGTGATGGGCACACACATACTATCACATACTTTGCTTGTGTGTGAAGCAGAGAAAAACGAAGATCAAGTTGACGGTTGCCAGTTTTACACTGAAAAAAACATTCAACTGTCGAAAAGAAAAGATTTTGGTTGCTTCTTTAGTATATAATTTTATTTAAACTTTTTTATAAACATATTCACTTATACAAATAATACAAAAAATATACAGAAAATAAAAAATATACATACACTGAAAAAAAAAGTTAGCTTAAAATTAAACACAATGTGTTCACAAAATGTGTTGTTAATTTGACTTCTTTTTCATATGTTTTTCAAAATTTTTAAATACATTTGCTCTTACTTTGACGAAATTTGTTGCAAGCTATTTTTTAAACACAAATATCGTCAAATTAATAACAATTGTCGTCAATTTTAAAACATTTTTTTTCAGTGTATGTATAAACAAAATAAGCTAACAAATTAAGCTAACGTCGGGATAAGGGAATATTTTCGCAAAGCCCCAAAGTTTCATTGCATTTTTCACCAAAACATTTTAAAACATCTGATGTTAAATTTAAAAAAAAATACCGTCGTCAGATGGGCGGCAATGCTTTGCCAAAGCCAAGGCTACGGTATATGATGCTTTTTTTAGAGACAAATTGTTATTTTCATTCAATGGATGCCTTTCCTGATGATCACTATGAGCCTCATCTACCATAGAATTGGCAGGTAGCCCACCTTTATCAACCATAAGTATTAAAAAAATTTTGCTTTTAACTCTAAAATTTTTGTTGTTCGTTCACCCCCCGTTAACTTAGTAAAATTTTCATGGCTAGAGAATTAAAATTTTCATGTCTTCTTAAACAAAACATATTATTGCGACTCATAATGCGATAACAAATCATGCATTGCAAGTCACCATCATCGTTTTCCATAAAAAAGAAATAATTTTTCCACTCTTCAGGGGACATTTTTCTCTCTGTATTTTAAAAAATTGCGCAGCGAAGTCTTAACTTAGCAAGTGCTGAATATCAACTGAATTGATTTGCTTAGCGAAAATGTAAACAAAGCAACAGCCGAACGCACACGATCGAAAGCCACACGAAGGAGCTTATAGAGTACTTGTGTCGACGTCGCGCAAGCAGCATTCTGTTTCAAAACACGCGTGTTTGATAATTTAAATTGTGCCCTTCGCTGTTTTAGAAACATGCCTTTTCCCATTGCAATAGACTCCATTTTACTGTTATGTCGTTTTGCTTCATTTAACTGCTCTTTTCCGGCTTTAACTGCATTGATTGCTTTTGTAACGCCAGATACTCCACCAGCTAGACCACTAAGTGCACCCAGTGCAGCGAATATTGGTGCAAGAGGAAGAAAACCTCCAGATTTAGGGAGCGGTATTACTCGAGGTGTCTTAACCAGAGATTTTTTTCCCTTAAAAATATTGTTTACAACTTTTCTTGAAATTTTAACGGCATCATCCAAATTTTTAGTTTTCTTAATTTTCATTTTAGCACTTTTTAAGGCGTGTCTAAATAGTTGATGCCCATTTACTTGAGGAGATCTCTTAGTTTTACTGTTAACGTTACCCATACCAAATTTTGCTTTCGCCTTCATAGCGTTAGTGACAAACCAAGCGTTTGATTTTTCACCAATACTGCTATCACTTGCGTTAACCCGCGGCCAAGCCTTTTCAGCTAAGATTCTATCAGCAATATGTCTTTTTTCCAAATCTTTGTTGTTTGCGTATACTATATCATGTTGTCTGCAAGCGGCATCCAAAAGATTGATTCCTTGATCACCTCTAGCTAATCGCTTCATCGTCAATGTCAGTTTCTTGACAAATAGAAACGTTTTTAGTGGTTAGGAATTTCAATTCACTAATTTCTTCATTAGCTCTAATGATTCGAAATTCACCACAAAATATTGTATTCACTTTTAGAAACGTGAATTTTGACAACGGTTTTTTTATTATTCGTTTGAAGAGTCCTGCGCAATCCTCTAAGAACAACTTCGAATCTTTGTGAGCCAAGTTAGTGATGGCTCCAGTACATGCTCTGAAAATTATAATAAGATTTAAATTAATATATTATATCAAATTAAATTAAATAATATGGTGATGAAATTATTTAAAAATGACACTTACCGTCCACTGAACGCTGATTCAATTTCCACCCATTTAATACGGATAGAGGCCCAACTCGTCCTATTTGCCGTTCGGGAAAGGCCTGCACCGGTAGTAGAGTTAAGCACCTTTAACTTGGTGCGGTAACCTTCAACCAACAGAATTGCACATGTAGCATTCTGTTTCGGTCCAACATTTGTTGCCTTTCGTAAAATATTACGAAGGATTATCAAGTGTTTGTAGCACTCTTTAATGCTCTCCATCACGAGCGCACGATTATTTGCAGCATTCTCATTCTGTTTCGGTCCAACATTTGTTGCCTTTCGTAAAATATTACGAAGGATTATCAAGTGTTTGGAGCACTCTTTAATGCTCTCCATCATGAGCGCACGATTATTTGCAGCATTCTCATACGCCGATTTAACAATTTTAACAATGTTGGTTATACGTTGTGCCATTTTGAAAAGTGAATGTTTCAACTCAACGTCTAAACATGAATTAAACGAAATAAATATTGTTTCACATACTAAACCCCAAATTCAAACAAGTAATTTTTGCGGTTAGATAAAGATTGCGTTTTCATTTTTGAGTGTGTTTGTATTATTTTTATTTGAGCATCGAAAATAAGAATCTTAAGCATAAATGACCACAATTTACAGTATTAAAATTTTGATATCTAGTATAATTATAACTAATGTTTTTCCCTAAATATACAATTAATTGCTTCGGTGGATGCAAATTTCCGAAGCTGTCGAAATATTCGATTTGATTGTTGTTGTTCCAGTATGCTACCCAATGTGTGCCAGGTCCCTTTGAAGTATCCAGATTGATTATTCCACATTCTTTTTTAAAGGGTTTCTTTGGAAGAGTGTCACACATAAACACACCTCTAAAATTTGGGATATCTTTCGCAAATTTTCTCAAGTCTACATCGGAAAGGGCTCTTTTGGGTAGCTTTATGAAAAATTTTGATTTTGATGAGGTTTTAAATAAAGTCCAAATCCCTTTTTATATGGTTTTAGAAACATGCCTTTTCCCATTGCAATAGACTCCATTTTACTGTTATGTCGTTTTGCTTCATTTAACTGCTCTTTTCCGGCTTTAACTGCATTGATTGCTTTTGTAACGCCAGATACTCCACCAGCTAGACCACTAAGTGCACCCAGTGCAGCGAATATTGGTGCAAGAGCAAGAAAACCTCCAGATTTAGGGAGCGGTATTACTCGAGGTGTCTTAACCAGAGATTTTTTTCCCTTAAAAATATTGTTTACAACTTTTCTTGAAATTTTAACGGCATCATCCAAATTTTTAGTTTTCTTAATTTTCATTTTAGCACTTTTTAAGGCGTGTCTAAATAGTTGATGCCCATTTACTTGAGGAGATCTCTTAGTTTTACTGTTAACGTTACCCATACCAAATTTTGCTTTCGCCTTCATAGCGTTAGTGACAAACCAAGCGTTTGATTTTTCACCAATACTGCTATCACTTGCGTTAACCCGCGGCCAAGCCTTTTCAGCTAAGATTCTATCAGCAATATGTCTTTTTTCCAAATCTTTGTTGTTTGCGTATACTATATCATGTTTTCTGCAAGCGGCATCCAAAAGATTGATTCCTTGATCACCTCTAGCTGATCGCTTCTTTAATTTTGTACCAGGTCCACAAAATTGATAACCAGGTAAATGAAGTTCAATCGGAAGTTTGTCTGTTAAATTATTCAGAATACCTTTTCCAATGAAGGATGGAGGAAGACTGATTTCCTTTTTATAAATAATTAGCATTAATATTTAGACTTTTTCGATCAGAGGTTGTAATCAAAGTGATGTAAAATCAATAAAATGACCTGATTATATATGACATAATTTAGTAGTTGACATAATGCGGTTCTTAAAGCAACGTAAAACGCTTGATGTAAAGAATATTGATGGCAAATTAAATACATCAAATATATTAAGACATAGCTCATTACTACCAAACTCTATTCGTGGTCTTATTGTGGGACCGTCAAATTGTGGAAAAACAAATGTGATGATAAGTCTTATTGAAAGCCCCAATGGATTGAAATTTAAAAATATTTACTTATACTCAAAGTCAGCACAGCAACCAAAGTATCAATACTTGGAGCGTCTAATTAAACCTATTAAGGAGATAAATTTTTCAATATTTTCCCATAATGATGACGTCATAGACCCAGATGAAGTACAACCGCACTCAATATTTATATTCGACGATGTAGCTTGCGAGAAACAAAATCATATACGATCTTACTTCTGTATGGGTCGTCATAAAGATGTTGATAGCTTTTACTTATGTCAAACTTATACACGTATACCAAAACATTTGATTCGTGATAATGCTAATATGATTATATTGTTTAAACAGGATGAAATGAATACAAGACACATCTACAACGATCATGTTGGTTCTGATATGTCTTTTAAGACTTTCCATAAGCTATGTTCAAAGTGTTGGAGAGAAAAATATGGATTTTTAGTTATTAATAAATATGATGACATGAATAATGGTCGCTATAGAAAAGGATTCGATGTTTTTATTGGCTTATAAAAGAAACAGAATAGATATCTAAAAATCAGTACAACAACTGCTGCGCAACTGATCACACAGACGGCTAAACTGATCTGTTCGATAAAACAGCTAACTACTAAACTGATCTGTTCTATAAAACGGCAACTGCTAAACTGATCTGTTCGATAAAACAGCTGTTAAACTGACCTGTTTATCTGTTTACCCTGTTTATATATACACCTATCAATATGAGTGAAAAACTAGTCAAGAATCTTATTAAAACACGAAATATTTTGAAAAAGAAATTTAAAAGTATTCAACTGGGAGAAGTTGCAAGTGATAAGCTTTTGGAAAAAACATTTAAACCTATATCAAAACCATTGCAGGAAATACTTCAATCAACTAATAAGAGAAAGATAGTGAAAAATGAAAAGGATTCAGATAATTCTTTCAAAGATACTAAAGTTGCTACCAGCACACCATTTAAACAGAGCCAGCATGATTATAATACATTTTCTCCAAGCTTTGATGACAAGGAAATCGAGAAAAGTTCATCAGCATTTAAATCATTTGATGTTGATGACGGTGATGATGATGCTGATGATGATACTCATTATGATGGTAATGATGATAGTGATATGGAAAATGATGATGTCACTATTTCAATAAATCCAAATCAAAGTATTCAATACGATTTATCTAAAGTTAATTTAAACGAATTCGATAAAACCTACGGCCCCCGCAAGGATAAAAATCAGATATGGAGACTGGGTAATGTGCCAATTACTTTTGATTCAACCAATATAACTATAGGCAATTCAAAATGGATCTTTACTCCAGGTTTATATGAACTATTAGTTTACAAGGAACCAATCAGTTTTAATGAGGCAGATTTAAATACTTACAAACAAATATTAGAGATGACTAATGCTCATAAACGAAATAACAATAACAATGAACAAATTAAAGGAAATCGCTCAAAGAAATATACGGCGATTATAAGAAAATTATTTAAAGAAAAAGTTCATAAAGGTAAAGGTTTGATGAAGTTGAATACAAACAAATTAATTTATATATATTGGGATGACCCCAACGAACTAGTTGATAGATAACGTCTTTTGATCTCATCATCAATAGCTGGTCACTCAAATCATAATAACGAAATATTTTCAATTATTGAAGAATTGAGAGAAGCAAAAATTATTGTATAAATAGTCTGCAAATGTTTCTGTGAATACGTATTTGATTGAAAAGGTTATTAAAACAAATGGACGGCAAGTTTACGTTAAATGGTTAGGATTTTCCAATCTACATAATTCATGAATAAATAAAGATGAAGTTTAGCAACAACAACAATATACCTAATTACTTTTGATTGTAATACATACAAATTATATATCTGAATACACATACTCAATAAAGCTGAATAAAATTTAAAACATTTTAATCATATGTGTTTTTATTTCCATATTAATTTACAAAATTTTAAATAAATTAGTTGTTTAATTCTGTTTTTCTACACCATCATCATCATCATCATCTTCTTCAGAGCTTTCATGCAAGTTTTTGTAGAATATATTTCCATTTTCCCTCTTCTTCTTTTTAATGGCTAGGGAAAATGTGCCATCCATGTCTGTGGTTTTCATTAGAATGTGTAATGTCTCATTTAAATAATCCATCTGATTCTTAGTGATAATCAGAAATCTTTTCGGTAAATAAATATGAAATTCTTTATTTACAAGACATCTTATGCTTTCCCCATATTTTGTATCTACTCTCGCGATTCTGTTTACTTCATATGGAACGTTTACTTCCATATCCTTTAAGGGTAAGTATTTAATGCTAGTATTTTGAAAAAGATTTTTTAAACTTGTTTTCATATTTTCTTTTTTCTTTAAACTATTCACCGTGACAGATATATTTAGACTGACTCTCGATATTTATAAAATTACTTATTGAACATATTGTATTCTATTATTAGACGATTTCTTATCAGTTGCATCCGGTTATTTAACAATTTTTTATAAGTTGCGGTTAACTGACGATTTCTTATCAGTTGCATCCGGTTATTTGTCAATTTTTTATAAGTTGCTGTTTTTTTTTTTTTTTTTGTTGTTGTTGTGTGAAGAATCTTATCATTATTTTTTTCATACAGTTGTGTTGTGAAGCATACCTTGCGGTTTTGAAGTGTATCTTGTGAGTTGGGTGTGTGATTATTGTTGTTGTGTTAATGATCTTATCACTATTTTTTCGCAGAGTTGTGTGTTAGTTGCTATGACTTGTTGAATTTTCTTTCATCTAGAAATTCGAATAGAAAAACAATGTTCCAGCATAATGTCTTCAAATAAAAATACTATAAATACAAAGTTGCGATCAGGCATCAGCAAATTTTATTTGTAAAGAGTGAGATATAATTTTATAGGTGAGAATTTGGGTGTTAGGATAATGTTGTAATAGGATCATTAAAGAAAGATATACTGTAAACTAATTTTATTTTTTCATCCCTACGTTATTAAAACCAAAACCGCGATATTGGATGGATAATAACAATTTATACTGTGAGCATATTTAGTTGAATTCTAGCAATCAATGTATCAACACCTATAAACTGAACGCATCATTATGAAGAATTTTGCTTGTGAAAATTGTGGAAAAATATTTTTAAATTCAAGTAGCATGCGACGCCATATAAGAAATATGTAGCTGTAAATTGCGTAGCAATAATATTGATGTCGAACGGATGGGTAAAGTCATTATTAAAAAAGACCTAAAAGCACGCCCTAACATTAAATCTAATTCAATAGATGAAGTCAACTTACGGCATGAGCAATATTTAGATGGGAATGAGAAGGTGTCGCCTAGTAATAGAAATGGGGTTATAACACTAGCTGGCGTTAAACCGGAACGGTCTGCAGATAATACTAAAATTGGGATTTGCAAACCAACGTTTGTGTTGCAGTTAAATTTTGTGCTGGATGGAATGTATCTGGCATTATTCAAACATCATAGTTTTGGTGTTGAAGCCCAAAAGTTTTTAATGGAAAAGTATTATGCGGACTCGTTTATGCAATATGCTAAAAAGACTCTAAAAAATGATGGTGATGTACCTGCAAGAATAATAGCACAGTTTAAATATATTGGTCGTAATAATGAACATAAGATTGATATCATAGAGTTTAACATTATCTTGAATGGAGCAAGTATAGCAACCGACTACAACAATAAGATTGTCCTACCAATTATTCAACAAATGCTGGAGTTTGAGAAAGAAAAAGATGTAATCGTTTTAAATATATGCCATATAAAAGTCTTTTTACAAAATCTAAAACCATTGGAGCAAAGAGCAAAGCATCAAATTATTTATATGAATATAATGAATGATGCTTCTAATTTACATTATATTGCGAATAATGATATCACTGGGTTTAGAAATGTATAATTCAATGATTTCCACATATTTTATACATGCAGATTTTAATAAAGAATATCAATAAGACGTTAATAAAATAAAAAAATGCTAAACAATATATTATACGATACATGTAATTTTAGTTGATAATAAATAAAAAATAAAAATGTATAAATCAACCTGTTTTTGTTTTATTTATATCGCCATAGTTGAGTATGGTCATGGTTTGTATTCTCAAGTTCGAGGTTACGGTGACGCTTCGCCTTTGCCGCTTTCATACTTTGACTTTCCATTAGTCAACCCAAGCTACTGCTGCTATTGCTACGCTTATCTACATTTTTGGCAACAATTATATTTTCGTCACCCTACTATCGGCCTCATCAAGCAACACAAGCTGCGGTCTCCGCGCACATGTGAATTGCAATAACAACAACATGTTTCGGGGTCGACCGATGTAAACACTTACCCCCACCGCCCGCACCACCCCCCGACCCCTATCGCGCTCAGCACAATCACCATAAAGCTCTGAGCTCAGGCGTGAGCGCAGAACTTTATGGTGATTGTGCTGAGCTTGCGGTTTGCCCGTCCGTCCAGCCCAAGCAGCAACGGTGCACGCTTATCTTCATGTTGAGCACATGTTTTTATCTACACACATGTTTTTATCTAAATTTTGTTCATTAAGAAGCATACGATGAAATAGCACAGTGTTAAGGCGTTCGACTCTAATGCTTGCGGCCCGAGTTCAATCCCGGGGCTGTGATAATAACATTTTTATATTTTTCATTTATAAAATACCTAAAAATTATATGCATTACTAAAGAAACATGTGAATTGCAATAACAACAACAACATGTTTCGGAGTCGACCGGTATAAACTCGGCGCCTTACAATCCTATCGGTGGGCAGAGACGCCAACTGCACAGTACTCAACACACGCTGCGGCCCCCTACATTCGTATCGGTGGGCAGAGACGCCGACTGCACAGTACTCAACACACGCTGCGGCCACCTACAATCGTATCGGTGGGTAGAGGCGCCGACTGCACAGTACTCAACACATGCTGCGGTCCCCTACAATCGTATCGGCCGGGCAGAGGCGCCGACTGCACAGTACTCAACACATGCTGCGGTCCCCTACAATCGTATCGGCCGGGCAGAGGCGCCGGCTGCACAGTACTCAACACACGTTGCAGTCACCACGCTTATCTTCAATTTGCAACAACAACTACATGCTTCGGCAGCGACGCCGACTGCTCGTCACCCTACAATCGTATCGGGCGGGCAGCGACGCCGACTGCGCATTCGGGCACAATTTTGTGAATTTTGAGGCCCATAAGAAAATACACGCGTTTTTGCTTCAGAACCGGCATAGCTACTCTACTGTTACAGAGAACGCACCTTATTTTTGCCTGATGGCGCTCAACTTTAGCTTTACATAAACAAGGTATATTAAAATTATATTTAGTTTTGGAATATTATGGTGATAAGAGTGTATAATTGATATTTGTATAATTGTTTTGTGTAGCTTTTTTTAAGTATTTTTTATAGCTTGGTCTATATTAACACTATTTTTTTTTGTTGTGTTATTTATTGTATTTTTTCTTTTGCACTACGGAGAGACAAAGCACAGACGTGTTCACTCCACGGCGATTCTAACAAGGAGTCACATCGGGCCTCTTCTCTTTCTACTTTTCATAAATGATTTCCCAACTATAATTATGCATTTTAACGTCTTGATGTACGCTGACGACGTCAAACTATTTCTTTCCTACAAAAATTAATATGACGCCGAATTCTTACAAATTGACATCAATAATCTTTATAACTTTTATATTTTTTAAGAAATATAAAAAGTCAGGCTCTAATTTAGACTTCGCTTCCTATTCCTCTTGTCGTTACAGATATCAACTATTAAATAAACAATGCTACTCTGCATATATAGCCAATATAAAAATTCAATTCAAAGATAATCCGAAACTTTTCTACACTTTTGTCAGCTCAAAACGAAAAACCTGCAGCTTCCCACCTCTTATGAAATTCAATCATGAAGAAGCATCTTGCTACATCGAAGTTTCCAACATGTTTGCAAACTTCTTTAAAACAACCTACTCCGATATACCATTGAGCATGAGTCTTGAATATACTTACCTACCACCAGTTAACTCTTTTGAAACCCCCATAATAGATTCTAATATAGTTATGCATTACCTTCAACAAGTTAAATCTTCTTTTACTACTGGTCCTGACGAAATCCCGAGCTGCATTTTAAAGCATTGTTCTAATAGTTTGTGTTCTCCCCTATCAAAAATTTTTAACTCATCCTTGCACATCGGTCATTTTCCCAATCTATGGAGAAAATCTTATATAATACCTATTCATAAATCCGGTTCAAAAATTGATGTTTCCAATTACCGAGGTATCGCAAAACTAAGCGCAATCCCTAAGTTATTTGAGAAAATTATAACTGATCAAATAACCCACGTCGTATCTTCCTCCATTTCCACCTCTCAACATGGTTTCTTAAAGGGAAAATCTACGATAACTAACCTCTTGGAGTTTACTACGCGTGTCATTAAAGGTTTTACTTTAGGACGACAGACTGACGTTATTTATACAGACTTTAGCAAAGCTTTCGATAGTGTTAATCATTATCTTCCCGTCAAACTATTACACTGGATTAAATCGTACTTGTCGAATCGTTCACAAAAAGTTTTATATAAGAATTGTATGTCAAAAAATATTTTGGTCACATCTGGTGTTCCTCAGGGAAGTCATCTTGGTCCGGTTTTATTTTTACTGTTTATAAATGACCTTCCTGCTGTAATAAAACACTGTAACGTCTTAATGTACGCCGATGACGTAAAACTTTTTCTAACTTACAAATCGCCTGAAGAACAACAACTCTTACAATTCGATTTAAATAGTCTAGTGGAGTGGTGTAATTTAAACCTTTTAAAATTAAACTTAAAAAAATGTAAGCAAATGACATTCTCACGCCGAATTGTTAATAGTATAAATTACACTATAAATAATACCAACTTAGAAATTGTACACAGTTTTCTTGACTTAGGTGTAATTATGGATCCTAAACTTCGTTTCAATCTTCAAGTTAATTTGGTGGTAAATAAGGCTAGAGGTGTCCTTGGTTTCATTAAAAGATGGGCTAAAGAATTCAACGATCCTTTCACTACTAAGATACTTTATACCTCTCTTGTTAGACCAATTCTTGAATATGCATCTGTAATATGGAACCCTCAATACAATGTCCACATCGATGCATTAGAATCGGTCTAAAAACAATTCTTACTTTTTGCTTTACATTATCGTTGGAACCCCAATATTATTCTTCCCCCTTATGAAACACGCCTCAAAATTATTTCCCTGCCTTCCTTAAGAAGCAGAAGAATTATGCTCAATGTCTCTTTTTTATACAAATTACTCAGTGGTGATATAGACTCACAATACCTCCTTTCTTCATTAAACTTCAACATCCCCAGGAGCGGAGCCAGACATTTCCAGCTTTTTAAGTTGAGTCACTGCACTTCTAATTATGCCCTTCACGACCCTTTGCGATGTATGTGTAGTGATTTCAATGGCAA
Organism: Pherbina coryleti; assembly: GCA_943735915.1. NCBI lineage: Eukaryota > Metazoa > Arthropoda > Insecta > Diptera > Sciomyzidae > Pherbina > Pherbina coryleti. The sequence continues at coordinate 87,990,610 of OX030948.1, forward strand.
CTTGAACTTGATAAATTTTTCTGACTCGGTGGATGTCTTAAAACGTAAAATTATATTACATTTGAATACTTAACGCATTCATTGCGATAACAAAAATAGCTCGCGATAATTGTGTAGATTTTACGATTTAACATATAAGCATTATCGAATTTGATAAATACTTTAAGCTTTCGTTTTATTTAGTTTCGTTGCTTAATTTTTTTCATGAAATTATTTTACATCTTTAGTTCTATAGCTCGTTTAAAATGGGACCATGTATACCGTATCCCTCGGCTTGGTGTGTCAGAGTGTATCTCTTTTCCATACAAGTTTTTACCTGCGTTGGCCCAAATGCATATCCAAATAATAACTTTAGCTCGGTGTTCCCCTATTTCAGTGACCCGAATATATAAATATATTGTGCCTGCATAATATATACTTGTATATCTGTGCTATGTTTGGTATTGGTTTGGTGTTTGAGAGTTGCATCTCTTTTCCACGTAGGATCTTGGGTTGGACAGTGGCCCCAAGCCGAATGACAACAATTATAAATGCGGTTATATATAGTCTAATAAACTACTTTGGATGTTGTCTTGTATTCCCGTGTGTTATGAAGAATGTGCTTTTATTCGATGATGCTTATTATGTTTACATAAGCACAAAAATTTCTCAAATTTCAAATTTCAAATATCTTTATTTAATTTTAATTTCCGCTGAAAGGCCAAGCAATTGTGCTTAGTGGAGGCTTTTATTTGCCAACAGGTGGTAGGTTTTAGCACGTAGGTGCATTCTATTCAGTCCGGCTGATCTGGGAACTTCTTAGAATGTAAATCGTGCATGCGTATGGCACGGGTCATACGTATCTATGAAGATTTCCTACTTCCGGGCGAATCCAAAAAAAAAAAAAAAAAAACTGGTGTAAAGTAAATCATCTGAATCTCAATATGAAAAAATGTAAGTACATAACCTTCTTGCGTAAGCCAGGGCTAAGGCGCACGTACAAAATCTGCGATTACACATTAGAATCTTTAGATAGTTTCCATGATCTTGGAGTTACCATGGATCCTAAACTTCGCTTTCAAATTCATATAACTAAAATAATAAATAGAGCACATAGTACCCTAGGATTTATCAAACGATGGGCAAAAGAGTTTAATGATCCCTTTATATCGAAATCTTTGTTTACTTCACTAGTGCGGCCTATCTTAGAATATGCCTCAATTGTATGGTGTCCAAGATATGGTTGTTACATTGACGACATTGAATCAGTTCAGAAAAAATTTCTTCTGTTCTGCTTAAGCAATTTATACTGTAGAACTGATTTTCATCTTCCACCTTATGAATATCGATTACAGCTATTAAATCTTGCAACTTTAAAAAATCGGAGAACTGTGCTTAATGTTAGTTGGATTGTTAAACTTCTGCATGGATATGTTGACAGTCCATATTTATTAAGTAAAATTTACTTTAATATTCCTATTCGTCCTAGAAGATCTTTTGAGTTACTTTACATGCACTTTTGCAGAATAAACTACTTGCAAAATGAACCGCTGAGAAGTGCTTGCGGTGACTTTAATTTTGTTTCAGATGTAATTTCTTTAAATGAATCCATGTACTCAATTAAACTTAAGATTCTAGATTATCTCCAGTACCGAGGTTGATTTGGATTATGCTCTCAAAAGAATACTTTAAATTCTCCTGGATATGTTTGGCAATACTATCAAGTTTTTATATTTTATACATGATTATCCGGCATATGCCGGAGGTAGACCCCGTCCGTCTACCTTTGCATATGTGAGCTTTGCTCTAATCTCTTTTTACATGAATCTACATACATTATACACAGAACTTGATTATCAGCCTCACCTATGTGAGCACTGCTCTAATCAATTGATATAGTAAATATCAAGATGTGATCCGGAATATGCACTTAACATCATACCTGGGAATTTACACCAAGCTGATTAAATTCAAACATGACTATCCAGAGCGAGACCATGTCCGTCTCGCCTGGCATATGCCGGAGGTAGACCCCATCCGTCTACCCTTGCATATGTGAGCTTTGCCCTAATCTCTGTTTACAAAAATCTACACACATAATAGAACTTGATTATCAGCCTCCAATATGTGAGCACTGCTCAAATCAATTGATCTATTAAATATCAAGATGTTGATCCAGAATATATATGCAACCTAACATCATACATCATATCATAAGTAACCCAATTTATTTTTATTCTTATATATTAAATCTGAAATCCTTTAAATGAATATTAAAATGTATAAGGAAATGTATAGTATATAAGTTAACAGACAAATTGTACAATTTTTTAAAATGCTATAAAGCCTTAGGGCTTAGCATTCAATAAATAATAATAATAATATCTCATTTTTTATCGACAGTGGATTGGCGTGTATGTTTTGGTGATTTTTTGTCACTGAATTATGAGTTTTTTATTGAAATAATAAATGAAGCATTTACTAGCTTTGTTCCTATTAAAAAGGTAAAAAAAAGTCCTAAGTCCGAGTGGTTCAACAAAACCCTTTCAAAACTAAAAAATCGAATGAACAAATTGTTCAAAAGAAGTAAAATTAATCCATCTTTACGTCAAAACTACTTATATGCACGCAGAGAATACGAATCTCTTAAAGAATTGCTCTATAAATCTCTTCTTAATAAACTGGAATCAGATATCAGAGGGAATCCGAAGAATACCTGGAATTTCTTGAATAAAAAAAAATACGAAAGGGTGTCCTAAAAATATGTTCTTCAACGAGAAAACTGGTAATAAATAGCACTCAAGATGTCGCAAATCTGTTTGCTGCTTACTTTCAATCAAATTTTTTATTAGATGACAGTGACAACCATAACCACTATTTTTACTATAATGGCAAGCCTATTACTGATATGGGTTCGTTAGTTCTTTCTGATGAAGATGTCCTACAAGAATCACTCACTCTAGACGTCAACAAAGGAATTAGCCGAATTGATATCTGTAAAGAATCCATTATAGTCCCTATTCATAAGTCTGGCTCTAGGTAAAATATCTCAAACTATCGGCCTATATCAAAACTACCTTTGATTCCAAAAGTATTTGAGGCAATTGTCAAAAAGCGCATTTATGCTAGAGTTAAAAATTCAATCTCTGATTCTCAACATGGTTTTGTCACCGGGAAATCTACGTCAACTAATCTAACACTGTTTTTTCACTTCATAAGATCTAAAATGGCAATCAAGTTGATGTAATTTTTACTGATTTTGTCAAAGCGTTTGATAGAGTTCAACACTCTATTCTAGTAAAAAAACTTTCTCAAATGGGGTAAGTATCATTCCTCTTTGTTAGCCTGGCTCAGGAATTACCTTTCTGACCTTATCAAGTTGTTCGTATAGGTAACTGTTACTCGAAATCCATTACAAACCATTCTGGAGTGCCACAAGGAAGCCACTTCGGACCACTCTTGTTTGTTTTGTTCATTAATGATCTCCCAAACTTTTTACAGCATACAAAATGCTTAATGTATGCCGATGATTCTAAACTTTTCACTTCAGTTTCATCACACTCAGACCATCTGAGGCTTTAAATTGATCTCAATAACATGAATAAATGGTGTTCAACCAATAAACTCTATTTAAATGTGGCCAAGTGTAACATAATGACTTTTTATATGATAAAAAAGCCAATTTTTTTTAATTACTCAAGCGGAAACAGTGATCTTTCACGTGTTGAGTCTGTGGTTGTTCACGTATTTAGTTGTGGTGGTTCACAGTTGTGGTGGTTCACCAATTTAGTTGCAGTGGTTCACAGATCATTTTATATTTCGTAACAATATATTTTTTATTTTCAAATTTCAAAGAACAAAATTTTATATTTTTAAAATAACATTTTAGGCAACAATTCGAATCGTATTTTTATAACTAATGAAAATATTTTTTGATAGTTTTTTGATAACAATTTTGATAACTTATTTTTAATTAAATTTGAAAAAAAACAAGTGTATAAAGTGTAAGTGTATTTTATATGTGTGTGATTGTGAGAGCACCACAAGTCTAAATCAAATCTGGGAATTTTAAGGATTTTAAGGATCCATATACTCTTAGAACTTTATTTTTATCGTTAGTAAGGTCTAACATTTAATATGGATGTGTGATCTGGGATCCATATTACGAGATGGATTGTTTACGTTTAAAAAAAATACCAAAGCGTTTTACTCGTTATATCATGTTTAAAATTAATTGGAATTTTATGCCAACCTATACGGCCAGATATGCTCTTCTAGGTCTGAGTACCTTAGCCTCCAGACGCAAATATTTTCTAATTCTATTTGTTCGCGATATAATGATGTCACATCTAGACTGCGCGCCACTCCTCGCTCTCTTGCAGATATACGCACCTGAAAGATATTTTCGGCAAAGATACTTTTTTTATACTCCATATCATAGGACTAATTATGGCCGTAATGATCCTATTAATAGCATGTGCTTAGCGTTCAACTCCATAAGTGCTCAAATAGATCTCACATTGAACAGAAATATTTTTAAACATAATCTATTAAGAATTGTTTAGTATCTATAATTATGTTAATTTTAATTCTTTTCATATCTATAATGTAAATATATTTTATTTTTTACTCTTTAAACTGTTAAAAGATTGTTGTTAATAAATAAATAAATAAATAAATACAAAAAAAAAATTTTGGGCATAGTGGCAGAATTCAACTTTGGGTTCTACCATTTAAACAAAAGCATCCAATCATCCTACCAAGTTTAAACATATCACGACTTTGGTAATTGTAAAAGCACATCACAAAATTGCATGGTGGTGCAAAATTAACATAAGTATGCTTACGTAAACTCTTTTGGATTGTGAACGTACAGCGTGTGGTCGAACAACAGCAATGGAAATACATAACATGCATTCGCATCAAGCTGCCAGATAAGGTTACTTAATATATGGGCAGTTTACCATTCCATCGACTTTATCCACCACTGCGCCTGTTCTAAGCAACCAGTATCGACTACACCGGTGCAATTGAGATAATTTTTTTTTCACCAAAGATCACCATAAGATATTATTATTATTATTATTATTATTATTTATTTATAATGGTGTACATTAAGACTTAGTCTTTTATAGTACTGCAATAGACATGAACATTGGTTGAATTTTTTTAAAAAGAAAATTAACTTAAAACTAACATTGTTTAACGTAAAACTAACATTGATTGAACAAATTATTATTAACAATTAAGTAATACCAGAGCTATCTGATAAAAGTTCATATTATAGAGAGAGAGCTAAGTTTTGAGCACAGATGAAATGAGAGAATAGCACAGAAATAAAAGAATAGATTCATTGATTTAAAGTTTTGTAATAGCTGAAGTTGTGGCGTCCGTGGCGTAGTTGGTTAAAGTACGTGGCCGCTATGTCAAAGAACCTGGAGACCCAGGTTCGAACCCCAGCAGCGACAGAAAATTATTTGAATTAAAATAATTTTTCTGTACGGCCGCCACCTCTCTGCAGACAATGGCAAACCTCAGAGAGTAATCAAAATGTCATGAAAAGCTTCTTGAGAACAAGAACATTCCGTTCATCGCCGTTCGGAGTCAGTGTTATAGCTGAATTACAATACTGCGTTAGGTCGGTCGGCCTTTGACCGTACTTTGGTCTCCGTTGTAAAAACTTTACGATATAAGCTGTCAAAACGGACGACCTCAAACTTTGCAAAACTAAATGTTGCGTTGACAGATCGTGCGTCTATCATTTTGGTGATGCCAATAAAAGCAGCTATACTAAAAATCCCACAAAACGTCCCTTTTTCCGAAATCAAGCAATTATGATTTTAATCAATAAAAAATTAAAAGATATTTTCAGAAAATCATTAAGAACCATAAAACCTACTTTAGAAAGCTAAGATCTTTTTATTAAGTGTAATATAATCTGCGAAATAATGAAAAATGTCACATATTAACGTGAAAATTCAGACTAGAAGCTTCAAAATAAATGAACACTTTCCAATTTAATGATAAAATGTGAAATTAAATTAAGATTTAAAATGGAATTTCTGGAAACACATTTCAGTTTTTGTGGCAAAAAATTTTTCTTTGATTGATCGATATTTTTATATATATATATATATATATATATTTATATATATGCATATTGTTTTTTTTTATTAAATGTGATTACTTGATGTCATTATTTTTCTTGTTTTTGTCAAAATTACTGCTATTTATTATTATTATTACTGTTAATTTTTGCCAAAATTTTTGCAAATTTTGAGAGCAAAATGTAGGAAATTTCGTCAACGAAAGCAAGTTGGAAATACGTATGGAAATATTCATGTAAATTTGTGTATGGAAGTTTTTTGGTACGGTGCGTGTTTTGGGGCAATTTCAATCAATTTTTATCCACCTTGAACACCAGAGGGCGCTTGAGTACAAATTTAAAGAAAATCGGTATATAGTGGTTTTCATGTACGCTGATTATTTGGCTGCTATCTTTTTTGAACCATATTGAACACCAGAGGGCGCTGTAGTACGATTCTTTATGCGATTAGAATGAAAATTGGTATATTGTGGTTTTTAGGTACGGTGAGTATTTTGGCGCTATCTTCTTTGATCCAACTTGGACACTTGGACTTTAATTTCTATGTATGGGCGGAGCCACACCCCCTTGAACAATGCCTGTCCAAATTTTTTAGTAGAAATGCATCACCAAATAGTAATTCTATTCTAAAATTCAACGTTTTGTGACTTACTTTCATAGCCTATTCGATATCAAAAATTGTAATTGTATGGGTGGAGCCACACCCCCTTGTACAATGCCCGTCTCGGTTTTCTAGTAGATGGGTATTACCAAGTGGCAACTCCATACCGAGTTTAATTATTATGCGGCATTTAACTTCAAAGCTATTTGATACCATAAGTCTGACTTATATGGGCGGTGCCATGCCCCCTTGTCCAATGCTCACTCAATTTTTCCAGTCAAAGGACAAGACTAAATAGTACATTCTTACCGAGTTTCATTGATGTGTGACTAATAGTTCGAAAGTTATACCCACAATTTGGGAAGCCGAAAAAGTGCCACACCCTTTTCTCAACGCCCATAAAATTTTACCAGTGGAACGGCACATGTAAATCGAGGCTGAATACCTAATTCCAATGTTGTGCGACCTATAATTCCAAAGTTTTTCGATATTGCAGACTCGAGCTGCCACGCCCCCTTGTACAATGATAGCTGAATCACTTGTAATTAGTGAGTACTTGGGTACAACTTTACAAAAACAAAGTGAACTGCATTTGCCAATCTACCTTACCACAACATTCCTTTGTGTGTTATATTATTCAAACAATGATATTAAGGGTATTCGTCCTCAACCAACCTCATTAAAATATCTAATTGACCAATATATAAGTTTGCCATTTTGCATGAATACCCTTATAATATTATTTATAATATACTAAAAAATGTATAAATTTTAATATGAAATACAATTGAATAATATTAATATCATGCTAAATTCATCAAAATCATTTTTATACTACTTAAGCAGCATGTTAATTTAAAAAATTTGATCAATTTAAAAAAAACTCGCATCAAAATATAAATTCCCACGATAATCCTATGAAAATCTGAGTTTTCCATCGGAATCCAAGAATACCCACATTTTAGCATTGCTCAACGAAAATGCAACCCATCGTTAATATGGAATGTCAATAGCACGACCTAGCTTGAGCATGTCGCTACTCATAGCGTTGATCGTACGTCACCCCCTCAAATTCATATTTACGGGATGAGGTCGACGCAATGCATGAGGTCATATTTTGTGTTGCTTCATAAGAACCCATTGTTTCTAGTCGAGCTGTCAAAGGCCGACCGACCTAACGCAGTATTGTAATTCAGCCATTAAACCTGTAGGTCTGGTTCTCGGTCAATTGTGTACAAACTTAATAACACGCACAACAAGAAGTTATTTGTCTTAGAGAGTTAGGTAGTGAATTCCAAAGTCTAATGGTGCTGATGAAGAAGAATCTGCTACTGTTTAGATAGTTATACCTAGAAACAATAAGGTTTGTCGCACGTTCTGACTGGAAGAACTGCAGTTTAGCAAAAAGATATTCTGGGCTTTGGGTTAGTATAAGTTTGTGTAGAAATGTTGCGTTGCGGACGTTTGGGTATTCAAGTAAACCACAGCCCAGAATATTTTTACTTTTAAAGAGATGTGATCATAGCGGTCGACTCCATACACATATCTAGCAGAGCTATTAAATGGCACAAGCAGTTTGTGTAGGGATTGTGAGTCCAACAGACTATAATACAACGTCAAAGAATGTTATATGAGGAATTATATTGCCAAATTTCGTGAAAATACGACATACAAAGGCTATAGTGCCTATTGTGATTGTCGATTGCTAGTAGATAAATGACTATTAAGCGATAATTGATTAGCGATGTTATTGTGAGTGTCGTTTACTCGACTAGCTAGCGACTGTGAATAGCTTTTTGATCGATCATTTGTTTACAGCTATTTTCTAGTCGATGGTCGAACATTTTGATCTTATGAAATATTAAAGTGAAAAAAAATAAGTTACTTGCGTTGGAAGTTATTAAAAGTATTTAATACAAATCAAATTAGTTTAAGATCAAAAATTATAAACAATAAAAGAGAAATTGGGCGGTTGGTTCAGCTGATGCAGGGTAATCAAGACTTGGCAAAAGGAATTTGCGGAAAGTCGCAGGCAAAGCTCAGGTGGGAATCAACAGTTTGGGACCACCAGCACCTTCGTTGGGAAAGCGGCTGAAGGTAAAATGAAAATGGACCTTTAATCAATGAAACAATATAATCTTTTTATTAACGTAGCTTTGGACTGATTTGAAAAGCATCCTTAAGAAAGCGGCTGAAGGTAAAATGAAAATGGACCTTTAATCAATGAAACAATATAATCTTTTTATTAACGTAGGTTTGGACTGATTTGAAGTCTAACACAAAGAAGGAAATGTCTGAAAACAAAGCCGAATTGCGCACAACTGGTGGAGGCTAAAACAATTTTATAGTAGCTAATTTTTAAAAATTTGATTTAGAGATTCACTGCTATCACAACCAAATGCACGGGTAGTCGCTTATTTATCAATTAGCCAACAGTTAATACAAACACAACGTATGATGCAAATTTTCTTGAAGCAGTGGACATCAGACTCGTTTCCATAACTTCAAACACGACCAAAATCCATCGTAATGAGGCTGACACCGAACTAGTGGGTCATGGCTCGGGTCATCGAATTTCACCCTAGACTAGATAATCCTAACCGAGTAGTGGCATTACGAACACAATAAGGTACATACAAACACACAAGTTTCAAACTTCGTTTATTACCGATACACTCAAGATATACGAGTATATATATATATTAAGGCGTAGTGAAATGTATGGGATGAGATTTTCGCTACGAAGCGGGACTGAGAAACTAAAAACTTACAGCATTTTAAGCAACATGGCCGAAGGATTCTGCTCTCCGACGAATTTCGAACCGCCAAATTTTCAAAAATAGCTTTTGATATTATAGAGTATTGATAAATAACACTCAACCTAAAATAGCTTTTGATATTATAGAGTATTGATAAATAACACTCAACCCTAATGTGGAGTCTTGGAATGTGTGGAAAGAACGTCTGGAGATACATTTCTGTGAAATAAATTGCACAGATGAGAATGTAAAGAAGTCGATTTTATTAAAATCAATTGGTGCCGTTCCCTACAAAGTTCTACACAGTTTGTGCAGTCCAGCTACTCCTGTATCGAAATCATTTGATGTTTTGTGTGGAATATTAGACACACAATACACTCCGCCTACAATTGTGTTTAGTGAGAGAAAAGTATTTCACAATGCAACGAAGCAACAAAGCTAATCTGTAGCTGAGTGGTATGCCAGAGTTAAAACGTTGGCGCTTAATTGTAAATTTGGTGTTAATCTGGACGCATTTGTTCTAAACCAATTTGTAATGGGTTTGCCAGATTTCATTTTTGAAAGATTGTGTGAAGAAGATGAAAATCTTACACTACAAATGGCATTGAGAAAGGCGATGATATTGGAGACGAAAAACGTTATGAAGGGAGGAAAAGAAGAACATGCAGTGAATTTTGTCAAGAAGCAAAAATATCAAAAGGGTAACGGTAGTGGTGCAAGCAGCAGAGGAAACGGTGGCGGTGACAGCAGAGGCGATTATAACAGCAACAGAGGCAAATGGGGAAGCAACAACAGAGGCAGTGGTGATGGTGGCAGCAACAGAGGGAGAGATAATAGAGGCGACGGCGATAGAAAATCTCCTTGTTCTCATTGCGGTTGGCGCAATCATCTATCTCAGTCACGCAAATACAAAGATAGCAAATGTCATTCGTGTGGAAGAGTTGGGCATTTGGCTTCTGTTTGTTTTAATAAAAAGAGAAGTGTTAATTAATTATCTCATAACAATGATAGTGATGATAATGATTTTGATAATAATGATGTTTTTAATTATTCAATTTTTAGTGTGGCTGAGCGAAATTCTGGTGACGTGTATTCTCTTCCAGTGGTTATTGATGGCGTTAAATTAAATGCTGTGTGCGACACAGGTGCACCATGTACGTTGTTGCCTAAATCGTTTTATGAAGAAAATGTTATGGATAAGAACTTGCAGCAATGCAATGTTCCATATGTTGACTACAGTGGTGACAAGTTGAACCTGGTTGGTGAATATGATGCGTCGATTACTTTTGAAGGTAAAACAAAGTCTGTTGTTGTTGTTGTTGTAGATTCTACAAATCCTCCATTACTTGGTCGTTCGTTTTTACGATCTTTCAATTTTGAATTGCTGCAAATTAACAATATTAATCGCGTTAATAGTAACGATGCTGTCGTCGAACAATTGAAAAACGAATTTTATGAGGTTTTTGAGGATAAACTAGGAGAATTTAAGGGAACGAAAATAAGTTTGAACATTTTTGAAGATGCAACTCCTCTTTTTTGCAAACCTAGACCCTTGCCATTGGCATGGAAGGATAAAGTTGAAAAACAGTTGCGCAATTTAATTAGTTTTGGCGTTCTGGAACCGGTGGACAACTGTGATTGGGGTACTCCTTTAGTACCAGTTTTGAAACCCAACGGCGACTTACGGATTTGCGGTGATTATAAAATCACAATTAATAAATTTTTAAAGGATTTTAAATATCCGTTGCCAAGAATTGATGAGATTTTCGCATCATTAGAGGGTGGTGAAGTTTTCACGAAGCTTGATTTGACCAATGCGTACAACCAGTTAGTTCTGGACGATGAATCATAGTTATTGTGTGCATGGAGTACGCACATTGGGACGTTAAAAGTAAAACGTTTGCCTTTTGGTGTAAAGACTGCAGCGGCGATTTTTCAAAAAACGATGGAAAATTTGTTAAGAAATATACCATTTGTTGTGGTATACCAGGATGACATTACAGTCACTGGTAAAACTATGCAGGACCACATTAGGACTTTGAGGCTAGTACTTCAAAAATTGCAGTCTGCCGGATTAAAATTAAATATTAAAAAGTCAGTTTTTTTTCGATCAAAAATTTCATATTTGGGCTTCAATATCGACAAAAATGGCTTGAGCAAAAATGATGATCGAATTTCAAGTATTGTTTCTGCACCTATTCCGAGTAATATTTCGGAGGTAAGAGCTTTTGTTGGTATGGCAAATTACTACTCAAAATTTATAAATAACTTTGCGGATACAATGGCTCCATTATATAAATTATTAAGCAAAGATGTGCCGTTTTTATGGTCAAAAGATTGCCAGAATGCTTATGAAGCCATTAAGAAAGCTGTGACGTCGGACCAAGTTTTGGTACACTTTAACCCAAATTTGCCATTAGTATTAACAACCGATGCTTCGAATACTGCGGTAGGAGGAATTTTGTCGCATACATTTCCAAGCGGTTCGAAACCAATTGCTTTTGTTTCTAGGGCATTAAGCAGGTCCGAAAAGAATTACAGCACCCTTGAAAAAGAAGCCTTGTCGATTGTTTTTTGTGTTACAAAACTTCGACAGTACTTATTGGGAAACGCATTTATATTGAAAACTGACCATCGTCCACTATTGACCATTTTTGGTAACAACAAAGGTTTACCCGTTATGGCTTCGGCCCGAATGCAGCGCTGGGCATTAATATTATCCGGATTCGAATATACAATTGAGTACGTCAAAGGAACAAGCAACGAAGCAGATGCAATTTCCAGAATACCTCAACAAAATTTTGAAAACCAATGTTCTGAATTTTCATATGTCAACTTTATTGAATCGGAACAAAACTTTAATATGAATTTTAAAGATATTGCTCGTGAAACTAGACGAGACCCAATTTTATCCAAAGTTGGTGAGTGCATTTTAGATGGAACCTTATGCAACCTTAAAGATGAAAAGTTTACTACATATCGTGAGAAGTATACTGAACTTAGTGTTGAACACGGATGTGTCTTATGGGGTTACAGAACCATAATTCCTGAAAAACTAAGACATAAAATTTTATATGAACTACATTCCTCGCATTTAGGAATAGTAAAAACAAAAGCGCTTGCAAGGTCATATATATGGTGGCCCGGTCTTGATAAAGACATTGAAAAATTAATTAAAAATTGTTTGCCATGTCAGAAACTGCAGCCTAGCCCTGAAAAGAGCAGTTTAATGCCATGGACGCCAAGTGGTTCCGTATGGAGTCGGATTCATATGGACTTTGCGGGTCCCATTAAAAATTTTTACTTTCTAATAATTGTCGATTCGTTTTCGAAATTCGTTGAAGTATTCAAAACAAAGGAAATAACTACATCATTTACAATTGGAAAACTAAGAGAAGTGTTTTCGCGTTATGGATTGGTTGATACAATTGTAAGCGACAATGGCCGCCAATTCACTTCACACGAATTTCAAAAATTTTCACTGTTAAATGGAATTAATCATATACTGACTGCGCCGGGACATCCATCTACAAATGGTCAGGCAGAAAACTTCGTTAAAACATTAAAAAAATTAATACTGGCCAATTTAGATCAAAACAATGATGCCAATTTGGATCAAATCCTTTGCAGATTTTTAATGGATTATCGAAATATGACGCACTGTTCTACAGGTGAATCTCCAGCAAAAATATTCTTCGGCAGAAAACTTAAAACTCGGTTTAGCAACCTCAAACCTCCTTTAACAAAAGAAAAAATCATTGAGTCTCAACACAGAAACGTTACCAACCATAAAGGAAATCGTGATGAAACATTTCAAACAGGTCAAAAGGTAATGGTGCGTGATTATCGTAACCCAAACAAACCTAGTTGGACACAGGCAGTTGTACAAAAACAACTTGGACCTCAATCATACTCATGCACTTTGGCTCACAACAAAAAAATTATAAAACGTCATTTAGACCAAATGCGAAATCAACAAACACAACAACAACAACCCGTGGAAATCAACTCGCATATGTCAGCAGACAATAACACAGTAGCCACAGACATGCCACCACTTGAAGATTTTTCACGCACTAGAAGGGAACTCAGACCACGAGAAGGAGGTAGAGTAGTTAAAAGTTTAAATTCTGTTTAAAAATTTTTCAAATATTTTTCTTTAATTTTAATATTTCAATCTTTTATAACAATTTTTCGTTATTGACAACAGCTTTAGGAGGAGCATATAGAGTATTGATAAATAACACTCAACCTAATTAACATTGAACTCATCAGAAATATGCAAATGTTAACAACATCGAATTTGTTAGTTTTTACTCCCTCACTCTCTTCATGTTGTTGTAACATTTATAGTTATGCACTAATATATGTATTTTTACTTTGTACTAAACCACAAATAAGAAGTTTATATTAATAAATAAAAACAGTTGTTATTTGAAGTTTAATTGCGCCGGTTGTTTCTTTTACTGATACACCACAGATATGGATGCGTTTAAGACATATTGGTTCAAGAGGGTTTTTTGCTCATAAAAAGTGAACTATTGTTCTAGATCAATGCTGTATTGTGATAAGAAGATACCATTAAAAAAATTGTTTTTGCAAAAATTTTTTTTTCACCCACTATGGTCCTACCCTAAGATTTCTAAACGCAAGATACTGATTTTAAGGCTTATTGCTCCGGAACATGAGTACAAATTAGGTGACGTCATTTCAATGTTTAGGAGGTATCTATTATCCATAGATAATTTAAATACAAACATTTTGACATATTATTCGATAGTCTGAGTTACCTGGTTACCGAGATATATGCAGTCAAAAGTCACTGTGGGATTTATTTTAATTTTAATTTATTTTATATTTTTATTGCGAACAATAATAATATAGAATATATTACACTGCGTGACCGATTCGACCTTTAAAACCTTTTCAGCCTAAATTCTTAAAAATTCCGAGAGAGGGACATCTTGTGATTATATCGCGACTAGTCCGACTTCACAATTCCATCACATTTTATTTTTTAAATTTTTAAAGTTAAAAAGTAGGAATTCTAGTGTTTCGACTTTTAACAATTTTTTACATATGCTTAGGTTGTGAGAATTTAAAAACAAAATGCACTCTTGTTCAATAGAGTTAAACGCTGAATTTAACAGTGTCAAAAGATTTTTTAAAAAAATATATAAAGTGGGTTTATCGCAATGGAGAAGTCAATTTTTCAAAAATTTTGTACAAATGTTAGTTCTTCTTTATTTTTTTAAAAATAGTAACCAACAAAAATCCTTAATTTTTTTTTACAGGAATCGTTAAAACTACTAAGTAGCTTTCAAAAAAGTCTAAGATAACTGAAATCAGTTGCAAATTGGGAAAATGAAAGAAGTTTTAAAGTGTTTTTTAAATCGACAATCATCGATTTTTTTATATGCGTTCATAGCGTTCAAACTGTTGCCATTTAACCAAATGATAACAAATTTTGCTCATATATGGCTTGTTAGAACGCATAAGCTAAATGCCACATTTTGCGATTCTAGTTTTTGTAGAAAATAAAAAAGGGCGATATCTTACAAGATATCACAAGATTGCTGTGAGATAATTCTGAGTGTCTTAACGTTTGAAAAAACTACTTTTTTGTGCTATTTCAATTGCAATTGTGTAATTTGAATAGTGAAAAGTGCATTGCGTATTTTCTGAATTATTTTCAAAGAAAACTTTATTAGAGCTCTATGCTGGTGTTATATCCTAAAATATAAGCTGCGTTCGATTCGCCAGTGCTCAACTCAATTACGAAAAAAACGGCTACTCACTTAGCTGTTACTTACTGAATAGTTGGCAACGCTTTTGTGTTTTTTCAAACGTTAAGACACTCAGAATTATCTCACAGCAATCTTGTGATATCTTGTTAGATATCGCCCTTTTTTATTTTCTACAAAAACTAGAATCGCAAAATGTGGCATTTAGCTTGTGTGTCCTAACAAGCCATATATGAGCAAAATTCGTTATCCTTGTATTCGTAAATGGCAACAGTTTGAACGCTATGAACGCATATAAAAAATCGATGATTGCCGATTTAAAAAACACTTTAAAACTTCTGACATTTTCCCAATTTTCAACTGATTTCTGTAATCTTAGACTTTTTTGAAAGGTACAACATTTGTACAAAATTTTTGAAAAATTGACTTCTCCATTGCGATAAACCCACTTTATATATTTTTTTCAAAAATTTTTTGACACTGTTAAATTCAACGTTTTATTCTATGGAACAAAAGTGCATTTTGTTTTAAAATTCTCGCAACCTAAGCATTAGAGTGGCCCTTAAATTTTTTTTTTAGAAATTGAACATGTGCGGTGCTCTCGTTTATTTCTTATCATATCAAAAGTATATTGTGAAAATTTCAAGAAAAAATATTAATATTTAGACGTGCCGCAAAGCGAAACTTCATTCAAAATATGCCTTTATATTGGAAAAAATTGTTTTTTTTCCAACAATAATTAAAATGAAGACAATTTAATGTTCTTTTCTAATCTACTCAACATAATATCGTATTTTACATAACATTATCTCTCAAACGAGCTATCATCCGTTGAAATTGGCTACAAAGTGAGAAAACTACAACTATTTGGTCGAGCGAAAAAAAAAATTTTAATTTTTTTCTAAAATTATTTTACTAACGTTCTGCAATTATGTTTAACCAATCAACTTATTACATTTAAGACAAAAAATATATATAATTGAATCTACTAAAAGTGAAAGCACTGGTTACCTTCTAACATAGATGTCCTTCAAGTATTATTTTTTAAGATAAAAACAGTGAAATTATCTTTGAATACAAGTGCAAGTCTTACTATAGAAGAATGCAAATTAATTAAACACTTGTACCTTTTTGTGTTTTTAAAAAAGTTTATTATTTTTTATTCACTTCACTTAAATACTCTAGGAACTCAACTGGCTGAGCTGGGCTAAAAACCTAACTGTGAAAATCAGTTCTTCTCTTATTTAAAGGCTTTTAATATAAACAAAACTGAGGATGGCTTGATCGCGTTATTATAAACAAAAGTATTTCATCACAAGATGAAATATTGCATCAGCCAGAATATTTGCTGACATAACAAATTTTAGCTTAAGAAAAAGAATCTTAAGACAAAACCATTCTTGAATCTTTAAGATACAATTTTCCTTACATTTACAATTTACTTATTGAATAAAGGGTGATCTTAACTTGCATAGATTTTTGGAAGAAGGCAAGCATACCTACCAGAGTTCCCCCATCGATGTGTTCAAAAGTTGTTAGATTTGCACAAATGTTCGAAAAATTTACAAAGAAGTCAGTAACGCACAACAGAAAAGCAGCAAATTAAGGAGACTTTATTCTGCGATGAATTTTACAATCTATTTGATATTTCACACAGGGACGTTCTGAACCTAATCCGAATAGAGGATGACAGACAGTTTTTACTACTCCAGAGAGAAAATGGAAGACCCGGTTGCATGATTGACGTTGCATGATTGACGTCTTAAGAGCATGGCAGAAGCTCAAACTTATTCGGAAAAAAAAGAAAAACAGAGGAAGCGCAAACTCGAGGAGAAGAAAGTATGATTTATAAAATAATTAAAAATTGGTTTAGCTTTATTATTTGAGTTTTACTACTCTGAAAAAAAAAGTTAGCTTAAAATTAAACACAATGTGTTGTTAAATTGACTTTTTTTTCATATGTTTTTCAAAATTTTTAAATACATTTGCTCTTACTTTGACGAAATTTGTTGCAAGCTATTTTTTAAACACAAATATCGTCAAATTAATAACAATTGTCGTCAATTTTAAAACATTTTTTTTTCAGTGTAGTATTATAATGTAGAAAGAGCACAGGAAAAATATTATATGAATTACAGTTTCCATGAGAATTAATACAACCCAGATAGACAAATATACCTTTTCTCCTCCTTTTGTGTTGTTCGACGAAAGTCTTCCAACAGAAATTAAAGTTGACATGGCTAAAAAAATCCAGGAAGATGACCAGTTTGAAAGTGATAGCAGAAAGAAAGTATTTTTATACAAACACCATCTTCTTTTGACTTTTTGAGACTTTTTATCACCATCATCAATGAAATTTTCCCAACGTTTCAAAATTGGAACAGATTTCCTTTAAGTACATTCAAAAGATTGGAAATCTCAAAAAGACTACACTGATGTTCTGAAAATCAGTACTTTTAGAGAAGTAATGACACATCTTAACATGCGGTTAAATTAATAACTGATTTTAATAGCCTCCTAACTAAGAACACAAACCAACAGGATTATCTCCTAAAAGTATATATGTATTTCTGATTATTTGATTGAGAATTTAATGATTATCCGGGACTATCGTAAGAAATATCCAGGATACAGTCGTGAAATTTTATTTTGACCCTACGAACAATAACTAAAGTAAAAACAATTATGAATAATAAACGGTGTTAAGTTTAAATAAAAAAAAAAAAAAATAAAATAATAAATGCATTGATTAAGATTTAATTTTATGTGGTTATTGTTGTGTTAGAAACGTACAAACTTTATACAATTTATAATTAGAAACATAATTTTTTTCAAAATAATTAATTTTACTTATGTATTTTCGAAAAAAGTATTTTTTAAAAATAGCTTTTTTGCTCCACTAAAAATTTCGAGTTTTCGCATTTTTACCCGATTTCGACACATAATATCTCCTTGGAAAGAAATGTTTATGCTCATGCGCCAATAAAAGATTGAAAAAAAAAATTACATTAATTTCATTTGTTTTCGGAAAAAAAATATTTCTTAAAAACAATAAAAATGTAATTTTCGTATTAGTCAACTGTTTTCGACGAATGATAGCACGTTGGGAAAATAAATTAAATGCCTAATGCGATATTTTGTTTCGTTGATTAAAAAATCACACAAAATTGTCTTAATTTTAATTATTGTTGAAAAAAAACAATTTTTTCCAATATGAATGTGTATTTCGAATGAAGTTTCGCTTTGCGGCACGTCTAAATATTAATATTTTTTCCTGAAATTTTCAGAATATAATTTTGGCATGATAAGAAACAAACGAGGGCACCGCACATATTCAATTTATAAAAAAAAAAATTGCGCATACAGTTAAGGGCCACCCTACTAAGCATATGTAAAAAATAGTTAAAAGTCGAAATACTAGAATTCCTACTTTTTAACTTTAAAAATTAAAAAAAAAAAATGTGATGGAATTGTGAGGTCGGACTAGTCGCGATATAATCACAAGATATCCCTCTCTCGGAATTTTTAAGAATTTAGGCTGAAACTTTTTTAAGGTCGAATCGGTCACGCAGTGTTATATATTCTAAAGGGTGATTTTTTTGAGGTTATGATTTTCATGCATTAGTATTTGACAGATCACGTGGGATTTCAGACATGGTGTCAAAGAGAAAGATGCTCAGTATGCTTTGACATTTCATCATGAATAGACTTACGATCTGCCACAACGTCGAATTTTCAGTGAATGGGCCCTAGAAAAGTTGGCAGAAAATCCGCTTTTTTATCGACAAATTTTGTTCAGCGATGAGGCTCATTTCTGGTTGAATGGCTACGTAAATAAGCAAAATTGCCGCATTTGGAGTGAAGAGCAACCAGAAGCCGTTCAAGAACTGGCCATGCATCCCGAAAAATGCACTGTTTGGTGTGGTTTGTACGCTGGTGGAATCATTGGACCGTATTTTTTCAAAGATGCTGTTGGACGCAACGTTACGGTGAATGGTGATCGCTATCGTTCGATGCTAACAAACTTTTTGTTGCCAAAAATGGAAGAACTGAACTTGGTTGACATGTGGTTTCAACAAGATGGCGCTACATGCCACACATCTCGCGATTCTATGGCCATTTTGAGGGAAAACTTCGGAGAACAATTAATCTCAAGAAATGGACCGGTAAGTTGGCCACCAAGATCATGCGATTTGACGCCTTTAGACTATTTTTTGTGGGGCTACGTCAAGTCTAAAGTCTACAGAAATAAGCCAGCAACTATTCCAGCTTTGGAAGACAACATTTCCGAAGAAATTCGGGCTATTCCGGCCGAAATGCTCGAAAAAGTTGCCCAAAATTGGACTTTCCGAATGGACCACCTAAGACGCAGCCGCGGTCAACATTTAAATGAAATTATCTTCAAAAAGTAAATGTCATGGACCACTCTAACGTTTCAAATAAAGAACCGATGAGATTTTGCAAATTTTATGCGTTTTTTTTAAAAAAAAAGTTATCAGGCACTTAAAAAATCACTCTTTATATTATTATTGTTCGCAATAAAAATATAAAATAAATTAAAATTAAAATAAATCCCACAGTGACTTTTGACTGCATATATCTCGGTAACCAGGTAACTCAGACTATCGAATAATAAGTCAAAATGTTTGTATTTAAATTATCTATGGATAATAGATACCTCCTAAGCATTGAAATGACGTCACCTAATTTGTACTCATGTTCCGGAGCAATAAGTCTTAAAATCAGTATCTTGCGTTTAGAAATCTTAGGGTAGGACCATAGTGGTTGAAAAAAAAATTTTTGCAAATACAATTTTTTTAATGGTATCTTCTTATCACAATACAGCATTGATCTAGAACAATAATTCACTTTTTATGAGCAAAAAACCCTCTTGAACCAATATGTCTTAAACGCATTCATATAAAAAGCTATTTTTGAAAAGTTGGCGGTTCGAAATTCGTCGGAGAGCAGAATCCTTCGGCCATGTTGCTTAAAATGCTGTAAGTTTTCAGTTTCTCATTCCTGCTTAATAAAAAAAAATTCACTACGCCTTAATATATATACACTCAAGAAAACTACCCAAATACCACTCAGCGCACTTTTCATCAATCAACGTCACCGGGACATTGGGTTAGTTTCCAAAATTTTTCTTTGATGTTTTCGTTTGCTGCATGAAACTGAATTGAAACATGCACCTCTATGAAAAGGTGCATTTACAACTCCACACCTTTTTTTACGTACTATTGTGATGCAGAACTAAATCTTTTTAATCTCTTTTTTATCTTTATAAACGATCTACCATAATTCATTTATCATTCACAATGTCTTATGTTTGCAGACGATGTAAAGATATTTCGTCAAGTATTTAATATATCTGACTGCTTAAAACTTCAAAGTGACATTACTAATCTGCATAGCTGATGCAGTAGTAACAAACTTTATTTAAATAAAAATAAATGCAACGTCATATCATTCACCATGAAGACAAATCCAGTTGTTTTTGATTATAACTTAGATAATTACTGTTTAAATCGCAAAGATGAAATAAAAGATTTAGGAGTACTATTTGATGTTAAACTAAAATTCAACGCCCACATATATTTCATTACTTCAAAAGCTTATTCAATGTTAGGTTTTATAAAAAGAAATACTATGGACTTTAGTAATCATTTATCTATCAAAGCTTTGTACGTATCACTAGTTCGAAGCAGATTGGATTATTGTTCAATTGTATTGAATCCCTATTATAATGTTTTTTCAAAACGCATTGAGCGAATTCAAAAAATGTTTACAAGATATACATTTTCTAAAATGCAATGGCCAGATATTATGCCTTCTTACGTAGCCAGGCGCAAGCTACTAGGTTTACAATCGTTAGAGGATAGAAGATAATTTTTTTCTATAATGTTTGTGTATAAACTTTTAAGTGGTAAATTGATTTGTTCTGAACTGTCTGACCTCTTTCAACTTTATGTTGCTCCTAGGAATTTGAGAGTAAATCGTCTCTTTTGTGAATCAACGCACGCAACAAATTACGCAGATAATGAACCAGTTGCAAGATGCTTACGGTTATGCAATACGATCTCTCCAATTCTTAATTTTAATGTGGATGAAAAACGTTTTAGATTAAATTTATTTATATTATATAATTAATTGTATAATATATGAAGTCAAATTTGTAATAGTCTGTAAGATATAATCAGAAGACTGAAATAAATAAATAAATAAATAAAAGAGCGCCAAACGACAACAAGATATTGTTGGACTGGCATATTGTAAGCAATAGATCCACTAACATAGTCAAAGTATAAGTTGTATTTTGAAGTAGAGTTGAGTTACAAATATCATAAAATACCCCCACGGCTGAACCAAAGTATATTCAAAGTTTTAAGCAGCCAATAAAATGTTTTGTAGGGGAGGTAGGCGTGGTTTTCACCCGATTTCGTTGAATTTCATACTCCGAGTGCGTATTTAATATCAAATCCCATATACAGTAGCGAGCAATACCGTTCGGATGTTTGTCAATGTTAATTTGTTATTGCTGTAAAGAGAGAAATAATACTCCGATCGTTTTGAAATTTTGAGCGCTTGTTCTTTATTTGTACTCTTTTCTCCCAAGTATAACATTTTAAAACAAAAACAAAAAGAAACTAATAATATTCTATTAATATGCATATATGTCAATGCGAACGGTTTTGCACGTTCACTTTAATTTTGAAATAACAATTAATTTTTCAATTTTTTTAGTATTTGGACCAAAGTCCTTTTCTTGTTTTTATCATTTTAATCCTATTTGGCATACTTTCTACCAGTTTTTCCAACGTGCAATGGGGAATCTCGTTCCAAGCTGCTTGAACTCGCTCCCATAGCTCATCCAAATTTTTTGGAGGACTATCGTGCCGCGTAAGCGTTCTTTTTACAATAGCCCATAGGTTCTCGATCGGGTTGAGGTCTGGGCTTTGCGCTGGCCACTTTAAAGTCTTAAACTGTTGATTTTCTAGCCACTCCTTTACGATTTTTGCAGTATGCTTCGGATCCCCATCTTGTTGAAAAATGATTTCATCAATGGGGTATGCACATTCATCGACGAAGTCTGGCAAATTAGTTTTCAAAAGGTTTAAATAATATTCTTTATTCATTATACCATTGATTTTTACAATTGGTCCAGCATGCCACCAAGTGAAACAAGCCCACACCATTATGCCACCACCTCCATGCTTTAAAGTTTGCTTAACTTGGTGTTGTTGAAGAGACTCATTAGGACGGTGCCAGTAGTATGATTTACCATCGGACAGATAACGGTTTATTTTTGTTTCGTCTGACCATATCACTCTTTTCCAGTCTTCCACAGTCCACTCTGCATATTCACGACAAAATTTCAAACGTGCAGCAATGTTTTTTTTTGAAAGGGCTGGTTTTTTTTTCTTTACTGACGCGACCATACCAATTTTTTTTAAAGCTCTTCTGGCTGTCCACTCACTAGTTGGTTTATTAATCATTTGTGAAGCCTCCTTAGGTGTAATTTTTGATGAATTTCGTATCAAGCGTTCCATATGCCGAGCATCAGTGTCATTTAAAACTCGGGGTCGTCCACCACAATTGTCAGAACTCTCCAAATTATTTCTTTTTCGCACTGAAAAAACTGTTGATTTGCTAAGGCCGGTAATTTTCGCAACTTTTCCTATGCTATTATTATTTCGTAATAAAACAACAACACGGTTTTCAAGATCTGCCGGAATTTTTTTCATTGTTTTTCTTATCTTGAGTCGAATTGAAAAAATTTAAATATTAGAACTTAACTTTACGTAATACCAAATGAGAATGATTAAATATAACACATCAAATGCAATAAACATAATTTTTGGGAGTAAACTAACGGGATTATTGGAAGGAGTATAATGTTATTTCAAAATTAAAGTGAACGTGCAAAACCGTTCGCATTGACATATTTGCATATTAGAAGAATAGTATTAGTTTCTTTTTGTGTTTGTTTTAAAATGTTATACTTGGGAGAAAAGAGTACATATAAAGAACAAGTGCTCAAAATTTCAAAACGATCGGAGTATTATTTCTCTCTTTACAGCAATAACAAATTAACATTGACAAACATCCGAACGGTATTGCTCGCTACTGTAGGTCTTTCTTTTACAAACCACACGGATTTCGAGAAAAAATATAGGGTTCTTCAAATATGATAAGAATTGTCCTGCTCAAAGATGCAGGATTTATTTTATGTAAAATATATATTTTTATATATATATATTTATATAAAAAAGTATATATTTTAATTTAAATTTGTTCAATGTATTGGCAACTCAGAACCCCATTAAAAAATCAGCATTTTTACTGTACTTTCAAAATGGCATTAGGCATTTGTAAGCATTTAAGATAACTTTAATTTCTCAGCTCCTGTTAGAAATAGAGTGATGAGTTAATAACCATGATATTAAGGGAAATTTTATATCAAGAACTTTTTAATTTTCTCAAACCCTCAAGTCTCAAGAATATGTGGTTAAAATTCCAAGTCAATATATCAAAAAATAGCAAAGTTATAGCCTAGTGAGTGAACCGTCTTCGAGAGTGTGTCGTACCAGCCCTTATTTTCAAACTCGTTTTTCTCGAAACAATGTCTTCAAAGTCGGTGACCAAGATTTCTCGAAACTCAGTGAACCGATCGTTTTAATTTTTTTGCAGGCTTATTGTATTTATGATGAGGAGGATGATCCTCAAAAGGCAACGCAGGTGGGTCAGAGTGGCGACCTTCACATTGCAACGTGTCTGACTGCACAAACCTGGTGAGGTCTGCGTTATCCATGTCGAAATCGCCTCAAGTTGACTCAAACCTCTACTTGGTGTCCTCTAGAAATGGCAAACTGGCAACTGTTAGTTTGACAGCTAATCTAAGTGGAGGGTGCTACCTGCCTTTAAAGGGTTGTGCGTTGGGTTTGAAGCCACCACGTAAAAAACCCTTTCAATGAAAAGTAAAAGAATAAAGACTAAAATGATCCCCAAATCTGATGACGACTACCGCAAACGAAAAACTGACAATGATTTATGGATATGCACTTGGAATGTCCGAACCCTTGATTGGGATGGTGCCACTATCCAACTGATAGATATCTTAGAAAGATATAAGGCTTATATCACTGCAATCCAAGAAATGGTAATGGGAGGGATAGGGTTGCTTACGGCAAGCATCCTGTGATATCTACTACAGCGGTCATGCGGAGAAGCATGAGTTTGGATGCGGATTCGTGATTGGCAAGAGACTAGGGCATCATATCCTGCGATTCACACCTGTGAACGAGCAACTTGCCATAATCCGTTTCAAGGCAAAATTCTTCAATATAAGCTTGATATGTGCGTATGCTCCGACAGAAGACAAAGACGATGAGACCAAAGACAGCTTCTACTAGCGCCTTGAAGAGGCCTATGAGCGCAGCACCCGTCACATAAACGCGTGCTTGGTGACTTCAAAGCCAAGGTGGGAAAATAAAATGTCTTTGGGCCGACAGTCGAAAAGTTCAGCCTCCACGACAATACCTCCGATAACGGAATGAGGCTGATTGACTTTGCCACAGAGCGAAACATGGTCATTAGTAGCACTAGATTCAAGCATATCAATGTTCATAAAGTTTCTTGGCTGTCTCCTGATCAAAAGACGCGCAACCAAATTGATCACGTTTTGATTGACGGAAGGCACTGTTCCAGTGTTTTAGATGTACGCACAATCCGTGGTGCCAATATAGACTCGGATCATTATCTTATCGCAGCCAAGATCCGTACACATCTGTGTGCAACCAAGAATGCACGCAATCTAGCACAGAGAAAGCTAGACGTCGAAAAGCTGCAATCAAAATGTACAACATTTGGTATATATGCGTGCAGTGAAATCACATTTCCCACTCTATGCGTACGGCTGCCGAAGAGGTGATTGGCTATCAGCGCCCTCGCCGAAACCAGTGGCACGAACAAGAGTGTCGCGACGCCAATGCAGAGAAAGAAGCCGCCCACAAAGCCAAGTTGGTTGTAATGCGTGCTGCTAAAGAGTGATACAAGGAGAAGAGGAGGGAAGAGATGTGCATTTTCAGGAATGAGGTCCGAAATTTTTTCGAAAAAATCCTCTTTCTGCAAGGATAGAAATGGGAATCTAGTGACAGATATCCAGAGTACACTGATAATGTGGAGGGAACACTTCTCTAAGCTTCTGACTGGCGACGACAACAGTAATCGCGCCAATAGAGATGATATTCCGGCAACCCAAATTTTGGACGACTTAAAGCTCGGCTTAAAAACAACAAAGCAGAAGAAGCCGATTAGGAACAGCTTACCTTCTGAGCTCTTCAAAAATGGAGGCGAAGCTCTATTTAAATGCACTAGTATCGCCTGTGGCCGAAATTAGGCCATCTGTTTCTGTAAGGTAACGAAACTCAAGTTGTTTTTCACATAATGAATGGTTATTAATTTGCATGGAAATTCTTAATGCTTACCTTGACCCTATGAGGAAAATTGTGGTAAAGGACAAAAAAGGAAGCATATATCAATCAATAACAAATATTTATTCAACATATAATATTCATTTAAAGTAAATAAATAAATTAAAAGTAAAGTAAATAAAGTAAAAGTAAATAAACGGTAGAAAAGTATAACAAATAAATCAAGATAAATAATAATTCTCAAGATAATAAAGCAAGCAGCAGTTTTTTTGTTTTTTTAACGCTGAGAGATATTAAGAGAAAGCCACAACCAGAACAACGACAACAACAACAACAACAACAACAAAAACAATATCACCAACAACAACAACAATAATGCTACTCAGCTCTTTTTAAGTGTTTGCGTCACTCCCGCATTCTACTCTTGCTTTTGTAAGCTACAGCAGCGATGTTCAACAGAGCTTTGTCGCTTTGTAGTTTCTCATTGTCCCATTGGTAAAAAAAGCGTTTTACATTTGCTTAGTTTTACTTATCTTAATGACAACATATTCGAATAAAAATTATATTGTGCAAATCTACTCGAAAATACCTATCCATCGATATAAGTATTATGTGAATATGTTGAAGGTAACACAGAAAAAAAGGGAACACAAACTTTTTGTTTGCCTATTAATATATAGATTCATGAGCTTCTATGCAAAATATGGTCGAAAGAATGCATTCCAAGCGATTAATGTGTTTTAAAGGTTGGCTGAGAAGCAATGTTGTTTTATTAACTTTATATATTTACATATTATTCCGCTATGAGCATGGACTAAATAGCCTCTCTTACTCATCACAAAAAGGGTCACACGAACCAGTCGATCATCTCACTCTTAACTAATCACTTGTTCTTGAACATAAATTGAAGATTAAAATATTGTTTAAGACATAATTTAAGTATTTGTCTTAATATGAAAAAGCTACTAAACATAGCGCAGCCGTAATCAGTGTTGCCAGAAATTTTTGGGGAAAAAGGCTAGATGGGCTTTAAAAAAGGGCTATAAAAGGCTAGATGGCTTAAAAAAAAGGGCTAAAAGAAGGCTAGATTTGTTTACATTATGTCTTACTCTGTGAATATACGTACGTATTTATATATTTACATAATATATGAATATGATATAAAATAATAGTAAGAACAAAACATATTTGAAATTGATTAAAATTGATTTCAGTATTTCAAGCTCAAATATAAAAAAAAAAAAAAAAAAATAAATAACTGGCCATTTCAGCCCTTGAAAGGACTTTGACCTAGCTTCTTATGATCAATTGTGTTGTGCGTGTTATTAAGTTTGTACACAATTAACCGAGAAATTGACCTACAGGCTTAACGCCGACTCCGAACGGCGATGAACGAAATGTTCTTATTCTCAAGAAGCTTTACATGGCATTTTGATTACTCTCTGAGGTTTGCCATTGTCTGCAGAGAGGTGGCGGCCGTACAGAAAAATTATTTTAATTCAAATAATTTTCTGTCGCTGCTGGGGTTCGAACCTGGGTCTCCAGGTTCGTTGACATAGCGGCCACGCACGTTGACCAACTACGCCACGGATGCCACTCAAATATATAATAAGTGTAAAAGCCGTATTTTTTCGAGTTTTCAGATTTTTCTTGCTTGCACTTGGCTTCTCGAATTCCATTAATCAGACGAAGCTCCATTGCTGGAGCTGGAAGTACTTTCAGTTTTATCATTAGAATCACCTATTTTATTACTCATTTCTTGTATGAATTTAGAAACTTTATTGAAATATCTAGTAAATGGACACCAGAATTGCAAAGAATATTTTTTTTTTCCATTTTCAGCTGAAATATTCATTTATGAAGTGCTGCCAAATATATTATTTTAAGAGCACAGGGTTGCACTGGGTCCATACCAGAGATCTGCAACAAGTCAATTGAAAATCAAGTAACTTAAAAAAAACAAGTTTTGACTTGACTTGTAGAAACTTGATATGTTTCTATCCTACAAGCCACGACGCTTCTGAAAAACGAATCATAAGTCGGACTTGATTATATTTTGTTTCTACCCTACATAAATTGGTAAAAAAATCAACTTTCTTGTTTTCAAGACTAAGCGACTGCACTGCCGTAGAAAGCCACTGACGAGCGTTTACTTATACTTTTCTATACAAAGTGACAAAATTAATTAACCCCTACGGAGTGGTCGGAGGGAATAGGTACCCAAGGAAAAAATGTTCCTTTTGCAAAAGTAATGCGGGCCGATCATACATATTAACCCTCTCCGGCCCTACTTAAAGCTCCCTGTTCAGGTGGAGGAAATAAAAAAACAACAAAAAGAACACAAACATACTTTAATACAATGCTTTAAAGTTAAACTGTATTCTTAACTCGAGAAACGAAGTTTGCACGGACGACAAGAAGTTATTTCCTCGAACTTCGTAAACAGACTTGAAAATTAAGGATTTGTAAATATATAAATACGTACGTATATTCACAGAGCAAAACATAATGTAAACAAATCTAGCCTTCTTTTAGCCCTTTTTTTTAAGCCATCTAGCCTTTTATAGCGGGAGTAGACATCGAGACCCAGACGTATATAGACCGGTGATGATCGGTAGAAGAGCGGATCGGCTAAGTTGATGTTCGGCATACTCTGCCGGATCCACTCGTCCAGATCCCTTGATGGAGTGACGACCTTCAACCGCCGCTCTACCCTAGCTGTTGCTTCAACTCGCTGGTTGGCGCCATGCTGGCCATGCAGAACCAGGGTGCACATCTCGAAGCCATGGGCGCGGTAGGTGGGCAGTTTCCACTTGGCTACGAGCTCTTGAGCTATAAGCGTCTGTGGAAGACATGCTTCCAATATTGCTCTTTCGGACCCAGACCTTCCTCCGGAAACCATGCGCACCATGATAGTGGGGAGCAGTGAGACGAGCGGTTGAAAGGGTGCCACTGGCAGCTTTTCATGTGGCGATCGCTTCGGGAAGTAGTCCCTAGCCGAAGACGCATGTGGTGCCATCGACTGCGATCGTGCTTTAGCTGAAGACCGCTTCGGGAACGGTCCCTAGTCACAGACACTGTTGGTGCATGCGACTGCGGTCTTTTATAATTGGAGGACACTTCGGGAAAGAGTCCCTAGACGATGACGCTGGTTGGTCATCCGTCTGTGGCCGCTTGGCTTTGGAGCGCTTGACGCGAGGCCGGCGAGAATGCGATCTGCCGGTGCGCACTCGTGAGCTTGAATGCAGCAAGCTGTGATGGTCGTCTCCACACTGACGACACCGATGAGGGCTGCGGCATTCTTTCCGCATATGTGATGCAGAGAGGCAGTTTGAGCAGTAGAAATGCATTAATACTGCTCGCAACCGCTCCTCCAGATTCATTGCCAGAAACTTGGCACACGCCGACAGGTTATGCTCCAACGAGCATACACGGCACATCGGTGGCAACTTGAAGTGGTCGCGGTCAACAGCGCATGCCACGCTTTGCAGAATGCCCCTTACTGCACTGGGCTGCGATTCAACCACCGGTAAAGTACTAGCGATGACCTCGACCGCGATGGAAGCGCTAGGGCTGGGGACCGGTGTGCGCTCACGCACAGTCTCAGCTTCGCTGGCAACCATCTCCATGTCAGTTTGAAGCAGGAGATCCTCCAGAAGTGCGGCAGTGATTTCTTTAGCAGACATTCTGAAAAGAGAAAAGAAGAATGAAAAAAACACAATGTAATAACTTTAGGGATTAGTTTTATTTTGTTGAATTAAAATAACCTCTTTTCTTTCTTTTATTTTATTAACAACCTGTTTATTTTAGTTTCTCCGGAAGAAGACCTTTTTTACAGTCATGCCAAATGCCGATAATTCGAGCTGTCAGAATAACCAAGTGCTGCCAAGTAAAGTTAGAAAGTCATTAACCCAATAACCCAATATACGACAAACATTATAACGAAAGTAAAGCGAGTTCTTATACAAATACAAAAAGCTTACAACTCGGCCAAACTGACATTCGATCGACCCCGATCACCACATAATTATCGGCAGACGGCAGGTTTTACAAACTTATCTTATACAGCATTGCTTTGGTTTGTAACATCAATGGCTGGCCCACTACTACCCAATAGCCATTTTCGCATTCTATTTGCTTCGACAACACCATCGTATGGCAACTGGGTCAACTGACAATTTTCGACATCACGAACAACATATCTGTCATTACCAAGGATTTTATGCACTACATATGGCCCCCTATATTTTGGTATTAACTTTTTGTTGGTACCAATTACAGTATCAATATTCCTAATGACTACAAAGTCACCTACATTGTATTTCTTTGCATCAGTATTCTGTTCTAAGGAGTAGTTCAGGCTGTATTCTTGTGATTTTCTTATAGCATTTTCGGCACTTAATCGTACTTGTTGTAAGTCACGGGTTTTCTCTGCATCTATTTTATTTTGGATGTATTCAGTAAATTCGTCAACGATAACTCCGCGCTGTTCAACACCAAATAACAAATCACTGGGAGTCCTTTTAGTGGTACTGTGAACGGAATTATTTAAAGCGTATTCAAGTTCAAGCAACTTTGCGCACCAATCCGAATGATTTATAGGGTCACTTAACTTTCCTAACATCGTTTTTATTGACCTGTTTACCCGTTCTACCTGTCCATTTGCCTGAGGGGACGCAGTCGCAACCTGCACGTGAGCTATGTTTCTCCTTAATAAAAAGTCGTCAAAATCTAATGATGTAAAGCACGTCCCTCTATCAGACACAATTCTTCTAGGTCGACTATAGTAACTGAAATATTTCTCTAAAGCGCAAGTAACCTCGCGCGTACTAGTTGAATTTGTCGGGTATAATTTTACAAATTTTGTAAACGCATCCACTACAACTAAAATGTACTTTCTTTTGGACTTAATAGACGGCAAGGGACCAAAATGGTCAACGTGAAGAGTATCAAACGGCAGCGGCACTTTTGGAATTGGATATAAGTGCCTCTCACGGCTTCTGACCGGAAGGGCGTACATAATGCATTTCAAGCAATTTTTAATGAACTTGTCAATTTTTCGTCGCATTTCTGGAAACCAGTAGTACATTTTGATTTTATCGTAGCATTTTTCAACCGCTTGGTGACCAATTTTTTCATGCATCAGGCGTATTACGTTATCTTCTACCTCGCTAGGAACGTATAAGGACTTTTGTCCGTCAGCATACGTTCTAAAAACAAGTCCATCTATCATCTGAAAGTTTTTAATATTTTCCGTTTCTAGTCGATCTTTTAAATCCCTTATAGTGCCATCGCGTCCTTGAGCGATCTGAATTTGCAAGTCAACATCATTCACGTTTAATAATGCAGCAATTTGGCACCGGCTGAGAGCGTCTACGTGACCCATAGCTGACCCGTTTCGGTGCTGCATTGTGTAATTGAAATTTTCGAGCTCTAAGGCCCATCTAGCTATGCGAGGATTAATTTGTTTCTTCTCTAAAGTCATCGTCAGTGAATTGCAGTCCGTCACAATTTTGAAGGGTATTCCTTCCAAATACACTCGAAATCGCCTAAGAGCATAAATTATAGCCAGAGTCTCTAACTCAAAGCTATGGTATCGGCACTCGGCCGATGTTGTAGTCTTTGAATAGTAGGATATTGGATGTAAATTCCCATCACTTTGTCGTTGTAATAACACAGCCCCAAAACCAATTGAACTGGCATCGCAGTGTAATTCGGTCTCTCTTTTCGGATTATAAATTGCTAACACAGGCGCTTCCATCAGTCTTCTTTTTAATTCATTAAAAGCACCAATGCAAGTTTCATCAAGACAAAAGTCGGTATTCTTTTTTAACAAATTTTGTAATGGCTTTGCTATGCGTGAAAATGACGGCACAAATCGGCGGAAGTATGAGAAAAGTCCAATACAAGATTGTAGGGTCTTGTGATTAGTGGGCATAGGGAACTTTTGTATAGCCCTAATATGGGATTCGCTGGGTGAAATTCCAGAAGAAGTTACTGAATATCCAAGATATTCTATTCTTTTGTAACAAAACTTACACTTAGCAAGATTAAGTTTTAGATTTTGACTTGTAATTCGTCGCAGTACCCTACCCAGCAAATTTTTATGGTCGTCGATATTTGTACTAGCAATAAGTATGTCATCCATATAAATGACAATTTCTCTTTTATCTATGAAGTCCCGAAATATTTCATTTATAAATCGCTGAAAAACAGCTGGGGCATTCTTGAGTCCAAACGGCATCTTTAAGTACTCATATTGTCCAAATGGCGTCACAAAAGCAGTATACGGAATTGAATCTTCAGACACACTTACGTGATGAAACCACTTTTTAGATCTAAGACCGAAAAATAAGATTTACCCTCTACGTACTCTATACAGTCTTCGATTAATGGGAGTGGATAATTATCCCGAATAGTTAGTTTATTTAAACCGCGATAATCGACGCACATGCGCGTCTGACCATTCTTCTTTTTTACCAGAACTAAGGCTGAGGCATATGGAGAATTACTTGGCCTAACAACGCCGTCCCGTTGCAACTCATCTATAATCTCTTGAACCTTTATCCGCTCAGAGAAAGAAAGTCTTCTAGGCGAGCAGTAAAAAGGTCTATCGGACGTCAAATGAATCTTCATCACGTAATTTATCGGTTTTGTAGGGACATTCTTTGGCTCTACATAACTCTCTACAATCAAGCTGTTTAATTCGTCACGTGAAGTTTTTCCTAATAACCAATCTATATCAATTTCGTCTTTATCACTGGCTATTTCGATATTAAATATGTCAGGCACATTTGATGAATCACTTTGTTTGTGTCTATCTAGCACCTCAGTAGTCTCAGTTGAACCAGTCCCCATTACTGTCGCGACTGAGCATGCAGATCTACAATTTCGATCCGGCCCACATGAGTCAAGCAAGCCATATTTGTCAAGAACCATTAAGGAGCTTTTACGACCGAAAGTGCAAGATTTTTCCTTTTCATTAAGTTTTATTAATTTTTCCTTACTATATTTCCAATTCATTTTCCTTAAACATATATTAAATTTTTTTAAAAAATCACGCCCTAAAATTAGAGGCATTAACATGGCGTCATTCGGCAAAACATAAACAAAAATATCTTTTTCACAATTTCGGAATTTCATTTTTACAAGAATTGTTTTTAGGCCACAGTATTTTGACGTTGTTAACTTATCTTTAGTGGATTGTAAGCCAATAGGAACGCACGATTGCTTGATAAGACTAATTGGACTGCCGGTGTCGAAAAGAGAAAAAAATTGATTAAACCTTGCACTTTTTGTCGTACCAACTCCAAAAGCAACACTCACCAAATTTAATGCACTCAATACATCGCTCTGATCATTAAAAGTATCCTCCCCTTCCACCGCGGCGACCTGGTGTCCCTTATCTAAAGCAGCTGACTCAATAAGAACCTTCCTTGGATTAGGGCATGTACGATGGTCGTGGCCCATTCGCCAACATTTGAAACACGATCCATTAGCCCGAAGTGGATATGGGCAGTTTGGTTTTATGTGGCCCTTCTGGGAGCAGTTGAAGCACAGTGGAGTTTCTTTTGCAGCAATAATTTTGTCGGCACTAGGTCCAGCTCTTGATTTGGCGCAAACAGATCGGGCGCCGGCAGCTGACACTAAAGCCAAATACTTGTTTTGGTAGCGATTAATGAGCGCCTTTAGCTCTTCTAGTGTCCTGGCGCCCATCAACAGATTAATATTCGTGACTTTACCATCAACTCCTTCGATGATAAAATCTACGACTTCCTGCTCACCAATATCTGCCCTTTTTCCAATCGCTTGCATTTCAATTACATAACGATGTAATGTTTCGTTGCGGCAATCCCATTTTCGTGTCGCTAAGATTTTGTAAATGTCTGAGCGGCTGATTTCGACAGAGAACTCTGTCATTAACGCTTTACACATGTCATCGTATTTGACGGCAGAAGTGGTAGACAAAAATGCACGTGCAGTTCCGCTCAAGGAGCGACGTAAGCTGAGCAGCTTGAAGCGATCATCGGCATTGATAGTGAGCATAAGCTCATCAAAGTTGCGCAAGAAGTTTTCTACAGAATTGGACACGTCATCACCACTAAATTTTGGGATGGCGTGTTCGATATCGCCGAAGTCCAGTTGGCGCATACTTGGAACTGTAGCACAAGATTCGAGCTGCCGTATCTGTTGCTGCAGTTGCAATATTTCCCGTCGTTTTTTAAGCCGCTGAAGCTCTCTATCAAGGGCAGCGTCTTCGTCGTCAGAAATTGAAGCTTTAGCACCTTCATCGTCATCGGCATTTGCAGAGGCGGCATATTCGAAGCAATTTGGAACATTCACCTCCACGTTGAGAAACTTTTTGTCGCGGCAGCTTTCTTCAGTTCTCTTTGTATCGGCAGTCTCATTAGCGGCATTTTCGGCATCAAGAACAGTAGTTTTCTGTGCATCGGCAGAAGTAGCAATCTTTGCGTTTTTATTCGTGCCATCCACAACTTCAGCGTCCTTTAAGTTTTCATCTTCGTATAATTTCTTCAACTGCGGCAGCGTGGCAGACAAAGAAAAACTTACGCCGGCTGCAGTCAACGCGTCCATGAACATTTGCTTCGTCATTTTGTTAGACATTATTATAAAAATTTTATTCTGTTATAAAGCAACTTGGAGCTTTAATGGGCAACCCCACATCTGAGTTGTAATAACTTTAGGGATTAGTTTTATTTTGTTGAATTAAAATAACCTCTTTTCTTTCTTTTATTTTATTAACAACCTGTTTATTTTAGTTTCTCCGGAAGAAGACCTTTTTTACAGTCATGCCAAATGCCGATAATTCGAGCTGTCAGAATAACCAAGTGCTGCCAAGTAAAGTTAGAAAGTCATTAACCCAATAACCCAATATACGACAAACATTATAACGAAAGTAAAGCGAGTTCTTATACAAATACAAAAAGCTTACACAAGTGGAAAACAAAGTTTACAAATAATCATAAAATATTATATATACTACAAAGTCACCTACATTGTATTTCTTTGCATCAGTATTCTGTTCTAAGGAGTAGTTCAGGCTGTATTCTTGTGATTTTCTTATAGCATTTTCGGCACTTAATCGTACTTGTTGTAAGTCACGGGTTTTCTCTGCATCTATTTTATTTTGGATGTATTCAGTAAATTCGTCAACGATAACTCCGCGCTGTTCAACACCAAATAACAAATCACTGGGAGTCCTTTTAGTGGTACTGTGAACGGAATTATTTAAAGCGTATTCAAGTTCAAGCAACTTTGCGCACCAATCCGAATGATTTATAGGGTCACTTAACTTTCCTAACATCGTTTTTATTGACCTGTTTACCCGTTCTACCTGTCCATTTGCCTGAGGGGACGCAGTCGCAACCTGCACGTGAGCTATGTTTCTCCTTAATAAAAAGTCGTCAAAATCTAATGATGTAAAGCACGTCCCTCTATCAGACACAATTCTTCTAGGTCGACTATAGTAACTGAAATATTTCTCTAAAGCGCAAGTAACCTCGCGCGTACTAGTTGAATTTGTCGGGTATAATTTTACAAATTTTGTAAACGCATCCACTACAACTAAAATGTACTTTCTTTTGGACTTAATAGACGGCAAGGGACCAAAATGGTCAACGTGAAGAGTATCAAACGGCAGCGGCACTTTTGGAATTGGATATAAGTGCCTCTCACGGCTTCTGACCGGAAGGGCGTACATAATGCATTTCAAGCAATTTTTAATGAACTTGTCAATTTTTCGTCGCATTTCTGGAAACCAGTAGTACATTTTGATTTTATCGTAGCATTTTTCAACCGCTTGGTGACCAATTTTTTCATGCATCAGGCGTATTACGTTATCTTCTACCTCGCTAGGAACGTATAAGGACTTTTGTCCGTCAGCATACGTTCTAAAAACAAGTCCATCTATCATCTGAAAGTTTTTAATATTTTCCGTTTCTAGTCGATCTTTTAAATCCCTTATAGTGCCATCGCGTCCTTGAGCGATCTGAATTTGCAAGTCAACATCATTCACGTTTAATAATGCAGCAATTTGGCACCGGCTGAGAGCGTCTACGTGACCCATAGCTGACCCGTTTCGGTGCTGCATTGTGTAATTGAAATTTTCGAGCTCTAAGGCCCATCTAGCTATGCGAGGATTAATTTGTTTCTTCTCTAAAGTCATCGTCAGTGAATTGCAGTCCGTCACAATTTTGAAGGGTATTCCTTCCAAATACACTCGAAATCGCCTAAGAGCATAAATTATAGCCAGAGTCTCTAACTCAAAGCTATGGTATCGGCACTCGGCCGATGTTGTAGTCTTTTGTGTAATAACTTTGTAAAGGATTATTAAAAAAAACATCATTGGTGCTACGTGGTTGGAAGCGCAACGAGCTTAACTATGGGCCGCGTGATGCAACCTCTCTCGGTTCGAATGTCAGCAACCCGAATTCGTTTATCACTCCCCTGATAAACACGTATGACCCTGCCTAATCGCCATTCATTCGCAGGCAGATTATCCTCCTTGACAACGACAAGGTCGTCGACAGAGAAGTCTATCTGAGGAGTTTTCCACTTAACTCGTTTATGCATCTCTTTCAGGTACTCATTTTTCCATCTGCTACAAAAGTGTTGATGCATAGCCTTGATTCGTTGCCATCGATTGACAATAGTCAAGGGCTGATCAGTTATCTCTGGTTCGGCTGGGGCTAGCAGTGGACCACCGATCAGGAAATGACCGGGAGTAAGAGATTGAAGATCGCCAGGATCCTCAGACATAGCGGTAAGTGGACGCGAATTAAGGCACGATTTGACTCTATTCAGTAAAGTTGTAAATCCCTCAAAAGTGTATTTCATATTTCCGGCAATCTTTTTGAAGTGTGTTTTGAAACTCTTTACTCCAGTTTCCCACAGGCCACCCATATGGGGAGCACCCGCTGGTATAAAGTGCCAAGCAAGGTCTTGGCATGCGTGTTGAGCAAGAGTGGCTTCACGAGAAGCCATCATGAATGTTTGAAAGTCCTTTTTCAAAACGTTGGAGGCGCCAACAAAATTAGTTCCGTTATCGGAATATATATTTGCTGGGCAACCGCGTCGGGCGACGAATCGCGATAACGCTGCTAAGAAAGTAGCGGTTGATAAATCACTTGTGGCTTCCATGTGAACTGCTTTAGTGGAAAAGCAAACAAATAGGCACACATAGCCTTTGCTTATTCGACAAGATCTACCAATGTAGCTCTTTATGTCGAATGGGCCAGCGAAGTCAATGCCAGTTGATGAGAATGGCCGTGATATTATTGTTCTTTCTGGCGGAAGAGCCGCCATGATTTGTGTCTTCAGCTGTTTTTTATAAATAACACAAGTTTTGCAACTGTATATGGTGGTCTTAATCAAGTTTCTAGCACGGAAAATCCAATATTGCGTTCGGATCAACCGAAGCATTAGTTGATTCCCACCATTAAGTGAGATCTCATGGATGAACCGTACTAAAAGGCGAGAAAAATTGCAATTATAGGGCAATATAATAGGATGTCTTTCATCAAACGATAAGTTCGGTGAGGAGGCAAGCCGCCCGCCAACACGCAACAAATTATCGGTATGCAAGAATGGATTCAAAGCGAGTAATGAGCTCTTCGAATTAATTGGTTGCTTGGTGTCCAGCAGATGGTAATCAGCTGGAAAACTGACTTTTTGACACAACAGCATTAGACGAGTTTTAACCGCTTTTATTTCGAAATTATCAGGACATGTCGATTTTCTGCAAAAAGACGCACGCAACAGTGGATGGGTGCGGTGGAAGAAACGAAAGACGTAACTTAGTACTCTTAATATACGCGACAAAGAGGAGAATCGCTCTAATACATCATCATGTTCGGAGAAGTAAGCGAAATTAACTCTGATGGATTTGCGTTCGATCGGAATATCTATATCAGCCGGCAAAGCAGATGTTTGCCATAAGGAGCGCTCAAGTGAGAGCCAAGATGGCCCATGCCACCACAGAGCATTTTCTGCAAGATCTTGTGGCGTGACGCCGCGTGTAGCTAAGTCAGCTGGATTTTCATGTGACTCTACATGAAACCAGTTTCTGACTCCGACACGTTCAGCTATCGTTGTAACCCGATTGGCCACAAAGGTATTCCAAGAACACGGCGGCTTGCAAAGCCAGGCGAGGACTATCGTTGAGTCTGTCCAGCAAAACAATTTATGTTTGTGTATGTCGATATGTGATAATAGAGTATCGACCATATCAGCGAGTAGAACAGCACCACATAGCTCAAGGCGTGGCAGAGAAACTGTCTTGACTGGTGCCACCCTCGTTTTTGCACATAGCAAGTGAGTAACAATACAATCACTTTGTTTAACGCGGATGTAGATCGACGCTGCATAAGCCTTTTCTGAGGCGTCAGAAAATGCATGAAACTCTATATCATAACTAGGTGAGAAGTCAACATAACGTGGTATGCGAATACGATTTATGAGCTCGTAATTTGACAGAAAGGTTTGCCATGACTGGAAACTCGAAGTGGTTATGTTTTCATCCCAATCAATATTATCTAACCAGATACGCTGCATAAGGATTTTTGCTGTCACCACAATAGGAGCCAGCCATCCTGCAGGATCAAAGAGTTGCGCTATCATTGAGAAGACTTCACGTTTTGTGTAGGAAGACTTGATTGCTAGGCGCTGTGCCGAAAAGTAAAACAAATCAGAAGCAGCATTCCATCGCATTCCCAGCGCCTTAGCACAGCTGGCGTCTTCTAACTTGAGGAAGTTTTCTCTCATAAGATGCTCAGTGGGTGTACCTGCCAAAATGCTTGGATGGTTCGCAGTCCACTTTCGCATGGTGAAGCCAGCTGTAGACAATGCAGATATAAGCTGACTTTTAGCTTCAATTGCACTATCTACGTCGTGGGCTCCGGCTAGAGCACCATCGACATATAGAAAATTTCGCAAGATTTCTGCAGCACGAGGAAATTGGCTCTGCACATCATCTGCCAGTCGAAGCATGGTTCTTATGGCTAAGTATGGTGCACAATTTACTCCAAAAGTCACAGTTCTTAGCTCGAAATCCTGAACTTCCTCATCAGGAGAATTTCCATGCAGGATTCGTTGGTAAGATGAGTGCTTTGGGTCAACAAGCATCTGGCGGTACATTTGTTGAATGTCACCATTAAATACATATTTAAAGAATCGCCATTTCAGGATCAAAAGAGTTAAATCTGCTTGGAGAACGGGTCCTGCGTGCAGGACGTCGTTCAAACTGGCACCATTTGAGGATGCGCTTGAAGCATTAAATACGACGCGAAGCTTCGTCGTAGCACTTTCTGGTTTCAATATCGCGTGGTGCGGTAAATAGAAGTGAGATGGATAACTCGCGAACTTTGGTGGCGACACTTTCTTCATATGATCCAGCTTTAAATACTCTTGAAGCACTTCATCATATTGTGACTTGAGTTCAGGATTTTTTGTCAATCGAAGTTCACCTCTAATGAATTGCTTAAAGGCGATGCTTCGAGAAAATCCTATTCTAGTTGTATCTGGGAAAGTATTCTTGAAAGGTAAAGTAACTATATACCTTCCTTGAGCATCTCCTTTGGTAGTTCTCTGGTAATTTTCCTCACAAAACTGATCAGACTCCGTTATAAGTTGCTTCTTTGGAAGTTCCTCCAACTCCCAAAAACGTGCGATTTGTTTGTCAATCGCAATTTCGTAAAAAAACGAGAGGCATGTCGTAAAACTGGATATGCCGCTATGTGGAATAGGGCCTGTAAATATCCAGCCAAATATCGTTTCTTGGGCTAAGAGTGACCCAAGAACATTCCGTTGAATTCCATCAAGAATAATGGCAGGGTACACATCCCCACCGATGAGTACATCTATTTGATCGCTTCTAAAGAAATGCGGATCAGCCAATTGCAAATCTGTTAAATTTTTGCATAAAGAAGGATCGATGCAGCATGAGGGCCGATTCCCAGTTAAGCGAGACAGTACAAAGGCTGTTGCTTCTATTTGGAATTGCCTATTCTTAGGTGAGCTAAGAATAATGTCGCAAGCCCTTGAGACTTGCGCCGAGACTGTATTGTTAAGGCCCGAAACCTGTGCATTCACAGCTCTAGTGGGTAACTTTAAAAGTTTTTGCAATCTCTCTGAGACAAACGTACCTTCTGAGCCAGAGTCAATTAGAGATCTGGTCGTGTACGCTGTGCCCAGGTGACACACCGTCACTATTGCAGTTCCAAGTAAAACATTTTTTGTACTTGAACAGAAGCCTGTTTGTATGTCATTAGAAGTGGACTGTAATTGTGCTGAATGTGCTTGGGTGTTTGAGCCCGTAAAATTTGAATGCACGTTCGACCTGCTTGAGTCCGCACTCGAAGCAGGAGTTGAAGTCAAATTCGAGTCACGATGCAAGAGAGTATTGTGACGTTGTTTGCACATCACGCATGTGTACTGACTCTTGCACTCTTTGATTTGATGCGCACTGGATAAGCAGTTGATGCAAAAGTTGTGTTTGCGGACAACTGTTAGTCTTTCCTTCGCATCCATCCTCAGAAAAGTTGGGCACGAACGTAGACCATGCTGTTCTGAGGTACAGAGCTTACAGTTTGCTTGGGAAACTTTTAATTGGTAATTGTTTACCCTTTTACCAGATGATATGCTCTGGTGTGATCTTGAAGTGGAGTGATTACAGGTTGAGGGCAAAGAAATTTGCGGGGATATCGCACCGCTACCGCTGCGATATCTCCGTCCCACTGTGCACAATTATTTGTTACTGCTAATTGTGCGTTGCTGACCCACTATGCAATATTCTTGCGCTCTCAGTGCTGCGCTAGCGCTAGTGTAAAGCTGAGAGGCCTTGTTAGCGTTGTTGATCTTTAAGCCGCTGTTGCTGTTGACTTCGGTCACTCTGTATGCTGCGCAGAGGAATGCAAAAATCACTGTCGTCAACTTAATGTTAAGCACACCAACTGCAATGTTATTTTGAAAAATAAAAACACACTTTTTTTTCTTATTTTATTGTTGAGTAATAAAATTCCACAACACAGTAAAATTGCAATAAATTTCAATAATTTTATTCAATTAAAATTGAAATAATAAAATTTATAATAAAAAGTGTAAATAATAAATAATAAATTATTTTTTTTTTCGTGATTTAGAGCTGTTGTCCCACTGTGTTGCTTTCCTTATGTTCTCAGTGCTGCGTGAGCGCGAGAGTTAAACTCGGAAGAACAGTCCCACTTGGTCCAACGTTGGTGAATTTTAAGCAGGAGCTGCTGTTTCAGCTTTGATCGCTACGAATGCGACACAAAGTGGAGATGAAAAATTTCTCTGCAGTTAGCTTAAAATGCACATACACACACAAAAAAATTATTCTTCGCGGAAAATTGTTGTTGGTCAAAAAAAAACAAAAACGGTTCCACTATGTATTTCAATTTTATAACTGAACGCACAATAATTCGCTCTGCAAACTTAAACACTTTATGAAACTTTTTTTTTTTTTTCAACTCGCAATTTACCGCGAAATTCTGACGAGAATTTTTTTTTTTTTTTTAAAAAAAACTTAGACCCTGGAATATGAAAAAACACTCCAAGAATTACAAATGAGCGAATCGCGTATTTTCCGAACCGACGTAGCACCAATCTTGTTTCTTAACAATAAATATGATATCTATTAATATGAAATAAAAGAACTTACCTGTACTTTCTGGCCAAAAAAAATTAGGTCGATTTTCTTTTCTTGCGCTATGGCTGTTGCTGCAGTTGCTGTTGCTGGTGTTGTTTTTTTTTTTTTTAAAGATTTTTTGCACTCGCTACCGAGCGATTTTTTAATGTTTTTTTTTTAATTTTTCACTCGCGACCGAGCTTTTAACTTTTTAAAACTTTTAAAAACGCCTTGGTAAAAAAACGGCTCGACGAAGGACCATGTATAATTTCCCGACGGAAGATTTCAAAAAACAAATTAAACTTTTCAATAAAATGAAACACGTCTTTTCTTCGATGGATCAAAAAACGAATTGAATTCTTTATTTAGCTGAGGCCGAACTTTCTTTCATTTTGTTTACATTAAAAGGAGGGAGTGAGAGGCACTCCCACATAAGGAACCACTGAAATTAAAACAACTCAACCGCTGTACAGAAGGTACAGGGCTGACCACGAATGCGTTTACATTTGTAAACAGGCTATAAAAGGCTAGATGGCTTAAAAAAAAGGGCTAAAAGAAGGCTAGATTTGTTTACATTATGTTTTACTCTGTGAATATACGTACGTATTTATATATTTACATACTATATGAATCTATACTATTATATAAAAGAAGACTCACGTATGTTCGGCTGCGAAAAGCTTGAGAATGGCTGGCGCTATTTCAAAAATTCTTTTTCTCTAGGATAGCTATGGTGCCCAGTTGGGACATGGGATATAAAAATTTAATAACCATTGTTTAAATAATTAATTAAAATTCAAAGAGAATAACCATACAATTTCTTAATTCTTATTCTCAGAGAGAAAAAATTTTCTCATTAAAGCTCTTCATTAAAGCATCTCAAAAAAAGGTTGTGCCCAAAGCTAATAAGGTAGAACATATGTATATGTAATACTTCTGTATTCCAACTCTGAAATCGAAGAGAGACAGCCATAACAACATAAGATGTTGCTGTTTGTATTAGTATATTTGAATATATGAAAATTACTACACAAAAAATAAAAAGTCAAACCGTCACAGAGGCGGTTGTTATGAAAACGTTTGCCCCAAACAAATAAGAAAACAAATCATATTTGTTTTTCCTAAATCACAGGTACGCACCATTATAAAACAATTATAATAACGCCTGAAATATGATTAAATTTAAACAAACAAAATTTAAATCAAAAAATTCAAACAACAAAAATTTCAAATAAAAATTATTGACAATGGAAGCACCGCTCCTGAGTTTTTTTATTTTGAAATTTAATTTCCTCTATATATTTTCTCATCATATAACAATATATCAGCACTCTAATGTTGACGAATATATGAGATAGAACAATATGTCAAAATCGCTGTGAGACAAAAGCTCTATTTTCAAACTCTTTTTGAGCATCATATATAAAAGTCAACAACCCAGCGGGAAAATGAGAATTGATTAAAAAAAAAAAAAAATCGTAAATGGAATAGATTATTTTGCTTACATTTTAGAATGAATTCCAAAGAATATATAAATTAAAGCAAAACATATGATTTGGAATATATCAATCAAAAGTTTATATCAACCAATATATCAACGAATATCAACCAAACAAATTTTGGCGAAAATGAATACTTTTTATTTAAAAGAATGCATTTAAAAAGTGAATAAAAGAATCGATTTCTGTAGCTATTCATATGGAAGCGAGAAAAGAATGTACTACTATTTGTAGGACGTTAGCGTCCCACCGGCAAAATGAAAATGGATTCTAGAAACAAAAATCGTAAATAGAATGAATTCTATTGCTAACATTTTAGAATGTATTCCAAAGAATATATACATTTATAGCAAAACCTATGAATTGGAATCTATCAAGCAAAAGTTTACTGATTCGTTTTTATTCCAGCCATAATCGAATACGACCCATATAATTATTTCTAATATATAAAATGTTTTTAGATTCCTTGCTTGCTTTTTTGATAAGTGAAAAAAGAACTGATTTTAAAACAAATTCTGGTATAAGTGAGAAAAGCATCAGTCTGTTTTGATTTGTTTTCTTATTTCCGAAAGTTAATACATTTTATTTAAAATAATCATATAGTACACTGTACTGTGAATGTACCCGAAATTGTGGCGTCCGTGGCGTAGTTGGTTAAAAGTCCGTGGCCTCTATGTCAACGAACCTGGAGACCCGGGTTCTAATCCCAGCAGCGATAAAAAATTATTTGAATTAAAATGATTTTTCTGTACGGCCGCCACCTCTCGGAGTCGGCGTTAAACCTGTAGGTCCGGCTCTCGGTCAATTGTGTACAAACTTAATAACACGCACAACACAATTGATCATAA
Organism: Pherbina coryleti; assembly: GCA_943735915.1. Lineage (NCBI taxonomy): Eukaryota > Metazoa > Arthropoda > Insecta > Diptera > Sciomyzidae > Pherbina > Pherbina coryleti. Next base: position 88,034,246 of record OX030948.1, read on the forward strand.
GAAGCTAGGTAAAAGTCCTTTCAATGGCTAAAATGACCAGTTATTTATTTATTTTTGGTTTTTTTTTATGTACTCGAAATTTAATTTTATAACAAAAAAACTCAGGAGCGGTGCTTTCATTGTCAAAAATTTTATATAAAATTTCTGTTTCAATTTTTATGGTTTAAATTTTGTTTGCTTGAATTTTTCTTTTTAAATTTTTATCATATTTCACGTGTTGGTCTTATAATCGTTTTATAATGGTGCGTACCTATGATTTATGCAAAACAAGTATGTATGCTTTGTTTTGTTTTATGTTTGGGTAGACATTTTTCTTAACAACCGCCCCGTTGACGTATAGTAGTAGTATATTCAAATATACTAATACAAACAACAAAATCTTATGTAGGCTATCTCTCTTTGATTTCCAATATTGAAGTATTACATACATGGTTTAATAAATAAGGTTGTCGCATGGGTGAGAGCGAGTTCCAATAAATGTCGAATCGAAGTTGACAACTCATACAAAATCTGAATGCGTAAATTGATAACATGCAAAGCCGATGAAGTTGTTGTTGTAGCTTTTCATTGATTTTGACAATTATGTGTACTCAGAAGAGAGTACGATCAGCCACGAGACAACCTAATTTATTCAACCATGATTACATTTATGAAAAGAATCTATTTCAAAAGTGAAAAAAAAAAACGATTCTGTAGCGGTTCCACTTGAAGCGAGAAAGGAATATACTATTATTTGTAGGATATCACCATGTTAAAAATAATCAATTCTAGAATCTATATTGGAGAAGAGAAATGATTCTTTTTTCCCGGAGGGAAGGTTCACAAAAAAGAAAAAAAAAAAGACAACAACATGTATTGAGTGCGGTACCAATGCTGCCACCTTTTTGAATATAAAAATACTGCCACTTTTATAAAAGCATCGACAAAAATTCCGTGTCGATGTTTTGTTGAAATGTTTTGATGAAATTTATCAGCTTAAACGAAAGATATATTTAATTTTAAAATAACAATTCTCTAAGGCCGTCATATATTTTTCTTACCTCTGAGCTGATATTTTTACGTATAAACGAGGTTTTTATATATAGGGTATTTACAGATCCCTTCTTAAGTTGATATATAGTATCTTTAAAACGATACTTCAATCAAATTGTGAGAACCCCTACACGTAGTTCATTCTAAAATTGACACGCCTTTTGAAAAGAGAAGCTTTCTTTAATTGATTGATTTTTCAATAAAATAAAAATAACAAGAGAAGCTTTCTTTGATTTATTGATTTTTCAATAAAATAAAAATACCTTTCAGAAATGCCAGTTTGCTACGAAAAACAAACATGTTGGAAAGCAAGGCCATTTTACCAGTTTGTGTTATCTTTTTTTTACATGCAAAACAAAATCAAAAATAGTTACCACATGGCAAAATGTTTTAGAGTTAACAGACGGCGTAGTTAACACACCAGATAAAACAAAACTGTGAGTACCCCAATAGTCACAGCGCTAGGAAAAGTGAACCAATGCATGAAAAAAAAATGATCAGGAAGATACAGAAAGTTTATTACTTTAGTTATTTTTTATTACATTAGTTAGCTGGTTACTTTATTCGGATGGAACTACTAAGTCGCTCCAACACAAATATACAATTTTACCGAAATTCAAACGGCTGTATTCATAAAAACTTATGAGCCTCTTACAAAGCCTTCATAAGAAAAAAATCGAAAAAAAATTTTAAAACATTTTTCATGTTGAACGTTACAACAGCTTTCAAAAGTTCTTTTAAATGCTTGATAAATAAGAGAGTTTTAAAAATGGTTGAAACCTTCAATAAACCCTCGATAAAGCATTTTAAAAATTTGTTTGTTCTCATCTAAGCACAAAATATATTGTCAAAAATGTATCAAATTATTTCAAAATGTATCAAAAACAAACAAAATGTCAAAAAGTGTTTGAAAATGTTTGTTTATAAATTAGAGGATTTTTAAATATGGTTGAAATTTAAATTTTTTTTTTAAGGTTATAACACACCTCTCATAAAGCAGTTTTTAAATTATTTGCTCCCATTTGAGCACAAATATTGTCAAAAATAATTAAATTATTCAAAATATTTCAAACATTTGGAAAATATGTCAAGAAAATTCAAAATATATAAAAAATTTCCAAAAAAAGAAAATAAAAACAAGAAAATTTGTCAAAGATTTCACAATATTTATAAAAAAAAAAATAATAAAATGACAATTATTTCAGTGCAGATGGCTTAGAAAAACTATTGATTTTTAAATATCAAAAAATTGACGAAATTGCGACAAATAAATAACAAGTCACTGAATTTATCTAATACACAAACCATTATTTACACTCTTCCCACTTCAATATGAATACGGCTGTAAAATTTTAAGATTTGGAGTTTTTAATGATATTTAATATTTTTATCGCCGGCGAAGCAGCGGGTATTTGCTAGTATGATATAAAATAATAGTAAGAACAAAACATATTTGAAATTGATTAAAATTGATTTCAGTATTTCAAGCTCAAATATATAATAAGTGTAAAAACCGTATTTTTCGAGTTTTCAGATTTTTCTTGCTTGCACTTGGCTCCTCGAATTCCATTAATCAGACGAAGCCCCATTGCTGGAGCTGGAAGTATTTTCAGTTTCATCATTAGAATCACCTATTTTCTAACTCATTTCTTGTATGAATTTAGAAACTTTATTGAAATATCTAGTAAATGGACACCAGAATTGCAAAGAATATTTTTTTTTTCCATTTTCAGCTGAAATATTCATTTATGAAGTGCTGCCAAATATATTATTTTAAGAGCACAGGGTTGCACTGGGTCCATACCAGAGATCTGCAACAAGTCAATTGAAAATCAAGTAACTTAAAAAAACAAGTTTTGACTTGACTTGTAGAAACTTGATATGTTTCTATCCTACAAGCCACGACGCTTCTGAAAAACGAATCATAAGTCGGACTTGATTATATTTTGTTTCTACCCTACATAAATTGGTAAAAAAATCAACTTTCTTGTTTTCAAGACTAAGCGACTGCACTGCCGTAGAAAGCCACTGACGAGCGTTTACTTATACTTTTCTATACAAAGTGACGAAATTAATTAACCCCTACGGAGTGGTCGGAGGGAATAGGTACCCAAGGAAAAAATGTTCCTTTTGCAAAAGTAATGCGGGCCGATCATACATATTAACCCTCTCCGGCCCTACTTAAAGCTCCCCTGTTCAGGTGGAGGAAATAAAAAAACAACAAAAAGAACACAAACATACTTTAATACAATGCTTTAAAGTTAAACTGTATTCTTAACTCGAGAAACGAAGTTTGCACGGACGACAAGAAGTTATTTCCTCGAACTTCGTAAACAGACTTGAAAATTAAGGATTTGTAGGCAAACTAATTACTTTTTCCCTACATTTTAAGTTTCTACATTTCCAGTTTTGTACATTTGGCGACTTAATTCTAAACTTCAACTTGTTGTTTGCCTGCCTCGACTTGCAGGGAGTTGAAAAATTAAAGGAACTTGAAACAAAAAATGGATCCATTCATGCAGATCTCTGGTCCATACATCTTAAGCAATTTTAAAAAAGGCAAGAAAAGGCTAGAACGAAACCAAAAAACGCTAAAAAAATGCTAGAGGCTAGATGGTATTTTTCGAGGCTAGACGACCGTAAAAAAAGCTAGATCTAGCCTCAAAAAGGCTAGACTGGCAACAATGGTCGTAATAGAGAAGATAAAGAAATGGTTAGAACTCGCGCTCAGTTAAAAAAAACAGGCGAAAAAAACTAGTAAAAAACTGAATAACATTATGGAACTCAGCTCTGAATCTGAGCTAAGTGATTAAGAAGCAGCAGATGTGGAAATTGATATTAACGACACAGTTATTTCAGTATCTGAAATCAATTTTATCTACGGAAGCTGGGTTGACTCAATCTTTATTACACAAAAACGAACTAAAATGGAGTTTAAACCCCCTGCTCAGTTAATCATGCATGGAAATCTTTCAGAAAATTTTAAAAAGTTCAGACAAAGGTTTGGAATATTCATGTAAGCGTCTGAAAGCATTAATAGGATTAAAAAAAAATTTGCAATTTTACTAAATATAATCGGTGAGGAAGCGGTTGAAGTATATAATACTTTACCTATAAGCAAAAATGTGAAGGCTAAATTAGAAGAAATACTAAACGAATTTGAATTACAGGGTTGCCCATATTCGACGGACCCATCTGGCAACGCCATAACTTTTGACCGAGATGTCAGATCGCTTAATGACATACCGCGTTTGAAGCGTCAGTCCAAGCAGATTTTTACCATGGAACAATACACGCCACGCAAGCGCTCTGAAATAGTTGAAATTTACATTCAACAGAAGAAGTCAATTGTGAAAACTCAACGTGCTTTTAAAAACTTAAAAAAATGTGAGAAGTGCGCCTTCTAAGAACACCATTAAGCGTTTATACGAAAAATTTTCGACTGGTGAGGCTCTTTCTAATCCGAAGAGGCCAAATAAAAGTCGACCAAGGCGATCGGCCGAGAATATCGCTGCCGTACGAGCCAGTGTTGAGAGGTCCCCAAGAACATCCCAAAAACGCCGTTCTCAGCAGTTGGGCATGGCTCGGTCCACTTACAACGGATTATTCGCGTTGATTTGCATTTGTTCCCGTACAAAATTCAATTGACGCAAAGATTGTTGCCTGCGGACAAGCCTCGTCGATTGGAATGGGCCCAAAGAGTCATCGAAATGGCCGAAGATGACGAGCAATTTTGGAACAAAATTATCATGTCCGATGAAGCCCATTTCACATTGAATGGGACCGTAAATAAGCAAAATTGCCGTATTTACGCCACTGAAAATCCTCAGGAGATTCAAGAAGTGCCTCTTCATGACGAAAAAGTCACAGTTTGGTGCGGCGTTAGTGCGAAAACGGTCATTGGGCCGTTTTTCTTCCAAAATGAAAATGGCCATGCTGTTACCATCAACCAGGAGCGTTATCGCGACATGTTGACCAATTTTGTGATGCCAATTATTCGTCGAAAGCGTATGAGGCAGTTCTGGTTTCAACAAGACGGCGCTCCACCGCACACAAGTCGCATAACAATCGATTTTCTGAAGAATTTGTTTCCGGGCCGTTTGATGTCGAAAAGTGGTGATTTGGACTGGCCACTGCGTTCGCCCGATTTGACGCCGCCTGACTTCTTCTTGTGGGGATATTTGAAGTCAAAGGTTTACGTTAACAAGCCAAGGACCGTAGAAGAGCTCAAGGACAACATTCGTGAAGAAATAGCCGCTATTCCGGCCGAAATGTTGGCGAAAACGATGGAAAATGCTGCAAAAAGGGCACAATACGCCATCAACGCCAGAGGCGGCTATTTGAGAGATATCATATTAAAAAATTGATGTAAACAAATCTACTTGGAACAAATTAAATGATTAAGATTGCCAACCGCCAAATTTTTATTTTTTTCTTTGATTTTTTTAACAAAAACATGGGTCCGTCGAATATGGGCAACCCTGTATATTGTAATCCTAAAAAAGATGAAGTTTACGAACGCTGCGAAAAGGGCGCTGCAGTCGTCAAGGTGGTCTGCGCGCCGCTGCGCGATTCACGCTCGGCAAGATCAAGGGACACGAATCGATCGATTAAAACAAAAAACTTGGCATATCTACAAACATTAAACAATTTAACATCATACAGAGTACACATTTATGAGTCAAATCATAAAAAACATTTTATAACAACTAGGGTATGCAACTATTCGATATTATTAAAAAACCGGTTTCGAATAGTTCAATTTTTACAAAACTGGTTTTCGAATTATTCGACCAGAATTAAATTTATTTTTTCAAATTAAATAAATGTTTTACTTATTTATCTTCATATATCTATGAAGTTTTTATTTAACAAAAATAGCAACTATTTTTAATAAATTAAATAAAGGTACTTATGCAGTACTACCCACTGAACTATAAGCGAAGGTTTTGCGTAAAGTGAGAGTTTTTCGAAAGTGTTTGAGTAGAATTTTTTTTTAATTTTTGATTTTTTATTTTGTTGCTTAAAAGTGCTTGCTATAGAAGATTAAATTCGTGAAAGTTTTTCCCAAAAATAAAAACTGAACTTCTTTTTCGAAATTCATAAAAAACTTATTTAGTTTTCTATGGTTCTTTTTTAAGTAATTTCCGAACAAAAAAGTAAAATTTATGGTTATTTTTTAACTCATTTCCGAACGAAAAAGCTTAATTTTTGAGAGACATTTTAGTCCGAAGAATGATACAAAAAAGTTTCATTTATGAGTGCCGAAGTTGAACGTTTCTACCCGAAATGGTTCATAAATGAATACGAAAATGGTAGTTTTGATTCACTGGGTAGAATTATGTTTCGAGTTTTTCTTTCAATCCTTTTAACACATGTTTTATATCTTTTAACGATTATTTCTCTATTTGTACTTAATGCCTTTAGATTTTTTGGGCATTTCGTACAATAAGCCTTGTTGAATTTCCTATCTTTTTTTAAATGCTTCCAGACTTCGGAGTTCATGCTGTTCAAGCTGTTGATAATTCAATTTTTTTTTTTAAAAAAGAATGCATTATAAACTAAAAATCATGTTTAACATACATTAAATACGCCAGCCGCTTGTACATACTGTTTTAACAGTATTTAAAGCAATGAAAGCATATGCTTAAACGAGCTCAAATAAAGCAAAATTAAATAGAAACCAGAGATAAGAAATGTTAGAAACGTTAGTGAAATGTAAAAACGTAAAATTTTACAATTTTCAATTGTGGATTTATATATTTCTTAACTATTCAAGCAGTCGAATAATTCGAGCCAAAAAAACCGGTCTTCGAATTATTCGAAAATTGCGATTTTTAAAAAAACCGGTTCGAATAATAAAAAAAAAATCCGAAACGCCGAATAATTCGAACCGGTTTTGCATACCCTATATGTAGGTGAATGAAGTCAAAAACTTGTTTAATTTTAAAAAACCGGTTTATCCGGTTTTTTCTGGTCGAATAATTCGAAAACCCGTTTGGTAAAAGTTGTACTGTTCGAAACCGTTTTTTTTTATAATGTCGAATATTTGCATACCCTATGAAATAGTCTTCACACAACATATCTTTCAAATAAGCAACGATATAACCTAACTGAACAATCACATAGAAGATATAGGTAGACTCATTTTTGCAACGAAACTTAACATAATACCAATTAATATCTTAACGCAGACTGAACTCGACTTAATTAACGACTACGATATTTATGAAAACATAAAAGTGTCCGTTTCTTTTCAAAAATAACTAATTGCGATAACACTCTATGTTTTCAAACGACACTTTATCACACATAAAATTTGAACCCATACCTAATGCTCAAAACAAGAGAATTTTCGTAAAAAATAATGATATTCTAGTAGATTCCAAAGATAATATATATAATATAAATATAAAAGACGATATGCGTAAAAATCTTATTGAAATAAAGGATAATTGCCTTAAAGAAATAATTCCTCTAAAAAACCAAATTGTAACATGAAAGCATTCAGAGAACCAGATATTAAAGAAATTACCAAAGGTTTGCTTATATAAAAACTTTTTTGCATCCATAAGCCATACATGTAACAAATCAATCATTAGAAGCAATGGAACATTCCTCTTTAAATTTAAAAATTGTAAAATTGTAGCACTAAATAAAACCTACACAAATACAAACATTAATGTTTACGAACACTTAGTTCTACCCGTTCTAATAACAAAAATTAAAGAAAACATTACTCTTAAAAACATCGAACTAGAAGAATTATATTTAAAACAATTGTCGTTCGATACAAATTTAGATTAAATATGGGTAAAAAACAAATCAATTGAGACTGTTAATTTAAGTATAAGCTTTATTATCATTATAATTATTGTAGCTATGGCAATTTCAATTATATTCATTAAGAAAAATAGAAAACTTTATATTTCGTCGGTGCCTCAAACTAACGGTTTGGGAGTTACAATACAGCCTGTAATCCTACCCAAACCTAATAAATTATCCCCCGATAGAATGTACTTTTCATAAATTCAAAGTACACTCTACCGCATATTTCTTTAAATTTCTTTAAAACCCATGTTTGCATTTTTATGACCCACTTGTTGTGTCGAAAACATGTCATATTCTTTTTCAAAGATTGCGTAATAAATAATTTCTTTAAAACCCATGTTTGCATTTTTATGACCCACTTGTTGTGTCGCAAAAATGTCATATTCTTTTTGGTCACAACTTCAACATTTTCAAAGATTGCGTAAAACAAATTCTTCGAACCCACTTGAACAACCAAAAACTAATTTCGGCCGTCAAGTGTATTCGAAAAGAACATATGAATTTCCAAAGAAAAATAAGTGAGCGCAAACGAAATTGTGTAAACAATCTAACGCTCACTTACTGACCTAAAAGAAAGCAACGCATGCGGAATTGATCGATTCTTAAGAACGCTGACCAATCATCGCTTGTTGAAAGTAAAAGTTAAAAGAAAAACTAAAGAAATAATTTTAAACCAATTACACTGGAAAGAAAGTGTTATTCGAATTTTTGTCACTTTCTTTCCCACCCAAAAGACTCTTTTAAAAGAGCACAGTAAGTTAGTTTGAGGAATCCGTGTATTATTTATAAAACTTATTTTACTTTATACATACACCACTATTAATGATAAGTTAAAGTTAGTGTTACTAAGATCAAAAGAATAAAGAAGTGAAAAATAAAACTTAGTTTCATTTTTCAATCTTAAAAGTCTGAAGCTTAATCAACAACCTATGATCAAAAAGCATAAATTATGAAGAGGTGTCATGAAGTTAACAGCTCTGTAAATGTTAATGTGCAATTTAGACTGCTTATTTAAACAATCATTTGAACAATCAAAAAATATTATATCACTGCCAGTATTTAAGGTCTCACATTTTATTACTCTGATGTGCTTCTTGTTTTTGTAAGATTGGATGTTGAGGAGCAGAATAAGCATTAACACCATATTCTTTTTGTTGGCGAATTTTCAAAAAATGCATTTTTTTACATTTCTAGATTCTTTATACCTTCAATAATAACTGTCTAAAATATTAGATCGAAATTCGAAGCCAATGCCGAGATATAACGACTCAATTGAAGCGGGCTCTCGGTTCGCCGCAGGTGTAAAAAAAAATATATCAAATTTTTGAGTCTGAAAAAAGGTCGGAAAAAGGAGATTTTTGAAAAAAATTTTCAAATGACCGCCATTTTTTTATTTTTAATGATTTTTCAATTTTTCTGGTAAACTATCACGTAAGAGCACTTCCTTTTTGTAACTCTTTTTGAATTTTATGGCCGTGTGCTATTCGGAAACTTTTCACTCGGATGATGAAATTTTGACAGTCTGAAAGAGAATATTTGGCACTTGTGAGGTGAATATGATTGTCAAAAATTCATGTAGCCCCAGGGGCTAGTATAATTTTTGACAATCGGAAAGAGAATTTTTGACACAAGCAAAAATGAAAAAAAAAAACACTTGTGAGTTTGTGAGTCGTAAAGCAGTTAAAAATTTTGCGTTTCCGACAGCATAGCAACCAGAATCCCTAATTTTCAATATATATCAACAATTTCGCAAATTAAATTAAATTCTTGTGCTAATGCACTACCAAAATCTAAAACGTCAACATTTCTAGTTGTCAAAATTTCATCGTCCTTTTGGCACAGCAAAAATTACAATTTTATTTCAACAGACAGAAATGTTATTCAACTCAGTAAATTCTCTCCTACCACGAGTGAAAAGTTTCCGAATAGCACACGGCCTATGTTTCAGACTTACCGATCCAGGGAATGAATTCATTGTTGAATATATGTAATTATCTTAGCATTCGAGTCGAAAATAGTACCTTAAGCAGAAAGATTGCAGAAATTCAGAGAAGGTAAGCCAAATGAACCTGCGGCAAAAAAAAACAAAATTAGGATTTTTTTTTTTAGACTAAACCAACGCTCAGAGGATGCCCCCTATGAATGCATTGTGTTGATTGGGAAGACGAGTGATACACTCAGGCATATTCGTTTAGCCGCACTACTTTTATTCCACTAATTATTCAATATGTGTAAATAAAAGGCATAGCTCTGTGCAACCGTGGTACTAAAGTAACAAGCAGCATGTCTGTTTTTAAAATAAGTAACGGTTGTTTACCGTTTTTGTTTTGTTTTTGTAAAAATTTAGTACGACTGTAAACGCGCTTCATGGGAGGAGCATATTCGTATAGCCGCAGTGGAAAAAATTTAATTTTTGAGAGGAAGTAAATAACAAAATAAAAGATTTTTTTTTATAAACATTAAATAAGTAAGATTGCTTCTGTTTTTTTCAAAAAAATTTTGAAAAATAATTAATGTTCGTTATTTTAGGTGAACATTAAAAAAATGCCACGTGGAGTTTACTTGACCGATCAAGAAAAAATTCAAATACATTTTTTGAAAGATCAGGGGTGTTCCATTCGTGAAATTAGCCGAAGAATTTCGCGTTCTGATAAAGTTGTAAGAAATTTCTTAAAAAAAGGAGCTTGTTATGGAATTAAGAAACCAACAAAAGGTAACCAAAAGCTGACAAATCGTCAAAAAAATTTGATTCGAGAGGAGGCTACTAAAAATAAATTAAATTCAACACAAATACAATCTGAGTTATGTTTACCAGTAACGAAAAAACATGTTGCCCATGTTCTACGTACAACACCCAATGTTGTTTGGAAGAAACCAGCGCGCAAACCAATGCTCAAAGAACACCATAAAAAGGCACGCTTAAATTTTGCTAAAAAGCATATGCACTGGACTTCCGAATGGGAAAAAGTTATTTTTTCCGACGAAAAAAAATTTAATTTGGATGGCCCAGACTGTTATAGCTGCTATTGGCTCGATATCCGCAATGCAAGTATCCCCAAATCAAAAAGAAACTTTGGAGGCGGAAGTCTGGTGGTCTGGGCTGCCTTTTCCATTGAAGGAAAGTCAACTCTGTGTTTCATTCCTGCCCGAATGAATTCGGAAGTGTACATTGAGATGTTAGACGATGTTCTTATTCAATTTATCGAAGATAAAATGGACGACAGTGTCATTTTCCAACAGGACAATGCGTCCATTCATGTCTCTAAGACATCCATGGCTTGGTTTGAGCAGCGAGAAATCAACATTATGGAATGGCCTGCATGTAGCCCCGATCTAAACCCCATAGAAAATCTATGGGGTATTATGGCACGGGAAGTTTACGCCGAAAAAGCGAAAGGAACTCCATTTTCTACTGTTACAGAGTTGAAGTTTAAGATTAAGGAAGTTTGGACTTCAATTCAAGGGAAAATTCTTCAAAAACTTATTTATTCAATGCCTAATAGGATATTTGAGGTTATCCAAAAAAATGGTGGAAATACTCATTACTAAATTGTTATTATTCAAGCTCTAATTTAAGTGCGTCTAAACGAATATGCCAATTGCTTCGGGAGTTATATTTTAAGTTAATTAATATAAAATATTACTTTATGTTAACATTAAATTTTTTATCAGTATTTTGCAAAAGAAATATTGTTCTTTAACATAAATAAAAAAATTTATTTTAAATTTCATTTCATTCTCAGCAACAACGAAAACGAGTAGACGTGTTTCTTTCGGTGCTATTTTATTAAACGCAAAATAACTAACGTATAAGTTTAAAAAAAATTTTATTTTAAAGCGCAAACATTGTACCGTCAATAATATCTTAATATTTAACACTGTCATCTTTTTAAACAAAATATTTTCGCGGAAAACAATTTAATAACAAAAATATAAAATGTCAACAACAATAAAAAACACAAGAAGTGCTGCAAACAGTCGTAAAACTGCTGCCCCGGTAACCCCCCTTGGATCGTACAGATCGTATGACTCATCGACTTCAACTACTCCAGGGCTTTCAGATGCAGGTCTATGTGCTCAATTGAACTGCATAAGAGAAAGCATCGTCGAGCAACTTACTGGAGCAATAGCTGCATCGGAAGAGAGGGTGATGCAGAGGATTGGTGAGGTATCTGCTGAGCTCTCTAACATGAAGACCACTATGAGAAAGCTGGTAGAAAGAGTTACTGTTGTTGAAGCTGCAGTTGCTGAAGTAGATATGATAAAAGAGAGAATGAAAGAGCTGGAAATGCAATTTGAAAAACAAAAAACAAATGCTGAAGCAAATACTCCGCTCTCCTCTATACATAATGATGAAGTGAGAACGCTGATGTCGCAACTGGAAGCGCATGAGAGTGATGCCATTGCTGCTGACGTCATAATACACGGAATCCCCGCTGTGGCTAATGAGAACCTTAGCAACATTTTTAGCAGAGTTTGCTCACTTCTAAAATGTAACTCTCTTAGGCTGCGCGATGTTTTTAGAGTGCGTACCAACAACAACAACAACAGCAACAACAACAATAAAGCTGTGATCATAGCGAAGCTTTCGTCAGCATATGAGCGTAATTGTTTGCTGAAAGCTATTGCTGCATTTCGCAAAACAAACAAGCGGCAACTCACACTCAATGATATCGGGTGTGGAGGAGATGAAAAAATTTATCTCAATGAAAGCTTAACTAAAACTAATCGCTCAATTATGCTCTATGCTAAACAGTTGAAGCGTGAGAATAAACTTGTGGCTGTATTTACACTGCGTGGGCGAGTGTTCGTGAGAGCTTCGCGTGATGGTGAGGCCAAGCTGGTAAATAGCAAAGATAGCGTTGACTGCGTCGCTGGAACATTAAGCTGACTGTTAAACTTTGGTGATATTATCATATGTATCTATTCTAGGGCATTTATTATAATGTATTTTATTTTATTTCTCTACACTCTTATTACATTAATTCCTTCCTTACTCTACTGCCTCTATGCTGCAAATGTTATGCTATCTTTACAATCTCTATCTCAATCTTTTTTTCTCTCAATTTATTTCCTTCTACATAACTATAACTATCTTACTTTTGAAGTTGGCTCGTGGTATGAATATTATGTCATGTCGTAATGTGTTGTCTAATGGTGCTGTAGATAATTATAAGGCTCTAATTAATATTCTCTGTAAGCAATGTAATGGGTTGAATGTAGTTCAGTTCAATGCTAGGAGCTTAAATGGGTTTAAGCTTGAATATGCAAGATATATTTTTGAAATGTCGTCTGTGGACGTAATTTGTGTTACGGAAACATGGTTTAGGAGTGAAATTCCGGACTCTCACTATAATTTTAATGGTTACAAACTTTTTCGTAGTGACAGGTGTGCTAGAAGAGGTGGAGGTGTTGCTGTGTATTGTAAGTCCAATCTCAATGTTATGTTTGTCAATAAATGTAATGATGTCTGTGAGTTCCTTAATGTTGTAATTTTGGACAGAAATACAAAAATACTACTATCTTGTGTTTACAATCCTCATCGATGCCATAGCCTCGAAACCTATTTCACGGATTTAACTAGTAAACTAATTGATTATGATTTATTTTTTGTTTGTGGTGATTTTAATATAAACTTACTAAAAAATGATGTGGCAACTGATAACTTTCATTATCTATCTTCTATGTGTGGATTGAAAATTGTTAATAATTCTGTTCCTACTCGTTATATGCGTGAGTGTGAGCCTAGTCTTCTTGATGTTTGTTTATTGTCTGATATTTCCCTTCTTCTTAAATTTGATCAAATGAGTTTCCTGTCTGATCATGACTTAGTTTTTTGTTGCCTTAATGTTAATCTAGGTAGAACTGCTTCTGTAAGTTTTTCATATCATGACTATAAATCAATAGACTATACTGCCTTATACCAAAGCCTAACTGACATTAGATGGAATGATTGCTGGTTTCATGATACAGTTGATGAAAAACTTAGGGTTTTCATGAATAGTTTAAATTATGTTTTTGATTGTCATGTTCCGTTGCGGACAGTGCAAGTCTTAAATAAGAGTTGTCCTTGGTTTACCAATCGTGTATTAGTTGCGATTAGGCTTAGAAATAGAAAATACTCTATATGGAAAAAAAATCGTTCTGAAGCTAATTGGAATGAATTCAGAAGAGCTCGTAACTCTGCAACTCTTATGGTTAGACAAGCTAAAACTGATTTTTTTAACTCCAAGCTGAACCCTAACTTGAACTCTAAACAGTTGTGGAAGAACATTAAAAAGTACAGAGTTTTCAGTAAGAATTTGACTGAATGCAATTTAAACCCTGATGAACTTAATAACTTTTTTTTGGGAAGTGGTAACCTTGCCTCTACACGCAGCGTTAGCAATGCGGACTTGACAATGCCGGTAAGGAATTCACTGTTTCCTCCCTTTGAATTTGCTCCTGTTAGTGAAGATCACGTTGCTATGTGCATAATGAAGATACATTCTAATGCTGTAGGTATTGATGGAATGCCCATTAAGTTTGTAAAGTTAGTCTTACCTTTCATATTATCGGCATTAACTCACATTATCAATCATTGTATAACCTGTTCCAGATTTCCTGATTTATGGAAGGCTGCCACGGTTTTACCCGTGGCTAAATCTGCATCTGCCTCTGTACCCACTGACTTTAGACCCATAAGTATCTTACCGGCTCTTGGAAAGGTACTTGAGAGGATTATGGCTAACCAAATTACGGAATATTTAAATACTAATAAGTTGTTATCGCCTCTACAATCTGGTTTTAGGACTGGTCACAGTTGCTCCACTGCTTCAGTTAAGATCTTGGATGATATTAGAATTTCCTATGATCAAAACTTTTTGACTCTGCTTTGTCTTATCGACTTCTCCAAAGCATTTGATTCTGTGAACCATACTCTTCTTTGCCAAAAGTTAAAAAACTACTTTCAATTCAGCTCAAGTGCTGCCAATTTTATAGCCAACTATCTGCAAGAGAGACTGCAGCGGGTTAAAGTAGGAAATCTTTATTCTTCCCTTAGATCAGTTGTAGCCGGAGTCCCTCAAGGGTCTATCCTGGGTCCATTACTATTTTCTTTATTTATAAATGACGTTTTTTCAATTTGTAAATTTGCAACTGTTCATGCTTACGCTGACGACATTCAACTCTACCTCTCTCGACCAACTGGACTGTTAGAAGACTTGACTTACAGACTGAACTGTGACTTAACCTCACTGAATAAGTGGGCTGTTACCAACCTGCTTCTAGTCAATCCCTTAAAATCAAAAGTTCTCCCAATTGCGAGGAATGACTCTTGTTTTATTGATATTCCTCCCCTTTTTATAGGAGGTGAAAAACTAGAATTTGTGCTTAAAGCGAAAAACTTGGGACTTATAATTAACTCTAAACTGACTTGTTTCGATCATATCAATAACACCATAGGAAAAATATACGGAACTTTACGTTACTTACGGACTTCATCTGACTTCACGCCTACTGAAACTCGTCGCAGACTAGTCGTGCAATTAATTATGCCACATATTACGTACTTTGATGTCGTTTATAGTCAGCTTGACTCACAATCACAGCACAAACTTCTTGTGGCATTTAATAGTGCTGCTAGATATGTATATGGAGTCAATCGCTATGATCATATTTCTCAAAGAAGTAAAGGAATTCTTGGCTATGGTCTGGTTGAGTATTTAAACATTCGAAACATCTTATTTCTGCACAGACTTATTCACACCCAACGCCCGGCATATCTCTATGCAAAACTTCAATTTTTCCAGAGTCAACGGTCAACCAACTTTGTTGTTCCTAGATGTAATTACCTTAACAGTAGTAGATTCTTCTTTATCAGCACCATTAAACTTTGGAATGCGTTACCTATTTTTTTAAAGCATATAACTTCACGAACCAACTTCAAAAAATCTATCTTTAACTATTTCAAATCCTTCAATCAATGAAACTTTGCTCTATTTTATTCTTTCTTCTTTGTCTATGCCTTACCTCTTTTCTTAGTTCTCTATACATTATAACTTTACTACTACTCTATTTGTTTATAACTCTATTTATATTTTGTTACCTTACTTATTAGATAAGATATTTAATTCCTAGTTGTAATTATATCCAATATAACTTATATTATTTATAATTTTGTTTTGTATTCGTTTTCTGATATTGTTATTTGAAATAACTTCTAAAAAAAATGTTAGATTTAAATTAAATTTAATGAAATGATTAATTGTTAAATTTCAATGAAGTACTATAAAAGACTTAGTCTTATTGTACACCATCAAATTAAAATAAATTCAAATTCAAATTCAAATTCAAATTCAAATTCAAATTCAAAAAAAATATATTTTGTGTGTACTTTACGATAAGTTTTTAAAAAAAGGTATATTGCGTCTAAACGAATGTGCCTCAGTGTAGTTAGTTGGAGGGTGGAAAGATACAGTAGTGTCGGTGAAGGTTTGTTTTGAATTTACACAGCTCAAAACTGCCGGGGAACACACTCGCATGGAGATTGTTCGACAGTTTTCTGTACACCTAAAGAACGAATTATCCCTGTAATGCGAGGTTCTATTGGGAAACGAGGCAATGGTAAGGGATGGGCTTGGTGAGCTGCCCGAGTAGAACGGGAAAACACACGAGTTGATGGCGTCAAGTCATGTATATCCCTTGAACACTTCCCATAGTAAATAGTAGGCTTATGCGAGATGCCGTGGCTTTACAAACTCTGATGATCAAAAATATCAAGCTTGAAAGTGAGCCAAAGAATTTTGAAAACGTTGATTTTATGTTAAAAAATGAATTGGAAGAAAAGACCCACTCGTGATGGTGATCGTTATGTTGCTTAGTTGTTGAGGAAAACCAGTGATATAAAAATGTCAAACAACTATAGCATGGCAGTACAAAGACTCAGTTGTTTTGAGAAAAAATTATCAAAACACGAAGATTTAAAAATACTTGTTAATGATCACATAATGCAAATGGAAAGCAAAGACTGTATCCAAAGATCGACTGCAGATAAAATATCTGTTGAGTATCCGTGTAAGTGCTACTTGCCAAAATTTGCTGTAAAAAAACAGAACAAGCCTTCCAAGATAAGAGTTGGTATGGGACGCTGCTTTCGAAAGGTCCAGATCTTTAAGTGTCATTGCGTACAGTGCTATTCAATTTCAGAATTGGAAAAATTGGCATTTGCGGAGATATTTGTGAGATGTTCCATAGAGTGGCTGTTGATAAAGATGATCAACATTCGCAACGATTCCTGTGGCGTAACTGTAGTACACTAAAACAGCCAGTAGTTTATGCTATTCAAGTCTTAAGTTTTGGTGCCAGCTGTTCGCCATCACTTGCACAATTTGTAAAAAATTAGAACGCCAGGGAAAATGAGAAAAAATATCCAAGAGCTGCAAAATCGATAATTGAAAGGCATTACGTCGACGTCATGCTTGATAGCGTCAGTTCTATTTCTGAAGCTGTTCAGTTAGCTACAGACGTATGTAAAGTGCATGCAAGTGGTGGTTTTCACGGCCGAAATTGGCTCTCAAATTCTTCGCAAGTATTGAAGGTATTGGGTGAGAATGGTTTTACAGACGGATTTTGCAAAGCAGGTCGAACAGTGATGACGACTGATGACTTCTGATGAACACTGCTGATGACTACTTTACACATAGCCTCAAGAATACAAAAGCCAATATTACGTGACATAAGACTACCAACCAAAAGAGAATTATTGAGGCTTTTAATAACAATTTTCGATCCACTGGGATAATTATCGTTTTACAATTTTCCTGAAGATCTTGGTACAGAATATTTGAAGAAGTCGCACAGAATGGGATGAGACCATACCAGAAGAGTTCACTGATGCATGGCAAAGGTGGTTGAGTAACTTAAAGTATGTACAAAACGTTCGCTTACCGAGGTGTCATTTCAAGCTGGCAGATAGTGAAACAAGCTGAATACAACTACATGTTTTCGTAGACGCTGGCGAGCATGCATATGCGCCCGTAGCTTATTTTCAAATTCACAGCGAAAAAGGTATAGAAACTTCATTGGCATGCGCAAAAACAAAAGTAGCGCCGCTGCGTCCGATATCGATACCTAGGCTGGAACTGCTTGCCGCTGTTTCGCAAATAAATCCATAGCAAATTGAATCCTCTAAAATCATGATTTAAAGTGTGAATCTACTAATTTCTGGTATGACTCAAAGACGGCCTTGCTTTGGCTAGACTCAGCCCCAATAGCGTATAAGCAATTCGTGGCATTTCACGTTGCAGAGATCCAAGAATCAACGGATTTGGATATTAAGGCCCCGTGGTTTAGAGGGCCGTCTTTTTACAATTGCCTCCACATGAGTGGCCTACGTTTTATGCTGTTGAAAACCATATAAGGATCGAGGAACGGGTTGACACCGAAATACGCCAGGTTGCTGTAGTTTTTGAAAAGCAAGCTATAGTTGACGTTACGCTATTTTCGTTGTTTACGTATGTTAAACTATTCGTTGAAAAGTTAAAAAATGACAAAGAAAGTATACCGATGCCAGGCCTAAGCTCTGAAATGCTCTGCTTGAGTGAAATGCTTCTTCTACGACTTGCACAAAACGACGTTTACTCTCAGGAAATACAACTTTTAAAAAATAATCAAAACTGTTTGATACCAAAGAAAAGCCCTCTGCGCAAATTAAGCCATTTTATCGACGATTCAGCAATTGTTCATTGGAAAGGACGACTTAAAAATTCAAAACAAATAACTAACGCTACAAAGAACCCAATAATATTACCTAAGCAAAATCGCATCACGCATCTAATCGTCGATTTTTACCATTGAAAGTAGAAGCATATTAATCACGAAACAGTGATTAATGAAATGTTTCAAAAATATCATATACCTAGCCTACGCTCCTTGCTGCGCTGTATCCGCAGAAAATGTCAAATATGCAAAATTCGAAATGCAAATTCGTGTCTCCCTGAAATGGGTCCGTTGCCATAAGCCAATTATCCGCCTTTTTTAGGCCGTTTTCTTGGGATTAGACTTTTTTAGTCCATTTCTAGTAACTGTAGGCTCAGAAAAAGATATGGAGCCGTATACCTTTCGAGCTGTATACAAAGAAGTTACACACACAGTCTCACAATGAGTTCATGTGTTATGGCTATAAAAAACTTTAATGCTCGTAGGATGTACCCCTCCATATATGCAGCGACAATGGAACCAATTTAAGAGCTGCTGAAATGAATTACGTCAAGCACATTTTAGAAATTGATTTTGATGCCCTTCGATGTGAGTTCACAAGTGCTGAAACCAAGTGGTTATAAATTCTTTCTGTAATTCCACATATGGGAGGTGCATGGGACCGGATAGTGCGCTCAATTAAAACAGTAATGTGCCATATTTTCACAACTTACACGAAACTAAAAGATGAAAGCTTCTCAATTTTCTACTGGAGGTGGAAAGTATTGTCAACAGTCGACCATTGACTTACTTTTCGCTTGATATGGCAGACCAAGAGGCACTTACGCCAAATCAGTTTTTGCTCGGCTCGTCTTCTGGAAGCAAGCCTGCAGGCAAGTTTAACACAACGGATCAGTTTGTCAAAGAAAGCTGCCGCCACTCTCAATATCTAGCAGACAAATTTTGGAAGAGATGGTTTGCTGAAGTTCTGCCGGGACTAACGAAACACACAATGGTACGATAAAGAAAAACCAATCAAAACTATAGACGTATTTATCATTGTTGACGAGAACTTGCCTAGACACACTTGGCCAAAGGGGATCGTGACTAACACTGTCGTAGCAAAGGATGGGTAGGAGCGTAGTGCATTCGTTCGTAGAAGGAATGGAGAATATAATCGTCTAGCTATAAAATTAGCATTCCTAGATGTCCGCATCTATGGAGACAGTATTGATGAAGAACTTAGTCTCAGGCAAACGTGATACCAGGGAAGAGAATGTTAACAACACTGTCGCCGGCAACGCTGCTTTTACTTTTTGAACAAATCCGAACATATTTATTTGGCCCATCTGGCAACACTGTTTCTTTTTGTACTTTTTGAATTTCTTCAGAGTTGAACTACTAACGGCTAGGAGAAGACCAAAATTGTAAGTTTTTAGTTATTTTTTGTTTTACTGAATTAACTTTTGTAATTTTTTATTATTATATTTATATATTAAACTAAATAAAGTTAAAATCATCACAAGCTAGACGAATTCGAATTTGGCCATTTAACTATCAAAACCATTTGTAAAAATTTACATTATTCTATATAAAATAATTACTAACAATGGCACAAGATTTAAAGTATATCCATTGGTAGTATAATACAAATACAATAGAACACCATAAAATACGTAGTCTTAGATCCGTTCTTGTTGTTTTTGAATCCGAGCTGCTAGCTGTTAAACACTTTATTGTTGCTGTTGACTCCGGGCCACTTTGTTGAATCTTCTTGTTATTGCTTTCCGTATTTGTTTGATCACGTAGGTGATGATAATTAACTCTGTAAAGCTTAGCGTAATGTTGGTGATGCAGCTGAGTAAAACAGCGAAAGTTATATGTAAAACAAAACTTTATTTAAACTTAATTATTTAAAGAATTGGAATGAAAGCCAAAGCTTTGAGCGTCCACCCATGCCTAGGGACAAGTGATGCTCTTAACTTTGGATTTATTCGTCTTCTTATATAAAGTAAACTGAAAGGAAGAACTCAATACGATAGGTCTTGTATAAAATTAAGAATATTTTAAACATAACAAGAATTATAGCATCTTCGAAATAAAGTTGTACTGGAGCTACACTAAGCAGTAGTTGACCGTTACAATCTCCGCCTTTAATCTCGAAGTAGTCCCTAAGAGTGATTAGCTTTCCATTGTTCGACCTCTTCTTTTCATTGGGTGAATGGGAAGGTCGTTGTTGTTGCTATTAACCAATTTTAATGCTGATACGTGATGAGTACCTAAGGGGATAGACACATTTGTTGGATTAGCTACTTCATAAATTACCAAACCGATTTTCTTGGTGATCACATAAGGACCGGTTTTAACTGTGCAGTTATTCTCTTCTTTGGGCTGTTCAAAAAATGTGTTGTGACCCATACATAATCGCCAACTGAAAAGCAGTGTTCTGGTCTCCTTTTCTGGTCTCCATATTTTTTAGCTGTTTTTTTGTGATTTTCTCATGTTATGGATTCCGATTTCGAAGATATCTGCTAGGTTGTGGAGTACTGGTGTAATTTCATTTTCAAAATCTTCATGTCTTATAATTTCACTGATGTCATGCTTCAACTGACAAAGAGTGCGTAATTCTCTACCAAACATAAAAAATGCCGGAGAAAACCCTGTGGATTGTGTGACAGCAGAATTTAAGGCAAACCTTACTGCTGGTATAAACTGAGCCCACTTAGTGTGGTGAGTGGCGACTAAGATAGAACGCGTTACTTTTATGTCATGATTTTTCCGTTCAATGGGGTTGGCTTGTGGGTGATATACCGGTGTATACACACTTTCGATCTCTAAACAATATGTGATGTATTGCATAAAAAAAATAAATAAATAACTGGCCATTTCAGCCCTTGAAAGGACTTTGACCTAGCTTCTTATGATCAATTGTGTTGTGCGTGTTATTAAGTTTGTACACAATTGACCGAGAAATGGACCTACAGGCTTAACGCCGACTCCGAACGGCGATGAACGGAATGTTCTTATTCTCAAGAAGCTTTACATGGCATTTGTATTACTCCCTGAGGTTTGCCATTGTCTGCAGAGAGGTGGCGGCCGTACAGAAAAATTATTTTATTCAAATAATTTTCTGTCGCTGCTGGGGTTCGAACCTGGGTCTCCAAAGTTCTTTGGCATAGCGGCCACGCACTTTAACCAACTACGCCACGGTCGCCACAAATGTATTGCATAGTGATGTATTGCATAATTGCAGATATAAATTGTGGTCCATTGTCGCTTATAATACGTCTTGGCAAATTAAACCTCAGAAAAACATCATTAATAAGTCCTTTGCAACATGTTTGTGATGTTGCATCTGCAAGTCCAAAAAGTTCAACCCATTTCGTAGTTACATCTTCTACCACTAGAATTCACTTTTTCTCAAAACTTAATGGTAGAGGTCCAAATAAACCAATGGAGAGCATCTCGAAACGTTGAGTATTTGCTCTGGTTTTTATAAGTAAGGGCATATAGGTTACAAATTTTAAAGAAAGAAATTTTTTTCGGGATTTTTTTTTTCATAGAAGGAAAAAAAGATTTCGTTTTCAAATTTTCTACATATATTAACTAACATTTAAAGAATACACACAATTTGTTTCAGAATTTTTGAAGCGGTTTTTGATGTTATTTGATTTTTTTTTTAACAAATGCCAAAAAAATTGACGCTGTGCAGGATATCACCAGTCTGGAACATCTGAGGAAAAAATAAAAAAACCAAACTAATCCTTTTTCAAGTGGCTATCGCCTGAACTAGGATAATTTTTTTCCGCCTAAAAAAAAACAGAATGCACACCGTCAATTTTTTGGCATTTTTAAAAAAAAAATCAAATAACATCAAAAACCGCTTCAAAAATTCTGAAAAAAAATTGTTTGTATTCTTTGAATGTTAATTAATTTGAAGGGTGGTTAAATTTTAAGAGCCAATGTTGATTTTGAATAAAATACAAATTATATAGGAAATTATTGTCATTTCTTTTAATTATGATAATATTGGTATGGTTCAATTATGTATGAAACAAAATAACGGCCAAATGGCCGCCACGACCTCGGCGGCACACCTCCATCCAATGGTCCAAATTTTCGATGACGCTGAGGTATAAGTGAGGTTCTATCCCGCTAATGTGCCGAATTATCTCATCCTTTAGCTCTTGAATTGTTGCTGGCTTATCGACGTACACCTTTTTTTTCCACCTTTTTTCAAAAAAGAAAGAAGTCCAACGGTGTCAATTCACAAGATCTTGGCGGCCAATTGACATCGCCACCACGTGAGATAACACGGCCATTGAATTTGTCGCGCAAAAGAGCCATTGTTTCATTAGCTGTGTGGCAAGTGGCACCGTCCTGTTGAAACCACATATCGTCCACATCCATATCTTCAAATTCAGGCCATAAAAACTTCGTTATCGATAGCGATAGCGAACACCATTGACAGTAACTGCCTGACCGGCCTCATTTTGGAAAAAATACGGCCCAATGATGCCGCAGCCCATAAACCGCACCAAACAGTCACTCTTTGTGGGTGCATTGGTTTTTCGACAATCACTCTTGGATTATCATTCGCCCAAATGTGGCAATTCTGGTTATTGACGAATCCATTGAGGTGAAAATGTGCCTCATCACTGAAGATGATTTTCTTATCATCCACTGTTGCCATTTCTTGCCACCATTCTGACCATTGACGACGCTTGAAATGGTCAAGAGGCCTTGAGTCCTTGAGTCAATTGCACCTTGTAAGCGTGTAAATGCAAGTCTTTATGCATAATGTTCATTAACGACGAGCGTGAGTGGTGCAATTGTTGGGCACGATGACGAGTTGAGGTGGACGGCTCTTCAGCCACACTATCGCGAACATCAGCAATATTTTCTGCAGTACGAGCTGTACGAGCATGCACTGGTGTTTTCACATCTCCTACAGACCCGGTTTGCTCAAATTTTTGCACGATTTGTACGCACATTTGTACGATTAAATTGACCGAAAAAATCACGAAGTGCACGATATGCATTTTTATTTGAAAGCCCATTTTCACAATAAGCCTGAATAGTTTTAACGCGTTGCTCGATTGTGTATCTTTCCATGGTTCAAATTGAATTAGTCTGAAATTGGGAAATGTCAAATGAAATGCAGAAAAAAACTTGACGTTTAGGTGTGGTTCACATTCAACATTGGCCCTTAAAATTTAACCACCCTTTATATGCAAAATTTGAAAACGATATCTTTCTTCCTTATATGAAAAAAAAATCCAGAAAAAAATTTTCCGGATATATATTCAATTTTTAAATCATACTGTTGCAAGTGAAGGGCCCAGCGCGCTAAACGGCCAGTTGGCGCCTTCAGTGAACCAACGTAATGGTTGATGATCTGTTAAAATGATTATTTCTTAACTTTCTATATAACCCCTAAACTTTGATACAGCCCATACCATTGCCAGAGCTTCTCTTTCAGTTGTATTATAGTTGCATTCAGCAGGTGTTAAAAGGTTGCTCGCAAATTCAATTGGATGTTCATGCTTGTCAAAGTCTTAAACTAATACTGCTCCTAAAGCATAACTACTTGTGTTCGTTCGAATTCCAAATACCTTTGTTTCATCTGCTTGTTTAAGTACTGGTGCGTTTGTCAGTAGATCTTTCAGCTTATCAAAAACATATTGTTCATGTTGTCCCCATTTCCAAGAAGCATTATTTTTCAACACGTTTGTCAAAGGGCGTGAAATATCGGCGAAACCCTCGATAAATCGTCTATATCACGAGCACATTTGAACGAATAAAATAACCTGTTTCGGATTACGGGGCGTTTCCATTAATTTTATTGCAGAAGTTTTCCCCGGGTTAACTATTTAAGTTAACCCTGCCTTGTAAGTACGTGGCCGAGATAAAGGACCTCAGCGCAGCAGAACTTTCATTTTTCGTGGTTTGCTGCTAACCCAAAAGACTGCAGACGTTTAAAAACTCGTTTTAAATCATTTAGGTGACTCTCAAAGGACATTGAGCATATTGTGATATCATCTAAATATATCAATATAGTTGCTTCTATACCACTGAATATCCTATCCGTCACTCTCTGGAATGTAGCTGGTGCATTTCGCAAGCCAAACGTCATTTACAAAAACCTGAAAGTTCCAAATGGAGTAACAAATGCTGTTTTATTTCTGTCCTCTTTAGCTACTCCAATTTGCCAATACCCACTTTGTAAGTCGATTGTACTCATCAAAGGTGTACATTTCGCAGCATGTAACAGATCGTCGATACGCGGCAATGGATATCTATCTGGGGTAGTAATGGAATTCAGTTTACGGTAGTCCACACAAACTCGAATGTTTCCATCCTTTTTTGGCACCATTACAACAGGTGCAACAGGCAAATCGCATTCTTGTATTATACCAAACTTTTATTAGGTATCATTTTTTAGGAAAATTCTTAATTTCGCAAAGTAATCAAATTATCTTTATGCGAATATGTATATGTCAGGCCCGTAGACAAGGGGGGGTTTTTAGGGTTAAAACCCCCCCCTTATGGTCCAAAAAGTATAAAAAAATAATATAGCAAAATACAGCGAAAACATCAACAAGCTTAAGTATCGAAAAAAGTTCGATACATTCAATTGAACTTTGTCTACGACCAGCAATTTAAGAATTTATTGCGTTAACAGGTGTAACGTGAAAGTGGTGAAATTTTGATTGCGTTTCGTTAGATAAGTTTAAGAGTTTCTATTGTTAATTTTACTGTGCCAAAACTACAAAGATTAGTCTACTTAATTGGCTGCAGAAACCAGAAGTAAAAAAAGGCTAGAACGGTGGAAAGTAAGTGCTTGATTCAAATGGTTTTTCTTCCTTTATCAATGCGTAAATGTGTTAAAAAGTTGCTGAATATTTCTGAATGTTTGAAAGCTGTGTTTTTTTTTTTTGGTAGCGTGTTTGCATTGATTGAATATTAATGGATTAACTTTTTGCTTGATGCGGAACCGACAAAATCCGAATAATATTATATTTCATCTGTATTGTACAGGGTTTTCCAATAAGAGGTGTTATTGTGAATCGCCCGCTATTGTGAAGCGCTCACTTTTAAAGCTTTTATTCTTTGACATTTGACAAGTAGAAACTATGCCATTACTAAAAATGGAACGATACAACAACGTCGTGACTTTGCTGATTGGGTCCTTGAAATGCATGAAAATGATCCGGAATTCCATCGAAAAATCATCTTGACTGATGAGGCCCATTTCCACCTCGGTGGCTACGTCAACAAGCAAAATTGTCGCATCTGGGGCTCGGAAAATCCAAGAGTTATTGTTGAGAAGCCCCTTCATCCTCAACGTGTGACTGTTTGGTGCGGTTTATGGTCCGGCGGGGTCATTGGACCTTACTTTTTCGAAAATGAGGACATAGGGCAGCCACTTTGCGATTTGGTTATGGAAAATTTCATGAAAAGGATATTGTGCTGAAAGCGTGGTCGTGGTGGCCATTTGGCTGATGTTGCTTTTCATTATTAACGGCATACCTTCGGATGATTATTATGAAATAAACATCCGATCATATATCTCAAAAAATGGCATTTTTCTTTGAATACCAAAATAACAACTCTTATTGGAAAACCCGATAGAAAACGTTCAAGAAACTTTGGAATCTGAAAAGTCTTCAGAACTTCCTTTGTAACCTGCAGTTGTAGAAAGCTTAAATGTTGACAGCTATGTGGAAAGCGGTACAAGTACAAGTACAAGTACAAGTTGCGGTATTAATATTTTACTTTTAATGCTTATAACTCTAAGTTTGTGTGTATGATTGTAGAAATTTTTCCAGAAATATAATTTGATTCATCGGAACTGCATTCGACTTCGAGAGTATATCAATGTCCAAATAACGATATTTTCAAGTTGATGAGCAATATTTCCGATTCGAACAGCCTTGAAAGTTTTCAAAGCATTTATGTCCCTCCACCAAATTTTAATTTTCCTGCCAGCGGTTCTCGCAAACTCCGATTTAACACGTTAACTGCCATGAGGCACATACGGTGTGCCTCAGTAAAATGTCCATGTAGGCTCTGAGGCACAGCGTATGTGCCTCAGTATTTGATTGCACATTATAGTTCATGGTTTAAAATTAGTACCTCGAAATGCAAATCTGTAAACGTAGTTCAATTCCGCATGGCCTGGCATACCTAAAACTATCTTTAGCGCATCATTTTTATACCCCCACGAATTAAAAAAACCCCCTTTACTGGGATTTTAATTTTAAAAACTTTAATTTTGTCATTCCGTTTGTAACGCCTACAAGGAAGCGTGGTAGGTATAGAAAAGTGTATATATTCTTGATCAGCATCATCACCCAAGTCGATTTAGCCATATCCATCTGTCCGTCATCCACACTAAATATACAGTAAACGTATACATCAGGCCGCGAGGTACATATGTTGTGCCTCAATATTATATTTCAAAATTTCACCGAAATATAAAAAAAACTTTTTCTGATTTGTTCGAAAAAATGGCCTGGAGGACCCGATTTTTTTTTTTTTGTATGGTGGCAGTTAAAGTGTTAAGCATTCTTGGTCGAACCGTTGGCATTGGTTGGTTTACTCTAAATTGGAAAATGAATTTTTTAACACTGGTTTTGGAGGCGCAGGATCACAACCTCTTGTTAATTTTACCGAATGATAATAAAAACTTTTTAAATAAAATTTTCTAACCTTTCATTGTGGCCTTTACAAAAGTCAGGAAATACAAGAAAATGTCGTTATTCTAATCGTGGTTATTTTTATATAGAATTATAAACCGATATAAGTTTGCAAGTAAAGTATTAAAATAATAATATAAGATGCTTATTTATCGTCATTTTAGAAGTTTGTCTTGAAAATTTTATTTTTTTAGCGTCTTTCTGTATTCCAAAATGACAGTGCAACGATAAGCAAGATATATAGCCGAAACACATTGAACTCAACAAATGACAGTTTTGAAATTATAGAACACACGTTTTTTATGTTAAATGGGTGTGCATCCTTAAGCATACATACACTAAGGGAAATAACGCATATTAACATTATCTACGCCTGAGTATATATTCCATTTAAATATTTACGTGGACAAATCAAATATTTTCCTTACAACTCGTTTTTTTGCCGTATTTAAATTTTATTTATGCCACACACTGACACACATATTCCATACAGCTGCCAAGCAGCCGCCAAGCAGCAGCAGCATCGCACTCTGTTCCTGTGCGTTGAGTTTCTTCGTACCAGCAGTTGAAGGTCTTATAGTTCTCATTTAGTTAATATTTCAAGGGTAATATATCGTGAATATTTGGCAAATATGATTTGTGAGTGCGGTGGTGAGTGCGAAGCATGATGAATTCATGTAAGGTGGAGTGACAACTCGGTATTTTCTGAAGAATGTCACTCCACTCTACATGATTTCATCATGCATCGCACTCACCACCGTACTCAAAAATAATATTTTCACAAAAAGAAAATAAAATATACCACTAAATGGCGTTTGATATGGACGCAGCTCGTGGGAAATATTCAAATAAATTGTTTTTCAATTTCAATATTTTTATATAAATTTTCCTTAAATGCGATAGTTTTATTTTCAAATAGTAAATATTTGAAAGATATTTAAATATATTCGTGCATAATTTTAATATATTTTTTATTAATTCTGTTTAAATATTTTAATATTTTATTTAATTAAAAAAGTATTTAAATAAATTTTAAATATTTACGTGGTCGATTTAAATAAATGCGTTATTGGTGCAAAAATGACTCGCTTGTTGGATAAATTAAAAAAGTTTTTGGATAAATTTAATATTTTTTTCCCTTAGTGTAGGGATTGCAGTGTCACAGCGGACGCTGTGTTATTAGAATTAACAAAAAAAAATTAATAAGAAGACTTACCGCCCTATTCTGCGTTTTCTTGATAAGTAATTTATAAATAAAATTTGTAAAGAATTTTATCAATCGAAAGCTTTTTTAGTATTCTACAGCAACCTTGATAAATAAAAAGTTTTCGTAATTCACCAGAGTAGGTAAATTCCTGTTAACAGCTAATTGTTCTCATTAATAGCATAACACAGAGAACAGATTTCTGCTTTCATTTTCCTTATGTTCCACAAAAGTGTATTAATTTGTAGAAAATAATAATTATTGTTAACATTATTATGTTAATATTAACCTTGATATTGCCTGCTACGAGCAACCACAACTCTCTTGATAAATTTATCAATAGCAAATGAGATATTGACAAATTTATCAATTAAAGAGCTTTTTTCTATCACAGAATACCAACTCTTGATAAATAGTCAATACTTGATAAATATTCAATAAGGTGAATTTATCAAGTACGCAGAATCGGGCTGTTAATATAAATATATAAAATAAACAAAAATAAAAAATTAATTTTTGTTTTATGTATTTGGTGTACAAAAAAGTTTTAAAGTGTTTTTTTTTCAAGTTTGTCGCTTTATTGTGAAAAATTTGCTACAAATTCATTTCTCAAAGTATTGTCTATTTCTAGCCACTGACTTTTCCCATCTTTCTGGTAATTATATAAAAAATACCTTTTCATTTATCGATATCAAAAACTATCGATCTTTTTTTAATCCAAACCCCCCCCTTAGGTAAATCCTGGCTACGGGCCTGGTATATGTTTTTATGAAATAACGTTGGAAGATTAACAACCATCCGATTCCAAATTTTTGACATACAGTGAACTGAGCAGTCGAATTAAATTTTGGAATCGACAAATATATGTTGCAGTTGATGTATACATATTACAAAATAAATTTTGTTTAAATACACGTGACTGGAAAAAAATTATTATAATTATATGTGATGTAGAAAAAATCTTACAAAGACGTCCGTGTTGTTTGTTTGCCCAGAGTCCAATGAATCGTTCTTGCAATTTTTAATTTTAATCACTCTACTTACCTACTGTTAATCGCACTCAAAACCGGTTCTTGCTTTCTTCGAAACGCAATAACAAACTGCGTAAAAGATAACGTTGTTTACTCTTAAATCGATCTCTTTGTGTGAGTTTGTGATCTTTGTGATCGGTTTGTGTGAGTTGTTCTTGCAATATTACACCCACAACATTAAAGCCAATAGGGAGCTTTTTCTATATAAGTGAGTTAAGCTTTTACCTTCGTCTCAATGCATTTAAGATGTTGTAAAATTTTACAATAACACTACAGAGATCAAAGAAAAAGAACCCGTTGGTCGCCAATGTAAGGCTTAGCGTAATGTTGGTGATGCAGCTGAGTAAAACAGCGAAAGTTATATGTAAAACAAAACTTATATTTAAACTTAATAATTTAAAGAATTGGAATGAAAGCCAAAGCTTTGAGCGTTCACCCATGCCTAGGGACAATCATACTGTTGCAAGTGAAGGGCCCAGCGCGCTAAACGGCCAGTTGGCGCCTTCAGTGAACCAACGTAATGGTTGATGATCTGTTAAAATGATTATTTCTTAACTTTCTATATAACCCCTAAACTTTGATACAGCCCATACCATTGCCAGAGCTTCTCTTTCAGTTGTATTATAGTTGCATTCAGCAGGTGTTAAAAGGTTGCTCGCAAATTCAATTGGATGTTCATGCTTGTCAAAGTCTTAAACTAATACTGCTCCTAAAGCATAACTACTTGTGTTCGTTCGAATTCCAAATACCTTTGTTTCATCTGCTTGTTTAAGTACTGGTGCGTTTGTCAGTAGATCTTTCAGCTTATCAAAAACATATTGTTTATGTTGTCCCCATTTCCAAGAAGCATTATTTTTCAACACGTTTGTCAAAGGGCGTGAAATATCGGCGAAACCCTCGATAAATCGTCTATATCACGAGCACATTTGAACGAATAAAATAACCTGTTTCGGATTACGGGGCGTTTCCATTAATTTTATTGCAGAAGTTTTCCCCGGGTTAACTATTAAAGTTAACCCTGCCTTGTAAGTACGTGGCCGAGATAAAGGACCTCAGCGCAGCAGAACTTTCATTTTTCGTGGTTTGCTGCTAACCCAAAAGACTGCAGACGTTTAAAAACTCGTTTTAAATCATTTAGGTGACTCTCAAAGGACATTGAGCATATTGTGATATCATCTAAATATATCAATATAGTTGCTTCTATACCACTGAATATCCTATCCGTCACTCTCTGGAATGTAGCTGGTGCATTTCGCAAGCCAAACGTCATTTACAAAAACCTGAAAGTTCCAAATGGAGTAACAAATGCTGTTTTATTTCTGTCCTCTTTAGCTACTCCAATTTGCCAATACCCACTTTGTAAGTCGATTGTACTCATCAAAGGTGTACATTTCGCAGCATGTAACAGATCGTCGATACGCGGCAATGGATATCTATCTGGGGTAGTAATGGAATTCAGTTTACGGTAGTCCACACAAACTCGAATGTTTCCATCCTTTTTTGGCACCATTACAACAGGTGCAACAGGCAAATCGCATTCTTGTATTATACCAAACTTTTATTAGGTATCATTTTTTAGGAAAATTCTTAATTTCGCAAAGTAATCAAATTATCTTTATGCGAATATGTATATGTCAGGCCCGTAGACAAGGGGGGGTTTTTAGGGTTAAAACCCCCCCCCCTTATGGTCCAAAAAGTATAAAAAAATAATATAGCAAAATACAGCGAAAACATCAACAAGCTTAAGTATCGAAAAAAGTTCGATACATTCAATTGAACTTTGTCTACGACCAGCAATTTAAGAATTTATTGCGTTAACAGGTGTAACGTGAAAGTGGTGAAATTTTGATTGCGTTTCGTTAGATAAGTTTAAGAGTTTCTATTGTTAATTTTACTGTGCCAAAACTACAAAGATTAGTCTACTTAATTGGCTGCAGAAACCAGAAGTAAAAAAAGGCTAGAACGGTGGAAAGTAAGTGCTTGATTCAAATGGTTTTTCTTCCTTTATCAATGCGTAAATGTGTTAAAAAGTTGCTGAATATTTCTGAATGTTTGAAAGCTGTGTTTTTTTTTTTTGGTAGCGTGTTTGCATTGATTGAATATTAATGGATTAACTTTTTGCTTGATGCGGAACCGACAAAATCCGAATAATATTATATTTCATCTGTATTGTACAGGGTTTTCCAATAAGAGGTGTTATTGTGAATCGCCCGCTATTGTGAAGCGCTCACTTTTAAAGCTTTTATTCTTTGACATTTGACAAGTAGAAACTATGCCATTACTAAAAATGGAACGATACAACAACGTCGTGACTTTGCTGATTGGGTCCTTGAAATGCATGAAAATGATCCGGAATTCCATCGAAAAATCATCTTGACTGATGAGGCCCATTTCCACCTCGGTGGCTACGTCAACAAGCAAAATTGTCGCATCTGGGGCTCGGAAAATCCAAGAGTTATTGTTGAGAAGCCCCTTCATCCTCAACGTGTGACTGTTTGGTGCGGTTTATGGTCCGGCGGGGTCATTGGACCTTACTTTTTCGAAAATGAGGACATAGGGCAGCCACTTTGCGATTTGGTTATGGAAAATTTCATGAAAAGGATATTGTGCTGAAAGCGTGGTCGTGGTGGCCATTTGGCTGATGTTGCTTTTCATTATTAACGGCATACCTTCGGATGATTATTATGAAATAAACATCCGATCATATATCTCAAAAAATGGCATTTTTCTTTGAATACCAAAATAACAACTCTTATTGGAAAACCCGATAGAAAACGTTCAAGAAACTTTGGAATCTGAAAAGTCTTCAGAACTTCCTTTGTAACCTGCAGTTGTAGAAAGCTTAAATGTTGACAGCTATGTGGAAAGCGGTACAAGTACAAGTACAAGTACAAGTTGCGGTATTAATATTTTACTTTTAATGCTTATAACTCTAAGTTTGTGTGTATGATTGTAGAAATTTTTCCAGAAATATAATTTGATTCATCGGAACTGCATTCGACTTCGAGAGTATATCAATGTCCAAATAACGATATTTTCAAGTTGATGAGCAATATTTCCGATTCGAACAGCCTTGAAAGTTTTCAAAGCATTTATGTCCATCCACCAAATTTTAATTTTCCTGCCAGCGGTTCTCGCAAACTCCGATTTAACACGTTAACTGCCATGAGGCACATACGGTGTGCCTCAGTAAAATGTCCATGTAGGCTCTGAGGCACAGCGTATGTGCCTCAGTATTTGATTGCACATTATAGTTCATGGTTTAAAATTAGTACCTCGAAATGCAAATCTGTAAACGTAGTTCAATTCCGCATGGCCTGGCATACCTAAAACTATCTTTAGCGCATCATTTTTATACCCCCACGAATTAAAAAAACCCCCTTTACTGGGATTTTAATTTTAAAAACTTTAATTTTGTCATTCCGTTTGTAACGCCTACAAGGAAGCGTGGTAGGTATAGAAAAGTGTATATATTCTTGATCAGCATCATCACCCAAGTCGATTTAGCCATACCCATCTGTCCGTCATCCACACTAAATATACAGTAAACGTATACATCAGGCCGCGAGGTACATATGTTGTGCCTCAATATTATATTTCAAAATTTCACCGAAATATAAAAAAAACTTTTTCTGATTTGTTCGAAAAAATGGCCTGGAGGACCCGATTTTTTTTTTTTTGTATGGTGGCAGTTAAAGTGTTAAGCATTCTTGGTCGAACCGTTGGCATTGGTTGGTTTACTCTAAATTGGAAAATGAATTTTTTAACACTGGTTTTGGAGGCGCAGGATCACAACCTCTTGTTAATTTTACCGAATGATAATAAAAACTTTTTAAATAAAATTTTCTAACCTTTCATTGTGGCCTTTACAAAAGTCAGGAAATACAAGAAAATGTCGTTATTCTAATCGTGGTTATTTTTATATAGAATTATAAACCGATATAAGTTTGCAAGTAAAGTATTAAAATAATAATATAAGATGCTTATTTATCGTCATTTTAGAAGTTTGTCTTGAAAATTTTATTTTTTTAGCGTCTTTCTGTATTCCAAAATGACAGTGCAACGATAAGCAAGATATATAGCCGAAACACATTGAACTCAACAAATGACAGTTTTGAAATTATAGAACACACGTTTTTTATGTTAAATGGGTGTGCATCCTTAAGCATACATACACTAAGGGAAATAACGCATATTAACATTATCTACGCCTGAGTATATATTCCATTTAAATATTTACGTGGACAAATCAAATATTTTCCTTACAACTCGTTTTTTTGCCGTATTTAAATTTTATTTATGCCACACACTGACACACATATTCCATACAGCTGCCAAGCAGCCGCCAAGCAGCAGCAGCATCGCACTCTGTTCCTGTGCGTTGAGTTTCTTCGTACCAGCAGTTGAAGGTCTTATAGTTCTCATTTAGTTAATATTTCAAGGGTAATATATCGTGAATATTTGGCAAATATGATTTGTGAGTGCGGTGGTGAGTGCGAAGCATGATGAATTCATGTAAGGTGGAGTGACAACTCGGTATTTTCTGAAGAATGTCACTCCACTCTACATGATTTCATCATGCATCGCACTCACCACCGTACTCAAAAATAATATTTTCACAAAAAGAAAATAAAATATACCACTAAATGGCGTTTGATATGGACGCAGCTCGTGGGAAATATTCAAATAAATTGTTTTTCAATTTCAATATTTTTATATAAATTTTCCTTAAATGCGATAGTTTTATTTTCAAATAGTAAATATTTGAAAGATATTTAAATATATTCGTGCATAATTTTAATATATTTTTTATTAATTCTGTTTAAATATTTTAATATTTTATTTAATTAAAAAAGTATTTAAATAAATTTTAAATATTTACGTGGTCGATTTAAATAAATGCGTTATTGGTGCAAAAATGACTCGCTTTTTGGATAAATTAAAAAAGTTTTTGGATAAATTTAATATTTTTTTCCCTTAGTGTAGGGATTGCAGTGTCACAGCGGACGCTGTGTTATTAGAATTAACAAAAAAAAAATTAATAAGAAGACTTACCGCCCTATTCTGCGTTTTCTTGATAAGTAATTTATAAATAAAATTTGTAAAGAATTTTATCAATCGAAAGCTTTTTTAGTATTCTACAGCAACCTTGATAAATAAAAAGTTTTCGTAATTCACCAGAGTAGGTAAATTCCTGTTAACAGCTAATTGTTCTCATTAATAGCATAACACAGAGAACAGATTTCTGCTTTCATTTTCCTTATGTTCCACAAAAGTGTATTAATTTGTAGAAAATAATTATTATTGTTAACATTATTATGTTAATATTAACCTTGATATTGCCTGCTACGAGCAACCACAACTCTCTTGATAAATTTATCAATAGCAAATGAGATATTGACAAATTTATCAATCAAAGAGCTTTTTTCTATCACAGAATACCAACTCTTGATAAATAGTCAATACTTGATAAATATTCAATAAGGTGAATTTATCAAGTACGCAGAATCGGGCTGTTAATATAAATATATAAAATAAACAAAAATAAAAAATTAATTTTTGTTTTATGTATTTGGTGTACAAAAAAGTTTTAAAGTGTTTTTTTTTTCAAGTTTGTCGCTTTATTGTGAAAAATTTGCTACAAATTCATTTCTCAAAGTATTGTCTATTTCTAGCCACTGACTTTTCCCATCTTTCTGGTAATTATATAAAAAATACCTTTTCATTTATCGATATCAAAAACTATCGATCTTTTTTTAATCCAAACCCCCCCCTTAGGTAAATCCTGGCTACGGGCCTGGTATATGTTTTTATGAAATAACGTTGGAAGATTAACAACCATCCGATTCCAAATTTTTGACATACAGTGAACTGAGCAGTCGAATTAAATTTTGGAATCGACAAATATATGTTGCAGTTGATGTATACATATTACAAAATAAATTTTGTTTAAATACACGTGACTGGAAAAAAATTATTATAATTATATGTGATGTAGAAAAAATCTTACAAAGACGTCCGTGTTGTTTGTTTGCCCAGAGTCCAATGAATCGTTCTTGCAATTTTTAATTTTAATCACTCTACTTACCTACTGTTAATCGCACTCAAAACCGGTTCTTGCTTTCTTCGAAACGCAATAACAAACTGCGTAAAAGATAACGTTGTTTACTCTTAAATCGATCTCTTTGTGTGAGTTTGTGATCTTTGTGATCGGTTTGTGTGAGTTGTTCTTGCAATATTACACCCACAACATTAAAGCCAATAGGGAGCTTTTTCTATATAAGTGAGTTAAGCTTTTACCTTCGTCTCAATGCATTTAAGATGTTGTAAAATTTTACAATAACACTACAGAGATCAAAGAAAAAGAACCCGTTGGTCGCCAATGTAAAGCTTAGCGTAATGTTGGTGATGCAGCTGAGTAAAACAGCGAAAGTTATATGTAAAACAAAACTTATATTTAAACTTAATAATTTAAAGAATTGGAATGAAAGCCAAAGCTTTGAGCGTTCACCCATGCCTAGGGACAATTGATGCTCTTAACTTTGGATTTCTTCTTCTTCTTATTGGAGTGAGCGAGCGAAGCTCCCATGGAACAACTTGCATGAAGAATGTTTAAAGGAGCAGAACTTTGAAATGGGTTGACCGATTTTAATATTTCTTTTTCTAAATATTTCTATGTCAAAAAATATTTTGGTCACATCTGGTGTTCCGCAGGGAAGTCATCTTGGTCCGGTTTTATTTTTACTGTTTATAAATGACCTTCCTTCTGTAATAAAACACTCTAACGTCTTAATGTACGCCGATGACGTGAAACTTTTCCTAACTTACAAATCGCCTGAAGATCAACAACTCTTACAATCGGATTTAAACAGTCTAGTTGAGTGGTGTAATTTTAACCTTTTAAAATTAAACTTAAAAAAATGTAAGCAAATGACATTCTCACGTCGAATTGCTAATAGTATAAATTACACTATAAATAATACTAATTTAGAAATTGTACACAGTTTTCTTGATTTAGGTGTAATTATGGATCCTAAACTTCGTTTCAATCTTCAAGTTAATTTGGTGGTAAATAAGGCTAGAGGTGTCCTTGGTTTCATTAAAAGATGGGCTAAAGAATTCAACGATCCTTTCACTACTAAAATACTTTATACCTCTCTTGTTAGACCAATTCTTGAATATGCATCCGTAATATGGAACCCTCAATACAATGTCCACATCGATGCATTAGAATCGGTTCAAAAACAATTCTTACTTTTTGCTTTACATTATCGTTGGAACCCCAATATTATTCTTCCCCCTTATGAAACACGCCTCAAAATTATTTCCCTGCCTTCCTTAAGAAGCAGAAGAATTATGCTCAATGTCTCTTTTTTATACAAATAACTCAGTGGTGATATAGACTCACAATACCTCCTTTCTTCATTAAACTTCAACATCCCCAGGAGCGGAGCCAGACATTTACAGCTTTTTAAGTTGAGTCACTGCACTTCTAATTATGCCCTTCACGACCCTTTGCGATGTATGTGTAGTGATTTTAATGGCAACTTGAACTTCATAAATTTTTCTGACTCGGTGGATGTCTTAAAACGCAAAATGATATTACATTTGAATACTTAACGCATTCCTTGTGATAACAAATATAACTCGCGATAATTGTGTAGATTTTACGATTTAACAAATAGGCATCATCGAATATGATAGATACTTTAAGTTTTCGTTTTATTCAGTTTCGTTGCTTTATTTTTTCATGAAATTATTTTAGATCTTTAGTTCTTCCTTATTTGACCATGTATACCGTGTCTCTTGCTTGGTGTGTCAGAGTTTATCTCTTTTCCATACAAGTTTGTACCTGCGTTGGCCCAAATGCATATCCAAATAATAACTTTAGCTCGGTGTTCCCTTATTTTAGTGACCCGAATATATAAATATATTGTGCCTGCACAATATATACTTGTATATCTGTGCTATGTTTGGTATTGGTTTGGTGTTTGAGAGTTGCATCTCTTTTCCACGTAGGATCTTGGGTTGGACAGTGGCCCCAAGCCGAACGACATCAATTATAAATGCGGTTATATATGGTCTAATAAATAACTTTGGATGTTGTCTTGTATTGCTTCGTATTATGAAGAATGTGCTTTTATTCGATGATGTTTATGAAGTTTACATAAGCACAAAAAATTCTCAAATTTTATTTAATTTTAATTTCCGCTGAAAGGCCAAGCAATTGTGCTTAGTGGAGGCTATTATTTGCCAACAGGTGGTAAGTTTTAGCACGTAGGTGCATTCTATCAGTCCGGCTGATCCGGGAACTTCTTAGAATGTAAATCGTGCATGCGTATGGCGCGGGTCATACGTATCTATGAAGATTTCTTACCTCCGGGCGAATCCAAAAAAAAAAAAAAAAAAAAAAAAAAAAACTGTTCTACTGATCTTAAATTAGGTGTGGACAAATTTGGAAATTCTGTTAAGTTTAGAAATTTATTGAAAATAATATATCCATATCTTTCTTGCTTGATACATATTCGTTTAATTCAGTTTGTTGCTTGCCTGCTTCTGTATGTATCCGTCGTTCGCTTCGCTCGCTCGCTATAAATAGCCGAACAGCATGGAACAACAACAACAACAACAAAAACATTAAGGCGAATGTTGTTCGCTGCAACAACTGCAACTAAAATAAATAACTGCTATGATGAAGTTTGTAAATAGATGCAAATACATAAAGATTAAATTGTTTGATGTTTTTATTTGCATGTGTTGGTGAACCCTGTAAAATAAAAGAAATTTGCAATTTTTATAATTTTTCATTATTTGGTGACTGGTAGGCTTATTAGCTTTCATTGCTTCCACCAGTGTTGCCAGCACTTTTTTGAGAAAAGCGCGAGATTTAAAAAAAATATCGCCCAAAATTGCCCAATGAAAAAAAAATCGCCAAAATAGCAATTTTTTCTAAGAAATTTATTATATTAGAAAAACCAAAAAAATTATACAAATTTTTTTCAAATAATATTGAGAGCTGTTAATAGTATTATATATATAAAAGTTCTTATTTTCATATTTATTGAAATAATATTGAGATCTGTAAACAATTATAAAAAAGATACTTCATTTTATTCGAGAATTTTGATTGTTAAAGAACATTTTTTTAGAGACTATAACTATTTAGAATTTTTCAATATGTAACTTTAAAAATAAAAACTTTTTACAAAAAATGTAGTTCCATTCTATTAAATACTTCAGCCATATTAGACTCTTCCTCCGTTTTGTCAATTCTCGAAGCATTGTTTAGTTCATACATTGATTTATTCATTTTTGAAATTATATCATCGGATTTTGGCAGCGACTTGCAACAACAGTTTTTAGCCTTCATGAAGCATTTTACTCGAATGATTGAAGTTAGCATATCTGATTTCATTCTGTTGACGAAGAAAATACGTTCCACAAATGCATTATCATGTGGCAAGGAAAGAAAGATGAATGCCAACTTACAAATATTGCCAAACATTTTTCCCACACACATTAAATGAGTTTATGAATAAAAACTTTTTAACAAAAACTAAACCGACTTCAAAATCACTACAAAGTAAAAAATAATTTTAAATAACTTTTCCCATTAATTTCTTGGTCATATTTTAAAAGCTATTTATATGTATTATAATATTGGAAATCTTACCATTTTCATTTTTTTTTATTTTGTTTTATTATCATCAATATATTAATTGCTTTATGAACATAAAAGCTCTGAAGTCGGCGCTTATCTTACTATTCGACATCTTTTTATTTTAATTTTTTCTAATTTGTTTTATCATAAAAATATTATTAACTTTATGAATATAAAAGCTTCTTAGCGATTTTTTCTTTCAGTTGGCAATTTTTGAGTGCGCTGAATGTAGCCAATGTGTTCCATGCAGTATTTGTGCAGCTGTTACACACTATGTCATATTCAATATGAGCTTTACAAAATCACCCAAGCCAGTTTAGTGAGAAATTTAATGTGGACAAAGCTTTTTAACTTACTACAGTGTCACCAAGGCACCAAATAGTACACGGATGGTAAAATATCATGATTGTGTGTCAAAGATGAGCGCCGACTTTAAGCTTTTATGTTCATAAAGCAATTAATATATTGATGATAATAAAACAAAATAAAAAAAATGAAAATGATAAGATTTCCAATATTATAATACATATAAATAGCTTTGAAAATATGACCAAGAAATTAATGGGAAAAGTTATTTAAAATTATTTTTTACTTCGTAGTGATTCTGAAGTCGGTTTTTTTTTTGTTAAAAAGTTTTTATTTCTTCCTTTTTAGAGAATATGAAATATTTTATGTTATTGTATTCTTGAGGAAAATTTCAAACATGAAACTTTGTTCTTAAAAAATTTGTTTTATTAATTCCTGAAAGTTTGTTGGGTATTTTCCATTTCTGTTTCTTTACAATTAGTGCCACGCCCTTTATATAATCCCGCCCACTTTATTTACCGTACCTTATAATGATTCTACCTAGCCCTGTGCCAAATTTCAGTTTCCAAGTATCAATATTAACCGTAATATAGTACTTTAATTAAAGTGCCACACCCTGTGTACAATCCCGCCCACTTTTTTAATGATTTTACCTACCCACCTACCTGCATACCAAATATTAATACAATAAAAAAAAAAAAAATAAATAACTGGCCATTTCAGCCCTTGAAAGGACTTTGACCTAGCTTCTTATGATCAATTGTGTTGTGCGTGTTATTAAGTTTGTACACAATTGACCGAGAACCGGACCTACATTCTTAACGCCGACTCCGAACGGCGATGAACGGAATGTTCTCGTTCTCAAGAAGCTTTACATGGCATTTTGATTACTCTCTGAGGTTTGCCATTGTCTGCAGAGAGGTGGCGGCCGTACAGAAAAATTATTTTAATTCAAATAATTTTCTGTCGCTGCTGGGGTTCGAACCTGGGTTTCCAAAGTTCTTTGACATAGCGGCCACGCACTTTAACCAACTACGCCACGGACGCCACTAAATATTAATACGCTAGTGTCAATATTAACTAAGATATAGTATTTTTATAATATTGACACGCCAATTTGTTGAATAACGCCCTTTTTTTTGACCGTAATTTGTAGTAATTGTACCTACCCATGTACTAAATTTCAGCACCCTAGTGTCAATATTATTCGATATATAGTGTGATTCTAATATTGCCACACCCCTTTGTCGAATAACGCCCACTTTCTTGGCAGTAATTTTTAAAAATTGTGTCTACCCCTGTACTAAATTTCAGCACCCTAGTGTCAATACTATTCGAGATACAGTGTTTTTCCAATATTGCACCACCCCTTTGTCAAATAACGCCCACTTTATTGACTGTATTTTGTAATAACTATGCCTACCCATGCACTAAATTTCAGCACCCTAGTGTCAATATTATTCGATATATAGTGTGTTTCTAATATTGCCACACCCCTTTGTCGAATAACGCCCACTTTCTTTACAGTAATTTTTTAAAATTGTGTCTACCCCTGTACTAAATTTCAGTACCCTAGTGTCAATACTATTTGAGATACAGTGTCCTTTTAATACGACCACACCCCTTTGTCAAATAACGCCCACTTTTTAGATCGTAATTTGTAATAACTGTGTCTACCTCAGTATTTTTACTGTAAATTTCAGTACCCTAGTGTCAATTTTAACTGAAATACAGTGTTTTTCTTAAATTGAAACGCCCCTTTGTCGAATATCGCCCACTTTTTTAAAAAAGGACCTCCGTGTTCATGATATCTATCTGTTGACAAAAAATTACGGAAATCGGGCAAGTGATTTAGGAGTTATCGAAATGTTATGAAATCGTCTTTAGCAGTTTTAATAAAATGAATTTTTTAATATTTGGAAATAATTCTAAGCCTCCATTCCTATCCATGTTGCAATCAATATCACGATATTCTAATTTGTAGGTCCTAGGATCTAGGATATTGTGATATTGGTCGCGACATGGATTGATATATAGACTTAGAAATGTTTCTAAATATTGTTCATTCAAACTGCACTAGAAGGTTTCGTACTAGAGAGCTGCATGAATGTGTTTGAAATGCGTATCAAAACATTCACTTGCTTTTCAAATCCTTACTCTCATCTTCTCTAAGGCAGTGAAACAAATTAATGAGAGCATTCATCATTTGCACCAAGAGCAAAATGAAAACAAAAGAGAATGAATACATTTGTGTGCTGTCTACCTATCAGAGCGTGCACACTTATAGAAAGTATTTGAAAATTGAGTGCAATGCAGTGAGTTCACTGAATGAAATGAAAAGCTTTGAATATAATGTATATATTTGAAGCTGTAATGGTTTCATTCATGGAATTGATATTGCAGTGTTCATACTGCAATTTTTAACTTATTAATTTAGTAATTAATAAATACTTAATAAATGAATAACTAAATGAATTATTAAAGCGAAATATTACTACATAACGGTTAACCCAACAAAAATAAAAAAGTGCATAAGAACAATTGACTATTTTACAGTTTACAAATTTAAGGCATATTCCTTCTTGGCGCCCTCGGTATTGGAGTGAAAATTTTTAATTTTTTTTACAGGAAAACAGTAAGAGAAAATGGTAAACTTTTTTGGGGTTAATTAGTACACTAAAAAATTTTTTTAT
Source organism: Pherbina coryleti (assembly GCA_943735915.1). Classification (NCBI taxonomy): domain Eukaryota; kingdom Metazoa; phylum Arthropoda; class Insecta; order Diptera; family Sciomyzidae; genus Pherbina; species Pherbina coryleti. Next base: position 88,076,383 of record OX030948.1, read on the forward strand.
ATATTTTAACATTTTTTATGCATGAAACTTTAATTTGATGTTTTTTTACATTTTTCTACCTGGTTACCATCGTTACACAAAATTACCTTCTCCGATTATCTCCAAATTTTAACCGCATACTTTCCACATGTGTAGTTTTCGTGTGAGCTAAAATATTGCAAAAATTTTTATTTTTTCTATAGTTTTTTGCACAAAATCCAAAAAAACTTGCGTTTACGATTCTTTTTTCTCAAATCTTCATAATTTTTTTTTTGCCAAACTTAAAAATTTTAGTTCACACGATAACCATACTCATATTATTTATGAATTTTTTTTTCTAGTTGCTGCCAAACTTAATTTATTATGGTAACCATCAGCTCTTTCTTATATCGACACGTCAACTTCAAATTAAAGTTTCATACATAACAAATGCTAAATATGTATTTATTCGCCCTAAAAAAATTTTCTCTAACTCTTACCGTTTTCCCGTAAAAATACTTTAAATTTTCGCTCGAATATCGAGCGCGCCAAGTAGCAACATACCTTAAGACAATGACTTAATAATTATTTATAAACAAGAAATTAGTTTGCACTTCATTCTAATTTTCCATGAACCAGTGTTAAATTCTTGCAAGTATACTCGAAATATCTTTTTGAATTAACTTACTTCATTCTCTGCCACTTTTACACTTCAATAAGTTATTTATTCAACACAGCAGAAACACTATAAAGTATTCACTGCACTCACTGAACCCATGAAATTTAAGACACCTAAAGCTGCACATGCTACGATTAATTCGAAAGCACAAAACATGAGAGAAAGCAAATAGAGTGCAACACACTAAGAGAAGAATAGAGTGTTATACTCTTGCTCTCTTAAAACCTTTGATGTTTTATTACACAGAACTCTAGTCTGCATGAATGATTTGAATAAAATAAACTTCAGTACTGCACCCACTGAAGAGAGATGAAATGAATGAATTCATGCAGCTCTCTATTTCGTACACTCAGAAGCATCAAGAGGGAGTACTGAGCTAGATGAATAGAGATGAAAGTCGAGTATTGGTTTTTGTTCACACTGCTTTAAACAATTTCACACAACAATTTGCAATACTAAATCAAATAAGGAAAGCGTTCGTAGTGAACCAGATAATGAGGCAAATTGGACAGAACAACAAACTTTCAAGGAAGGTTTATTAAGAGTATCATTAGAAGATCAAATTTTTTATCAACAATCAGCGTTCATCTTTTTTTTTTACACTGGACCCCTGGTAATGTGGCCCCTGACTAATTCGGCATGGAGTGGTAGATTAGTGTGAGGGAAGGGGCAATCAATTAAATTCAATTCAATTCAATTCAAGTTATAAGGCTATCTCATCCACAAACTTCTCTACCACCACCTACGACTTCAAGTCGTAAATATTCATGAGTTTTCAATTTCAGATGATTAGAAAATGAGGAAAGAAAATTGCAAATGCGAAAGGTAAAAGCGTAGGAACATGGCCTAGCTGGGATTCGAACCCGGGACCTCTGGGTTGGCAGTCGATCACGTTTGACACACATTTACCGTATTTGTGACATTATTGTTACCATTTGTTTCTTTGTGACCAAATTGTTTGTAAACGGTAAACTTCCGGTAAATTTTTTGACACATTTTTTGAAAATTTTTAACGGGAATAATCACAAAAACGCTGAAATTGAAGAATACACCATTAACAAACTGATTTTAACTGAGTTTGTTGAAATTGTCTATAACAATTGCAAAAGTGGCCGATTTATAGAGGAATTTCCTTTGTGCGTTATGTTCAGGTTTCCCAATTATTCTGGACCAAAATACAACAATTTAAATGTTCTACTTATTTCTTCCGTAGTATTATCATTCAAAAAAGGATCAAACAATTTTACTCGCAAGAAATTTTCACTACAACTTGCTTATGCAATTAATAATAAAAATCGCAAGGATTAACTCTCAATCAAGCAGTTTTCGATATTAGAGAAAGGGAATTTATGTTCTATTCCTTATGATAGGCTATTCCTTATGATGAGAAAATAAATAAAAAGAAAGGATTGGTTAAAAAACGCTAAGAATAAAATAAAATATTGTATTTCAACTAAAATATATTTACATTTTTTTTTGTAATTGAATGATTGAGTAAGTTTATTGACAAAAAGTAGAATCCCCATTTAATTGAAATAGCAAAACCTTTTTAATATCTTTGCTTTTATAGTTTTAAGAAATAATATCTTTGCTTTTATAGTTTTTAGAAAAATCTATTCGAGCTAGCAATTCAACTCAATTGCCTCCACAACGTACCAATTTATGTGGCTAACTAGCAAACGCGTAAGTGTTTGCTAAGCGACTGCTACGGCCTAGTATAAATTAAACTGAAAATAAGAACTCAATACAATAGGTCTTGTATAAAATTAAGAATATTTTAAACATAACAAGAATACTAGCATCTTCGAAATAAAGTTGTGCTGGACCTACACTAAGCAGTAGTCGACCGTTACAACTCTATGTACTCTAGTTTTTGGTTTTCTTTATAAAGTTTTTTCTTTTGGCTACGCGACATGTACAATGTACAAGACTTTTAAACTAGGCTTAAAAGTGTTTTTAGTTGCACTAAGGTTTGCGGTAACATTTTTCAAAGGTTTGCGAAGCGACTATCTTTATTTAAAAGTCTTTCTTATAATATTAGTTTTACATAAAATCTTAAAGCTAAGCCAATTTGGAGGTAAGGGAAAATACACCTCTTAATGAATCATATTTTGTGTTCTACTTTGAGAGCTATTTGATACTTATAGCTTAAACATAGCAACTATATAAGGGTTACTCAATTGAATTGAAATGTTTTAAATAAATACTTATTTAGCTTGACACTTTGGCCATATTATGATATGGCAAGGGTTATTGATTTCCGTGAATCACACAATTGTGTAATATTACACATGCAGTTGTGTGTCATATCCATAGCATTTGTGTATTTTTACTACACCTCCCTTTTTTAACAGATCGTTGATTAGGAGATGCCGATAAAAGCTGTCTTTGATTTTTTCATCGATATTCTAATTTATTATTGTTATTGTAATTAAATATTTCAAAATGTAACAAAAAATTCATAAAATAATGGGTCTTACAAATAGTTGAAGTAATATTATTTTTTTTAGGAAAAAAATAATAGTTCCTTTTTACCGACTTTTTTTAGTTAAAAATAAAAGTTGAAATTTGACTTTAATTTTTACGGTCAAAAATAACAGTTAAAATTTTACTTTTATTTTATCAGTCAAAAATAAAAGTTAAAATTTGACTTTTATTGACTTTAAAAGTGTAAATCATAACAAAAGTATAAATTCTATTCGTTCTACTCTTCTCTACCTTTGTTTTACTTATCACTTCACATTGCCTTCCATGTCACTAGCTGCGTTCGATTCGCCAGCCTATACTCAATTCATGTCGCTTATTTCAAAATTTTTATGTGAAAACAACAACAAAGTCTACAGCTAGTTGAGTATAGAGTAGGTCAATTATCAGTTGAGTTGAGTAAAGTTGCGTTGCCAAGTTCTTATTTTTAAGTTGGTTTGTGTACGGAATAAGGAAAATGTAATAGATTCTATCAAAATGTGATGTGAGTACAAAAACAAAATTAATTTCCTTTAAGGGGGAGATACCTCATAATTTCGGAAAAATTTCGAATGTTTTTTTTAATTTTACTTTAAAACAACTTTAAAGTCATTTATATTGGTTTGAAATTGCATAGTGACCCAAAGACAAAGCGTGACGTGAATAGGGTTAAAAAAATTATAAACTGGTTGTAGGTACGATATTCGCACAAATCCTTTGCATAGCTACAGCATTATTGAAAGCTTCGAAGTTTGTACTGCACTATCAGAATTTTTAAATTGTTCTATATGCAAGCACAAAATAAGTTTTGGTGAGTCAGGATCGAGAGGCCTTGGTTTCAAAATTTCAGCTAACTTTGCTGCTGGAATATTTAGTGAAGGCTACACCTCCGTTCTGAAGCTTTTGAACGAACTGGGTATAATTATTGGCACCTATTGCAAAGTTTTCGCCAAAAATACCGCTGAGGCACGAGTAGCGAAGCAGAACCGAAAGAGTCTCTCCAAGACAAAAGCAGCTCGTACAGCTCGGATGTACCTACAAGTTGACAGATATCGTGTGAATAAATAATTTTTTTGGAGTCAAAACTGTTGAAAAAATAGTCGAATCTGGACCTTCGATTAAACAGCCGATACAAATTTTAATTTTTACCTTTTTTTATTATATTACAGGTTTATCCTTCCCTTCAAAATATCAGTACTCGAAGAAAAAACCTCTTTTGTTTCATATAAGTGGGAATATTTTGACAGCTACAGGAGATACTCTGCAGACCCACCATTTACTAAAAATATAGGAAAATAAAAAATTATCCAATTATGTTATTAACTTGAAAAAAAAAATTATTAAACAAAACTAATTTCACTCTGTCTAGGGGTATCTCCCCCCTTAAGCAGTTTCTTCGTTTTAAATTTAATTTATTGACAGACTTCTTGTGGTCTGTCAAAACAAAAGTGTTGCCAACTATTCAGTTAGTAACAGCTAAGTGAGTAGCCTTTTTTTTCGTAATTGAGTTGAGCACTGGCGAATCGAACGCAGCTACTGTTGTTTGTCGAATCATTACACATCAGAGAACTGCAATGAGTTCCCTCCGACAGAAATCGGATACTCAAATCATACCCGAGTTATTTGTTGTTCTCTACCCTATCCATACTCAATGAAATATGTAAAATACTTGTATCATTCGGCTCATTAGCATATTTTCGGGTACAAATCAACGTGTGTGTAGAAAAAATAAAACGCAAATCTTAACTCTTATTTTCGACTCAAAAATAAAAGTCAAATTTCAAATATTATATATCTGACCGGAAAAATAAAAGTCATATTTTAACTTTTATTTTTGACCGAAAAAAGAAAAGAAATATTTTAACTTTTATTTTAGACCAAAAAAATGTAAGTCAAATTTGAACTGTTATTTTTAACCGAATAAATAAAAGTCAAATTTCAACTATTATTTTTGACCAAAAAATAAAAGTCAAGCTTTAACCTTTATTTTTGACCAAAAAAAAAAATCGACCAAAAAATAACCATTATATATTGACTGTTTTGAAAAAAGTCATAACAGTTAAGTTGTTGTTATTGTTGGTTTTTTGTCTTCATTGTCTTTATGTTGTCTTGTTATCAAGTATGTTGAAGCTCTAGCTCAAAATTGTTTGCAATGGAAATGCATATATTTATATCTATACAATTATATAAAAGGGGTCTCTCAAATTTTCATCGTTCAATCAATGGGGTAAATGTTGAACCGAGTTTAATAATTCTTTCACTATTCAATCGCTATAATAAGCGACCGTGCTAATGGGTATTACGTTTTTGGTAAATCTTTTTATATAATTATTTAAGAATTCATGCATTTTAATCCATGCTGCCATTGTATAAGCATCACAAAATAACAGCAAACAATAGCTTAAGCTCTTTGTTGAGGCGAGAAAGCTGAGAGTCTACAACTTACCGCGCTGCCATCTTGAGTGGATAGTTGCACTCAATTAATTTTTGCTGCAGTGTTGCCATAAGACCATATTTATTGTAGAGATATGAAAATATGTTTTCATATCATATTTATACTCCCAAGCAACGCTGGGAACGGGTATGCTTGTATACAGGGTGTCCCTGACCTACCTAGAGGACATTCCAGTGGGGGGTGATTCCTCATGATGAGACGAGCAAAAAATTATATGGGTGGGGGTGGTTGCAAATGCCCCCCTAGGGAGGTAGGAGGGAAAAACAAAAAAAAATAGGTGTCATTACGTTTTGATCAATTACTTACATGCAGGGTGCGGAAAAATTCGTTCGCAAATGATTAAAATACGATCTTCTCGCCCGTTTTTTGCTTTGTGAGTAAAATTTTGCACTCGGTAGAAAACTCTCTGCTTGCGTCGTTGTATATATCACTGATAAATTTGTCAGCTTCGAATTTTTTCGGACGAATTTTTCACACAACAACAAAAAGCAACAAACGTTCGATTGCTATCGTTCATTTCTAATGAGCGTTTGAAGAAAAAATGATTTTTTCGCTGTTGTGCATGCGTCGTCGGTTTGGGTTGATTTTTCGTGTACACGTTTTTATTTTTGCCTTATTGAAAAAAAATTGTGGCAGATCGAGCTATGTTGCCAGAAAAGCACGATAAATAGTAATGGTATTTTTCAACGATTGTGGGATGTGGTAATTCCCATGGTATTTTATGGTAAAAATCATTCGCGTGAGAAAAAAATACCACATGTGCGATATTTACTACGCGTGGGAAAAAAAATACCTCAAATACTATACCACAAAATACCTCATACTACCAAAAAATACCACAATGCCTAAAAATACTTCAGAAGAAAATTTGAGGTATTTTGTGGTATTTTGAAGTATTTTGCTAGTGTGGTAATTTGTGAGAATTAAGTGTGAGAAAAAGATAATTTTGGTGGTAATTTCATCTGGCAACACTGGTACACTAAGGGAAAAAAATATTAAATTTATCCAAAAACTTCTTTAATTTATCCAAAAAGCGAATTTTTGCACCAATAACGCATTTGAATAAATCGACTACGTAAATATTTAAAATTTATTTGAATACTTTTTTAATTAAATTAAATATTTAAATATTTAAACAGAATTAATAAAAAATATATAAAAATTATGCACGAATTTTTTAAAAATATCTTTCAAATATTTACTATTTGAAAATAAACTATCGCATTTAAAGAAAATTTGAATAAAAATATTTAATTTGAAAAAAACATATATAAATTGAATATGTTATTAATGGTTTTATGGTATTATTTTCTTCGTATTGCGTTCATCAAATGCCATTGCCTGTATAATTTATTATCGCTTCACTTTTTTCGTTCTCTAATTTATACTATTTTTGACAGTTGGTGCCCTTATATTGCACCATATTAAAATAGAGAACGAAAAAGTAATGTTCAAAATGTATGTAGGTAGAAGCAAATTATGCAGATAAATGACAACCGGTCCAAGATGTTCTTGAGAAAATACCGAGTTGGCACTCCACCCTACATAATTTCATTTCTTTGCCAAACATGCATACTATATTACTCTTGCAACTATAACTAAATGAGAACCATAAGAACTGCAAATGTAAGAAATAAACTGCAGGAACAGAGTGCGATGCTGTTGCTGCTTGTCGGAGTATGTGTGTACGTGTGCGATGATGTTGCTGCTTGCTTGTATGGAATATGTGTGTACGTGTGTGGTATAAATAAAATTCAAATACGGGAAAAAAACGAGTTGTAAGGAAAATATTTGATTTATCCACGTAAATATTTAAATAAAATTGATACTCAGGCGTGGATAATGTTAATATGCATTATTTCCCTTAGTGTACGAACGTTCCTGAATTTTTTCTTCAAACGCTCATTACAAATGAACGATAGCAAACAAACGTTCGTTGTTTTTAGTTGTTGTGTGAAAAATTTGTCCAAAAAAATACGAAGCTGACAAATTTATCAGTGATAAATATAACGACGCAAGCAGAGCGTTCTTCATTCGTTCGTTAGAATATTCAAGCACAATTTTATGTGAACAGAACGATAATTGAAAATAAGTATATTTCAAACGTTCTTCGCACCCTGCTTACATGTCTCTGCAACGATTACCAAAGTTAATAGCTTTTTGAAAAGAAAATGAAATGCTCTTTAAGTTATTAGCACAAAGTTTTGCCATACAGTCACAACTAAAAATGTTATAAGCACCTAAATTCAAAAAATTAGTTTTTTTTTCCTTACAAAAATCAACTTTCAAGGCAGTTTCTCGAACAAAAACGGAATTGTCTATAATTTTGTATGACGTTATTTTTTTTCTTACTTAATTCTGTGTAAATCCGCCATACATTGTTTTTTTCTCAGAGCAGCTATTTTTCATAAAATATCGATATTCCCGATCTTACTACTTTTCCTCTCTCTTGTGTTTTAAATGCAAACACTGCGACATTGTTAATTATGATAAAAATAACAATTAAAATAGTTAGATTTAACGGAATTTTTTTTAAAAAGTTTATTTTTTTTTCCATTATTAAGCGTAATCTTGCGTCTTCTGGCCTGGATTGCGTTGTCATTTGCAAACCCGTAACAAAAAACAATGTCTGCGTACTCTGAGTTGGAGAACATTATTATTCTACGATCGGTGAAGCACTCAATAATGAGAACTTGCAAATGTGCTCGACAATAAAGTCATACTCTTTCATACTCTTCTTAATCCAATTTTATCCTGGTCAAGCTTGATCAGGGGTTTTTGAGTGAGAACAAGACATAGAGCCTTTTTTTTCCATAAATGTATATATGGAAGTAATTCATAGCTCAATATACGGCAGTCAATTCTTGTTCAATAGAATCAATCAAAGGCAATCAAAGTTGTTTTAGATGCGCTCTTAGCGAAAGAACGTACTTGGCTTAATATTGCTCCGCAAGCGTTTTTGCTAGCGTCAGTGGTTATTCAGAATTTTTTTTTAAGTCAGAATATTAAAGAATTATTGGGGACAACTTAGTTTTTTAAAACGGATGTAGTACAATAGGGTCGGAAGGAACCTATCGCAATATTTACAAGTCAAAATGTCCTTTTCGCCTTCTTAGCCCATGCGGAAATACAATTCCAATCAAAGGGAATGTCGACTGACAAGACAAAGTTCGAGTAGCTTGTGACCACTCTACCTCAAGAGGTAATTATCACAGAACGCGACTTCGTAAAAAAATCTCCATCCTCAAACTTGTATGAAGGCTTAAAGAGATGATTGACCGATACTCTTTGAGTGAAGCCAAGAGGTTTGACAAAGTTATGTCTGACACTAAGATGGGCGACCAGAAACCATCTCAGTTTCATAGACCACTTCTGATGTTAGCCAGATTTACAGTCATATTTACAATGATCTACACTTACGAAATTATGCAATTAACACTAGCTGACAACTTGTGGGATGTTATGTCAGTGTCTAAAGTCGTTTCAATTAGCAATAACACCCATCGTATGGGTCAGTCCATTCAAAACTAGTAGTTAGCGATGATAACACAATCGTTTGCTAATACCAGAGAACGAAAATACACAATAACGAATCGTTCTATTTTGTTACGTTCCAATCTTTCAAGCGAAATAAAAATTATTCAAACAACGAAAGAACGATTGAGCGTCTGTTTAATTTTTTGTTTGCTGTTACTAGCGAAACTATAAACAAAACAAAAAGACTGAGTGACGAAAAGACACAAATGAAACTGAAACAACACAAAAACACAACACAAATAACAACACAAAAATTCTCTACGTCGCATTCTTTTTCGCAGTTTGCATTTTTTGCAAGGTTCGTATCAACCATGATACAATTATACAGTTGTATCATGGTATCAACAATGTTGCCTCAAACTTGTAGAATGTTTGGCTTTCAACTTCAGAGCAGCTAGTCTGCTGAAAAATTAAGCTTTTTACGTGATGAGCATTGAAACCCTGCTGATACTTACAAGCAGAGTCATTAAAACATGCTCACAAGCTGCTCATATCTTTTATTGCGTTGCAGTAAAACAAAGCAAACGAAAGTAAAGCAGACAAAAGTATAGAAACGATCTTCATTGATAGATTCTTCATAACTTTTCTTTTTTTCTACGTTCACAAATATCAACCATTGAATGTGAAACAACAATTTTAAGCCGGCCCACGCTGTGTGCAAACACATCCTGCGTTATCGTTCAATGCCTTTTGCCTACCAGTGATCATTTATGAAACGTTTCCTTTGCTTTCGTTTTCTATACTGACACGCTAGCAAAACTTACAAAAACTACGCTAGCTCTCTCTCATCCATTGAAAGGATTCGTGTTTCATTTGCCCTCACTAACGAAACGAATGAAAAAAAAAGATACAGTTGTTTCGACTATGTCGTAACACAAGACGTAGAATTATTCAATTCGCTTTTGATGACATCTTTTTTAAAAACTATTTAGCAAAATATTTATTCCATACACCTGAGCATATGACCCTGAAAAGAGTGCCGGAGAGGGTTAATATCTATGACCGACCCCCATTACTTTTGCAAAAGGAACATTTTTGCCTTTGACACCTATTCCCTCCGACCACTACTTAGGGGGGCTCCCTTACAAATATTATGGTTTTTGTATATTTATTCCATACACCTGAGCATATGACCTTTAAGAGAGTGCCGGAAGGGGTTCATAGGTATGACTGACCCCCATTACTTTTGCAAAGGGAATATTTTTGCCTTTGACACCTATTCCCTCCGACCACGCCTTAGGGGGGCTCCCATACAAATTTTATGGTTTTTGTGCCGGAAAGGGTTAATATGTTTTACTGACCCCAAGTTCTTTTGCAAAAGGAGCATTTTTTGATTTGACACCTATTCCCTCCGACCACTCCTTAGGGGGGCTCCCATACAAATTTTATGGTTTTTGTTTATTTATTCCATACACCTGAGGATATGACCTTTAAAAGAGTGCCGGAAAGGTTTAATGTGTATCACCGACCCCCATTACTTTTGCAAAAGAAACATTTTTGCCTTTGACACCTATTCCCTCCGACCACTCCTTAGGGGGGCTCCCATACAAATTTTATTGTGTTTGTGCCGGAAAGGGTTAATATGTATCACCGACGCCCATTACTTTTGCAAAAGCAACATTTTTGTCTTTAACACCTATTTCCTCCAACCACTCCTTAGGGGGGCTCCCATACAAATTTTATGGTTTTTGTTTATTTATTCCATACACCTGAGCATATGACCTTTAAAAAAGTGCCGGAAAGGTTTAATGTGTATCACCGACCCCCATTACTTTTGCAAAAGAAACATTTTTGCCTTTGACACCTATTCCCTCCGATCACTCCTTAGGGGGGCTCCCATACAAATTTTATTATGTTTGTGCCGGAAAGGGTTAATATGTATCACCGACGCCCATTACTTTTGCAAAAGCAACATTTTTGTCTTTAACACCTATTTCCTCCAACCACTCCTTAGGGGTGCTCCCATACAAATTTTATGGTTTTTGTTTATTTATTCCATACACCTGAGCATATGACCTTTAAAAGAGTGCCGGAAAGGTTTAATGTGTATCACCGACCCTCATTACTTTTGCAAAAGGAAAATTTTTGCCCTCGACTCCTATTCCCTCCGACCACTCCTTAGGGGGGCTCCCATACAAATTTTATGGTTTTGTCGATAAAACCGGAAACTGTCGATAAATAGGTAGCAAGATTAAGCAAACAAAAACATCAAATGTTGGCTTTATATTTCATGTAATTGTGTAAAATATATATAAGTTAGAGAGTTCTAACATGAATTTTTGTCGCATTGAGGACCAAGCAGACCAACAAGTGCTAACATCAACATTGTACGATCAGTACTTTAGGCCCACAAAAGGCTCAAAAAGTTAGATAAATACCGACACCTGATCACTATCAACCACCCTACTTACCTCCGAGAATGACGTATTCTACGTCAAAACGTTTTTGTATCACCCTCTGACAAATTGTTCCGGATATCATTTCGTTTATTTTCATTCACTGGCTAAAACAACTTCCAAAATTTTAGAAAGTTTAAACAAAGTTTGGAGGACGATCCTCACAAGGCAACGCGCGAGGGTCATGGGGGCGATCTTCACATGGCAACGTGTCTGACTGCCTCAACTTGGCGAGGCCAGCATTATCCATGTCGAAATCGTCTCAAGTGGACTCAAACCTCTTCGTGGTGTCCTCTAGAAACGGCAAACTAGCAACCGTTAGTTTGACGGCTAATCTGAGCGGCGGGCTGCCTGCCTTTAAAGGGTTTTGCGTTGGGTTTGAAGCCCACCACGTAAAAACACATTTCAATGAAACTATTAAAAACAAATATAAGAATGATCCCCAAATCTGATGACGACTACCGCAAACGAAAAACTGACAATGATTTACGGATATGCACTTGGAATGTCCGAACCCTTAATTGGGATGGTGCCAATATCCAACTGATAGATATCTTAGAAAGGCTGATATCACTGCCATCCAAGAAATGCGATGGAAGGGATAGGGTTGCTTACGGCAAGCGTCCTGTGATATCTACTGCAGCAGTCATGCGGAAAAGCGCGAGTTTGGATGCGGATTCTTTATTAGCAAGAGACTACGGCATCATGTCCTGCGATTCACACCTGTGAACGAGCGACTTGCCATTAATGCGTTTCAAGGCAAAATTTTTCAATATAAGCTTGATATGTGCGTATGCTCCGACAGAAAACAAAGACGATGAGACCAAAGAGAGCTTCTACGAGCGCCTTGAAGAGGCCTATGAGCGCAGCCCCCCGACACGACATAAAAATCGTGCTTGGTGACTTCAACGCCAAGGTGGGAAAAGTAAATATCTTTGGTCCGACAGTTGAAAAGTTCAGTCTCCACGACAAAACCTCCGAAAACGGAATGAGTCTGATTGACTTTGCCGCAGCGCGAAACATGGTCATTAGTAGCACTAGATTCAATCTCAATATTCATAAAGCCACTTGGCTGTCTCCTGATCAAAAGACGTCCAACCTTGATCACGTATTGATTGACGGAAGGCACTCTTCCAGTGTTTTAGATGTACGCATGATCCGTGGCGCCAATATGGACTCGGATCATTATATTGTCGCAGCAAAGATCCATACACGTCTGTGCGTAACCAAGAATGCGCGCAATCCAGAACAGAGAAAGCTAGACGTAGAAAAGCTGCAATCAAAATTAACAGCTGAAGACTTCGCTACTAGACTCTCATTCCTGCTTCAAGAAAGCACTCCTCCGATCAACGATATTTGCGCGCAGTGGAATCATATTTCTCACTCTATGCGTATGGCTGCCGAATAGGTGATTGGCTATCACCGCCCTCGCCAAAACCACTGGCACGACCAAGAGTGTCGCGGTAAACCACTGCAGAAAAAGACGCCGCTTACAAAGCCACCCTGCAGTTGGTTGTAAGCCGTGCTGCTAAAGAGTGATACAAAGAGAAAAGGAGGGAAGAGAGACGCATTTTCAGGCGAAATAAAAGGGAAGTGGAAATGCGTGAGTGCGAGAAAATTGAGATACATGGTGACAGGAATGAGGTCCAAAACTTTTTCGAAAAAATAAAACGCCTGGCCGATGGTTTGAAGACCGGGGCCTCTTCCTGCAAGGATGAAAACGGGAATCTAGTGACAGATATCCAGAGTACACGGATGATGTGGAGGAAACACTTCTCTAGGCTTCTCAATGGCAATGACAACAAAAATTCCGCCAATAGAGATGATATCCCCAATTGTGGACGACAGCGTTGAAGTTCCGCTGCCCGACCATAGTGAAATCTTGAAAGCTATAGCTTGGCTTAAAAACAACAAAGCCGACGGCTTACCTGCTGAGCTCTTCAAGAATGGAGGCGAAGCACTATTTGAATGCATTCATAAGCTTCTATGCAGAATATGGTCGGAAGAATGCATTCCAAATTATTGGAACCTCAGTGTTTGTAATTCGTCGAATTATAGTCTTGGGGTTCCTTGCTCACTTGTTCGAATTTTAAAGAAATAACACTTTTTTATTTTAGGTTTACTTCAAATTTGTATATTCAATTTTAAAAGAAATAAGTTACAGGAGTATTTTGTTGTTGTCGCGTGAACTAAGGCGAATTAAAAAACACGACGACTGGCTGGTACGCTGGCTATTGTTACAATATCTTCGTGGGGTATCAGCAACTTAGGCCAAGCGGGAGAGAACGCAGAATCCCACTTAACACAAGGTGTTTATGATTGTGACGAAATCGTACATGCCGCCCGCCAATGCTGGAAACAGCATGAAAATCGAATACCTTTGATGTATGGTGTTGTCTGCCGGAAATGAAGGCATTGGTCGTATTGTAATGTATTTGGTGTAAAGATGAAAGAGAGATGGTAAAAGTGAAATATGAAATGTGCATAAGTTTACTAATTTTGCTTGCTTTGAGTGATCTCGTCTGTGTAAGTAGGTATGGGTAGGTGACAAATTTTGGACACGCATCTCTTGTAAAGTCCGCTTTTGGTACGAACAGTGACTACACAAGATCACAAGATCACAAGATCATTTAGCTGCAGAACCACAAGATCATTTAGCTGCAGGTTTTGTGTTTCTTGACGCCACTTTGGACGTGCTTGTAGATGTGACAGCCAATCGGATGTCCATTTTGACCAAAATTGTTGGGTCATTCTTTGAAGAGCGAGATAGTTTCGACTTATACATGATTGATTCAATGGATTATCTGGTGGTGATAGTAAAGAATCGCCGATTAAAAAATGGCCTGGCGTAAGTGCATCCAAATCATCTGGATCGGCGGTTAACGGGCATAATGGCCGTGAATTAAGGCAAGATTCAATCCGTACGAGCATTGTCGAAAGTTCCTCATAAGTTAATCGTGTACTGTCGATAGCGCGTTTTAAATGATATTTTACTGACTTAACATTCGCCTCCCACAATCCTCCAAAGTTTGGAGAATGAGGAGGGTTAAAGTGCCACTGGATACTTTGAGCAGCTAATTTGGGTACGATTTCACGTTCGACAGACTTAATAAAATTATTTACGTTACTTTTAAGCACTTTGTCTGTTCCGATAAAGTTGGTGCCACAATCGCTGTACAAGTCATGGCACATGCCTCTCCGACCAATGAAACGTTGTAAAGCCCAAAGAAAGCATTCGGTAGTCATTCCGGTAACAGCCTCTAAATGAATCGCTTTAGTGGCAAGGCATATAAAAATGGCGATGTAACCCTTATATGTTGTATGGCCGCGATATTTTGAAGCTTTCAACTCAATAGCGCCAGTGTAATTGACTCCTGTAGCTAGAAATGCTCGTTTTGGCGGATTGACTCGGTGAAATGGCAAATCGCCCATGAGTTGTCTGGTGACTTCTGGTTTGTTACGAAAGCAGGTTACACATTTACCAAGCTGGTTTCCAACAGTTTGTCTGCCCTTTAATATCCAAAATTGTTGCAAAATAGTTGACAGGGTGAGTTGCGTGCCACCATGTAAGGTGTTATGATGAGCATTGCTGATGACTAGTTGCGTGAAATGATGGTTGCTTGGCAAAATCATTGGATGTCTTTGACGGTAAGGCAAATTTGCACGATGACAGCGGCCTCGTATTCTCAAAATTTCGTCGTCATCAAGAAATGGTGTAAGACTGCTCAGTCTGTTTTTGTTTGGCAATGGTTCATTTGATCGTAGAATTTGCATTTCTTTGTCAAATGATTCGTTCTGCACCAGTCGGACAAGCTGTCGACAACTTTGCTCAATCTCTGTGACCTTCAACGGTCCGATTACGCGGTTGGATCGATTTTTCTTGCGACTGTTGTAGCAGAAACGTAAAATGAACGCATTAACGCGTAACAATTTAAAATATGAAGAATATTTAAAAATTATTGATTCGTTACTGATGGTAACATTTACATTAAATTTAAGAGGTTTGGTTTCAGTTATTTCGTCCGTAAATTCAAGTTCGGCAGTGTTGTAAGTTCGCCACTTGGCCTTTGGCTCTGCTAACCATTGTGGACCCATCCACCATAGCTTAAAATGATGAAGTTGTTCGGGGGTCAAACCTCGAGTGGCACAGTCTGCAGGATTTTCATCGGTTGAGATGTGGCTCCATTGTTGTGGTGTAGTTAGCATCAATATTTTTCCAACTCTATTGGCCACAAAGGTTTTCCATCTATTGATGTCGTCATAAATCCAATATAATACAATCGTTGCGTCGGTCCAATAAAATATAGGAATATCAGTTATCGGTGCGCGTAGTTGATTTTTAACCCATGTCGCGAGCTTAACAGCAAGCAACGCTCCGCATAGCTCTATGCGAGGAATTGTTATTTGATTTGTAGGTGTCACTTTAGTCTTTGCCACGAGTAGGCGAGAAAAGAATTGATCATTGCTAAAATGTAGTCTTATATAGACATTCGCTGCGTATGCATTTGAGGATCCATCACAAAATGCGAGTAATTCAATGGACTTTATGGATTGTGGGCTAAACTGTATCCATCGTGGAATGGTAATCGTTTCAATCTGTGACAAATTGCGAAGGAATTGTTGCCATTGCACATTAAGCGAGTTAGGCAAAATTTCATCCCATTCTAAAGAAGTATGAGACTGATCTGTACGGACAATTTTGGTATTCCATACACATTTTAAAATTATTTTTGCTACAATAATTATAGGACTGATGAAACCCAAAGGATCAAAAAGACGCGCAATTGTGGATAGAACTACTCGTTTTGTTGGCGAGGAATTAATTTCAAAATGAAGTTTAAACTTGAATTGATCAGAGTTAGGCTGCCAACACATACCAAGCGTTTTCACGGTTTCGCTGCTATTAAGTTGAAGGAGAGTACTGCTTGAAAGATGTTCCACTGGAATTGATTGGAGGATTGCCGATGAATTGCTTGACCATTTTCGTAATTCTATTCCAGCCGAGCGTAGTGTTGCAGATAGTTAGTTTCGGATTTGTATTGCAGATTCAACGGAATGACTGCCGGTTTGGATATCATCAACGTACATTTCGTGTTTCAAAACATGTTCTGCTAACGGATATCTATGTTTTTCGTCGTCAGCCAGTTGATGCAGTGTTCTGATAGCTGTGTATGGAGCTGAGGCGGTACCGAAGGTGACAGTCGTCAAGCAAAATTCTTGTACGTTTCCAGAATTATTTCTCCATAAAATACGTTGATATTGTGCATCGTCAGCGTGCATGTCTATGCAGCGGTACATTTTTTTTATGTCAGCTATAAATACATATTTGTGCATACGCCAGTTTAGAATGACAGACGATAGGCCATTTTGTAAAGTTGGACCAATGCATAATAAATCATTAAGAGCCCGTCCGTTGGCTGTTTTTGATGATGCATCGCAAACAATTCTAACCTTTGTAGTCAGGCTTTCTTCTTTAAAAACAGCGTGGTGCGGTAGAACGCATGACGTGACGGTCGGTATGTTGGTCTTCGTAATAGTGCAGTGTTGATTTTCCGATGTTGTAGCCAGGATAATTTGGTGGAGATTAAAATATTCATTGATACCACAAGTATAGCGTTCGTACAGGAGCGTGTTGCGCTCAAAGCGTCGCTCTAATTGATAAAATCGATTGAGAGCGATTTGTTTAGATTTTCCTAAAGTGTGATTTGGATCGTATATTGATTTTAATGGAAGACGAACCATATACCTTCCATTTGGTTGACGAATGTGTGTTTTCTCGAAGAAATCTTGACACCATTGATCCTCAATCGATAGCATTCTTTCTTCTGGAACCTGTTCCAGATCATAAAATTTCTGACCGAGAGTTTCTAATTCAATGCCAACGTGATTGCCAGCAATGCCAGCATGATTACAACGGATTGATACAAAATGTGAATTTGATGATCTGGTGCGACCGGAAAGAACCCAACCTAGTCGGGTGTTTTGTGCAATTGGGTGATCTGGGTCACCAATTCGAGTTTCAGGTAGCAGTATATGGGATAACATATCCGCACCGATAATTAAGTCGATTTTCTTTGGTTGATTAAAATATGGGTCTGCTAAACTAAATCCGATAATATGTGGCCAACTTTGCGGTTCGATGGTCTGACTTGGCAGTTTAGTAGTAAGAGACTCCAGGACGTAGGCAGTATCAACGTTTACGCTAAAATTTGAATTGATGCATGAACGTAGCGTAAAACTTACAGCAAACTTGCATCGGTTAGGAGCGCCTTGCCCGACTCCGAATATTTCGGCTGAAATAGATATTCTTTTTAAACCTAACGATTGAACGGCGTGCTCTGAAATAATCGTCGCCTCTGAGCCTTGGTCTATAAGTGCCCTTAGTATAGATGATTGACCAGTATGAATATTTAATAGTGACACTAATGCGGTTGTAAGAAGAATTTTTTGCTGAGGATTAGCGGATGCTGTGACGGAAGCCATTTCCTTTGCATTAAAAACAGAAGATGTATGAGTGTTAAGAGAGCGATTGAAACTTGTGTTGGTTGTCAAGTTAGTGCTTGATGTGGGTGCACCGTCACTCTGATAAATTTGTTGTGATGACGATGGCAAGTTGATTTCTGTTCTAGTTTGGTGTGCATTGTTGGCTGATGAATTAAAAGGAAAGTGTAAAGACGTGTGATGTCGTTTACCACATTCAAGACAATTTTTCGAGCTGATGCACTGAGAAAATGTATGGGTTTTGCTTCAGGGGAGCAACGCAGCCAGAGGCCGAAAAAAAAGGTCATGTTTGTGAATTTTTTTAAGGAAACCTATGGGATATTTTTGAATGAGGGTTTTTATACCTAAAAATATACACATTCAAGAGTATTTTTAGTTTTTTTTTTATTAAAAAAAATTTAATATTAAGGTCGATACAGCAGTTTTTGTAGAGCGCTCTGAAAAAAGGTGAAATGCGGTGACCAAGATTGTTCCTCCTTAATTCCTCTGAAACAAAAAATGAAATATATTATTAAAGTAGATACTTAAAACTCGTACTTGTCATAGCCGTTTTTGAAAATATTGATTTTTCACAAAATGGCGGACTTTCAAACGTAAAAAAACGATTTTCGACCAAAAATTCGTCATAGTTTTGCCTATAAAAAATGAACGAAGCTAAAAAAAAAAAAAATCCTGTGACAAGTACGAGATTATTATGTGTACAATAAGCCTGCAAAAAAATCAAAACGATCGCTTCACTGAGCTTTGAGAAATCTTGGTCACCGACTTTGAAAACATGGTTTCGAGAAAAACTCGTTTGAAAATATGCGCCAGCACTGCGCGCTCTAGAAGGCGGTTCACTCAGTAGGCTATAACTTTGTTATTTTTTGAGGTATTAACTTGAAATTTTCACCAAATATTCTTGAAACTTAAGGCTTTAAGAAAATGCAAAAAAAATTTTTGAAAAAAAAAAAAGTTCTGACTGCGTATCTCCCCTTAAGCAGTTTAAGCAAAGTTTAGCCTTGTCGACGATTGCCTTTCGCTCAAGACAATCTTTTGAAATGGGGTTCTCCACATTGAACGCATTTTTCAGAGTTTGGTTTTGTAGTAAGATGAAATGTTTTTGTTTCATGTTTCAAAGAATTGTTGGTATAACGCTTGAAAGATTTTGAAACTCCAGAATTGTTGATTTGCTTGATCGAATCATTGGTCGATTTTGTCGACGTGGGCAGATAGTTGGTCGTGCACTGATTTTCTATCGCATCTATAGTAACCAAGCGATTATTGAGAAAGCTTTCAAACTCAGAAAAGGTTGGGATATCCGTTTTGCTTTGCTGGGTTTCTTGCGATAGCTTAGTAGATAGATAGTGTGCAATCCACTGATCGCATTGTACAATGGGAATATTAAGACGGTTAAATTCGTTTATGCACACATTGGCGACGTTTAGCATCGTCTTGAGGTCTTCTGAACGCTCTTTTATTTGGCATGGCAGGTTGTATAGAGCATTCATGTGATGCATAAATATAATCCGTGGATTATTATAACGCTTTACCAGTGTTCTCCAACCTGTACTGTAATTTGCCTCAGTTAAAAGCAATTGTTGAATGTCCACATCACGATCTAAGGGTAAGGCTTGTTTTAAATAATGAAATTTATGAAACAAGCGCAAAAACCTTCTAAATAACACTCTTCGAATTCAAATGTGGTTTGGTTTTGTAAGTAGCTGTTGTCGTTTTTAATATCTGAACAGATAATAGCTGCGTTCGATTCGCCAGTCTATACTCAACTCATGTAGCTTATTTCAAAATTTGTATGTGAAAAGAACAACAAAGTCTACAGCTAGTTGAGTATAGAGTAGGTCGATTATCAGTTGAGTTGAGTAAAGTTGCGTTGGTATTTTTTAGTTGGTTTGTGTACGGAATAAGTAAAATGTAATAGATTCTGTCAAAATGTGATGTGAGTACAAAAACAAAATTATTTTCCTTCAAGGGGGGGAGATACCTCATAGTTTCGGAAAAATTTGAAATGTTTTTTCGAATTTTTCTTTACAACAAGTTTTAAGTCATTTATATTGGTTTGAAATTGCATAGTGACCCAAAGACACAGCGTGACCATATTCGCACAAATCCTTTGCATGGCTACAGCATTATTAAAATCTTCGAAGTTTTTACTGCACTATCAGAATTTTTAATTTCTTCTGTATGCAAGCACAAAATAAGTTTTGGAGAGTCAGGATCGAGAGGCCTGGGTTTCAAAATTTCAGCTAACTTTGGTGAAGGCTGGAATATTTCAGCTGGAATATTTAGTGAAGGCTACACCACCATTCTGAAGCTTTTGAATGAACTGGGTATAATTATTGGCACCTATTGCAAAATTTTCGCCAAAAATACCGATAAGGCACGAGTAGCGAAGCAGAACCGTAAGAGTCTCTCCAAGACAAAAGCAGCTCGTACAGCTCGGATGTACCTTCCGGAAGGAAGTAACTACAAGTTGAAAGATATTGCGTGAATAAATAATTTTTTTGGAGTCAAAACTGTTGAAAAAATAGTCGAATCTGGACCTTCGATTAAACAGCTGATGAAATTCTAATTTTAACTTTTTTATGATATAACAGGTTTATCCTTCCCTTCAAAATATCAGAACTCGAAGAAAAAAACCTCTTTTGTTTCATATAAGTGGGAAAATTTTGACAGTTACAGGAAATACTCTGCAGACCCAAAATATAGGAAAATAAAAAAATATCCAATTATGTTATCAACTTGAAAAAAAAATCTCCCCCCTTAAGCAGTTTCTTCGTTTTCAATTTAATTTATTGACAGACTTCTTGTTGTCTGTCAAAACAAAAGTGTTGCCAACTATTCAGTAAGTAACAGCTAAGTGAGTAGCCGTTTTTTTCGTAATTGAGTTGAGCACTGGCGAATCGAACGCAGCTAATAATTTTGTGGGTTTCGGAGAACGCTTCACGCAATTCGTTTAATGTTTTCAAACGCTGTTGATGATAGATTTTGGTCTTACGCGATGCTGAATCTTTTTTGAAGTTTTTTGACATTTTCTTTATCGACTCAAGCCGATTGAGTTGAATTTTTATCAGATCTGCACTCGAAAATGAAGTGTCACCTTGTTCGCTCATAGTTACGTAAATCACTCAAAATTGTGGTACAAGAAAAATAGAAACTACACAATGCACTTCACTTACCTCTCACTTCACCAACGAAGCCGCAGCTGCCTTCAAACCTTTGTTGTTATCTTCACTTTGGACCAACTAGCGTTGTGGTGTATAATTTTTGCAATGTTGAGCTTTACTTGGTGAATTGATGACGTCACAATGCGACACTTGACTTCGTGGATAATTTGCAACTATTATCGATCTAGCGTTGTGGTGTATTAGATTTGCAATGTTGAGCTTTTACGTGGTGAATTGATGACGTCACAATGCGACACTTGAATTCGTGGTCAATTTGCAACGGTAAGCGCTGCGGTACATGCAGAGGGTATTTATGTATGTCGAAATATATATATTTACCGTCGCGAACGCAACAACAACTGTACATATGACACTTTGGGTTTGAATATTAAAGCGGTTTAGATGCATAAATGTTTTCACTTTTATATTAATATTTAAATAATACTATTAACGTTCACTAATTTTAAAATTTGCAAATTGTACGTAATTTTGTTTGTTTTCAAGGTTCCCCCCATGGGCCACCAAAAATGTTTGTAATTCGTCGAATTATAGTCTTGGGGTTCCTTGCTCACTTGTTCGAATTTTAAAGAAATAACACTTGTTTATTTTAGGTTTACTTCAAATTTTTATATTCAATTTTAAAAGAAATAAGTTAAAGGAGTATTTTGTTGTTGTTGCGTGAACTAAGGCGAATTAAAAAACACGACGACTGGCTGGTACGCTGGCTATTGTTACAATATCTTCGTGGGGTATCAGCAACTTAGGGCAAGCGGGAGAGAACGCAGAATCCCACTTAAACCTGCTCATTCTGCTGACAGAATGAGCAACACAAGGTGTTTATGATTGTGCCGAAATCGTACACTCAGTATACTCTGCCCAATCCACAAGAAAGGCGATCCCACCATTTGCGCCAACTACCGTGGGATAAGCCTTCTTAATATCGCATATAAGGTCCTGTCGAGCGTACTATGTGAAAGACTGAGGCCCATCGTAAACCAGCTGATTGGACCTTATCAGTGTGGCTTCAGACCTGGAAAATCCACCATAGACCAGATATTTACGCTACGACAAATCTTGCAGAAGACCCTAGAAAAACAAATCGACACACACCATCTTTTAGTCGATTACAACACCACCTTCGACAGTCCAATAAGGAATCATCTATATTCCACAATGTCTGAATTTGGTATTCCTGCAAAGCTCATTCGCCTTTGCAGAATGACACTGAGCAACACCAGCAGCACATTTAAAATCGGGAAGGATCTCACTCCTCCATTCGATACCAAACGAGGTTTTAGACAAAGTGATTCCTTATCGTGCGACTTTTTCAACCTAATGATGAAGAAGATCATCCGAGCTGCTGATTTGAGACGCAGTGGCACGATATTCTACGAAAGTATTATGCTGCTGGCGGTTGCTGATGATATCGATATCATTGGCCATAATACACTCAAAGTTAGTGCAGTATTCTCCATATAAGCGATCTCCTTAGAGGTTGTTAAGAACTTCGTCTACCTGGGATCTAGCATTAATTCTTTCAACGAAGTCAGTATTGAGATAAAACGAAGGATAACTGTTGCCAACAGGTGTTACTTTGGGCTGAGTAGGCAATTGAGAAACAGAGCCCAAAGTCTGATGAAAAGACTTTGGGAGCCTTCGAGAGAAAGATCCTTCGTAAAATCTTCGGTCCAATCTGCGTCAATGGCGAGTACCAAATTCGATGGAACCACGAGCTGTATGAGCTGTACGCTGACATCGACACAGTTAAGTGTATTAAAATCGAGCGGCTCCGCTGGCTAATACATGCTGAGTGAATGGAAAACGACGCGCCAGCGAAAAAAATTTTTGATTCGGTGCCCGGTGGTGGTCAACGCAGAAGAGGACACCCACATCTTCGTTGGAAGGATTAGGTGTTGGATAATCTGACCACGCTTGGTGTTTCCAACTGGCGCCAACAAGTGCAAAACAATGGCTGGCACAATTTCTTATACGAGGCCAAAACCAACCAACGGTTGTAAGCGCCAGATAAGTAAGTAAGTTAAACAAACTGTCAATTGAGGTCCAATAATCAAAAAACAAACGATACCATAACAGTTAAGATAATGCATAAAGTTATTCGGATGATCAATTACTACCACAGATGTATACAAAAATTAGCACACACACTCACACACATTTACGAGATTTATAAGAAGCACTCGCAACGATAAAATAAAGTTTTACCAAGGAAGTGCTACTTAATCATTTTAATTGCAAACTAAAACTTTCGAACCTCAGAGATAAACTCAGAACTGTACACATAGAGCAGACAACAAATTCGGATCTACAAGAGATGCACAAATACACATTCCAAACAAGTACATAAACACGTTCATACATTCCACAAACATTCTTAGATGTGAAAGAGCAAAGATATGCAGATTCACGAAGACAATCCCACACAAGCAAGACATTCCACACGGTCGTTTTGAACATGTTCAAATTGATTAAGTTGGCCCTTTACCAATATCAAATAATTACAGATACCTACTTACTATAGTTGACCGAAACACATGTTGGCCCAAAGCGTATCCACTATATTGTAAAAAAATGGTAACTCTAATGGTGCCCATCTGTTATTTGTCGTTATCATGTCATAGTTACTTTAATATTGTCTTGATATTTGCCTTCTTCCTAATAAACGCATTGAAGCAAACGGTTGTTTATTCTTATTGCTCTGTTCACTTGCATCCTTATATGCTAACAAGGGTTATGGGCCCAGGCTATAAGTAAAAATTTTGATCCACCTGTTTGCGAAATATAAGTAATCAAATTGTTGGCCGATTTAAAGTTAAGTTCGCAAAAATATATTTTAAATTCGTCGATCGATTGCTTAATCGTTGTTTGGTTTTGCTAGAAAAGGTCGCAGTTAAAATTTTCTATAATTCTTCGTTGGTCGAAGACAGGTAATACATATATATATGTTTACAAAATTTTTTTATCATGAGTTACTGAGTAAAGCATTTAGAAAACCTCAATGGCGATAATAATTCAACATGGGCGTTGCAAATATATAGCTGCCTTATAACTCAAGATTTGTGGAATCGCATTACGGTGCCATGCCCAGATAACGGCGATGAAAGAGTACGGTGGTTCGTGGAAGACCAGAAAGCGTTGGCGACCATAATGTTATGCAATAAGGCATCGGAACACACTTGCCTCTCTA
Source organism: Pherbina coryleti (assembly GCA_943735915.1). Taxonomy (NCBI): domain Eukaryota; kingdom Metazoa; phylum Arthropoda; class Insecta; order Diptera; family Sciomyzidae; genus Pherbina; species Pherbina coryleti. Next base: position 88,100,741 of record OX030948.1, read on the forward strand.
TATAACGCTACAGGACCGACCTCAAGAAAGTTTTCACCATAAATACACAAATTTTGTGAGATTGTGGACAGTCTGTATGAAATCGACGACAAAGTGCCAAACGACTTGCTATTAATTTTATTGCTATGCAGTTTACCAGGCGACATGGCAAATTTTGCGATGGTAATTGAGGGTAGGGATGAATTACCTAACTTGGAAAAATGAAAAGTACAAATTCTAGAGGAAGAATGGAGGCGTGGTGGTTTAAATAAAAAAAAGATACAGTAGTTTCGACTATGTCGTAACACAAGACGTAGAATTAGTCAATTCGCTTTTGATGACATCTTTTTTAAAAAATATTTAGCAAAATATTTATTCCATACACCTGAGCATATGACCTTTGAAAGAGTGCCGGAGAGAGTTAATATGTATCACTGACCCCCATTACTTTTGCAAAAGGAACATTTGTGCCTGTAACACTCCCTTAGGATCCAATAATACACAAAGAATTAACTAGTATTTATCTTTATTTCAATTTAATGTTTTTCACAAAAACACACTACTTGTTGCTCGGTAACTATTATGACAAGTAAAACGTTCATCATAATGTTGCCACCTGTTCTCAAATGACTCGACATGGATCAGAGTTGCCACATCCCTCCTATCCTTTTCAGCTTTAGTTTTAACCCTTGGTTCCGGCCAGGCTGGTGGTGAATCATCCACATGACTTGGTGGCGAAGTATTATTCAATGTTGATGGCGATGCCTGTGAAGAGTCCCTAGTGTTATTCGATGTTGATAGTGATGCCTGTGAAGAGTCCCTAACTGGTGATGTTGGTTTTTGCGGGTTTGTGGATGACGGTATCTTTTTCACATGGCTGATGTTTCTCCTGAATGTTTTTCCATTTCCACTTACTTCTACGTCGTTACCCCTTCTGCTTACCACTTCATATTCGGTAACATCAAAGTTTGTTGTGAGCTTATGCGGAAAAACTACATTCTTGAGCAGCACTTTATCTCCAACCGCTATTTCCGATTCTTTAGCTTTTCGTCTTTTATCCCCTCTTTCTTTTTCTTTTTGTTTGTTTATGCAATCTAAGTCTCTTGTAGATGAGTCGATCATATCCTCCGTAATGTCCTGAACACTTGGAATCTTGTCCCGTATCACTCGGTTAAACATTAGTTCAGATGGAGGTGATCCTGTTGTGCCATGAGGTGTAACATTGTACATTAAAATAAACTTTTGTATCTCCTGTTTATAGTCGCTTTTGTTTACGTTGGCAATTTTTAACCTTTTTACCAGGGACCGGTTCATGTTCTCAACCTCTCCATTGGCCTGCGGCCAGTACGGTGGCGTCGTGATTGTGTGATGCCGTTCAGCTTACAAAAATTTTTAAATTCTGCGCTAATGTATTGACGGCCATTATCTGTTCTCAACGATTTTGGCAAACCCAGTCTACAAAATATCTCCTCCATGGCCTTTATGATTTTTTCGGAGGATATGTTCTTCAGAAACACTACCTCCTGATACCGCGAGTAATAGTCTATCAGTACTAAGACGTGCTCATTGTTGGGAAGTGGTCCTAATAAGTCTGTTGCCACGCATTGCCAGGGACCATTCGGAAAAACATGCCTCTGCATCGGCGCCGGATTTGATACTTGGGAGACAAGCAGACAGTCGCGACAGTTCTTGACAAAGTTCTCTGCTTCTTTATCTATACATGGCCACCAGACTTTAGCTCTTAGTCTGCGTTTCATGGCAGACTCTCCTGGGTGTCCTTCATGAGCTAACTGAAGTATTTCATTCCGCAGCGACTTGGGTATCACGATGCGAGTGCCCCGCAGGAGAATACATCCAATCGCCGAGAGTTCAGAACGGAATGGGTAGTAGGCACTTGATTTGTCCGAGTCCCAAGAATCGTTTCTGACATGAGCAATGTTGTTAGAGATTTCTTCATCTTCCGCACTTCTTTCAGCTATGACAGTGATCGTAAGCGATAGGGGGATCGAGCTTGCCACAACACGAAAAATGTTCTCCTCACGATTCCTGTCGAATGAGCCCGCGTCAGAAATTTTGCAAAGCCTCGATACCGAATCAGCTATATTTTCTTTTCCTGCACGATAGACTACTTTGAACTTAAATGATTATAGTCGTAATAACCATCGCTCTATTCTGGCCGGGGGCTTAGATGTTGGCTTGAAAATGGCCTCCAGTGGTTTGTGGTCTGTCACTAACTCGAATTCCAAGCCCGCTAGGTAATAGTAGAACTTTTCAACTGACCAAACTAGAGCCAAACTTTCTTTTTCCGTCTGCGAGTATCTCTTTTCGACCTCAGACAAACTCTTGCTGGCGTAAGATATAATCTTTGTGTCACTATTAGACTCAAATTGAATCAAGACCGCCCCTAAGGCCACTGGACTGGCGTCTGCCACTACGCGAGTTCTTTTCTTAGGATCAAAGTATGCTAAGTTTGGAATATGAGCTAGTTGCGTTTTGAGAGCTTGAAAAGCGTTTTCTTGATCCGGGCCCCAAACAAATATTGCGTCCGCTTTTAATAGGATCCTCAATGGTTCAGTCACATCTGCCAAGTCAGGGATGAATTTACCTACGTACGTAATCAGGCCCAAAAAACTTCTGGTCTCTTCTCTAGTATTTGGAGCTCGAAAATCTGTGATGGTCTTAATTTTTTCTGGATCTGCCGTGAAACCCTTGTCTGAGAGGATGTGTCCCAAAAACTTTAATTTTTGAGTTTTTCACACGCATTTTTCCTCATTGAGTACCAGATTATGTTCCTTAAATACGTGGAGTACTTCTTTGACGGCTTTGTCATGCTCTTCCTCCGTGTTGCCAAATATAATGACATCATCTATGTAATTAAGGCAATTACTACAGGTTGCCAAGAGTCCTTCTACTGTCCGTTGAAAAATTTCAGGCGCAGAATTTACGCCGAACATTAACCTTTTATATCTAAATAGACCTTTGTGTGTTATAAAGGTGGTTATTTCGCGGCTGTCTTCGTGTAGTTCAAGCTGGTGGTATGTGCATTTAAGATCCAATCTTGAAAAATATTTAGCTCTTCTTAATTTCGTCATAAAAGATTCAAAGGTCGGCAGCGGGTAGTTTTCTCTCAGGATAGCTTTATTCGCTCGCCGCATATCAAGCACAACCTCATTTCTCCATTTCCCTTAAATACTATCACCACCGGCGAAATCCATGGCCTTGGACCGACCACCGGTTCGATTATATCAAGGCTGATTGCCTCCTCAAGCTTATTAGCCACTTTTTCCTCAAGAGCTATCGGTATGCGTCGAAGTGGTTGCTGCACCGGTTTCACAGAGGGGTGAATAGACAGTTTAACTTTTAAACTCTTCATTTTGTGGAATGGCTTAACGCTTTCAATACGATTTTCATCCAATCCAAACCGTAGTACATTGAGTCTCACTGCTGTTTCACGCCCTAACAATGACTGGCTTCCATTTTCTATTACATAAAATGTTGCAATCATTTCCGACTCGTTGTTTACTGTAACTGGCGCATCAAACACACAGATGACTTTGAGAACTTGGTCCGAAGCATATGCCTTGAATTGGTTTGACGAATTCGCTCGTGTGTTCCATAAGACCGCATTTTTATTCTTCAGCATCGTCCAGTCTTTCTCACTCACGAGATTAAACCGCGAGCCGGAATCAATAACCATTAGCATTGGTTGTCCCCCAATACGGCACTCTATGATTTCCTCACTTTCGCAATTGTCATCGATTTTGAAACAGTCAAATTCGCGCAATGCGTCAACATCATCCGGGTCCGTTCCTTCCCCATTTTGGATACGGCGTACCTTCGTCGGTCTAGTGTAGCGCTGCTTTCCATCACTCCCTCCGTCGAATTTCCTTTTGAAACTTTTGGTTTTGCATTTGAGAGCAAAATGACCAATGAGTGAGCATTTGTTGCATTTTGCATTTCGTGCCGGACAGTTCATGGAGGTGCCGGTATGATTTTTTCGTCCACATCTAAAACACTCAGCGTCTGGATTCTGAGCAAAACGTTTCTTCGACGAAATTTTGTTCACTGTCTCCCCATCAGGCTTTGTCAGCAAACTTTGAGACTGCTTGTTAATCTGCTCATAAATTTGACATGCTTCCATAATTTCATTTAAACTGTGCTCTTTTTCCAATAGCCTCTTTTTCAGTTCCAGGGGGGCCCACGTGTCAATTAGTTTATCCTTTATGCAGATTTCTTCTATTTCTGCTTTCGTAGATCCAAAATCACATTTTGCCACCTGTTGCCTCAAGCGCAGTATAAACTTATTAAAAGGTTCTCCATCAGCGTTATACTCCTATACAAATGCCTCTCAAATGTGGAGTTTCTCTTAGGCGAAAAATATTCGTCTAACTTTGAGACCAATATAGCGAACACATCATTATTAGCTTTTTCGTCGTGTTCGACCAAAGCGCCAGGAATATTGAAGATGACTTCTTGCAGCTGCGGGCCTCCCAAATGAAGCAGCTTGTTCTTTCTTTTAATTGGAGCGACTATTTCCTCCGATGCGAGATATAGCTTAAATGACCGAAACCATTTTTCCCACTCCGCACGTAGCAACGCTTTATCTATTGTGTCGCACAAAAATGGTTTTATGTCGGACATTATCACTGTTCAGCCAAAAGGTCTCCAACCTTGATGTATGTGTCCCGGCGCAATTGACTATGCTGCAAGTTTTTCAATTTGGTGCGCTCCCCCAATACCACAATTTAATGTGCTTCCGAAAATTACCACCAACGCACAATTGAATATGCTGCCACTTTTGCAATTTAATGCGCTCCGCCAATGCCACAATTTAATGTGCTTCAGCAAAGATTAACAACTAAGAAAGCACAATTGTATGTTTCCAATTTCGCAATTTAATGCGCTTGCCAATGTCACAATTTTAATGCGCCTGCCAATGTCACAATTAAATGTGCTTCAGCAAAGGTTAACACCTAAGAAACTGGAAACATCTTTTTATCACCATGTATTACACAATTTAATGTGATTTATTAACATACTCACGCACAATTGTATGTTTCCAATTTCGCAACTTAATGCGCCTGCCAATGTCGCAATTTAATGCGCCTGCCAATGTCACAATTAAATGTGCTTCAACAAAAATTTTCACCTAAGAAACTGGAATTATCTCTTTATCTCCATGCACTACACAATTTAATGTGATTTATTAATATACTCACGCACAATTGAATATTTTTATTTTCGCAATTTAATGCGTCTGCCGGTGTCACAAATAAATGTACTTCGAAAAATTAACACCTAGCACACTTGAATGTGCGGTCGATATTTCTTCCCATTTGTTTTTTTTTCTGTTGGTACTTTCGATCTTTACCACTCGTCGCCAATGTAACACTCCCTTAGGATCCAATAATACACAAAGAATTAACTAGTATTTATCTTTATTTCAATTTAATGGTTTTCACAAAAACACACTACTTGTTGCTCGGTAACTATTATGACAAGTAAAACGTTCATCATAATGTTGCCACCTGTTCTCAAATCACTCGACATGGATCAGCGTTGCCACAGTGCCTTTGACACCTATTCCCTCCGACCACTCCTTAGGGGGGCTCCCTTACAAATATTATGGTTTTTTACCGTAAAGGGTTAATATGTATCACTGACCCCCATTACTTTTGCAAAAGGAGCATTTTTTCCTTTGACACCTATACCCTCCGACTACTCCTTAGGGGGGCTCCCATACAAATTTTATGGTTTTTGTATATTTATTCCATACACCTGAGCATATGACCTTCAAGAGAGTGCCGGAAAGGGTTAATATGTATTACCGACCCCCATTACTTTCGCAAAAGGAACATTTTTGTCTTTAACACCTATTTCTTCCAACCACTCCTAAGGGGGGCTCCCATACAAATTTTATGGTTTTTGTTTATTTATTCCATACACCTGAGCATATGACCTTTAAGAGAGTGCCGGAGAGGGTTAATATGTATGACTGACCCCCCCTTATTTTTGCAAGAGGAACATTTTTGCCTTTGACAGCTATTCCCTCTGACCACTCCTTAGGGGGGATGCCATACAAATTTTATGGTTTTTTCGATAAAACCGGAAACTGTCGACAAATAGGTAGAAAATTTAAGCAAACAAAAACATCAAATTTTGGCTTTATATTTCATGTAATTGTGTAAAATATATATAAGTTAGAGAGTTGTAACATGAACTTTTGTCGCATTGAGGATCAAGCAGACCAACAAGTGCTAACATTAACATTGTACGATCAGTACTTTAGGCCCACCAAAGGCTCAAAAAGTTATATAAATATAATAAATATATTATAAATATAAAAAGTTATATAAATAATAAAAACGTTATATCAAAAAGTTATATAAAAGTTATATAAATATAAATATAAACACCTGATCCCTATCAACCACCCTACTTACCTCCGAGAATGACGTATTCTACGTCAAAAGTGACGAGAAGGTCTTAGCAATGAATTTAAAGAAGCATACGAAAAGTTACAAAAAGAAAGAGAGTAACCATAAGTGGATAAAGTGTTATGCTTGTGGTAAACGAGGCCACATTCGGGCAGAATGTAAAAATCGTAAAGGCCAATTTCCAGCAGTCGCTTTAAGCGTGGTAAATTTACAGCGTAGCATCGGAAGGTGGAGCCAAATATTTTATCACTACGATCATTCAAGGTACGTGTATGTTGACTTTCTTAAGAAACAATCAGATGCATTTGATTCATTTAAATACTTAATGAAGCAAGTGGAACGGCAAACCAGTCAAAAAATAAAAAAGTAATGAAGTGAAAATGGATTGGAGTATGTTAATTTGGAATTGAAACAATTTTTATATAAAAGTGGAATTATTTAGGAGACTACTGTTAGTTATACTCTACAACAGAATGGTACAGCTGAACGGGCCAATAGGACTTTAGTGAAGATGGCAAGATGTTTGTTGGAAATATCCAATCTTCCACAATATTTATGCGCCGAAGCCCTTAATACCTTTGCATATATACGAAATCGTTCATGTTTCAAAGTACTCAATACAATAACACAATTTCAATGTTAGTTCGGCAAAAAGCCAAACGTCAGAGAATTTAAATCGTTCGGGTGTGAAGCCGTCGTGCTAGATAAGCGAAATAAAAAAAAAATCGAAATTTGAAGCCAAAGGGCATAAAATGATGTTCGTGGGTTATGCAACAAATACGAAAGGGTAAAGTTTTTTTATTTAAAAGAAAGAAAGCTTGTGATAGCATGAGAGGTTTTATTTTTCGCGGATCAGTTTGGAAATAAATGAAACGGATGGAGAAGAAGTTTTCTCTATATATCGTTTGACAATAAAGAAAAGCTAAATATTAACGAAGAAAAGGCAGAAAATTTAAAAGAATTACATGCCAATGAAACTTTATGGAGTGCAAATAGTGTAAATCAGGAAAGCAACAGCGATTATGAAGGTTGATTATTGAAACAATTGCGAGTCGACTTGTTGTACGTTACACGGAGAGAATTACCTTCGCATAATTTATGATTAGCTTAATCACAAATACATTCATCTTCGCACTTTTTAAATTTATGAACAACAATTCATGAATTGTGATACAAATTCACAATTCATGATTTAGTTTCGCAGAAATAATGCGTAATAAGAATTATTTTTGCATGATTTCTGATAAGATAAAAATTCAAAATTCATGATTAAGTTTCGCAGAACTTAACCATTTTGCTAACTTGTTTCATGCTCAGTAGTGCATTAATAACGCGAACATTTCCCTTCGTGTGGATTCACGACATGTTAATTGATATTTGGGTCGGAGCTCATCCCCTTTATGCGCAACAATTCATGAATTGTGACAAAAATTAACAATTCATGATGTAGTTTGGCAGAACTTAAGTATTTTGCAAACTATTTTTATGCGCAATAATGCACAAACAATGCGAACATGTTCCTTCGTGTACGATCGTGACCTGTCAATTGATATTCGGCTCGGCGTCATTTACAATTTATTCGATTACTGTGCTGTTATCGGCTGTGTTACAATTTATTCGAATACTGTGCTGTGATCGGTTGTATTAAAAACGAAAAAATATAAATAAAGTAGGTTATTTATATCTACATATTTGCAATTGTATTCGTGAGCTGTCAAGTTACGTGCATTTTTTTGTAAGTTTTAATTTGCTGCTAAATTATTCTTAGAAGATAAATTCTCATACAAAATAGTGAATATTCTAAATAAAAGTATATGTTTGTGTGTACATGTGCATAGGATGTCACTAAGTGCGAGCAGATTCCAGTGAAAAAATTCCTTTCTTTGTTTTAAATTTGCCATTAATAACTATTTTATATTGGATTCAGTTAAAAGTCATGGATTACTTTTATATGTTTTTAAAAGCCTTTAATTTATAATATTTATAAAATATTTATAAAATATTTATAAATTTATAATTTATAAAGAACAAAGCTCAATCAATGATATATTTTTTGTTCGTTCGATTTTAATTCCCCGTTCGTAGAAGGTCCTGTCTTCATTGGCAAAATTGTTTATTATTTTACTTATTGAAAAAAATACGAAAATTATTTACTTAACCCAATATATTTATGGAAAGTGTATTATTCTGATTTGAAAATATCCTTTTAGATATTCATAATGAGCGAAATTATCGATTTTAATTTTCCTGTCATTGAAAAAGCTAAATATCGATTTTGAGTGTTTTAAGACAATTAATGAAAATGATGTAAAGGATATTTTTGGGGAAGATATCGGTGGTAGAATTAAATTTCGTCGGCTTGTAAATGAATGGCGCATATTGAATGTAAGATCTATTAATTCGGTCAATTAATATGTTATCGAACATACTTAAAATTATTATTTTTTGCTCCTAGAACATACCTACAATGGCATTGTGTTGTCACGACATGCCAATAATAGGCAGTTCTGGCAGTAGCACATCGGTTAACGATTATTCCATGTCGGCCTTTTCCGGTGATAGCCGGTCTGAAAGCTCTACTTCCGCCAGCGGTGGTTATAAGTTTGTATGTACTTTTATTAAAACAAGTGTTTTGTATATGAGAAATTTCGAAAAAAAAATTTATTACAGGCTTTAGATAATTTCCTAATGACCGACATTGGCAAACAAATTTTGGGAAAACATGAAGCCAATAAAAATTAGAAACTTCAGAGAGGGATTTACTTATTTCGGGAATTGTTCGAGAGCACATTGAGAAAAATGTGCCCATGCCCCTTTCCACTCTTGAAAGCATTTCAGAGGAACTATCCAGAACGTTTTCAAACGAAAAAAAAGTAAATTTTCGAATATTTATATCTTGTAATTGTTATATAAATTAATTATTAATAATTTTATTGTTTTTTCATTTCGCAGGAATTTTATTTCAACAGAAAGCCAGTGACTCTTGAACACTCCAGTGACTCTGGAAAGCTTTATAATAAATATAGGTCGATGGTGCATAAATTTAAGAACGCTGGTTTTTTTGTAAGTACTCTTCGTAAATCTAAAGGAAATCCCAAAATCATCGAATCTGCACCATAAAAAAATTTATGAACTTATAGACCCACCCTACGACGACAAAGAGTGGTTGCGAACAAGAATTGCACCGTGGGAAACAGTAGAGCTAAAGTGGTGCAATACATTCACCTTGCGAAGAGCAGACATCAGGACAGACGTCATAGACAACATTTTAGGTGAATGGCCATTGCTCGCACAAAGGTACTTTTTAGTTTTTAGTTAAATTCGTACATTTCAATTAACAATTTCTGCACAGATTGAAATCGATTTGGAAGCGCAATTTCCTAGTAAACTGTTTTTGAACTGGAATTTAACTGAAGAGAAACTGCTGGAAGCTTTTCGAAAAATAGTGAAATTTCCGTCTGCGAAAGAGATACTCAACAATTTGTCTGACAACTCAGGTAAATACACTCCTACTTTAATTTTAACTAATACGTATAATTTTCAGTGTATGCTAAAAAAATTTTTGTTTTCTAAACTGTTTTCAGAACTACGTTTGTACGAATTTCTCCGCGTTCTATTGGCTGTAATCAAACCGAAAGTGCGCAAAATTATCAATGGAGCTGTGTGGAAAGTGAGCATTGGCGACGCCTGGAACGCGTTTGCTGCAGAAGCGAATTCAGTTGACGAAATAGAAGTGATTCTCAATAAGCGAAGAGATTTTTGAGTGAGTCATAAAATCACTCTGCAACCAATGATAATTGTCCTGAAAAAGTCCGATAACAGCGCTGAATTCATTGTTCAAATTCATTCAAATTTTTGGAGGCAGTAGATATCCTGTTTAAGCTAATGTTCGTTTTAAATCTAAAGTATCCCTTTGAAAACTATCAGTTTTGGCAATTCTTTCTTTGTTATTCCTTTTAATTTTGAGTAAAAATAATTGGCTTAATTTTTTCTAATATACCAGTTTTGATTTTTTTTCTTTAGGTTTGTTGGCAACCCTTACCACTTTGTACTAGAGCTTAAGTCTGTAAATATATATCGTTTAACATAACAATAGACTGTAGAGAGAGTTGCATTTACAGAGTATAAAGTTAACAGAGGCTCTTTAAACTGCTGAGAGTATCTATAAATAAACATATGTGACCCGGTCTACGAAAAGGGACCTTCGGTGTAAAAACAAGTTTTCGAGAAAACAGCTGTTTGTAAACGTTTAATTGTCGCACACTGAATGGCGTGCTCTTTTTTTGGAAAATTCCTGACAAACTTCTTTACGAGTTGGAAACTTCTGCTTTGCGCCATTAGAAAGAGCACACATTAGTCTATCCGAATCGCCAAAAAAGTGAAAAATGATATTTTCACACCGAAGGTCCCTTTTCGTAGACCGGGTCACATATGTTAATATTTTAATGGTTTTGCTACAGATCCAAGAGCAAGACTTAACAGAGTAGGACTTAACAGAGGCTTACAAAAACAATCGACATTGTTAATAAATAGACATCTGTTAATATATAACAATTGTAAGGTTTTGATATAGACTTCCGAGAGTCAAATTAATAGAACACATGTGTAACCGAGCTTAACAGAGGCTGCGTATAACAGTTTGGTAGGCAACAGAAGTTTAACATAAATATGGAAGAAGTTGTGTTTTACAAAGTTTAGTTAACATATTGAGTGGGTGGAAAGTCAACACTTACAGTGTCGTCCAAAAAATAGAGTGGAGATACGAAAGAAGTTTGAAATTTTGAAACTGAGAGCAATTAACGGGTTGAATCCAGTCCACGCTGTTTCAATTCTAAATGCCCTTGTAAATGTCCCTACAACAACCTTTTTTTTGATGCAAAAATATGCGTGCCGTGTGCAAAATTGAGTACCGTGTGCAAAAATGAGTGCCGTGTGCAAAAATTACGGGTCCTTTCCAGATTTTTGGATGTATAAAAAGGTAAACGGAGTTAATTCGGTCTCTTTTGTCTGATCTCGCTCTTGCCGAAAAACTTAATTTCAATTAGTGTGCCTAAAAAAAAAAGTTCATTTAGTGAATTGTGAATTAAGAAAGTGAAAAATTTTAATTGTTGAAACAAAAAAAAAAAAAAAATCTAATTGAAGATTAAAAAAAAGAAAAAAAAAATACTTTATAAGAAAACCAAACCAACTAAGAACGGTGTTAATTTAAAAACAACTGTTTTAAATACTTGTATTTAATTATTTTATAAAATGATAATATGAAAGAGCTTTTTTGCTGGTTAGTGTCCTAATCATAAGACTTAGCTTTAAGTCAATAATATTAAAGATAACAAACATTATAATGAAACATTAATAAAAGAAATAGAAATGAAACATTAAAGATAGTGAAAGAAAAAAATAATGAAAAACCTTATTACTGTATGAAACCTATACTAAGAAAAAAAAACGCAAAACTTAAATGTGAAAATAAATTACATCAGATAATTTTAAGAAGAAAAAAAAAGAAAAAAAACAACGCCAAGTTAAGCTCCTAACTTTGGTTGGTTATACATTAAGACACAGCTAGAGGAGGAAAAAAAAAAGAACAAAAAACTGAATCTCGATAATATAATCATCGATAATTATATAACATTGTGCCCGAACAAAAAATTGGAAACTAACAAAAAAACTGTGTAAGTTATAAAAGAAGAACATTACACAAGCGAAAAAAAAGGTTAACTTCTAACGAACGAAGATAAATCGGTCTAACCGACTGACAGCAGCGGAACCCAGCGATCAGCCTCATCGATGGACAACGAAGGACATCATACACACAATAAAATAGAGAAAAAAAAAACAAGAATTTAAAATATAACTTCAATATTAATTAATATAAATTCAAAAATTTTAGTTCATATAATTTGTTTTCCCTTTTCTTACGTAAAGCCTCTATATTTTTTTCTCTCAATTATAAACTTAAGTAAGTATGCGCATATTATGTATATAATTCTGGTTATCAGTATTTTTGGTTTTGGTTGTATTGTATTTTTTTAATTAAAAATGCTAATTAAAACAGAAAAAAAAAAATCATTATTCACTAATTTCTTTTGTTTTAAATGAATTGAATTAAATGGCGTAATTAATAAGGAAATCCCATAGGTAACAGCAGGTCACCCAAAAAAAAAAATCATTATTCACTAATTTCTTTTGTTTTAAATGAATTGAATTAAATGGCGTAATTAATAAGGAAATCCCATAGGTAACAGCAGGTCACCCTATAAGTTGAAAAAGGGAGTGTTGGAACCTCTTTTTCCAACTGGGGCTGTTTTTACACTTATTTTTTATAAACATGCAAAAAGACCACACATTGATCGCTAACAGTACTCAAAAATTTGTAACAACAACATCAGCCAAACTTGTTTTGTTTTTTTTTGCTTTGCTTGCACCTGCTGCTGGGAAACCTCTCATCGCGACATAATGCTAAACCTTATGCAAAAAAAATGTAGTTTATGGCGCGACTTGTTTGTCTCAATTTATGTTGGTTTCTTAGCTTTGTAAGCACTTCAAATTGATCATTGGCAAATAGACCTTGACGTCAATAAGACCTAATAAAGTGATTCAGTTCATTCTAACGCAGTTTATTTTTTTCTCTTAAATCTTGCGTAAGTATAAATCGGCAAGAAAAGGCTCTTGCTGCCAACATTGGTCCTTCGAGCCGGATACCATCGGAATTATCTAAACGTAGGCTCAAAGCATAGAAAACCAACATCCATCATGGCCAATTTAGATCCAGTTCCGGATGGAGTACAAACACCAACACATACCGCATCTAGAATTCGTACAAAGGAATTGCAACGGCAACAGCTCATCAATCGCGTGCAGAAGTCATCCGAAGGCATTGAATCAATGTCTGTACACCAGCTTGAAGTTAAACTAGGACTCATCGAACATAACTTCAAGACATTTGATCAATTGCAGTCTCAATTGGAAGATCTAGACGAATCACAATTTGACATAGATCATCGTGCACCGTTTAATGAAATCTACTGCGACATCAAATCTCACATTATTGAGAAAATTGAAGCTATGAAGTTAGAGGCCTCAGAAAATACGTTTTCAATCACTCGCATTATAACCCAATCACGAGAGCATTCTCATAACCGTATACAGCTGCCTCACTTACAGCTGTCTAAATTTAGTGGACAACAGCGCGACTGGCTGGATTTCTTCAATGTTTACACTACCATGGTTCACAATAACATCGATCTGCTTCCAATCACGAAGTTTCAATATCTACGCTCATGCTTGTCGGACGATGCAGCACGACTTATTGAATCATTAGAGGTTACCAATGAAAATTATACAAAGGCAATTGATCTTCTTGTTTCAAGATTTGATAATAAATTATATATTTTTCAGTCGCATATTCAAAACATTTTCGAATCGCCAAAGGTCCTAAAGCCCAGTGTGCCAGCATTGAGGAAATATATTGACAGCATCAATGCTAATTTGCGAGCATTGCAGTCATTCGCTACTAAATCTCAGATAGCTGATGGAATCATATTGCAGCATGCAATATCAAATCTTGATGCAGAAACCCAAGCAAAGTGGGAAGAAGAGGCTTCTTCAAATTGGGACCAGAGCATGCCGACGGGAGAATTAAAGCTTCCAACTTGGGAGGATCTAGTATCGTACGTGGAACGGCGCTGTAAATCACTAGAAGTTTACAAAGGCCATCATTCATCACAAGCTCAGACGCATCCAGCGTCAAATCGGTTGATGACGAAACACCGCTCATCACCGCACTCATCATTCGTCGTCGCCAACAAACCAGCTACAAAATGCGATTTATGTGGCAGCGTTCCTGCGCATAGTGCATTCAAATGCAACCACTTTCAGAATATGGCTCTTGATCAACGTCACAACCTGGTAAAGAGTCATAAATTATGTCTCAATTGCCTAAAGGCAAGTCATGCTCTAAACACCTGTCCATCCCAAAACAGGTGTCAACATTGCCGTGGTCATCACCACACTTTGTTGCATAGAGAACATTCAGAATCAATATCAAATGCGTCGACGTCACACATGTCAACATCAAACTCAACTCCAAATGTTGAGCAGGCTGGCAATATTGCTAAAACCAGCCTTCAAGTTTCACTTCATGACAGTGAGGTGATCCTCGGCACTGCCACTGTCCATCTTTGCAGCACGACTGGCACCACAGTAGTCGGCCGTGCTTTATTAGACTCTGCATCACAGTTACACTTTATCACCGAGCGCATGGCACAGCAGCTTCGATTACAGCGTAGAAAGGTCACAATGGAAGTGAACGGCATTGGCTCCAATACCACTAATGTGCACCATATGTGCTCAGTTATAATCAAATCATGCGAGCCTGGCTTCGAAACTTGCGTTGATGCCATCATCATCAAATCGATCACCTCATATCATCCACAACGACGCATCGATTCTGACTGGAGAATCCCTGCAAACATAAAACTTGCTGACAACGCTTTCAACAAACCGGGTCCAGTCGATGTTCTCATCGGAGCAGGGCTTTTTTACGATCTCTTGTGTGTGGGCCAGATCAAATGCACCAATTCATCAGTTCTTCAGAAGACCAAGCTGGGCTGGATAGTGTCAGGTCAAGTTATGCCAAGTCAATCACCAACGTCATCAAGCACTACACTATCGAACTCACCATCAGCGTCGCGTAATGCATCAAATCAGTTTCACCGTTCATATAATTCGTTGGTTGTTACATCGCTTAATCCGACATTAGATAACCTTTTTGAACAATTCTGGACGCTAGAGAGTGACCCATCTAAGTCATTATGTCCATTGTCATCCGAAAAATTGGAGTGTGAAAGGTTCTTCCAAGCGACTACCAGAAGGTGTCCTGTGACAAACAAATTTATTGTACGCCTTCCTTTCAAGGAGGATCCATCAGTATTGGGGCATTCTTACAACATTGCTCACAGAAGTCTTAACGTACTAGAAGCAACACTAAATCGTGATGGCATCATTCGACAGGAATACTCTGATTTCTTAAATGAATATTACAATATGGGACATATGTCGCCGACCACTGACACTGATGTCCACCTTAACCATTACATACCACATCACTGTGTGGTAAAACCGGACAGCTCAACCACAAGACTACGCGTAGTGTTTGACGCCTCATGTACCACGTCTAATGGTAAGTCACTGAACGACATACTTAGAGTTGGGCCCACACTACAGGATACCATATTCACCATTTTGAGCAGAGTGAGATTTCACAAATACGTCCTTATGGCTGATATCGCTAAGATGTATCGCCAGGTGCTTGTCGATCCCAGAGATGCTCGTTGGCAGTGCATATTGTGGAGGGCTAACCCATCTGATCCGGTAACTGCATATCAGCTACAAACAGTTACATACGGCACTAGCTGCGCACCCTATCTGGCGACAAAGTGCCTACAACAATTAGCCCACGATGACATGAACTTATTTCCTGTTGGAGCAGCAATAACATGTAAGGATTTTTATGTCGACAACCTGATGACTGGTGCTGGGACGATTGAAGAGCTGATCGAAATAAAACGCCAAGTCATTGCATTGCTAGACCGCGGGGGATTTCCTCTTCGTAAGTTCGCTTCAAACAATGAGGACATAATTGCAGACGTACCACTAGCGCACAGGGAATCAACGGTGGAAGTCGACGACATGCAGTACATAAAGACACTTGGTCTTCGATGGTCCCCGGCTGAAGATTGCTTTAGGTTCACGTACACACAACCGACGGAATCTTCAAAGATCACAAAACGCACGATTTTGTCCCATGTGGCAAGTTTATTTGATCCTCTAGGTCTTCTGAATCCTGCGATAGTCCAGTGCAAAATACTATTGCAAGAGCTGTGGGCGCTTAAATTGCACTGGGATGCAAGCGTGCCTCAGAATATTTCTACACAATGGAAGCTGTTGCTGTCTCAGCTTGGCACAATTGAACAAATTAAAATTCCAAGGTTTGTTAAATTTAGTATTCATACTACAATTCATGCCTTTTCAGATGCCAGTACCAAAGCGTAGGGCGCATGCATTTACGCTGTCACTCGTAGTTGTGGGCAATCATCATCTTCGCTTTTATGTGCGAAATCTCGAGTCGCTCCTCTTAAGCAAGTCAGTTTGCCGAGACTGGAATTGTGTGCAGCACTGCTACTGTCAGAATTACTGGAGCCAGTTTTCCAAACTTTGCCACTAAGCCCAAATAAGGTATACTGCTGGTCAGATTCCACAATAACACTGGACTGGATTGCTGGAGAACCAATTCGTTGGGTCACCTTCGTGGCAAATCGCGTTACTAAGATCCAGCAGCTGACTTCCAAATTTAAATGGTGTCATGTGCCATCAGCGCAAAACCCCGCAGACCTACTATCACGTGGAGCTAACATTCGTGATCTTACTGCAGGAAGCTTCTGGTTTCAAGGGCCAGCATTTTTACTATTAGATGAAGTTTACTGGCCCGTGGAGCATGAGCAGAAGATAGCAACAATTTGCGAAGCACGCAAACTAAAGACATCTTTTGTCACCACAAAGGTTATAGACTGGTTTAGTAATCACAAGTATATAAATGACTACAACAAATTTCTGCGGATGTTAGTTTATGTAAAACGATTTATTGCCATAAAGGTTGGCAAACCACATAATGTTGGGATGGTAACCTGCCACGAATTGGTAAATGCTTTGCATACGTGTTGTCGCGTTATCCAACAAACAGTGTTCATGGCCGAATTTAAAAAACTACAGTCAAATCGACCACTCAGCACCCAATCTAAACTGCTCCAACTGTCTCCATTCATCAGCGACAATCTTATCCGAGTTGGTGGTCGCCTAAAAAACTCTTCAGTGCCGTTTGAAACAAAGCACCCTATTGTGCTACCATCGTCACACCCGTTTATAAGCACTATCATTAACCACGTACACCGCCAGCACCTTCATGCTGGTGCGTTAACACTTCACAACATTTTGCGTGATACATTCTGGATAATAAATGCGCGCAACACAATCAGGAAAGTAATACACAAGTGTGTAATTTGTTATCGTTATCGACCAATTATAGAGAACCAAGTCATCGGAGACCTTCCAAGGGATCGAGTGGAAACATCGTATCCTTTCGAAGTATCAGGTGTCGATTATTGTGGACCACTGTATATAACACAAGGCATTCGTGGAAGATCTACAGTTAAGGTATATGTGGCAATCTTCATCTGTTTTACGACGAAGGCTGTGCATTTGGAATGTGTCCCAGATTTAACCTCAGCAGCGTTCATAGCAGCTCTTAAGCGATTTGTCGCTCGACGAGGGCGTTGTCGCATAATATACTCGGACAACGCTACAAATTTTGTGGGAGCTAACAAAGAGCTTCGTGAAATGTTAGCATCGTTTATGTCGCAGCAGCATCAAGACCAAGTCCAACAATTGTGCTGTCAGGAAGGCATAACATGGAAGTTTATACCTCCGCGATCACCACACTTTGGTGGTTTATGGGAAAGTGCCGTCAAGCAGGCGAAGCACTATCTGCGTCGGGCGATTGGACTATGCGTGTTAACATATGACGAAATCCAAACCGTGTGCTGCCAGGCTGAAGCCATCATCAACAGCCGTCCACTCACTCCGATATCAAGCGATCCGGACGACCTAAATCCGCTCACTCCAGCACATTTTTTGGTTGGCCGTAACCTAACAGCAATTGCAGAGCCATCAGCTGTAACAGAGTGTGCTGCCCCGATTAAGAGGTAT
The DNA here is from genome assembly GCA_943735915.1 of Pherbina coryleti. NCBI lineage: Eukaryota > Metazoa > Arthropoda > Insecta > Diptera > Sciomyzidae > Pherbina > Pherbina coryleti. Next base: position 88,118,920 of record OX030948.1, read on the forward strand.
CAACGACTTCAGTGGATTCACCAACAGTTTTGGGACCGCTGGCACCGTGAATATCTTAAGGAATTACAGCAAAGAAGCAAATGGAAGTCTGCGAGACCAAATCTTGAAAGGGGTGACATGGTCTTAATTCAAAATGAAAATTCTCCACCACTCAAATGGCCATTAGGTCGCATAATTGAAGTTATACCCGGTCCTGACGATCAAGTACGAGTGGTAATCGTGAAGACGGCAGAAGGCACAGTTAAGCGAGCTATAACCAAGCTTTGCAAGCTGCCCATCGCTACCAATGTCAGCGAAGAGTCTAATTGAAAGCAATACTTTCAAGGGGGAGAGTATGTTGGAACCTCTTTTTCCAACTGGGGCTGTTTTTACACTTATTTTTTATAAACATGCAAAAATACCACACATTGATCGCTAACAGTACTCAAAAATTTGTAACAACAACATCAGCCAAACTTGTTTTGTTTTTTTTTGCTTTGCTTGCACCTGCTGCTGGGAAACCTCTCATCGCGACATAATGCTAAACCTTATGCAAAAAAAATGTAGTTTATGGCGCGACTTGTTTGTCTCAATTCATGTTGGTTTCTTAGCTTTGTAAGCACTTCAAATTGATCATTGGCAAATAGACCTTGACGTCAATAAGACCTAATAAAGTGATTCAGTTCATTTTAACGCAGTTTATTTTTTTCTCTTAAATCTTGCGTAAGTATAAATCGGCAAGAAAAGGCTCTTGCTGCCAACAGGGAGCTTATCGTTTTTTTCTAAAAACCCGGATTCATTGCCGATAAGCTAAGGTTGGGTTGGGCATAGGTGGCAAATAATATCAGCCAGCAACTCGCTTATCAAACGCGATTTCCTTACTTTCAAAATTTTCTGTTACTTCTGTATTATTCCTTTTATCTATACTTCCTTTTTATTTCTTTTACTTCTCTATACCTTTTCCTCTATTTTCTTCTAATTAATTTTTCTTTTTTTTCTGGGATATGAAGATTGCCCTCTCTTTTTTCTGGGATGTGCATGAATTTTTTTTTCTCGTTGACGGACTGAGGTCAGCACGCAAGGCAGAAAAATATCCACCCCGCCACTGAAACCTAGCCGACAAAAACCACAAGCATGCACACCCTTCTGCTCCTGTGTCTCAACACCTAAATGGCCAACCATAACGTAAAATCCTTGTAGGTTCGTTACAAACAAGAAAATTATTTGAATTAAAATAATTTTTCTGTACGGCCGCCACCTCTCTGTAGACAATGGCAAACCTAAGAGAGTAATCAAATGCCATGTAAAGCTTCTTGAGAACGAGAACATTCCGTTCATCGCCGTTTGGAGTCGGCGTTAAACATGTAGGTCCGGTTCTGGGTTAATTGTGTACAAACTTAATAACACGCACAACACAATTGATCATAAGAAGCTAGGTCAAAGTCCTTTCAAGGGCTGAAATGGCCAGTTATTTATTTTATTTTTTATTATTTAACTGTGAACAAGCAGAGTTAATAGATTTCATATCCCTTCTTATAACTTGGAGTCAATAAATTTTTTAATAATCCATTTAAAGCTAATGCATTCTTTAAAAACAAATTCGAAATTGGTTTGCTTTCATAAGGATTGTAGTTCAATACCTTATGATTTTTCATCTTATAAAAGACATATTCAAAAATTCCACTACCTTCCAGACATACATTCTCAGCATCAAATTTCAAATGCTTCTTTGCACCAGAATATAAGTGTTACAGAGGGTCCACAACAGACCAATTATATTAAATCCACAACACAAAAAGATTCATCGGCATCTTATCAGAAAAACGAATTTAATGTAGAAAGAGGAAATAACACAGGTCTGCAAGTAAAAAACTGCATAGGTTTTTTATACATTTTCTTATTGATTTTGATGTCCTAAAACCGAAAAAAATATTTAAAAAATTCCATCTCATCAATTTTTTTTTACGATAGTAAATTTTATATTTTTATTTTGTGTAAAATTCTATTTAAGTTAAAATTTTGTATTTTATTTTGTAAGCTTAAAATTTAATTAAAATTAAGATTTCTTACCCTAATGGTAATAGTATATTTATTTGGGAGTAAGGAAAAAAAAAAATAATAGACGAGGGGGGGAGTAAAGAATTTCCGGTGTTAGGCAGACGGTTGCATTTATTATCGGGTCTAAGCAGGTTAAGTTAGATTGAACATGCTTCATGTTCCAAAAAAATATCTTACCCCAACCTTGATTCAGCTATTCTTCCAGTGTCCCATAGCTCTGAAATACCAGTTCCGCAAACACCTCCTAGTTTAGATGACATTCTAAGTGATGCAGAGGGCTCAGAAACGTTTGCTTCCCAGAACGAATCTAGCTCAGATTTTTCAGTTGACGAGGGACCTCAAAAATTTTTCTTAGATTGAGCTCAATGACCTAGTCAGAAACTTGGGTCTTTGAAAAGATGCAGTAGAATTACTATGTTCAAGGTTAAAAAACGAAAACCTTTTATCAAATATATTTGTTTCTCTTCCAATGGGACACCCAGTTCATATGGAAGAAAACTACAATGACTTAGCTACGATTTTTGATAAAATCAAATATCAAGAACATCAATGGATGGTTTATGGGGATTTCAAAATATTAACAGTATTGTTGGATCAACAGTCAGGTTATACAAAATTACCTTGTTTTCTATGTTTCTGGGATAGTAGAGCCAGAGAGCTACACTGGACAAAAACTGACTGGCTACCACGACATGGTTTAACTCCTGGCGAGAAAAACGTTATCATAAAACTTTGGTTCCGACAGAAAAGGTTTTACTGCCACCTCTTCATATTCAATTGGGGTTAATTAATCAATGTGATAAATCGAAAAAGAAGCATGGGATTCTTTAAAAAAAGTAGTGCAGAAGTGTTTTGGGTACTAAGGATCCCTAATATAAAACTATTGTACAGCGCATGTTGACAACGTATAAGGCTCAAGGATGCAAGATGAGCTTAAAAGTTCACTTCTTACACTCCCATATTGAATATTTTCCTGAAAACTTGGGTGCCTACAGTGAAGAACAAGGTGAAAGATTTCATCAGGATGTACGTGATATCGAGAGACGTTACCAAGTAAGATGGGATGTCAGTATGTTAGCTGACTACTGTTGGATGCTTAAGCGAGAAACCAAAGAAGGAAACCAAAAACGAGTTCGGAGAAGCATCAAAGAAAAGAAGAAAATGTTTCACAAAATCATGTGTTGTGTATAAATTTAAAAATCAATAAATAAATACGAAAAATAATGGTTGATCGGTTTTGATAAATATAATGCTGTGTGCTTGTTGTAATAAATAGTTGAATTATCTCGTGATTGTGTTTTTATTTTGCAAAAAAACTATACGTGACGGAGAGTAATGGAAGTTATTTTTGAAATCAGCTTACCTTAAAACATATAATTCAGATTCAAAAATATCTTATGCAGCTGAAAAAATTCATTTTTTTGCAGACCTGTGTAATTTAATGAATATGTTAGAGAAAGCTTCTTTGGCATTTGTTAGCAACTTTAAACCACTTGACCTCAAAAATAATTAACACAATCCTTTCCGACTTGGCAAAAACTATTACAAAAACAGTATTTTTATCTTTAAATAATATAATAATTCCTTTAATTCATACACAAAACATCGCAAAAGTAGAGCAACTTCTCAACTTCTGCTCCGAGCCATTTAAGGAAATTGATACAGAATTTTTATATTTGAAAACACTGAAAGAAAAAGGTGTTTATAGAGAACCGAAGCAAATAGAAATCAATAAAACTGTTTCCCAAGTACATAGAAGAGGAAAAAGCATTTTAAAACCAAACAGTGCCAAGATAACTTTAATGCCAATAATAGAACAAGTTAAGACTTTTTTTGAGTAAGGTAGCATTTTGAAAGATACATTGAACTACATAAATTCTGTCAGCCAATGTCCACAAAATAACATTAATCACTTTTTACATGGCAAGATTTGGCAGGAAAAAAAACACATTTCCAAAATGGTGAGCATGCTATTCCAGTTGTGTATTAGTATGATGATATCGAAATGGGAAATGCCCTAGGTAGTCACTCTGGGAATCAATCAATTGCTGCATTTTATTATCATTTCCCTGTTTTGCCTGATAACTGCAATTCAATTGAAAATATATTTCTTGCCATTTTAATGAAAAGCATATCTTTAAAAGTTTTCCTCTTTCAAGAATATATTAGAAAGCTTTATGTATATTGAATGTAAAGATTTAGATAAGATCTTACCTTTTATAGACTTTTCTTTTTTAAACGGAAAAAGATGTTTTGTTCCAAGAGTTATTTAAAAATGTAAACATAAATTGTAGAACACGTATCATAAAAAACAATAAATACATTTATACTATATCATTAATACTTTTTTATTATTATAAAGAGTAAGAAATGGTTATCTTATTGGCATTAACATAACAATTTATAATGAACTAGCAGGGAGTTGTAGCTATAAGGGCCTGAGCTGATTCGCTACCTTTTCATCTGCTGGTTGAAATTTAGACATTGATGTTCTAAATTTTAACTAGCAGCTGGAATAGTAGTGAATTGGAACAGGTACTAACAACCACAACTTTTGCGAAATGGGACCATGAAAAACGCGTATTTACTGCATATGTTATATGCATCTTGCGTATAAGCTAAACGCATCTTAAGCATAAGTTATACGCATCTTAAGCATAAGTTAATGGTTTGCTTAGGTTATGAATATCCTGCGTATAATTTGTGGCAAATAACTCAAATCTATGCACAATTTTCACATAAATTATAGCATTTTTGGGAATAAGTTATACACATCAATAATTATATATAATGCTTTACTAAGCCTTTTGTATACGTACTTAATCTTAGCTGTTTTTTGTGATTAATTTTTGCATAAATTAAGATTATAAGGAAAAACTTAAACGAACAATTCTCTCTTTGTAAAAGGTATATGCGGTAAAATCTGGAAAAGTTAGAAAGTCACTTGTACACAAGAGACATTACATTAACGCGGTTGTTGAAAATCCAATATCGATAAAACAAGCACACGAATAATCCAATAGTCTTGAATGGCAACGTGCAATGCGAACAGAATATGACGCGCTTTAAAAAATAATACGTGAAATTTAGTATCCTGTCCCAAAAATAAGAATATTGTTGGATCAAAGTGGGTATATGCAACAAAATATAATGCTGATGGTTGTATCGATATATACAAACACTGGTTGTTTGTCAATCAACAATTCGCCTCATTCTAGCTTTGGCAATGCATCATAAATTGCTGGTAAATCACATCGACGTCGTATCAGCATATTTAAACGAAAAGTTGGACGAAGAAGTGTATACAACCCAATGGCATTATATACGAAAAATTTCCTGGAATGGTGTGCAAACTAAATAAATCTATATAGAGTCAATCCAAATCAAGTGGTCCAAAAAAACAAAAGTTGGTTGCTCGACCATTCTTAAAAACGTTTATATTTTTATTGAAATTTGTTCAATGTATTGGGATATCAGAACCGCATTCGAAATAATGGCATTCAACTGTACTTCCAAAATGGCGGCCATATTTGCCTTGCTACCTGTAGAGATTTATGCGTTTGTAAGCGTTTGCGGTTACTTTAGCTTCTCAGCTCCTGTGAAACATAGAGTAATGAATTAAAAATAGCCACATAGGGTGGCGACCGTGGCGTAGTTGGTTAAAGTGCGTGGCCGCTATGTCAACGAACCTGGAGACCCAGGTTCGAACCCCAGCAGCGACAGAAAATTATTTGAACTAAAATAATTTTTCTGTATGGCCGCCACCTCTCTGCAGACAATGGCAAACCTTAGAGAGTATTCAAAATGCCATGTAAAGCTTCTTGAGAACAAAAACATTCCGTTCATCGCCGTTCGGAGCCGGCGTTAAGAATGTAGGTCCGGTTCTCGGTCAATTGTGTACAAACTTAATAATATAATATTAATAAAACAATATATCTTTGAAGATTTATTGTTTACTTTTTTATTTTCTCATATATATAAATATTCTTTAACATTAATAAAATACTTTAAGGCAAATTACACATCAACAGAAAAAATTTGAGATCGTTTCGCTCCAATTTCCGACACAATAATGCGATGCTTTTTCATTTCTAAATCCGAAGAATATGAGGATCATAAAGTCATCAAAGCTAAATAGGCAGGTTAAAAAAGTTATTATTTAAAATCTTTACGTGTTAACATAAATATTTTCCTTCTCAAATTTTTTCATTCAATGTTCAATTTGCGTTAAAGTATTTTATTAATGTTAAAGAATATTTATATATATGAGAAAATAAAAAAGTAAACAATAAATTTTCAAAATCATAAAACTTGTGCTCATCATTATAAACGAGAGAGTGTAAAGAACGAAAATGGTTAGTTATTTGAGCTTATATTGACGAAATTATATTCAATGTTTCAATATTTATGTTTAGTTACATTCCAAACGAAAGATTAAACCTTGTATTAGAAAAAAATCTCAAGAATATGTTAAAAAACACATATTATATAAGGTGAAATATTATTAAGATTGAAGGGCTGTATCTTTCAAACGAAGCAAATACCAAACTCAGAGTTTTAACTGAAGTAAGATAATATTATGTACTTTATTGTGAATAAATTTGAAATTTTTAAACTTATGCCCACCAGAGATATTTGACCCCAAAATTAGTTAAATTCTCAAAATTTCTATTATTAAGAGGCTGTTAAAAAAAAATTTGGTAAGTCAGAAAGTGAAAAAAATTATATTTAAACTACTTGCTAAAATGTACTTTAAAAAAGAAAAAATAAGTCGAGTTGTTGCAAAATATAAGGATTTTAACAAAAAAGTTTCACCAATTTTTTTTAAAATGAAGAAATTATTTAATTATCACTTCTTGTAAGTGAGATTAAAGTTTAAAGTGTGCTTAATGTCAGGGGTTTTAATTTATTACTCTATGTTTAACAGGAGCTGAGAAATTAAAGTAACTGCAAACGCTTACAAACGCATAAATCTCTACTGGTAGCAAGGCAAATATGGCCGCCATTTTGGAAGTACAGTTGAATGGCATTATTTTGAAGGCGGTTCTGATATTCCAATGCATTGAATAAATTTCAATAAAAATATAAACTTTTTAAAAATGTTCGAGCGACAAGTGCTGGACCACTTGATATGGACTGACCCTATATGGATTAAAACAAGCTGGACGAAATTAAAATATCAAAGTTAGTTCCATCCTATGCAAAATTGTTTTTGAGAGATGCAAAGTGGATATATAAATATAATATTAGTTTATGTCGACGACATAATCTTGGCGTATTCAACGGAAAAAACAATGAAAGACATCATTGAACAATTGAAAACAAATATTGAGGCGGTAGATAAGGGTCCGCTTAACTACTGCTTGGGCATGGAAGTTAGCAGAGATGGTTCACGGGGTTCTTTTACCATACATCAACAGCGATATGTGATGAATCTACTGCAAAAGGGGCACCAACACCTTTTGCAAGCGGCACCGTTTTAGAAAAGTGTTCTGATAAAAACTGTTCACGCTATTCTACATTTGTATAGTTGGCTACAATATCGGGGCAAGATATAGCTTATACAGTACCGAAGCTGGCACAATTCTGTGGCCATCCACACAAGAAACATTTTTTAGCAGCAAAAATGGTATTAAGATATTTAAAATCATAACCCAAGGTATGTTGACTTTAAACGATAACGATCGAAGTCTTTTTTGTTTTACAGATGCAGGCTTCTGATAGTACCGATCGCAAGTCATATAGTCGCTTCGCTTTGTACCTTGGTAAAAGTTTAATTGCATGGGAATCCAAAGAATAAAATGTGGTCGCACTTAGTACGATGGAGGCGCAATACATTGCGATGTGTTCAAGTACAAAGGAAGTTGCCTTTATAAGTAGTTTGCTTCTATGGGTTTTGAAAGCTGCATTGAGAAACCTATTATTTTCTGCGATAACCAAAGTGTGCGACCGTGGCGTAGTTGATTAAAGTGCGTGGCCACTATGTCAACGAACCTGGAGACCCGGGTTCGAACCCCAGCAGCTACAGAAAATTATTTGAATTAAAATAATTTTTCTGTACGGCCGCCACCTCTCTGCAGGCAATGGCAAACCTCAGAGAGTAATCAAAATCGTTCACTTGCATTCTTATATGCTAACAGATACCAATGCCAGTTCCATCGTAGACACACTTCAAAAGGAATACGATTCACGTTTTGGAGGTCCTCTGAAAATTACTTCTGATCGAAGACCTCAGGAAGCAATTATATTTCCACTTCTGCTTTTTACCCAGATTTTACCCAGAATGGGATTGTAGTACGATTTTACCGCCAACTAAAGACTTCTCTTACAGCGAGTAACAATCAAACAAATTGGTACACAGAGTTGCCACTAGTTCTTCAAGGGCTCAGGTCCACGATCAAAGAAGATATTAGGGCTTCACCAGCTGAAATAGTTTTTGATCAAACTCTTAGGCTACCACAACAACTGGTAATACACAGCAGTCAGAACTTTAATTTGCCAGATACATTGTTCAAGCGTAAAGAGGTCGTAGAAGACAAACAGTCAAACATTGGTCATCACAGTACCGAGTCCCAACATTATATCAAACATTCAGTGCTTGTAACTTTGTCTACGTCCGCAACTACACAATTTATAAAACACTTCAAGAGCCGTACGATGGTCTATTCGAAGAGAATTGAGAGAACACCGAAATACTTCAAAATCCGCGAAAAATAACACTAACATAACAGTCAACATTGATAGAATTAAATCGGCCTCCTTAGACACTGAAACAGCACAGATACATTCAACCAAACATAAAACCAAAAAAGTACACTTTAATTCGTTAGCCAACACTACAAAACTTTTTCAGAAGGGAAGGGGAATAATGTGGTGACACAACCAAATACCAACACCAACAATAGACTGTCTCGAAAAAATAAATGTCGCCGCACACCAGCAAAGCACACCATCTAAAACATTATTGAAAGAAAAAAAAATATTTTTTGACCGAACGTAGCGCGATCTTCAGGAAAGATATGTCTATATGTTTTTGTCTCAGAGAGACCGATTTTTTGTCTCTAGGACTTATTGACCTCAGCTGACCCCTTATAGTACTGACCCATCGGACCTCAGTTTCTACAACATTTTTGATTCCAGAAATAGAAAGCCCGTTAAAAATCATTGAACATTTACTAAAGTAATTTTTCGCTATTTCCACTACAAATTTCTTTTTAATTTTTTGCAAAACGTAGGGAAAATTTTTGAATTTTTTTATCATATCGTATTATTTTTATAAAATATGCACCGAAAACGTTCTTATCGGAATCTTCTATCCTAATGTACCATTATAAAGTAATACAATTAAAGCCCTCAAAAACCATTAAACTCTTCCAAAGAAAATCATTTAAATAATACACAGAATTTTACCGTGGGAAAACTGTTGATTAAAATCCCACTTTTTTTATTTTACTAAGAAACTTTTGATGTATTAAAATCATCGAGTGTAAGCGATCAAATTAAAATATTGGCTGCTCTCGAGTTTGGATGAAATGTAACCGCGCTCAGGCTTTTGGGAATAGCATAGATAAGCTGTGAAAATAATTAAGTTAAGTAAGGAAAGATATCAAATGAAGTTAAGTTTAGTTAAGCCCAGTTAAGCTCAGCAGTATGATTAAAATTTTTTTTTTTTTGTTGTTGCTGTTAACTATTGACGGTTCATTTTTCGCAGTCATAGCTAAGCAATTGGAAATAACCAAGCAATTTGCAACACAGAGAGAAACGTTTCATTTAGCAAATATATAAGGATTTTTTTAAAAATACTTCTGCTGGGATAATCAATATACTTTCCTGGGAAGAGTTTAATGGTTTTTTGCGGGCTTTAATTGTATGACTTTATGATGGCAAATAGAAGAAACTGGGACCTGTAGCTCGTTCCTGTAACAAAATCGGCAAGTTAGCGGTTTTTGTGACATCATGCGCTATTGATCCTTAGTTATCGATTTCGTGACAACTAATGTTTTTTTACGTTGAAGTCGGTAAAAATTCGTACCGCGATGAAAAAGAACACTAATCGAGAAACGTTGCGAAATTGAGTCAAATAAAAACCAGCTGTTTAAGTGTATTTATTTTATTTTATATGAGCTATAATTTTATAACAAATAGGTAATCAAAAGTGATTCGGTGAGCAGTGAAGTGAGTTAGAATAAAATAGAATAGTAAACAAATAAGAGTTAGAATAAAAAACAAATATATTTTATTACTTATATTAACATATATATACCATATCATTTTAGCGTACCTTCTGAGTGTTGTTGTCCGTTGTTATAAAAACTTATGTGTATTGATGTAGTCGTCGAAATGTTGCCGGAAATAATTCAAAATTATTAATTTAAATAATTTTACACTTTAATTTGTGTGAATTTAATCGTGCAACGAAAACATAGCAAATATTTGCAACGGGGTACTTTTTGATTGCTGTAGCATATATTGTTTTGCTAAAATATTTTACTTTTATGTAAATGGGCATTATTTCTTAATTGCATTACCTTGAAAATGAAAACTTTTTAAAATATTAACAAAATATTTCAATCAGAAAAAAATTCAACTTAAATGTAAGTAACCATTTTTAAACTATATTTCGAGTACTTATAACTTATTAATACACAACATTATTGACATTAGATAAATCGATAGAATTCTCACTTGCCGCAAAGCCAGTGAGAAAAGTGACACATTTTTTACGATTCACTTTTTGTACAGAAACCCTTCTTTTATAATCGAAAAATTTCTTTGGTAAAAGTTTAATGATTTTTACGAGCTTTTCATATTTGAAGTTAAAATGGTACCTTACGATGGTAGAAACTGAGATCCTGTGGGTAAGTACTACTGGGGGTAGTACAAGGTGGCGCAAGGTGGTTCCGATGTTTTTTGGCTGTAATTTAAAAAAAAATGAAAAACTTTGATTCTTCTTGTGGATTATTTTTATTTAGTCTCTTAATTTTTTTTTACATCAAGTCGAGAATATGATGTCATGTAAATGGCCGCCGCCACAGTTGATTGTCATTTGAGCCCTTTTTATGGCATTTTCCATCACTTCGGCCAAAACTTCCGGCGATAGGTCCTCACATTCTTGACGGATATTGTCTTTAAGAGCTGCAAGAGTCTGAGGCTTGTTGACATAAACCCGCGACTTCAAAAAGCCCCACAAAAAGAAGTCTGTAGCGGTCAAATCAGGCGATCTTGCTGGCCAGTGCAAATCGCCAAATCGGGAGAGTAGGCGCCCGGGAAATGCATCCTTCAGCATATCGTTTGTGGCACGTGCAGTGTGTGCCGTTGCACCGTCCTGTTCGAACCACATGTTTTTCAATCCCAATTCATCAAGTTGCGGCAAAAATAACTCGTTGATCATTGCTCTGTAGCACTCACCATTCACAGTAACCGTTTGGCCCGCGACGTCTTCGAAGAAAAAAGGTCCGATGACTCCTCCAGCGAAAACAGCACACCATACAGTGACTTTGAGCGGGTGTAATGGCTCTTCGTGGGTTACACGCGGATTTTCAGTGCCCCAGAAGCGTAAATTTTGCTTATTTACGTACCCGCTAAGATGGAAATGGGCCTCATCACTCATGATTATTTTTGATGAAAAATCATCTTCCTCTTGGTGGTGATTAATAACATTGTTTATTAACGTGTTTATTAACGTGTATTTCGCATGTGTTTACTACACAAATGTCAAAACAGAACTGACATTAGGGGCCAATTGCAAAATTTATAGCATTTTCTGATAGGAGGATTATTTTTGCGCCACCTTGTACTACAAGAAAAATATCGACATATCATTCTTAAAGATAGGACAGTAAATTCCGCAGCTATAAAGAAAAATGTAAATGGGCGACCATTTTTTTTTTGTCGAACAATTTTTTTTCCTTTTTTTTAAATTTTATAGCAAATATGATTTGGATAAGAACGTTTTCGGTGCATATTTTATAAAAATTATACGATATGACAAAAAAAATTAAATTTTTTTCTACGTTTTGTAAAAAAATTAAAAAATTGTTTTTTAATATTTCTAGTGGAAATAGCCAAACATTTCTTTTATAAAATTTCAATGATTTTTTACGGGCTTTCCATTTCTGAAATCAAAATGGAATCTTAAGATGGTAGAAACTGAGGTCCGATGGGTCAGTATTACAAGGGGTCGGGTGAGGTCAATGAGTCCTAGAGACAAACTTTCTTTCTTTTTTTCGAAACTTTCTTTCAACAATGCTTCAGATTAGCTGGTGTGTGGCGATATTGTTTTGCCTATAAGGTGAGACGGTCTAACCAACACGTACAAACGACACCGAAAACTTCAAATTTGAACTTTATAAATATATCCTAATAAAATATTTTTAAGTTTTTAAAAAATGTAAACTTTTATTTATTAAAAAATGTTTTCATTGTAATTAGTAACAAAAAATTGTTCGATGTAAAAAGTCATTTGTTAAAAACTTTTAAAATATAAAATTTATATGTCTAAATAAAATCATTTTTTTTTGTCCACCACGAATAAGTATAAGTATAAGCAGTAAATTTTAACCTTGATCCTTCATATTTCTTTTATCGTTTTTTCTTAAACATTTTTCTAGGTGATAGGGAAATTTAGAGTAATCTTTAATTAACTGTGTATGTATAATAATACGTTATTACAAGAAATGATTTTATTTCCTTTTGAGTTTTTGGACTACGTATTTTGTCGATTGCCTCTAATATCAATATTCATCATCTATATAAACTGTATCAATGTAGTATATATAGATTTTTATAAATATAAGTATATTATATTATATGTATATACAAATTTTTTCAAATGCTGCTTTAAAACATTATTAACATTCTATAAAATGTGGCTGACGCATTTCGTAATCCGAATGGAACCTAATAACCTTTTACCAAATCCAACGTGGTAAAATATTGGCATCTACCTAATTTGTTAAATTTATCACCTGCTTTTGGCATTGGAAACCGATCTTCGATTGTTATACTGTTTCATTTTCTGTAATAGATAACAATTCCTCATTTTTGTTTATTGGAAGTGTCTACTTTTTTTAACTATACAAATATGGCTATTATATGGACTAATTAATTCCCTTATAATATTCTGTGCTAACATTTCATTTGTATACTTTTTAACTTCTATCTTATGGATTTTTAGATACCTATATAATTTAGAGGCATTTGTGGCGTAGTTGGTTAAAGTGCGTGGCCTCTATGTCAACTAACCTGGAGACCCGGGTTAGAACCCCAGCAGCGACAGAAAATTATTTGTTTTAAAAATGATTTTTCTGTACGACCGCCACTTCTCTGCAATGGCAAACCTCAGAGAGTAATCAAAATGCCATGTAAAAGTTCTTGAGAACAAAAACATTCCGTTCATCGCCGTTCGGAGTCGGCGTTAAACCTGTAGGTCTGGTTCTCAGTCAATTGTGTACAAACTTAATAACACGCACAACATAATTGATCCTAACTGTGAAACCTAAACAAGAGCGTCAGCGTTGTTTATCTGTCAAAAAATCGTCATGCTAATATGAATTGTATGAAGCAAACCATAATAACGCGACGGCAACGCTGAGCGGTTGGAAAATCCAATTTTGACAGAGCGTTAGGAAGTAAAGTTGGCTGCAGACTTCGAAAATATTGCTATTTCTGTGAAAAATTTGTTTGCTGCCTGCGCATCTGACATAAAGCCGCCACTTTTGTTTAGGGATGACAATTCAGCGTTAACGCAAAGCGGCTGGTAACGCGCCGCTCAACGCTCTTATTTAGGTTTCACAGTAAGTAGCTAGGTCAAAGTCCTTTCATGGGCTGAAATGGCCAGTTATTTATTTTTTTTTTTTTTTAATTATTTTTAATATAATTTTATTTGTTTATGAAATGATATAAATTAAAACATAAAACATAAAATAAAGCTTACAATAACCTTGTTTGTAATTATTTTTTTCAATTACATAGCAAAACATTAAGTATCGAGTTTTATGTTCCTCTAGATTTTAGTATTTTTTTTGTTTGTTTATGTTTGAGATTTTGATACATCTTGAAGTTTAATATAATTAAAAAATCAACGAATAAAAAAAATTGTTCAAAGAAATGCAAAATAGGAAAGGTAAAGAAATTATAAGAATTTTTTGCTTGCTAAGTTGGGGATATTTGGGGATTTTTGGGGATTTTGTGTTTGGGGGTTTTTTATTTGGGGATGTTGTGTTTGGGGATTATGTATTTGGAGATTTTGTATTTGGGGACGCTGAACAACATTGGAGATTTTGTGTTTGGGGATTTCGAGCCTCTCCCCTATCAGCCCCTTAGAGTATGGATCGCATACTTCTTCAATTTGTCTACATTTATTTTTTATCCTGAGGTCATAGCTTGCAATAATGTTGCACATATGACAATTAAATCGTTATCAAGGCCAGTTATTTCAGTAGCCAAATGGCTTAAAGTATTACATATTTAACCATCAACCATTATGAGTTGCAAACTATGTTCTATGGGTATTTTCCTTTCGATGTAACGCATTCTGTAGGCTGTAACATGTAAATTTGGCTCTTAAAGTACGTCTTTTCAACAACAGAAAGTTGGGTAGACTCTTTTTAAATTTAGATCTAATTGGTATACAGTAGCGGGTGGAGGATTGCCGAGAATTTTTCCAAGTTATTTTAACAATGTGGGGCTCATCCGATTTAGTTGAAGGTGTACATACGATATGTATGTACACAAATATGTATACTATTGTCTTCCAAATTATTTAAAACTTTCTATTTATATTCGACATGTCCGGTACTACCGGTGAACCCCCATTTTTCTATTAGTGTAAGACGGTTTACTGAATTATCTGTAATATCATGGAATACATTGCATTGAAGCTCTTAGGATTTGCCTTAAAATGGAAAAGTAAGCAACTTTCATAAAGTTATTGTATCTACAATAACATGAACTTTGAATACCTTAAAAAAGTAAGAAAGGAAACGCTGAAGTATTTTAAGTACGACTACTCACATTCTTTGGAAGATTACACAAAGTTCTGCAGCTGTAGCGAACACTTTATAATCCTAAAATTTCAACTAACATTAGGAAATAAAGATCAATGGGGGAATCGAGGTGCCACACAACTAAAAGAAACACAACTTTAAATGAAATTATAAAACAAAGACGAAAAATATAAAACATAGTAGGTGGGGAAAACATTGATTATTTAAAAGAGGATTACATTTTAAAATTATTTTATTACTTATAATTAAGGTTAATACTTTAAGTTTCAATATCAATTTTTAAATTTGAAATTAAACACTTTTTTAATATTTTTTAGACTCGAAGTTCAACTTTACTAACGAGCTTCTCACACTACATTAACCAACTGAACACGTGTTCTCACTTCTGATTCTATTTCACGTGTTCTCAACACGTGTTCTCAATGCTATTTTTTAGAAAGTACTTCAAGTAAAAACAAATTTGCCGTTGAGAAGCTTGATGATATAAGATAGGGGTGGGCACAATTCTTGCCCGTGCTGCGACTGCGTGTAAGCAGCGGGCAAGCAGCGTGCGAAATCAATTGCAAGATGAATTTGGGGGTGAATCGGATTGCGGAATGGAAAATCCTCTCTGTAATCCTCTCACAATATGCAATCACAAGAGCGCACTTGGGATCACGTTAGTAGAGAAAAATATGTATTAATCTCACGTACAGAACGATCAAAGCTTCAGTGTTCAAGCGAACGTCAAGCAGGCAATATCTGCGCTGGCCTGTTCCTTGAATAGATGACGAAAAGTTGTGCACTGTACAAAATTTCATGCATGCAAATTTTTTGATGCGTCTGCATCAAACTGTATAATTTGTTTATTGCAGTAGTTTTTTGTTTATAAATATTTTTTTTTCAAATAAATATAAATGCTTTTTTAAATCATCGACCCAGAAGTCCGATTTATTTTTTGTTAAAATCATTCAAGATCTATAACAATTTCTTTCCCAACAAACATTGTGGCGAGTGGTGATTTGTTAACGAATCACTTATGAATCGCGGTTTTAATTGTTTTCGAATAGTTTCGTTCCTACTGCATCAGAGATTGGCTTGATGCTTAAAGAAAGCACCGATTGAAATCACGACTTTGTTAAATTCCATTGAGGACGCTTTTAGCATCGATTTTCTATCGAATCGCCTTTCAACATTTTTGTGGTTCGTTAGCGAATGGCTTCTCTCATTTTTAGCAATTCATTTACGAATCACTACTTTTATTTTTAGCGATTCGTTACCGATTGACTTAAGCTTTATTTACGATTTGTGAACGAATTCTTATGTCCCCAATTATTTCCGATATTTAATACATCTTTCTTATTTAAAAATTTGTGATTGTTACCTCTTATATTAATGCGCAAACTTTAAACCGCTTCCCTTTTTACCCCTTTTTTACCCCATTCGGAAACAACACATTCGAATGAAACTTATATCATTTGAAAGCTCTGGTTCATACCAAAATTTTTATTCAAAATATCTGTCATTAAGATAAGATAAGATAAGATTCGTTATCGAATTGCTTTTTCAGTTTTGGAGACTCGTTAACGAATTGCTTTTTATATTTTTGGGGACTCGTTAACGAATTCCTTTTTTCGGATTTACGATTCGTTAACGAAGTAGGAATTTCTCCCGCTCGCGATATTATAAATGAATCGCTTCTAATAATTGCTAATGAATAAAATGTACGAGAATGCGATTCGTTAGCGATAACATTAGTGAATCATTTTGTTTGTTGGGTTGTTTCAAAAAATCAAATCTAACATTCTATGAAATTGTTTGTTATATTTTTATTTTCATTTATCATTTTTCCATGAGCCCATCGCCGTCCCATAATAAAATTTTGTGCACTTTTAGCCGAGATATACAAACCAAAAAATTTAAAATGGATTGTTTTCAGCTTTTTACATACGTGTCCGTTTGCTTATCTGTATTTCACTTTATCCATCTGTCACTGTGTTTAATTTTTATAATCCGTCCACTACACATTTATTTCATATCGCAGTATAAATAAGAGCAAAGAAAAAATCTCAAATATCTATAAAATTTCCGCAAAAACCACTTTAGCACTACTTTGTTTTCAGTGTGCTTTATAAATAGAAACCGTAAGAGCGAGAGCATGCTGTTGTGAAAAGTAAGTGATGCATATCTAATATATTAAGAGGATTGCTTATTAAAAGGGAGTTTTTTTTCTTTAAATTACTACCAGCAGCTATAAAATCGCTTTGCAAAAACAACTTCTTGGCATATTTATAATTGTTTTGCAAGAGCATGCAACCATTATAATTCTACATCTGCCTCCTAACATATTTTTAACTAATATTTTGTTAGAACTGAATCACATATTTATTTTGCGCGTAACTACTTAAAAGCAAGTTTAGGACACAAGACGTTATCGAGATGTGATTGAATTCAACGTGATTGAATTCAATTAAATTCAAAATATTAAATAGTAAAATTATAAAACGCCCTTTTTTTTGTATAAATGGCATGCAACATTGATTATGAACTACTCTGAGCGCAATGAGCACAATTATCATATCACTATTTATATTAAGCTCTTCTAACGCTCTATCTCATTATATTTGTGCATGTCCCTCGTTTCCTTTACCATCGAATTTATGAAGCAATGCTGTCGCCCGTGAAGCAAGCAGCGGGCAACCAAAATACACGTACGGGCAAAATACCCATACGGGCAACTTTGCCCACCCCTAATATAAGAGAATGTGAGCAACTCTTAATTTTAAAAATTTGAACTTTTAATTTTTATTTTTGGCCTATGGCAGAAACAACTGTGCGTTGCTGATTATTAGTTGTCTATTAGAGTAGTCTAATAGTTGGGTAGTGTTGCGTAAATGAGGTGTATTTGCATTATAACTACGATTGACATTATCGTTTGACACAGTATTTCTGTTTGTACAATTTCTAAAATTGCTTCCCCTGTGGCTGTTCGAAGTGTTGTTATTATAATCCCAATGTTTGTGGTATGATTGCCGTTGTTGTAGTTACCATTCTGATTAATACTTCTATTTGCATTGTTCCTGAAAATATTACTTCAGTAATAAACAACAAATATTTCGATTACCGATGAGTTTAGGCATAGAGTGCCTAATCCTAAATCCATGAGTTAAGGCAACCTATAAAATTGAGAAAAAGTACGAAATAAAAAATTTGGTACACTTTTTAATAAAATATTTGTATTTTCGCCTATTTTTTCGACAGTTATTGCTTATATATATATAGTTTATTTATGCAATGTATAATATTTTAAGATTATTCTATGAGTAATTATATTGACTTAACCCTCTAAAAATTTCAACCCGATCGGTTAATTACTTTTTGAGCTGCAGTGGCAGCCATTTTTGAAAACGTAGTTTCGAGAAAATCGCGTTTAAAGTTTTAGAACGATATAACTATTAGTTTTTGCGATTTACCGATCAATCAGCAATTCCAATCGCATACAATAGCCCTTCAGCTTCCTCGAAAAGCTGATAATCTTCCAGTTGTTGCTGTTTCCTGGCAGTACATTTTACAGTAGAAATTACATGTATTTTTCCCCTTAAGTTATTTCTCTAATGACTTTTCAAAGTATTATAACTTTTTACCACTACACTGTATAAAGTGTAAGATTGATGGCGTGCTTGGAAAATGTGTTTGTAAGCATCGTCTTATGAATTTGGGTGCCTTGCAAAAATCATAGCTTTTGTCGGTTCAGGTAAGTGATTTCTAAATACGTTTAAGGCGATCGTTTTTATTTCTATTTATCTTATTTGTATAGTTCATCTAACTAAGTCGATTGTCGGTTTTTCAACCTGTTTGCAATTCCGTTTATTTTGAACTTGTAGTTTTCTATAGCTCTGTCGAAAATAGTTCTGTTGTTTTTAGTTTCTCCAATAGTTCTTTGCTACTAGTTTTTTCGCCAAAGTGTCTTATTAAAATGTTCTTAACCGATTTTCTACCACGGAAAAAATGTTCTTTGTTATCCAAGCTGTTGGGTGTTTCTTTTCTATAATAATTAACTAATTTTTCTATATCTCTTAAATTCTATAATCTTAACTAACTAATAACCTTTAAAAACCATTTTCTTCCACAAATTTTTGTTCTATTGTATTTCTTTGTTGGTTGATCAATGGTGTTCTTTTTTCAAGTCAAGTCAAGCTCATGAACTATTTAAAATTCGTTTTGTCTTTTTTTATTTTTGTTCTTTGATCATTTCATTTTAACTTGTTGTTCGAATTTGGAACACAGCGACACGCTCTTCAAATACAGTTTAGAAGATGTTTAGATTCTTCTAAAAGCGCTTTGTTTTTTTGCGCATAGAAGAAACGTAAAATCTCGAAGTTAAAAATTGTTTCTTTTTACAGTTTCTCAGAGTCACTCTTGTAATTTGGAGTTGTTTTAATTTTCCTCGTCGCCAATTATATTAATGAATGAAAACAAACCGTTTAGTTTGTGAGTTGTTCTGACCTTCTTACAGCTAGCTTACATACATTAGTGTTCTTAGTAATCACGTAACATACATAGTGCGCTGAAAAAGCGGACATCTGGACTATTTGATGTAATAGTCACGTATGTTAGTTATTTGCGTGGACAAGCAGATTGACCATATGTTAATATATATTATTTTATGTCATCAGCTTAGGTTCTGAAAACTTAGAATGCTAAGAAAGAGAATTTTGTGGAGTGGAATTTTTGGAAGAAGGATTCGGAAAAGGGAATTTTGGAAAGAGGAATTTTGGCCCGCACCCGCAAAACATAAAAAAATTATAATAAAATAAGAATAAAATATATGAAATTTCTTCAAGTTATATGAAATCAAATTAGGTTTTCACGACTTTTGTTTCAAATAGTCTCCATTGCATTATTTTTCATTATTTTTTTAACCTATGAGAAGAGGTGGTTTTGCTTCAACAAAGGTCAAATATAATTGTTTAAGGGGAAGGTAAGGTTTGCTTCGTCTAAAAAGACTTTTTTTCATGAATTTTTTTAGAAAAAAATTATTACAGTAGGTTTATTTTACATATTATTATATAAAAGAATATATCAAGAATATTTAAAAAAATTTTTGTTACTAACTAGAGAGAAATAACGGATTATTGTAGAATTCCGCAGGCGCTTAGAAAAAAAGTTTTTGTGCGGTGACCAGCCTACAGCACGACTGGATCATCTGAAACCAAAAAATTAAAATGCTTTTTTTAGTTTATTACTTTGTCTCTCCATTCACGTCGAGCTTTTTTTTATTTTTAAATCTTTAGATTCTTGGCACCATTTTTAAGCCAAAATGACGATTTTTGACGAAAAAAATCTACCTATTTGTTGTTGTAAAATTGTTAGTAATTAAAAAATTAAAAAACTCAAAATTTAAAAAGCTACTTATATGTAAAATATGTACAAAATTTCAAAACGATCGGTTCAGTAGTTTTTTCTGTAGGCTGGTCATCGACTTTAAAAATTATATGTTTGGGAAAATCGATTTAAAGTTTTAAGTACGGTCATTCAACCTACTGTAACTTCGTTAGTTTTGCTCCGAATGACCTAAAAATTTAATACAATATTCTTCAGATGTTGTACTTTCAGATGTTTAAACCTTTCACCCCCCCCCCCCCCTAAAAAAATTCTTATAAAAACTTTATTGTTACCTACCCGAAGCAAAACAAATTTCATCATTCGAAGTAGGCATCAATTGGCCGATTGCAATTCCAAGATATGCTTTGAATAAACTACACACTAAGCATATTAATATCTTTCCTGGTAGGTTTCTCAATTTAGGTATTGATAAATATACCAAGAGCGTCAGAGCGAAGAAAGAACAGGAAATAAGCAGTCCAATTGGGTACATTTTAAATCGAATCCGGTCATTTCCCACGATAATAGTATCAAAACAGACAAAAGTGTGTAGCTAAAACATATTTTATATCAAACTTAAATTCACATTTTTTATATTTTATATTGCTGTCCATAGCACAATTATCAAGGTAGAAGCGATAGGTCTTTAAACACTCAACATCTATAAAAATATGAACAAGGCGAGGACGCGCTGTCATTTATATTTTCGTATTCATGTTTGTTGATGACTGCCGCTCGTGAAAAAGCCATTGGTCGCTTGTAACTTACTAATTGTACCATGGTACTTTACTACCTTTTGGTCTTCCCACGAAGAGTTTATATTTCTTTCTAGGCAATACTGGCTGTTTGAATATTGTTTTTGTGTTGTCATAATGTTAAGTGATCCATCTTGATTGCTTATGATATGAGCATCATCTGGATACCAATTCGGATCTAGCCTGAACTTTTGACAGTTAAGACCATGTAATATTCCAAACACTTTAATGAAAATTAAAAAGAGCATTATCATCCCAAACTAATTTTAATATAGAGTTTAAAATAATGTATGTTCATGATATAATAATTGACAGTAATTTACTACATAAATGGGTGACAAAAATAAATGGTTATGAAAATAGCAAAAAATTGCCCTTTTGTTACCACTGTTGCACCAGAGATAACAGAACAATAGAAATCGTCTGTTGAAACCAATTGGAGACACTGTTTCCACGAACGTGTTGCTTCTTTAGAGATAGAGAAACGATTCAGTGATACTTGCTTGAAACTTGCTAAAAGCGTAGGTTCAATTAGGGTTGCCAACTTTTGAAAAGCCCAGGCCCGGAGCTTGTTTTTAATAATTTTTTTATGGTCTGTTTTTAATAAAGAAATTAATTATTTCTTTGGTTTTTAAACTTTAGTGCTTTTATTTATTAACACATTACAAAATTATAATGTTAACAAAAAATAAAATAAGGACCCAAATATTGGAATCATTTAAGAACAATGTTAGGCATAAAAAAAATTAATTTTGTAATTTTTTTTTGTTTACTACAAATAAACTGTTTATTGGTAATGCTTACAAACAAAAAGTAAATAAATAAAGAATAATAAAAAATAATAAAATAAATAAAGACCAACATTTAATATCACAAAAAATAATAACATTAAAAAAATTAATTTTGTACTAAATGCTATTAAAGTTAATTAACTTATTAATTGCTTATACCACATTTATTTTTAAATTTATATTTGGCTTCCGTCTTTGAAGTTCTTACAAGCTCTTGTTGATCCGGGTGTTGAAGATACGAAAGAAACTGCTGGCAATCCATATTAAACTTTATCCGTATGGATAGCTCTGCTTAAATCAAACTTGTGCTCAGTTTGTTTCTGTCGTTTCTCCATACCGACTCTATTATAGAGAACACCCGTTCAACATTAGCGTTGCTTACAGGTACCCTTAAAACTTTTATAACAAGTTGTGTAATTTCAAAATAATTATTTGTTTTAAAAATATGCACCCAAAAATCGCTTAAGGATAAGTCAGTATCCCTTAATTTTGGCAAAACATTATTGATGACGTTAACTTCATCAAAAAGTTTGTCAACATCTAACTAAACATTCATTAGTTTAGAGACTTCTAATACACGTTCGAGTTTAAGCTCGTGTTTCCATATATTTAAATACCCTAGAACTTTCATGGGGCTTTCTTCAAAATCATAAAATTTGTTTAAATAGACCAAGCTTCTTTGGTAAACTTCAATCACTTCACTGAGAAAATATTTTTGCTGACATGGCTTAAAATCTTTTAAGTGCACGAACTTTAGATCCAAAAAACTTTTCCTTCAGTCTATACTCTAATTTATTCTTTAAATCTAACATGACATCGTGTAGTTCTGAAGATGTAAGATCAGTTTTTCGCAAAAGTAAAATTGTTTAGCTCATCACATTTAAAAAATGTGAAATAAAATAAAGATGCAACTCATTAATTGTAGGTGCACTTCAATGCCATACTGCTGGCATTTTACAATTTAAAATATTAAGGGGTCACATTCTTCTTCACGTTGATTTAAAAAATAAGCTTTAATTGCAGGCCAAGAAGATATTATTTTATCCACAGCGTTCTTTGAGCTTAGCCAACGTGTTGGAGCATTTTTTACCATTTGTGAAAACTCCAAGTCGAAGAAGTCGAAACAAGCTCTAATGTCTCTACATCAAAATGTAATTTTTTGCAAGCATATTTTACTGTATTATGTATTACATGGGCATTACAATTTGCATTTAAAATAAATGGGTTTTTTGACGTAGAATACGTCATTCTCGGAGGTAAGTAGGGTGGTTGATAGTGATCAGGTGTCGGTATTTATATAACTTTTTGAACCTTTGGTGGGCCTAAAGTACTGATCGTACAATGTTAATGTTAGCACTTGTTGGTCTGCTTGATCCTCAATGCGACAAAAATTCATGTAAGAACTCTCTAACTTACATAAATTTTACACAATTACATGAAATATAAAGCCAACATTTGATGTTTTTGTTTGCTTAAACTTGCTACCTATTTATCGACAGTTTTCGGTTTTATCGACAAAACCATAAAATTTGCATATTTAAATTTGTACATATTAACCCTTTCCGGCACTCTTTTAAAGGTCATATGCTCAGGTGTATGGAATAAATAAACAAAAACCATAAAATTTGTATGGGAGCCCCCCTAAGGAGTGGTCGGAGGGAATAAGTCAATAGCAAAAATGTTCCTTTTGCAAAAATAATAGGGGTCAGTCATACATATTAACCCTCTCCGGCACTCTCTTGAATTTCATATGCTCAGGTGTATGGAATAAATTTACAAAAACCATAAAATTTGTATGGGAGCCCCCCTAAGGAGTGGTTGGAGGAAATAGGCGTTAAAGGCAAAATGTTCCTTTTGCAAAAGTAATGGGGGTCAGTGATACATATTAACCCTTTCCGGCACAAAAACCATACAATTTTTATGGGAGCCCCCCTAAGGAGTGATCGGAGGGAAAAGGTGTCAAGGAAAAAAATGTTCCTTTTGCAAAAGTAATGGGGGTCGGTCATATATATATTAACCCTCTCCGGTACTCTCTTGAAGGTTATATGCTCAGGTGTATGGAATAAATATACAAAAACCATAAAATTTGTATTTGAGCCCCCCTAAGGAGTGGTCGGAGGGAATAGGTGTCAAGGGAAAAATGCTTCTTTTGAAAAAGTAATAAGGGTCAGTGATACATATTAACCCTTTCCGGCACAAAAACCATAAAATTTGTATGGGAGCCCCCTAAGAAGTGGTCGGAGGAAATAGGTGTCAAGGGCAAAAATAATAGGGTACAAAAATAATAGATACAAATAATATGTATCACCGACCCCCATTATTTTTGTAAAAGGAACATTTTTGCCTTTGACACCTATTCCCTCCGACCACTCCTTAGGGGGGCTCCCATACAAATTTTATTGTGTTTGTGCCGGAAAGGGTTAATATGTATCACCGACGCCCATTACTTTTGCAAAAGGAACATTTTTGCCTTTAACACCTATTTTCTCCAACCACTCCTTAGGGGGGCTCCCATACAAATTTTATGGTTTTTGTATATTTATTCCATACACCTGAGCATATGACTGACCTTCAAGAGAGTGCCGGAACCCAATAAACATCAACCTTGGAGATTGGCTTGACCTCAAGTGGAGCTCCAGTTCGTTTCTCCAATCTCCAGTGCCGGATCTCCACTTGACCTCCACTTGAGATCCAAGCCTTGCTCCAGGGAAATGGACCTTCAATCTCCAGTCGAGATAAGGCTGGATCTCCACTTGAGCTCCAAGATAATTCTCCAAGTGATCTCCAACCCAAAAAGAAATAGAATAAGTACGCAGTTAGTGTCTCGCAAAACCTTTCCACCATAGTGTAGCGGCTAGCGCGCTGACCTTAAACGCAAATGTGCGCGGGTTCAAACCCTTTACCAAATTAAGCCAAATTTTTTTCTTGTTATTTTGCTTAGAAATGTTTTTTTTCTATTTTTATTAATGGATAGATTTACAAAAGATAAATTTAAGTAAAACATTTAAAGAAAATAAAAAACAAAAATAACAGCTTTATTTTTTACTCCTTAGCAAGGAAAACCTGCGTTTGTTCTTTAGAAAGAAAGTTATTATTTTGTTAATTTGTTTATTTTCAATCACTTTGGGAACTTTATTTCATTAATTAATTTTAATTTATTTATCATGGAAATTTTTCTGTGTCAGTCGGTATTTGAACCCCGGTCCTCTGTCATATAAGTTGCATATTCTACCCAACGCGCCACTGCCACCATCATTTACGTTGGTTATTTTAGGGTATTATTTTAATGCGTGACTTACACTTGCACCGCTTAAAGTTTTTTTCACACCTTCAGCTTGTTTGCTGCGTAAACGAGTAAGCTATTTAAACACATACAACTTTCCTTGTTTAACATGACATCAAAATGTAAGAGTGTGTGATGTTGGAGTTGACTTGGAGAAATGGGTTGGAGATCAAGTGGAGGTTGAACCCTTTTTTTCCAAGCTTGGAGAAAAATATTTTTCTTGCTTGTTGGGAAGGGTTAAAATATATGACCGACCCCCATTACTTTTGCAAAAGGAACATTTTCGCCCTTGACACCTATTCCCTCTGACCACTCCTTAGGGGGCCTCCCATACAAATTTTATGGTTTTTGTGCCGGAAAGGGTTAATATTTATCACTGAACCCCATTACTTTTGCAAAAGGAGCATTTTTTGCCTTTAACACCTATTCCCTCCGACCACTCCTTGGGGGGGCTCCCATACAAATTTTATGGTTTTTGTATATTTATTCCATACACCTGAGCATATGACCTTCAAGAGAGTGCCGGAGAGGGTTAATATATATGACCGACCTCCATTACTTTTGTAAAAGGAACATTTTTGGGCTTAACACCTTTTCTCTCCGATCACTCCTTAGGGGGGCTCCCATACAAATTTTATTGTGTTTGTGCCGGAAAGGGTTAATTTGTATGACGGACCCCATTACTTTTGCAAAAGGAACATTTTTGCCTTTGACTTATTCCCTCCGGCCACTCCTTAGGGGGGCTTCCATACAAATTTTATGGTTTTGTCGATAAAACCGAAAACTGTCGATAAATAGGTAGCAAGTTTAAGCAAACAAGCACATCAAATGTTGGCTTTATATTTCATGTAATTGTGTACAATTTATATAAGTTTGAGAGTTCTAACATGAATTTTTGTCGCATTGAGGATCAAGCAGACCAACAAGTGCTAACATCAACATTGTATGATCAGTACTTTAGGCCCACCAAAGGCTCAAAAAGTTATATAAATACCGACACCTGATCACTATCAACCAACCTACTTACCTCCGAGAATGACGTATTCTACGTCAAAGCTAAGTTAGCGTTCATTAAGACAAATGGTTCAAACATTCACTAAGAAAGGACGAATCAAAACTAATAAATAAGTTAACACATTTTTTTGTAAAAAAAACTTGATTTAAATATAGATTAGCGCGAAAGCTGGAGAAAATGTGCCAGGCCTGGAGCGCGGAGATCGGTCCTCAGGCCCGGAGTCTCCGGGCGAAATGGTATGTGTTGGCAACCCTGGGTTCAATGAGATTTTTTAGTGACGAGTGAAAATTAAAAGTAAAGAAATGTGAATAAATATATTAAAAACAAGGTCAAAAATAAAATTATAATGAGTAGAAGACATTTCAAATACAAAATAAAAAAAAACATACTAATTTTAGTGATATACTAACATATACTACAGAAAGTGTACCTAATTGGCCCTGTTGGATATACTCATTCACTAGTTCAACCAGTGACTGGTACTTCCTTGAACATATGCTTATACAAAATGTCAATAGAAGAATGCACTGTGAGAGGAAAAATATATTTTCACTTATTTTCGAATACTTTAAAACGCACAATAGCTTCCAACTATAACGCATTTAATCATACTTCTTTAGGAGCTCGCAAATTGATTTTATTTCAATTTAATAAAAAGTTGTGTTTCATAAAAAAATTCACAAATGTATAAGCTAATAATACTCAATGATGATTTTTTTGATGTAGAATATTTTAACCTGAAATTATATCAGGTTTTTCGCAAGGATAGAGATGCCTTGAAAACTGGTTGTGCTAGGGGTGGTGCTGTCCTAGTGGCAGTAAAAACTCCACTATGCTGTAGTGCTGTTTCACTAACTAATACGGACACTTTGTTGGATCAACTCTGTGTGTCAATACATGGATCATCTGAACTGCTATATCTGATTGTATCCTATATTCCCCCGAATAGCCCTGACTCGCTCTATATGGGTCATGTTGATAACATTTTGGAACTGACGTCAAATTCCCCAAGCAGTGCTCACTACTGTGTTCTTGGTGATTTTAATTTAAACAAAGTATTTTGGTCAAACTCTTTTGAAAAGAATAATCTTATTCCTACTGATGTCAACTCATCGCATGAAATGTACTTGGTTGATTCATTTTTTAGTCTAGATTTAACGCAGATAAATAATTTTCCTAATAGATTAAATAGATTTCTAGATCTTATTTTCATTAGTAAAAATTTTAATTTCAATATTGAACCATGTCAAATTCTGATTTGTGAACCTAATTTACATCATTTACCTTTAGAACTTAATATTACTTTTTATAATTTTGCATGTAAAGTTTCAGATCCTATAACATCTAACCTAAATTATAACTTCAGCAGTTGCAATTTTGAAGAATTAAATAATGCTATAGCAGGCGAAAATTGGGAGCATAATTTGAAGAATTTGAATACCTATGATTCCTTCTTGTATTTTAAATCAAAAATTTTAGATATTTTTAGCAGAAATATTCCAAAGTATCCTAATAAAGCTTTTAAATTACCATGGTATACACATGGTCTTAAGAAACTAAAAAATTTAAGAAATAAATTCTTTAAACTATATAAAGTCACTAACAATTTAGAATACCATTTAAAACATCAGCATTACTTGAGAGAATTCAACTTTCTAAACAAATTCCTTTACAAGCAGTATATAAGTAAATATGAGTCGAATATTAAACGCAATCCTAAGTATTTCTGGAGCTTTATTAATTCTAAAAAATCCTCATCTTGTTTTCCGACTAAAATGTTTTATGGGAATGAATCATCTCAGTCGCTATCTGAATCAGCTAATCTTTTTGCAAAATTTTTCTCCTCTAACTTTGTTGTTGATTATAATCAAAACATTGATTCAGATTTAAATTTTGAAGCTAATATCAACTTTGGCTCCCTACAAATCTCAGATATTGATGTGTTAAACTCTATCTTTAGTTTAAAAAATTCACAAAAATTATGGCTTTTCTTCATTTCTCTTAATGAAATGCCATTATACTCTTTCAACTCCTCTCAGAATAATATTTAATAAGTCTTTGAAATATAGTGTTTTTTTGGATGCATGGAAGATTGCGTTTATTACTCCAGTTTATAAAAGTGGTGCTAAAAATGATATTTCTAATTATAGGCCTATATCCAAACTTTCAAACATTTCAAAACTGTTTGAAAGTATTGTGAAATTAAAACTATCTTTTGAAATTAAAAGCATAATTTCCACCGCTCAGCATGGCTTTATGCTAAATCGTTCTACAATAACAAATTTGTCTATTTTTACGGACTATTGCATATCTACTTTTGAAGAGGGCGCTCAAGTTGATGCCACGTACTTGGATTTTTCCAAAGCATTCGATAAGGTTTCACATAGCCTGTTATTGAATAAACTTGCGAAACTAGGATTTCGCTCGAATTTTTTGTCCTGGGTTAGTTCATATCTTAGTAAGAGACTTTGTATGGTGACAGTAGAAAGTAAAACTTCATTTTCATATATTGCTTCCTCGGGTGTACCTCAAGGTAGTATCTTGGGCCCCCTTTTTTTTATTATTTTTATAAATGATATTAGTAATTGTTTCTCAAGTTCAAAGTTTCTTTTATTTGCAGATGACTTGAACATTTTTTCACGCATTGCAAATTTAAATGATAAACTAGCTCTTCAAAAAGACATAAATAATGTATACACCTGGTGTTGTAATAATCGTTTACTCTTAAACTTAAATAAATGTTACCATGTGACATTTTCTAAATTGAATAATACTCTTCAAACTGAATTTTATTTGAACGATCAGCCTTTAAAAAAAGTTTCTTTTATAAAAGACTTAGGAGTCATTTTTGATTCCAAACTCACTTTTATAAATCATCTTAACTATATAATTCCCAAGTCGTACTCTCTTTTAGCCTTTATTAGGCGAAATAGTAAAGAGTTTACTGATCCGTATACTCTTAAGCTGCTTTACATAAGTTTAGTGAGATCAAAGCTGGAATATGCGTCTTTTATTTTGAGTCCCATTTATAGAAACCACATTGATCGATTGGAACGTGTTCAGCGCAAGTTTATCAAATTTGCGTTCCGATCCTTAAATTTTTTGGATCCTCTCCCTTCCTATGATGCTCGATGTAGGCTTATTAACCTATTTTCATTAGAGAATAGAATGACTATTATGTCCTTGCTATTTGTATATAACATTGTTTCTGGTATTACGGATTGCCCATACTTGCTGGGACTAATAAACTTTAATGTTCCATCCAGAATATTAAGATTTAATCCTTTGTTTTATGTTGGATTGCATAGGACAAATTATGCTTCAAATTCTCCAATAACAAGAGCATTGTGTGAATTTAATAGAATATCAATTATGTATGAGATTGATTTTACTGTATCAAGGACAATATTTAATAACCGTCTCTTGAATATCTATAGATAAGAAACTTAATTTTGTGATATATTGTATGCATATCTAGTTTTTAAGTTATTAATTTTGTATAGTCAGTAAGGATTAAAAATCCATTGATTGAAATAAAATGAAATGAAATGAAATAAAAATAACATTCAACACCCTTTGTTAGTTTTTTTTTAGACTAAATCAACGCTCAGGGGATGCCCCCTATAAATGCGAAAGCATTGTGTTGATTCGGAAGAAGGGTGATAGTTAGTTGTAGGGTGGAGAGATGGAGTAGTGTCGGTGAAGACTAGTTTTAAATTTACATAGCTCAAAAACTCCCGGGGAATACACTCGCAGGGAGATTGTTCCACAATAATATTGTAAGACTGAAGAAAGAAATATCTCGGTAATACGAGGTTCTATTGGGCATCAAAGCAATGGTATAAGGATGGGCTTGATGCGCTGCCCAAGTGGACTTGGGAAACACACGAGCTGGTGGCATCAGGTCATGTATCTCCCTTGAACACTTCCCATGGTAGTACCTGCACAAAAGGCTTAGGCAAATAACATTGCGTCGATGCCCTAAAGAGTTGAGAGAAAATTAAATGTTTTCATTCCCTATCAGATATATCGCATGTCATTAAATTCGGTCCAAAAGCTCTAAATAAGATCTTGAAGACCCTGTCCAAATGTGCGAATTGTACTCCATTTTCGGCCTTATATATGAGGTATAGATCACTCGTAGATCAGTTGGAGTGAAGTATTTCTTACACCGTTTTAAAAAACGTAGGCACTTGGCCGCTTCTTTCAATACATCGAAAATAGGATCATTCCAACGAATATCAGATTTGATCGATATGCTGTGACGACCCAAAAACCTGGAATTTTTTGGGTGCACACGATCTCCATCGCCAGAGCTGAAATTATTATTATTACTATTATTATTTTAATTATTTTTGAAATATTATTATTATTACTATTATTAATTGAATTATTTTTGAAATGTTAACCAACTCGTTACTACGGACGCGGTTTGCGGCTTGCATAAACGAAAGCAGCTTCAAGCCTGAACAGGAACAACGGTTGGCTGAGCTAGAAGCTAAACACCGACGAGGGTGCTCACCAGGACCGGGTTTTCCTGATGAAATAAATGTGCTACCACCGGTAACACTAATGCTACCATCACCAGAAGGCGGACGTCCACAAAAGCACGAACGAGAACAAAATTTTAACCAAAACATAGGTCCAGGTCACCAGATGTCGTAACGATCATATCCTGAAGCGCAGAGAGCTGCAGCTCGCATTATGTCTAACAGTACAGTCATCGACAGAGTAACAAAGTGGTCGGTGAAGTTTAATGGGACTAAAGACCCGCTAGCATTTATAGAGCGTGTCGAGGAGCTGGCAGGAATGCATGATCTGGATGAAAATTTGTTACCACGCAGCATACCTGAATTGCTGATTGCCCAAGCACTTCAATGGTACAGGAACAACAACGTGCACTGGAACAACTGGCAGAGCTTTAGGACTGACTTTTTAGAGTTTATCCTACCCGCTAGATTTTTTGAACGACCGGAAGACGATATTCGACGACGACAACAATTAATAAAATAAATAAATAACTGGCCATTTCAGCCCTTAAAAGGACTTTGACCTAGCTTCTTATGATCAATTGTGCTGTGCGTGTTATTAAGTTTGGACACAATTGACCGAGAACCGGACCTACATGCTTAACGCCGACTCCGAACGGCGATGAACGCAATGTTCTCGTTCCCAAGAAGCTTTACATAGCATTTTGCTTACTCTCTGAGGTTTGCCATTGTCTGCAGAGAGGTGGCGGCAGTACAGAAAAATTATTTTAATTCAAATAATTTTCTGTCGCTACTGGGGTTCGAACCTGGGTCTCCAAAGTTCGTTGACATAGCGGCCACGCGAGTTACGTCGCAGACTGCACCTTTTTGGTTGCTCTGCAGCTTAAAGCATTGAGCAATAATGTAAACACTGCAACAAAGTTCATTCGACGTAAATAGTATAAGCGATAAGCCGAAGCAACAGCTTAGGCATTAACATTTTTGTTAAATAAAAATCAGAAATAAAGTTTACTTCAATTCAATCGGAAGTCTTTGTAAATTATTTTCCATAATTGGCGCAGTCGGCACCTACCAATCTAAAGATAGGTAGAAGATCCTAGAAAACCGAAGTTTTCAGGATAAGGACTAAAGTTCTTAAGCTAAATTTAAAAAAGCACTAAAGTTTTAAAGTTAAAAAGTTACAAAGGACAAGTGAAGAATTTTAAATAACTAAACAGTTAAATTAAAAAGCACTTAAGTTCTGAAAAGTCCCAAGTGAACGGAATAAATAGAAAAAATGCCAACAACAAGGAGTGCAAATCAACTCGAAACGACTCTTGAGGAACCGAAAGCAACCAATGTAACAAGTATGGCTTTCACTTTCACCGCAAACGATCTCATTAAAGAAGCTCAACGAATACATGAATTCCGTGGCGACGGAACCTATGCATTGATGTCATTCCTAAGAGAAGTGGACATCTTAATACCAATGTTGGAGAGCAACACAGCGACGAAGCACTACATCTTCAATAAGATTATAATTAACAAAATTCAAGGACCTGCATTGGACGTTATAAGGACGTTGGGACCGAATCCGGAATGGATGGATATGAAGGAGATCCTTATACAAAATTTCGGGATTAAGGAAACGTACCATAACCTCTATAAAAAAGTATTCGCTGCAAGAAATTATAACGTAAGCACTTATTTTCTGTATCTTAAAAATATTTTGTCAAAATTAAATGAAAAATACGAATACGATCAGGGCAAACCTACGGAATTTTGTCCAAAAAATAATGAAAGCGTCGTGCTCAAAACTTTTTTAAATAATATTGATGCAAATTTAGCGTCAGTTATCGTAAATAGGGACATAAAAAACATTAGGGAAGCGTTTTATTTATTAGAAGTCAATGGCCTAATTAGAGAACATGAACAAAAAAATAAACAGAGTTCTTTTAACAATGCACAAATTCCACGTCAAAATTTCGGACAGACATACCAAAATAGACAGAATTTTTCTAACAATGCACAAATACCACGTCAAAACTTCGGACAGACATACCAAAATAGACAGAATTTTTCTAACAATGCACAAATACCACGTCAAAACTTCGGACAGACATACCAAAATAGACAGAATTTTTCTAACAATGCACAAGTACCACGTCAAAATTTTGGACAAGCATACCAAAATAGATCACAAGGACCACAACAAAATTCTAGACAAACATTCCGAATGAACGAACATAATGAAATTAATAATTTTCAGAACGACTCAGTCCATGTAAACCAGTTAGAGCTACAAAATGCAAATTTTCACTTGGATCCAACACTACAAATTTACCGATAGTAGAAGTCACAATAGGTAACAATAAAATTTTATGCCTTATCGACTCCGGTTCCACCACATCAATCCTTAATGATAGTTTATTACAGAAGTACCCTAAAACCCTGTTAGAAATTCCTACAAAATGCGGAACGATTAATAACATAATTCCAGTATCATATGAAATTATTGCTGAATTTCCTAAAGAATTTGGAAAAAAGGCATATATGGCATGGAAATTAATTAAATTTAAAAAAAAAAAACCCTTCGATGCCATCATCGGTCAAAATATTTTAAAACCTTTCGGTGCCATTATTGATATGAAAAAAAATATTTTAATTATAAATAATAATTCAATTCAGTTTCTCGGGTCCTGCCCCTATCAATTTGATGCAATTCATTAATTGGAGACCATCGATGGTGATGGCTCTGAATATAACGAATTATATAAAAATCTTAATTCTGAAGAAAATAAGTATTTAACACACTTAATAACAAATATTAAAGACCTTTTTTTTAAAGAGATAGTATCACAGTATGAGATAGTTACAACAGTGAATACCCCAATATATTCAAAAATATATAGGTATCCACAAGTTCACGAAAAAGAAATTAAAAAACAAATTACAGAAATGCTTAACCAAGGCATTATTAAAGAAAGTAATTCCCCTTACAATAGCCCACTTTGGATTGTACCGAAGAAAACGGACAATTCTGGGAAAAATAAATGGAGAATCGTCATAGATTATAGGAAGCTAAACGAAATAACGGTAGACGATAAATTCCCTATACCCCACATAGACGGAATTTTAGACAAACTTGGTAGGGCACAATATTTTACGACATTAGACCTTGCCAAGGGCTTCCACCAAATTTTAGTTAAGGAAGAAGATAGAAAGAAAACTGCGTTTTCAACACCACTTGGGCATTATGAATATACTCGTATGCCATTCGGGCTAAAAAACGCTGCATCCACATTTCAACGGATGATGAACCACGTCCTTAAGGACTACATCAATACAATTTGTATTGTATATATGGATGACATTCTAATCTTCAGTACCTCAATAGAAGAACATGTTGATAGCATAAAAAAGGTTTTTAATAAATTAAAACAACACAATTTAAAAATACAATTTGATAAGTGCAATTTTTTCGCAAAAGAAACTCACTTCCTAACCCAACTCAAGCCTAACCCACAAAAAATAGAACACATACAAAAATTAAAACTACCTTCTACCCCTAAACAGATAAAGTCATTTTTAGGTGTCACTGGGTACTATCGTAAATTCGTTGAAGATTACGCTAAAGTAGAGCAACCAATAACTAAATATCTTAAAAAAGATACGAAAACTAACATAAACGACCCAAATTATATAATTGCCTTTGAAAAACTTAAACAGATTCTTACTGAACATCCCATCTTACGATATCCTGATTTTAGTAAAACATTATAATTAGTAACAGACGCTAGTAATTTTGCGATAGGAGCTGTATTACAACAGGGTAACCACCCAATATCATATGCCAGTAGGACTTTGAACGATCACGAACAAAAATATTCTACTACGGAAAAAGAACTCTTGGCCATCGTTTGGGCCACCAATTATTTCAGACCCTACCTATACGGTAATAAATTTAATTTACTAACGGACCATCAACCATTGAAATGGCTTTACGCCAAATCAAATGGAAAAGATATAAACCCACGGTTACAAAGATGGCTCCTTAAATTAGGAGAATATAATATAAACATAGAGTATATTAAAGGCTCAGAGAATAAAGACTTCTTGAGCAGAATTAACAGTAATACAAACAAAATAAATGCTTTAGAAAATGATCCTGAAGGACCAGCTAGTTTACCCATAGCAAATAATAATGATAAAGAAAATACAGAGACAATCCACTCTCAATCAAGAGGACGAACTTAATAAAACCTTTCCAATTCTAGAAACTGTAGTAAATCGTTTCAACACCCAAATCATTTTAACGGAAAATAAAACGAAAGAATTTGAAATAATTCACCAAACTAAAAAAGTTTATATTTCTCGGGAAGATCTAGATAGTAATGCATCAGATATTTTAAGAAGACATATTAAATCAGGTAAAATCGCCATTTTTAGTGGACTTAGTAATCAAGAATACAATAAACTCGAACAATTAATCATAGAACTTTTTGACAGCATACATTCAATTAAATTTGTAAAATGTTTACATCATGCAAAAGACGTTAACGAAGAACAAGCCTATAAATTAATTAAAAAATACCATTAATTTGAAACTGGACATACAGGGATTAACGAAAATTATGAAGGACTAAAGAAATCGATATACTTCCCTAACTTAAAAATTTTAATTCAAAAATTTACAAATAATTGCGACATTTGTAATAAAGTAAAATATGATAGAAACCCAATCAAAAATAAATTCCAATCGACAGAAACTCCAAAAGATTGCAATGACAGAATTCATATGGACGTATACACAAACTCAAAATCGAACTTTTTAACTTTTATTGATAAATTTTCCAAATTCGTCACAGCTTTCTACCTTGAAGACAGAAATAATCGCACAATAATAGAAACATTAAGGCAATACAAATCACAAAAAGGACATTTTAAAAAAATGGTTACTGACAATGAATTCAAAAGCATAAACATGCAAGACTTTCTCAGAAACGAAGACATGGAATTACATTTAGTAAAACCAAATAACCATACCGGTAACGCTGACATAGAACGATTCCACAATACGTTAAGTGAAAAAATTCGTATGTTAGGAATAGAAAAAAGAGATCTCTGTATAAAGGACAAAATCAGCAAAGCTATAGAATTATATAACAATACTTTTCATTCGGTTATTAAAGAAAAACCCAGAAATGTCCGTGAAGGTAAATGCGATAAAGCTATAATATACAATAACTTATGCAAAGAAAAACAAAGATACATATGTAAACAGAATGAAAAAAGGGAAAATTATATAGAAAGAAGGACAGAGGGCTAAGTGAAAAACTATAAATCAGTTAGGCATAAGGAAGAGTCAAAATTCAAAAAACTTAATCTATCTAACATTAATACATCAAATATTAAAAGACCCACCAAATTTGCAGGTCAATTGGATCCTCAGAATGTTCCTGATAATGGTGATGACTTGGACTTTGGTGCAGGGACAAGTAACAATAGCACAATTAGAAACCAATAAGGGATATATTGAACTACAAACAGAGGATGTGGACATTGTTAAGAGCTACATTACCGTACTCCACATTGTAAATCCAACAGAAATATCACTTATGTTAGATGAATTCGAAACAAACATTCAGCAAGCAAACTTACAGACAAAACAAACAACACTAAACATGCAAATTAAATTTATTAGAAACAAAATTAAAACCCTTATGGTACAGTACAAAAATGGCTTTTTGGTACAATGAATGACGTCGACAGGCAAGACATAGAACAACACCTTAACACGATAGACGCAAACAACCACAATGCAATAAAGAATCTTAACAAACAAATTTACATTAATAATAATTTCAACAAAACATTTTATAAATTGAAACAAACCATACAACACGATCGCGACATGATAATATCAAGACTAAATTCAATACAAAACACATACACAAGAATACAAAATGAAATTTTATGTATGAATTTCGCATTAAAATAAAAGATTTTCCAAGATAATGTAGAACATATTCAAGACAGCATTGTAGCAAGTGGACTAGGCACACTTCACAGTAGTATGATAACAGATGAAGAAATTACAAAATATAATATTGATGCCCAGAAATTACAAAAAGTTAAACTAGCATCACTATTTGATAATAATAATAACATTATTTTTGTAATCAAAATTCCCCAGGAAATAATAACACTACAAAAAACTTTATTAATGCCATTAGCAGACACTGGTAGTTTCGAATTGATGTTTGACCCAAAATATGTAATTAAATATGGTAGCGAAATTTTTGAATATGAAAACCAAAGGATCTACAACACCTTAAAAACTGTAATAATTGTTTGATGAAAAAAAATTGTATGAAAATTTTTAATAATGCATCCGAAATAATTAATGTTAAACAAGGCACAATAATAGCAAAGAATTTTTATAACACTACCATAGAAAATGATTGTAATAATAAAAATACTTTACTCAATGGAAACTATTTAATTAATTTTAATAATTGTACGATTAAAATAAATAATAAAAATTTCACTATTAAAACAACAACATTAAAATATAGCATTGTATTTCCAAATAACTTGGAAAATATGAAAAACATAAATAAAAAAACTTATATTTGACGATATTGTATTAAAACAAATAGAGAATATTGATTTTATTAAAGAAATTAATTATCAAAAGAAACAGAATTACATAAATCTAACAGTGTATGCTATATTTACAATAATTATTTTAATCATAAGTATTCTATTAGGAAAACTTTTGTATAAAAATAAGAATATTAAACTTAATATTAATACTGTATCGACTCAGGAGAGTCTTCAATCTAAGAGGGGAGGAGTTACGTCGCAGACTGCACCTTTACCTTATTTCGAATATAAAATTTAAAAATTAACAAAGTTGAATGTACTTTGTTGCAACAGCTTACTTTAGCATATTTAATAACTCAATTAATAAATTCTGCTTGCTCTGCAATATTTCCGAACGTTAAAACAATGTTTCATTTTACGACCCACTTAATAAATTTTGGTTGCTCTGCAGCTTAAAGCATTGAGCAATAATGTAAACACTGCAACAAAGTTCATTCGACGTAAATAGTATAAGCGATAAGCCGAAGCAACAGCTTAGGCATTAACATTTTTGTTAAATAAAAATCAGAAATAAAGTTTACTTCAATTCAATCGGAAGTCTTTGTAAATTATTTTCCATAATTGGCGCAGTCGGCACCTACCAATCTAAAGATAGGTAGAAGATCCTAGAAAACCGAAGTTTTCAGGATAAGGACTAAAGTTCTTAAGCTAAATTTAAAAAAGCACTAAAGTTTTAAAGTTAAAAAGTTACAAAGGACAAGTGAAGAATTTTAAATAACTAAACAGTTAAATTAAAAAGCACTTAAGTTCTGAAAAGTCCCAAGTGAACGGAATAAATAGAAAAAATGCCAACAACAAGGAGTGCAAATCAACTCGAAACGACTCTTGAGGAACCGAAAGCAACCAATGTAACAAGTATGGCTTTCACTTTCACCGCAAACGATCTCATTAAAGAAGCTCAACGAATACATGAATTCCGTGGCGACGGAACCTATGCATTGATGTCATTCCTAAGAGAAGTGGACATCTTAATACCAATGTTGGAGAGCAACACAGCGACGAAGCACTACATCTTCAATAAGATTATAATTAACAAAATTCAAGGACCTGCATTGGACGTTATAAGGACGTTGGGACCGAATCCGGAATGGATGGATATGAAGGAGATCCTTATACAAAATTTCGGGATTAAGGAAACGTACCATAACCTCTATAAAAAAGTATTCGCTGCAAGAAATTATAACGTAAGCAATTATTTTCTATATCTTAAAAATATTTTGTCAAAATTAAATGAAAAATACGAATACGATCAGGGCAAACCTACGGAATTTTGTCCAAAAAATAATGAAAGCGTCGTGCTCAAAACTTTTTTAAATAATATTGATGCAAATTTAGCGTCAGTTATCGTAAATAGGGACATAAAAAACATTAGGGAAGCGTTTTATTTATTAGAAGTCAATGGCCTAATTAGAGAACATGAACAAAAAAATAAACAGAGTTCTTTTAACAATGCACAAATTCCACGTCAAAATTTCGGACAGACATACCAAAATAGACAGAATTTTTCTAACAATGCACAAATACCACGTCAAAACTTCGGACAGACATACCAAAATAGACAGAATTTTTCTAACAATGCACAAATACCACGTCAAAACTTCGGACAGACATACCAAAATAGACAGAATTTTTCTAACAATGCACAAGTACCACGTCAAAATTTTGGACAAGCATACCAAAATAGATCACAAGGACCACAACAAAATTCTAGA
Organism: Pherbina coryleti; assembly: GCA_943735915.1. Lineage (NCBI taxonomy): Eukaryota > Metazoa > Arthropoda > Insecta > Diptera > Sciomyzidae > Pherbina > Pherbina coryleti. The sequence continues at coordinate 88,158,022 of OX030948.1, forward strand.
CAAACATTCCGAATGAACGAACATAATGAAATTAATAATTTTCAGAACGACTCAGTCCATGTAAACCAGTTAGAGCTACAAAATGCAAATTTTCACTTGGATCCAACACTACAAATTTACCGATAGTAGAAGTCACAATAGGTAACAATAAAATTTTATGCCTTATCGACTCCGGTTCCACCACATCAATCCTTAATGATAGTTTATTACAGAAGTACCCTAAAACCCTGTTAGAAATTCCTACAAAATGCGGAACGATTAATAACATAATTCCAGTATCATATGAAATTATTGCTGAATTTCCTAAAGAATTTGGAAAAAAGGCATATATGGCATGGAAATTAATTAAATTTAAAAAAAAAAAACCCTTCGATGCCATCATCGGTCAAAATATTTTAAAACCTTTCGGTGCCATTATTGATATGAAAAAAAATATTTTAATTATAAATAATAATTCAATTCAGTTTCTCGGGTCCTGCCCCTATCAATTTGATGCAATTCATTAATTGGAGACCATCGATGGTGATGGCTCTGAATATAACGAATTATATAAAAATCTTAATTCTGAAGAAAATAAGTATTTAACACACTTAATAACAAATATTAAAGACCTTTTTTTTAAAGAGATAGTATCACAGTATGAGATAGTTACAACAGTGAATACCCCAATATATTCAAAAATATATAGGTATCCACAAGTTCACGAAAAAGAAATTAAAAAACAAATTACAGAAATGCTTAACCAAGGCATTATTAAAGAAAGTAATTCCCCTTACAATAGCCCACTTTGGATTGTACCGAAGAAAACGGACAATTCTGGGAAAAATAAATGGAGAATCGTCATAGATTATAGGAAGCTAAACGAAATAACGGTGTGGCGTCCGTGGCGTAGTTGGTTAAAGTGCGTGGCCGCTATGTCAAAGAACATTGGAGACCCAGGTTCGAACCCCAGCAGCGACAGAAAATTATTTGAATTAAAATAATTTTTCTGTACGGCCGCCACCTCTCTGCAGACAATGGCAAACCTCAGAGAGTAATCAAAATGCCATGTAAAGCTTCTTGAGAATAAGAACATTCCGTTCATCGCCGTTCGGAGTCGGCGTTAAGCATGTAGGTCCATTTCTCGGTCAATTGTGTACAAACTTAATAACACGCACAACACAATTGATCATAAGAAGCTAGGTCAAAGTCCTTTCAAGGGCTGAAATGGCCAGTTATTTATTTATTTATTTATTAAACGAAATAACGGTAGACGATAAATTCCCTATACCCCACATAGACGGAATTTTAGACAAACTTGGTAGGGCACAATATTTTACGACATTAGACCTTGCCAAGGGCTTCCACCAAATTTTAGTTAAGGAAGAAGATAGAAAGAAAACTGCGTTTTCAACACCACTTGGGCATTATGAATATACTCGTATGCCATTCGGGCTAAAAAACGCTGCATCCACATTTCAACGGATGATGAACCACGTCCTTAAGGACTACATCAATACAATTTGTATTGTATATATGGATGACATTCTAATCTTCAGTACCTCAATAGAAGAACATGTTGATAGCATAAAAAAGGTTTTTAATAAATTAATACAACACAATTTAAAAATACAATTTGATAAGTGCAATTTTTTCGCAAAAGAAACTCACTTCCTAACCCAACTCAAGCCTAACCCACAAAAAATAGAACACATACAAAAATTAAAACTACCTTCTACCCCTAAACAGATAAAGTCATTTTTAGGTGTCACTGGGTACTATCGTAAATTCGTTGAAGATTACGCTAAAGTAGAGCAACCAATAACTAAATATCTTAAAAAAGATACGAAAACTAACATAAACGACCCAAATTATATAATTGCCTTTGAAAAACTTAAACAGATTCTTACTGAACATCCCATCTTACGATATCCTGATTTTAGTAAAACATTATAATTAGTAACAGACGCTAGTAATTTTGCGATAGGAGCTGTATTACAACAGGGTAACCACCCAATATCATATGCCAGTAGGACTTTGAACGATCACGAACAAAAATATTCTACTACGGAAAAAGAACTCTTGGCCATCGTTTGGGCCACCAATTATTTCAGACCCTACCTATACGGTAATAAATTTAATTTACTAACGGACCATCAACCATTGAAATGGCTTTACGCCAAATCAAATGGAAAAGATATAAACCCACGGTTACAAAGATGGCTCCTTAAATTAGGAGAATATAATATAAACATAGAGTATATTAAAGGCTCAGAGAATAAAGACTTCTTGAGCAGAATTAACAGTAATACAAACAAAATAAATGCTTTAGAAAATGATCCTGAAGGACCAGCTAGTTTACCCATAGCAAATAATAATGATAAAGAAAATACAGAGACAATCCACTCTCAATCAAGAGGACGAACTTAATAAAACCTTTCCAATTCTAGAAACTGTAGTAAATCGTTTCAACACCCAAATCATTTTAACGGAAAATAAAACGAAAGAATTTGAAATAATTCACAAAACTAAAAAAGTTTATATTTCTCGGGAAGATCTAGATAGTAATGCATCAGATATTTTAAGAAGACATATTAAATCAGGTAAAATCGCCATTTTTAGTGGACTTAGTAATCAAGAATACAATAAACTCGAACAATTAATCATAGAACTTTTTGACAGCATACATTCAATTAAATTTGTAAAATGTTTACATCATGCAAAAGACGTTAACGAAGAACAAGCCTATAAATTAATTAAAAAATACCATTAATTTGAAACTGGACATACAGGGATTAACGAAAATTATGAAGGACTAAAGAAATCGATATACTTCCCTAACTTAAAAATTTTAATTCAAAAATTTACAAATAATTGCGACATTTGTAATAAAGTAAAATATGATAGAAACCCAATCAAAAATAAATTCCAATCGACAGAAACTCCAAAAGATTGCAATGACAGAATTCATATGGACGTATACACAAACTCAAAATCGAACTTTTTAACTTTTATTGATAAATTTTCCAAATTCGCCACAGCTTTCTACCTTGAAGACAGAAATAATCGCACAATAATAGAAACATTAAGGCAATACAAATCACAAAAAGGACATTTTAAAAAAATGGTTACTGACAATGAATTCAAAAGCATAAACATGCAAGACTTTCTCAGAAACGAAGACATGGAATTACATTTAGTAAAACCAAATAACCATACCGGTAACGCTGACATAGAACGATTCCACAATACGTTAAGTGAAAAAATTCGTATGTTAGGAATAGAAAAAAGAGATCTCTGTATAAAGGACAAAATCAGCAAAGCTATAGAATTATATAACAATACTTTTCATTCGGTTATTAAAGAAAAACCCAGAAATGTCCGTGAAGGTAAATGCGATAAAGCTAAAATATACAATAACTTATGCAAAGAAAAACAAAGATACATATGTAAACAGAATGAAAAAAGGGAAAATTATATAGAAAGAAGGACAGAGGGCTAAGTGAAAAACTATAAATCAGTTAGGCATAAGGAAGAGTCAAAATTCAAAAAACTTAATCTATCTAACATTAATACATCAAATATTAAAAGACCCACCAAATTTGCAGGTCAATTGGATCCTCAGAATGTTCCTGATAATGGTGATGACTTGGACTTTGGTGCAGGGACAATAGAGTGTCCCTTATTTTGCGATTTTTGGAAATGTCAAGGGGCTGAAAGGTTTTTTTATGCGTTTTTATATTCTAAGAACGAAACTAAAAAAAATTTTTTTATACGACAACGTTTACCCGTGCCAATCGGGCCCGAAAGTTTCGAAAAAATGCCCATATTAGACCATATTTGCACAAATTAAAAAAAAAATCTATTCTCTGCTTTTTATAAATGTTTTACATTTTTTGGAACACATACATAAGAAATATGATATCTACAAAGTTTTTTTATGGTGGGCGTGGTTACCGCCCCTGCTGCGTCGAAATTTCTCCCGCAACCTTTTTCCACTTTTTCATGAAATTAGTGCAATTTAGGTATTATTATAAAAAATAAATAAATACATTTTTATTATGCTAAAAGTATGATAACATTTCATTAAATTCACATTATGTACTTGCAAACATTAACAATAAATTAGAAAACTAGTATTTTAACCTGCGGCGGGCGCGCAACAAGCTAATGCCTACAAGCAGTCTTATTGCGGCTTTTCAACCGAAATCATAGTTTTTTTTTATAAATAAAAAATATCAAAAACCAAAAATGTATGCCCCTGGAGGGTTAAATTATAATAAGAAATACAAATTAATTAGGGGCGTCCGTGGCGTAGTTGGTTAAAGTGCGTGGCCGCTATGTCAAAGGACCTCGGAGACCCAGGTTCGAACCCCAGCCAGCGACAGAAAATTATTTGAATTAAAATAATTTTTCTGTACGGCCGCCACCTCTCTGCAGACAATGGCAAACCTCAGAGAGTAATCAAAATGCCATGTAAAGCTTCTTGAGAATAAGAACATTCCGTTCATCGCCGTTCGGAGTCGGCGTTAAGCATGTAGGTCCATTTCTCGGTCAATTGTGTACAAACTTAATAACACGCACAACACAATTGATCATAAGAAGCTAGGTCAAAGTCCTTTCAAGGGCTGAAATGGCCAGTTATTTATTTATTTATAATACAAATTAATTAAAAAAGACAGAGCCTTATTTGGAGCTTTTATGCTATTCATTATTATCGGAATCCGTCAAGTCTGTATTTTTGTAGTTCTACTATACATCAAAGTCTGGTTTGAAGCTACTAATAGCATAATAGCTCCAAATCAGGATCTGTCTTTTTTAAAAGATTTAGTCGCATACAAGACAATTAACAAAAATATCCATTGCTGCAAGTCAAAAATTTGGTCGGCATCTTTGGTACCTTGGCGGAGAACTTGTAGCACTCGCTTTTTTCGATGATGCAGTTTCTATTGAGAGAAAACGCAGTATGGTGACAGCATTGCAAGCTCAGAAGTTTCCATGTTATCATCCAATCGCAAACCCAAATTCTTTAAATGAATGGACAAAAAAGATTTAGATTGTTTTGCATCTTGTCGAACAACAAATCTATTTCGTACTTAGGTTAAGTTTGACATGCAATTTTTTAAAATATGATTCTGACGAATGGGAAAAAGATGAAGAATACCAGAGAGTAAAAAATTATTTTAAAGATCTCTGTATTGTAAATGATGTTGCGGAGCGTGGGGTACAACTAGCTCAAGAATTTCTCGAGCTGACAAAATCAGAAGCGCAGCTACAAAACCTACTTATTGTGGCCCAAAATACTCGAAAAATAACCTCAAACTGTCAAAAAAAAAAAAAAAAAATACATGCTCTTAAAAAAAACTTATAATTAATTTGTATTTCTTATTAAAATTTAACCCTTCAGGGGGCATATATTTTTGGTTTTTGATATTTTTTATTTATAAAAAAAAAATATGATTTCGGTTGAAAAGCCGCAATAAGACTGCTTGTAGGTATTAGCTTGTTGCGCGCCCGCCGCAGGTTAAAATACTAGTTTTTTAATTTATTGTTAATTTTTGTAAGTACATAATGTGAATTTAATGAAATATAACCATACTTTTAGCATAATAAAAATGTATTTATTTATTGTTGATATTAATACCTAAATTGCACTAATTTCATGAAAAAGTGGGAAAAGGCTGCGGGAGAAATTTCGACACAGCAGGGGCGGTAACCACGCCCACCATAAAAAAACTTTGTAGATATCATATTTCTTATGTATGTGTTCCAAAAAATGTAAAACATTTATAAAAAGCAGAGAAAAGATTTTTTTTTTAATTTGTGCAAATATGGTCTAATATGGGCATTTTTTCGAAACTTTCGGGCCCGATTGGCACGGGTAAACATTGTCGTAAAAAAAATTTTTTTTTAGTTTCGTTCTTAGAATATAAAAACGCATAAAAAAACCTTTCAGCCCCTTGACATTTCCAAAAATCGCAAAATAAGGGACACTCTAAGGGACAAGTAACAATAGCACAATTAGAAACCAATAAGGGATATATTGAACTACAAACAGAGGATGTGGACATTGTTAAGAGCTACATTACCGTACTCCACATTGTAAATCCAACAGAAATATCACTTATGTTAGATGAATTCGAAACAAACATTCAGCAAGCAAACTTACAGACAAAACAAACAACACTAAACATGCAAATTAAATTTATTAGAAACAAAATTAAAACCCTTATGGTACAGTACAAAAATGGCTTTTTGGTACAATGAATGACGTCGACAGGCAAGACATAGAACAACACCTTAACACGATAGACGCAAACAACCACAATGCAATAAAGAATCTTAACAAACAAATTTACATTAATAATAATTTCAACAAAACATTTTATAAATTGAAACAAACCATACAACACGATCGCGACATGATAATATCAAGACTAAATTCAATACAAAACACATACACAAGAATACAAAATGAAATTTTATGTATGAATTTCGCATTAAAATAAAAGATTTTCCAAGATAATGTAGAACATATTCAAGACAGCATTGTAGCAAGTGGACTAGGCACACTTCACAGTAGTATGATAACAGATGAAGAAATTACAAAATATAATATTGATGCCCAGAAATTACAAAAAGTTAAACTAGCATCACTATTTGATAATAATAATAACATTATTTTTGTAATCAAAATTCCCCAGGAAATAATAACACTACAAAAAACTTTATTAATGCCATTAGCAGACACTGGTAGTTTCGAATTGATGTTTGACCCAAAATATGTAATTAAATATGGTAGCAAAATTTTTGAATATGAAAACCAAAGGATCTACAACACCTTAAAAACTGTAATAATTGTTTGATGAAAAAAAATTGTATGAACATTTTTAATAATGCATCCGAAATAATTAATGTTAAACAAGGCACAATAATAGCAAAGAATTTTTATAACACTACCATAGAAAATGATTGTAATAATAAAAATACTTTACTCAATGGAAACTATTTAATTAATTTTAATAATTGTACGATTAAAATAAATAATAAAAATTTCACTATTAAAACAACAACATTAAAATATAGCATTGTATTTCCAAATAACTTGGAAAATATGAAAAACATAAATAAAAAAACTTATATTTGACGATATTGTATTAAAACAAATAGAGAATATTGATTTTATTAAAGAAAATCAATTCTAGTTTCAAAAAGAATTTCAAAAAGAATTCTAGTTTTCTTAGCTGGCTAAGATCATACTTATCTAACAGGCAGTGTGTTGTTGCTTTTGACAATGCTAAGTCTTTCCCATATGTGGCTACTTCTGGGGTTCCTCAAGGAAGCATTTTGGGCCCACTCCTTTTTATTCTTTTTATAAACGATATTACTTCCCTCTTCCCTCACAGTAATTGTCTGTTATATGCTGATGACCTAAAAGTTTTCCTTAAAGTCAAAAATTCATTGGATTGTGAATTTCTTCAAAGTGAAATTCACAAACTTTATAATTGGTGTTCTAATAATTGTCTCTTCCTTAATTTGAGTAAATGTGTTTCCATGTCCTACTCAAGGTCTAACAATGTCCGTCCGTCATCATATCATATTGCGTCTACAGAGTTAGTATCTGTTAATCAGTTTAAAGACCTTGGTGTTGTCTTTGATGTTAAATTTTCGTTTGCTGCACATTTGGACTATATTATTCCAAAGGCATATGCCATGCTGGCTTTTATTCGTCGTAATAGTTCTTGCTTTTTGGATCCTTATACGTTAAAAGTGTTGTTCATTAGCTTGGTTCGTTCTAGACTTGAGTATGCGGTCGTGGTTTGGTACCCCCAGTACACGACGCATAAGTTGAGACTTGAACGCGTCCAGAAATCATTCACTAGGTTTGCATTACGCTCTTTTAATATCGAAGGTTCGATTCCATTTTATGGTGCAAGATGTCTCTTAATTGGTCTTAAGTCTTTGGAGATTAGGAGAAATATTCTTTCTCTACTTTATATCCATGATATCATTTCTGGTGTCGTTGATAGTCCTGAATTGGTGGAAATGATTAAGTTTAATGTACCGGCTAGAACTCTACGAAGTTTTTATCCTTTCTATTTGGATATGTGTCGCACGAACTATGCTGCAAATGCGCCTATTTTTAGATCTCTTAATCTATTTAATGTCATAAGTTGCAATCATAATGTTGATTTCTCCATATCCAAGAGTCAAATGAGAATTTTTCTTAATACTATTTTGTAATTTTATTCATAATTATTCAATTATTCGTTGTTCTAGTCTATAAGAAATATTGTTCAAAGACTAATGTAGTAAATAAATAAAATAAATAAAATAAAAAATAAATTAATTATCAAAAGAAACAGAATTACATAAATCTAACAGTGTATGCTATATTTACAATAATTATTTTAATCATAAGTATTCTATTAGGAAAACTTTTGTATAAAAATAAGAATATTAAACTTAATATTAATACTGTATCGACTCAGGAGAGTCTTCAATCTAAGAGGGGAGGAGTTACGTCGCAGACTGCACCTTTACCTTATTTCGAATATAAAATTTAAAAATTAACAAAGTTGAATGTACTTTGTTGCAACAGTTTACTTTAGCATATTTAATAACTCAATTAATAAATTCTGCTTGCTCTGCAATATTTCCGAACGTTAAAACAATGTTTCATTTTACGACCCACTTAATAAATTTTGGTTGCTCTGCAGCTTAAAGCATTGAGCAATAATGTAAACACTGCAACAAAGTTCATTCGACGTAAATAGTATAAGCGATAAGCCGAAGCAAGAGCTTAGGCATTAACATTTTTGTTAAATAAAAATCAGAAATAAAGTTTACTTCAATTCAATCGGAAGTCTTTGTAAATTATTTTTCAATAATTCGCGCTTTAACCAACTACGCCACGGACGCCACAGGACGACAACAATTGCCAGGGGAAAAATTTAAGGACTTCGTTATAGCCCTCCAAAATTTGATGCGCCATGGTAACTTCAGTAAAGAACAACAATTAGAGCGAATTTATAGAAACAGCAGCCACGATTTACAACTTTACGTAAAGCGGATAGAGTTCTCAAGCCTAGGAGAATTAATAAGTTTGGCAGGCGACCTCGAAAATCTGGAGATACCTGAAAGGAACCGAGAGCGAGAAGGACCTAAAGGAGCAGAAGCAAGTCACAGGCAGATGATGTCAGCAGTGTACATTAGACCGTACCACCTCCTATGCAAAAAAAAAAGTTCGCCGTATACCAGCGAATATGACATATTTTTGCAAAACAATTACGAAAAAAATTTTCTTTTTTTTTTTGACCGAACGTAGGGGTCGCGCATTGACATAAATATAACTTCATATCTCTGGTGTTTACAGTCGGATTCAAAGTTTGGTACATCAATGTTTTTGTCTCAAGGAGACCAATATGACCTCTTTAGAGGTCATTGACCTCAGGTGTGCCGTTCTAGTACTTACCTTCCAGATCTCAGTTTCTACCATCCTAATGTACCACCCTAATATTAAAAAAATAAAGCTATTAAAATATCATTAATCTGTTGCTCAGGAAGTATATCGATATTTCCAGCAGAAGTATTTTTAAAAAATTTTTGAAAATTTTTTGCCGAACGTAGGGCTCCCTTTTGTCATTTTCATCATATCTTCGGGAGTAAAAGTCTGATCATATTGAATGACATATCGATGTTTTTGTCTAAAAGAGACCAATTATTTTTCTCCAAAATAAAAAAAAAATATTCCTACAAGTCCTTGGAAGGTCTTAAATTGATTTTGAGGAATTTTAAAGCTCGTAAAAGAATAAAAAATCCGTAACGCCAATGCTGCAAGAGGTATGAATACTATTTTTGTTGTGATTTGTTAAATATGCAATGTTTTGTTATTTTACTTTTTCACATTCTTGCTCCTCCTCCACAATAACTCCTCCTTTGTAGCCGGTGGTGGTAGGTGTTCCGTCGCACCTAATTGCAATTTAGTGATCCATGCTATACTTTTCTCTATTCAAATATTCCACGATGCTGCTCTGGACACCTCCTGCAGTGCTGTCAGCGGGCGTAGCATAGCCGATGAATTTTTAATTTGGCTCTTTCACAATGGTGACATGTTCTTCATTCACAACAACGTCACAACAACGTTACGAGTCACATTTGCCTCCGTGACTCTTTTTAAAGTTGGCTCTTTTTTCCCATCAAACGAAATACACGTTAGCAAATCATCACACTTAGCTGCTGCTAAAGCCTCTTTTCGAAATTTGACACGTTCTCTGAATACTTTATTTTTTGTAATAAGCCCATCCATGAATTGAGTTATTTTTTCTGCTGTTTAGGAAGATAAGTCCTCTTCATTCAAGCATTCATATTCAAGCATTCACGTTATATCTCAATCGATTTTTAGAAATTGTATAATAGTTATTCACAAGCAGAAGCGCAACCAAAGGGGGGTTTTTAGAATTAAACCACCCATCCCCCCCCTATTATTGTCACAAAAAGGAAAACATGATAAGTAATAACATGTTTTTATCAAAAACGCAAAAAACCCAAATTTAAATTTCAAATCGATTGCGGTTGAAGCATATCACTTCGCGACAGACATTTTGGTGCCGGAGATTTTTCAGCTGATTATAGACAAATTGGGTTTCCTGATTTCAGATATAGACTCCGTTTTTCTCCATCAGCTCGAGTTTTTGAGCTATAGGCAAAAACTTCTTATATCTTTGCAGTGTATTAACCAAGTATTTGGTCATTCATATATGTTATGCAAATTTCTTCAAACTCGAAACATTGATTTGACATAAGCAGTCGATTTAGCCAATATCAGTTTGCAAGAAGTAAAAAATGTAAGAGATAATGCTGAAAAACAAGCAGAAACCAATGGCACCATTTTGACGAGACCAAGAGTTGCATCTTTCCACCCTGACGCGCAATGTGTTGAATCGTATTATCGCATATCGGTTTACATACTTTTCTTGGATACATTTATCACAAGCCTAAGTGACAGATTTTTAAAACATAGAGGTATTCTAATTGGATTTCAATCACATTTTCCTGTTGAAAAAAAATCGCTAAATGTTGAATCTTTAGGCGCTTTTGAAAAACTAATCGCATTTTATAAAGATGATTTGGAAGGAGATTTTAATGATCTAAAAACTGAGCTGAATGTTTGGTATAAAATAAGTAATAAAAAAGATTATGATGGCAAAAACACAGTTTTTCAAGTTATACAATAGTGCAATAAGGATATATTTCCACATGTATATAATTTACTTATTATCCTTGCAACTCTTTCAGTAACTTCATGTGAAAATTAACGAACATTTTCAGTACTTCGCCGACTCAAAACCTATTTAGGAAGCACGATGTTGCAAGATAGACTAAACGGCCTCACATTGCTTTATCTGTACAGAGAAATGACACCATCAGTGGATATTATTTTAGATAAACTCGCTGAAAGTAAGCGTAAGCTGGATTTAAAAATATAAGTTAGTTTCTTTTATTATTCTTAATCGCCTTAATCCTGTAACTAAAGTTTTTTTAATGTAAAAATAATAAATAAAATTGTTTTCATTCTAATAAATAACTATTTATTTGAAAAAAAAAATCGGCCATTTGAAAAAAAAAAAATCGATTTTCGAGGTTACAAAATCGGTCGGTTTTTTTGAAATTTGAACCTATATGCTCCCTTATGTTTGCTGCCATTGTGGAAGAATTAACGTTTTGAGTGCACTATTCGGACTCAGTACACCGTGTCCGCTATAGTCACGTACATTTTCTTTTATATACATAAAGATATACAACCACCCCCAAAACAAATTCCTGGTTGCGCCTCTGTTCACAAGTACATCAACACGTTTCCGAACCGCCGCTAGGGTTATAATTGGTATGCCGGCGCATTGTCACAAAACGATTACATTTCTAACAGCTTCTTGTTTAAAAACATCAAACTTTTGACTTTTATCACTGTTATGCTGCATATACAATAAAAAAAGTTATAACATCACACTCCGTTGGTGATTTGGTATTATTTAAGTCACTCGAAATTTTGTATTCTTTTACGAGCTTTAAAATACCTCAAAAACAATTTAAGGCCTTCCAAGGACTTGTAGGAATTTTTTTTTTATTTTTGGAGAAAAATAATTGGTCTTTTTCAGACAAAAACATCGATATGTCATTCAATATGATCAGACTTTTAATACCGATGATATGATGAAAATTAAAAAGGGAGCCCTACGTTTGGCAAAAAATTTTCAAAAATTTTTTAAAAATACTTCTAGAAATATCGATATACTTTCTGAGCAAAAGATTAATGATATTTTAAGAGCTTATTTTTTTAATATTAGGGTGGCACATTAGGATGGTAGAAACTGAGATCTGGAGGATGAGTACTAGAACGGTACACCTGAGGTCAATGACCTTTTATATATTGGTCTCCTTGAGACAAAAACATTGATATACCAAACTTTAAAATCCGACTGTAAGCACCAAAAAAATTTTTTTCGTAATTGTCTTGCAAAAATACGTCATATTCGCTGGTATACGGCGAACTTTTTTTTTGCATAGGAGGTGGTACGGTCTAATGTATATATGTATATATAATACACTTTTTCCCGGTGCGCTTTGCTGCACCTTATCTAGATAAGTACCGGAAAATGTTGCACATATCATACTCGAAACACAGGGGTCGTTCATAAATTACGTGGCCGATTTTCAATTTTTGTTTATCCCCCTCCGGTACTCTTCGTAGTGCATTTCAAAAACACTCCCCTCCACCCCTATAAAGTAACGTTATATATGAAATAAAAAAATTAATTGATTAAAATATATTCGAAATTAGAAAAACATAACTGTCGAAAAGCAAGTAAAGAAAAATTATGCCCTTACTATACTTGCCAATAGTTAACAGTCAATTTAGATGGTTAAACATGAAGATGTAAGGATGAAAATGGTTTGAAATGCTGGGTTGTATTCATTTCAATTTTTTCGAGTTTTTTTTATTTTTGGTCACATTATTATAACTGAGACTCCCTCCCCCCATACGATACTTATCGTAGTACATTTTACAACCTCTCTCTACTAAATTGGGAACGTAATTTATGAATTACTCCATAGTTACTACGCAAATTTGAGCTCAATCGGCTCAGTAGTTTTGGAGTCATAGCAGCGTCCTCTATTGTAAATTTTTTGCATTTTTCATTTCCCAGTAGCAGAATATTACCAAGTAGTAACTTCATTCTTACTTCTATGTTCTTTGTCTTTTACTTCTATAGCTTTTCTGTGTCATAAATTTGGCTTGTATGGGTGGAGACACACCCCCTTGTCCAATGCATGTCACCTTTTCTAGTAGAAGGACATCACCAAATGGTATCTACATTGTGAGTTTCAATGTTCTGTAACTTTTACTTCCATAGCTATTCTTTATCGTAAATTTGGCTTATATGGGTGGAGCTACGCCCCGTTTTCGAATGCCCGTGCCAGTTTTTCAGTAGAAAGACTTTCATTGTTATACGACATTTAGTTCCAAAGCAATTCGATATCATAAATTTGGCCTGTGTGGCCAAATTCCCCCTTGTCTAATGTTCGGTCTTGGGCCCATAGCATCTACATATCAAGTTTCACTATCAAAACATGTACAACTCAGGAAAAATAATGATTTATGAAAAGTGGGCGTATATATATAGTAAGGCCACGCCCAGTTTTAGTATAGTTGCCAACAGTAACCATACGAACTTATTTACCAAATTTAGGCTAATACGACCAAAACCGTCTTAAATATAGAATTTTTATTGATTTGTGGGCGGTAAAAGGAGATATGAAAAGAAGGGGTATGGTAAATTTTTACTATGCCTATATTTTTCGCGCAAATGCAAATTAAAGTGAAACTTGCCAAATTATTCCAATATTCCATTTATTTCCAATTTCCCTTGCAAATATTTCCCCATATACACCATATGTGCGCACCTGTATTTGTTCACACCTGTATTGTTGTATAAGTTCACTAAAATGCTTATAATTCATGAACCAATACACATACAAAGACCGTTTATACATAAAAACCTTCGTATTGACGTCCCCTTTCATGGGAAATTCGGGTTTGTTTCTTTCCAGAAACAAAATCGGTTCACGCATTACAGAGAACATCAATTTCATACACAATGCAACTTATTTTTATATGTATATAGATGCACATATTAGGGCGGGTCAAATTTTTTTGATGTTGGCCCCACCCTAGCGGTGTTTTATGGGTCATTTTAAGAAACTTTGGCGAAGAGAGTATATATCTATCTTGAAATCAGAGCCTGCCAGTTTTTCAAAATAGGTTTTTTTTCAGAATATTCAAGATTTGAATTAGAAAATCATTTTTGAGGAAGTTTTTTTGTGAGAAAATAAGGAGATCAGTGGTCTGTGGTCAGTTATCACTGTAAACTTTTTACCGTAAAGATATGGCTTGAAAAAGTTTATTCCCCAATGAATAGCTAAGAATTCTTTTTCAATGACTGGTTTATTCAAGTCGTGTTTTTGGAAAAATTTGCTTGCATAAGATATTAGTAAATCTTTTCCTATTTCACCTTGCGATAATACCGCGCCTAAAGCATAATTTGAGGCATCAGTCTTTAAAATGAAAGGTTTGCTAAAATCTGGGTATTGTAGTAAAGGTGGAGTTATTAATTTGTCCTTCAGTGTATCGAAAGCTATTTGATGTTCTTCTATACAAGTAAATTTTGTGACTTTCTTTAAGAGCGTATTTAGGATCTTTGCAATGTATGCGAAGTTTGGAATGAATCTTCTATAATAGTTGCAGAATGCGACGAATCGCCTAACTTCGTCTGCATTTTTTGGAACTGGATAATTTTTTACAGTATCGTATTTGGCTGGGTCAGTCCTGACTCCTTCACTCGTAATAAGATGTCCTAAATAAACTACTTCTGGTCGCAAAAAACAACATTGTGTCTTTGAAGTCTTTCTAAAACTTTTACTAAATTTTTGTTGTGGTGATTTATGCTAAATTATAGTATAGAAAAGCATTTGGTTCTAAGTCTGCTAGTCAATAGTGAGCATGCGTTGGAAATTGTTTGAAGAGATTTTCAGTCCGAAAGGAAGTCGCTTGAATTGAAAATGTCCGTTTGTTGTAGAGAAAGCTGTCAAAGGTCGTAATTTGTTTGTCGCGGCACTTTCGGCACTTGTTTTTTTTTTATATTTTATAAATCATATTATAATCGCGCACACTTATTTAGTTATTTACTAATTTGCCGGCACGATAGCGAATTTGTTAAGATTAATTAATTTTTAACAACAGCTGATCGGTTGTTGCTGTAGATTGTATGTGCATAATAGTGCTGACAACGAGTGTTGCCACCTGCTCAGCGGACACGGGTGTGGGTATTTACACAACAAAATTCTTAACAAAACAAAAGAAATATTAGTATATTAAAATATTTCGATTAAAAAAAGTTGTATTAAAAAAAAATATCACGAAAGGAAAAAAAAATAACCCAATTTTTGGGTCGCACTATAGTTGCGGGTCCAAGGAGATGACTTGGACCCTCTCACAATTCCACCGGTGGAATTAATTTATTTTACCTGTTCCTGACGGAACTAGGCTCGACTGCGAGGGGCCTCACAAAAAAAAAAAAACGCGCCAAAGCGAACACGGAGCAAAAGGGATAAAAAAGTGCGGTAGCACAAAAAACAACCGGACAATCGAAAAGTTAAAACACTGTGTGTGGTGATCGCACCACCACATACAAACACATACAATAATACACCTATACATACAATACATACAAGAATAACAAGGTACTCCCTGATTTTTTTCCCAGGTCCTGGCCTTTAGGTCCTTCTCCTTGCTCTAGCGGCTCCTGATCCAAAATCCCACGGACTCTGTTTGTCCTGGTGGGCTCAACAGCGTCACTGGAACCACTTCACTATATAGATATATATATGTATATTAGACCGTACCTCAAAAAAAAGTTCGCCGTATACCAGCGAATATGACGTATTTTTGCAAGACAATTACGTAAAAAAATTTTTTTTACCGAACGTAGGGGTCGCGTATTGACATATAACTTCATATCTCTGGTGTTTACAGTCGGATTTTAAAGTTTGGTATATCAATGTTTTTGTCTCAAGGAGACCAATATGACCTCTATATCATTGACCTCAGGTGTACCGTTCTAGTACTTATCCTCCAGATCTCAGTTTCTACCATCCTAATGTGCCACCCTAATATTAAAAAAATAAGCTCTTAAAATATCATTAATCTTTTGCTCAGAAAGTATATCGATATTTCTAGAAGTATTTTTAAAAAATTTTTGAAAATTTTTTGCCAAAAGTAGGGCTCCCTTTTTTAATTTTCATCATATCATCGGTATTAAAAGTCTGATCATATTGAATGACATATCAATGTTTTTGTCTGAAAGAGACCAATTATTTTTTCTCCAAAATAAAAAAAAATATTCCTGCAGGTCCTTGGAAGGTCTTAAATTGATTTTGAGGAATTTTAAAACTCGTAAAAGAATAAAAACTCGTAAAAAGACCTGTAGGAATATTTTTTTTTTTATTTTGGAGAAAAAATAATTGGTCTCTTTCAGACAAAAACATTGATATGTCATTCAATATGATCAGACTTTTAATTCCGAAGATATGATGAAAATGAAAAAAAGGGAGCCCTACGTTTGGCAAAAAATTTTCAAAAATTTTTTAAAAATACTTCTAGAAATATCGATATACTTTCTGAGCAAAAGATCAATGATATTTTAAGAGCTTATTTTTTTAATATTAGGGTGGCACATTAGGATGGTAGAAACTGAGATCTGGAGGGTAATTACTAGAACGGTACACCTGAGGTCAATGATTTCTGTAAAGGTCATATTGGTATCCTTAGGACAAAAACATTGATATACCAAACTTTAAAATCCGACTGCAAACACCAGAGATATGAAGTTATATGTCAATGCGCGACCCCTACGTTCGGTCAAAAAAAAAAAGAAAATTTTTTTCGTAACTGTCTTGCAAAAATACGTCATAATTCGCTGGTATACGGCGAACTTTTTTTTTTAGGTACGGTCTAGGGTCGATGTACAACCCTCGAACAGCTTGCCGACGCTGAGGACAGAGTCGTCACTTAACTCGAAACTGTCAGAACCCAGTTGTAAATTTTTGTTGGAATGTGGTCGAAAGGACTTTCTGACCTATGAATGTTGCCGTCAAAGACAGGGAAACGGTGGCAGGCTCACTCTACGTCGAGAGGAGCAAGAGCCAAATTTTGTGGTGCCTCGACAGCGTTAGACAATCTTCGAGCCGAAGAAGGTCGTATAGTGGCTACAGTAGCGCTTGAGGATGTCTGGATGGACGCTACTGTTGACACGAGGGCGACAAGGAATTTTATTAGCCAATGCTATGCAGACAAGCTACGACAAACAATAAGTACGAGGACTCAAGTTTCTATGGCTAATGGAAGTACACAAGGAGTCAATGAGGCGTTAAAAGCGGAAGCATCACTTGGGAATAGAGCGGTTAAGATAGATATACTCATTTTTTCTGAAGTTGTGGACGGCCTGATTCTGGGAATGGATTTCCTGTCTGGCATCGGAACCTCTATACAATGTGGCGATTTTACCCTAGAGTTACCAGGGATGCGGAAGGCGAAAGAATACCTAGAAATTGTAAGCTGCCGTTGCAGCAGCACCTGCGTCACCAACTGCCATCGCAGCAGCACCTGCGTCACCAACTGCCACCGCAGCAGCACCTGCGTTACCAACTGCCGTCGCAGCAGTACCTGCGTCATCAACTGTGTATTTATCAAGGGCAGCGACACCTGCGTCATCAACCGTAAAACCACGAAGAGCAGCGACACCTGCGTCATCAACTGTGTATTCATCAAGGGCAGTGACACCTGCGTTATCAACTCTGTATTCATCAAGAGCAGCGGCACCTGCGTCATCAACTGCCGTTGCAGCAGCAACTGCGTCACCAACTGCCATTGCAGCAGCAACTGCGCCAACAACTGCCGTCGCAGCAGCACCTGCGTCATCTACTGCCGTCGCAGCAGCAACTGCGTCACCAACTACCGTTGCAGGAGCACCTGCGTTACCAACTGCCATCGCAGCAGCACCTGCGTTATCAACTGTGTATTCATGAAGGGCAGCGACACCTGCGTTATCAACTGTGTATTCATCAAGAGCAACGACACCTGCGTTATCAACTGTGTATTCATCAAGGGCAGCGACACCTGCGTCATCAACTGAGAAACCACGAAGAGCAGCGAGACCTGCGTCATCAACTGTGTATTCATCAAGGGCAGCGACACTTGCGTTATCAACTGTGCATTCATCAATGGCAGCGACACCTGCATCATCAACTGTGAGACCACGGAGTGCATCGAGACCTGCGTTATCAACTGTGTCTCTATCAATAGCAACTGTAAGATTCTCAAAGCCCACGATTTCTGCGTCACCTACGGCGCAACAAAAACTGCAGGGCATTCTCGAAGCCCACGATTTCTGCGTCACCTACGGCGCAAGAAAAACTGCAGGGCAGCAAGACAGAAAACTACGTCGCTAAACACATAGAACAGATCAGTAAAATCGGTAATTGGAAAATTAGCGCCTTTCTCGAGAAAGAGCTCAAGTGTTTTGAGGAAATACACGGGGTATCGAACATAGCTTTTCACCGAATCGTAATGCGAGATGACCGACCGATCAAGCAAAGCTACTTCCCTAAGAATCCTGCCATGCAAAAGATAATCAACGCAGAAATTGATGAACTACTCGAAAAGGGTTGTATCGAGCCATCCTGAAGCCCCCACAGCGCACCCATAGTACTCGTGAAGAAGAAAACAGGGCAGTGGCGATTATGCATTGACTATCGTCAACTAAATGCGCGATCAGTTCCAGACGCCTACCCCTCTCTAGAATCCACCACATTCTTGACCGACTCAAGAACGCAAAATATATAAGCAGTATTGATTTAAAGAACGGGTACTGGCAGATACCCATGGAGAGTAGTAGTTAAGAGTACACGGCATTCACTGTACCTGGCCGAGGACTGTTCCAATGGCGCGTAATGCCATTTGGACTCCACTCTGCCCCAGCCACTTTTCAACGGGCGTTAGATCGAGTCATCGGTGTAGACAGGGAACCACACGCGTTAGGCCTCGATGATATTATCATCTCCGGGACCACGCTAGAACAGCATATGGAAAACCTGAAGGAATAATTCCATCGACTAAGAGAAGTCAACCTTCGTATCAACATAGGAAAATGTGAGTTTTTAGAAAGGAAATAAAATATCTCGGACACGTAGTGAGTGAGCAAGGCATCCACACCGACCCAGAAAAGGTAGCAGCCATTCAAGAACTAAAGCCTCTCGAAAACGTGCGTGAACTACGATGGTGTCTCGGTATCGCATCTTGGTACCGCCGCACAGTGGGGTATGTTATGCCAAAAGTGACGATTAATTGACAGGGGCCACTTATCGAGACAAAAATTTTACTTAGGGGGTTTTTGGGGTCGCTGATCACGAATCTGAAGTCAAAAATTTGAAATTCAAAATGGCGGCCATGAAGAAACTATGTTCTGCAAAAAAAGTTTAATGGAGGTAAAAATTTGTATACTGGGGTTTGTGGGGTCGCTGATCATGAATCCGAAGTCAAAAATTTCAAATTCTAAATGACGGCTTCAAAATGTAATCATTAGCTATGTACTTTTTACCGAAATAGAACATAATTTTCGCTATTACTACAAATTGCACATAACAAGCTTTGAACGACATTTTATACAAAAACAAAGGATTGCAATAACAATAGTTAATAAACATAAACAATGATGTTGATTTCACATGTACCCTGCAAACTGCAGGGCAAACAATTTATGTCTTACTAATATCAAAATAAGAAAATAAGTGTTAAAATTGAACATATATAATTTAATTTAATAGCTTAACACATTCATCTGCTTCTTTTAATATATAAAAAGCCGGTGTTTGAAAGAAACATTAACTATCTACCTTAATTGTCAAAATAAGAAAATAAGTGTTAAAATCGAACAAATATAATTTAATTTAATAGCTTAACACATTCATCTGCTTCTTTTAATATATAAAAAGCCGGTGTTTGAAAGAAACATTAACTATCTACCTTAATTGTCAAAATAAGAAAATAAGTGTTAAAATCGAACAAATATAATTTAATTTAATAGCTTAACACATTCATCTGCTTCTTTTAATATATAAAAAGCCGGTGTTTGAAAGAAACATTAACTATCTACCTTAATTGTGGAAATGTGCATTGCAGATGCCGCTTTCCATAATGTAGGGTAAAAAATAGCGTATAACAAAAAACATAGTGAAGAAGAGTACTGGTAAACAACAAAAAAACAGCAAAATCTGTTTAGTATTTACATTTATTTTGTACATTATTTCGTTTGTTTTAATTTTTCGAAATAAAATCGTAAATTCGTGACATGTAAGTTAAATTAAAAAATCGAAATACCGCGAAAGTGCGCAACATTGACGCAACTTTTTTTTTATAGAATATAGCTTGAATGTTCATAGCTTACGATAATCAAAACAGTTTTCCTTAATTCCACTCAACACACAACTATATCTCTTTTAACATATTGAAAAAATTATTAAAATAAATAAATTAATATATATATAAACACTATTTCATAAAAAAAAAATTAATTTTGTATTGCTTAAATACCTGAACAAAATTTTTAAAAAATAATAGACAAAAAAAAACTTAAAAAATTTCGAATAAACACGTTTGTCACTGTGCACACTCAAAGAGAAAAAAAATGATGACTTTCAAACTGCATTGCGGGTAAACGGTAGAATATTTTTCAACTATTCTTTCACCTAGTGATGCAGAATTTTATCTTCTTTCATCGGGTACCTAACATCACTATGTACCTTGAACTTTTTTTTTCAATTAATCGTCACATTTGGCATAAAATACCCCATTGTGCGCCGGTTTGTTCCCGAATTTTCCAAAGTCGTTCATCCACTAACCGCATTGCTACGAAAAGGGAAACATTTTAAGTGGGGAATCGAACAGCAGAACACATTCAAAGAGCTCAAGAAGAGACTGGCCGAAGCACCGGTCTTAGGGTATCCAGATTTTAACCAACGGTTTATACTCCAGACTGATGCTTGCGATTATGGCTTAGGAGCAGTCTTAACTCAAAACAAAAATGACGTAGAGAGAATTTTCGCTTACGCAAGTCGACATTTAAACAAAGCAGAAATAAATTACTCAGCTACAGAGAAGGAATATCTTGCAATAGTGTGGGCAATACGCAAAATGAGACCGTACCTGGAGGGGTACGCGTTTACAGTCATTACCGATCATCTTTTACTCAAATGGATGAACTCTATTGAAAGCCCATCAGGAAGGATAGCGCGGTGGACGCTCGAATTGCAGCAATACACATATGACGTGCAATATCGAAAAGGAAAGCAAAATGTTCTCGCTGACGCCCTTTCAAGACAACCAGTAGAAGTCACTTGTGGCTGCGCGGTAGAACAGAGCGATGGAAAGAGATGTAATTGGTACGAGCGACGTATCAGAGAGGTCGAGAGCAGTCCGGAGAAATATGCCGAATACATCATAGAAGGTGGAAAGCTGTACCGTCACTTCCCTAGAACCATCGGCGATGAAGACTGTTCGCCTTGGAAATTATGCGTTCCCAGTTACTTAAGACACCCTGTTCTGACAGAAAATCATGATGCACCCACCGCTGGCCACTTAGGAATAAGAAAAACCTTAGCCAGAATAGCGAACAAATATTACTGGCCAGGTATGTTTCGCAACATAAGCCAGTACGTTAGGGAATGTAAGAGTTGTTAGAGCTATAAAGTAAGCCAACAGCAGCCAGCAGGAAGGATGCTGACACACCTGGCAGAAGAACCATGGGCTACCGTCTGCGCTTATTTTTTAGGTCCATTACCAAGATCCAAGCACGGGAATACGATGTTGATAGTATTTGTAGACAAATTTTCCAAATGGGTTGAGATGATGGCACTGAGAAAGCCACTAGTGAACAATTAACAAAAGTATTTCGAGAACGAATTTTATCAAGATTTGGATTGCCAAAAGCTCTAATCACAGATAATGGAGCTCAATTCACGAGTCGGAGTTTTCAACGTTTTCTGCAAGACCTTGGAGTTCAGCAGAAACTCACAGCACCGTATACACCCCAGGAGAACCACACAGAGCGTATGAATAGAACAATTAAAACAATGATATCACAGTATACGGAAGATCAGCAGAACAAATGGGACGAATTACTCTCCGAACTAACGCTAGCCTTCAATAGCAGTGAATCAAATCGACAGGGTATAGTCCCGCATTTATAGTCCAAGAACGGGAACCACGACGCCCTAACGCACTTTTTGATGAGTCTACCACAGGGACCGGCCAAGAGACGGTTTCACCAAATGAACATGCAGAGCGTCTTAAGGGCGTGTTTAAAATCGCTAAAAGAAATATGGAACAAGCCGCGCAATCGCAGGCCAGACATTATAACCTTAGGCGCAGAAATTGGAAACCGGAATTACAACAATTAGTTTGGGTAAAGCAGCATCACCTATCAAAAGCAACAGACCAATTTGCAGCAAAGCTAGCACCACGATTAGACGGGCCGTATAAAATTATATCTTTTGTCTCTGCGGTCATCGTCAAAATAAGCAAACCCGGGAAAAATCGAACACGCACAGCACATATTGCTGAATTAAAACCTTACCACTCCACTGAGTGTCATAACATACGTAATTAAAACCAATAAAAAAAAAATATCGATTAGCAGCGAAGACACGGAGAGCTACGAGGAGCCGTCTGAGGGACCGGAAAACGCAATCGAGGAAGAGGAAGACAACGTGCCCCGAGGAAAGTGGTACTTTACGAGAATCTTACGGGGCTGTTTCCAAGGACAAGGGTGGAGGCAGCATGTCTTCCAACTTCGAGCCACAATTGTAGAGCGGAACCCAGTCTTTGCAGGAAATGCCAACGTTGGTCCATGGGTCGAGTTCCCATGATCTCCCCAACCCGAATATTTTACGTGCGAGCCTCAAGATGAAGAAGCAGGGCCGCAGACAAACCACAACTCATCGCCAGCCATGACTGCTGACACCCCACGGACAAGCCAAGGCCTGACAGAACAGGCACGATTAAGTATCGCCGAGCCGCGAAATATTTAGCCCGAAGCAGCTCCACGCAGACTTATGATGCCTTTCAACGCGACCAGGCTACTCAGACACAAGTGGAAGAAGAAGACGTCCCGAACGCACCACACGCTATATTGTAAACGCAGACCGAGAGATATCTCGCCGAGGTTTTGTGGGATGAGGAACAAGGCGACATCTTATCGCTCGACACAGAACTCTGGGAAGAGTTCAATGAGGTTCCCCCAGAGTGTCCAAACAACCCCACCAACGCAATGCCAGACGATGACTCCACTTTGGAAGATGCGATCCAAGATTTGAAGGCGAAATGGGTGCCAACTAAACAACTTTCTCGGCGACGTCAAGTACGTGGAAAATGGTTCCGAATCATAATATCACGAAGTGGCGTGGTAAACACACGCATCAACCCGTCGGTGAAGTAAGGGGGGAGTGTGACGAAAATACAAATACAACTCGAGTTACCAGCAAGCATAGCGTAATGAGAGATACATGAAAATACAAATACAACTCGAAGTGCCAGCAAGCATAGTCTAACAAGAGGCACGATTGAAGCAGTGAGTGGATTGAAAAATCAGTGGCTGACGGACCGCCAACGGAAGAGGAGTTAATAGAAGAGCAGTAGCTGAAGGACCATCAACGGAACATAGGGACAACAAAGCGAACACTTGGAATTAGAATGGGAGAACACAAAGCGGACATCAGAAGAGAAATAGCATCGACGGGACTGGCTCAACATATACTGGAAACGGGCCACACAGCTGATTTTGACAACATAAAAATTCTGGATAAAGAGAAGAGAACAAACAAAAGGTACACATTAGAGAGCTTGTGAATACAACAAAAGCTTAAGACAACAATTAACACAAAAGAAGACAAAGATAACATAAATCTAATCTACACAGTAGCAATCTGAAATTCAAATGTGCAATATTTTTTTAAACGATTTTGACAAATTTAAATAATTCTTTTCTGTGATATTTTTATATTTGATTAATAAGATTGGGTTTGTGCCGTAAAAAATTACCGTCATAAATTTTTAAATGTGAAACTAAAATAGTAAGAAAAAGAAAAATTTTATGTTAAATTGTCAAACTAATTTGTTTTTTTTTGATGATTCAATAAAAATTTATCCCTGAAGATGCTGAAAAATACCCATCGAAACGTCGGAGGAAAAAAATGAAATAGAGATTATTTATTTGCATTTAAAAAAAATATCACGACCAAAACAGCCCAAATTTAAACAAAATAGGAAGAGGAGTTTATTAGAAGAGCAGTAGCTGACGGACTACCAACAGAAGAGGAGTGATCGCAAGGAGTAGCTGAGGACCACCAATGGAAGAAGTCACGGCTAACACGGAAGGTTAAGGAATTTGACAAGGATATCAAGGCTGAGGACGAATACAAGGTTTTTATTTTGTTGTGGGAATAGTGGTAGTGTATTTGCCAAGGCGCACCGTCAGGTCGCACGGGTGGACAAGTAAAAAATAGGACCGTCAGGTCGCTTGATTAAGTTTCAGAGCTGGTAGAGTATTTACTAAGGCGCACCGTCAGGTCACACGTGTGGTCAAGCATAGGTTAGGAAGCGCACCGTCAGGTCGCTTGATTGTGGACGTGACTTCTTAAAGGATTATATTAAGCGCACCGTCAGGTCGCACGGGAGGGAAAAGACACCTAGAAGGCGCATCGTCAGATTGCTAGCGTTACCCACTAAGTCATGATTTTTGCGTGCGAAGCGCTCAGTTTTACAATTACAACTGACAATAATTACAAAACGAGCTAAGCTAGAAAAAATTTCCGTTACTAAAAATGTTACCCGAAGTGCATAGAACCTATATGTAATCTATGATTGGACTTCTGAATTTGGAAAAAAGGTTTTCAGTTCGAGATTTGAATGCAAACGTTAGTATGCCTAAAGGCATTGTTATGCAGTAGAGTTTTAAACTCAACTCTATTCGCAAGCCCACACTCGGAGATTTTTCCCAAGCCACTAAGCAGTGTGACATTCATATTACGCATCTTTCTCTCAATCTCCAAAGATTTCGGTCGTTTTTTGAGAGAATATGAATAACAAATGCTGCTGTCATCCGCAAACGAATGAATTTGGGTATGAGTCAACGACAGAGGGTCGTTGATAAAGACCAGAAACAAAGCTGGCGATAGGACTGAACCCTGCTGCACTTCAGCAACGATGGTTCACTAGACGAAATTTCGTTGACCACGACATAAATCAACCTATCTTTAAGAAAACACGTGATTCATCGAGCAAAGCTACCACCAATACCATATGCAATTTGTTTTGACACGAGCGCTTTATGAAATACTCGGTCAAACGCCTTAGAAATATCCAGAGCAATGACCCTGCTTTCACCAAAAAAGGCAACACATAGGTTCGATTTCTTCGTGAGGAACGCCATTAGGTCACCAATCGTCTCAGTTTAGTCGTGATTCTAATCAGTCGTTCTAACTCGCTATGTTTTGCATTAAATGTTCTAATTGCCTTCTTATTGATGAGAGCATTACGTGCAAATCTTGCAATGCTGAATTTCATAAACAATGTTTGAACTTAAGTGAAATGCAGTGTGAATTAATTAATAAAAAAAAAAAATAAATAACTGGCCATTTCAGCCCTTGAAAGGACTTTGACCTAGCTTCTTATGATCAATTGTGTTGTGCGTGGTATAAGGTTTGTACACAATTGACCGAGAACCGGACCTACATGCTTAACGCCGACTCCGAACGGCGATGAACGGAATGTTCTCATTCTCAAGAAGCTTTACATTCCACATTGTCAGAAATCTTAAATTAAAGTTTTTAATAAAAAAAACCTCCCCCAAAAAATTTTTCACTCCACTTTTTTCCAAATTTTAAACTTTAAGGTAGCATCTAAACCGTTAAAATAAGATGTTCATGTTACTGTAATATATTTTAACATTATCTTATAAGACAATGAAAAAAAAAATTTTTAAATAAAGCTGCCCGTTTCGCTATTATTTAAAAAAATTTGAATGAACCTTTTGCATTCTACAACAAATTAATAATTATTGTATAAGCGATGATAGCAACTTTCAAAATTTACTTGAGTATACTTTTAGGGATAATGTAAAACCTGCTATCAATCTTCATATCCGTAGTTAATGTTGTAGCTTCTTATGCGTATGCTAAAAATATGCTAATCTTTCAGAAATCTTTTTTTATAGTTTTTTATAGTCGCAAAAATATAAAAATTCGTATGTGTGCTTTAAATGGTCAATAAGACAGTGCAATATTGCTGGTACCATAATAAACAAGATAAAGTATGTCAAACTTTTGAACGAAGAGTTTAGCTTAAAAAGCAAAGCCTGAAAGTATACTAAGGATAATTGCTAAAGAACTAAGCCTTGAGACTGAGCAAATATATATTTTTCTCAAAACGGTTTCAGTTATTATCATATCTTGTGAAAAGAGCTCACTTGAAACATTTTCGAAAAAGATCAATAAATACATTCCGTTGATAGATTTTTTGGCGCAACTGGAGCTCTCAAAGTAACATATTGCTAAAAAATAAATTTACGTTTTTTTTTCATATCCACATTAAATTTGAGTTTTTTAAAAAAATAGAGGTAAACAATATATTTCAAATACGCAGAACTATTTTTGAACATTTTCTTAAATAAATAAAAAAAAAAAAACAGGAGAGGAATATCTCTTTCCGTTTTTTGTAGTAACACTGTACAAATATCAACTTTTTACATAATTTATCCAGTTTTTTTACATTGTTCGAGTTTGAGAGCCTCTAGACAAAAAACCAATGAATATTATTATTCATATATATTATATGAATATTTGGGTTCTGAATATGGCCAAAAACACCATATTTTGTGTATGGAGGGCTTAGTTTTTCATTCATATTTTTTTAAGGTATTTTTTTTTTATTTTCCATATGGACGCTGTTTGGAATAGAATAGCTTAGAATATCTTTTCAAAAGGAGTAATAACTCTAAAATCGATTTAGTTTTAGAGGTGTGCACGCAAATTGGAAAATTGAGGTTTTCACATTTTTGCGGTTTTCGAGCTATATATACCTGATATCTGAACGATGGATGAAAAATTTTTGTATATATAAATTATAATATCTTCTTCTATCTATATATATAAAACAGGAGCTTATACAATAGACTCCTAAACTACTCATCCGATTAGCGTGAAAATTTGTGTACAGAAGTGTTTTGGTTCGGTGCGTCTTTGTGTGCTATCAATTTTGATCCACCTTGAACACCAGAGGGCGTTGTTGTACAAATTTTTTATAAAACTGCCTTAAACTCACAAACCGCTTATGCGATTAGAATGAAAATTGGTATATAGTAGTTTTCAGGTACGATGTGTTTTTTGACAGTGTCTTCTTTGAACCACCTTGGACACCGGATGGTGCTGTAGTACAAATTTTTTACAAAATCGCATATTTTTAGTTGTTTTAGGTTACATATACAAATCTTTACAATATATAAAATATTTCTTAAATTTAGTAAAATTACAAAAATTTCCGTTATTTTGACATCAAAAACATGAACATATCTTGAAAACTATGAAAAATTTTACTACAGCGATATATTTAATGCAACATCGTTGCTCAAAAATAAGAAAAAAACTATGGCCCTTAGTAATAAAGGAATTCTAAGTCGAATTTATCTTAAACTCGACTTTAACGTTCAATCGGTAGTAATAATAACAAAAAGTCACTTCTAATTTAGAAAACATCTAGTTGTGGCTCGTCGGCTTCTAAGTCAATTTTAAAGTGACATTTGAAATTATTGCTGTGAATATGGACGATGATAGAGTATTTATGGATCTAGAAATAATAAATGATACCAGAAGCACAAGGGCAAAAAAAAACTATAAACGTCGTTAAAACGCTTTGGAATTCTACAATGATGTAGATTTTAAAAAAAACTACAGGTAAGATATAATATGCCAATTAAATAGCCAATTTAAACCAATTCAATCTTTATTAGGTTCGATAAAGAAACTGTGGTTTTCATAAAGGACTTGATCGAAGATGACATCAAACCTACGAGCAACAAAGGATCCTCTATCGCACCACTTGCAATGGTTTGCATAACGCTGAGACATCTTGCTAAGGGTAGGTATCAACTAGACACCGGTAAGCTTTAAGTTTATTTGCGAACTCGCTGAATGCCGAATGCATTTTTTTTTTAGCTGACATACACGGAGTAAGCCAAAAAACGGTCAGCACAGTGGTTACAAAAGTGGTCAACGCCTTGGCTTCAAAACTGCCACAATTTGTAAATTTCCCCGAATCAAGTCAAGACTTGAGGGTGATAAAAAGAGATTTTTACAACAAATTTGGGTTTCCTCAATGTCTCGGTGCTATTGACTGCACTCACATTAAAGTTAAAAACCCCGGTGGAGAGTTTGGAGCACGATTCCGTTGTAGGAAAGGTTTTTATTCCCTTAATGTGCAGATGTTAGTCAATTCTAACTGTGAAATTTTGGATATTGTCGCACGTTGGAGAGGAAGTGCTCACGATTCTAGAATTTACAATTCATCAACGATAAAAACACGGCTTCAAAATATGAATCGCATGGGAGGAGGAATACTCGGTGATGGCGGATACAAGCAGACTAATATAATGATTGACTAATGATTGACTAATAATGATGACACCATTTCGATTTGGTACAACCCTTACCGCTGATGAACAAAAATACCAAAGACATCATATTCTCGCGAGAGGAGTAGTCGATAGGACTTTTGGTCAGCTTAAAAATTGCTTCAGATGCTTCTTTAATGGCTTACATTGTAATTTAAATACTGCAAAAAATTCAGTGGCTGCAATAGCAGTTCTATGGAATATTGCTAAAAAGAGAGGCATATCTTTGTCGGAAGATACAAATGAATTTTGAAAGAACTTTTTGAACCAAAATTATAATAAAAAGCTAAATTTGTTTACTTCCATAGCACCAGAAGAACAAACAAATGGGAACTTCAATAGCACAGAAGAACATAACGATCAAAGAGGAAGACAATTTAGTAGCATGTTTATAGCCACACATTTTAGAAACACTAATTAAATAAATTTTCATAAAAGAAGTCTTGTTTCATTAATAATTTTTTTATTTATTTTAGAACCATTACTTAAAAAAAGTATTACAATTCATTTCATTTTCATTTCTTTATTAAATTCAGTTTCATATCTTTATTTTAATACAAATTCTATTTGTACTTTCTCGTCTTTTAGTTACTTTATTTCACAATAAACAAACACATATGTTTTTATATATATTCAATTATAATTAATTTTTAGTTTGTACATTCACTAATTTTCATTTCTTTATAAAATTCAGTCTCATATCTTTGTTGTTTTAATATTAATTCTATTAGTACTTTCTTGCCTTTTTGTTATTTTATATCACAATAAACAAAACAGCCATTTTTATATATATTCTATTATTATTAATTTTTGATTTGTACTTGCAGCGATTTTCATATTTTTATTAAATCAGTTTGATATTTTTGTTATTTTAATACTTTTACTATTTGTACTTTCTTTTCCTTATTTGATTTAATTCATTTCATTTAATTTAATTCATTTAATATTTACGAACTCCTCAGAGATGTAATCAGTCCACACATCGATATTGTTGACTCTAAAGTCAACAGCACCCAAATGATTTTAAACAAAAATAGCGCTTGGAAGTGCATAAGTGAGAAAATGGAGAGCAGTGGAGTATGTTTGCCAATTGCAAAATAAACTCAACTACACCCATATGATTTGCACTTTCAGTTCTCTTGATTTTCTTTTTTTATTCTAATATTTAATAATTCTAATTTCTCCTGTTTAATTTCTTTTTTCAGCTTAAACAACTCCTTTTCATTCTCGGTTTCCAATCGAATCTGTTCTATCCTAGCTTTCAAAACGTCGTTGGCAGTAATGTCGGATTTTTTGTGGCTATTTTTTCTGGCACCCACACCACCGGTACTACTACCACTAGCCACACATTTTTACGCGGTTTTTTTTTGTAACCGCACCGCCAACACTACTGCCAATATCACGACACTCCCTGCCTGGATCGACTGTTGCACTTACTAGAGAGCCGCTATAGTGAGCATCACTGTCGAACGGAGCGTCGTCGTCTTCAAAATCGATCGGCAACAGTTCCTGAATGGCAAAGTCCAGTTCATCGGGCGGTTGAGACTCCTTTCCGCCTCCAGTTGCACTGACAGCCTTTTTAAAGGAAGAGATGTTTGTGCGCGCTGTGGTCTTCATTCGCATCCACTGCGCCTTCAATTTTGGAATTGGCATACATATTCCACTGCTCTCCATTTCCTCGCTTATGCACTTCCAAGCGCTATTTTTTTTTAAATCATTTGGGTGCTGTTGACTTTAGAGTCAACAATATCGATGTATGGACTGATTACATCTTTGAGGACTTCCTTTTCCTCCCATGTCCAATTCCTATCTCTCTCACGTTTCTACAAATAAAAAGAAGTAAACGAACAATTTCTTAAGGAAACAAAAGAAGCAACTTACTTTTACAGCGGCTTCCATTTGTTTTGCTTGATTTATGCAAAAATTAATAATAAATAAAATCAGCTGTCAAAAGCAAACAGAACAAAGGGTACGTTCAGAGATGAAATTTAAGATCAGTTCACAGTAGAAGCACTGAAGTCGACTTTTGTTAGATTTGTTTTATTACTATGAAACCTAAAAAGTAGCTTAGAATCACCTAACTATATTTGAGTTTAGAAGCGACTTTTTACGTTTCTATTACTAAGGGCCTATGTTTTTTATTTTATTTATTTTTTTATTTATTTATTTATTTTTATTTAGATAATGTTGTACAATAAAACGAAGTCTTTTATAGTACACCAGAGTGGCAACTATTATTTATTTGCATAATAGTTTGATACAATTTTTGATCAACTATTATTAATTTATGTTGGGCAAAGTTAAAAATCTTAATTAGTTAATTAAATTACTAACTTAATAACTAGAGAGTAAAGAAAAATAGAGTAGGAAAGTTATAAGAAAGATTTACAGGTAGATAAATGAAAGCAAAAAAAAAGAAAAAAAAAATATATAACAAACTATAGATTTTGAATACGAAAGAAGTCATAAATTGCACGTTTGAAGCTGGTTCTTAAAGAAATTAAATTTAAATAGCTGGGTAAAGAATTCCAAAGTCTAATGGTGCTTACAAAGAAAAATCTACTGCTGTTCAGGTAGGAGTACCTAGGAACAATTAAATTAATAGACCTAGCTGATTGAAGAAACTGAAGCTTTTCATAGAGGTATTCTGGGCTTTTAGTATAAATTAGCTTATGTAAGAAAATCAGATTTCTTTTTTTTAAATAGTTCATCAGGTCGTAGCCAAGAATACCTTTACTTTTTAACGAGATATGGTCAAACCTATGAAACCCATAAACATACCTAGCAGCGCAGTTGAATGCACCAATAAGTTTATGCTGCGACAGTGAATCAAGTTGACTATACACAACATCTGCAAAAGTAATGTGAGGTAAAATGAGTTGAACAACAAGTCTGCGTCGAGTTTCGAGGGGTATAAAATCAATAGAAGTTCGTAAATAACGTAGTGTCCCATATATTTTTCCTACTGTCTTGTTTATATGGTCTTTACAAGTAAGTTGCGAATTTATTACAAAGCCTAGGTTTTTCACTTTTTTAACAAATTCCAGTTCATCCCGCCCAATAAATAGGGGCGAAATGTCCACAAAGCTTGATTCACTTCTCACAATTGACAATACTTTGGATTTTAGAGGATTAATGCAAAGTAAGTTGTTGTGCGCCCATTTGTTCAAAGAATCTAAGTCAGAATTCAGCCTGTAGTTCAAATCTTCCAAGAGCCAAGTGGGTCGGTAGAGATAAAGTTGTATGTCATCAGCGTATGCATGGACAGTGGCATATTTGCAAACAGAAAAAACATCATTAATGAACATAGAGAAAAGGAGGGGACCTAGGATAGACCCCTGGGGAACTCCAGTATTGATAGTTTTAAGAGAAGAACATACTTTTCCTATTTTTACACATTGCATTATATTTCCTAGGTAATTAGATAATAATTTTGCTGCACTTACACTAAAGTTAAAGTTATTTTTAAGCTTATTGCAGAGCAAATTATAGTTGAAAGAATCAAATGCCTTAGAAACGTCAATAAGGCAGAGAAGAGTTAGGAAGTTCTGATCATAAGATAATCTTATGTCCTCAATAATTTTCAATACAGCAGTAGAGCAACTGTGACCAGACGGAAAGCCAGATTGCAGTGGTGATAACAGTTTGTTAACATGTAGGTGTTCAGATATTTGGTCGAACAATATTCTTTCAAAGACTTTTGCCAATGCAGGTAGAATACTTATGGGCCAGTAGTCTTTAGGCTCAGAGGCGTCTGCAGATTTTGCAATAGGAATTACTGTGGCGGCTTTCCACAGCTCAGGAAAACGAGAAGAAGTCAAACAATGGTTGATAATATGAGTTAGAGGCGCTAATATAAACGTGATTACTAATTTTACAAATTTGATTGGCATTCCATCAATTCCTACTGCATTAGAGCTTACCTCAGTTGATCTCGCCTATTAGTCGGTGTCGGTAGTGTTTTGATTTTTTTTTTGCTTAATAATAAAAGTGCGTGCTATTTGTTTTTGTAAACAAGTTAATATATTTACTGTGTTTTAAATATTGGTTTGTTACACAATATATTTATTACTAACTAACTCTTTAAATATATTGTGTAAACATTAAAATTTCAATTTTAGTATTTATATTCATGTTTAATTGTTCGTTGTTTTTATAAAAAGTTTTTTTTTTTTTTGAACGTTGAAGTGCTTTGCTTGCATGCTAGCTTGCTTGTTGTGTTTCTTTTTTCTCCATTCTTCTTTGTGCGGAGTTTTGATTTTTTTTTTAAGCTTAGTGAGTGTTGTTATTGTTTTTTAATTGTAGCGCTCACTGCTTGGTTATAGTGTTAAATTAAACCCTAAAAGCACATCTTTTGTATATAAATATATCCAATTGCTCAATTCTGTAAAGAATAAACATGGATTATTTTTCTGTATGTCCTATGTTCATCTGTTCTGGCCCATGTGAGCAAATGTTTCATGCGAGATGTGCGGATATTTCCAAATCGTGCTTAGACGATTTAATGTCTGTCCGATCAGGTCTTCGTTGGTACTGTGCTTCGTGCAGGGCCCTTTCCCCAGATGAGCTTTATTCTAAAATAAAGCTTTTTTGAGAAAGTCTTAACTCGTTAAATAACAATTTTAGGGAAATTGTTACATTTTTTAGCGAAGTTAGTGCCGCACCCAGTATCAGCGACTACGATGAATGTTCTTCACCGGAAAACATCTCGCCTTCTTTGTCTCAGACAATCTCTTCCGGGACGGACGCAAACAAACATTCAGTCGAAAGAAGACCGGAATATATCAAAAAAGAAGAGGAAGAATAAAAATAATAAGCGTCGTAAGACGGCCTCAAACCCTCCTCTGGCTAAGCAGCCCTCAGCTATGCCTTCAGTAAACAATAGTTTAAATATGTCTTCACCTCCATCTTATACTCCTCCATTGGCTAATAGTCCTAATTTGATTTCAACTGAGCCCAATAACACAATAATTAATTTAAGGGCAGTGTCGAGGCGTAAGCTCTTATTCATTTCACGTCTTCAGCCCGACACAACAACTGAAAATGTATTGACGTTTGTCAAGCAAAATATATTATTTAGGCAAAAAAATTGGTAACAAGACTTGGAATTGTTTGACAATAGTTTCCAAGTTTTTAGAAGGGATAGGCACACTGACAATATTTCTGCTGTTGGTGGTGGTGTCCTTTTAGCTGTAAGGAATTCCTTTCTCAGTTCCTTAATTGATATTCCCTGCTCTCTAATATTGAACTTTTATGCTTTAATGTGTTA
This sequence comes from Pherbina coryleti, assembly GCA_943735915.1. NCBI lineage: Eukaryota > Metazoa > Arthropoda > Insecta > Diptera > Sciomyzidae > Pherbina > Pherbina coryleti. The sequence goes on from OX030948.1 coordinate 88,192,105, forward strand.
CATTGAAATTCCAATGTATATGTTATTAATGCATATGTTCCCTCAAAGAGCAGTGCTGAAGTCTATACAAGCCTTGCGGATTGCATAGAATATATAGTAAATCCACTTGACGTTAATGACGACATTTTACTGTTGGGCGATTTCAATCTGCCTGACTTAAAATGGCATTCTTCCGACGATGATACATACTTTTGTGCATCAAATTCGAAGACCCGCCAAGAACATATATTTGTTGGCAATATATGTTCTGACTTACAACTAGTTGTATTTATAATAGTCTTGAAAGACTTCTTGACCTGGTCTTAACTACAGACAGTAACAATTTAATTGTTAAGAGGGCCTTCCATGCTCTGACTATTGTAGATGAATACCATCCACCATTGAGCATTTGGTATAAATCGGACAGAGAGAGCATGGTAAATTCGAGTTCAATCGATAAGGTTTATGAGTTCAGCTTTAAAAAAGCTGACTTTTTGAAGCTGAATTATTTACTTGATTGCAATATGAATTATATTTTAGAATACATTAATGGACATAACCTTGAGGAATCCATTAATTTTTTTAATTTGGAGCTCTTTGCTATGATTTCTCAGTCTGTGCCGTATAGCCTAAAATTTGCGAAAAACTCAGTATATCCTTGGTACACAAGGGAATTAAAACGCTTCGCAACTATAGGAACAGAGCCTGGAAGAAATATGTCTGTAGCTTGGACTCAAATGACCTGGAAACCTACAAACGTTTGTTTCTGGAATTTGAAAATCAGTCAGCAACATTATATCACGAGTATTTAGATAATATTAAGCTGAGAATATTGTCTGATCCAAAGAGATTCTGGGGATTCATTAATACTTAGAAGAAATCTGAAGGGTTTCCTGTATCTTTTAAGACCCAAAATGGATTTACAGACGATCCTGTCATAATAAGTGGCCTATTTGCCAATCTTTTTAAGGAATCATTTTGTTCAGATTCTTTTCATCCAGATATGGAGTATTTTGAATATATGAATTCTACACCCAGAGTATCTTTGGACTCTTTATCATTTGCCTCAGAGGATATTTTAAAATATATTGATTCGATCGATGAAGATTTTAGCGCTGGACCCGATGGGATTCCTGCCGCAGTGTTAACTCAATGCGGTTCAATTTTGTGTCAACCACTTTCTCTGTTATTTAATAAATTTATAAACGAAAGTTATTTTCCACTGTTTTGGAAAAAATCATTTATCAGTCCTATTTATAAGAAAGGTTGCAGGAATGATGTTAATAACTACAGGCCCATCGCTAAACTGTCATTGATTCCGAAATTTTTTGAGCGAATCGTGTATGATCGGGTAAAAACTCACTACCGTGAAGTCATAACAACTCGTCAGCATGGTTTTGTTAATGGCAGATCTACGGTATCTAATCTACTCGATTTTACAACGTTCTGTGTAAACACCATTGAATCTGGGTGCCAGGTCGACTGCATCTACACTGATTTCAGCAAAGCATTTGATAAGTTACCACACAATTTAATTCTATTTAAACTTAAATCTATTGGATTTCCACAATATTTTGTTAACTGGGTAAAATCGTATTTGACAGAGCGATCTTATCATATACGATTCCGAGGGGGTTTGTCTACTGAGTTTATTGCGTTATCAGGTGTTCTTCAAGGAAGTCACCTTGGTCCACTTCTGTTTATTTTAGCCATTAATGATGTGACCCATATCATTGAAAACTGCTTATTTATGCGGATGATATGAAGATATACAGAAAAATAAATTCTCAAGACAATTCAGCCCTACTCCAGTCCGATCTGAAATCTTTTGAAGTTTGGTGTTCTAAAAATAATATGTTTCTTAATCCAGATTTATGCCAAACTATGACCTTTTCGCGAAAAAGGAATAATTTTGTTTTTGATTATAAAATAAAAGATACTGCTTTATGCCGTGTGGATGTCGTTAAAGATCTGGGAATATGTATGGATTCTAAGCTATCCTTTAACATTCATATTGATAACATTTGTAAAACAGCATCTTCTATGCTTGGATTTATTAAACACTGGGCCAAAGAATTCAATAGCATGATTACGACTACAACGTTGTATTATGCAATAGTGCGTCCTCACTTGGAGTACGCAAGTCAAGTTTGGTCTCCAAGTTACAATGTGCATGTTGATCGAATAGAGAGAATCCAAAAATGCTTTGTTCGGTGGGCTTAAGTGGATTTGACATTTTAAACCTTCCTCCTTATGAGGATCGCTTAAAACTTTTAAAAATGCAATCATTGAGTGAGCGAAGGAAGTCTGCAGATATCGTCTATTTGCACCAACTCATCACCGGTGTATTCGATTCTCCAGAACTTCTTTCTCTAACAATTTAATTTACTTACCATTTAGTAGAACAAATTATATGTTAACTGCTCCTTTAAACCGTATGAGTAAATTAGTTAACGATTGTAGCTTTTTTGATGTTAACTTGTCTAAAGGTCAACTGAAGATTAGATTAAAAACTATTGTTTAATTGCATGGTTAGTCGTGTCGTCTTGTGTTGTCCTTGAGCCCAACCATATTTTGGTGGGTAAATTTTTCTCACATTGACTTATTTCGAGCCACTAGTATCATTATCGTTGAATTATTTCAAAGATTTTTGGACTGTGACTTTTAATGCGTTAATGATGAGAATGTGCGAAAAAGCTGTAGTAGCTAAACTCGATTGTTATTGCATGAAATACCTTCAGTATTCATTTAGCTACATAATCTTCGTTGCCATTTGAAAATTCAAAAGGGCGAAAAAGAAAGTTATTTTCATGTTCAGATACTTCTGTATTACTATCTATATTGTTAACAATAGGCAAACCAGATTCAAGAAAGAAGTCATTAATCACAGCCGGATCATATATGCAGTCACTAGGCTCTTTGCTAATTACTCTAAACTTTTTCATATTTTGCCATAACTTTTTGGAGCTTAAGTTAGGATTTAGTTGAGTGTGGAAGAATTTATTTTTTTCCTGTCTTAGCATATAAGTCGCTGCATTACGAGCACTTCGATAGTTTTCCCAGTTTACACTTGTTCGGTTACCTTTCCATTTCGAAAAGAGTTTATTTCGGGTCTTAATAAGCAGATTAACGCGATTGGTAAACCAAGGACACGTATTATTGGAGACATGAATCGAACGTAGAGTAAAAGCAACATCTAAATTACACATAAACACTTTAAGTTTTTCGTCTACTGATTCATGGAACCAACAGTCGTTCCAGCACATGCTACATAAATCATCAAATAAGGCATTGAAATCTATAGATCTATAGTCATAATAAGAAAAACTAGTTTGAGAAGTTCTATCAAGGCAGATATTTAGGCAACAAAAAATTAAGTCATGATCGGATAGAAATGACATTTGATCAAATTTAAACAGTAGGGACGAGTCTGAGACTAAAAATGGATTGCTGAATATGATTCCGTTGTCAGATTTTAAAAATCATGTAATTTTTAAAAAAGAGTTACCGCCTAAATTTTGTATTTTTACGAATTCGTTGCTGGGGCGAACACTTGGAAAAAATCTGTTGCTGAATATGATTCCGTTGTCAGAATTTCAAAATCATGTCATATTTTACAATAGAGTTGCCTTTATTTTTACCCTAATTTTGAATTCTTAAGAATTACGAAGATATCACGAAAAATTAAAAAGAACAAACCCTTCGGGACTTCCAAAAATATTTTTTTTTTAAATAGTTCACTGGGATAATCGATTCTTCAGAAGAGTTTAATGAAGTTTTTTTTTGCGAACTTTTATTTTATGACCATAGAATGATACATTAGGATGGTAGAAAAAGAGATCTGGTGGTTAAGTACTAGAACGGTAAAATATACATTCGGTAAAAACGTTTTTGTCGAAATTGTCTTTTAAAAATGTTTTAGATTAGGTGGTGATCGGCGTACTTTTCTTTTTTTGCCTGTAAGGTGTTACGGTATATAGGTGACCCTTTATTTTAACTAAGATTGTAAAACTTGGAATATAAGTCAAAAGATTTAATCACCCTTGTCATCATAGTTGAAAACGACAAAAAAGATACAGTAGTTTCGACTATGTCGTAACACAAGACGTAGAATTATTCAATTCGCTTTTGATGACACCTTTTTTAAAAAATATTTAGCAAAATATTTATTCCATACACCTGAGCATATGACCTTTAAGAGAGTGCCGGAGAGGGTTAATATGTATTACCGAACTCCATTACTTTTGTAAAAGGAACATTTTTGCCTTTGACACCTTTTCCCTCCGACCACTCCTTAGAGGGGCTCTCATACAAATTTTATGATTTTTGTGCCGGAAAGGGTTAATATGTATCACCGACCCCCATTACTTTTGCAAAAGGAGCATTTTTGCCTTTGACACCTATTCCTTCCGACCACTCCTTAGGGGGCTCCTATACAAATTTTATGGTTTTTGTATATTTATTCCATACACCTGAGCATATGACTTTTAAGAGAGTGCCGGAAAGGGTTAATATATATCATCGACCCTCATTACTTTTGCAAAAGGAACATTTTTGCATTTGACACCTATTCCCTCCGACCACTCCTTAGGGGGGCTCCCGTACAACTTTTATGGTTTTTGTATATTTATGCCATACACCTGCGCATATGACCTTTAAGAGAGTGCCGGAGAGGGTTAATATGTATCACCGACCCCCATTATTTTTGCAAAAGAAACATTTTTGCCTTTGACACCTATTCCCTCCGACCACTCCTTAGGGGGGCTCCCATACAAATTTTATGGTTTTTGTTTATTTATTCCATACACCTAAGCATATGTACTTTAAAAGAGTGACGGAAAGAGTTAATATGTATTACCATTCCCCATTCATTTGCAAAAGGAACATTTTTGCGTTTGACACATTATTCCCTCCTACCACTCCTTAGGGGGGCTCCCATACAAATTTTATGGTTTTTGTATATTTATGCCATACACTGAGCATATGACCTTTAAAAGAGTGGCGGAAAGGGTTAATATGTATCACCGTTCCCCATTCCTTTTGCAAAAGGAACATTTTTGTCTTTGACACCTATTCCCTCCGACCACTCCTTAGGGGGGCTCCCATACAAATTTTATGATTTTGTTTATTTATTCCATACACCTAAGCATATGACCTTTAACAGAGTGCCGGAAAGGGTAAATATGTATTACCGTTCCCCATTACTTTTACAAAAGGAGCATTTTTTCCTTTGACACCTATTCCCTCCGACCACTCCTTAGGGGGGCTCCCATACAAATTTTATGGTTTTTGTTTATTTATTCCATACACCTGAACATATGACCTTTAAGAGAGTGCCGGAGAGGGTAAAAATATATCACCGACCCCAATTATTTTTGCAAAAAGAACATTTTTGCCTTTGACACCTATTAACCCTCCTTAGGGTGGCCCCCATACAAATTTTATTGTGTGTGTGCCGGAAAGGATTAATATGTATCTCCGACCCTCATTACTTTTGCAAAAGAAACATTTTTGTTCTTGACACCTATTCCCTCCGACCACTCCTTAGGGGGGCTCCTATACAAATTTGGTGGTTTTTGTATATTTATGCCATACACCTTAGCATATGACCTTTAAGAGAGTGCCGGAGAGGATTAATATATATGACTAACCCCCATTACTTTTGCAAAAGGAACATTTTTGCGTTTGACACCTATTCCCTCCGACCACTCCTTAGGGGGGCTCCCATACAATTTTATGGTTTTTGTATATTTATGCCATACACCTGAGCATATGACCTGTAAGAGAGTGGCGCAGAGGGTTAATATGCATCACCGACCCCCATTATTTTTGCAAAAGGAACATTTTTGCCTTTGACACCTATTCCCTCCGACCACTCCTTAGGGGGGCTCCCATACAAATTTTATGGTTTTTGTTTATTTATTCCATGCACCTGAGCATATGAAATTTAAGAGAGTGCCGGAGAATGTAAATATGTATCACCAACCCCATTACTTTTGCAAAAGGAACATTTTTGCCTTTGACACCTATTCCCTCCTACCACTCCTTAGGGGGGCTCCCATACAAATTTTATGGTTTTTGTTTATTTATTCCATACACCTAAGCATATGACCTTTAAAAGAGTGCCGGAAAGGGTAAATATGTATGACTGACCCCCATTATTTTTGCAAAAGGAACATTTTTGCCTTTGACACCTATTCCCTCCGACCACTCCTTAGGGGGGCTCCCATACAAATTTTATGGTTTTTGTTTATTTATTCCATACACCTGAGCATATGAAATTTAAGAGAGTGCCGGAGAATGTAAATATGTATCACCAACCCCATTACTTTTGCAAAACGAACATTTTTGCCTTTGACACCTATTCCCTCCTACCACTCCTTAGGGGGGCTCCCATACAAATTTTATGGTTTTTGTTTATTTATTCCATACACCTAAGCATATGACCTTTAAAAGAGTGCCGGAAAGGGTTAATATGTATGACCGTTCCCCATTACTTTTACAAAAGGAACATTTTTGCCTTTGACACCTATTCCCTCCTACCACTCCTTAGGGGGGCTCCCATACAAATTTTATGATTTTGTTTATTTATTCCATACACCTAAGCATATGACCTTTAAAAGAGTGCCGGAAAGGGTAAATATGTATCACCGACCCCCATTATTTTTGCAAAAGGAACATTTTTGCCTTTGACACCTATTCCCTCCGACCACTCCTTAGGGGGGCTCCCATACAAATTTTATGGTTTTTGTTTATTTATTCCATACACCTGAGCATATGAAATTTAAGAGAGTGCCGGAGAATGTAAATATGTATCACCAACCCCATTACTTTTGCAAAAGGAACATTTTTGCCTTTGACACCTATTCCCTCCGACCACTCCTTAGGGTGGCTCCCATACAAATTTTATTGTGTGTGTGCCGTAAAGGATTAATATGTATGTATCTCCGACTCTCATTACTTTTGCAAAAGAAACATTTTTGTTCTTGACACCTATTCCCTCAGACCACTCCTTAGGGGGGCTCCTATACAAATTTTGTGGTTTTTGTATATTTATGCCATACACCTTAGCATATGACCTTTAAGAGAGTGCCGGAGAGGATTAATATGTATGACTAACCCCCATTACTTTTGCAGAAGGAACATTTTTGCGTTTGACACCTATTCCCTCCGACCACTCCTTAGGGGGGCTCCCATACAATTTTATGGTTTTTGTATATTTATGCCATACACCTGAGCATATGACCTTTAAGAGAGTGCCGGAGAGGGTTAATTGTAATATTTGGCACATGTATTAGTGACAGTTAAAGAAGTGTACAGTGAAAAAATCAGCTAGTTGGATCGATATATAGGGGAGTTATATCGTTTTATATGTCCGTCTGTCGAAATATTGTCCAACCAATTTTTTTCTTTTTTTAATATTTATTAAATCATATTATCAAATTCACTTCTGTACTCAAATACTTTAAATAACTTAAACAATATTCTCTGAAAGGTTTATATATAACATCTATCCAGACGGTTCATCAATACTTATTCAAACTGTAAAGAAAGATAAGGTAAAATTTAAAAAAGTGTTTATGTTAACATTTGTAAATAAACTCTTACGTCTAAATATTCTAACGTTTCTTCGGCATCTAGTTCGATATGCAAATGAGGTATAAAGTCTTCATCTTCAGAATCTGAAGAATTTTCTTCTACTGCAGTACTTGGTGTAGGACATTGACTCTCAGGAATATTAGGAATCTTTAAAAGGTATAAAACTTCTCTTGGAAGAGGAAGTCGTTTCTGGGCCGAAGCGCGGTTTGTTAAACAAATGCTGGACAAAATAGGGTCGGAAGAGTCCATTGCTCTGTTGAAAACATCCATTAAATTATGCTCTCTGGAATCCTTTCTAGCATGCTCAATGCGGTCCTTTTTGTAGAGTTTGTTCCTCGCTTCAGATGTATTTTCTCCTGCACAACCGAGAGGTACGACTGAAGCTTGTAAAATTTGTGAAGAATGTACGAGAATTTTATGTACAGTCGCGGACATTGGGTACAAATCGTATATTTTAAAATATATTTCAGCAGTCGCATTACAAAAATCTTTCAACTTTTCGGGATTTATTTCATATTCACAGGAAATTACAATAAGAATAATACGCAAGTGCTTTATAAGGTCAACGTCAATGTGTGTTATATTCGCAAACTCTTCAGGATTTGAAAATTCTCTCCTTGCGGTATTGCCATCGTTTGTCGATCCACTACCATTAGATTTTGGCTTATGAACATGAAGACCCATTTTTTCCCAAAATTGTTTTTGAATTTCAGCTTTTCTTTTTTTCATTATAATTTTTTCTTCAGCATTTCTAATTTGACATTTTTTGAGCTGAAGTCTATAAGAAATATTTAGAATAAATTCAAAGCATCGAATCCAGGCATGTAATGGACTTATGCCAAATTTTAATGTATTATACTTTGGGAGATAAAGCGATGAATTAAAATCTTTAATTAACAAAAACTGCTTAGGATTTCCACCGCAAATTGGACAAGACTGAGAAGACTTTGTTCCCGTAAATACGTTTAAAACTTTGCCATCAATTAATGTCATAATAAGTTCATATTTTACTGAAATTATTCTACCGTTTCCAAAAACATATTCTAAGTTAGTAAGTTTTAATATTTGCTGATCCAGATTGTGTTTTTCTTTTAGAATATGTTCCCTTGTTTCCTTCACAAATTCAATCTTAAGTGGTCGACAAAACCGAACTGATTGAGGAGTACGATTGATCCAAATAATTGCATTATCCAACGTGATTATTTTTAGGGGTATAACTGACGTTACAAAGAGCGAATTATCAGAACCTCCGGCAGATTCGCCGGTAAATATTTGCTTAAATGAATTTTGTCCTGTGGAACCGTCGAAACCATAGCTTAGAATGACCGTAACTTCATTGACTTCAACCATGCGATTTAAAAACTCTTCCTGATAAGATAAAATCCTTTTTGCCGTATGGTTAAGTAAGCTTTGTAGAGGAACGTCGGCTTTTGATTGTGTTACCATAAGACCTTCAGGCCGGCATTGTATCTTATACTCCAACACTTTTTCGTAGCTAGGATAAATGTTACAGTTTCGTGACTTGTTCAAGTCTCTCATATTAATATATTGTTGTTTTGCAAAATTATTTTCCAATAAAAAAACCAATGCTTCTGCAGGGGTAAGTGGAGTTGGTTTTTTATCAGCAGAAACTATTAGTTTTCTCACTTCTTTAGCTTTTGATGGAGAACTAGCTGTATGCTTCAAGACAAAATTTAAATCGTGTTCTTTCGCAGCATGGGCTGACATTGAAGCAGCATGAAGCAATAATTTGGAATCATTTTCCTGTGTTGATAATACTTTGGAAGCGAGTTGTCGTTGTAGACGCTCACTTCCATCGCTGTATTTGAGATGATCACGACCCTTTTTGCGTTCACAATTATTTTTCGACAGTTTAAAAAAAGTTGTACGAGACAACCACAAGCTTTCCTTTTTCTTAAATCGGTCGAAACATCTTTTGTTTTTGATCCATTTTTGTTTAATTTTAGCACAAATGTTATCTATTTTCTTCTTGACAAATGTTCTGCAGTCTTCATCACCACTTCCATTAATTTCGCAGATATCCAATTAAAAACGCGTCTTGCATTGTGGTTATTTTCTAACCAAAAACTTACAATATCGGAATTGTTGATTTTGATGGTGCCTAAAATGAGTTATATTATGAGTTGGGGTTAATTGGGGCAAAAGATTTTTTCACGATATGAAAGTTCACATCTGGACATATCTACAGATACAAATAACTTTGCGAATGAACTCGAATGAAGACGGTTCTATTCCAAGAAACACAGACGCCACCATCAAAACGTCACTGCAAACACGACATACTTTAACGCAGATTTTCATCAAACACAACACTTTTATTTTGAAAATAATTCCAACATATTGTTATACATACCTTGAGAAGTAATTTCCATTTTTTAGATATTTGTTATTATATCAACTATTATTAAAAAAACGTTTCTAATTCACTATTTTGAAGAAAATCAAGAGAAAACGAAGATGAAAAAATAACAGTTATTTTGACAGTTTCGTTATAAAAACAGAGATGCCACCTGGTCATAATTTTTTCGTTTTCGGGTATTCTAAATAGTTTCCTACAAAGTGCAATTCTTAGTTTTAACGAAAACATAACTTTAAAAATGGACTTTCTGCCGCTGAAACCGGTCATTTCAACCAATGTGAACATTTTTGCCTTTGACACCTATTCCCTCCGACCACTCCTTAGGGGGGCTCCTATACAAATTTTGTGGTTTTGTATATTTATGCCATACACCTTAGCATATGACCTTTAAGAGAGTGCCGGAGAGGATTAATATGTATGACTAACCCCGATTACTTTTGCAAAAGGAACATTTTTGCCTTTGACACCTATTCCCTCCGACCACTCCTTAGGGGGGCTCCCATACAATTTTATGGTTTTTGTATATTTATGCCATACACCTGAGCATATGACCTTTAAAACAGTGCCGGAGAGGGTTAATATGCATCACCGACCCCCATTATTTTTGCAAAAGGAACATTTTTGCCTTTGACACCTATTCCCTCCGACCACTCCTTAGGGGGGCTCCCATAAAAATTTTATTGTGTTTGTGCCGGAAAGGGTTAATATGTATCACCGACCGCTCATTACTTATGCAAAAGGAACATTTTTGCCTTTGACACCTATTTCCTACGACCACTCCTTAGGGGGGCGCCTATACAAATTTTATGGTTTTTGTTTATTTATTCCATACACCTAAGCATATGACCTTTAAAAGAGTGGCGGAGAGGGTTAATATGTATGACCAACCCCCATTACTTTTGCAAAAGGAAAATTTTTTTTTACACCTATTCCCTCCGACCACTCCTTAGGGGGCTCCCATACAAATTTTATGGTTTTGTCGATAAAACCGGAAACTGTGGATAAATAGGTAGCAAGTTTAAGCAAACAAGCACATCAAATGTTGGCTTTATATTTCATGTAATTGTGTAAAATTTATATAAGTTTGAGAGTTCTAACATGAAGTTTTTTCGCATTGAGGATCAAGCAGACCAACAAGTGCTAACATCAACATTGTACGATCAGTACTTTAGGCCCACCAAAGGCTCAAAAAGTTATATAAATACCGACACCTGATCACTATCAACCACCCTACTTACCTCCGAGAATGACGTATTCTACATCAAAAAATGTCAAGCAAACTTGGCTCACAATCTTTGGCATAACGAGTTGGAGTGTCAAAGTTAGCTACATTTAAACCACACATCGTAGCCAAATCATGAAAGTTATCAAGAGCAGAGTCATTTCGTAACAAGTCCACATTAAAATCACCACAAACAATATAAAGATCATACTCAATTATCTTATTAGTAAGATCAGAAAAGTATGGTTCTTAACTATGACAACGATTAGGATTATAAACACAAGAGAATAATACCTTGATATTATTATCAGATATTTCAACATTAAGAAATTCAACATCAGTACTCTTACTAACAAGTTTAACATTTAGACTATACCTACAATAAACAGCCACACCACCACCCCTTTTTCCATGTCTGTGATTACGAAAAAGTTTAAACCCATTAAAGTTATATAGAGAATCAGAAATGTCGCTCCTAAACCAAGTCTCCGAAATACACACAATATCAACAGGAGAGTTCTCAAAAATATGTTTTGCATGGTCAAGCTTCAGTCCATTCAGACTCCTCGCATTAAAGTGTACTACATTTAATCGACTATACTGTTTACATAGCACATGAATTAAAGCTTTGTAGTTATCAACAGCACCATAAGACGATACATCAAAATTGGTCAACACTAAATAAGTCAGAAACAGCTTAAAACATTAAAGAAGATAAAGTGATAAGATGAAAAGAGAAGAGATAAGAAAAGAGACACAAGTAAGTCGAGAGATGAGAGAGATTTGCTACGCAGAATATAATAAAAATAAAACTTAAGTAAAATAAATTATAAATATAAATTATATAAAAAAAAACATCAGAAAATAGGTACAAGTAAGTCGAGAGATGAGAGAGTAGTACTAAACAAAACATCGTTTTAAGAAAAACGAAATTTACATATAATAATTTAATTAACTATAAGGTACACATTTAATAACTTATCAGTTTAATTTATGAGTTCAGGTTCGATGGTCCAGCGACGCAATCTACACTCTCCTTGTCGTGAACCAATTTCGCATCGCTATCACGGCATGATCTCACGAACACACGCCCACGCAATGAAAACACAGCAACCAACCGGTTTTCGTGCCTTAGTTGGTTAGCACAGAGCATAATTGTTCGATAAGCTTTAGTCAAGCTCTCATGAACATAAAAGCTAGTACCTCCGCTATCAGAAATTTAATTTTGTGACTTTCGATTCAAATATCTCCGCTGATTTTTTATACATTTTCTTAAATTTTTTTTTTTTTACTTAAAGCTTCATCAGAGTACTATGAAATTCTTATTGCAAAAATACCGTTAGTTGATTATATATATTTTAAATATTTTTTTCAAAAAAGGTCTGAAATTTTGGATTTTTCCTCAAAAACAGGCTCGAAATTTGTTTTTGTTGTAAAAATAATTTAAATTCAAATTCGAAAATTTTCAACTCTATTTAAAAGTTATAACATTTATAAGCAAAAGTTATTTAAATTTTAGGAAAAAATTTAAAACCATTTTTGTGATTAAAAAAACGGCCTACCCCTTGATTTTTATCGAATAAAATTTTTTTTCCAATATTATGTTTTTATATTTTTGAAAAAATATACAAGCTAAAAAATCAATTCTTAAGAAAAAATTATCTTAGTCTCTCTTACCAATCAAAAGTTATAGCCAATAATCTTTATCCAAAACACATATTTAAAAAGCAAAACGCTGTCTGTGTGATGGCTGGAAACTTCAAAATTACTGAGCCGATAGATCTGAAATTTCGATAGCACATTTTCGAAAAATGCCATTTTCGTCGATTTGGCTACATTTTGATAATTTAGTCTGTATGCTCACTGTCGGCAACTGTACTAAAACTGGGTTATGTCCATCTACTAGAAAACAATTAAAATTTGTATTATCGAATAGCTTTCAAAGTAAAAGTAGTAGGATTTACATACAAACTCAAAATGGACTTACTATTTGGTGATCTCCTGCTACTGTGAAAACTGTAACGGGCAGTGGAAAAGTTTTGAATATACCTATTATGTTCCCATATAGGCTAGTATAATATATAATATATAAAATATTTTATAAAGACTCATTACTTACATCGAATACCATCAAGAAAACTTGTCTGAAGAAAAGACTATCAGAAAGAGACAATTGAATGAGAGTGATTCTTTCCAAGGTAGCTCCATATACAACCTCTTATCCCCTAAACTATTAATTAAAAAAAAAAATCACAAATTGTGACTGAAGTATTGGCCTTCTATATAAGTATCAATTTAAAGTCATATGCTTATCTTGAAAATTCTGAAAAAATTACACCTTGCTAAATATAAGCACGTGACGCGAAAAAAAATTCAGAAAATTCGCAAACTGGATTGGCGCCGTTAAAAAATATGAATTTGAAGTATAAAATGGATGCTTCAAATCGAGTTTCCTATTCGAATTGAAGTCCTACAAAAACTTTTGACCATAACATAAGATGTAAAATCATCCGCTGAACCCAAATATGCCATCAGATTTTTAAAAGAAATTCGTCCTTGACCCAAAATTAAGAATTTCCTCAGTTTTTCTTTCGATTTTGAAATACAAGCTTTGCCCTCGCCAAGGTCGCTGCAACTTTCTTAAATTTAAATGCTGCAGGATTTTTAGCCATTTTATGAAGTTTATGAAAAATATAAAAATTATCCAAATCGGATAATTTTTATGGCAGATAAACGATTTTTTTTGTTAAGCTGACGCTATGTTTTCACTACGTTGGAAATACGTTGTTAGAAACCCGTCCGAAAACGGTCATACATTTTGGACTGTTAATCGAGAATTGTTTCAATCTAATTATGTATCTATTGAGGTAATTTAGCAAGCAGTTCAAGATACTTGTATACAATAAAAAAATATCAAATACCTTATATTTAATTGGTGAGTTTTATATTATGATGACGTGCTGAGGAAATGATCAGCAAAATTACTGTCGTGAACGATTGTGCTGAAAGGGCAATAAATAACACAGTTCAATATAAATGTAACCAACTTAGAATCCGAATAACAGTTGACTTTGCAGATGGTAGAGGAACACCAAAAACTTTATCCATATAACAAAACAAAGACCGACATCATTTAAAATTTTCAGAAAACAAAGTGATTGAACAAACCTTAAAAGTCGGCTCCACAAGAAAAATTATATCCCTTTACTTCAGATTAACTTCACTATGTTTTCTGCATATTTGCAATGATGTCTGACGATGACGACGAACAAATTTATGTTTTTAAAGTTATTCTAAATATGCATACACAAAAAAGGGAAAAAAATTTTAACAAGTGTTTTCCCAAAAGTCAGCTCAACAAAAAAATAGTTTTTCTGCCATAAAAATTATCCGATTTGGATAATTTAATTTTTCATAAACTTCATAAAAATACCAACAATCCTGCAGCATTTAAATTTTGGCGAGGGTAAAGCTTCTATTTCAAAAAAAAAAAAAAAAAAATTAGGAAATTCTTAATAGAGTAGGCTAATTTTGGGTCAAGGACTTACTTACTTATCTGGCACTTACAACCGAAGGTCGGTTTTGGCCGCGTATAAGAAATTATAGGGTTTAGGACTAACTTCTTTAACAATCTGATGGCACATTCGTGTATATTTTATGATCAAAAGTTTTTGTAGGACTTAAATTTAAATAGGAAACTCGATTTGAAATATACATTTTATAAATTTTTCAAATTCTTGCTTTTTAGCGGCTCCAAGTTTTTAGCGGCGCCAATTCAGTTTGCGAATTTTCTGAAATTTTTTCACGTCACGTGTTTACATTACATCCAGGATTCATACATACATCGAAAA
This sequence comes from Pherbina coryleti, assembly GCA_943735915.1. NCBI lineage: Eukaryota > Metazoa > Arthropoda > Insecta > Diptera > Sciomyzidae > Pherbina > Pherbina coryleti. The sequence goes on from OX030948.1 coordinate 88,207,136, forward strand.
GGGTCGTGAAGGGCATAATTGGAAGTGCACTGAACAAACTTAAAAAGCTGGAAATGTCTGGCTTCTCTCCTAGGGACGCTAAAGTTTAGAGATGAGAGAAAGTATTGATAGCCAATATCGCCACAAAGTAATGTATATGTATAAAAAAGTGACATTAAGCATAATACTTATGCTTCTTAAGGAAGACGGGGAAATAATCCTAAGGCGGGTTTCATATGGGGGAAGAATAATATTGGGGTCCCAACGTTGATGTCGTAAGGCAAAAAGTAAAAACTGTTTTTGAACCGATTTTAATTCGTCGACGTGGGCATTGTATTGAGGGTTCCATATTACGGATGCATATTCAAGAATTGGTCTAACAAGAGAGGTATAAAATATTTAAGTAGTGAAAGGATCGTTGAATTCTTTAGCCCATCTTCAAATGAAACCAAGGACACCTCTAGCCTTATTTACCACCCAATTAACTTGAAGATTGAAACGATTATTTGAATCCATAATTAAACCAAGATCAAGAAAACTATACAATTTCTAAGTTAGTGTTATTTATAGTGTAATTCATACTGTTAGGAATTCTACGTGAAAATGTCATTTGCTTAAATTTCCTGAAGTTTAAGCTTAAAATGTTAAGCACTAGTCTATTTAAATGCAGCTCGGGATTTCGTCAGGACCAGACGTAAAAGATGATTTAACTTGTCGAAGGTAATGCATAACTATATTAGAAACAATTACGGGGGTTTCAAAAGAGTTTACTGGTGGTAGATAAGGATACTCAAGACTCATGCTCAATGGTAAATCGGAGTAAGTTGTTTTAAAGAAGTTTGAAAACATATTGGAAAATTCACTGCCGCAAGATGATTCTTCCTGATTGAATTTCATAAGAGGTGGAAAGCTGGAGGTTTTGAGTTGACAAAAGTATAGAAAAGTTTCGGATTATCTTTAAATTGAGTTTTTATTTTTGCTATATAAGCAAAGTAACATTGTTTATTTAAAAGTTGATATATGTAACGACAAGAGGAATAGCATGCGAAGTCTAAATTAGAGCTTAATTTTTTATATATCTTAAATAAACGATTTTTTAATATTTTAAAGACTTCAGCTCGTTAGTTAACCAAGGTGGATTTAAGGGCTTGGAATTATTATTATTATTTTTTTTTTTTTTAATGACAACAGGAAGCATTGTGGCGGCCGTGGCGTAGTGGGTAGAGTGTGTGACCCATACGTCAGAGAACCCTGGTTCAATTCCATCTGACACAGAAAATTTATTCAATTGAATTAATTTTTCTGTTCAGCCGTCACCTCTCTGCAGACAATGGCAAACATCAGATAGTAAATAACGCCATGTAAAGCTTCTTGAGAACATGCACATTAGCCGTTCGGAGTCGGCATAAAACTAGTAGGTCCAGTTCTTGATCAATTGTGCTCAAACATTTAATAACACGCACAATACAATTTGATCATAAGAAGTTCGGTCAAAGTCCTTTCAAGGCCTGAAATTACCAGTTTAGAAGAATCTTTGCAAGGTATCATTGAAAAACTGTACTCAAGAATCGACATGATTAAAAGAGTACAATGATCTATTAGTTAAAATTGGTGACCAGTCAATCTGCGAAAATAGGGCATTATATTTAACATAGTTTGTTTTTTTAAAGTTAAATATTTTTTGTTTCGCGTATCAGGAGCTACTTTATTTTCATTTTCGTTGGGAAGTAGTACCGTTATTTCAAGAGTTGGATGATAATCGTCTTCCGGAAGAGTTACCGGGTTTATATAACGGAGATTTACAGAAGTACATCTGTCTACAAATACAAGGTCTAGAGATCTAGAATATTATTGACCTGTTGAAGACACAGATCAGACAACTTATCTAAAAAATCATTTGTCCAATCAGAAGCAGAAATAGGAGTAAGATATGAGGAATCATCGAAAAAAACTCCAGGACATGAATGGTAAGTTAAAATCACCTAATACAATGAGAACATCCATATTTTTTAGCATATTATGGACATTTTTGATGGCATTAATATGATTTAAGTAAATTGTAAAATCACTTTTAGGTGGAATGTAAAAGCAAGTAAGATAAATAGTATTATTATTTAGTTTAAGTGTAATACAAATAAACTCCAAGTCATTAGCGCCAGGAATTGTTAATTCACCAGATGAGAGTGAGTTATGGACAGCTTTCAGATCACCACCTATCACCAGATATCAGAACACCGATCTTATTATAGCGGTCTTTATGGAAAATTTGGTACTTATTGCACATTATTTCAGAATTTAAGACGTTAGCTCTCATTTAGCTGGTACTTGTGATTTTTTAATCGTTTTTTGTATGATATTGAAGACTATTAGAAGGACGAGGCAATTGTACAACATTTGCCATACGCGGTTTGTTTTTAAATTCAAATTCATGAACAATTGGATTTATGGGGCCAAAAGTTTACATCCACAAGAGTATTTAATAAATTTTCCGGGACAGTCAGTCTGAAAGAAGTAGTCAGTCTCGTATTTAAATATTTGAATTTTTGGATCGAAAGAGGTAAACAACTATTTCATTTTTGTTAAAACCCACGATGAAAATAAAAAAAAGAGCTGATCCGATCGGATGTTTAAGGACAAATAATTAATTGGTATATAGGTATAATAATTATAGGTATATAATTGTATAATAATGCATAAGTAAACCGGATAATCCGCTGTTTGTAACATGTAGCTAAATCAGTAAATACACTCAGCCACAGTGGGATAAATAGCATAATGTTTGTTAAATATATTTAACACTCCCACTTTTATGAAACATTTACTTTTCATTTCAAAATTTAATTAATTTTTAATTTAATTAAAAAACTTTTAAATTTCTCATCATTATCAAAAACAAAAACTTCAAAATTTAATCCAACTCAAAAGGTTTTAAATTTCTCATTTCATCATAATATGTAAAAATTGATAAATTAAGTAATAATTATCAAAAACAAAAACTTTAGTTTATATATGCAATCAACATATTTTTAAATTTTAATAAATTTTTCTTTACTCAGTGGCTTAGTGAAAATATCCGCAATTTGCATATTTGAGGGAACACAATTAAGATCAAAAATGGTTTGTCCCTATTTTTCATGAATAAATTTGTATTTTACGTCTATGTGCTTTGTTCTCTGATGAAACTCGGGATTTTTCACTAAGCGTATGGCTCCTTGATTGTCCATGTTCAACAAAATTTTCAGCTTTTGATTAGATAGCAAATCAGTTAACAATTGCTGAATCCTAATAAGCTCCTTTACTGTATGACAACCAGCCACAAACTCGGATTCAGTAGTCGACAGTGAAACACACGTTTTCCTTTGGGATGACCATGCAATGCAAGATGAACCCAGCATAATTGCAAAACCGCTAGTTGACTTTTGGCACAGTGTACTTTTTAGAGCAGTTATGTGTACAAAAATCTATAACTTTTGAACCAGTCAATTTTTTAATGCAGTTTTTTTTATTGTAATATTTAATTCTTAAACTAACTATAATTACAATTAAAAGATTCATAAGTCTTACGATGATTTTACAGGGCGACTATAAACACATGCAAGTAAGGGTAAAATTTTCGCTGACTTCACTCATCAGAAAAATGGATGAAAATCGTTATTTTCCAACATTTAATTAAGTATTTTGAATTTTTTAGGTCTATTTCGTATTTTTTAAACTTTTTAAAATTTTAAATAAAGTTGATTTAAGTAATTTTTGTATATAAATTATGTAAAACAATAATTATACCATGATTATTTTACAGGGTGACTATTAACATGAACAAAAAATTAAGATACTCGACACAATTTCAGAAATAGTATAAAGAAATTCTGATCTCTTTTGTTTTTAGTTTTCAACTAATACATCTATAATATCTTCATTTTCATCGACACGTTCTGTTTTTCTTTTATTTTTTACCTCGTGATGTCGTAATGACGTTATAAGTGGTTCCGAATCATAAGTATTGTCATTAAATCCGTATTTTGCTTTTCTCTATTATTTTTCCTTGTATGGCTTAGCCTATAATTTGTATAGTCCTTGTTTCTGGCTTCTTTTGCCTCTTCCGATAACTCGCCAATTGGGAAGAAATTGTATTTAATTATATCTTTCCCATGGCAAAATACCTTATGGAGAGTTGGTGTAAGATCTCTCCAACTAAAGGGTGTTTTTTTTAGGGGCTTGTTTTTCGAATTGAAATAAAACACAAGAAAATCGTTTTAATGTCCATCAATTTGGCTTTATTGGAAGGATAATTTTATGCCATTAATGTTTAAATATGATTTCGGGCATGTGGCCGCCGCGGCTGGCTCGAATAAAGCCAATTCTACAGGCCCAATTTTCAACCACTTTTTCGAGCATATGGGGCCGTATGTCGGCAATAATGCCACGAATGTTGGCCTCCAAGTCCCCTAACGTTTCTGGTTTGTTGGCGTAGACGAGCGACTTCACATATCCCCAAACAAAATAATCCAATGGTGTCAAATCACACGATCTTGGTGGCCAATTGACAGGTCCATTCCGCGCTCATAGAATGTTTCCTTCAATAAATCGATTGTGACGTGCGCTGTGTGGCATGTAGCGCCGTCTTGTTGGAACCACAACTCATCCACATTCATGCCATCCAATTCGGGAACAAAATAGTCGGTTATCATGACTCTATACCGGTCTCCATTAACGGTAACTGACTCTCCAGCATTATTTCGGAAGAAGTATGGCCCAATGACTCCCCCAGCCCATAGAGCACACCAAACAGTCAGTTTTTGTGAATGTAATGGCGTCTCAAGGATCTCATGTGGATTCTCTTCACTCCAAATGCGGCAATTTTGCTTGTTGACGTAGCCATTCAACCAAAAATGAGCCTCATCACTGAACAAAATTTTGCGATGAAAATCAGCATCGAGATCAATCTCATTTTCGGCCCATTTGCAAGCGTTGTTCTTTTGTCAACCTGTTCATGATGAAATGGCAAACCAAACTGAACATAAATGACATTAGAGTTGCCAGATTTGACCACAAAATGCCAGTTTTATCTCTATTCGAAAAAAACCCCTAAAAAAACACCCTATATATAATTGTTTGTATAAAGTTTGGATCTCCGAAGCGAATTTTCCAAATTTTTCAGCATCGATTACCTGACGAGAATTTATGGCGCATAAAATTTTTTTGAACCCGTACAAAAGATCGGCATTAATTTTAGTTATTGCTGCTGTTGTTTCAACATCTTCAAACAATCTCCTCGCAGTGTTGCCATCGGTAGTATTTCCAAACCCTTGCTCAGGAAAATCAACCCGTAGACCACTAACAAAAAGATTTGTTTATTATTTACTATAATCAATGTCTATTTATAAAATATAAAAAGAAATGTTTTTTAGGATTTTTGTAACTATATTTCTTTAATTTGAGGCAGGATAAGGTGAAACTGTTAAAGGAAACATCATATAAATACAGAAAAATCTCAAAAATCACTGTGTTTTTAGATAAAATTCAAAACTTTGTTCAAGGGCCGGATCAGGCCGGCTCAAAATCATATGGCACATGAAACTAGATATGTCAGGGTTTATTATGGTGTATGTCATTTTAGATTCCTATGGATTCCGATAAATAAAAGCTTACCTAAATTTGAAAATTTATAAAAAAATGCTTTTTCATTCGTAATTTTTGTAAATTTATCATAAAAGCTAGGGCAATTTCGTTTAATAATATCGATATTCTATATACTCTTTATTAAGACAAAACCTAACTTTTTTAAAACTATTTAAATACTTTCCCTAATCTTATTAGGGTTTCAAAATCTAAGAAAATTTCACTTTCGACAATTTTGTAAAATTTTGAAAAAAGTTACATATTTGACACCCTATCTCGTTTAAACGATATAAGGTAGATACAACTAAAACCCAGATTAAAAAAACTATGGAAAATTCTAAGTGAAACTAAAAAAAAATTATATAGTCCTAAGCATGTTTTTTTTTTATTTTACTCATTTTCGGACAGATAACTGCTCTAAAAAGTGCACTGTGCATCACCCGCATAGTCGGCATCAATAAAACAATACAGAAGAAAAATGTTATCATGTGGCAAATAAAGACCATACCCTTTTGTGCCTTGCAGATACTGCAATATCCGCTTCACCATATTTATGTGAGCCAATAATGGTTTGTCGATATACCGGCTGACATAGCTAACAGCAAATGTTATATCTGGTAGTGTACCTAACATTAGGTAAATTAGACTACCAACTGATTGTCTGCAAGGATATTTCTTTCCATAAGTCTCGACCTCAGAAGTAATTCCAGCCGCAGACACGTCACATGGTGTACTAACAGGCGATGCCTCATCCATGTTGAAAGTATTCAGTATTTTTTTAATATATCCATGCTGATTTATATGAATACCGCCATCGCCGTTTCGCCGAATTTCTAGTCCCAGGAAATGTTTTGCTTCGAAGACCTTAACATCAAATTTTTGTTTTAAGAAAAGTAATACCTTGTCGATAAGTTTTTCATCATTTGCAGCTACCAATCCATCATCGATATAAATCGCTAGTAGAAACCTACTTTCAATTGTTTTATTAACAAAAACGCAATAATTTGCTCTATTTGCTTGCAGTCCAAAATCATTTCAAACTTGCGTGAAGGTTTTGTTCCAGCAGCGCGAAGCTTGCTTCAAGCCATATAGGCTCTTTTGCAGCTTATGAATCTTAAATGAATTATCCGAATATCCCTCAGGCTGCTTCACATATATGTTTTCCTCAATCGTCCCATTTAAAAATGTGGTTTTTACGTCGAATTGTTCAACTTTAAGCTTCTCTGATGCAGCTATGTTAAAAATAGCTCTTATTGATGTAAATTTAGCAGTAGGACTAAAAGTCTCGTCATAATCGATGCCATACTCTTGGCTAAATCCACGAGCGACTAACCGTGCTTTATATCGCTCAGCTTCGTTCTCAGTTGAACCTTTTATTTGATACATCCACTTCGTTGAAATTGCTTTGCTGTCTTTTGGAAGATCGACTAAGCCCCATGTTTTGTTTTTTATCAACGACATCTTTTCTATGCGTACGGCTGCCGAAGAGGTGATTGGCTATCACAGTCAATCCTGCGCAATCCTGTGCAGGCCATTCGGACGGAGTTAATGTCATGAAAGACGTATCAATTTGAAATCTCTCCAAAAAATTTCTTGTTTGAGAAGAAACAAACTGCTCAAGCCCACCACTAATGAATTTTGTAATTGTTTATTTTACCATTGTGGCGCGGTTAAAGTTAATTTGTTTTTCTTTTTCAATATTCAAAGCAGCGACCATATTTTCTTTTGTTGCATCTACGACATTGTTGTCAAAAAACGCAAATGCAATAGCCTCCCCATTTAAATACCATTAATGGTTTTTGAATTTTTTGACGGCAACCTGCGAGATTCCTAAATCAATGTTTTCAAAATCTTTTAATTTTGACAAAAATGCTTTCAGATTCTGTCAAGTAAAACTCTTCACGGAACAAATATATTTTCAAGCTGTAAATAGCTTTTCCCATCCAACGCGCATGATGATAAGCACCCGGTGAACGAATTATTACACTGTTTGGTGGTTTTTTTAGGTTCTCACCCAGGAATAGCAAGGTGAAAAACTATCGTCGCCGGTTTTCGAACTCTAAGAAACCTACTGTAAGTCAAAAGTTATACATTTTTTAATATAACTCAATAATTTTGTTTTTGTTTAGTTTTCTTTTGACTATACGTAGTATAATAAGCTTTTATCGCACATGCTTAGAACAAATAATTTCCATATAAATATAATTTTGGACCGGTGTGAAGTTACCATCGTTTTCGCCCCATCCGGCGAATATTAGATATCCTAGCTCTGTTATCACATATGTTAATAGCAGAATACTGCTAAATGTAAAAAGCTCAAAAATGTATAAGCAAATTGAAAAAAAGCTTTCAACCATTCGATCGCATTTTTAGTTAGCTGAAAAGGCTACTACTAGAGGGCATTGCCTAAAAGCTTATTCAGCTAGTCAAAAAATTTATTCTATTATCCACGTGAGGGCCATAACAAAAAACTATGACAGCGATGATAAAAAAAAATAATTTCCGTTAAATATTTTTCCGTTGAATTTTTCCGCTCTTCGGAGTTGAGATCAAAAAGGTTGCCATATATTCAATGATGATATGTTCGAATTTATTTATGTAACCCAAATTTAACATAGTACGATGTACAATTAAACTCCCATTTTTAATGAAGTGTGTAAAGTGTAACTTTCCTTATTTTCAAATATCGAAAAAAAAACTACATGAATTGTCATTGCATTTAAAAGGTGGTGTTAAGGCAGGGGTGAAATAGTGTCACAACCTTCCAGAAAATGTTGTCATAGTTTTTTTTTTAACCAATAGTTTTTGTTATGCAATACAGCGAGCATTGTACAAGGGGGCGTGTCAGCTCGAATCTGCAATATGGAATAACTTTGGAATTATAGGTCGCACAATATTGGAATTAGGTGTTCGGCCTCGATTTACATGTGCCGTTCCACTGGTAAAATCTTATGGGCGTTGGACAAAGGGCGTGGCACTTTTTCGGCTGCCCAAATTGTTGGTATAACTTTCGAACTATTAGTCATACATCAATGAAACTCGGTAAGAATGTACTATTTAGTCTTGTCCTTTGACTGGAAAAATTGAGTGAGCGTTGGACAAGGGGGCATGGCACCGCCCATAAAAGTCAAACTTATGGTATCAAATAGCTTTGGAACTATATGCCGCATAATAATGAAACTCGGTATGGAGTTGCCACTTGATAATGTCCATCTACTAGAAAACCGAGACGGCCATTGTACAAGGGGGTGTGGCTCCGCCCATACATTTAAAATTTTTGATATCGAATAGTCTATGAAAGTAAATCACAAAACGTTAAAATTTAGAATAGAGTTACTATTTGGTGATGCATTTCTACTATAAAACTTGGTCAGGCATTGGTCAAGGGGGTGTGGCTCTGCCCATACATGCCAAAGTTATGATATCGAATAGCTATGGAAATTAAAGTCGCATAACATTCAAACTCACAATGGAGTTCCACTTGGTGATATCCTTCTACTAGAAAACTGGGACAAACATTAATCAAGGGGTGTGTCTCCACCCATGCAAGCCATAGTTTTGATATCGAAGCTTTTCATGTGTTTGTGCTGCGAGAGCCTCAATAAACTGCATGTTGCTCTCTACTGTACTCTTTTTGTTCTCAGCAAGCACAACACACAAAACATACACACAAATACATATATATACATACTTTGCTGCGCTTAAAGCTAATTTGACCGAAGTACATTCTAATATGTTCAAATTAGTTTTGATGTGGTGAATTAATCTAACGCAGTTTTGTTAAAAGGGGATTCACTGACCACCTTTAGCATGTTGAGGATTTTTTTGATGATAATAGGTCTGTTTCCGTACTTTACATTGTGTAAGATGTGTGCAAGAGAGTAAAAACGAAATGTGAGGATAGTTGCAAAAGTACGGAAACAGCTTCTAATACACTGAAAAAAAATGTTTTAAAATTGACGACAATTGTTATTAATTTGACGATATTTGTGTTTAAAAAATAGCTTGTAACAAATTTCGTCAAAGTAAGAGCAAATGTATTTAAAAATTTTGAAAAACATATGAAAAAAAAGTCAAATTAACAACACATTTTGTGAACACATTGTGTTTAATTTTAAGCTAAATTTTTTTTTCAGTGTAAGTTTCAAGCACAAAACAGCTGATTTTGACTGCAGACGGCAGCACAAAATTTAAAACACAAAGCCATTTTTAATGCAAAACTGAGCAATTACTTCATTTTTATTTATTATTATTTATTTATTGTACGTAAATTTCTTTTTAGGCACACAATTTGTGCATTTATTTATCGCAAAACATAAACAGTTATGAAATGTAATTTGACATTTGCTTCTTCTTATTGATGCTTATTCTTCTTGATGCTTGTTCTTACTTTACTCGAAGTCTCGAGTTCTAGCACTCTCTGTGCACTTTGTGTGCTCGAGAGAGTGATTTTATGCTTGTTCTTCTTCTCCCATTTTAAGCACAGAAAGTACGGAAACGGAAAATAGCATCCCACAAGTTACACAGTGTGCGTACGGAAACAGACCTAATGAGAATCAATCCCACTTGATGTATGTGTGTATGTACGTATGTTCGTATGTTTATTTGTTTCGCTGCATGCAACTTTTCTACACATGTTTGACGGTGGTTTTCCTGTTATATGTAAATGAACAAAAGGAACAAACGGCTGACTTTTTACTTCTAGAATTGACATTGTGTGATTCAATAAGTTTTTTTATAAATAAACAAGAGAACTAGGACGGGCATAGGAAAAGGTGTTATGGTTTCGATCAAACAAGTCAAATTTTTGATATTGAATAGCTTTGGAACTAAACGTCGCATGACAATAAAACTCAGTATGGAGTTACTAATTGCCAAAGTCTTTCTACTGGAAAACTAGTATGTGCATTGAAAAAGGGGGTGTGGCCCAATTCTCTATACAGAATAGCTATGGAAGCTAAAATCACAGGACATTCACACTCATAATGGAATTGTCACCTGGGAGTGATGTTCTGCTACTGGAAAACTGTAACGAGCAGTAGAACATGAGCGTGGTGTCAGACTAAGGGACTAATAAAAGTTTTGAATTTAATTATTATTTCCAATATACTTGCCACGCGCCGGGTATAGCTAGTATATAATAATATATAATAATATATAATAATATATAATAATATATAATAATATATAATAATATATAATAATATATAATAATATATAATAATATATAATAATATATAATAATATATAATAATATATAATAATATATAATAATGTATAATAATATATAATAATATATAATAATATATAATAATATATAATAATATATAATAATATATAATAATATATAATAATATATAATAATATATAATAATATATAATAATATATAATAATATATAATAATATATAATAATATGTAATAATATATAATATCATAAATTTAATTTTATTTTTAACGATTATGACACATCAAAATAGAATTACTATTAACAACTATTTATTTGTTTATTTTAATTTTAGAAATTACGCATCAATGAAGATCAATTATCATTCAAATTAAACTCTTGATACGCAGCTTAATACCTTAATATGAAAATAATTTCGTTTGCTTGCATAAACTCAAAAATACTTGGTGCACCTAGTGCATTGAACACTATATTATATATGCTTGAACTATTTTGCACACTTTCTTCCACCAATTATTAAGCGTGTGCAAAAACGTTCGCAATAGGGGCATTCATAATAAGTGTATGTAATTTTGGTTCAATAAAAAAATTGGTAATAAAATAATGATTTTATAAATTGCACCATATAAATTTTAGGTTCAGATAGAGCTTGCAACTAGTTTAATAGTGCTTTTATCAAATCAACTTTGTATTAATACATTCACAATTAAATTATTAACAGGTTTGTTGAAAATCTGGTAAACTTATTTTATTTTAATGATTATAACGAAATCCTTAATTCATTTATTTAATATGCTCTAGTTTTTGAGATATTCAATAAATGAAAACATTTTATTTTCTTACAATTAATGGGTATTTTTTAAAAAAAATATTCTAAAAATCGTTCTCATTTATAGAGTCCAAAAAGTGACCGGAATATAACTTCTAGTAGTTATTAGTAAAGTAGAATCCAGATTTTTATGCAGAAAAAAATTTTCTCAGCATAGGTATTTTAACGGTTCTTACCTATATATTACCGGTATATATACCTTTATATTTAAATTTTCCTTTTGCAAAAGTAATGGGGGTCGGTCATACATATTAACCTTCTCCAACAGTCTCTTAAAGGTCATCTGTTCAGGTATATGAAATAAATATACAAAAATAATAAAATTTGTATGGGAGCCCCCCTAAGAAGTGGTTGGAGAGCATAGGTGCCCAACGGAAAAATTTTCCTTTTGTAAAAGTAATAGGGGTCAGTCATACATATTATCCCTATCCGGCCCTATCATAATAATTATAGTTACTAATAATTTCGATTAAGTTTTTTATAAATATATTAAATAGACGGACGGCAGACGGACATGGTTAAATCTACTCAGGATGTGGCGCTGATCAAGTATTTCTTCTTTTCTACATGAGATACTCCTACTTTTATGCATTACAAAAGCTTTCACAAAGTTAATATACCCTGGCCTGTTCAGGTGTAGGGTACCAAACCTTTGTAGAAACGAAATCATAGGGTGTCCCAAAAAATGGACTTCATATTTGATTTTAGCGACTTCGAAAACATTAAATAAAGTCGTCAAACCTCACGGCTTTTTTACAATTGTTGATAATTGTGTAATTATCAAATTTTTTAATAGTTTTACAAACTTTTGTTCCTATACTTCCATTTTTGTACAAAATTAACAAGTACTGTAAGTAATTGCGAAATGTATAAATTACATTTCTGTACAATAATACTAAAAAGCAAATTAAGTCTTTCAGTGAAAAGCAAGTACTCAACAGATAGTAAATTCCTTGTAATTTTCTTATTTTGATCGTTTCAGTTTTTTTTTTCAATGAAAAAGGTTTTTATAAACCTCTGTTTTATAGCAAGTGAATATAATATTAATAGCAAGCGTTCTTTTCTAACGAAGTCATATATGTAAGTGTAAAAAGTATAATGGATTAAAAAGTATGTGTAATTACATATGCAACAAGATTTATTGTGATAATTTCATACCGTTTTTTTATGGTTTCAGTTTAACCATAACAATTTTTTATAATTTTTATAAACACTGAAGATACAGGGGCTATAATACTCTAATTTGGTTTTATGGAGATAATTACACGGTGTTACAAAATGAAAACAAATCAAAAAACTTGCCTCGAGACATAGAAGAGGTAGTAGGCCTGGTTGAACATAAGATAACTGCATACTTAGTTTTTTGAATATACCCTCAAAATCGAGATTTGTGGTCAAAAAACCGATTTTAGGTAGGTGCATGTATAGTTTGTTATGTAACTCAGTTATATCTAGCTCAATTTTAAAAATTTAAACATTGATAAAAAGAAGAAAAATATACCCTTAATATAATACCTGACCCGTCTTTTTACAAAAAGAATTGACAAAGTTACAGGTAAAATCATTTGAAAATTTCTCATTTTTTTTTAATTTTTTCAACTTCAACAACGTTTTGTTCACAAATTTTGTTTTGTGGCACTATTAGTTTTAGCAGGATTCTAGAAAAAAAAATTGAAATTTCTTGAATTTTATTACAAATACTAAAAATTCGATAGTGCATTTGTATTTCAGCCAATTGAAGTAAATGATAGCTAATTGAACGCAAAATTTAACAGGCTTTCAGAATCCTGCTAAAACTTATAGTGCCAAAAAATAAAATTTGTTAACAAAACGTTATTAAAGTTGAAAAAATTAAAAAGAAATGAATTAAAATTAGCAAAAGAGAAAATTAAAAAAGATGTAATGCGTTTATATGTGAAACAGCGATTGCAAGTAGCATTGGTAAAGAACAAGAATGGTTTGTCGACTCAGGCGCGAGTGATCATATGACCAACAAGAGAGAATGGTTTATTTCTTACGAGAAATTTACAATACCAATGATAATAAGGCTGGGTAATGGTGACACTATATGTGCTTACGGCCATGATTCAATAAAATAAGATTACATACTGCGCAGGTCCGTTAGTTTTTGCTCATACAATCAGCCGTTTTTGTGACGTCAACACAGAGTTCGAAGTTTGTTTTGCATTTGATATTTGTGCATTTTTGGCGATAAAAAATTTGAAAGAATTAAATGAAACTTAAATTTAAAATAAAAAATTATTAAATATCGAATAAAAACAGCATAAAATTAAAATGAGTTGTGCAGTAAAAAATTGCAACAACGACAACGACTCAAAAACCAGCCAATTAGTTTTTTCGCGTTTCCATCAAATGCAGCTTTACAAAAGCAATGGATACGTTTTTGTTGTCGCAACGAACATTTAAATCCTAAGACTTCTGTGGTTTGCATGGACCATTTTAAGGATGGCGATACATTTTGAAGTGAGTAAAATGGAGTAATATTGAGGCGACGGTTTTAAACAGAAAAAATTAATTTAAAGGTTTGAAATTTTCAGGTTTATTAATAAATACATTAATTTTTAAAAATTGGTTTTTAAATAAATTCAAAAACAAAGATGGCGCTGGTTACTACAATTGGCATGAAAGATTTCTTCTGCACTGCGTGCAATCTGTTAGCTCTAGGTTGATCTGAAATAAAAAAAAATAAAATTTATTTACATATTGAAAGTACCTCTAGGACAGAGATGGGCACACCACACACCGACATTATGTCAATGTATATTAGAGTGTCCCTTATTTTGCGATTTTTGGAAATGTCAAAGGGCTGAAAGGTTTTTTTATGCGTTTTTGTATTCTAAGAATGAAACTAAAAAAATTTTTTTTTTACGACAACGTTGCCAATCGTTGCCAATCGGGCCCGAAAGTTTCGAAAAAATGCCCATATTAGACCATATTTGCACAAATTGAAAAAAAATCTTTTCTCTGCTTTTTATAAATGTTTTACATTTTTTGGAACACATACATAAGAAATATGATATCTACAAAGTTTTTTTATGGTGGGCGTGGTTACCGCCCCTGCTGCGTCGAAATTTTTCCCGCAACATTTTCCCACTTTTTCATGAAATCAGTGCAATTTAGGTATTAATATAAACAATAAATAAATACATTTTTATTATGCTTAAAGTATTACTACATTTCATTAAATTCACATTATGTACTTACAAAAATTAACAATAAATTAAAAAACTTGTATTTTACCCAGCATCGGGCGCGCAACAAGCTAATACCTACAAGCAGTATTATTGCAGCTTTTCAACCGAAATCATAGTTTTTTTTATAAATAAAAAATATCAAAAACCAAAAATGTATGCCCCCTGAAGGGTTAAATTTTAATAAGAATATACAAATGAATTATAAGTTTTTTTTAAGAGTATGAATTTTTTTTTTTTACAGTTCGAGTATATTTCCGAGTATTTTGGGCCACAATAAGTAGGTTTTGTAGCTGCGCTTCTGATTTTGTAAGCTCGAGAAACTCTTGAGCAAGTTGTACCCCACGCTCCGCAACATCATTTACAACACAAGGATCTTTAAAATAATTTTTTACTCTCTGGTATTCTTCATCTTTTTTCCCATTCGTCAGGATCATATTTTAAAAAATTGCATGTCGAACTAAACCTACGAAATAGATTTGTTGTTCGACAAGATGCAAAACAATCTAAATATTGTTTGTCCATTCATTTAAAGAATTTGGATTTGCGATTGGATGATTACATTGAAACTTCTGAGCTTGCAATGCTGTCACCATTCTGCGTTTTCTCTCAATAGAAACTGCATCATCGAAAAAAGCGAGTGCTATAAGTTCTTCGCCAAGGTACCAAAGATGCCGACCAAATTTTTGACTTGCAGCAATGGATATTTTTTGTTAATTGTTTTGTATGCGACCAAATCTTTTAAAAAAGACAGATCCTGATTTGGAGCTTTTATGCTATTAGTAGCTTCAAACCAGACTTTGATGTATAGTATAGGGTGTTTTTTTTAGATTGTTTGAAGTCGTTAAGGCTAATGGAAGCCTAATAAATTACTAAAAATATACATATTGTGTTTTTTCTTAAATTATTGAGGGGATCTTTATTTTTGCAACAGTTTATAAGTAGCATGCTTATTACAATAAAAATTATTTTACCGTTAGGAGCTCTCAGCAAAGTAAAATTGTTTTTGTTTGTTGTTTCTTATTTGTGTGAAGCTTTTATGGAAAAGAGTTAATAAATATTTCATTGAGTATTGCACAAAACGCTCAATTATTGAGTGGATCTATTATTTTGAAACAGGGTGTATTCAACATTTTTTTTTTCACTTTCTTTATTATATATGGCTATCAAACTTTTTTTTACAGTATTAAACGGTTCTTGCAGATTACGAAAAAATTTTTTTATTTTTATTTTCTATTAATTGTACATTTAATATAGGGCGCTCAAATTTTCTTCTCAAAAAAACATTGCTGCATGGCGGACAGTTAATCTCTGGAACGGTAAGTCTGAAACATAAAATTCAAAAAGAATTACAAAAAGGAAGATCTCTTACGTGATAGTTTGCCAGAACAATTGAAAAAGCATTAAAATTAAATTTTTTTTCAAAACTTTTTTTTATATTATGCAGGCACACACACACACACACATGCATACAAACAAAATAAAAAATCAAAAAAGCTGTTTTAAATGATAATAAAATAAAATAAATACCTTGAAAATATCTTTTTCATTCTGCACGGATCTTTAACTATATTTATAAACGAACGACAATTTTTTTAAATATTTTTAAATACATTTAATAAATGTAAATATGATTTTGTAAACCAAAAGTTCGTTATACTGGAAGTTAAATTGAAAAATATAAATTTTTCATATAATAACAGTGTTTACAAAGTTTGCACAGAAAGTCTCAGACAATAAAATTTCATAGGTAACATTCCAGTCTCATTTTCATAAACGTGCACACCAATGCATACCTTTTCCCCCCCTCGAAAAATTCCTGCGGACGCTCATGCTTTGAGGTATGTTTTTAGGTAAAATGTATAAATATCCAAATGAACAATCTAACCACCCAAACTCGAATAAACAAGAAAAGTATGAGTAAAATGAGTTTATTGATATAAATAAATTATAGCGCAGTTGAGGATCACTACGACCGACTCATTGCCTTAAACTTAAGCCCTAAGGAGAGCTGCCGTTAATATTATCAGGCAATTCGCTACCTGATGCCCAGCTAAGCTTGCATAATTTCGAAGTATATAAGCCTAAGCATGGCTAGCATCAGTCTTTTTTTCCAGAAAATATTTTTTGAAGTGAGAACACACACTTCGCAAGTGCTTGAAAAAAAAATTATTAAAATTACTATAAGTTAAATGTTGAAATCGCAATTAAACCAACTCAAGCGAAAAATAAAATCATAAAAAGATTGCAGTAATTAAATTCTGCAAGCCTAAAAGTGACGAATCGGACCTGAAGATAAAATTTTAAAGCATTTTGTGCATCTTCCGTGTTTGCTATAAACTATAGCACCGAAGTCAGCGATGGCCGGACCAACTGCACCCGTAGGTCAGTTTTTTTACCAGCACCGTTGTTGTCACAGAGGCTGTGCAGTCCAGTGTTTTCCACTTCGAACAGGCTTGGCAGTCAATGATCCGGAAGAGGGTTTAAACGAGGACGATGAAGAATTCGGAGAAGATTATTTTTTTGAACAGAGCAATAAACTAGATATCCTTAAATCCAGACAGACAGCGGTTGTGGGACGGATTTGTAAATAGCAAGGAATGAACAGAAAAAAAAACGTATGCCTAAGTATAGTACGAGTAAATTTTCAACATAATTCTTTAATTTTTCAATCAGCGAACGATATACGTTAGAAAAAATATATAATATAAAAGGGTCACAACTTTATATTTTTAGTGCAGAACTTTATCGGTTTCCGCGGTAAAACATCGTTTTGGTTCAGTTTTTATATGGAGCTGCTTGAACAGTTTTTTTCCTCTCCTGAATATTATAATTTTTTAAGTTTGTGCCCTTTTATATTTATTGTGCGATGCGTAAATTCAAAACAATTCAAAATAATAAGGTATTCAATTCAAAATAATAATGCTATGTAAAACTGAAAAAAACGATAAGAAGAATTGTACAGTGTTAACAAAAGGAGTGATATTGTTTAGAACGAAAAGCCTTTCTTGCTTTCAACTCTGGGTAATTTCTTACGGCTCTCTAATGTCGCCATAATAACACCATCTCGATTCTCTTCTAAAACTCGTTTAGAAACGGTAGCCAGCAATATTCGGTAACAACCGAATAAGTCTTGCCGTTCCTTGTATGTATAGCGGAATTTTTGGATCAGGCAGCGATAGATTGTTGTATTCCAAATATTATTGCAAATTATCATACGGAATGCTTTGCGTTAACGGTGGTTCGAATAAACTGATGTCGCCATTCAAGTCAATTATATTCATATAATCTGTGCAATTGAAGTTTACAATACGCCTTTGATAAACTCTAAGTTACATTATTTCGTCCAGGTTTTTTCGATAGTGTAAAATTATTTTTATAGCAATGTCGCCTATCTCTTTTTTATCAGCAAACAACATTGCTAACAAGTTTTCCGAGTGTGCGTAATATACATTGTCTTGAATTACATTAATAACAACTTCGCGTAAATTTGGCTCCAAATATTGTGCACAACGTATGAATTTGTAAAATAATACGCTACCATACACGACAGAACCGTAATACTTGATATTGAAATGCATTGCGTATATACTTTCATTAAATGGATTGCCAAAATTTTAAAATTTTTAGATGGGTTATTGGTTGTCACGTATAGCCTTAATAATATATTGGCCTTGGTGAGCCAGCGAGAATGCGTAACTGGCGGCCCTGGTTTAATGTGAGACAAATCCACCGGAACCGCACCATTAGAAATTACATTGGCCATTTTCTACAAGTACTTCGAATCACAATGGTGTAGGAACTTTTGAGAAAACAGTTATTCAGAGAGTCCTCTTTAGGAGAAGGTCCACTATAGGAGGATTTCCAATTTGTTGTAAAACGCTTAATGAACATATTTGGTATAGGCAACAAACTACTTAATTAACAAATAGGCAACACTTAATGGGTTTTTAATTTTCACAAGATTTTTTTTTTATAATTTTTTTCAAAAAGAAGCCATAAAATGCAAAAATAGTAGCAAAATGCCCTCTGGTGGCATTCATGAATAAAAATAAACGTCAAAATGGATTCCTTGACCCCAAAAACTCAAATATATAAAAAAAATACTTTTTTGTCATTTTAGTGCAATTTCTAAGCCAAATCTTGAATATTTTGAAAAAGTACCTATTTTGAAATTTTGCTGCATAAAATTTGACCCGCTCTAATATATAAGTTAACACTCTCCATATTTAAAACTTTGACGACATCCAAAAACAAAGGTTTCGTATGACACCTTGCGAAACTCAACAAGAATATGTTCCCATTCTTTCTGCTGACTTAGCACACGCCGATAAAACAACATCAAGGAACGGTAGCAGCGACGCAGCAGGTGCTATAGCAGCGACATCAAGCTTAGCTTTAAGTTATTTCAAAATTGTTAAGTTAGTCTAAAATTGAATTGAATAAAGATAAGGAGTTCGCTCCTTAAAAATTTTTTTTTTTTAAAACAAATTAACGCAAGTTAATTTAACTGGCACCCGAGCAGGGACCAGTGGAGACGCAAATCCTAACAAATAAAAAGTAAAACGAAAAAAAAAGTGCCACAAAGAAAAAATTGAATTAACGTTAAAAACGCTAAATAAAAAGTGCCACACAAAAAACGTTTGAAAATTGGACTAGCGCAACAGCGAGAGGCGAACGAAATAGCAGGAAAGGAGGTCCCTTAGTAAACGAATCTACGTACGAAAAGGAGTCCTGAGGACAGTCGAGGACAGCCGACTGCTTAAAATTCGTCGAGGACACCATTGGTCGTAATGAGAAGCTTAATTTTAGTTTTGATGTAAGTTAAATTAATTTTACTTAAAGAAATAAGATATATAAAGAAAAATTATTAATGAAAAAGTGTTTTAAAAAGTAATAAAAGAGAAAAGAAAATAATTCCTGAAATCATTACGAAAAAATATATTAAAAAGAAAAAAAAAAGAGAACTGAAGAAATTTTCTCAACTAAAATATAGAATAAGTGAAACAAAATATTTTATTAATATTTTTATTAATAAAGTAAAACAAAACCAAATTACAATGGAAGACGATCTAGTTCATGAACTTAATAAATTAAGAGTTTCATCCCAATCCAACCAACAACCCCAACTGACAGACACCTTGCGCAAACAAATAACCGAATTAGTAGTTGCAACAATACAAAATTTAAATAACCCCCTTGTTGAAAATGACGACAGTGACTATTTTGTACCATTCAGCTCCACGAACGTGAAAGAATTAGACAAAATACCCGATATTGCAAAATGTTTAAGAGAATTCTCTGGCCAAGCAGGAGAGTTTAATTCTTGGCGGAAAACTGTCGATAGAATTTTCACTGCACACGAGAACATTAAAGGCACTCCAAAATACTATGCCATTTTACATACTGTACGACACAAAATTGTAGGTGATGCAGACACCTCATTGGAATCCTACCGGACACCATTAGACTGGATGAAAATAAAAAAATGCTTAATGATGCACTATTCTGACAAACGTGACATAGGGACATTAGAATATGAAATAACTACTTTAATTCAACGAAACATGACAATAACAGAATTCTACCAACAAATTTATCAATATCTTTCTTTGATTTTGGCCAAGATCGCTTGTTTAGAATCCAGTGATCCAAAGATCGAATAATTTCAGAAAAATCAATAATCCTCTGCCACCACCCAGACCACCACGTTAAAATTTTCCTCCTTTACAACCATTTGAGAAAAAGTTTTTCCCAGAACTGACTCACATCCCACAACCAAGATATAATAACAATCCAAATGGATTTCAACGAAAAAATCAGAATTACTCTTACAACAACCCGCGAGTGTTCCAACCGAATAATCAGTTCTTTTCAAATAACAACCCGTATCAATCACAACCCAATTATAACCACAACTATGCTAGCAATAATCCATTCCAACCAAGACCACAATTTGGTCAACGAAACTTATCAGGATTTAATAACACTTACACTTTTAGAGAAACTCGCTGCTGATGTCAACAAGTTTACGGCGGACGTGAACAACTTTAAAGTTGAGATGGATGAGTTGAAGGCGCGGCTTTCTAAGAGCGAGTGTGCCATAGCGGCTGTAGAAGCTAATACTTTACGACTGGAAAATACTGTCGATCTCAAACAGGAAGTTGAGGAATTGAAATCCAAGCTGGCCCGGCAAGACAATGCGGCCGTTGCATGTGACCTACGTATAAGTGGGATCCCATATTCTGAAGGTGAAAACTTGTATGGCATACTAGGTCAAATCTGCACCACCGTCAAAATTCAGCTTCCTAGAGTTAAAAACGTATTTCGTCTAAGTCAAACTCCTTCAAATAATTATAAAGATACCACAATCATCGCCAAATTTGAAACGCCGTACGAAAGAAACTTTGTTCTTAGCTCTTTTGCTAAATTCCGACGCGAAAGTAAGGACTTGTTGCGTCTTCAGCATGCCGGTTTCCAATCTAACAAACCCATATATATAAATGAAGGCTTAACGAGAGAAAATTCAAATATCCTGCAAAATGCCCTCCGATATAAAAAGGAAAACTTATTGTCGGCCGCTTTTACACGTCGTGGTATTGTGCACATAAAGCTCAAGGATAGAGTTAATGCTTTGTCAGTCGACTCACTGTCAAAATTGGGTGAAATCATTGGTTCCTTTAATTCCGAACATGATCCTGGAGAACCTGGTGTAATAAATGTTCATTCCTTTCGTGGCTCTAGTAACTAATAGCGTTATTCCTTATTTATTCATCTTCACTTTTATTTTCTTTAACTTTAATCACAATTTTGTTTTTACTTCTTTATATATTACAGCAGCGAAGAAAACTTACTTTCTCACAAAGCACGCGTTAAATTCTAATCTCTTATTACACTTACTTTTTAAACATGATAAGTTATCGTAGTAATGTGAATTCTCGTTCCAAAGATAATAGCTACAATATGATAAGAATACTCTCTAAACAAAGGACTGGGTTAAAAATTTGCCACCTTAACGCGCAAAGCTTAATTAATAAGATTGATGAAATGCGATATGTGTTTGAAGATTCTGGTATGGATGTTATTTGTGTTAGTGAAACATGGTTTAATAGTGATATGTCTGATGCTTTGTTCAGTTTAAATGGTTACAGAACATTTCGAGCTGATAGAGTTAGTCACGCAGGCGGCGTTGCAATATATGTGAAAGAAAATGTTACGTGTAAAATACTTTGTAAGTCGTCCCCTGATAGTGTAATTGAATATATATTTGTGGTAGTTTCAAATAGAAATCAAAATTTGCTCCTTGGTTGTGTCTATCGTCCAAACCGTTCAGTTGATTTTTTACCTTTTCTAAGCACATTAGAAAATATTGCACTATCTTTCTCTGAAATCATTATAGCTGGGGATTTTAACAGTAACCTCCTTGTAGAAAATAGTCTAATCCAAGATATGGATAGCTTAGGTCTTTTTTCTGTTAACATTTCTATGCCAACTCACTACACAAGAACAACTAATACTGTCCTGGATTTGTTTTTTGTAAGTGCCAAGACTAGAATCCTTTTGTACGATCAATTATCTGTATCCAATTTTTCTAAACATGACCTTATTTTTCTTGCTTATGACTTCCAACTCAATTATACTGCAAGCTGCTTCAGTTATCGAGACTTTAAAAATTTGGACTACGCTCGACTTGAAACTGCAGTAGCTGATATAAACGACCAGCATCCCAGCAGGAGCATCACCCAAAAAATGTTCAAAGAAATTTCCATGCCAATACAAATATCGCATGTGACACAACTAATGTCGGAGACACTGGCACCGATACCGATCATACGTTCTCTGATTCCCAAGAACAATACCAATACACAGCTGACGAATACTAAAATGACACGACTAACCAAGGGTTCGAAGAGATATATCAAACTATCGATATGTATTTTTTAGATTAAAAGAGTCTTCACTTCCCTATTTCGAATTTAAAACCAAAAGTGAAGACGTACTCAACTTCCTTATTGATACAGGCTCCAATAAAACTACATACAACCGATGCGTATTAGAAATACTATTCTCAATGCAAAACCCTTCACTGCTAACTCAATTGCCGGAAATATCCAAATAACTCACCACACCTTCGTGAACATCTTTGGTCCACAAACCGAAAAATTAAAATTTTTTAAACTACCCACATTAACAACCTTTCATGGCATTATAGGAAACGTTACGCTTAAAGAATTAAAGGCAACAATACACACAGACGAAAGCTTTATGACAATTTGTCCGAACATTAAGATTCCACTTAAGCAACAGGCAGCACAGGACGTTAACTATATCAATTTGCGTTTATCACATCTTTTTTTTTTTAGCTTTGAACCAAGGATTTCAGGTGGAATACCTATTCAGTCAAGTCTGTCTTGGTTCGAAATGGGGTGATAGATTAGTGGGAAGGAAAGGGCAATCAAGTGAAACACGTGTAGGATGTTCTAAGCGTGGTGGAAAGCCAAAGAAACATGTGAATTTGAATCAGAGGGAAGTGTTATGCCTTTACCTCAGTCAATTCAAGTTATAAAGCAATCTCATCCACAAACTTCTCTATCATCAACTACAACTTCAAGTTGTAAATATTGATGAATTTTTAATTTCAATTGATTAGAAATGAGGATAGAAAATTTAGAAAGGTTTTTTTTAAAGCGAAGGACATGGCCTGCCCGGGAATCGAACCCGTGACCTCTGAGATGGCAGTCGAGCACGCTACCAACTCGACTACCGAGGACGCCTATTGCCCAAGACTATTTTCGGATCCCAACAAAAAATTAACATACACTTAACAATAAAAAGCGAAATTCGCACTACAAACGAGACACCCATTTATTCGAAATCCTATCCCTATCCGATGGCTCTAAAAGAAGAGGTCGAACGACAAGTAGAAGAACTTCTTGCGGACGGCATTATACACAGAAAAAAAAGAGTAGAACTTTTACCTAAAAATGTAGTCAATTCAGCTAAAGTAATCCGGTGATTTTCAGTCAACGAATTTGATTAGGTGCGCTACCAATTTCTAAATGTTAATTATATGCAATTATATTGGGTAGTTTAACTGCGAGAGTAGCTAAAAAAACCTAAATATTTAGTTGTACCTTCAACCATAAAATAGATAAGACACATAATTTATTAGAAGAATAAGCTAATTTTTTTTAAACTATGACCACTTCAGATTAGGCAAGTCACCTACTAAGTGTAGAAAAATCATCTAATTATTTAGATAGCATTCCCACTTAAGAGTGGGAATGCCGAGCAAAAAATATGCAAAAAATATGTTTTTTGTTTTGCAATTTCTATTTTGAAGTGAAACTTTCCTTAGGTGACTTTACTTCATTTCGTCACATGATAGAGAAGAAAGATTTGTTTTATAGTAGATAGAATGAGAGAGATATATACATTGTATAAATGACTGAAAAATTTCTTTGCCACCGCTGAGAATCGAACCTGTGATCTCAAGATTTCAACAACCAACGCCTTATCTATTGAGCTAAATTTCCAATACAGGAATTTACTCTACATACCAATTAATCAAATTGCTGTAGATGCCCAGTGGAAAAATAATTTCAGAGTTGTGGAACTCATATTTTTATATACATTTTGTTCACAAGTTATCAAACGGCGTAACAGCACAGCGGTAAAGCGTTTGACTATAACGCCAGCGCACAGTGCTTTGTCCCCATATAGTGAATCGGCAAAATAAGAGAAGTTATCGCAGAAAATTGAAATTTGGTGTGCTGGTTCAAAATATGTTAATTAAGAAAAATTCGAAGTTTCGGAAAAATCGGTGCAAGGACATGACTACCTCCCATACATCTTTAAATTTAAAAGTTTAATTTTAGCTATAATTGTATATAGAATAAATCGAAAGTTGGTAACTATCTGTTAAAATATGTCTTTTAGCTTAGTGGTTAATTTTCTTTCATTCGGTGCAAGGACATGACTACCTCCCATATATAATTTTTCTCAAAAACTAAATTGCAACTACATTAGTGATCAGAATGCACTGAAAACTTATAACAACTTATAAAACTATATTTTTGGGCTCTCTGGGAAAGTTCGCTTAATTCTATACCAGGACATGACCATCTCCCATATATCCTTTTTCTCAAAAACTAAATTTTAGCTACATTTGTGATCAAAATGCACTAAACACTAATAACAACTTATAAAACTATGTTTTTTAGCTCTCTGAGAAATTTGGCTTCATTCGATACAAGGAAATGACCATCTCCAATATATCCTTTTTCTCATAAACTAAATTTTTGCTACATTTGTGATCAAAATGCAAATAATTTAATATTCTCTTTAAAAAGGGTCATAAATAAATTTGTTTCTAAATTTTTTTTTTTTTTTTTTTTTTAGCTTTGAACCAAGGATTTCAGGTGGAATACCTATTCAGTCAAGTCTGCCTTGGTTCGAAATGGGGTGATAGATTAGTGGGAAGGAAAGGGCAATCAAGTGAAACATATGTAGGATGTTCTAAGTGTGGTGGAAAGCCAAAGAAACATGTGAATTTGAATCAGATGCAAGTGTTATGCCTTTACCTCAGTCAATTCAAGTTATAAAGGCAATCTCATCCACAAACTTCTCTACCATCAACTACAACTTCAAGTCGTAAATATTGATGAATTTTTAATTTCAGTTGATTAGAAATGAGGATAGAAAATTTAGAAAGGTTTTAAAGCGAAGGACCATGGCCTAGCCGGGAATCGAACTCGGGACCTCTGGGGTGGCAGTCGAGCACGCTACAAACTCGACTACCGAGGCCGCCTTAAATGTTTTTCTCTTCTTTTTTTTCAAAATGTTTTCTTTCAAAATGTATTTCTCAATTTCTTTGAATTCATCATTTTTTTATGTGTTTTGTAGACCTAAGTGACGATAGTTCCGGATCCGACATTAATAAGAAATGAGCCATTAAATCTCTATTTGTATTTTCTCTCGTCGTTTTTCTTGTATGGGATAATCGCAAAATGTACATAACAAGTCATATCGTCAGCTTATTATTAGCACACACAACAACAAAGTGCAGTGTGTTCATGGAGTAAATGAGTTGAAACATATGGAAAGCATTGAAACGAAAAGCAAAACGGAAAACATGAATCAGCTGTTTACAAACAAATGTTGATTACTTGATACTTTTTACTGGATGTCGTTCGTTTACTTTTTCTCATGATAGAATTATAAGGTAGGGCCGGGTCGCTTAGTGCCCTCACGCGTCAACGAATAGTGGATAGTGAAAAGGTCGGGTAGTTGTCAAAATGACGAAGCTGGTGGAAATGTCAAATGAAAAAAGAAATATCATGTTTTCAATTTGTAAATAGTGCGGACACGTGTGTTAAGTTTGTGTTAATTTGAGTGGAAATATTGTAAAAACATAGTAAATAAATCTATAAAATGCCGCGGAAGTGTTAAATTTGAAAAAAAGCTTGTAAAAATTTTAACCTAAAATCAACTGCGAAACATGAACATAAAGAAACTCGATATGAACAGCTGATTTTGACAACTAGCCCCCTTTTTCGCTGCTTTCCACTCCATTCTTCTCCGAGTCGGCCCTACCTTATAATTCTACCATGCTTTTTGTGATATTTTTTACTGAGAGAGTAAAATCAGTCTTACTCTTCCAGTAAAAGTTACTTGATATTTTTTACTCGAAAAGTTCTCAAACAGACCTACAGTCAATAAAATTGCACAGATTGCAAAAAATGAATTGATTATTGAACGTCGCTGGAGCCCTTTACTTGGAAAAAATTATATAATCATATTTTTGGTCTTTGTAAAACTAAAAAATATAGATGTTTTAAAAAAATACAAAATTTCAAATTTCCGGTTAAAAATCTTAAATTTTTTTTTTACTAGTGGTTAGATTTGTTAACAAAGCATATAAATGAAAAATAAAAAATCGCCTACTTTTTATTTATATATTTTTTTAATTTTCTCAAAGTTTGCAAAACTTTAGGGTTTCCGCCAAAAAAAACAAAAAATATTCTTTCAATTTTTGGTAAGTTTTTGTCACTATTTAATAAAAACTATACACTACATCAAAATTTGATTAATTTTTTATAGTAATAAACAAAAGAAATTGCATAAATTTATTTTTTTTAAATTTTGGCAGTACCATAAACTTAGGTCTTTGCAACTTTTTCTGAAACTTAGGAAATATGTCTTTAAAAATTCATATCATTTTTACATTTCCGGGTGAAAAATCTAAAACTGTTTTACATATTCTATTTAAGCTCTTTAAAATGTACTAAAATCACAAATAAAAAATTACCTACTCTCAAAAAAAAAAATTTTTCAGTCTATCAAACTTTTGCATTTTGGGAATTCCAAATAAAAAATCGCAAAAGTTTTCGATGGCACAAACAACATTTTATATAAAATATTTACAAAAAATTATTTTTGTTTTTTTGTTCCTATAGTTATAAACAAAACTGTTAAGTTTCAAAGCAATACAATAAAAAATGAAATTTTAAAAATTTGTTTTGTAACACAGTAAAAACCGTTTTTCCGTTCAACAGTTTTACCTCAAACGTTTTCTGACTTTAGCGCCCTCTACTGTTAACAAAAAGACGAGTTGATAAATTCTATTCACGAATTTATTTAAGGTACTTTATTAGCTTTACAAAAATGTATATTACTTAAATATTCTAAGCACTTTATTTTATTTTAATTTTGCCTATGGGACAAAGCACTGTGCAGCGGCCCGAGTTCAATTCTCGCATGAGACTTTACTTTTTGTAAAATTTTCTCACTTTGTTTTTATTTATGTTTTTTATAGGAGAGCGCTGTGCTCCTATAAAATTCAAATACGGGAAAAAAACAAGTTGTAAGGAAAGCATTTGATTTATCCACGTAAATATTTATATAAAATTTATACTGAGGCGTGGATAATGCTAATATGCGTTATTTCCCTAGTGTACGAACAAATCGACAACTTGCATTAGGTAAAATAACTAGAAGAATTAGATGATTTAATAAGCAAAATTTTAGTTGAATTAACTAATTTTAATTAGGTGAATTACCTAATGCATGATTGTTAAATTAACTGTGTAAGTAGAAAAGTTGTTGAAAAGATTAGGTGAAATAGAAACTTTCACATTAGCTAAACTAGTTTAGGTAATAAATCAATTCTTTTATTTTCTGTGTAAGACCGTCGAAAGAAAATACCGAATGGTGATAGATTATCGGAAACTCAATAACGTTACCATTCCAGACAGGTATCCGATCCCTGAGATCAATGACGTTCTCTCTACCTCGGTAAAAACCAATATTTTACGATAATAGATTAAAAAATCGGATGCCATCAAATACCATTGAAGGAAGCCGACATAGAAAAAACCGCATTTTCCATTAACAATGGAAAATTTGAATTTGTCAGATTACCCTTTGGGCTGAAAAATGCCCCAGCAATATTTCAAAGGACCTTAGACGATATACTAAGGCAACATATAGGACAAAGGTGTTACGTCTACATTGACGATATCTTTATTTTTGGCAAAAATGAAAAAGAACATTTGGAAAATTTAGAAATAGTATTCAGAACACTGGAATCGGCCAATATGAAGGTCCAGTTAGATAAGTGCGAGTTCCTAAAAAAGGAGGTCGAGTTTCAAGGTTACGTCGGAGGAATAGACGGGATAAAAACGAACAAAAACAAAATAGACGCAATAGCCAAAATGCCCCTACCAAAGAATCTGAAAGAATTCCGATCATTCCTCAGAATGTTCGGATATTATCGACGATTCATTTTAGATTATGCAAAAATTGCCAAGCCGCTAACAAGCCTTTTACGAGGAGAAGAGGGTCGTATTTCCAAATTCGCTTTAAAAAATAAACTAATAACTTTAGACCAAGATGCAATCAAACCTTTCAATAAAATAAAAAAATTCACTTATATCAAAAGACGTTGTACTATCTTACTCAAATTTCGAAAAAGAATTCGAGCTAACTACGGACGCATCTGATTATGCGATCGGGGCTGTATTGTCCCAAAACAATAGACCAATCTCATTCATCTCCAGAACTCTTACTAAAACCGAAGAGAATTACGCTACGAATGAGAAAGAGATGCTTGCCGTCATCTGGTCTCTTAATTCTCTGAGAAACTATCTTTACGGTTCAAAAAAGATAAACATATTCACAGACAAGCAACCGCTTAATTACGCTCTAAGTGCAAAAAATATCAATAGCAAAATGAAGAGATGGAAAGCCATCCTCGAAGAATACAATTATCAACTAACATACAAGCCAGGTAAAGCGAATGTCGTCGCCGACACTCTCTCTAGGATACCCGTAGAAATAAACTCCCTAACACCAACGATCCATAGCGACGAAAGTTCAAGTCACAATTTAATTCCATGCACAGAAACCCCAATAAATGTATTCAAGAACCAGATATTTCTCAAGGTTGGTGATTGCTCAACCTATCAATTCAAACTTGTATTTCCAAGATACCATAGACACATCATTACCGAACAACAATTTTCAGAATCAAATTTGGTCTCGCTTTTAAAGAGATATCTTAACCCGTCCGTCATCAACGGAATACGCACCGATGAACCCATTATGGGCCAAATACAAAATATCTATCCACTTCACTTTAGTAACTATAAGGCAAGATATACCCAAAAATTAGTAGAGAACATTACAGACGAACAAGAACAGGAAAACATCATACTTGAGACTCACAACCGCGCACATAGAAATACAATAGAAAATAAAGCACAAATTCTTGAAAAATACTATTTTCCAGGAATGTTAAACAAAATTAAAAGGATAACCACAATCTTCACGACATGCAAAGAAAATAAATGCGAGAGACGACCGAATCAACCAAAATTAGCCGAAACACCCTTGCCTACATTCCCTGGTCACACAGTACATATGGACATATTTCTAACAGACAAAAAAATTGTCATGACTGCAATAGACAAATTTACAAAATACGCCATGACAAAACTACTAGACAGCAGATCAATAGAGGACGTACGAAGGCCCTTAAGAGACATAATTTCTTCATTTGGAGTACCAAAATCCATCGTTATTGATAACGAACCATCCCTTAATTGAAACTCAATTACATTCATGTTAAAAGACGAACTTGGAATAGATGTCTACACTACTCCTCCATATAAAAGTCAGGCAAACGGTCAAGTGGAAAGGTTCCACTCAACGCTTGTTGAAATAATGCCTTAAAGAAAATGGAGGTCACCGAAATTTTGAAGAACTCTTAGAACGATCAGTCTCAGAGTACAATCACACAATTCACTCTGTTACACAAAAACGACCAGTCGGCATATATTTCAATAGAATTATATCATTTACTCCTGACGATTTAGAAAAAACGAGACAGGACAACATAGCAAAATTAGAAGACAAACAAAAGAAAGATATAGAATAGCACAATAAAAATAAACAGGAACCAAAAACGTATCTCCCAGGACAGATAATCTTTGTAAAAAGAAATAGAAGATTAGGAGCTAAGTTATCCAAAGCATACACCAAGGAAATAGTTAAAGAAAATAGAAATACGACTATAGTAACAGAAAGTGGTAAAATTGTTCACAAGAGTCATATACTTACTTACTTACTTATCTGGCGCTTACAACCGTAAGTCGGTTTTGGCCTCGTATAAGAAATTGCGCCAGCCATTTCTGTTCTGCGCTTGCTGGCGCCAGTTGGAAACACCAAGCGTGGTCAGGTTATCCAACACCTGATCCTTCCAACGAAGATGTGGGCGTCCTCTTCTGCGTTGACCACCACCGGGCACCGAATCGAATATTTTTTTCGCTGGAGCGTCGTTTTCCATTCGCTCAACATGACCTTGCCAGCGGAGCCGCTCGATTTTAATGCGCTTAACTATGTCGATGTCAGCGTACAGCTCATACAGCTCGTGGTTCCATCGAATTCGGTACTCGCCATTGACGCAGATTGGACCGAAGATTTTACGAAGGATCTTTCTCTCGAAGGCTCCCAGAGTCTTTTCATCAGAACTGCTCAACGTCCAGGTTTGTGCTGCATATAATAGGACGGGCATGATTAGTGACTTATAGAGCGTGAGTTTTGTTCGTCGAGAGAGGGCTCTGCTTCTCAATTGCCTACTCAGCCCAAAGTAACACCTGTTGGCAAGAGTTATCCTTCGTTTTATCTCAATACTAACATCGTTGAAAGAGTTAATGCTGGATCCCAGGTAGACGAAGTCCTTAACAACCTCGAAGGAGATGTTGTCAACAGTGACGTGGTTTCCAAGACGCTCGGACTGTTTATTTGTTGACACTAGGTATTTCGTCTTATCTGCGTTCACTGCAAGACCCATTCGACTCGACTCTTTCGCTAATCTGGAGAATGCTGCACTGACTTCGCGCGTATTATGGCCAATGATATCGATATCATCAGCATACGCCAGCAGCATAATACTTTTGTAGAATATCGTGCCGCTGCGTCTCAAATCAGCAGCTCGGATGATCTTCTCCATCATCAGGTTGAAAAAGTCGCACGATAAGGAATCACCTTGTCTGAAACCTCGTTTGGTATCGAATGGAGGAGTGAGATCCTTCCCGATCTTAACTGTGCTGCTGGTGTTGCTCAGTGTCATTCTGCAAAGACGGATGAGCTTTGCAGGAATACCAAATTCAGACATGGCGGAGTATAGATAATTCCTTATAGGACTGTCGAAGGCGGCTTTATAATCGACAAAAAGATGGTGTGTGTCGATCTGTTTTTCTAGGGTCTTCTCCAAGATTTGTCGTAGCGTAAATATCTGGTCTATGGTGGATTTACCAGATATTACAAGAGTCATATACGAAATTGAATTTTTACTTAAAAGTATTTTCTTTTACTTTTTAGAGCGCATCTTTTAATCGCATCATGCGAAATACAAATATTGGACTATACAAATGCACAAATTGTTACCATTGAAACAGGGACGGCCAAATTAGAAATAGGAAACTATAAAATTATTCACATTATTAACCTGACACGATATGAGAAAATTATAAAAACTTTAGAGGACCAAATTATTGAAAACCTACCAAGACATGATAACGCAAGACTTTTTCTCTTACATGAAACAGCTGAAATAAATTCAATACTTAATGGACTAAAAGTAAATCGAAATAAAAGAACACTAAATTTCTTAGGGACTGCCTGGAAATGGCTGGCAGGATCCCCGGATCACGAAGACTTTCAGATAATAAGTAATAAAATAAACAATATTCTCGAAAATAATAATAATCAGTTTATTATAAATAAAAACAGCTAAGAAAAAATCAATGAGATAACTCATGTCACAAATAAAATTTTGAAAACTGTTAATTCAAGTAATATTATAAAAAATGAAATAACTCAAAATATTGAAAGGAAAATAAAAATTATAAAATGCAATCTTAATTATCTAATTATATTTATCCTAATTATTAAGTTGTTTTTGCATTATATAATTCACAAATTAAAAAAAAATTTTTGAACTGCAATTAATTCCTAAGTTATTACTTTGTATACTAAAAGATATCATTCTTATTGTACTAATATGATGGTTGAATAAATTGAAAATATAAAAGATGATTTAATTAATATAGATTATGCCAATCAATGGGCAAAAGTAGGAGTAATAAACTCATTTATTCTTTCAAGTTTAGAAATGAATATTACAAAGAATTTTTTAAAGAGCAAAATATGCCATATGTTAATTTAATAGAAGCTATTGAATTTGGAGAGGAAAGAATAGCCTCAGATTTTTCAACTATTATTTATATAGTAAATTTACCTAAAACAGATAAAGAAAATTGCCAAAAACTTTTAATTAAACCTATCAAACATGAAAATATTGCTTTAAAAATTCCTTTTGAAAACATTATAGTCTGTAAGAATTATGTATTAGAAATAAGAAAACAATGTAAAACCTTAAATGATATTGCAATTTGTAAAAAATAAAATTATAATAACATTACGAATAACCGCTGCCTACCACAAATACTAAAAGGTCAACCATCGGTCTGTACAACAATCAACAACCAACACATAGCTCCAGCAGAAGAAGTTCTACCTGGAATTTTACTTCTTAACCAATTCCGAGGTGTTATAGAAACAGAAAATAAAGAAATAAATCTACAAGGATCATTCCTAATAAAATATCACAACACAACAATAACAAACTTACATTAATGAAGAGATTTCAATAGTCAACCCACAACCAGTAATAGTACAATCTGAAAATGCATCCACCAACTTCGAAGAAATCATTTCACTCGTGATGCTGAAAGAATTGCATACAAAAAACACACAAAAAATCGATTTGTTGCAGACGGAACACCACACCAGATTCTTTACAAGTCTAGGAATCTCAACCAGTGCTACTCCTACTCAAATAGTCCTACTAATGATAATAATCGCTTGGATTTGCTTCCTAAAAAGAACCACACCGATCAAAATAATTTCAAATATCCAAAATAGTCACCCTGAAGAACACCAAAATACTCCACAAGATAACGACAGCCAAACCATAAATTTGGAAAGTAAGGTGAAAAGGATAAACCAGATTCCACTCTTTTAGAGAAAAATCAAACGAGGACGTTTGAAATTTAGGGGGGGAGTAGTTAACACTCTCCATATTAAAAACGTTGACGACATCGAAAAACAAAGGTTTCGTATGACACCTTGCGAAACTCAACAAGAATATGTTCCCATTCTTTCTGCTGACTTAGCACACGCGCCGATAAAACAACATCAAGGAACGGTAGCAGCGACGCAGCAGGTGATATAGCAGCGACATCAAGCTTAGCTTTAAGTTATTTCCAAATTGTTAAGTTAGTCTAAAATTGAATTGAATAAAGATAAGGAGTTCGCTCCTTAAACAAATTTTTTTTAAAACAAATTAAAGCAAGTTAATTTAACTTATACATATATATTAAGGCGTAGTGAAATTTTTTTCTATAAAGCGGGATTGAGAAACTGAAAACGTACAGCATTTTAAGCAACATGGCCGAAAGATTTTGCTCTCCGACGAATTTCGAACCGCCAACTTTTCAAAAATAGCTTTTGATATGAATGTGTTTAAGAAATATTGGTTCAAGAGGGTTTTTTGTGCATAAAAGGTGAACTATTGTTCTAGATCAATGCTGGATTGTGGTAAGAAGATACCATTAAAAAAAAAGTTTTTGCAAACTGATTTTTAGGTTTATTGCTCCGGAACATGAGTACAAATTAAGTGACGTCATTTCAATGTTTAGGAAGTCTATAATCTATAGATAATTTATATACAAACATTTTGATATATTATTCGATAGTCTGAGCTACCTGGTTACCGAGATATATGCAATCAAAAGTCACTGTGGGATTTATTTTAATTTTAATTTATTTTATATTTTTATTGCGAACAATAATAATATAGGCCGTGTGCTATTCGGAAACTTTTCACTCGGATGATGAAATTTTGACAGTCTGAAAGAGAATATTTGGCACTTGTGAGGTGAATATGATTTTCAAAAATTCATGTAGCCCCAGGGGCTAGTATAATTTTTGACAATCGGAAAGAGAATTTTTGACACAAGCAAAAATGAAAAAAAAAAACACTTGTGAGTTTGTGAGTCGTAAAGCAGTTAAAAATTTTGTGTTTCCGACAGCATAGCAACCAGAATCCCTAATTTTCAATATATATCAACAATTTCGCAAATTAAATTAAATTCTTGTGCTAATGCACTACCAAAATCTAAAACGTCAACATTTCTAGTTGTCAAAATTTCATCGTCCTTTTGGCAGAGCAAAAATTACAATTTTATTTCAACAGACAGAAATTGTATTCAACTCAGTAAATTCTCTCCTACCACGAGTGAAAAGTTTCCGAATAGCACACGGCCTTAGAATATATTACACTGCGTGACCGATTCGACCTTAAAAAAGTTTCAGCCTAAATTCTTAAAAATTCCGAGAGGACATCTTGTGATTATATCGCGACTAGTCCGACCTCACAATTCCATCACATTTTTTTTTTAATTTTTAAAGTTAAAAAGTAGGAATTCTAGTATATCGACTTTTAACTATTTTTTACATATGCTTAGGTTGCGAGAATTTAAAAACAAAATGCACTTTTGTTCCATAGAATTAAACGTTGAATTTAACAGTGTCAAAAAATTTTTGAAAAATATATAAAGTCGGTTTATCGCAATGGAGAAGTCAATTTTTCAAAAATTTTGTACAAATGTAAGTTCTTCTTTATTTTTTTAAAATAGTAACCAACAAAAATCCTTAATTTTTTTACAGAAATCGTTAAACTACTAAGTACCTTTCAAAAAAGTCTAAGATTACAGAAATCAGTTGAAAATTGGGAAAATGTCAGAAGTTTTAAAAACACACTTTTCACTTTTTTGATCTGCTCAAAGGACTCAATATTTTACTTACCGCAGGATATAAAAACAGCATAGAGTTCTAATAAAGTTTCCTTCGAAAATAATTTGGAAAAGACGCAATGCACTTTTCACTATAGTTTTTCAAACGTAAAGACACTCAGAAATATCTCACAGAAATCTTGTGATATCTTGTTAGATATCGCCCTTTTTTATTTTCTACAAAAACTAGAATCGCAAAATGTGGCATTTAGCTTGTGTGTCCTAACAAGCCATATATGAGCAAAATTCGTTATACTTGTATTCGTAAATGGCAACAGTTTGAACGCTATGAACGTATATAAAAAATCGATGATTGCCGATTTAAAAAACACTTTAAAACTTCTGACATTTTCCCAATTTTCAACTGATTTCTGTAATCTTAGACTTTTTTGAAAGGTACTTAGTAGTTTAACGATTCCTGTAAAAAAATTAAGGATTTTTGTTGGTTACTATTTTAAAAAAATAAAGAAGAACTTACATTTGTACAAAATTTTTGAAAAATTGACTTCTCCATTGCGATAAACCGACTTTATATATTTTTTTTTAAAAATTTTTTGACACTGTTAAATTCAACGTTTAATTCTATGCAACAAAAGTGCATTTTGTTTTTAAATTCTCGCAACCTAAGCATATGTAAAAAATAGTTAAAAGTCGAAATACTAGAATTCCTACTTTCTAACTTTAAAAATTAAAAAAAAAAAATGTGATGGAATTGTGAGGTCGGACTAGTCGCGACATAATCACAAGATATCCCTCTCTCGGAATTTTTAAGAATTTAGGCTGAAACTTTTTTAAGGTCGAATCGGTCACGCAGTGTAATATATTCTATATTATTATTGTTCGCAATAAAAATATAAAATAAATTAAAATTAAAATAAATCCCACAGTGACTTTTGATTGCATATATCTCGGTAACCAGGTAGCTCAGACTATCGAATAATATATCAAAATGTTTGTATATAAATTATCTATAGATTATAGACTTCCTAAACATTGAAATGACGTCACTTAATTTGTACTCATGTTCCGGAGCAATAAACCTAAAAATCAGTTTGCAAAAACTTTTTTTTTAATGGTATCTTCTTATCACAATCCAGCATTGATCTAGAACAAAAGTTCACCTTTTATGAACAAAAAACTCTCTTGAACCAATATTTCTTAAACGCAATCATATCAAAAGCTTTTTTTGAAAAGTTGGCGGTTCGAAATTCGTCGGAGAGCAAAATCTTTCGGCCATGTTGCTTAAAATGATGTAAGTTTTCAGTTTCTCAGTCCCGCTTCGTAGCAAAAATCTCATCTCATACATTTCACAACGCCTTAATATATATATGGGGAATTCCAAGTCAAATCGGACAGCATGAAGAATTTTTTTTTTGGATTTGTTTCATTTTTCACTATGTTGATGTCCCTTTTCAACAGCGTGTCTCAGTAAATTTTCAGATTTTTGGGGCAACTGGTTACAGAGATATCGACGTGTAAAATAATCGCATTATAAGGAAACTGTGTTAAAATAAATACTCATAACTTATTCAATATTAGTCCAAATATAACAAATTTTTTTTTATTGTTTTTATTCCTTTGTAAACTATCCAAAAAAAAATAGGAAAAAATTGTGCACAGTGGGCTTGTATTGTATTTTTGGGATTTAAAATTTAAAATAAATTTTTCTCAGTGTATGTAATCTTCGATTTTCTTCAAATTTTTTTTAAAATAAAATAGAATATTTTTCACAAATTTATGCCAAATTTGGGAGTGGGGTTGGAAAAACTACTATATTTCACAATTTTTTAAAGTTTTGTAAGAACATATTTTTCACTTTAAAACACTGCGCATTTTCTTTTAGTTTGTTAAAAATACGAAAGTTCTTAATTTTTTTTTATTTTCTTTAAAATTTGAAAAACGTTTTCATTTTTTGATCTAGAGAAGTTTTTAGCAATTATTGCACCACCACAAGTAGGAACTATTGAATGTAATTTTTGCGTGCCCGGAATAGATTTAGCCGTTTCATATCGCTTATCCAATGTTTCTTTTGCATTAAAATAATGCTGTTCTGGAGAAAATGTTACTTTAATGTTTGGTAAATTATTCGGCTCGGATGCCCATTGATACAGTTCCACAGCAGTAGTTATTTGCTTATCAATTTGTCTTTGAAGACTTACTCTACTGGCAAGTCTTTTCAATGTGCCTCCAATACCGTCACATGGTCCCTTACCATGTGCTGTTGCAAAATAATGCCATTCTGCAGCAATCTTAAAGTCATCCTTGTGAAAATATATGTTTACAAAATGTTTGAAATTTTTGAATTGCTGGGGAGCGCCATCAGAAAAGTAAAATATTTTAGATGCATTTGGTAATACTTCTTTTACAAAATCATTAATAATCCTTAGATAGACGTATACAGCAATTGAATCATGATTATTGCCATCAGATATTACGACCAGACTTCGATGAGTGAGCTCTTCATTATTCTTAAAATACACAACTATCGGGAATATCGTTGCCTGATTATTGTTCCAATGAAAACCGGGTGCTGCGTTTTGTATAACAAATGCGTAGTTTTCAGCAAAATCACAAATCACCACAACTTCATCTTCTTTTAAGGATTCTTTGGTTTGTTTTAAAAAAGCAGATTGTTCTTTTGCTACAAAATCATGTGTTGAAAGACTGACAAGATGATTGCAAAATATTTCAACGAATTCCGATGAAGTTTTCACTAATGTCTCGAGGCTGCAACGAGGGTTAGATATCCAATATTTATACGTAATATTATCAACAGCATTGTTGTCAAATAAGTTGTGTAATATATTTTTAATGACATCGATTCCTGGACAATCTGCACATTTTCCAAAATGGCAATCGGATGATGGAAAAGGACACACAATCAGTTTTAAACAGTCACTATATTGCACTAGAGGTGCTGCTTCATTATTAGTTAATACTGCTAACTTAGCACCTATCATGAA
Source organism: Pherbina coryleti (assembly GCA_943735915.1). Lineage (NCBI taxonomy): Eukaryota > Metazoa > Arthropoda > Insecta > Diptera > Sciomyzidae > Pherbina > Pherbina coryleti. The sequence continues at coordinate 88,245,345 of OX030948.1, forward strand.
ATAAAATTATATGTGCACGAATAGGATAAACTATTAGACATATTTACCTAACATCATAAGTTTGATATTCTGATGTGTAGCACACACGCAAATCGTATGTGTACCACTAGATCCAGCAAGTACACAATGTTGAGGCCTCAGTGATGCAAAAATTGAAAAACCAATGCAATAGTTAGGATATTGTCCTTTAAACGTTTTATATAGTTCTTTTAAATTACACAGAATAAGTCTTTTTTGCATGTGTTGTCTTTGCCCATCATCATTTCTCACAGAAATAAAATCCTTCTTACCAGGCAAATTGACACTAACGTCATCACTTTTATAAAATTCTAGAACTTTATTTTTAACTTCAGGAGATATGAATCGCCCTGAAAGTAAATTTTTTTATTATAAAATATTCAAAATTTTTAATAAAACAAACTCCATTTTATAAAAATTTGTTACCACATTACCTTTTTTTTTTTCAGGGACTGACATAACTCCTTGATTTTCCTTTAAGCGTTTTGACACAACTGCCATATGCTTTGTTGCTCCCATGACATCACAAATTTTATTTATGCTCCACGAAACTGGTAATAATGTCAATATTTGCATTTTTTGATCTCGATTAGTGTTTTCATCGTCAAATTTGTCTTTTAAGTTTTCGATCATGTTTTTAAAATGCAAAGAATTTTCATAAAGATTATCTGTATATTCCAGACCAAAAAGCGTTGCAAATTTACAGCAAATTTCCTCATATTTGTCCTTTACATATGATGGCTTATGTACAGAATATTCATCTATTACAGATATATTCAATAAAAGTAAAGCTTGGTTGACTATAGGTAATTGTGTGTCAATACTCAATTCAGAGAGTGGACTTATTATTCTTGCAACTTCATAATCAGCATCATCCGTTGCAATTGTTGAAGAAGAGGAAGGTGATATTAAGGAAAGCAACTTTTTTCTACAATTTGAACACAGATAATGTGAACGACTTAGGCCCCATGATTGTTGCAGTTGTGCAGAAGCTTGTCTTAAATCTTTCTTAGGCCGGTGATTTTCTAATTTTAATGGGTTGCAGCATTCTTTAAACCGATGTTGGTATTCCATATTGAATTAACTATTCACCAAAAGCTTTTTATAACTTTAAAATAATACTCGGCGTTGCAATTATAACTATAAAGCACTAGAACTTAGAAAATTTGTTTAACTTTATAAAGAATTAGAAGAACAAAGCAAAATAAAAAAAAAAACATTTTTGTTATTTGCTTTGAAGCAGCAATGCAAATTCTTTCATTTTACTACTTTTTTCTACACCTGTGCTCTCTCTCTCCCTCTTTTACTATCATTTCAAATATATTACAGTGTTTTAAAGTGAAAAATATGTTCTTACAAAACTTTAAAAAATTGTGAAATATAGTAGTTTTTCCAACCCCACTCCCAAATTTGGCATAAATTTGTGAAAAATATTCTATTTTATTTTAAAAAAAATTTGAAGAAAATCGAAGATTACATACACTGAGAAAAATTTATTTTAAATTTTAAATCCCAAAAATACAATACAAGCCCACTGTGCACAATTTTTTCCTATTTTTTTTTGGATAGTTTACAAAGGAATAAAAACAATAAAAAAAAATTTGTTATATTTGGACTAATATTGAATAAGTTATGAGTATTTATTTTAACACAGTTTCCTTATAATGCGATTATTTTACACGTCGATATCTCTGTAACCAGTTGCCCCAAAAATCTGAAAATTTACTGAGACACGCTGTTGAAAAGGGACATCAACATAGTGAAAAATGAAACAAATCCAAAAAAAAAATTCTTCATGCTGTCCGATTTGACTTGGAATTCCCCATATATATATATATATATTAGGGCGGGTCAAATTGTTTTGCGTTTTGGCCCCACCCTAGCGGTGTTCAATGGGTCATTTTAAGAAACTTTGGCGAATAGAGTATAGGTCTGTCTTGAAATCCGAGCCTTCCAGTTTTTCAAAATAAGTATTTTTTCAAAATATTCCATTAAAAAGACAAAAAACTATTTTATTTTGTGTATGTATATATGAGAGCTTTTGGGGTCAAGGAATCCATTTTTGGCGTTCATATTTATGAAAGCCACCAGAGGGCGTTTTACTACTTTTTATTCATTTTATCGCTTCTTTTTGATAGAATAGTAATAAAAACTTTTGTGAAAATTAAAACCCATTAATTGTTGCCTATACCAAATACATCAAGCGTTTTAAAAGAAAGGGGAAATTCTCCTATAGTGGACCTTCTCCTAAAGAGGACTCTCTGAATAATTTGTGAGATAATAACCATTGTGATTCGAAGTACTTGTACAAAATGGCCAATGCAATTTCTAATGGTGCGGTTCCGTTAGATTTGTCTCACATTAAACCAGGGCCAATTGCACATTCTCGCTGGCCCACCAAATTTACGCGAAGTTTTTAATAATTTTTAATCCGTACAAACTTCAAGAAAAGTTCAAGTAAAGTTCAAGCTGTGAGAGTAATTTTATTATCTGTCGAAATGAGAGAATTTACCGAAAAGTACGGAAACGACTTCTAGTGAGTTTCAAGCACAACAACAGCTGATTGTCTATAAACGTAAGCAGTGCCAAATTTATTTACACTAATTTGACATTTTCTTGATGCTTGTTCTTATCGTGCTCGAAAAAATTGTTGAAGCGAAGTTCAAGCGAGTTTCGAGGCTCGAGAGAGACGCATCTCGAGCTCGAAAAATGTGTAAAGAAACGTCTTCAAGCAACTTCAAGTAACTTGAAAATATCTTGGAATATCTAATATCAATACACTCGGAAAATATCATGTTAGCAATGTTGTTTGATGATAAGAAAGAGATACGCGACATTGCTATAAAAAGAATTTTACACCATCGAAACAACCTGGACGACCCAATGCAACTTAGAGTTTATCAAAAGCCTATTGTAAACTTCAATTGCACAGATGATATGAATATGATTGACGACATCAATATATTCGAACCACCGTTTACGCAAAGCATTCCTTATGATCATTTGCAAAAATATTTGGAATACAACAATCCAAGGAACGGAAAGACACGTTCAATTGCTGGCTACCGTTTCTAAAAGATAATCGAGATATGATGGCGACATTAGAGAGCCGTAAGAAATTACCCAGAGTTGAAAGCAAGAAAGACTTTCGTTCTAAACAGTATCACTCCTTTTGTTGTCACTGTGCAATTCTAATTATTGCTTATTTCAGTTTTATAGAGCAATACCACCTTATTATTTTGAATTGTTTTGAATTTACGTATCACACAATAAATATAAAAAGGCACAAACTCTAAAAAAAAACTATATTCAGGTGAGGCAAAAACTGTTCAAGCTCTATATAAAAAACTAAAACCAACCGATGTTTACCGCGAAAAGCGACAGAGTTCTGCAATAAAAATATAAAGTTGTGACCCTTTTTTATTTAGTGTGCGAAATGTTTTTCTCTACTGACAAATTAAATTGAAATTTTGAAGAAAAAATAAAAGCAAAGTCGTATTTTTTGTATAAGATTTAATAAAATCGAAATGGGTCGTGTATGAGTACCTACCCATATTTTCAACACTGAACATTTTAGACTATTTAAAATTTCATGGTCCTTTCAAAGGCAGAAATGGCCAGTTATTTTTGTTTTATTTTGTAGGTGCAAATGGAGGGTGCAAATGGTCCCCTTGAACCCGCAATTAGAGTGCGACCCAAAAATTGGGTTATTTTTTTGTCTGGTATATATTTTCTATTTGAAATTATAATATTTTATAATAATAATATATTTCTTTTTAATCGTTCGGTTTTTCTATTCATCCCACTGTCCTTAGATTTGATAAGACTTTGATTAAAAAGTCTTATCAAACGCACCTGCATCATTGTCTTTCGTGTGGTATAATAATTGCGTGGCATAAAAACCCACACCCCTTTCCGCTAAGCAGGTGGCAATCCTTGTTGTCGGCACTATTGTGCACTTAAAAAATAATAAAATTACTTGTGCGATAATCGAAAGTGTCGCGATAGTAGTTGAAAAAAAAATCAGCTACAACTATGTAAGTAAAATGCACATAAAGCAAGTGCTTTTCGTTAATTAAGTACCCAATTTTGTCCTGAAATTTTCGCTCAGGCCATTCAATGGCGTATAGAGCAAGAGGTCACCAAAAATTTCTGCATAAAGGGATATAGATATAATATCTCAGTTTCTGGAAGAGATAGCCAAAAACGGATTACAGATTTGAAAAATTTGTTTTACAAAACCCGAGATGGTACCATTAACTCAAAATTGTCAAAATGACGTATGGAACACATGGATCCCCGGACAAAGATTTGTCTACTGTTTAATTTTTCCTCACTTTACTTTTTAATAAGGTCTCTTTAAATCATCAGTATTATTATTGTTATTATTATGATGTGCCATATTATCAATTGCATTGGGCGCGTTCTGCAGAACTAATCGCTTACTGAGCGATTAGTGAGCGCTCTTCACTAAGCGATCAATTCTGCTGAACGCTGTGCTATTAAAAACACAATCAGCTGATTAGAGTACTGAGCCACTTAAAAAACGACGGCTGAAAATTGAACAGCGTAGTGGTGTTACGAAAAGCTGCCAACTTCGCGGCACTTTTTCTGGCGTGACTTGCGAAAACTGAAGAAATGGCAACAAGTAGATCTAATGGTAAAAGTTTAGGAAAATCTTGATAAATATAGTAAATGTATATATTTTGTTGGTTTTTAAGGTATACAGGAAGAAGGCACTGCAAAAAGTGCGCAGCAGCTGTGGACCCCAGAAAATACAAAGCTGATGCTTCAATTATATTTGGCTCGCAAGGAAAAGTTTCGCGATCCCAAGTGGAAAAAGAAAGTTTTATGGAAGGAGGTTTGCAAGGAGATGGAAAATGCAGGATGCTCCGATATGTCAGATGATATATTAGACCGCAAGATGAGGAACATGAAGAAAACATATAGGACAATTAAAGAAAACAACAATAAAACTGGACGAGGTCGCGTGTCCTGGGAGTACTTTACAACAATGGAAGATAGTTTTTGTGATGATAAAACCATCAACATCGGGCCTTCAATTTCATCATTTTGTATGCAAGAAGGTAGCGTAGTAGATGAAAGTCTGGTTGTGGAAGACTTATATCCGTTGCAGGACTCAACTAATTTGTCCTGTTTTATATTTGACGAAGAGTCAGTCAGTTCATCGATTCAGCAAAAAGAGAAAAAGGTTTGTGTGGCCAAAGAAAATTACCATCAAAGAAAAAAAATTATTGAGATGGAACAACAGCGGACAGAGGCTATTGGTATTATAACAAACAAAATTGATGAAGCAAATAAAATTCAAAAAGACCGAAATGATTTGCTTAAACACTTCTTGGAAAAATTTGGATAATTTTTTTCTTCTCAAGAAGCTTTGTCCGTCCAGAGTTTGAAAAACAGCATCCTTGATCTAGTGAAATGTATTCAATGCAGCAAATTGGATAGATTTGACTAGATCAAGGATGCTATAATTCGGCCACAGTTTCTTAATAAAACTCTGATTCAGTTGTCTGTGTTCAATTTATACTTTATTGAAGTAGTGCAAATGTTAATATATTTACTTATACATGTTAAATGCAATAAAGCTAAAAGTTATTCATTATTTGATTTCTTTTTTGCTGAGGATTTAAATTGTTGTTTCTGTGTTCTACGTTTTCATTATTTAAAATTGAATCCTCCACAAGTTCAATATCGAACGGATGTACATCATCTATGCCTCCATTTGTTAAAATAAAGTTATGCAAGACGCAAGCGGCGGCTATAATGCGATTTCCCAAATCCATGTCGGAGATGTCCATGTACTTCAATCGACGAAATTGGCCTTTGAGAAGGCCAAACGCGCGCTCAATTGTTGAACGGATACTGCTTAACCTTACGTTGTACAAAGTTTGACTTACTTGCAAATGGCCATTATCACGAAATGGTGTCATCAAGTTTAAAAGAAGTGGATAAGCAGAATCTCCTAATAAATGTTGATTATGGCTCAATAATGGACTCTGTAGATTTGTAAGCTTTTGATGCAGGGGACTGTTTTGAAATACACGCGCATCGTGCATTCTGCCTGGCATTCCAATATATACGTCAATAAATCTACCAAATGCGTCACAAACTCCTTGCAATATAATGGAATGGAACTGTTTTTTATTGAAGTAATCTTGAGAATTTCCAATGGGTTGCTTAATAGGTATGTGGCAGCCATCAATAACGCCAACAACGCCAGCTATCCCATGCGATTTTTCTTGGAATATTTGTGCGCATATAGCTTGCTTTGCTGAGTTGGGCCATTTGACATATTGTGGGATCAATTTTGCAATATTAAAAATGACGAACTTGAATATGCCGTGTCCTGAACTCTTTGGTATGTCGAATCGATCGCCTACTGCAAGAAATGACTCCTATTTACTAATCAGCCATATAGTGAACAATAATTTTTTGGATAGAGAAACACTGGTGTAAGGCTGCAGAGTGTTTTCCAATTGACGGTGCAGTACATTTAGCAGCGCCTGTAACGAATATTCAGAAAAATGTTCTATACTTCTTAGTGTGCTTACCTCAAATGTTGATTTATTCATGCGAAAGTGTTCCGTGAATTGGTCGTTTCTATAATTTGGCACAGTTACCTCAGCAAAATATTTGTTGCGCTCCTTTTTATATTTTTCCTTTTTATCCAGTAGCAAAGTATAAGAAGAGGAGATGAGCTGAGAGGCATATTCAAGAATATGAGTTTGAACTCCATCTTCCACAAAATATTGCATTAAAAAGTATTTAATTTCATTTCTTTCTATTTATATTTTTTTTTTTAAATAGTTGACAAGAAAAATCAGCTGTATTTAGGATAAGTGAGCGCAAAATTGTTCGCTACCAAAAATGGCGAACGCTTCCTAAACATGTTGCATGTAGCAGCTTGTTCAGCAGACTTAAAGTCAACCGTTGTGCAACAGTTTTGTCTGCAGAACTCAGCCATTGTTTTCTGTTATATATACTTTTTTTATCTTCTTTTTTAAAGAAAAAGGGCTAACACCTTTTAATGCTGGGATACACATAAAAAAATAAATAAATAAATAAATGAATATAATAAAATAAAAGCATTTTGAGCTTAGAATGGAGTTACTATTTGATGATGTCTTTCTACTCGGAAACTTGGACAGGCATTGATCAAAGGGATGTGGTTCCGCCCATAGAGGCCAAAGAAATAAAAGTCGGATAACATTGAAACTCAGAAAGAATTATCTCGGTAATGAGAGGTTCTATTGGGCATCAAAGTAATGGTGTAGGGATCGGCTTGGTGCTCTGCCCAAGTGAACCTGGGAAACGCAGGAGCTGATGGCGTCAGGTTATGTATCTCCCTTGAAAACTTCCCATGGTAGTACCTGTACAAAAGGCTTAGACAACCAACCTATCAGATATATCGCTCGTCGTTAAATTCGATCCAGAAGCTCCAAATAAAATCTTGAAGCTCCTGCCCAAATGTGCGAATTGTACTCCAATTTCGGCCTAATATATGAGGTATAGATCACGCGTTGATCAGTAGGAGTGAAGTATTTCCTATATTGTTTTAAAAAACGTAGGCACTTGGCCGCTTCTTTCGATTCATCGAAAATGTGATCATTTCAACGAAGATCGGATCGAATCGATATGCCAAGAACGCCAAGATGTTCTGACTCCACTAGATCTTCACCGTTCATATTGACGACAGAAGGTCGTTGACAAAAACCAGAGACAAAGTTGGCGATAAGACTGAACCCTGCGGAACTCCAGCAACAATGGTATGTTCACTGGAAGAAATGCGGTCGACCACGACACGAACCGACCTGTCCTTAAGAAAACATGTAATCCATCGAGAAAAGTTAGCACCAACACCATACACAATTAGTTTTGACACGAGTGCTTTATGCCCCACTCGGTCAAACGCCTTTGAAATATCCATAGCAACACCCCTGCTCTCACCGAAGATATGAACAAAATGGTTTCATTTTTCAGTGAGGAACCCCATAAGATCACCAGTAGAGCGGGCCCTACGGAAGCCATATTGACGGTCACTAAGCAAATCGCTGCGCTCTATATAATTCATAAAGTGGAAGTTTATTACACTCTCCATTACTTTGGAGAGCGTAAAGCATATCGCAATGGGTCGGTAGTTCTCAAGTTTCGTGGCATCGCCCTTCTTACATAGGTAAGGGCTGAACGTTCGCGAGCTTCCAACAAGATGGAAATACTTCTGTCGTGTAGGAGATGTAGAAAAGGTTACGCAAAGGTCGAGTCAGATTGCTAGCCGGGATTGTGAAATTTTGTGCAAACAATCTAACCAATGGGTTCGCTTTATCAGCCGAGTCAGTGAAGATTTATTCTTTCTTTAAAAGAGTAGGAATCATCGAAGAAGTCTGATTTTCAAGTCTCTTAACGAATTACTAAAAGTTTTTACTACCTTTGGGGCAAAGAAGAAGCTATTCTCTAATGCGAATTTCGTGATGAAACTTTTAGTGTTTAAAAACTGCATTACAGCAATTCCTAGCCTCAAGGCGAAGTCTTCTAGTATCAGCATTCTTGTTGGAACGCCAATTCTGAAAGGCTTCCTCTTTGGACCTGACTGCAATCCTGCAAGTCTCATAGGTTACAAAAAAATAAATAATGCAATTTCTTCCGTTGCACATTATTCTTGCCGTTATTTTTTGTTGAGTTCTCACCCTGACATTATAAAACACGTATAAAAATGAATATTTAATGAATCCTTTTTATGAGTGCTTTATGAGTCCTTTTTGAGAAGTATCATAAAACACGCATAAAAATTACTCATCTTTTTTGAGGGCTCACAAGATGCAAAATCAATGCAGTCAACGTTTTGAAATTTTGCGACTAGAAAAAGAGTAGAAAAACACTACTTTCATGAAGTGAATAGCGCTTCTATAATTCCGCTTTGGTTTCATTGATGTTGCGCTTATTAGCTTTTCAAAGTTAGTGGGCTTCTAAAACCACAGAGACTACTGATGAGTCGGAGTAGCGTCCGACGAAACCATGGTCTAGTCTGCTCAGTTTGTTCTGCAAAGAACTTTTGTTGTTGTAGCAACCTGTTGCTTCATGAATTATTGGGCATATAGCTCAAAATATAATTCTTAAAAAATATGTTTTTAACCCTAGAAAGACATGCTTATTTTTTATAAATAAAGGTCATGCTTCGTCGAATCGACGACAACACGTTTTAAAATGACCGTACTGATTTCCTATCCGACAAAATCTTTAAAAATCACTTGTTCTGGATTATTAAGTTTATTAAGAGTAAAGGAAAACTGCAAGTTTTTAATAAAAAAATTCATTTTCACAGTTTGAGTTTTTTGGCTTGTTTTACAAAAGGTACACCATGCGTCGTCGTTTCGACGAAGCATGTCCTTCCAGGGTTAAGAATTACAAAATTAAATAAACATAATAAAATGCCACAATTTTATAACTCATGATTTTTTTTTCTTCACAGTGTATATTGAAGTAAAGCTGCCGCGGTCTCTCGGGCAATCACACAAGTATGCATGTTTATGTGTTAGTTTGCCCATCACTGGTATATAGGTAATTAGTTTGCAACTTTAATTAAATAAAAAATAAATAAATAACTGGCCATTTCAGACCTTGAAAGGACTTTGACCTAGCTTCTTATGATCAACTTATGATCAACTTTAATTACAACAATTTAATTCCAACTGCTAAGATATTAAACACCGAGAGCATAATCAAATGTACTGAGGCAAGTGTTATGCTTTTGCCTCGGCACAATTCCGCGCACAGTGCTACCTCACTCACAGTCGCAACTAACTGGAGAGGATAGAGTAATACACGGACATGAAAAAACAACAATTACTTACACAGTGAGGAGCATAGAAAAGCGCTCGCGTGGTTAGCAAACAAAAAAATACGTATATTTTTTCCAGCGAAGTTATTGCTATTGGCGGATTTATTAATTGAAATAAAAGTAAAAAGTTAATTTCAAACACAAATAATTTCAAACCCAAAACACTCGACGCAGAAGGACAGACGGAACGACAGCTCTTAAGCAAGCAAGGGGACGATCAACAGGCACGTCCGTGCCCCTTGAATATAATTTATAATATGATATAAATACTTCATTTATATTACTTATTTATATTAATTTGTTATGTTTCAACACTGCTATGTTCCAAATTCAATTCAATTTTTTACTTTCAATTCAAATTTTGTTTCAATTTGTCAATTTCCATATTATAATTTTTCTTAGTCAAAAATTTGAACTCAATAAAACATGTTCACATGGTAAATAAATAAAAATTTTATAAAATAATAAATTAACAAAATATTTTTTATTAACTGCCGCCCAACAAGAAAAAGAATTTAAATAAAAAATAAGTAGCTTCATAATAAGCGAAAAAAGAAAAACAAAAACATAAATAACAGACATACATAATTATATGTTAAAAAAACTATGAATCTCTTTGGATGTTAATTACAACAAATCCCGATGGAAACCTTAAAGAAAGTGAACTCGAGTGCGTAAATTGGTTTCTCGCCAATATTCTGAACGCAGATGTTAAAAAGGTGAAATACTCATCGACTACATGCAGCTATTTCCACCCAAAGGCATTGGTTATCAACGCTTTGTGTTCGTGCCTAACAAGCAAACAGCCAAAATTGATTTCAACTCCAACAAACTACGTAAAACTGAATCTAGTATTCTTCCAAATAAATTGAGAGACAACGCTCACCAGCTACTATCACGAGGTTTTAAATATTAAGGAACCTATATTTGACATCAACATCTATCTATCTTTAGAATAGGGAAGCAACTACAACAAGCAACCACAACAAGTAACTACAACAAGCAACTACAACAAGCAACGAAAACAAGCAACTACAACAAGCAACTACAACTAGTAACTACAACTATTTACAACTACCAACTTCAACTACAACAACCAACTTACCACCAGCATTCATCACCAACCTAACCATCAATCAAAGCTAAAAAACTGTAAGTGAAACTTTAATTGACAATATATTTATGAGTAAAATCGTTATTTTTTAAAATAAATTGTATCGAGAGCTGCTAAGTTTTCAATTTAAAAAAAAAAAAAAAAAAAAAAAAAAATAAATAAAACTAAAGATTAAATAAATTAATCAAAATGTATGAAGCTTGTAACAACCAAATTTTTATTTATAAAATTTAGTTAACACAATGATTTTTTTATGTTTTCTATTATTTCAATTCTATTTTTTACTTATATCTACTTATGCATATAAAATGAATTTTATAAGTTATATTTGCTATTATTTGCATTCTATTTTTATTTTACATCTACTTACGCATATAAAATTAATTTTATAAGTTATGTTTGTTATAACTAGAATACACTATGTTTTAAGCATAAAAAAGCAGAGAAATGTGATATGAGTTTTACTTTAAGAGATATATACACATGATGTAGTAATAAGAGAGAGAGCACGAGCGATAAAAGAGAAGCAACACTTTGTGAGAGATAACTTAAATACACACCATGGTATAATAATACAAGGAAGCTTTGACAGTTGCTTGGGAAACTATCTCCCTTCAAAAAATATACTCAAAAAAGAGCGCTCACAGTCCGTCATTGAAAACACAAAAAATGTTGAAAACGTTGAAATGAAAAAAACAACAACCACAGCAACTAGATGCATTTACACAAAAAGCTGTTTTTGACAGGAGATGTTTTCTTGTAGAAGAGAAAATAAGCAGTTGTCAATGCTACATTGTATTATTATACCATGGTACACACAAGCATCCGCAACATACTCCATATCATAATAGCAATAAGAGAGAGAGAGAGGAAGCACGAGCCAGAAACGAGAAGCAACACCTTCTGAGAGATAACTTAAATACACACATGCATACGCAACATGCTCCATATCATAACAGTAAAACGGAGAGAGGGAGGCAGAGAAGTTATAATAACCAACCTAAAGCAATCAGCTTATAAAATCGGTTTGAACATCAAAGTACCGCGTGCAGCTTCAAGCGAAGGTATAAAAAGCCAGTCACAGCATCGAACCGGCCCACAGTGGGAGGACTTCAAACAAGTTTTGGCCAGAAATAGTAAAAATAAACCTAGAGCTTTGAAATTTAGTACGAATGCTTTTTACGGTTAAAAATGAAATATATATAAGTTTGGATCAAATCCGCCCACAGACACGCCCACCTTCCATACGATTTGTTTTGCAGAAAGTAGTAAAAATAAATTTAGAGCTTTCAAATTTGGTGCGAACGCTTTGCATACTTAAACATAATATATATATAAGTTTGGATCAAATGCGCCCGCAGACACGCCCACTTTCTTATTTTAACAAAAGTTGTAATCTTGAAGTTAGTCTTTACAAAATATTCTCGTATAATGTATTGGAAAAAGTTTCATTTCCGAATTTGAGCAAAATTTGCCGAAAGACATCCCCACCTTTTATCCTAATATTCTTTCTTTTCATACTACACTTATTAAACTCTTCATATACAAGTTTAAATTCTATCGGTTTTAACAATTTTCTTAAGAGCATAATCGAACGGAGTCGGCATAAAATTGAAAAAGCTAGTTTACAATTTTAAAAATATTTTTTATTGCTCATAAAACTCATTTTTGTATAAGTTCTCGAGCTTCTACTGACAGCTCTTTGTATTTTTTGTCTTTCTTCAGTCGCAAATGGCTTAAGAGGATCAGAAGATATTAAAAGATGGTGAAAAATGTCTTCATTATTGGCATTTTTAAGTTACGGTGCGCGTTAATCATACAGTAGGGTAAAAAAGTTTAGGGCACTTGGTATGTGTATTTGATAAAATTTATTAATTTCGGTTTATTGTTGTTTAATTGCTTTGACAAATTGGCGTGACTTTTTTTGTAATGTATCACTACAATTAACAAATGCAAAAATAGTCGCAAATTTGCTCAATAGAAAATGTTAATGGCAAAAGGACACCTGTCAAATTACGCACAGTCTAAGTTAACGTATAACGCCATCTATCGGGTTGTGGCATTGACCCCAACACAGCGCCATCTATTATTTATCTCGTTACTGCTTCACAAAAAAATGCACGCAAAACGACTTTTATCACAATGAATTTAACAATCATCAGTAATATTCTATGCCCCACAACGAATTTTCCACCTTTACATTGTTCAAAATCATTAGATCATTCGATAAAATGCAAAATTTTGTCGAAAAAAATTCACATTTTTTTGCGTTTTTCGGAATTTTCCGAGTTTTCCACTAAGAATTTCCTATTTTTTCCATTCGAAAAGCTATTCCGAAACAATTGTACACCAAATTCCATACAAATAAATCAGTTTTCGACTTTTTCAATTTCTCGACTTTTCCGGAGGGTTTTCCAAAAATTTTCTTTCGTAAAATCCTTTTCCTGGTAATTATGAACAACTGCAAAAAATTGAGCCAAATCGGCCTGCTATTTGTTACTTTTAATGTAATTTTCATTTTGAAGATACGCTGAATATAATAAAATAAAACATTTTCAATTGACATTCAACGAGAAAAAAAAACATTAAACGCATTTGGGGCAAGTTCGGGCAGCAAGAACCATATTTTTCTATAAATATATATATTTCTGGATACTATTCTGAAAAAACTGGAAATATGTTTTTATATGTATTTTTTTACTGCTAAAGTTTAGCTTTTTTGCACTACAAATGTTTATTTTTAAAAAATCACAAAAAATGAATTTATTTTAATAACAACAAAAAAACCTTCATTTTATGAAACAATAGATATCATATTTTTATTATTTTTTCATTTCAATTCCATTCTTATAAAAACAAAAATAGTGGAACACTTACAACTGCAGGTAGTCAAAACAAGTGATATTCTCAAATTTTTGTCATTAAAAAAACTTGAAATTTCGAGCCATTTTCTGACCAAACTTTAAAAGATTTCTGAGTGATTTTTCTGGTGTTTCCAATCCGAAGTATAATCTGTCGATTAGGAAAGACATTTTTTACAATTTCAAAACTTAGGCCCCTATTAGGTACGACAACTCAACTTAAGTTGACGTGACTTAAGACACCTCAACTGAACTTTTTTGCCATATTACATATAACATACATTTTTAGTTGAGCTGTGGTGTAAAATTGCTTTTTATATTGCAGAATGATTACACCGAAATTTTGACACTTTCATTGAAATGGATCAGTTGTTCGCATAAATTTCAATTTTTGTGTATATGTATTTTGTTCATAAGTATTCAAGCAAGGAAATAAGAGAGCGGTAAAACATTTGGCTGTAATGCCAGCAGTCCGATTTCAATCTTCGCATGTGACATAGAATAAAATTTTCTTGCCATGTTTTCGGGTTTTTTTTTTTTGTACATTTAAGAAGCGCTTCCATCCTAGGACATCCAATGTAAATTTTAATATGAATTTCGTTTACTTAAAAAGCGCTCTAGGTGTGTGAAACGCTATGGCAGAAACGCTTGCTAGGATGGAAGCGCTTCTTAAGTGCAGCTATAAAATCGTTTAAAAAGCACTTCAACAAATAGTTAAAAAAGCTCTTTTATGGGTTAGTCCAAGGAGCGCTGTGTTAAAAAAAAAGAAAACCTTATTCTTTGTCACATGCGAAGTTTGAACTCGGACTGCTCGCATTTCAGTCAAATGTCTTACCGCTCTGCTACTTCCTTGCTTTATTACGTGTCAACAAAATGTATATAAAAATATGAGCTCCACAACTCTGAACTCTGAAAAGCGCATCCTCAAAATAAGCGCATAAAATGCGCTAGTTCTAGGAGCACTTTTTATTTTCCCGCTGGGTAATAATATAATATATACATGATATGGATAATAATATATGCATATACATAATTTATGCATATACATAATATATGTTTTTATACTTTATTTTACTTACGTATTTTGATCCATTTTCACTCAATTAACAAAAAACAATAAAGAAATAAAAAATTCGTATGAAAAATACGCTATATAACTAGCTCAAAGCAGATGTAAGTTTTTGACAGTCTTTACACTCGACACATAGTTGCATTGTTAAACCTAATACCACAAAAAATACATACACATCTCTGAGATACATACTTGTCAGACAACAGACACGTATGTACCTCAAATGTGTAATAGGCAATACAAATTTACAAATTACTTGACATTTACTTGATTTATGTAGACATATTTCCGGTGGTAAAGTTTCCTTCCCCGGTTATATTTAGTTTCCACTCACAGGGTGCCGCGATTACGTATTGGTGGTTAAGTTTCCTTCTCCAATACCGTAATCAAACTTCTTCTGCCACAGCGATAGTCATTTAGTCACACAAAACCCAGAAAAGCGCTCCCGACAAGCGTAAGCATCGCTCGAGCCAATCAAAGCAGCCTCCGCAAGCACATCGACGTCGCCGTAGTGCTATTGAACTCAAAAACGACCGTACTCTACGCTTCAACTTCGCCACAGTGCCTCCAAGACATCACTTATTTCCAACAGTCAAGCTCATCGTGCGTATACTCATAGGAATGTATATAAGACACTAGGATTAAGCCGTATCTTGAATTGTCAATAAATAATTATCATCTTACAAGCGAAAGGGTTTCTTTATAATATAAATTTTCTGCAACGAATGCTGGACACCGGCGAGTATATCCCAGCTCTAAGTCCGGAAAACGGAACCTCGTTACAGTGGCGCCCGAGCAGGGACCCTGACGCAGAAATATACAACATCCAGACAAAACAAAGATCAAGCAAATTAATCCAAAGCCTAACAAGAAAAAAAAATAAAACTACAATGGTGAAGACAACTTGGATCTATTCTCTGCGCAAGGAAGATATCATGATGTACGCACGCGAATTCAGTTGCAATGGCACAGGAACAGTAGAAGAACTACGTAAGAGATTCGCTAACTTCGCCTCCGAACTTGAAGAACCAACCTTAGAGTTACGACTCGAGGAGCTGGAAAGAAGACACACGAAAGCAACGTCTCCAAAGCCATTAGTGGTACCGATGCAGATTCCAACGGGTGCTACAATCACACAACCCCCAGAGATCCATCTGAAATACAACACGGAAACAGCTTCAACCCAAAGTGAAGGTTATTATGTAGCCGTCATCGAGAAAGTTCGTAAGTGGCCTGTAAAGTTTGACGGAAGTCGGGACCCACTAAGTTTTATGGAGAGAATCGAGCATCTGGCTGAGGAATAACAACGCGCTTTGGCAGAATTGGTCACAGTTCAAGAATCACTTTCTGTAATTTTTTTCTACCTACTCGCTACTTCGAGAAACTAGAAGACGAGATCTGGGGACGTCATCAAAGACCACAAGTAGCTTTTAAGGACACCACAGCGAGGATAAATACAAGAACCGCATGCAGACGATGCGGACAAGATGGCCACTTTCATGCAGTATGTAAGAAACCACGTATCATGTTTTTCTGGGAGTGTGGAAGGCGTGGAATACGAACGTAGACTCCCATATTCGCAAACCACAGGGTTGCGAAAATAAAGAGGAGGAACGCAGCCACACCGCAAAACGCCTCCTCTTCCCCATTACTAAGACAGGAACACAACCGAGTTTTCGCCAACGTGACTTTGGAAACAACTTGTGCCTTGGCAGTCATTGACACGGGAGCAACTCGTAGTTTTATAAGTACGAAGATGAGGAACGCAGCCACACCGCAAAACGCCTCCTCTTCCCTATTACTAAGACAGGAACACAACCGAGTTGTCGCCAACGTGACTTTGGATACAACTTGTGCCTTGGCAGTCATTGAAACGGGAGCGACTCGTAGTTTTATAAGTACGAAGTTAGAAAATAAACTAAGAACTTCACGGAATACTCAGAATATCAACAAGAACGTAATTTTGGCAGATGGCTCACGAAAAATGGTCAACGAGACACTGACCCTGAATGTGCATTTGGACACCGAGCAAAGTAAGGTGAATTTCCTTGTTCCTCCCGAGGTAACAGGCTAAATACTCCTTGGACTGGGCTTTTTATCAGCCGTAGGGACAACCATCACATGTGGAAGGCAGACAGTCCACCTCAACAAAGATAAATTACAGCCAAAGACCGTGGAGTCACAGATAGCAACAATCCTTCCAGATGAGCAAACGACAACCTCAGATGATATCGATTTATTTCTCAGGCATGAGCTAAAGAAGTTTGAATTACTCCAAGGAGTCTCGCACATTACAGAACACAAGCTGGTGTTAACTGACACTCGACCAATGAAGCAAAGATATTTGCCAAGGAATCCGGACATGCAAGAATTAATTAACAAGGAAATCTACGAACTCTTACAGAAGGACCTCATTGAGCCATCCCACAGCCCCCACAGTGCGCCTATTGTGTTGGCAAAAAAGAAAGACAGTGCCTGGAGACTTTGCGTGAACTTCCGGCAAATGAACTCTCGATCCATTCCAGACGCGTATCCGTTACCATGAATTCACCATATTCTTGATCGCTTACGCGCAGCTAAATATATAAGCAGTCTCGATCTCAAGAATGGATATTGGCAGATACCGATGGCAGAAGAAAGCAAGGAGCTCACCGCCTTCACGGTTCCAGTGGAAGGTTATGCCTTTTGGCTTGCACTCCGCCACCGCTACGTTTCAACGAGCTTTAGACAAAGTCAAAGACAAAGGACCTGAAATGGAGCCGTTTGCATTCGCATATCTGGACGATATCATCGTGACTGGTGGAACTAAAAGGGAACACTTGGATAACTTAAGAAGGGTCTTCGAGCGACTTCCAACAGAAAATCTAAAGTTGAATGCCGACAAATGCGAATTCTTCAAAAGCGAGATCAAGTACTTAGGTCATGTTGTCAGCGACCAAGGCATTCAAACCAATCCACACAAGATTGCAGCTATCAAAACACTTCAACCCCCAAACAATATTCGCGAACTACGGCGTTGTCTAGGCATTGCATCGTGGTATCGCCGATTTTTGCCAGCGTTTTCGTCAATTGTGCAACCAATAACCAATTGGCTAAAGAAAGGAAAACACTGGAAATGGAACACCGAGCAGCAAACGGCGTTCGATACTCTTAAGGACCGACGTACCAAAGCCCCAATATTAGCCTCCCGGATTTCTCCAAGAGGTTCATTCTGCAGACAGATGCCAGCGATTATGGTTTGGAAGCAGTTCGGACACAGGATGTTGACAGAGCGGAAAAGGTCATTGCCTACGCTAGTTAAAGTCTTAACAATGCGGAAAAGAATTATTTTGCGACGGAAAAAGAAGGCTTGGAAATTGTGTGGGGCATCAGAAAAATGCGTCCCTACCCCGAAGGTTATGAGTTCAACGTTCTAACTGATCATTTTGCCCTGAAATGGCCCAACTCAATTGAGAGCCCCTCCGGTCGGATCGCTAGGTGGGCGCTGGAGCTACAACAACACCAATTTGATATCCAGTACAGCAAAGGTAAGCTAAATGTTCTTACAGATGCTCTCTAACGTCAACCTTTCGAGACATTACTCAGAACCACGCTGGACACGCCAGAAACAGAAATATGCACATGCCTAGAGAAGAAAATATCCGAAATCAGGACGAATCCAGAGAAGTTCCCTGATTTCACCGAAGAAGATGTGCAACTTTACCGACACATCCCACAATGAGGGATGGAAGCTATGCGTACCCTCATTTTTGCGAAGTCGAGTCCTCAACGAGTGCCATGACCACCCAAGCGCAGGTCATCTTGGAATACGCAAGACCATCGCTAGAGTCGAAAGCCGTTATTTTTGGCCAGGTATGTCCTGTGATACTGCCAATAATACGTCCGTCAATGTAAATCCTGTCAGAGATTTAAAGTCTCGCAACAAGCCCCAACTGTAAGAATGCTGTCTCAAATAGCCGAAGAGCCGTGGTCACTAGTAAGCCACTTCACCACTTACTTCACCACTTCAACGCTCCAAGCACGGCAACACGACGATCTTGGTCATGACGGATAAGTTTTCGAAATGGGTCGAAGCAATCCCACTACGCAAAGCAACCAGTGACAGCCTCATCAAAGCATATACTCTAACGGTTTGGGGCACCAAAAGTATTGACAGCCAACAACGTTACCCATTTCACCAGCCTTGAGTTTAAAAGATTTAAAGTCTCGCAACAAGCCCCAGCTGTAAGAATGCTGTCTCAAATAGCTGAAGAGCCGTGGTCACTAGTAAGCACTGACTTCGTTGGACCACTTCAACGCTCCAAGCACGGCAACACGACGATCTTGGTCATGACGGATAAGTTTTCGAAATGGGTCGAAGCAATCCCACTACGCAAAGCAACCAGTGACAGCCTCATCAAAGCATATACTCTCACGGTTTGGGGCACCAAAAGTATTGACAGCCAACAACGGTACCCATTTCACCAGCCTTAAGTTCAAAAGATTCCTGAAAGAGATTGGTACCAAACACCAATTTACAGCCCCATACACGCCCCAGGAGAACCCCACTGAAAGATCAAATCGCACTCTGAAGACTATGATAGCTCAATTCGTTGGTGACAAGCATCAGACTTGGGACGACCTCTTACCTGAACTCACACTAGCGATCAACTCAGCAAAATCAGAAAACACAACCCGGCCTTTCTTACTCAGTGTCGAGAGTTAAGATTACCAGGTAACCTCTTTGATGAACTTAAGTTTGGAATAGGTGAGAAGTCACAAAAACCGTCTGAAAGAGAGGAAAAACTCAAAGTCCACGAAATTGTAAGAAGGTGGATCGAGCGGACAGCGCAGGACCAAGCAAGATGTTATAACTTACGTCGTCGCCAATGGACACCCCAAATCAGCCAATTGGTGTGGGTGAAATAGCATGATCTGTCGAAATCGGTGGACAAGTTTGCCGCCAAGTTGGCACCAAAGTATAGTGGCCCATACAAAATTATTTCTTTTAAGTCCCCAGTCATATTCGAATTGCAGCGATTAAACTTAAAACGTGTATGTACGGCACACATAGGTGAGATTAAGCCATGCCATGGGAATGAGAATTCTTTACTTCCCAATCAAAACCACAGCAAGAGGAGAGCACCAGGTGGCAACGATTCTACAATTATTAATCGGCTACAGCAAGTAGAGACCAGCAGCAATTCTTGATTACAAGCGACACGTCAGCACAATCAGTTTATCTCCAACCTCCAATCGACTATCATCAAACCGCGAGTGAGCCACCCAAGTCTTAAAAAGAAAAAAAGAGGAAAAGAAATGTCAGCAGTGAACCGCAGACGAAAGGAGTGCTACAGTGAGCTGCTAAGTGAAGGTGAGTGGAAGTTGTTACGTATTCAGGAGGAACAGGCCCCAGTTTCCCAAGCAGAGCCCGAGGTGGTAGTGATCACCGATGATGAGAGCGATGAAGGGTCGTGTGAGATATTGCTGACTTACCCCCCAGGACGAGGTGGCATAAGCATCCCAAAACATGGCATTGAACGCTTATGCCCGAAGCGCTTTCTCAACGACATTCTAGTGGATTTTTATTTACAATGGCTAGTGCGACAGTACATAAAAGAAGGACGTATCTTGGTGCACACTCATTTTTACGAACAACTCAGCCGAGGTAACGAGGGGGAAACGCTTCAAGAACAGCACGCGCGAGTTCGCAATTGGAGTAAGAGGGCAGTTTTGACTAACAAGGAGGTGATCATCATTCCGATCTGCGAAAACCAGCACTGGTTCATGGCCATAATACCCATCAAAAGGGAAAACGCTCTCATCAATGGTGCGGAAATTTTGATTTTTGAGTCGTTGGCCTATACGTCCCGCCTATACCTCGACCGTGGAGCAGAATTTACAGTGAAATTTACCAGACCTCATCGCCAACCACCATGAAACCACCAGTAACAGTAGTCTCGCCACGGTGGATATATTAGATTTATTTCCCACCTTTGAAGATGAAGATTGCACAAGTTTGGGAGTTCTTTCGTCACTTTGGGACCCGTCAACGAGTGAAGTTACCAAATTCTTTGACGATCATACTACCGATAGTCCCATCAACATCGGGGAACTGCTGGCAGATAAGCCAGTCGACAAACCAAAGCTAAGCGGACAAAGCGGAAAGCCACAAATGTCCCGGAGGCACTCCTTCTTGAAATAGAAGAAGTCCAACACAGTAGAAGATCTGGTGCCAAGGTCCGGTTTGCCCGAGTAATCAAGGGTACCAAATATCAAGTGGATATTTCACGATGTGGAGCCATCAGTATTCATATTCGCCCGGTAAAGTAGGAGGGGAGTGTAACAACCAAATCTTTATTTATAAAATTTAGTTAACACAATGATTTTTTATATTTTCTATTACTTAAATTCGTGGCGTCCGTGGCGTAGTTGGTTAAAGTGCGTGGCCGCTATGTCATAGAACCTAGAGACCCAGGTTCGAACTCCAGCAGCGACAGAAAATTATTTGAATTAAAATAATTTTTCTGTACGGCCGCCACCTCTCGCAGACAATGGCAAACCTCAGAGAGTAATCAAATGCCATGTAAAGCTTCTTGAGAATAAGAACATTACGTTCATCGCCGTTCGGAGTCGGCGTTAAACATGTAAGTCCCTTTCTCGGTCAATTGTGTACAAATTTAATAACACGCACAACACAATTGATCATAAGAAGCTAGGTCAAAGTCCTTTCAAGGGCTGAAATGGCCAGTTATTTATTTTTTTTTTTTTATTATTTAAATTCTATTTTTACTTATTTCTACTTATGCATATAAAATTAATTTTATAAGTTATATTTGCTATTATTTGAATTCTATTTTTATTTTACATCTACTTACGCATATAAAATTAATTTTATAAGTTATGTTTGCTATAACTAGAATAAACTATGTTTTAAGCATAAACAAGCAGAGAAATGTGAAATGAGTTTTACTTTAAGAGATATATATACATGATGTAGTAATAAGAGAGAGAGCACGTGCGAGAAAGGAGAAGCAACACTTTGTGAGATATAACTTAAATACACACACGCATCCGCAACATGCTCCATACCATAATAGCAATAGGAGAGAGAGAGAGAGAGCACGAGCCAGAAACGAGAAGCAACATCTTCTGAGAGATAATCTTCTGAGAGATAACAGTAAAAAGGAGAGAGGGTGGCAGAGAAGTTATAATAAGCAACCAAAGCAGTCAGCTTATAAAACCGGTTTGAACATCAAAGTACCGCGTGCAGCTTCAAGCGAAGGTATAAAAGGCCAGTCACAGCATCATGTAGACATATTCCGGTGGTTAAGTTTCCTGCCCCGGTTATATTTAGTTTCCACTCACAGGGTGTCGCGATTACGTATTAGTGGTTAAGTTTCCTACCCCAATATCGTAATCAAACTTCTTTGTCAGGACTTAGAGTAGTTTTCTCGATTTAGAGTGTTTTGTTAGTGGAATAGAAACTGTATTTTGTTTTTGGGATTTTTTTATCAACACATTCTTTGCAAAAAGCAACAAATTAGGTTGCTGTCGATGGTGGTGACGCTAACATGTTCGCTTTTGTTGTTGTTAATGCATTTTGTTGTTTATTTTAATCAGGCGATTATCTTTCTTAATTAGGCTTTAGCCCTTTTATTCATTTCGCTGATTAGGCCTGCTTTAGAGGATTCTATACAGTCCCAATCATTAACTGCACATAGCGAGGAATCCCTATCAAAGACAATTATTTCAGTACAAAAACCTGTAAACTGCGTTCGTAATCAAATAGTTTTAGAGATAGGAGCAAAACCAAGTAAAACTACCAAAATTTTGTTTCAGTCCCGTGTCAGACACAACATAACATTTGTTTCTTTAAATGACCTTTTAGAGACCTTTGCGAAATCGGTTAACTCGAATGTTGTTAACGCCATCTTGTGTGATCTTTCGATCTTAGCACAAATTCAAGAAAAAAATTCAACAAGCATTTCCTTTGGTCAAATTCCGACACACACAAAAGCAAGTTACAGATATCTTCAATAAAAAGGATCAAATAGAAATATTGTCAACCGAACATACTAGAGCTCACCGATCGGTGGAAGAGACTACTTTCTAGAAATGAACAAAAAACTTAAAAAACTAGTAGCAAACTGTAGGATCTGCAACAAAGCCAAATACCAAAGACGTCCCATAAATGCTAAAATCGGATCAAGGCCTATTCCATCATATCCAGGTGAAATACTTTATATAGATATTTTCTCTACTGATAAGCATAATTTTTTAACTTGTTTGGACAAATTTTCTAAATTTGCAATAGTTTTCCCAATTCAATCGCGTTCTATCATAGACGTAAAAGAACCTCTCATGCAGATTTTGAAGTTTTTCAGTAATACAAAAACAATTGTATGCGATAATGAAAAATCTTTTAACTCACAGACAATAAAATTACTTCTATGAAATCGTTTCAACGTCGAAGTTTTTACAATTCCACCATTTCATAGCACCACCAATGGACAGGTTGAAAGATTTCACGGCCCATTGACGGAAATAGCTATGTAGGTGCACTAAATTAGAACAAGGTATAGAAGACACTGTCGAGCTAATACTTTTGGCAACCCCGAAGTGTAATCGATCCATTCACTCCATTACTAATAACTAATTCATTCAATTCCCAAATCCTTACGTTCTGAAATAGTTAACAAATTAAAACAAGCCCAAGACGTTTTACTAAGTCGTGAAAATAAAAACAGAAAGACCAGGGTATTTGAGCCGGTAAAAAAGTAAACGTCAAAACAAATAAGAGGGTGGGAAATAAGTTTAAAAAACTTTATAATCAGAAGACTGTTCAAAAGGACTTAGGTACTGCGGTACTGTTCGATAATAAAATAGTCCATAAGGATAATCTGAAATAGGTATATCTAAACATTTGGTTAAACTTTAAAAAGAATATAATTTATTTGACTATTATAACAGTTACGATTGCTCTCTAAAGCTTCATTCAGTTACGATAAAGATATAACTGCTTTTCAAAAATGGTAGCTACTTGCGTAAAGAATATCAAGCATGGTAGTTCTCGATACCAAAACATTCAAAGAATTTTTTGTCACTAAACATTTCACGTTTCATAAATTTTAATATCCATTCTATTTGATTTGTTAATTATTGTTATTATTTCCTATTTATAAATTTTACTAGTAAGTACTACATAAGATATATTACTTGCAAACGCCCCAGGACGGCCTTAACTTAGAAGGAGGGTTTTTATAATATGATATAAATACTTCATTTATATTACTTATTTAAATTACTTTGTTATGTTTCAACTTTACTATGTTCCAAATTCAATTCAATTTTTTACTTTCAATTCAAATTTTATTTCAATTTTTCAATTTCAATATTTAAAGTTTGCTTAGTCAAAAATTTGAACTCAATAAAACATGTTCACATGGTGAACAAATAAAAATTTTATAAAATAATAAATTAATAAATTTTATATTAACTTATACTTTCACCACTACCGTATTCCTAGTTTATAGTATATAACATTTGAAATTTGCGTGTATATTAATTAGATACGTTCGCTTTAAATTAAATTAAATATTGCGATCAGTTTCTTCCCGAATGAAACTTAAAAATGTAAGTTGCAAAAATTATTAAACTTACTACCAACTAAAAAGGTATTGTAGTATTTTTGTTAAACTTGATAAAAGAAAATCTATTTTTCAGGAATTGCAAAGTGCATAAATTTAAAATACCTGTGGTGCCCTCAGAGTCACACATTAAACATACACTAAGGTAACTAAAAAAAACTAATAATTTTCAACGAAATAAAACGCTAATGTTGTTTTCGAATAGATTTAAGGTTTAATATACGTGTAAATTTTTCGCAAAAAAAAATTTTTATTTGTTTAAGGTGTTCTTAATAGTCTTAAGAATATACATACATATTTTTAAATCGATATTTTAAGAATGGATGCCTTTTTTCAATGCCATTTTCAGCGCCCTATATATAAAAGGCAGAACTGTATTTAAAAAAAAACAATATTTTTATAAAGTATTTTTTATGTACAATAACCTGTATAAATTTAAAAAAAAAAAATAATAGCTTCTTATATCTAAAAAACTTTTTTGAAAACAGCTCCTGTTTTTGGTTGCTACACGTATATTCTACATTAAACACAACATACTGCCAACACTTTACACAAAAACAGTTCAAAAACCATCTGCTACGCTAATGCTACACATGGATACGGCTAAACTTTCGTCTTAGAAACCACTTCAGTACCTACATTGACTTCCACGCTGCCTTCATCGTCATTATTGTCTTCATCTCAAAAATACACACATCCCGCTCATGTTCGACATCTTCAACGAAAAGCCGACGACGAATAACATGGCGCTGTCGAATTTGCTGAAATATTATTAATACAAAAGCATCTGCGACCAAATATAAATGCAGCAAAAGCAGCTACCTTTCATCCGCAAGATGTCACAAGCGTTCATGAGCGCGTTCACGCAGACTATCTGCAGGCAGAAAA
The DNA here is from genome assembly GCA_943735915.1 of Pherbina coryleti. Taxonomy (NCBI): domain Eukaryota; kingdom Metazoa; phylum Arthropoda; class Insecta; order Diptera; family Sciomyzidae; genus Pherbina; species Pherbina coryleti. The sequence goes on from OX030948.1 coordinate 88,270,786, forward strand.
ATGCGTTAGATGTTAAAGCAAAACCCTGCACCTGCCGGTAAGGTGACGCAGGCGACAGTAACATAATCAACATCAATAACATTTGAAACAACAATGACAATAGCATCAAGATCAGCAACAGCAGCAAATAACAGTCACATTGACAGTTACATAAACAGGAACAACAAGAGCAGCAGCAACAAGCGCGCAATCAGAACAACCACAACAATAACAATAACAACAGCAACAATAACAACAGCATTAACAACTACAACTAGAACAACAGCATTAACAACAACAACTACAACTAGAACAACACCAACAACAACAAAGAAGCAGCATCAGTAACGACAACATTCTCCTGATACCTTTATTTAATTTTTTTATGATTTAAAAAAAAAATTTTGTAAAATTTTGTATTTTAATTTTTTTTTTTTGGTTTGATAGTTAATTAAATTTTTTTTACTGGTTGTTTTTATTTTTAGTTATGACAAGGTACGCATACTACACTACACAACGTAAACATTTACCCGAAACTAAATTTGGTCAGAGTCTAACAGACTACGATTTCAAAGATTGATATACGAAGTGTCTATAGAACCATTCATACCGTTAATAGGAAGTTTACCAAGGAAATGCTACTTAACCCAGTGGGAAAAATCGTAAGTTACTTACTAAGTAATTCATGTTTTCCTTTTGTTAATGAAGGTAGAAATAGATTCATGCGAAAATAAGTATGTTGTTTGTTAAATTTGGAGCACCTTACGTCTTCACTTATTATTTCAAATACAAAAAGAATGCGCGTTTGAGCCGAATATCTGTTCGTGTGATCATTTCCATATGTACTTTGTTTCGTTAAGTAAGAGACATGCAGTGGCATGGCGACAGAAAATCCGAATGTGTTTAACGTAGACACCTGCCTTGACGACTTAATTCTACGGTGCTCGAAGCACGGGACCAAAACATTGCGTCGGCCTGCGCCCCTTTGAGTATTCAAAGGTACCAAATTAGCTCCATGTTGTGATGACATTTCGCAACTCTTGGTTTGGGTGGAGGCCTATCTAACACCTCTTCCGTACTAAGCGGTACAGCACCCGAATTGAGAATGCAACTCCACACTGAGCAAGATTGATCTACCCGCGATATAGGTAGTAAAACACAACCACCACGATTCTCCCCGGAGGCCATACCCAATCAGTCGGTCTGACATAAGTCAAGGGCCGCCGACTGCCCGTGGTATCAGTTTTTAAGTCTTTGTTTGGACTTCGTAGCAAGCTACTGCCAGTTGAGCTCATCACCGCTCCGGACTGGTGGCCATTTCAAAATGTTCCTCAGAACAACTCCTCAATTGATCCAACTATTTGGATCCACAGACTATCTTACAGATGAATGACTGCAGAAATCATTCACCTGTTACGGCGTCTAGTAAACATCTGACAAGCGAACTCGCTCAATCTGGTAATTTGCTCACTAGATGCAAGCGCATTACTCACGTCGAACTCTTCATTTTCTACCATTATGCCCATGGCTCTCAAATCTCGAATATCTCTATAAAGAGGACATTCGCACAAGACATGTGACCAATCTTCAAAGAATGCTCCGCAATCACAACCTTCAGTCGTGCTGAGATTTCTCTTACGCAAGAATGCGTTCAGAGAACCACGCCCAGTTAAAAGGAAGCCCAGACTCAGAGAAAATCCAAACTCCGGGCGACCTTCAACGAACGCCACGTCATGTATAAACTGGTAGGTAATTCTACCATTCTGACTTTGGTTCCATCTAGATTGCCACCTAGATTGTACGCGCTCTTTTATCATAGCCTTCCACTCTGTGGTACTCATATCCCTAACTAACACGTCCGAAATCCAATCAGTCACTGGTAGGGGAAGACCCCTCCGAATCCGGTGTACAATGCTGGTTTACATTACCACCAGATTCAGAGGAGGTGCAACCATCAGCACCTGCAAGGCATCCGTAGAGACCGTACGGCACACCGGCAAGCACCCAATTAAGATTACTCTCTGGCAAGAGAGAATCTTCCGGTAGCCTACAGCAGTACTGACCACGTCACCTCACACGACCGAGCCATAAGTTGCACAAGCAACAAATAGACCATCATACATGAGGCGCACAGCCTTCCTACTGTGTCCCCAGGCACTCCTAAGTAGTCTACGCACTCGCTCTACTACTGTCAATAGACGCTCTCTCAACTTCTGTAGGTGCACCAAAAAGTTCATTCTCTCTTTCATCCAAATTCCCAGGTATTTGACCTCTGTCACATACCTGAGACCTACTCCCTCCAAGCTGACAAAGGGAGGTCGACCACGAGATAGTCTACCTTTAAGCATCATCATCACGGAATTGTCCCTCGCCACGCTTACACCTACACGTGAACCCCATGCTCACACTGTAGCAATAATCTCACTTGCCCTGGCTTCAAGTTCAGCACGAGACTGTCCTTCAACCAGAACAAGCAGGTCATCAGCATACGCACAGCACTTAGACTGACGTTCAAGCTGCTGCAGCAGAGGATCCATCATGAGGTTCCAAATGAATGGACCACAGATAGACCCCTGTGGACAGCCACGAACAACATCAATCCCTACTGTTTGGTTTACACCTAACACGCATGCTTCTCTACCAGAGAAATAGCTTTGCCAGAGCTTAATTTCCCTGCAACCTACCTCCCTTAGTCTGTCTATCACCTTAACCCAGCACAGATAGTCAAAGGCACCCATAAAGTCAACGAATAGCCCCAAAACACACGTTGTGCCAGATAGGTTGAACTTCTTTCCCCTAAATCTGAAAAAATTTGCTGAATTTTCCCCTAAAAATAAAAAAAAACCCCTAACATTTTTTTGAGTTAATTTATTGAATACTTTGTTTAATTGATGTAAATAAATACAATATCAAAATAAATTTTTGGACTTCAAAACAATAACATTTTTTTTTTTGTACATAGTAATTCATTGAGGAACCTAAAAACACAAACTCAAGTAATAAAGAAATTACATATTTTGAATTTCATTCAGATCGCTTCAATATAAGAGCTATAACCGCCATAACAGACGGACAGACAGACAATCGGACAGACGGAAACATGAAAATACGCAAGAGAAAACAGAAATATGTCTTACTAATTTTAAGTACCTTTGTTAATTAACACAAACACATCTTTCACAAACATCTCTTAGTTTAACAGAATTTGTCATGAAAATTAGTGCGTTTTGAGGAAAACTTGTTTTTTAAGCGTTTTTTTTAAATTAAGTGTTTTATCTTATGCGCAACTTTGCGCAGACACTTTTTTAAGAAACATAAGGCAGATATACTATATTTTATGAAAGTATTATTTTTCTATTGTAATTAGGTTGAACTTTTTAGATTTTTTCTACTTAATTTTGGTAAAATAAAAACTGCTTAATAAATTTAGAGACATACTTCCACGTTTTTTCTAATTTTTGTTTTTTAAAATTTGTTCCTTTATTTTTTTTTGTTGGTTACAAATTCAATGGTATTTAAGTCATTAAAAAATACAAAAAAAAAAAAAAATAAAAACAAATTTAAATATATGCTTTCTCGTCGTCAGAATTTAAAACAGCCTCTCATATCACACATATTCTGGTGCTATTTCGCTCATTCGACAAACAATCAGCTGCGAAGCAGTATTGTTTCGATGGTACGCAATTGTTTTGACTCACTTTAACAAAATAAACCTTGTAAGAGCTAAAACAAAATGAAAAAGAGAACACAAAAGGGTGCATCAAATGCAAAAAAAATACAGTTCATAGTTGATGTTGCCACTCCTTTTAGAAACCACTAAAAATTGTCAAAAAACACTAACAGAAAAATAAAATTCCCTAAACATTTCTGACCCCTAAATTTTCTAATAAACCGAAAAAAACCCCTAAATCTAAGGGGAAATCCCCTAATCTGGGAACACTGCCAAAACATATTTGGAGCTACTCTCTTCTACGGAGCCCTTGACATACAGCCAGGCATCCTCAACGCTTTTTCCCTTGCGGAAACCAAATTGCCTATCGCAAATCTGCAGGTTTTCGCACTCCTGGAGCCGTTCCACCATGACCCTCTCCAGCACTTTTCCAAGCACCGGAAGAAGGCTGATACCCCAGTAGGACCGAAGATTACTCCTCAGTCTATCAGGTGACTTCAGAAGCACGATCACTCTTGCCTTTTTCCACACGTTGGGAAAACAACCCTTGCTTAAGCACTTCCAGGTACTGAGGAATAACCTTCGAGATCTTTTAAGCTCATTTGGACGACGTGCACTTCTATTATAAGTGAGCACAATTTCAATTAAATTATGGTCACTAAAAACTACTACTCCAACGCAAAAACTACTCCCACCACTTTCCAATAACCGGCCAAGATCACACATCACGGCATATGAACCCTGACAGTTGAGTTGCGAGATTTTTGCACTCATTAATGCCTAGCGTTCGCCCAGGCTAGCACTGTGCAGAGGACACGTTTTGGACATCATTCGATGTTCGGAAGGCATTCCCTTGAATGCACAGTTGCGGCAACTCAACGCATTGTTGCATACCCTAGCCTTGTGTCCACTCTGGCCACAGTGCCAGCAGATATCCTCCTTATGTCTGCACTCCTTAACCCTCTGATCCAGGCTTAAGTATCGGAAGCAGCCTAACCGAGCCCTGTAAGCCCTCACAAAAAAGGAGAACCACTTGACATAGCACCGTCCGACATCCAGAAGAGCTTCCATGGCAACGCCACTGCCCTCCAGAATGCACTCACAAGCCTCACGTTTTTTTTTAAATCTTCGTGACTCATCTTGTCCTTGAGGTTCCACTCATAAAGATCCTTCATGAACTCGTCAAGAGAAATCTCTGAGTGAGCCTTTTGGACCACCACCCTTTCACCTAATTTTTTATTCACGCTTACCTCGCGGCCAATCTCTCCAAACTTCGTGTTCTTAGAGATCTTATCGAGCTCTGCGACTGAGCGCACCCCCTCCCTTAATGGGTTTAACCTCGTGAACTCTCACCCCTAATGTGGGTCCAACCTTCGTTACCACCTCCTTGACCACCTCCTGTGGGCTCGCCTTGGCGTTCCTGCTCCGAACCACCAGTGACCACGTCTCCAACGGTTTTACCGGCTTTGGGGCCGGCAAAACAGGCGGAGCAACAGTCCGCCAGAACCGGCCAACTTGTACCCACACCAGATGGAGCGCTCTTTCCCGTCTGAACGATATCCAGACGTCCCCTCAGTCGCTCGACGGAATGGGCGATGTGTCTGGCTAAATCACCAGTCACACCACCATCAAAATATGGCTTTTACCAACTCAGTGGTAACCTCTTTAATTTTCATGAGGGCCTGTTCGGCCTCCCCCCCCCCACTTGCAGCTGATGCCCCGAGAGTGGGCCCCACAGACGAGGACCCTCCTGATGAAGGCCCCACATTTAGGGAACACCACGATTAAGGCCCCACTAACGAGGAACCTCCAATCGAGGGAGCCCCAGGCGCAGAATCCCCAGCCGAAGAACCCCTGGCGCAGACACCCCCATTTTCAGGCACCGTGACGGCAACGGACCCCACCTACAAGGACCCCCTGACAACGGCCCCCCTGGTGAGAAACCCCCTGACGAAGCCCCACCAGATGGTTGAGCCACAGTCGGGGGACCCCCAAGGCGAGACTCATCCCCACTAATACACCCTCCCACGGAGGGAGGCCCCCTGTCAGAGTTCCCCCTGACAAAAGCCCCCCAGTCGAGGTCCCCTCTAACGAAGGCCTCTCCAGTGCGAGACGAACAGTTGAGAGGCCTCTGGTGAAGGACCTCCAGTCGACGGACCCCAGGCAAGACCTCCCCCTCCGCGCAGGAGGTAGCTCCAGCTACCGAACGGACGGACGGACACCCCCACAACCGCGGACGGACGCACGAACTCCGATTCGGACCCTGAAATTACGATGGCAGAGGCATTCCCAGATTTTCCGAGAACCCCCTCGCCCACCTTCGTCCCACTCAGCGAAGCCGGTCCCGACTTTGCCCCTTTCGACCTGGTGGCTGGCCCAGTTTTCTGGGTCTTACCCCCCTTCCTAGACTCAACCGATGCCTGGTCACTATCCTCACTTCAGGTGTGACGCACCGGCGGCCTCTTCAGCCCCTTGAGGACACCTTTAGGTGGCATACCCAACAACAATACCTACTTACAACTAGCAAAAATGTGCAGCACTTACTCGGTATCCCGAATCGTCCAAAACAAAACGCGGCAAAGGGATATGCCCAGGGATTTTCCTTGAGCGAGGAGGCAACGCTAGAGCTCCTGGCGGCGAACGCGTTGTACACAGCTGGTTGCTGTCTCCGATGCGTCACTATAAGAAGCTCAACAGCTTAGTCCAGGCACACACCGTTGCTTATTATTTGCGCTATCGACCACTGGCAATGGCGCCGGCGCACAGTGGGAGATTCATGGCCATAAATAGAAAAAGTATAAGTTTTGAAATTGTAAATAATTTTTTTCCTAATCGACAGTTAATACTTCAGATAAGAAACACCCAAAAATCACTCAGAAATCATATAAGGTTTGGTCAGAAAATGGCTCGAAATTTCAACTTTTTTTAATGACAAAAAATTTTAGAATATCACTTGTTTTTACTACCTGCAGTTGTAAGTGTTCCACTTTTTTATTTTTATAAGAATGGAATTAAAATGAAAAAATAATAAAAATATGATATATATTGTTTCATAAAATGAAGGTTTTTTGTTGTTATTAAAATAAATTAATTTTTTTTTTAAAAAAAGAAAGTGGGCGTGTCTGCGGGTGGATTTGATCCAAACTCGTATATATTTCATATTTAAGTATGCAAAGCATTCATACCAAATTTGAAAGCGCTATGTATATTTTTACTATTTTTGTATAAATTAAAAGAAATGAAACACAAGAATTTTTCGTGTCGGGAAAAAAGCCGAAGCTCAAAAAAACCCGACATTTATTTAAATCTTTCTTTCCTCTTTGAAAGCCTTTTTGCAACTGATTGACCGCCTGTCGTCGACATAGTCTTCGAAGTCTGTCAATCATAATGGGACAAAACTACAATAAAACTTATTTATGATACCAATACAAATTACAATAAATGAGTTTTATACACTACCGCCGAAAACGCCAGTTTTCCTACCCATCTCTTTGTTAACAATTAAATATATACATTACAACGATAAATATTTTTATAGTAAATACATGATATCAACAACAATAAATTTCTTATTCTCTCTGCTTCAACTGGTATAATGCAAAACTTCTGTATGGCCTTTCTGAGTATATTTGTAGGCGTGCGCACCAGAACTGAATGGACCTTTCCATCATTACTCACGATCAACTCCTCAATTCTTCCCATTGCCCAGTGTGCCGGTGGAAAATTCTCTCTTTTGAGTAGTACAAGCTGTCCGACCTTTAGACTTTCCTTCTCTTTTCTCCATTTCTTTCTCTCTTGTTATGTTGTAAGGTATTCTGTTTGCCATCTGTTCCAGAAGAGCTTCAACATTTCTTGTCTTTCTTTTCATAACAGAAAATGACCTGTGGTCAATGCCTGTATATCTTTCGGATCATCGCTTATGGGACGTATTGGACGCGAATTCAATATCGCTTCTATCTGTGAAAATAAGTGTTAATATTTAATTGTTCATATATATATATAGACTTTCTGTCCAACTACTCTGACAAGATGATATTTCATCGACTTAACTGCTGCTCCTAGATACCACCTTGATGTGGTGCAGCTGGAATCATAAACTTCCATTCTGTCCCCTTACCAGCTAAATGTCTTAGAGCCTCATTATTGCTCCAACTGTCCAATGCCTTTCTCATTTCTCTGTTGGCACCCACAAAAGAAAGTCGTACCATTGTCGCTGTATAGTCTTTCGCATCTACCTCTTCGTCCAATAAATCTTTCAAAACATGCACTGAAAGCAAGTGATGTTAAATCTGTCACAATATCAATGTGGATGGCGCGTGTTTTCAAACACACAAAAATTGCTATCCAGTACTTGTTTTTATTTCAAATTGACTAACGAAATCTACTCCCGTGTGTAAATAAAGCCTGTACCCTATCTGATGGTAAATCTACCATTATCAGTTGTTCCATTTTTTTATTATAACGTGCACATAGGACACATTATGAATCGTACTTCTCCGTGAATTTCTTAACCTTGGTATCCAGTAACGCTACCGAATAATTTGCATCATCACCGTGCACCACCGTGTCTTGTCTGTCTTTGAACTGACTCTATTATCTTTGTAGCGAGCAACGACTTTGTAGCCACTTTCACTGGGTGCTTCATATCATAATTGATTTCAGCACGCTTAAGCCTGCCGCCAACCCGCAATATCTTCTTATCGTCTATGACTGCGTTCAACGATTCTATCTTACTTATATCCGCTATGTTTTGTCCTCTTTCCAACGCTGTTAATTCAGCATTATAGTGTTCCTCTTGTGTCTTTCTTAAAATAAATTTCATAGCCATGCTTCTTTTCTCTGCTGTTGGCATCTCAATCCTGCCCATTCTCGATGTAATTCTTTTTCTATCAGGCTTTGAGCGTAATGCATTCATATTACGGAACACATATGCCATAATATTAACTATCCTCTCTTACGTTCTACTATATGCCAACAAAGACACTCTTTCCTGAATCCCCTTAACCTGAATACTAAACATCGCCTCAAACCTTGAAACTGTGTAAACTCTCATCTCTTCTTTTACCTCTGATGGCTCTCTGTCCAAAAACTTGTCTTTGCGCCACTTACATTTATCGAATGCAAGCCAAATCCATACCAGACAACCATAATCTATTGTCTTTGAATTCTGCTGGTGACAACCCGTGACTTAATAGATCAGCGGGATTCTCTTTCGTACTGACATGTCGCCAATATTTTATCTCTGAATTTTCCTGAATAGAAGCCACTCGATTAGCCACATATATTCAGGTTATAAGATGCCTTTCTCATCCAATGCAAGACTATACTCGAGTCTATCGATAAATTATACTCCGCCAATGGCCACTCCATCGATCTCCTTATGTCAGCAAATAACATCGCTAACAACTCAACTGCCGCCAATTCCAACTTTAGAACAGTGTAATATTTTTTATTGTCTTTCACTTAAACAACTGACTTCTTTTATTTCACTTAAACAACTGTTTTATTTTATTTCACTTAAACAACTGACTTCTTTTATGTCACTTAAACAACTGACTTCTTTTATGTCACTTAAACAACTGACTTATTTTATTTCACTTAAACAACTGACTTACATTTTATTTCACTTAAACAACTGACTTCTTTTATGTCACTTAAACAACTGACTTATTTTATTTCACTTAAACAACTGACTTATTTTATTTCACTTAAACAACTGACTTACATTTTATTTCACTTAAACAACTGACTTCTTTTATGTCACTTAAACAACTGACTTATTTTATTTCACTTAAACAACTGACAACTATTTTTTAATATCTTAACATATATATATTAATCTTAACTTAATTAAATGCAACTCACATACATACACACAAACCTCGGCCTTGCACTGAACTCAGCAGCGACTTAATAAATCCGACTCCGCTAGCTTGATCGACGCTAGCTAAAGCACGTATTTCAAAACCGCTGCTGACGTTAGCGCAATGAGCTGACTGCTCGTGGCCATAGCTTGCACAAACCGATGGCCCTGAACTTGGATAGCTTCAATGACTATGAAACTGTATCCGTTCCAGTGACCATGGGATCGTACAGCTAGTTTGGAGTTTATTGAACGCAACAATTCCTTCCCTTTTTTTGGAAGAGAAATATTGCACATTTTTTTTTTATTTAAAAAAAAAAGGAATATTTCTCGATAGCTGTCGTTCAACAACCCATACGTGTATGTGAGCCACATTGGATTTTTTATAAATTATTGCAATTATTATTGTTATATTTTTTTTTTTTAATACTCTTGAATTACATATAATTTTGTTTCATTTGTTTTTTTTGTGTTTTCTTTTTTTTTTCTTTTTTTTTTTTTTGTGTTATATACTTGTATAACACAGAAAACATTTATTTTTTTGTATGACAGTAGTAGATTAAAATATATGGGTGAACTTGCACTTGGTGATATCCACTGGCTAGATCCAGTGTCGTAAAATAACGCGAATGACCTAACTGATCTAATATATCCTCAATTCGTGGTAAGGGATATGCGTCGCCAATAGTTTTTCATTGAGTTTACGGAAATCCACTACGACTCGCCATCTTTTTTCTCCATCTGGCCCAGCTTTTTTGGGAACTACTAAAAGAGGTGAGTTCCATGGACTTTTGCTTGGTTGAACTATAACGTCACGTAACATTTCTTTAAGTTGATTATTTATTATTTGTTTTTGTGTCTCGGGTAGCCTGTACATTTTCTGATTTATTGGGGCTTGATATTGAATGAGTGGTATTTCATGTGATAAAGCCCTAGTGTTTGTTAGTTTGTCACCTTTTAGGTGAAATATGTCATTAAATTCGCGACAAAGGTCAAGTATAGATTCTTTTTCTTCATCATTTAAGGTGTGTGTTACTTTAATTTCCTTTTCGAGTTTATTCATTCGTAAATTAATTTCCTCTGAGTATATTTTATTTGAAAAAATCTTTTTAATACAATCTGTATGAGTATCGCTCTCATCATTTTTTATTTTTAATTTTACATTTGATGTATTGGTATTTTTAATTTCGTTTAGTATGGGAACTCTTTCATATCCCAGAGCAGACGCCAGTTTTAGAGTAAGTTTAGCAAGCCTTACTGTATTATTTGTGGTATTAATGACGCCTACTAAGGGCCTTTTATTGCCTGTGGGTAATGTACAATTTGATAAAAAGACCCCTTCTAAAAGTTCCTGTGATAGACAGATCATTTCTTCTTTTAACTTTATTGGTAGCTCAATAATCTTATGACACCGCTCCGGTATGACAGCGGGTGAATTAAAAACAATTGTTTGTTCCCTGACTTCAGATATTTTGCTTTTGTTATCTGTTTTATTTTGATTGTTGTCTTCGGTTAAGCAGCCAGCTTCCCTTATTGAAGAAGCCTTAAATACATTACAGGTGGTTTGTATTACCTCCTTGGGCTCCACCTTGTCATTGTAATGTCCTATTTCGACTGCCCTCTGACAGAGTATTTGATTGTTACTCTCAATCATGGATAAAGAAAACTCTTCTGCAATTGACTCTGTACGAGTGAACTTGAATTGTTTTGGAGTGATTTTTGTGGGATTTTGTCCCGCGTGAATTTTAGATTTTTCACTTATGTTATTTTGTCTATTTTTCATGGGTATCTGCAGTTCTTCACTGTTGAACTTTGTACGTGGAAATATCAGACGATCATTCGGTCCATCAACATTACAGTGTTTGGAAAGGAAATCATTTCCTAATAGCCCATCGTCCGTCATACCACTTATACCATTTATCACTTGAAAAGTGCAAGGGTACATTTTTTTTAAGTTTATATTGATATTTCCCTGGCAGTTCCCTAGGGTCGTGCCCTTACCAAAAGCTGTTTGTAGGGTGCATTTATTATTTCTTTCTATTTTTGTGTTTGCTTTTATACTACTTTTCTTAATTAAGCTAACCTCCGCACCCGTGTCCACTATAAGACTTAATGTGTCTGGATTTGCGATATCCATAGGCACTCTAATGGTGGGTACGGATGTAGGTGGTTGCAGTTCCCCCTTTTTACAAATATTATTTCTTATTGTCGAGTCGGGGAGTTGTGACTCGACCGCGACTCGTTTCCCTGATTCGTGGCTTCCCAACGTTGTTTTTGTTGACATTCAGCTACTAAATGTCCATTTCTTCCACAAAAATCGCATCTGATACGAACATTGTACATTCGTGGAATATTTAGAGTTCTCGTGTCCCTATTATTACCGCTATTCCCTCTGTGTATTTTTTGTGTATTTTCAGTGTTATATCGATTATTATTCCCTGTCGAATTTCTATTGAACTGTTCACCTGATCTGTATTGTTCGTTGCTCATGTGTTGGGTCGGTGTGTTGTTTAAGCGTCGACAGTCCCTTATGTCATAGTTATAAATTTTGCAATTAGAGCAAAATGGTGTGTTTTTTATAGTCAAAAATTCTGTATAGGTGTGACCTTTTTTCCTACAAAAATTGCAAGTAATTTTTGCGGCAAAATGTTCTGCAGTTCTAATAGACCTATTTAGTGCTGGTATTTCTTGGTTTGGTTGTTGGAAATATCCATATGGAGGGCATTCATTGAATTTAATTTGATTACCATGCTGATAGTCCGTATATGGCGGTACAGAAGTTGATGTTGTTTGTCGTACTGGGTATATGTTATTTAAATTAGGGTTTGTCTCGTGAGTCATTATAGGTGTATTATTTGGGTATGTTGGAAAAACTTGAGCTGTCTGAATTGGTAAGGCCGTTTGTTGTAATTTTTCCATATCTAGTGCCTTTCGTACTAATAAGTCTAAGGGCTCATCTTTTATTGTTAGTAAATACTGGCTTAAGTATGGATTCGTAACTGAGCTTTTTAGAGAGTTCTTTGCAAAATCTTCTAATTGTGCTATCACTGGTGCAACTGGTGCGCCATATTTTATTCTCGCTGCTTCCTTACATTGTTGTAACATGTTGCTTATTCGTGCCTTATAGGCAATAAGAGTTTCGTTTGGATGTTGACGTAAGGTTAGTTGTTTGTTTACTAATTCTTGGTATGTTTCTCTAGGTAGATAAGTGCGGTTTAGAAGGTTTTTAATATCCTGAAACGAAGTGGGTGGGTTTGAGGCCACTAATTGATAAGCCCCGCCCCGTAATCTTGTGGGTATTATATTTAGAAAGGCTTGTTGTTCTCTTTCTTCTAGGCAGTCAAGTACCTTTTTCGAACAACCTAAAAATATTTGAAGGTCATTCACTACTTGGGGGTTTTGGTCACCAGAAAAAATGGTAACCAATTGAGCCGTGATCTTAGCAATTTTTGAATAATCTATTGACATTTTTTGTTTGTTTGTTGTATTTATTCGGACAGAATGGATTAGGTCTTGTTCTGACTTAGAGAGTGAAATACTTAACCAATTTAAATTAACACTTGAGTTACTATTATTTCCTATTTTTGTACAATTATTGTATAAACTAGAGCTATCTTCACTTATTTTGAAAGAGTGTGAGTGGGTTTGAAATTTAACCAGTTCTTGCTTAAATTTTTCCGAATCTTCTCCAAATTTTTTTATTTGTTATGATCTTATATCCTGAGTTTCTGTTATTTTTTTGTCTAACCGATCACAAAATACCGTGGATAATTTTTCACCCTCTTGCACTCTTTCAATTTGCCGAGTTAAATAAGATTTTAAATTAATAGAGGAAACTTTTATGTCACTTAAACAACTGACTTACATTTTATTTCACTTAAACAACTGACTTCTTTTATGTCACTTAAACAACTGACTTATTTTATTTCACTTAAACAACTGACTTATTTTATTTCACTTAAACAACTGACTTCTTTTATGTCACTTAAACAACTGACTTATTTTATTTCACTTAAACAACTGACTTACATTTTATTTCACTTAAACAACTGACTTCTTTTATGTCACTTAAACAACTGACTTATTTTATTTCACTTAAACAACTGACAACTATTTTTTAATATCTTAACATATATATATTAATCTTAACTTAATTAAATGCAACTCACATACATACACACAAACCTTGGCCTTGCACTGAACTCAGCAGCGACTTAAGAAATCCGACTCCGCTAGCTTGATCGACGCTAGCTAAAGCACGTATTTCAAAACCGCTGCTGACGTTAGCGCAATGAGCTGACTGCTCGTGGCCATAGCTTGCACAAACCGATGGCCCTGAACTTGGATAGCTTCAATGACTATGAAACTGTATCCGTTCCAGTGACCATGGGATCGTACAGCTAGTTTGGAGTTTATTGAACGCAACAATTCCTTCCCTTTTTTTGGAAGAGAAATATTGCACATTTTTTTTTTTATTTAAAAAAAAAGGAATATTTCTCGATAGCTGTCGTTCAACAACCCATACGTGTATGTGAGCCACATTGGATTTTTTATAAATTATTGCAATTATTATTGTTATATTTTTTTTTTTAATACTCTTGAATTACATATAATTTTGTTTCATTTGTTTTTTTTGTGTTCTCTTTTTTTTTTCTTTTTTTTTTTTTTTTTGTGTTATATACTTGTATAACACAGAAAACATTTATTTTTTTGTATGACAGTAGTAGATTAAAATATATGGGTGAACTTGCACTTGGTGATATCCACTGGCTAGATCCAGTGTCGTAAAATAACGCGAATGACCTAACTGATCTAATATATCCTCAATTCGTGGTAAGGGATATGCGTCGCCAATAGTTTTTTCATTGAGTTTACGGAAATCCACTACGACTCGCCATCTTTTTTCTCCATCTGGCCCAGCTTTTTTGGGAACTACTAAAAGAGGTGAGTTCCATGGACTTTTGCTTGGTTGAACTATAACGTCACGTAACATTTCTTTAAGTTGATTATTTATTATTTGTTTTTGTGTCTCGGGTAGCCTGTACATTTTCTGATTTATTGGGGCTTGATATTGAATGAGTGGTATTTCATGTGATAAAGCCCTAGTGTTTGTTAGTTTGTCACCTTTTAGGTGAAATATGTCATTAAATTCGCGACAAAGGTCAAGTATAGATTCTTTTTCTTCATCATTTAAGGTGTGTGTTACTTTAATTTCCTTTTCGAGTTTATTCATTCGTAAATTAATTTCCTCTGAGTATATTTTATTTGAAAAAATCTTTTTAATACAATCTGTATGAGTATCGCTCTCATCATTTTTTATTTTTAATTTTACATTTGATGTATTGGTATTTTTAATTTCGTTTAGTATGGGAACTCTTTCATATCCCAGAGCAGACGCCAGTTTTAGAGTAAGTTTAGCAAGCCTTACTGTATTATTTGTGGTATTAATGACGCCTACTAAGGGCCTTTTATTGCCTGTGGGTAATGTACAATTTGATAAAAAGACCCCTTCTAAAAGTTCCTGTGATAGACAGATCATTTCTTCTTTTAACTTTATTGGTAGCTCAATAATCTTATGACACCGCTCCGGTATGACAGCGGGTGAATTAAAAACAATTGTTTGTTCCCTGACTTCAGATATTTTGCTTTTGTTATCTGTTTTATTTTGATTGTTGTCTTCGGTTAAGCAGCCAGCTTCCCTTATTGAAGAAGCCTTAAATACATTACAGGTGGTTTGTATTACCTCCTTGGGCTCCACCTTGTCATTGTAATGTCCTATTTCGACTGCCCTCTGACAGAGTATTTGATTGTTACTCTCAATCATGGATAAAGAAAACTCTTCTGCAATTGACTCTGTACGAGTGAACTTGAATTGTTTTGGAGTGATTTTTGTGGGATTTTGTCCCGCGTGAATTTTAGATTTTTCACTTATGTTATTTTGTCTATTTTTCATGGGTATCTGCAGTTCTTCACTGTTGAACTTTGTACGTGGAAATATCAGACGATCATTCGGTCCATCAACATTACAGTGTTTGGAAAGGAAATCATTTCCTAATAGCCCATCGTCCGTCATACCACTTATACCATTTATCACTTGAAAAGTGCAAGGGTACATTTTTTTTAAGTTTATATTGATATTTCCCTGGCAGTTCCCTAGGGTCGTGCCCTTACCAAAAGCTGTTTGTAGGGTGCATTTATTATTTCTTTCTATTTTTGTGTTTGCTTTTATACTACTTTTCTTAATTAAGCTAACCTCCGCACCCGTGTCCACTATAAGACTTAATGTGTCTGGATTTGCGATATCCATAGGCACTCTAATGGTGGGTACGGATGTAGGTGGTTGCAGTTCCCCCTTTTTACAAATATTATTTCTTATTGTCGAGTCGGGGAGTTGTGACTCGACCGCGACTCGTTTCCCTGATTCGTGGCTTCCCAACGTTGTTTTTGTTGACATTCAGCTACTAAATGTCCATTTCTTCCACAAAAATCGCATCTGATACGAACATTGTACATTCGTGGAATATTTAGAGTTCTCGTGTCCCTATTATTACCGCTATTCCCTCTGTGTATTTTTTGTGTATTTTCAGTGTTATATCGATTATTATTCCCTGTCGAATTTCTATTGAACTGTTCACCTGATCTGTATTGTTCGTTGCTCATGTGTTGGGTCGGTGTGTTGTTTAAGCGTCGACAGTCCCTTATGTCATAGTTATAAATTTTGCAATTAGAGCAAAATGGTGTGTTTTTTATAGTCAAAAATTCTGTATAGGTGTGACCTTTTTTCCTACAAAAATTGCAAGTAATTTTTGCGGCAAAATGTTCTGCAGTTCTAATAGACCTATTTAGTGCTGGTATTTCTTGGTTTGGTTGTTGGAAATATCCATATGGAGGGCATTCATTGAATTTAATTTGATTACCATGCTGATAGTCCGTATATGGCGGTACAGAAGTTGATGTTGTTTGTCGTACTGGGTATATGTTATTTAAATTAGGGTTTGTCTCGTGAGTCATTATAGGTGTATTATTTGGGTATGTTGGAAAAACTTGAGCTGTCTGAATTGGTAAGGCCGTTTGTTGTAATTTTTCCATATCTAGTGCCTTTCGTACTAATAAGTCTAAGGGCTCATCTTTTATTGTTAGTAAATACTGGCTTAAGTATGGATTCGTAACTGAGCTTTTTAGAGAGTTCTTTGCAAAATCTTCTAATTGTGCTATCACTGGTGCAACTGGTGCGCCATATTTTATTCTCGCTGCTTCCTTACATTGTTGTAACATGTTGCTTATTCGTGCCGTATAGGCAATAAGAGTTTCGTTTGGATGTTGACGTAAGGTTAGTTGTTTGTTTACTAATTCTTGGTATGTTTCTCTAGGTAGATAAGTGCGGTTTAGAAGGTTTTTAATATCCTGAAACGAAGTGGGTGGGTTTGAGGCCACTAATTGATAAGCCCCGCCCCGTAATCTTGTGGGTATTATATTTAGAAAGGCTTGTTGTTCTCTTTCTTCTAGGCAGTCAAGTACCTTTTTCGAACAACCTAAAAATATTTGAAGGTCACTCACTACTTGGGGGTTTTGGTCACCAGAAAAAATGGTAACCAATTGAGCCGTGATCTTAGCAATTTTTGAATAATCTATTGACATTTTTTGTTTGTTTGTTGTATTTATTCGGACAGAATGGATTAGGTCTTGTTCTGACTTAGAGAGTGAAATACTTAACCAATTTAAATTAACACTTGAGTTACTATTATTTCCTATTTTTGTACAATTATTGTATAAACTAGAGCTATCTTCACTTATTTTGAAAGAGTGTGAGTGGGTTTGAAATTTAACCAGTTCTTGCTTAAATTTTTCCGAATCTTCTCCAAATTTTTTTATTTGTTATGATCTTATATCCTGAGTTTCTGTTATTTTTTTGTCTAACCGATCACAAAATACCGTGGATAATTTTTCACCCTCTTGCACTCTTTCAATTTGCCGAGTTAAATAAGATTTTAAATTAATAGAGGAAACTTTTATGTCACTTAAACAACTGACTTACATTTTATTTCACTTAAACAACTGACTTCTTTTATGTCACTTAAACAACTGACTTATTTTATTTCACTTAAACAACTGACTTATTTTATTTCACTTAAACAACTGACTTCTTTTATGTCACTTAAACAACTGACTTATTTTATTTCACTTAAACAACTGACTTACATTTTATTTCACTTAAACAACTGACTTCTTTTATGTCACTTAAACAACTGACTTATTTTATTTCACTTAAACAACTGACAACTATTTTTTAATATCTTAACATATATATATTAATCTTAACTTAATTAAATGCAACTCACATACATACACACAAACCTTGGCCTTGCACTGAACTCAGCAGCGACTTAAGAAATCCGACTCCGCTAGCTTGATCGACGCTAGCTAAAGCACGTATTTCAAAACCGCTGCTGACGTTAGCGCAATGTACTGACTGCTCGTGGCCATAGCTTGCACAAACCGATGGCCCTGAACTTGGATAGCTTCAATGACTATGAAACTGTATCCGTTCTAGTGACTATGGGATCGTACAGCTAGTTTGGAGTTTATTGAACGCAACAACAGTAAGCGTATGTAAAGGAGCTACTCTTGTCTTTGTCACTAACAACTTTGTTGTCACCTTTCCATATGGATATTCTGTCCTAATGTAAGCCACAGCACCATAAGCTGCTAATGAAGCATCAGAAAAATCCTGTACCTGTACACTAATATTTTCGGTTGTACCTATCCATCAGTCAATTCTAAATTTTTCTAATAACAAAATTTCTCTCCAAAATTCTGTCCACCTCTTTTTTATCTCAACTGGGACTATCTCATCCCAACCTATCGCTGTCCTCCATAAGTCTTGAATTAAAATCTTTCCAACTATTACAACAGGTGAAATGTAACCGTTTCTATCATAAAGCTGAGCTACGCAGCTCACAATCTTTCTCATTGTAAAATCTCTCTCCAATAGCGGGATTTTTACCGAGAACGCAAATTGGTCTGTCGCAATTAACCACTTCAAGCCTAAAATGCTTGACCCTTCCCCCGGCAAAAACACCGCTGAGGAAGAACATTCCTCTAAGTTCATCGCATTCCTCAATCGCTTAGAGTTTGAATTTCATTTGCCATATTCATCCTTTCTTCTTTAATCTTTCATCTTCTATCTTCCATTTCCTACATTCGATCTTTCTTCTATCTTCGATTTTCCATCTTCCATCTTTCATCCTTTATATTTCACCTTTCATCTTTCATCTTACATCTTTCATTTTTCATTTTTCATCTTTCATCTTTAATCTTTAATCTTCGATTTTCCATCTTCCATCTTTCATCCTTTATCGTTCACCTTTCATCTTTCATCTTACATCTTTCATTTTTCATCTTTAATCTTTAATCTTTAATCTTTAATCTTTAATCTTTAATCTTTAATCTTTAATCTTTAATCTTTAATCTTTAATCTTTAATCTCTAATCTTTAATCTTTAATCTTTAATCTTTAATCTTTAATCTTTAATCTTTAATCTTTAATCTTTAATCTTTAATCTTTAATCTTTAATCTTTAATCTTTAATCTTTAATCTTTAATCTTTAATCTTTAATCTTAAATCTTTCATCTTCCGTCCTTTATCTTTCATCTTTCAACTTACATCTTTTATCTTACATCTTTCATATTTCATCTTTCATCCTTATCTAATCTTTTCTCTAAATATATAAATCGCTTAAATGCAACTTGTCTCAAACTGCTAATATCTTTCATATTACCTTTCAATGGCATGAGCATGACAAAACGACCATTTTTGTCTCGCCTGTAAGTGCGCAAAACATGTTGCTCGACTATTTCTTCTTCTTTTGTACGAAATGTATGTGGACCAATTTGATCCAATGTCCATAACCGTTTAAGTAATCTGCTTGTATTCTACCAATAGTAGTACCTGTCCAAGTTCTTCATCTATCCTCTCAGACTGTCCACCTAAAGAAACAACACCAAGCTTTGTTTGCAAAAATATTGTATCATTTATCGGTTTTGTAATAACCGATTCTATGATTTTCGCCACAAGACTTACTCCAAACAGCATGTACGCCAAATCTGGTTTCCAATAATCTGGATCGGCCAATTTGAAAACTGAAGACATTCCACCATATCGTGGTGTTAACATCTTTGACGGGAATATTGGCCGTCATTGGCTTTCTCTGAGTAATACCCAGAATTCACCAGGAACATGATCACATGATTTATACCATGAACAAATCTTAAAATTAACTTTCCTCTCTATCGCAAATGGCTTTCCGTCTATCCCTACCATTTTCCTAGCTAAAGGTAAATATGTTTTTTTTTTTAATTTCTGACATAACGCATAGCTAATAAGATTTGGTTTTGCACCGGTGTATCATAAAGCACTAACTGGACCGAAAAATCCTTCAAACACCTCTACCCTTTCCATAGCTGTTGGCATCAAAGCCACCCTTTCCTCTATTGTTATGTTAAGCCTGTTCATACTGTAAGAAGGCTTCTTCCGGCCTGTTCTTTTCATAATCATCTTCTTTCTTATAAAAAACTTGTCTTTCCTTAATAAAATTAATAAGTTCATTAGCCGTTTTCTTGTTGTCTGTCCTTCTTTTTGTTTTTTGGTACGGCTAGTAATTATTTTGCTGTTCTCCTTAGCTGCTTTTCCTTTTTCTTTGGAAAACTTTCCAAATAGCTATTATCTTCATCTTTAGACTGCACTACCAAGACTGTCTCTTTCTTTCCATTTGTCAAAGGACACGACGAACGCATTTATTGCCAAAAATTTCTGACATACCCTTCTCCGTGTGGACTGTATATTTTAAATCTTGTCGCGATCTCAGCGCTTTTACCAGAGCTGCCGCCTATCTGCCCAAAAATTATACATGCTCCATGGTGGCTTCAGCAAACTTTTCCTTCTTCGGCTGATGCTGCGAATCTAGCGATAGCCTCTGCATTCTCCTCGTATTGATTCCGCTCAGTAATTTTGTGCTGTTTCAATAACAAAAGATAAGGTTAATAAATATTCTGTCCAACATTTTTGTATTGCGTTTTAATTTTCTTTAAACTGCTTGATACTTTTCCAAATGAAATTCTGTCCAATATATTTTTCAATTTTGAATGCTCATTTGAATGTCGGTTAAATTCTGTTTTTTTTTTTTTTTTTTAATTCTAAACTAAAAATTATCTTGCTATTTTTCCATTAAAATAATCTTTCAATTCTTCCATTTTTCTTTGCTTATTAAAATTATGCTTCAATCTTTCCATTGGTTTGTAAATTGAAACCATCTATCAATTTTCCACCTTTCTGTGAATTTAGATAATTTCCAAAATGTTGCTTTTAATCTGTCCTCTTTTTGCACACTCAAATTTTTGTTTTTTTTTATTAACTTTCGACTTTCAATTTGTCATCTCCTCTGTACATTCAAATTTTTCTAACAGCCTTTCGACATTCAATCTGTCCTCTCCTCTATACATTCAAATTTTTTTAACAAATTTTCGACTTTCAATCTGTCCTCTCCTCTGTGTATTCAAATTTTTCTAACAGCCTTTCGACATTCAATCTGTTCTCTCCTCTGTACATTCAAATTTTTTAACAACCTTTGGGCTCTCAATTTGTACTCTTCTCTGTCCATTCAAATTTTCTAACAAACTTTCGACTTTCAATCTGTCCTCTCCTCTGTACATTCAAATTTCTCTAACAACCTTTCGACATTCAACAACCTTTGCTTATTAACGTTTACTTATTAAAATTGAATCTGTTCTTTGTTTTATATTGCAGACTCATTACCGCATTTCTATGTTTGTTGTTTTTTTTTTTCCTTTTTTTTAGTATGTATTTTTTTCTCTCTCTGTCTATCAGCATCTTTCTTTGCGTTAAAAAAATAGCTACCTAAACCTTTTTCTAATGCACACGCATACTTTGATGCTATTTGGGCTTCTTTCTTTCTTTTCTTTTCTTTTTTTTCACTGTTTTTCTTTGTGTTCATGTGCTCAAATAATTACTGCCCAAATCTTTCCACTGATTGTATTATTATGCGCAATTATCTGCATATTTTGATGCTAAAGTTGCACTTCTTTCTGTTTTCTTTCTCTTTGCAAAACATTTCTTTCCTCTGTACTCTGTCCGAAGCATGCTTTACTCCTTCCACTATTGCTTAAGGTGTATGCTTATTTTTGCATCTTTGTGCTAAAGACATACTCATTCTCTTTCTTTTTAAGTCGTCACTATGATTGCTTTCGGTGTACGCTTATTCTAGCATCTTTGTGCTAAAGACATACCCTTGATCTTTCTCTTTGCGTACTATGATTGCTTTCGGTGTACGCTTATTCTTGCATCTTTGTGCCAAAGTCATACCCTTGCTCTTTCTCTTTGTGTCTTTACTAGGATTGCTTTCGGTGTACTCTTATTCTTGCATCTTTGTGCTAAAGTCATACGCTAAAGGTGTACGCTTATTCTTGCATCTTTGTGCTAAAGTCATACCCTTGCTCTTTCTCTTTGTGTCTTTACTATGATTGCTTTCGGTGGACGCTTATTCTTGCATCTTTGTGCTAAAGTCATACCCTTGCTCTTTCTGCCCAATTACACATCTACACACATAAATAACGAATTGCTTCTGTTCGCCGCTGCTGCATGCTCCAACACCAAACACAACACATCATTCAATATGTATATATGTGAACACTTCTTTCCAAGCATGCTCGCTGCAACTACGTAGTACCGTTATAGCGCAGCAGCGCATTGAGTGCCCTTGAATATTTCGCTTATGTATATGCCATCAATTTGCGCAGAATTTATTGCACAGAAACGAAAAATATTAATTTCTTTCAAAATCTGTCCACTTTATTCTTTTTCACAATTCTTATTTAAGATCTGTCTACTTTTCTTTCTGCCCAATCTGTCCACTTTTACTTTTCTTTCTTCTATAAAAAAAATGAACACATTCTTTCCACTTCTTACTTTAAATATATTAAAATTGTATCACTTTCCACTCACCACTACATCAATTTCAGATTTTTAATTGCTTATATTTTATTTTGTTTGATGTATATTTAAACTTTTTATACTCAACTTTGTTGTCTTCTTTTCCGTGCGTGCGAGCGTGCGTGTTGCTGCAGTCACCGCATTTGGTCTTCTTTTTTTTATTGTTGCTCCTTTTGTTTGTTTTTTTTTTACCTTTTTTGTCCTCCTTTCCTCTCCTTTCCATAGAGCTGATTCTTATATGGCTCGAAGTCGACCAAAATGTATAAATTAAAAGAAATGAAACACAAGAATTTTTCCTGTCGGGAAAAAAGCCGAAGCTCAAAAAAACCCGACATTTATTTAAATCTTTCTTTCCTCTTTGAAAGCCTTTTTGCAACTGATTGACCGCCTGTCGTCGACATAGTCTTCGAAGTCTTTCAATCATAATGGGACAAAACTACAATAAAACTTATTTATGATACAAATACAAATTACAATAAATGAGTTTTATACAATTTTCTACAAAAAAATTCGTATGGAAGGTGGGCGTGTCTGCGGGCGGATTAAATCCAAACTTATATATATTTAATTTTGAACTGTAAAAAGCATTCGTACCAAATTTCAAAGCTCTAGGTTTATTTTTACTATTTATGGCCAAAACTTGTATGTAGTCCTCCCACTGTGCGGCGCACATAGGGACGAATCAGAACTGTAAAAGATTGAATCATTTTCACTTTTCATTCTCTTGTTTAAAAATTTAAAAGCTGAAATCTTTTTTTCTAGCATTCAAAGTGTGAACTCTTTAGGCTTAAGCCTTTAGGCTGATTAAAATTGTTTTCATGTCATGAATTGCGTAACGCAAAGAATGCACACTGAATTGAAATTTTAATGAATGCAGCCACCGATGGATTCAGCTGTGATGGCTGCAACCATCGATAGTTGCAGCCGAATTGAAATTTTAGTGAATGCAGTCGCCGAAGGCTTCCGCCGCAAAGGTTTGTTGTTGTCTGAAGTTGTTTTGTGTGTATTTGTGTATGCGTGGGTGACTGTTGGGCATGACTGTGATGGGTTGCCATTGGCTTGATATCATGTATAGAAAAAGTATTATATACAACAAATTGTAAGAGTTAATTTTTATACACTTTGTTAATAATATTTATTGTTAATGAGCACTTTATTATTCTAGAAAATGTCAAAGGAAAGACAGAAGCATGTGTAGGGTAGGTTGTAAGGATGTTTTAAATTCTTCAAGTCTTTTGTTCATTTCTATTATATTTACAAGTTATTTTTTAACAGGGTAAAAAATAACTTGTGGTGTTTGTTGAGCGCACCAACGCTCAGGACATGATGGCTTAAGAGCCGCGCTTATTGAGAAAATAATAGATAGTTTTTAAGCTTGTAGAGCTCAGAATTACTATCAGATATATTCTGTCCTTATTTTATAAAATTACAAATATTTATACAATTTTTAACACTATTATTTTTACATTATTTTTACCACTATTTCCAAGACTCCTCCTTGAATTCCAATATTTCATCATTTTAATTTAAAAATAGACAATTGACCAATCACTCTTGGTTTGGTAAAATTCTTAATTTTTCCCCTCAAATTGATATTCTCTACCAATAATAATTGGTTCACTAAATTTACGGCCTTGATTCTAAAGTGTCATAGGCACTTGTTCAGTCCATTAGCTTGTTGTTGTTGCGTAGAGTTTCTCATGCACATGCATTTGAAACACAACACCCGCTCTCGCGCTTATGCTTGTGCGGTATCTAGCGGGTTTATTATTGTCATATGTTGGACAATTGTAGCTATGCATGAAAGTCTTTTGGGTGGTCGGCTTGGTAACCATATATGTACATATGTAAGTACACTACACCCTCACCCTTAAGCGAAAATTTACTTGCAAAGATAAATTTTTAAGAGGTCGGAGTTTTGGAAAAGTATAAACTTAAATGAAGTATTGTATTTATTTTAATTTAAATTACATTGTAAGTATGTTACAAACTTTAAAAAAATATATATAATTTTAAATTAAATTTAAATAAGATTTGTAAAAAAGAAGTTTTTATAATACAACTAGCCTTTTACCGGCGCGCGTTGCTGCACCCTGCAACTATATGGGAACATAATAGGTGTATTCAAAACTTTTCCTAGACTCATAGTTTGACACCGCTGTCATTTTCCATTGCCCGTTACAGTTTCCCAGTAGCAGAAGATCACCAAATAGTAACTCCATTGTGAGTTTGTATGTAAGTACTGCTACTTTTACTTTCAAAGCTATTCGATAATACAAATTTTAATTGTATGGGCGGAGCCACACCCTTATATCCCAGTTTTCTAGTAGATGGACATTACCCAGTTTTAGTACAGTTGCCGACAGTGAGCATACAAACTAAATTATCAAAATGTAGCCAAATCGACGAAAACCGTAGGAAATATAGCATTTTTATTGCTTTGTGGGCGGTTAAAGGGGGTGTGACAGAAATTTAAACCATCTCGTACTTGAAAAAAATGTACTGCCAAACTTTCAGATCTATCGGCTCAGTAATTTTGAAGTTTCCAGCCATCACACAGACAGCGTTTTGCCTTTTATATATAAATTTTGGATAAAGATTATTGGCTACAACTTTTGATTGGTAAGAGATACTAAGATAATTTTTTCTAAAAAATTGATTTTTTAGCTTGTTTATTTTTTCAAAAATATAAAAACACAATGTTAGAAAGAAAATGTTGTTAAAAAAAATCAAGGGGTAGACCTTGTTTTTTGAATCACAGAAATGGTTTTAATTTTTGCGTAACATTGAAACAATTTTTGCCTATAAATGTTGTAATTTTTAAATGGAGTTAAAAATTTGCGAATTTGAATTTAAATTATTTTTACAACAAAAACAAATTTTGAGACTTTTTTTGAGGAAAACTCCAAAATTTCAGACCTTTTTTGAAAAAAATATTTAAGATATATGTACTCAACTAACGGTATTTTTGCAATAAGGTTTTTATAGTACTTTGATGAAGCTTTAAGACAAAAAAAATTTAACAAAGTGTATAAAAAAGCAGCGGAGATATTTGAATCGAAAGCCACAAAATTAAATTTCTGATTGTGGTTTTCTCATTTATGAGCACGATGTTGCATTAAATATATCGTTGTAGTAAAATTTTTCATAGTTTTCAAGATATGTTTATGATTTTGATGTCAAAATAACGGAAATATTTTAATTTTACTAAATTTAGGAAATATTTTATATTTTGTAAATATTTCCATATGTAACAACTAAAAATATGCGATTTTGTAAAAAATTTGTACTACAGCACCATCTGGTGTCCAAGGTGGTTCAAAGAAGATACTGTCAAAAACTCATCGTATCTGAAAACTACTGTATACCTATAAAAAATATACCCATACCCATATAAAAAAACCTTCGTATTGACGTCACCTTTCATGGGAAATTTCCAGGTACAAAATCGGTTCGCGCATTACCGAAAACATCAATTTCATACACAATGCAACTTATTTTTATATATAAGATTACAAACATTTAAAAAAAAAATCAGCGCAGGCGTTCTGCGATTTTAGATACATATATATATCAAAACAGTGGGCGCAAAAGTGGGCGTGGTCAATTTTTCTTTCAGTAAACACTTAAATTGGATTACTACGAACATTTGAAAAAAAAATTATCCAAATCGGTCCAGCCGTTTTCCGATTTTAGATAAATCGAAAAAAGTGGGCGCAAAAGTGGGTGTGGTCAATTTTTCTTTCCGACAAAACTTAAATTGGATTACTACGAACATTTGAAAAAAAAATTATCCAAATCGGTCCAGCCGTTTTCCGATTTTAGATAAATCAAAAAAAGTGGGCGAAAAAGTGGGCGTGGTCAATTTTTCTTTCCTTAAAAACCTAACTTGGACTAAAACGAACATTTAAAAAAAAAATTATCCAAATCGGTCCAGCCGTTCTGAAGTGATGGGATTTCAACCAAACGTACACTTCTTTTTATATATATAGACTAGCCTTATCCCGGCGCGCGTTGCTGCACCCTGCAACTATATGGGAACATAATAGGTGTATTCGAAACTTTTCTTAGACTCATAGTATATAATAGTTTGACACCACTGTTATTTTCCATTGCCCGTTACAGTTTCTCAGTAGCAGAAGATCACCAAATAGTAACTCCATTTTGAGTTTGTATGTAAGTACTGCTACTTTTACTTTCAAAGCTATTCGATAATACAAATTTTAATTGTATGGGCGGAGCCACACCCACTTATATCCCAGTTTTCTAGTAGATGTACATTGCCTTGTTTTAGTACAGTTGCCGACAGTGAGCATACAAACTAAATAATCAAAATTTATTTTTCATAAATAGCCAAATCGACGAAAACCGTAGGAAATATAGCATTTTTATTGATTTGTGGGCGGTTAAAGGGGGTGTGACAGAAATTTAAACCATCTCGTACTTGAAAAAAATGTACTGCCAAAATTTCAGCTCTATCGGCTCAGTCATTTTGAAGTTTCCAGCCATCACACAGACAGCGTTTTGCTTTTTGTATATATATTTTGGATAAAGATTATTGGCTATAACTATTGATTGGTAAGAGATACTAAGATAATATTATTTATTCCTTATTACTTATAACTTATTAATATTACTTATTTCTAAAAAATTAATTTTTTAGGTTTTTTATTTTTTCAAAAATATAAAAACACAATATTGGAAAAAAAATTTTTTTCGAAAAAATCGTAGGCCTTTTTTTTAATTTTTGCGTAAAATTGAAATATTTTTTGCTTATAAATGTTATAGTTTTTAAATAGAGTTGAAAATTTGCGAGTTTGAATTTAAATTATTTTTACAACAAAAACAAATTTTGAGCCTTTTGTTTGAGAAAAACTCCAAAATTGCAGACCTTTTTTGAAAAAAATATTTAAAATATATATACTCAACTAACGGTATTTTTGCAATAAGTTTTTTTATAGTATTTTGATGAAGCTTTAATACAAAAAAAAATTTAACAAAGTGTATAAAAAAGCAGCGGAGATATTTGAATCGAAAGCCACAAAATTAAATTTCTGATTGTGGTTTTCTCATTTATGAGCACGATGTTGCATTAAATATATCGTTGTAGTAAAATTTTTCATAGTTTTCAAGATATGTTTATGATTTTGATGTCAAAATAACGGAAATATTTTAATTTTACTAAATTTAGGAAATATTTTATATTTTGTAAATATTTCCATATGTAACAACTAAAAATATGCGATTTTGTAAAAAATTTGTACTACAGCACCATCTGGTGTCCAAGGTGGTTCAAAAAAGATACTGTCAAAAACTCATCGTATCTGAAAACTACTGTATACCACTTTTCATTCTAATCGCATAAGCGGTTTGTGAGTTTTAGGCAGTTTTGTAAAAAGTTTGTACTACAGCGCCCTCTGGTGTTCAAGGTGGATAAAAATGGATAGCCCACAAACACGCACCGTACCAAAAAACTTCTATATACAAATTTTCATGCTAATCGGATGAGTAGTTTAGGAGTCTATTGCATAGTTACATACGACATTTATAGTTCCAAAGCAATTCGATATCATAAATTTGGCCTGTGTGGCCAAATTCCCCTTTGTCTAATGTTCGCTCAAATATATAATAACTACCTCTCGGGCCCATAACGTCTACATATCGAGTTCCACTATCAAAACATGTACAACTCAGGAATAATAATGATTTCTAAAAAGTGGGCGTGTATATAGTTAGACCACGCCCAGTTTTAGTATAGTTGCCGACAGTATCTATACGAACTAATTTACCAAATTTTAGTATAATACGACCAAACCCGTCTTAAATATAGCATTTTTATTGATTTGTGGGTGGTAAAGGGGGTATGGAAAAAAGGGGTATGGAACATTTTTACTATGCCTATATTTTTCACGCAAATGCAAACTAAAGTGAGACTTGCCAAATTATTCCAATATTCCATTTATTTCCAATTACCTTTGCAAATATATCCCCATATACACCATATGTGCGCACCTGTATTTTTTCACCCCTCTATTGTTGATAAGTTCACTAAAATGCCTATAATTCATGAACCAATACACATACAAAGACCATTTATAGAAAAAAACCTTTGTATTGATGTCACCTTTCATGGGAAAATTCAGAAACAAAATCGGTTCACGCATTACAGAGAACATCAATTTCATACACAATGCAACTTATTTTTATATATAAAGATTACAAACATTTAAAAAAAAAATCAGCGCAGGCGTTCTGCGATTTAAGATATATATATCAAAACAGTGGGCGCAAAAGTGGGCGTGGTCAATTTTTCTTTCAGTAAACACTTAAATTGGATTACTACGAACTTTTGAAAAAAAAATTATCCAAATCGGTCCAGCCGTTTTCCGATTTTAGATAAATCGAAAAAAGTGGGCGCAAAAGTGGGTGTGGTCAATTTTTCTTTCCGACAAAACTTAAATTGGATTACTACGAACATTTGAAAAAAAAATTATCCAAATCGGTCCAGCCGTTTTCCGATTTTAGATAAATCAAAAAAAGTGGGCGCAAAAGTGGGCGTGTTCAATTTTTCTTTCCTTGACCTAACTTGGACTAAAACGAACATTTTAAAAAAAAAATTATCCAAATCGGTCCAGCCGTTCTGAAGTGATGCGATTTCAACCAAACGTACACTTCTTTTTATATATAGAGATTTGCAATACTTATAATTATTTATTATTTACTTATTTGCGCATTCTAATGTTAAATTTCTAGTTTTGAAAAGTTATATGTAATAAAATGGTTTTATTACAGCTTTTGATTAATCGTGATTGATTAATATTTATATTTAATTGATATAATCTTATTTCAATTGTGCTTATATAACTTTTTTTAACATATTATTATGAAATTTTTTATAGATATTATTCTAGAATTGAGTTTACACCTTCTCTACGTACTATTTTATAAGGTCCGTGATATGGACTTTGAGATTTTTTCTTAGTTTCTAATTTTACTAATACATGATCTCCTTCTTGAAAATCGGAGATATTAACATTTGTGTCGCAAGCAATTTTACGTTTTTCTTTTACAGTTTTTATTATTTCTCTTGCTTTATTAATGGAATTTCTTAGTCTTGCTTTCAATTCGTTTGAATAATTTTCAAAATTGTAAACTGGTTCTTTATCGTTTGTTAAATCATTTAGAGTGTTCGGTAATTTGCCAAAAATAAGTTCATATGGTGAATACGATGTATCTACATGTGGTGTTGTATTATATGCGAATGTGTAATATGGAACCCATTTATCCCATTCATGATCATCAGCAAAGGATAGAAGATACTCGTTAAGTACCCTGTGGTTTCTTTCGAGTGCTCCTATAGTTTCATGATGAAAAGGTGCTGAGAAAATTTGTTCTATTTTTAATAAGTCGCAAACGTTTTATAAAGTTCGTTTGAAAATTCCGTTCCTCTGTCAGATTTTAAATTCTTGAAAAGTCCGTACTTTAAAATCAACTGTTCTACAAGTGTTTGGGCTATTGTTTTTGCGTCTTTTGTCTCAATTGGGTGTGCTATAACAAATTTTGTCAGTTCACATTGCATAGTCAGTATGTACCTAAATCCGTTTGAAATTGTTAATGGTACGACAGTGTCAATTGATATTGTTTCAAAACTCGTATTAGGAGTGTCAGTTATTGTAATATTTTCTTTTATGTGTCTAGTCTGTTTATTACGTGTGCAATATACAGGGTGTCCGGACTTGAGATGCTAATCCACTAAGGGGTAATTCCTTGGCTTATTTTGAGCAAAAAATTGTGTGGAAGGGGGGGTCTATTTTCAACATCCACTGAGGTACAGGGTGTTTAAAAAAATGTGTTCGGTAAAGTAGGTGCTACCAAACATAATACCACAGACTCCAAAGTATCAGACCTACGAAAGTCCTGATATGGTTGTTGAATAGGATATTAATCAGGTTCTCTTTCGGTACCATAACAGTTGGAAGTTGAAAATAGGGTGTGGAGATATGGCTCTGCAAAGTCAAAATTTTTTTAATTTTAAAAAATTTTTTTTATAAAAGTATGTTTTTCTCGAAAATTTTCCCTATTATTTTTTTATTTTTTTATTTTTACTGATACCCTTGAAGTATCTCCTACAAAATTTCCATACAAAAATTTTACCTGTGACGTCTTATTTAAATGATTTTTTTTCAAAAATATTCTCTATGTAATTTTTTTTTACTAAGAAATTTTTATGTGCTAACAAATGAAATAAACATACTTTTTTATGACTTCTCTTTAATGATACTATTTCCGAATAATATTAACATTAATAATAACAATAAAAATTATTAAATAACAATGTGGAAGTTACAATAATTGTTCAAAATGTCCTCCATTAGATTGAATACAAGCAAATGCCCGTTTCTCAATAGTTTGTAATTAATTTTATAAACTATTCTATTAAACTATTCAATGAAACCAGTAATTTTGCAACTGGTTAATTGAACGGAATTTCGATGATGACACATTTATTAAAACCATCCTATGGACAGATGAATCGCAATTTACTCGAGATGGTATAACAAATTTTCATAATCTCCATATCTGGGCTCAAGATAATCCTCACGAGAAGAAGCAGACGTCATTTCAACATCGATTTAGTTTAAACGTGTGGGCTGGAGTAATTGGTAATTCGCTAATTGGACCTTTTATACTTCAGCCAAGATTGAACACTGCAGCGTATTTGGATTTTTTGCCTGGCTTGCTAGAAGATGTTCCAATTTTACAACGAATTAACCTTTTTTTTCAACATGATGGTGCCCCATGTCACTATGGCAGAGCTGTTAAAGACTGGCTGAATGAAAAGTATACAAATCGTTGGATTGGAAGGAACGGTCCAATACATTGGCCAGCAAGATCACCAGATCTAACAGTTCTCGATTTTTACATTTGGGGCAGGATGAAAGACATTGTATACTCAATGGAAATAACAACATTGAAGCAATTGCAACAGCGGATAGAGGCAGCAGCTGACCAAATCAGAGAGGAGATAGCTAGTATTAATATTTCACAAACTATTGAGAAACGGGCATTTGCTTGTATTCAATCTAATGGAGGACATTTTGAACAATTATTGTAACTTCCACATTGTTATTTAATAATTTTTATTGTTATTATTAATGTTAATATTATTTGGAAATAGTATCATTAAAGAGAAGTCATAAAAAAGTATGTTTATTTCATTTGTTAGTACATACAAATTTCTTAGTAAAAAAAAAATTACATAGAGAATATTTTTGAAAAAAAAAAAATCATTTAAATAAGACGTCACAGGTAAAAGTTTTGTATGGAAATTTTGTAGGAGATACTTCAAGGGTATCAGTAAAAATAAAAAATAAAAAAATAATAAGGCAAATGTTCCAGAAAAACATACTTTTATAAAAAAAAATTTTTAAAATGAAAAAAATTTTGACTTTGCAGAGCCATATCTCCACACCCTATTTTCAACTTCCAACTGTTATGGTACCGAAAGAGAACCTGATTAATATCCTATTCAACAACCATATCAGGACTTTCGTAGGTCTGATACTTTGGAGTCTGTGGTATTATGTTTGGTAGCACTTACTTTACCGAACACATTTTTTTAAACACCCTGTACCTCAGTGGATGTTGAAAATAGACCCCCCCCTTCCATACAATTTTTTGCTCAAAATAAGCCAAGGAATCACCCCTTAGCGGATAAGCATCTCAAGTCCGGACACCCTGTATACATACATTTGTTTATATAATTTTTCACCATCTGTCGCATTTGTTTCCATACAAAGCGTTGTTTTAGTTTAAAGATAGTCTTTCTGATATCGAAATGTCCTCCTTGTGGTGTGTCATGGTATTCTTGAATTATCTTGTGTTGCATGGTTTTATTTTTTAATTCTTTTACGTGGTTGAAATATCAAAATTTTTAGCGAGTCTTTATTATTTTTATTCATTTTCTGCTGCAGCATGTTATATATTCCCTTAAATTCTTCTTTTTGTACAATTTCAAATATAATATCATTTTCATCTAGCGTTAGTTCTTTTATATTCAATTTATTCATTTTAGATACTAATTTCTTCAGAATCGGCTCTAGAGTCGCTGAATTATCATTAGATCTTGCATGCATATTTTTAATATTATTATTTATTTTTGATGATAGCTTCATCGAAGTCGAATCTGGATTCGTCGATTTATCGCTACATCGCACGTGCACAATATCATTTATTAACTCGATACTAGTATCATTCATATTCATATTTATATTCTTATCGCTTACTTCAAATTTTATTTTGCGTACGTTTTTTATGTCGCTAATTGATGTGCAATCCCATATAAAGAGTTTATCAGACTCCAGCGGTGGTGTGCATTCATCCTTTGGAATTACCCCTAGTTATTACCATGGCTTTTTTTAGATTGCAGTTTTCTTCTGTTGGTATCAGTTTATTTAATATTTCTGAATCTATTTTTACTCGCGATATTGCGTCGGCATTTGTATTAATTTTGCCTTGTTTAAATATTATTGTAAAATCATAATCAGATAAATCCAGTCTGATTCTGGTCATTTTTGATGATGAGTTTTTGTGACTAAATAATGAAACTAAAGGTCTGTGATCTGTAACAACTATAAATGTCTGTCCGTATAGATATGGTTTTGAAAAAGTTTATTCCCCAGTGGATGGCTAAAAGTTATTTCTCTATTATAGGTTTATTTATGTCATGTTTCTGTAGAGTTCTGCTGGCATAAGATATTGGTAAGTCTTGTCCAATGTCACCTTGTGATAATACTGCTCCTAAGGCGTAGTTTGATGCGTCGGTCGTTAAAATGAATGTTTTAGAGAAGTCTGGATACTGTTGTTTGGATGGTTCTCTCAATTTTTGTTTAAGTGTCTCGAACGCTGTTTAACATTGTGTTGTCCAATTGAATATTTGGTTCTTTTTAAGTAAGGCATTTAAGCATTGTGCGATTGTTGCAAAGTCTTTTATGAATCGTCTATAATAACTGCAAATGGCGACGAATCTGCGCACTTCGTCAGCATTTGAAGGAATTGGATAGTTTTTTATTGTTTCATATTTTGCTGGATCTGTCTTAATACCGTTTCGTGTAATTAAATGTCCTAAATAGACTACTTCAGGTCGTAAAAATTTACATTTACTTGCATTTAATTTAAGGTTGTATGTATCTTGATAATCTTTCGAAAGTTTTAACTAAATTATTGTTATGGTGTTGGAGGCTACATCCAAAAACTATTATGTCATCTACATATAAAAATGCTTCTGAGCTTAAGTGAGTGATAATGTCCCGTGAGTGTTAATGTCAACATACGTTGAAAACTGTTTGAGGATATTTTTAATCCAAATGGTAATCTTTTGAATTGGTAATGACCTTCATTGGTCGAAAAAGCTGTTAGAGGTCTCGAAGTTTTATCTAAAAGAATTTGATGGAAAGAACTCGTCATGTCGAGTGTGGAAAAATATTTTGCTCTGCCTAATTTGTCTAAGACATCTTCTATTCTTGTCAACGGAAATTTATCACTTACTTTTTTTAACCGACTTCAAAAAGGAGGAGGTTCTCAATTTCGTTGGTTTGTCCGCTTTTTTTTTTTTTTTTTTTTTTAAATGTATGTACATCGATAACTCCTAAAGCACTTACCCGATTTCCGTAATTTTTTGTCAACAGATAGATACCATGAACGCGGAGGTCCTTTTTTAAAAAAGTGGGCGATATTCGACAAAGGGGCATGTCCATATAAGAAAAACACTGTATTTCAGTTAATATTGACACTAGGGTATTGAAATTTACAGTAAAAACACTGAGGTAGACACAATTATTAAAAATTGCGATCAATTAAGTGGGCGTTATATGACAAAGGGGTGTGGTCATATTAAAAAAATACTGTATCTCAAATAGTATTGACACTACGGTACTGAAATTTAGTACAGGGGTAGACACAATTTTAAAAAACAACTGTAAAGAAAGTGGGCGTTATTCGACAAAGGGGTGTGGCAATATTAGAAACACACTATATATCGAATAATATTGACACTAGGGTGCTGAAATTCAGTGCGTGGGTAGGCATAGCTATTACAAATTACTGTCAATAAAGTGGGCGTTGTTTGACAAAGGGGTTTGGCAATATTGAAAAAACACTGTATCTCGAATAGTATTGACACTAGGGTACTGAAATTTAGTACAGGAGTAGACACAATTTTTTAAAATTACTGTAAAGAAAGTGGGCGTTATTCGATAAAGGGGTGTGGCAATATTAGAAACACACTATATATCGAATAATATTGACACTAGGGTGCTGAAATTTAGCACATGGGTAGGCATAGTTTTTACAAATTACAGTCAATAAAGTGGGCGTCATTTGACAAAGGGGTGTGGCAATATTGGAAAAACACTGTGTCTCGAATAGTATTGACACTAGGGTACTGAAATTTAGTACAGGGGTAGACACAATTTTTAAAAATCACTGTAAATGAAGTGGGCGTTATTCAACAAATGGGTGTGGCAATATTAGAAACACACTATATATCGAATAATATAGACACTAGGGTGCTGAAATTTAGTACATGTGTAGGTACAGTTACTGCAAATTACGGCAAAAAAAGTGGGCGTTATTCAACAAAGGGGCGTGTCAATATTATAAAAATACTATATCTTAGTTAATATTGACACTAGCGTATTAATATTTGGTATGCAGGTAGATAGGCAGGTAGAATCATTAAAAAAGTGAGCGGGATTGTACACAGGAAAGTACTATATTACGGTTAATATTGATACTTGGAAACTGAAATTTGGCACAGGGCTAGCTAGAATCATTATAAGGTACGGTAAATAAAGTGGGCTAAAAATTGTAAAGACACAGAAATGGAAAATACCCAACAAACTTTCAGGAATTAATAAAATAAATTTTATAAGAACAAACTTTCATGTCTGAAATATTCCCCATAAATACTATTACATAAAATATTTCATATTCTCTAAAAAGGAAGAAATAAAAACTTTTTAACAAAAAAAAAAAAAACCGACTTCAAAATCACTACAAAGTAAAAAATAATTTTAAATAGTTTTTTCCTATTCATTTCTTGGTCATGTTTTAAAAGCTATTTATATGTATTATAATATTGGAAATCTTATCATTTTCATTTTTTCTATTTTGTTTTATTATCATCAATATATTAATTGCTTTATGAACATAAAAGCTTTGAAGTCGGCGCTCTTCTTTGACACACAATCATGATCTTTTACCATCCGTGCACTATTTGGTGCCTTGGTGACACTGTAGTAATTTTAAAAGCTTTGTACACATTAAAATTCTCACTAAACTGGTTTGGGTGAGCTTGTAAAGCTCATATTGAATATGACATAGTGTGTAACAGCTGCACAAATAATGCATGGAACACATTGGCTACATTCAGCGTACTCAAAAATTGCCAATTGAAAGAAAAAAATCGCTAAGAAGCTTTTATATTCATAAAGTTAATAATATTTTTATGATAAAACAAATTAGAAAAAATTAAAATAAAAAGATTTCGACATAGTAAGATAAGCGACGACTTCAAAGCTTTTATGTACATAAAGCAATTAGTATATTGATGATAATAAAACAAAATAGAAAAAATGAAAATGATAAGATTTCCAATATTATAATACATATAAATAGCTTTTAAAACATGACCAAGAAATGAATAGGAAAAATTATTTAAAATTATTTTTTACTTTGTAGTGATTTTGAAGTCGGTTTTTTTTTTTTTGTTAAAAAGTTTTTATATCATTTAAATTTTTGAAATCAACTACCAAGCGCCATTTCTTAGTGTCATCACTGCTTTTCTTTGGTACAAGTAGGAGTGGTGAATTGTACGGGCTTACTGATGGTTCAATTATATCATTCTTCATTAATTCTTCAACCTGTTCATGGATTTCTTTATTTTGACTGCATGGTAATCTATAATTTTTAATGAATGTGGGTGTATCATCAATTGTGGAAAGTCTTTGTGTATAAAAATTATTTATGGTGTATCATCAATTGTGGAAAGTCTTTGTGTATAAAAATTATTTATGGTTAACTGTTCATATGTTGATAATCTCTGAATATATTTATAAGTGGATGTTTTGTTCCTATGTCTAATTCTTTCAAAACTTTTTGAAATCTAATTTCATCTTTACGTGTGTCTTGCTTGAAATATAAGAATTTTGATAGGGGTATTAATTTTGGTGTTAGTTTACTTATTTTGACTTCTGTTTCAGTTGTGTTTAATATCTTTACGTGGCATATACCTGTTGATGAAACTATAGAGTTCGCTACTATAGTTCTACTAAAGTAATACTCCTGATTGTATTTCCTCTTTAATATTACACTATCTTGCTCTAAATTTAAGTTTATAGGGGCTATAATTTATCTTCTGGGTGGTATTTTAATTATATCAAATGCATGTTTATTTATGTAAAAAAGTGTTACTATGTCAGTGTTGTTTAGTATTATTGTTAGTGTTTGTGTTTCATAATCAATTTTGCACAGATATTTAGTTAAGAAATCTCTTCCTATAATTCCGTCACACAGTACTTTGAGCCCATACAAAAGTGAGGAATAAATACAAGGAGCCGTTCGATTTTAATGAAATTTTGCATGCTGATTAATTTATGACCGCTGATTTTAAAAATGAAATCAGATTTATCTATTACTTTCGCTGGAAATAAAGTTTAAATATCGAAATTTCTGTGATTTAAAGGGAATAATAAAATACGTAAAAACACTTATTAAAAAAAAAATTAAAGATATTAAGTTGTTAAATTGTTTTGCA
Organism: Pherbina coryleti; assembly: GCA_943735915.1. Lineage (NCBI taxonomy): Eukaryota > Metazoa > Arthropoda > Insecta > Diptera > Sciomyzidae > Pherbina > Pherbina coryleti. The sequence goes on from OX030948.1 coordinate 88,308,118, forward strand.
AGTTCTCTGTTTTTGTTAAAAAAATACGGTAAAAATTGGGTAGCATTGAGAGAATATGAGAGTTCCCTACATTTAACAATTTATAAATTCATTTGTAGTAATATTAATAACAGTTATTAATATTCAATTCGATTGCTCAAACATTCTTTTGAAGAATAAGTTTATTTATTAATAATAATTTATGAAAAAGTTCTTACATTTCTGTAAAAAAATACAGTGTTATCATTCTCTGTAAGAACTTAACTTTCATAAGCTGATATGCCCTTCTGTTAGGTATAGAGTACAAAGAATATGTTTGTTTACGTTTTTTATTTTTGTATAACATACTGAATGTTACATACACTAACAACATTTAGCTAATTTTTGCAAAACATGATTTTTAGACCATTTTTAAAAAGGCGGTAACTCAAAAAATAGTTCGAAGTTGGATAAAATATTTTATGTTCCTGAAAGATAGATAAACATACAATAATTTATTTTAAAAATTAAATATGACACTTGAGGACATTTTTTTTAAATGACTGCTGAAAACAGCAAATTTAAAAAATTTTTTTTCAATTTTTTATAATTTAAAATAAATTTTTTAATACTTATTTTACATTTTCTTATAAATATAAAATAACGTATTGTTTTTTATTAATTAAAAAAAAATAAAATCAATGGAATAGTGTAAAAACGTGCTTACGGCATTTTTTCTTTGAATGAAGCATATAAGCAAAAAATTCACAAAATTACTTTTGGACCATTTTGAAAAACACGATAACTCAAAAAGTGGTTCAAAGTTGGACGAAATATTTAATGTTTCCGAAAGGTAAAGAGACGTAGAAATGCATATATAAAGGTGACACTTGTGGACATTTTTTTTAAATGACTGTTGAAAACAGCAAATTTTTCAATTTTTTTCAAAATTTTTTGATAATTTAAAATTCAATTTTTATTACCTATTTTAAATTTTCTTGCTAATATAGTTAAAATTTATTTTTTCTCACTGTTTTCTTAATAATACAAAAATAAAATCACTTGAATAGCGTAAAAACTGTGCTAACAGCATGTTTTTCTTTAAATACAACGCGAAGTCGAAAATTCTACAATAATAAAAACGCATAAAAAGCGTTGACTTTGAAGAGGTGTAGTTTCCACAAAACTTCTTCTTTTGCGAAGAAAATTTAAACTCTTTTTAGTGAAAGTATTACCTAACTTACAATAACTATTTTGTTAGGGTTCGTCAAAATGAAACTCTTGATTTATTCCTACTGGACAAAGTACTGTGCGTCAGTGCTTATTGGGAAATCTGGTTCTACTGCATGAAAAAAATGTTCTACTATGTCACATTGAAAATCTATTTTTAGTTGTACAGATCCCAAAGTTAAAGTTTCCTCATTTGTTATTCCTGTTAATTTACATTTATTGTCTGTTTTTATTATTGTATCTGGTGCTATATTTTCAAGTTTGCATATTGAAATATCTGCACCCGTGTCAATTAAGAACTTTAGGTTTTGTTTCGAATTTTTACATTTTACTATAATATAATTCGTATTGTTATCCGATATATTATAAATCTTTAATTTTGCTGTACCGGAAGATCTTCTATATGGATCTCCGAGCATTCTCCGTTTCCCTGTATATCTAATGTTCTGTTTCTATCATATTAACTGTCATTTATGACATACATTCTCTTTTGGTTTCTATAGTTTGGATTTTGTCTATACACTGAGAAAATTGAATGCCTTAAAATCAAAGAAAAAAAGTTGTTAAAATACTGTAACCAAAATATCTTTGCTACAAAGAAAAGATCGTTGCACTAATGATTTATTCTTTAACTAAGCAACTGCTGCATCTTTGAAACAAAAGACTGAAGTTCTTTGAAGCTAAATCAATCAAAAAATATTTGCCGTAAAGATAAATTATTTACTATAAAGATTTTATTCTTTGTTAACAAGAATTTATTAAGAAAGAAAAAAGTACGTAAAATCAACAAATTTTCTTTGTTTTCTTGAAGCTAAGCATCGTTGTTGCAAAGACAAAGTCCTTAAATTTAAAGAATTTTTTCTTCAAAATCATATATCATAAAATTTGTTTCAGAGCCCCCTAAGGAGAGGTCGGAGTGGACAGGTCTCAAAGGAAAAGTGTTCCTTTCACAAAAATAATGGGGGTCGGTCATATATATTAACCCTCTACAGCCCTCACTCAAAGCTTATAATACTGATAATGCAAACTCATGGTATAATAATACAAGGTAGCATTGACAACTGCTTATTTTCTCGTCTGCAAGAAAACATCTCCTGTCAAAAACAGATGTCTGTGAAAATACATCTGCAGCTGCTGTGGTTGTTGTTTTTTTTTCACTTCAACATTTTCAACATTGCTTGTGTTTTCAATGGCGGATTGTGAGCGCTCTCTTTTTGAGTATAGTTTTTGACAGGAGATGTTTTCCCAAGCAACTGTCAATGCTACCTTGTATTATTATACCATGATGCAAACTAACATGGTTGAATAAATAAGGTTGTCGCATGGGTGAGAGCGAGTTCCCATAAATGTCAAATCGAAGTTGACAGCTCATACAAAATCTGAAAACGAAAATTAATAATATGAAAAGCCGTTGAAGTTGTTGTTGTTGCTTTTCATTGATTTTGACAATTATGGGTACTGAGAAGAGAGTACGATCAGCCACTAGACAACCTTATTTATTCAACTATGCAAACTAATAATGCCTTTTGCTTTTCACATACGCAAGTATTTGGAAAACAAGGTAGAATTTACTCATATGGTTATTTTTTCGTTTTAAAATTTTCCATCTCGTTCTTTCCACCATCCGCTGCATAAACCGAGTTTCGCTGGTGATCTATGCGTTTTTATTTTGTTTCACAAATTTTCCCAAGTGGCACAACAACAATTCAAAGATTTTCAAAAATGTAATGTGTGAATCACCTAAATACTCGTAATCAATGTACATCGATATAGAGAGACTGAAAAAAAGTAACCCTTATTTTTTGTGTTTTCTTTTGTACATTTTTTACAATACCTAAAACTACGTCGAAAAACTAAAACAACTAAACTCACACCCAGAGTTGCCGAAATTAGTACTTTTGTAGTTTTATTTTGGTACTTAAGTTATCATGCTACTTTCATTACTTTATAAGGTTTTTATACACACTAAGCAATTTGTATTGCATTTTTACACTGATCGGTGTTTCAGCATGTCCAACACCGTTCGGTATAAAAGAACACCATGTCAAAGTGCTAGAATTAGGTTTGTTCACTAACAAAAAATTTGTACAAATTGTTACAAGTTTTTACCAGTAAAGCGTTCACGTACTCGAAAAACTTGCAACGAGAGAGGACAACGAGAGCGTAAAATAGTGAGAGAGAAAAAAGTAGCTACAAGTTTCTGCTAGCAAAATTTCTACTTGCAAGAACTTGCAACTACCGAAAAAAACTGTTTGTCAAAAAAAAAACAAGCTGTCAAAAGTTATTTCTTGTTGATTTCGTATTAAAATGGATGGAAAAAGAAACATTTGTGATGCTGAGGAAAATATAAGTATAATGTTAATGTTGGTGAGACCCAAGAAATGATTTCAATAATTTATAACCATTTATTATAGCAGAAAAAACAGCATATGATGTCAATTCGTTTGATCAGCTGTTAACTTGCAAGTTTCTACTAGTTTTCTGTTCACGTACTTTTTCTGCTATTTTTCTCTTTGTAAATATTTTTATCTCAATTCTTCTTTTACTCTCTCCCTGCAAGTTTTTACAAGTAAAGTACGTGAACAAACCTATTGTATAGCTGAATGGCCATATTTTTTCATACCGATCGGTGTAAATATGTAAATATCAGATAGGATGTTTGTTTTGTACCCTGTTCGTTTTATTAAAAAAACTATGGTTTTTTAAATAATACCGAACGGTGTAATTTTGAACTGTCCAAAAAGATGTTTTTTCACAATTTTTATTTATTCGAATGGGTAAAAAACTTTATAAAAAAAAGTTTTATACCAAATGTTCTGAAAATCGATTTCTATTTAGTTCGATTTGAACAGTTTTTTTTTTTTATTAAAAAACTTGAAAAGCATACTTTATTAAGAAATTTATCTATAACTGAATTGTGGTACCCTGTAAAAAAGTATAATGAAGGTATTAAACGTGTCAGTGTTCTCCAATATGTATAAAACTGCTCAAGGAATTCCATAAATATCCCATTTTTTAGCAAATGTGAAAAGGGTGTTTTAAATTTAAATTTTAATAAAAACCAAAAGTAGAAATATAATTCATATTCTTGAAATTTATTTTTTAATAGAAATAAAAGATTTCTTCAAATCCATTAGAAAACAATACCACAATATTATTATCAGAAGATTATTTTTATTATCAAATGAAAAAATTCAGATATTTTGCTCAAATTTAAGAAGTGTTTAACTAAACAATTTTCATATAAGCTTATATCGTTATATTGATATAGGAAGGTCCTAAAAAACATTTTTTTTTATATCTATTTAAACAGTTTTGGGGTAAGTGGAGAAATCTTAAAAAACTGGATTTTAACAAAAATGATTTTTAGGACCTTTCTATATTAATGTAACGATATAAGCTTAAGGGCCTTCACCGTTACAAATTCGAACTTTTATATTATGTAAGTGTTGTTTGCTTTATTATAATGATTTTTATATTATATATATTTCCTTTTTTTCACTCTTGCGATTTTATTGATCTAAATAAATTTTAATTATACACATTTGTGTTCCTTTTGTGATAATTTTATAAAAAACTTTGTGAGTAACTACAAAAGACTAAAAAAATTGTGTATGTTGTGTCCATAAAGTTTATGAACTGAATTAAGAAAACATACACTAGAACTTAGTTAAAATAATTTTATTTGTTGTTTATATGATTGGTTTAGCTCCTGGTCTTTGTTTGTCCAGGTCTTTTCAAAAACATTTTATTTGTTCTTAATTATTGCATTTAAATTTTTTATTTTTCTCGATATTTCAAACAGCATCGCTGTTCATCTTCAAGAGACTGTAAGACAAAGTTAAACAAAATTAATTAACATTTAATCAGAAAACATACATAATTACACATAATAAAACCATTAATAAAAATCCAAATTAAAAAACAATACATCTCATTTGGTACCAAACAAATTTTTGTACATATTTTGTACATTTTGAATATAATAAACAGACCTGAAGCCTAACCAAACATATATTTAACAACAAAGCAATAAAAGGTCAACAAACAAAAATTAATATCCCAATAATTTTATTCGGTATATATTTCGATCACTAAGTATAATTTTGTCTGAATTTTAATACCAAATTAAAAGTTAAATATTTGTCAACCCTGATGCGTAAAGTGACAAAAAGTGAAACAGATGCGCGTTGTGGCAAAAAAAAAAAAAATAAACGAAAAGTAACAAACGAATGAAACAAAGGAAAAGAAAAAAGAACACTTTTCACAGTTGAAAGTAAGGGTACAAACATATTGAAAGCGTATGAGCGTTGTGTTGCTGTGCTGTGCTGAATAACACATTAGGACAAAAGAGATGCATGAATTGCGTCTTAATTGCTCGTATATATTTTTTAGCTGGAAACAGCAACGAAACGCTTATACGCGTGCACTATATTCGCACCCAAAGTTGCGCGTCAGTCAGTAAGAAGTTGCGATGGAGTCTGGATCGAATTAGGTAAGTAATTAATTATGCAAATTTATTTTAAATATTGAAGGTTTATCTAATAACAATAATTAATTTATTTCTTTCTTTTTCTTCTGCAGAAATCAACACATCCCTCAACAGCCTCATCTTCATCAAGTACCAACGTTCGGATAGTCCGTCAGCGCTTCAAATTTCGTCCCAACCAAGGTTTGTGCAAATTTTTCTTATTTCATAAGTTTGGCTGAGTTCCAAACGAAGCATAAGTTAGATTTTTCTTTATATTTTCGCTTAGTAGATTCATCAAAACTGCGAAATTGCATTATTTTTAAGCATGCTTCAGTTGCGCAGTTTTTTTCACCAATACAAAGAAAAATCAAACTGATCCGTTCCATCAACTCGTTTTGGAACTCAGCATTTATTTGTAAAAAAGTTAGTTAATTTGTTAAATGTTAAGTGCAGTGTTTTCTTGTTACAAAAAAAGCATTTCCAAGAACTGCAGGGAACGGTTTTGGAAACAACATCAGCTTTTAATCATGCATACCGGGATCTTAGGCTGTGAACATAGTGAACGCATATTGTTGAGCTGTGCCGACTGAAATTTAAAAACGCATTGGTGAAAAAGAAATACATGACTTGCGTTCTTTACACGCTGCCTCCACGAGGCATAGCACATGCCATCATATACACATCGAAAAATCTAGTGGAGACCGCAAACGCCATGAAGATATGTCATCTCCACTAGATTTTTCGATGCCTTGATGTATATGATGGCATGTGCTATGCCTCGTGGAGACGGCCTGTTATACTCATATATTTTTCGGTTGGGTGATCGAAATTGTGTAAGTTTTGAACGGGTTGAGATAATTTACTCCGGGGAGATGACGATTTCCGTGGCCCCTCGATTTGAGTATGCAGTTTTGAAGTACTCTTTGAAAAAATAAGCTTCGCCGAAGGATTTCTCGATTATTTATCGAGTTATCGATTTTTCCAAAAATATTTTACTAAAAGAAATCTTAATGCAAATTCGACTATATCTATGCTAATATTTGACCGATCTGAATGATTTAGATGTCATTTGAAACATATTTAAATTTTTTTTAATATTGAATGAAAAAAAAATATTTTTTCGTAAATCGGCCACGCTACAGACTGTCTTTCTGCATAATATATTCTATTTTTGCATAAAACCGTTATTTTCTCTTTAAAATACGTTATAAAGATTAAATAAAGATATAATAAATTGAAAGCTGAAATATTAAACTTTTTTTTTGGTATACAACATGTTGGCGTCCGTGGCGTAGTTGGTTAAAGTGCGTGGCCGCTATGTCAACGAACCTGGAAGCCCAGGTTCGAACCCCAGCAGCGACAGAAAATTATTTGAATTAAAAATGATTTTCTGTACGGTCGCCACCTCTATACGATGTTTCATAATTTGGCTGAACATATTTCATTTGCTTTTTAAATTGTGCATTTAACTGTAAATGGTGCAAGAAAGATCTTCATAACAGTTTCGATGTATTTTGAGTTATTGAATAATTTTTTAGCCAGATAGACTTTTATCAAAGGTTGTTTCAAAGGTAAGTGTTTCAGCTATTGCCATATGTTATTTACGTTACTTTTATTACGTATTTTGTGAAGAAAATAACGGTTTTAAGAAAAAAAAATATATATATATCATGCCGAAAAACCATCTGCAGTGTAATTAGATTAAGTACAAAATTTTTATTTTATATCTTATTTTGAAGATATTTAAGTGTTCTATCCCGATCGGTCGAATATTAGAATAGATATAGTCGAATTTACATTAAGACATATTTTAGTAAAATTTTTTTTGAAAAATCGATAACTAATCGATATATAGATAAATCCTTCGGTGAATCTTATTTTCTCATTGAGTTCTTCAAAACTGCATATTCAGATCTTGGGGCCACGGAAATCGTAATCATGCCTTTACTCCGGTTTTTTTTGTTCGATTGGAAATCGATCTAGTTACAGAAATGTAAAATATAAGTTCAATTGAGCAGAGCAGAGTCTAGTGGCGTTGCCCTAAAGTCAACTAAAAAATAAGTTTGAGCTTCATACGTAACAAAACCGGTATTTAATAAAGATATTTTCAAAGTTCTATTTTTTTTTTTTTTTTTGAAAATCTACGTCACTATGAACACAGAAAAAAAGCTTGACAAAAAAGCTAAAGGAGGGCTTTGCTGGGTTGCCCCACTCTCACCGGACAAAGGATTCCGTTGATTGCGTGTTTGAAATTAAAGAATTTTTTCACGGATGGGAATATTTAATTTTTTTTTTGTTTTGTTGAAAATCGATGTGCTAAAGAAAACAGAAAAATATGTTCAGAAAATCGTAGGTGCCTTGGTAGGGTTGCCTGTAACTTGATTAAAAAATGTCAGAACTCATAAAATCATCTTATTGCTTAGGTGTTTGAAATGATATCATTTTAACAGAATAAGAACATTAAAGTGCATTTAAATTGTTTTAACTTCTTAACCCGTTGTTGCTCAAAGCGCCTTTAAAAACATACCATTAAAATATAAAGTAAAATTACATGATTTAATTTAATAATCATCCAAGTAAAATTTTATTTCAAATAAAAACCGAAATTTCCTTTTTCTCCGTTATTTCATTCTAGGTTAAACCCAGAAGCTACCAAAACTTTTATATATTAATAAAATTGAAATCAATAATTCATGAATTAGTAAAACATTAATGCTTTCCTCTATAACCAAATCAATTACAACAAATCATCATCGCTATCAACATCATCATCCACTCCGTCATTATCAGATTCGTCTTCTACAAGAATCTCTTTAATTATCCTGGACATATGCTCCTCTCGTTGCTGAAGAGTCATTCTTCTGTAATTCCTTGAGTGTAAGAGTTCCTGTCTATCTGCCATACTTACAAAATTTGTTTTCATGTAAGTTAGAAATAAGTGTGTTACAACAAATAATATTATGTTATAATTTATATTTTTATATAATTTATAATATAATTATAATTTTTATAATTTTATAATTTAATTTGATATATAACAGTTTACAGTTTTTTCTTCATTAACAATATTTAATTTTTTTTAAAAAACTCAGAACAACTTAGGTAGATATGCTTCAAATAACAACATTCTGTATCAGGGTTAAACATTTAATCATAAAAAAAACACCATAAAAATTCGAATAAATCTTAAATGTTGTTCGGGTGGTGAACGTGGGTTTGGAAATAAAGAGATAATAACACAATTAGTTGGTTTTAAATTGGGTGGGTGTGTGTGTTTATTTTTTACCTTTTTTCTGTGTGATTTTGTTTAACAATGTTTCTGGTTATTTGTTTAGTTTAATGTATATTTTCTATAATGTTGTATTGTTGAATGTTGAGTTCTTCTGGGTAATTCTTCCTTCTTTTTGTGGATGGTAGATCAAAGATGTCCGTCCTCGAACAAGATCGCTTCGTGTCCCTTGATCTTGCCGAGCGTGAATCGTGCAGCGCCGACCACCTTGGCGACTGCACTGCCCTTCTTGCCACAACGGCGGGTAGTCGGGAGGGAGTGTTCAGTGACCACAGGGTTACTTGGCCACGTAAACATTCCGCCCACCTTGCAATATCTGCAAAACTTAGAAGAGGGTTAATAGGGTACAAAGATAAATGATTCAAATGAGTTTTATATTTGCAAATAGTTCATTTTTTATTTTATAAATTCAGTGCCTTTATAGATAATAAGTATAAAAGAGATTATCCCTGGGTTTAGGTGCTCAAAGTCCACAAGGGCCAGAGAGTGTCCAGCCGAATGCAGTGCTTTGAGCAATAGTTAAGCCATTTTCTCCAGCAACATCTAACTATTCGTGGAAAAATGTCAGCACCGAGTTCCAGCGATATGCTCTTGGTTGAGGTTGCCTTAGGGTCTGCTAAGAACATATGTTCGAACCGTTTCAGGACCGCTTCGTCGATATCAGCCTCATAAAGCTTACGTGGAAGTTCGTTTGAGATGAGCGCCCGAACTTCACACTTAAAACTTTCGTCGTATCGGGATCCTACCACGAATTGGCACCAGCTTCGGCTGCCCATTGTCATGGTGTCCAACTTTAATTTTTCCACCAGATCCCAAGCGATCATGGCGCCGACCACCTTGGCGACTGCACTGCCCTTCTTGCCACAACGGCGGGTAGTCGGGAGGGAGTGTTCAGTGACCACAGGGTTACGTGGCCACGTAAACAAATGTTATATACCAAATGAAAGATAAACTTGTCAGCTTCCATAATTCATTTTCCATAATCCATAATAAAAACCAAAGAAAATCGATAACTTGAAACACAAATCGATTAATCAGTTTTTCTTTCCGCCATTATTTTAAAATATTTTTCTTATATCATGAATTCCATGTCACGCACGAATTCCATGTCATCACGCGAAAGTAAAAAAAACAAAGAAAAACTACCGTTATCTTGAAGAATTCAACTTTAAACGTGTTGTCCGAATTCGATAGAACTATTCTATATTATTTCTCTTCTCTCTTTACACTTTGATTTTTGACCTATGAGGTTGACTTTTTTGTGGAATTCGTGATATATAAAAATTAATGTACGTTTGTGTGTCCTGAATACATTTCTATACCGTTTATCCGATCGTGATGAAACTTTGTGTATAGAAGTTTTTTGGTACGAGGCGAGTCATAAAGCTATAAATTTTGATTCACCATGAACACCAGAGGGCGCTGGAATACAATTTTTTTACAAAACCTCCTAAAACTTACAAACTGCTCATGCGATTAGAAAGAAAATCAGTGTATAGTGGTACAAAGAGTGTTTTGGCGCTATTTTTTTTATTCTAAACTGTACTACTCACTCATTGATTCACTTTTTAACAAATTTTCTGTTTTCCTTTCGCTGAAATTATATTTCTTTTTATATTTTGAAGTAATGGAGACTGAACTTTACGAATTACTCCTTCAATGGGGTATCGATGATGAAGGAAGGGAAAGATTTTTAGAATGCAGTATTTTTTCAATTGATCTTTTGAGAATGATGAGATCATGCGACATTGACAAAATTTTCATGAGCCGATGCGATATGCACCATAAAATTAAGTTTCGCTACCATTTGCAAAACTGGCGATTGGAAAATCATGTAAGTATAAGATGTTAAGGCGCTACTACAATTACAATAAATTTTTTTTTAAATTTTGAAATCGTAACGACTTAATCTCCGAAAGCACTTATTATATCGCGATAATTATTGTTGCATTTTGTTTCTTTGGGTGTTCTGCAAAACAATTCACCACATTCAGACCAATTAAATTTACAAACGAATTTTTACGGCCAAAAAATACCAAGACAAAAACCCATTTTTTTATTTTTTTTAAATTGTGGTATTTTTATTTAGTTTTTGTAATTAAATGAAGTGAATTGTGAATATTGACAGCAAAATATGTCTACTTTAAATTGCCGCATGATGTTTTCTTGTTTCCGAGATTAAGTGTGAGCTGTACACTATTTTTTTTTTTTAATTTTACTTCAATGCACTCTAGTAGTTCCAAAAAAAATAATTAAATAAAAATAAATTTGTTTTATTAACTCAGTAAAAAAAATATTGCAAAAGAGTTTTACTTAGTAATGATTAAGTAATAATTTTTTTTGAGTTCAATTATTATGTCATTCGAATTATTTTGGGTTTCTTGTTTTTTATTGCTTCAGTTTGATACAATATCTTGCTGCGCCAGCGATATAACATTGACAAACATTCAGTTTCCGATTGGCTGCAAAACAATATTGAACCGTCATTTGACTTAAAAGAAATTTTGTCAACATCATTTGTCGGCCAAGACTTGCTAAAGAAGCATGAACAAAACAAAGAATTTAACAATGAAGATCAGTCAGCTATTTCTCGTATTATTGTCGATTACTTTATGTTTAACGATATTAAAATGGAGCCGAGTCGAATGATAAAGGTCTCCAAGTCAATAGTGGCATTGTTTCCATCTGAAGTTGAGTCGACTTATTATATACCTAGGCATAACAAAAAGAAACCATCCGGTAAATTATATGGTAGGTACTTGGTACACTGCTTGGTACTTGGTAGGTACGAAGCAGATGCAGCGGATGAATGCAGTTTTGTGGAGTTAATCCATAAAAAAAATTGGTTAATTCATAATCAGCCATCAAATCTACTGGAGATATGGAGGGAAACATGCAATCTCAGAATGAAGGAAAACAGAGAAAGTCTTAGCAATATTTTTGAAAACTGGCCAAGGTACAAGGATCCCATCGGGTGCGACCTAATAAATATTGATTTTTCCTGGCTTTTTCCTAGCAAGGAAAATAATCTATTCAATAAAATAGACCAACTTGAAGCAGATATGTGCAGTACCATATTCCCGGTACATATTAAGGACAAGCTTAATCAGCATTTCTTTAAAATAATGAAAGATAGTTCCATACAGACAGGTGCGTAACGAAATTAAAATAATATTATGTTTATTTTTGAAAAATTTTACAGTGTATCACTGAAAATAAACTTGGCATAAGATCTTTTCGACATCGTTAAGTATATTATTACTGTATACATACATACTTTCATTTTTCAAATTACGCTCTAAATCTAATTAAAAATTTACAAATTTAGTATTATTTGCGAAGATTTACCCGTTTACACGATGCAACGTATAAACATATTTTTAGTAAAATATCAAAAATACAGATAAGAAAAATTAGAAATCCCAATTAATTTTTCGACTTGTTTTTACTTTGTCATCAATAGGTCTGTTTCCGTATGCACTTCAAGTTACTTGAAGTTGCTTGAAGGCGTTTCTTTACACATTTTTCGAGCTCGAGAGAGAAGAAGAACAAGCAAAATGCCACTCTCTCGAGCCTCGAAACTAGCTTGAACTTTGCTCGAACAATTTCTTCGAGCACGACAAAAACAAGCATGAAGAAGAACAAGAAAATGTCAAATTGGTGTAAATAAATTTGGCGCTGCTTGCGTTTATAGGCAATCAGCTGTTTTTGTGCTTGAAACTCGCTAGAAGTCGTTTCCGTACTTTTTTGCAAATTCACTCATTTTGACAGATAATTTAATTACTCTCACATATTGAACTTTACTCGAACTTTTCTTGAACTTTATACGGAAACAGACCTAATTTGTGAACATATTTTGTATTACAGAGTACTTTTGTTTGATTATGGCTGTGTTCGGAAATCCAAAAAAAATGCGCAACCTGCAACAATGCAAGCGTACGCAGTGAAATAAAAAATAATGCTATAAATAGGCAACTGCTAATGTATAATTGGCATTACAAAACACATGGCGTGTGCAATATTGCTAGATTTGTATTTCAGTACGTAATACTTCCACTCTAAAAGCATTTTGCGCATTTTTGTTACATTTCCGAACTCAGCCAATCATTTGAAACTAAGGTTTTTATAGTTACCATATAAGGGCACATTTTTCAACATTAATTCCTTTTTTTTATATTCTGCAGATGCTAGATAGTTTTATCTATTTACTTTGCTGCATGCTGTTATTCTTCCTCCACGCATTAGCAACAAATGTAAACCATCAATTTCCGATGCACAACATGATATGATCATTAGACCGGTTCATATATCAAAAATGTTAAAATACTTCGGTGCGCATCCATTTTCCAAAAGTTCCATTCCTAATGAGAACAAAAATGCCTTACGACCCAAACAAGTTTGACCTCTAGATATTGCTGAAATCGTTTAAAGGTCATTTTGGAGCTATTTACGACTTAGATCATATTGAATAATATGTTGTCCAAACCGAAACACATGTTGAATATATTGTGATGAAAAATCATTTATAATAATCTAAGCTATTTTCATTTTTTTTATTTTTTTAAAATATGCATCTGCTATTTTTTGGCGGAGCTTTGAACATGCAATTTAACTCCTTCGTCAAAATTATCGTATTTCCACATAACATTTTTTTCTTATTTTGTTCTAGTGTCATTATGTTTGTAATTTTGTATTTTTGTGCGGAGCTTAAGGTTTCTTGTGATATAACTTACTGTATAATTTTTGGACCATAACATGACAAAAAAAAAAAATAAAAAACACTGCAAACATTTGTTTTTCCTGAATTTATTTTTTAAAAATATGATTTTTTGTTATGTTTTTCAAATTTTTTCTGTGGTTATCTACCACTTGCAGCCAATACTGTTTTTGCTCTTCTTTCGAAGTAATCGAATTATTAAATGTAGTTATTAACGCTACACTTCTCTCTGCTGAATCGTTAATAACATTGAGCTGAGTGACCATTTGAAGATCACACTCAGAAACATTCAGTAGAAACATTCAGGTTTTTAAAAAACAATCAAAATTGTTACAAAATCATGCAGATTAACATTTAAATATGTTGGTTTACTTGAAGTCCTTTTTAATGACTTTTCAGTTCCTGGCTTATTTTGTATTAATTCCGCCATTTTTTTGTGAGTGCCAATTCTTAAAGACCTATCGAAAAATGATAAGCCTACAAGCTCTTCACCAAGGTACCATAAGTGTTGCGCAAATTTTTTTAATGCAATTTCTGCTTTAACGGGGCTTTAATCCATACAAAATAAGCCAGGAACTGAAAAGTCGTTAAAAAGGGCGTCAAAGAAACCAACATATTCAAATGTTAATCTGCAGGATTTTGTACAAATCAACACTAGGTTGTTTTTTAAAAACCTGAATGTTTGTACTGAGTTTTTAAAACTTCACCCTGATGAGTGGCTTAATAACAGCTCATATGTTAGTGATCTTCAAATGGTCACTCAGCTCAATGTTATTAAAGATTCAGCAAGAAGTGTAGCGTTCATAACTAAATTTAATAATTCGATTTCTTCGAATGAAGAGCAAAAACAGTATTGGATGCAAGTGGTTATCTACCATAGAAAAAATTTGAAAAACATAACAAAAAATCATATTTTTAAAAAATAAATTCAGTAAAAACAAATGCTTGTAGTGTTTTTTATATGTTTTTGTCATGTTATGGTCCAAAAATTATGCAGTAAGTTATATCGCAAGAAACCTTAAGCTCCGCACAAAAATACAAAATTACAAACATAATGACACTGGAACAAAATAAGAAAAAAATTTTATGTGGAAATCCGATAATTTTGACGAAGGAGTTAAATTGCATGTTCAAAGTTCCGCCAAAAAATAGCAGATGCATATTTTAAAAAAATAAAAAAAATGAAAATAGCTTAGATTATTATAAATGATTTTTCATCACAATATATTCAACATGTGTTTCGGTTTGGACAACATATTATTCAATATGATCTAAGTCGTAAATAGCTCCAAAATGACCTTTAAACGATTTCAGCAATATCTAGAGGTCAATTTTTTTTGAATCTTAAGAACCTTTTGTTCTCATTAGGAATGGAGCTTTCAGAAAATGGACGCGCACCGAAGAAAAAAAGACCCATAATTTTCCTCATATAAGTTTGAACCGGTCTAATGATCATCCATTTAACCAACATCAACAACATACAACGAAAATTGGATGAATTACGAGAAGTCGCTATTTCTCAAAAATGTACTGTACAACCTAAGATAATAGCTGTAGGTGAGACAGTTGAAAATTTAAAGGAGTTTTATATAATTTTAGACGGCTTCTTATATAAAGTTCCAACATTGGTAAGAGCTGTAGACTTAGTTATAAAATGCTGTTTCGTTTTCAATTTAGAATATTCAGCAAAGAGTAAATATGTGTGGAATTTTCTGCAGGAGTACATATATGAAATTCCTTCAAAGAGAAAGTTGCAAAAATTACAACCATTATAAATAAACTCAAAAAATGAGTAAAACCAGTTGTATGTCACAAAAATCCATGCATATTTGCTTTATTTGTCATAGCTCTTTCCAATGTGCAAAAAACTTTTTAAATCATTTAAAAAAGTATCATAGAACACCAAATACTTTTCAATACCAATGAAAGTATGACTTGTGGCAACAGATTTTTCAAAATTTTTTTAAGTTTAAGAAACATATTGAAAAGCACAGTTGAATCGTCTCAAACCACTACAATGATTATGTTGCCATTGAGCAAAATCCAAACAAAAAAAAGAAAGAATTACCAAATTGTTCACAAAATATAATCAATAAATCTTTCAACAATGAAATTAATTTACATACTATGAAAAAGAATATTGAAAAATACATTATAAAATTTGTATTAAGCTTCCATGAAAAACCAAACATTGTTAGGAAAAATATTCCAGAAATATTAAAAATTGTGAAAGATTCTGTTATTGCTCCACTTCTAGATTCATACAAGGAATTCAGTCCTTTTATTATGCCTGAAAAACGAAAGTTCTTTGATGAGCTTAATTTATTTGTCGAAGATATATTTAAAAATATTGATACAGAATACAAGCTATTGAAATTTTTGCAATTACAAAATTTATACAAACAGCCGCAACTCTTTTCTATTAGTTGTCAATTGGATGAGGTATTTGTTAATGGCTACCCAACTATTAGAGAAAATACAGTAAAAGGATGTTTATGCGATATAAAATTTCAACTAAAATCATTTTTGAGTTGCCTGGTGTTTTAAGAGACACATTTGAAAATATTAAGCAAATAAATCTCTCAAATAAAAAAAAAATCACTTCATAAAAGGCTCATTTTGGAAAAGTAAAATTAATGTTTATTCAAACAAAATAATATTTCCAATTTTTACCTATTTCGATTCGTTCCAAATAAACGATGCACTTGACTCTCATCAATACTCAATTTGCGGCATTTACTACACAGTTCCTGTTATTCCACAGCATCATTTATCTCATTTGAATAATATATTTCTTGCCGGTTTCATAAATTCAGAAGATTTTAAGAATTTTGGTAACCAACGGACTTTACAGCGACTTATAGAAATTTTTCATGATATGGCTGAAAATGGTATAGATATATGCTACGACAATGAGCAAGTCAAAATTTTTTTTTTATTGGGTCAAATCTTGGGGGACAATCTAGGCCTCAACGAAGTTTTGGGGTATACCAAAAGTTTTAACAGTTATAAAGGGTGATTTTTTTGAGGTTATGATTTTCATGCATTAGTATTTGACAGATCACGTGGGATTTCAGACATGGTGTCAAAGAGAAAGATGCTCAGTATGCTTTGACATTTCATCATGAATAGACTTACTAACGAGCAACGCTTGCAAATCATTGAATTTTATTACCAAAATCAGTGTTCGGTTCGAAATGTGTTTGTTCGACAAATTTTGTTCAGCGATGAGGCTCATTTCTGGTTGAATGGCTACGTAAATAAGCAAAATTGCCGCATTTGGAGTGAAGAGCAACCAGAAGCCGTTCAAGAACTGGCCATGCATCCCGAAAAATGCACTGTTTGGTGTGGTTTGTACGCTGGTGGAATCATTGGACCGTATTTTTTCAAAGATGCTGTTGGACGCAACGTTACGGTGAATGGTGATCGCTATCGTTCGATGCTAACAAACTTTTTGTTGCCAAAAATGGAAGAACTGAACTTGGTTGACATGTGGTTTCAACAAGATGGCGCTACATGCCACACATCTCGCGATTCTATGGCCATTTTGAGGGAAAACTTCGGAGAACAATTAATCTCAAGAAATGGACCGGTAAGTTGGCCACCAAGATCATGCGATTTGACGCCTTTAGACTATTTTTTGTGGGGCTACGTCAAGTCTAAAGTCTACAGAAATAAGCCAGCAACTATTCCAGCTTTGGAAGACAACATTTCCGAAGAAATTCGGGCTATTCCGGCCGAAATGCTCGAAAAAGTTGCCCAAAATTGGACTTTCCGAATGGACCACCTAAGACGCAGCCGCGGTCAACATTTAAATGAAATTATCTTCAAAAAGTAAATGTCATGGACCAATCTAACGTTTCAAATAAAGAACCGATGAGATTTTTCAAATTTTATGCGTTTTTTTTAAAAAAAAAGTTATCAGGCACTTAAAAAATCACTCTTTAGCTATTGCAGAATTTGCACCATAAACAAAGTGCAATGCCAAAATGACACTACTGAAAAAATGGAATGTATTCGTGACAAAAACATCTATTTCGAAGAATGTGCCACTATAGATAACAATTCCGCTGTTCGAGAAAATTCAGTTTGGAATGATTTACATATTTGATTTTCATGTTACAGATAATAAGGCATGCGATATTATGCACGATATATATCTTGGAGTAGCAAGATACAATATCAGTAAAGTTTTAAACTATTTTATTTTCGAAAAGAAATTTCTCACTTTAGAAGCGTTCAATTTTAGAAAGCAAATACGGGCCTGTCCTTGTGGGTAATATTAGTCCACCGATATCAAAAAACCAAATACAAAGTGGCAATTTTAAAATGAACGCTTCTGAAATGAAGACTTTCTTAAATATTATTTTACTCTTAATTGGTGATTTCATTGACGATACCGATCCTGTTTATACATTTTTAATAATATTTATACGCATAATCGACATAGTTAAAAAAGATGATTTTGATGACTGCACCATTAAAATTCTAAAAGATTTAATTTGCAAGCATCATGAACTATATGTTGAATTATTTCAAGATACGCTTAAACCTAAACACCATTTCATGCTACATTATCCAACAGTCATTGATCAGTTGGGACCATTAAAGCATTTGTGGAACTTTCGTTTCGAGAGTAAACACCAAATGTCAAAGCAATACTGTCATGTCTTAAATTCAAGAGTAAATTTACCATATACCTTAGCCATAAAACTATGCATCCAATTTTCCAATAGTATAGTACAACAAAATTTCTTTCATGAAGATGTTTATAATTTCAATAAAATATCAGAAACTGATTTATCACAGTTAGATTTTTATAAAAACTTAACCACACTTATCAAAAGGCTTCAAAGTTAAAAGTGTAGTGTATAAAGGAACTTTATTTGAGCAAAACTCTTATGTAAAATATGAAAATAAAATTATGAAAATTGTATTAATTTTTTATGAAACACAGAACAATATATTTTTAGTAGTCCAAGAAATAAATACATTATTTTTAAAAAAATTTCATGCTTACAAAATTGAAAATGCTTACAATTCTTATCAAATAAACAATATTGAAGCCTTCAGATATCCAAATCAAGAATTAACATTAAATAACTCTGAAAAAATAGTTAGGTCTTAAAAAATCCAATACAACTAATGAAATGAACTTAATTAAATGAACTTATAAAATTATATTACATTATATTTTAAACAATATTTCTTTATTATTTATTTATGTTTTGTTCATTTATTATTATTATATATTTTTTAGTTATTATTTATTTATTTATTGTTAATTAACCACTTCTAAGATAAATAAAGAAAATTTATTCAAATATTTTGGGGTTTCATTAAATATTTGGAAGTTTTTTCAATGCAATTTTTCTTCGTTAAAATCAAAAAAATATATCTTTATGAAGTCAAGGACATAAGTCTTTGATTTTAAGTATATTTTTTTGGAAATCTAATATTCTGCGTCTTTACCGTAAAGAATAAAAGTTATTGGGCCAAAAAGCATTTTCTTCAATTTTACGGATTTTTTCAAGATTTTTTGAAGATTTGCGTCTTTGCCAGAAAAATTTTAATCTTTGATTTTAAGTATATTTTTTTGGAAATCTAACATTCTGCGTCTTTACCGTAAAGAATAAAAGTTATTGGGCCAAAAAGCATTTTCTTTGATTTTACAGGTTTTTTCAAGATTTTTTGAAGACTTGCTTCTTTGCCAGAAAAATTTTAATCTTTGATTTTAAGTATATTTTTTGAAATCTAAAATTTTGCGTCTTTGCCGTAAAGAATAAAAGTCATTGTGCCAAAGGGAATTTTCTTTAATTTTAATGGTTTCTTCAAGTTTTTTTAAAGACGTACGTCGTTGCCACAAGAATTTAAGTCTTTGATATAAAGTATATTTTTCATGGGAATTTAACAATCTTTGTGCCTTTGCCGTAAGGTTGTTTTATCTTTGGGCACAATCTAACCAATAAAAGTCTTTGTGGCAAAGTGTATTTTCTTTGGTTTTACGATTTTTTTCCCTGAGTGTAGTTACTGTTGAAACTTCGTCTATAGTTATTGCTGTTTTGTAAATTATTGCTGTGATTGTTGTTATTATGATTATTTTGGCTATATGTGCGCTGCATGAAATTTGTATTGTTTTTTCTGCAATTTTGTTGTCGAGCATTAGTATTGTTGTTATAGCTGCTGTATTGTGTCTTCTTGTTGTAGTTATTAGCTCCGTTATTTTGTTTTCCCCGGTATGAATTGTAAAAATTAAAGTTCCGTTTCCTGTTCTTTGCATTAAAGTACATTAACTGATTATTTGTTTGTATATTTTTCTCTAGTTCCAAAGCTAGATTTGTTGCGTCAATTAATGTTTTTGGTTGAGCTGCAAAAATTGTGTTCTTTAAGTCTTCATTAAGTCCATTTTTAAAAATAGCCAAAGCGTAAGATTAATTTATTTTCATAATTAAATCTCTTTGCTGAGTATTGCTATCGGTAGGTAGTTCATTAATTTGTAAATTATTTAGTTCAGATGTTAAGTTTAGTAGTTTGTCTTTAAAATTTGATACTGTACCGTTTCGTTGTGTCAGTGTAGATAGTTGTGTATATATTAAACCTCTGCACAAATGCACTCGTTTTTTCCACCGTTTTTTCAACAGTAGATCCAACAGTGCAGAGTTCAGAGCTTGACAGAACTCTGTTAGTCAAGCAGAGCGTATCCAAGTCATTGAATGATAACAAACGAACACTGCAGAGCACTCGTCAGCTTCAAATCAAACCATGTTCTCGGTTTGCTTTAACAGAACAATTACTAACAGCGAAAAATGCACCAATCACACCTAACACAACAGAACCTTGGCGAAGTAATTATTTCTTCCAATGGCAAATAGAAATGTAATTTTTACGAATTCGATGTTTGGGCGAACACTAGGTCAAACTAAGTCACTGAATCCGAAATCGTTGTCAGTATTTTAAAGTTATAAAATTTTTAACAAAAGAGTTGCCACTTTATAATATAATTTTTACGAGTTTTAAACATTGTAAAACAGTTTTAGGGGTCGCTGATTTCGAATCTGAAGTCAGAATTTTATAATTCAAGATGGCAACCCTATAGGGTTAAAAATTTCATAATTTTGAAATTCTGACAACGGATTCGGACTCAGCGACCCATTTTTACCTAGTGTTCGCCCCAGTATCGAATTCGTAAAAATGAAAAAAAAATTAGGTGGCAAACCTATCAGCCATCTTGAATTTTAAAATTCTGACATCAGATTCGAAATCAGCGACCCCCTAAAACTGTTAGATAATGTTTAAAACTCTTTAAAAAGCAACATATTATTAGGTGGCAACCCTATTGTTAAAATATACTTTTGAACATCTGACAACGGATTCGGATTCAGCGACCAATTTTTACCTAGTGTTCACCCCAGCACCGAATTTTTTAAACTACAAAAAATGTAGGTGGCAGCCCTATCCACCATCTTTAATTTAAAAATTCTGAAATCAGATTCGAAATCAGCTACCCCCAAAAACGGCTAAACACGAAATCTACAGAACTCTAAACGGTCTTAATACGCTTAAGTTTTTCCTACACTTCATTGAATTATTTGGATCGCAGCCACACCCATTTGTCAAATCCCCATCCCAGTACCCTACTTCCCATATTCTACTTTCTAGCAGAAGGATATACCAAGTAAGAACTCCATACATATTGAGTTTCATTGTTATACGGCATTTACTTCCAAAGCTATTCAAAGACAGCATAACTCCAAGCGTTCTGCTGTTGTGTACATAACAACATAACTTTCTAGTCAGTGCACACTTCTTTTTCGAATCGAGCCTAACATTGCTTTGGTTTTAGTTTGTTCTTGTTCTGTTCAAGCGACGAGTGCTCTTTGTAGTGTTAGGCTTGATTTCATTGATGAGAGCAAAACATAGCAAAAGCTTGCACTACAAACGAGTGTTTTGAAACGCATTTCAAGCGCACTCGTGCAGAGGTTTAGTATATATTTGTGTAATTGTTAAATTGCTTTTAAATGAATTTGTGAGAGCGAGTTTAAGTTTATCGAATGTGTCTATAGTTGCTGTATGTCCTATTGTTGTTTTAACATTATTGCTTAGTTTTACATTGATTACAATGTTTATTAATTTTCTTTTGTTTTCTGGTGTAATACAAGTGCTGTCTATTAGTTCTACTAAAGTTAAAAAGGCGTTTAATTCCTTGTAGTTACCGTTTAAAATAGGAATGGTTTTCAAAATTAGCTCTATATTTAGTTCAGACATTGTTAATTTGTTCTTGTTATCTACTTTGTGATTTAACAAGAGATTTTTTGTTTCGTTAAGTAATTTTTCATTCAATTCATATGCCTCTATTTTATTTAAGGATTCGGCAGTTTTATTGAAATGTAAATTACAGCGATCTAAATAATTTAGCTTTAAATCGATTGTTTCTTTTTTGTATTTTCTATTTGATGATTTCTTAATATTTTGCTTAATTTTTAATACCTCATTAAACATTTCTTTAAGTTCTTCCATTAATTTCTTATGTTTTTGTTCTTATTAATGACAGCACTTACAAAATAGTTGCGAGTTATGTTCAAAGAAATCAAATCTGCTTAGTCTAATGTTACATTTGCTACATTGAAAACAATTTTGATGCCAGTTTTTTCCTTCATACTCTATATATATTACTTTACCTATATCTATTATTTTTTTATTACAAGCTATGAATGTTTTTTAAACAGGATACCATAACATCCTTGGTATTTACAAAGTGTTGCAGAATGCATTATTCAAAATACTATTTAAAAGTTAATGTTTTGTTTAAACATTTGCTCTGGTTACGTGTTTTCTTATGTACTTTTTGTAATATAAGTTAATTCTATACAAAATGTAAGCTATTAAAGAAATAATTACTAATGTAATAACTATTGTCCATGTAATATTAGTTATCTGAGATGTTGTTATTATCGACCCAATATTATTGTGAATGTTTTAATTTATAATGATTTTTTCTTTATTCTCGTTATTTAACATTGTAAGATAGTGATAAACATGTGTTATGTTAGCCATCATAAGTTTATTATTTTTATTTTAGTAATGGGTGTTTTTTTTTAGGGGTTTGTTTTTCGAATAGAGATAAAACTGGCATTTTGTGGTCAAATCTGGCAACTCTAATGTCATTTATGTTCAGTTTGGTTTGCCATTTCATCATGAACAGGTTGACAAAAGAACAACGCTTGCAAATCGTGCAAATTTATTTCGAAAATAATGGTTCAGTTCGCGAAGTTTACCGCAAGCTCCGTCCATTTTATGGTCGACATAATCGTCCATCAGAGCAATTAATTCGGTTAACCATGGGTCGTTTTCGCACTACGTTTACTCTATGTGATAATACGCATCTGCAGAGACGTCAAACAGTGCGCACCGAAGAAACAATTGCCGCTGTAGAGCAAAATGTTGAACAGGACCCGAATGAATCGATTCGCCACCGTGCACAGCAATTGGAGCTTTGTCCATCAACTTTATGGAAGATTTTGCGCAAAGATCTTGGCTTGCGACCTTACAAGATCCAGCTTGTGCAAGAGTTAAAGCCGCGAGACCATGCAATGCGTCGTGATTTTGGTGTATGGGCCGAAAATGAGATTGATCTCGATGCTGATTTTCATCGCAAAATTTTGTTCAGTGATGAGGCTCATTTTTGGTTGAATGGCTACGTCAACAAGCAAAATTGCCGCATTTGGAGTGACGAGAATCCACATGAGATCCTTGAGACGCCATTACATCCACAAAAACTGACTGTTTGGTGTGCTCTATGGGCTGGTGGAGTCATTGGGCCATACTTCTTCCGAAATAATGCTGGAGAGTCAGTTACCGTTAATGGAGACCGGTATTGAGCCATGATAACCGACTATTTTGTTCCCGAATTGGATGGCATGAATGTGGATGAGTTGTGGTTCCAACAAGACGGCGCTACATGCCAACAGCGCACGTCACAATCGATTTATTGAAGGAAACATTCGATGAGCGCATAATTTCGCGGAATGGACCTGTCAATTGGCCACCAAGATTGTGTGATTTGACACCATTGGATTATTTTCTAACCAGAAACGTTAGGGGACTTGGAGGCCAACATTCGTGGCGTTATTGCCGACATACGGCCCCATATGCTCGAAGAAGTGGTTGAAAATTGGACCTGTAGAATTGGCTTTATTCGAGCCAGCCGCGGCGGCCACATGCCCGAAATCATATTTAAACATTAATGGCATAAAATTATCCTTCCAATAAAGCCAAATTGATGGACATTAAAACGATTTTCTTGTGTTTTATTTCAATTCGAAGTTTTATACCTCTAAAAAAAAACACATAACACATAAAAAACACATATAATGTAAAAAAAATTGAATATTATTGTTGATTTTTATTTTTTTACATAACTTTGTTTTTCAATATTTATTTTTTTTTAAATTTCATTTCTTAATTCTTTATCTGTTGTTATCCTAGCTATCCGGTTTAGTTTTGCCACACGTTGTCTGGCTTTAACAATTCTTCCAGCTCTTGGTCGTCGAATCTTTTTGGAATTTTCGTCTGGTTTTTCCTGTTGTACCTTTGGTATTTTCTTTTGTCTCGCTCGGTATTCTTCTAAAGTCAACGGGTTTGGTCCAGCGTTTTTCAAAGATGATGGAATATATTTAGGTGCGTCAAATGTTTTGGTTTCAGGCTGGTATTCTTCTATTTTGTCGCAATTTGTTTGATCTTGTTCCGTTTGTGTCAGTATTTTCTCCCACTTTGAAAAGATATTGTTTATTTCTTCTAATGTTGGCATTTGGATTTTTAATTAGTGTAATGATATAGAGTTGTTTATAAATTATTCTGATGACTAAACTGGAGGATAAAACTCCTTCCTAAAATTGGAGGATAAAACTCATTCCTAGAATTTGAATGATTCCCCAATTTACCATATACGTTCAAACAAGCAGTGTCGCCATAAGTTGGAACGTATATTGCAAGAGAAAAGACTGTTAGCTCGTTTTCAATCTCAGATCAATTCTGTTTTCTTTATTGAAAATAGTGTTCTTTTATAATAAAAATTGTCATAGTTCTAACATTACAAATTACATTTCATATTTTACTTATTCCTATAATATTACATAGTTTCTTAATTGTATTCTTAGTTTCACTCAAAAATACTGTCATAGTTATTGATGACCCAATTGCTTTTGGTTCATCGAATTTCTTGCGTCCAAGCATAATTGAGTCACAATATATGTGTCACGACAGCTTTGCATGCTATTGGATTTGTAAGATGAGATCGCTGCGTTGTATGTGCATTAGTGAAGCAAATGCAGCAACAGCGAATATAAACAAAAGTGATTAATGTAGCGCAAGCAAAACATGCAATAACTAAAATGAGTGTAACTAAGAAGGTGGCAAAGGGGAAATATGTAGATACACTACATTAGTATTGTTTTTGATGCAAGGAAACAGAAACACTTCAGTTCTTTAGGATTAGTTGCGATCGCAGGATCGCCATGTAGGGTAGGTTGTAAGGATGTTTTAAATTATTCAAGTCTTTTGTTCGTTTCTATTATTTTTACAAGTTATTTTTTACCCTGTTCAAAAATAACTTGTGGTGTTTTTTGAGCGCACCAACGCTCAGGACATGATGGCCTAAGAGCCGCGCTTATTGAGAAAATAATAAATAGTTTTTAAGCTTGTAGAGTTCAGAATTACTATCAGATATATTCTATCTTTATTTTATAAAATTACAAATATTTATACAATTTTTAACACTATTATTTTAACATTATTTTTACCACTATTTCCAAGACTCCTCCTTGAATTCCAATATTTCATAATTTTAATTTAAAAATAGACAATTGACCAATCACTCTTGGTTTGGTAAAATTCTGCATATTTCCCCTCAAATTGATATTCTCTACCAATAATAATTGGTTCACTAAATTTACGGCCTGGATTCTAAAGTATCATAGGCACTTGTTCAGTTCATAAGCTTGTTGTTGTTGCATAGAGTTTCTCATACACATGCATTTGAAACACAACACCCGCTGTCGCTCTTATGTTTGTGCGGTATCTAGCGGCAGAAGTGTCAAAGGTGCTAAGTGTATCGAAAAGAATTTGAGTGCAATGTTTTGTTTACGTTAACATTTTTGGGTATTTAATGTTTAGAATTTGTCACAATATTTTTGTTGATATCTTTGGGTTTTATTATTGTCATATGTTGGACAATTGTAGCTACGCATGAAAGTCTTTTGGGTGGTCGGTTTGGTAACTATGTATGTACATATGTAAGTACACTACACATGTCACTAAAATCGGCCGTCGAAAACAAATGACAACAAAAATGCAAAATGTTGCTTTACATTTAGTAGTATTTAATGGTAGTTAATAAAATGCCCAGTGTTTCAGAGTTGAAAATAATGATAAAACTGAGTGCATTCATCAGATTTTTTAAGCCAATAAGAATGGGATTGATATTTCCATAAGTCCCATTCCTTAGAGAGCATTGGGTGTTCATTCTTTTATCTTCAAAGAATGATGAATTGTGCATCTGTAATTCATTTACTCTACAGAAGCATAAGATTGCAATCTGGTTGATGCAGCTTTTGACTGCATTAAGAGTGTGTGCATTCCGAAATGATTCAATATTTTACAGCTCTGGGACGAATAGCCAAATTACGGCAACAAAATTATTTTCTTTGTATGGACTGAATAGATTTTAATGAAACTTGGTATCCAGGGATTTTTGAGGTTGCTGATTACGAATTCAGCATTAGATTTTCACAATTCAAAATGGCGGCTCCAATATGGCTAATGTGACCATAAACCAAAATGAAAGAACGGAACACGACTTTTTTTTAACATAGTTTTATTGAACATAGAATATTAGTTATATAGCGTTAACACAAACATAACATAAGCATAAGATAAAAAATAACATAAAAAGCATAAACATAAATAAAATTTTTTCATTGCATTTAATTTTTGTTTAATACATAGTACGCATAAAAATCTAGCAAAGTACAAATTATTGACATTTTTCAGAGTTCAGATCTTCAGAAAGCTCAATAACTATAAACTTGCTCATAATATACTGTAATATTATATATAATATATATATGTACGTACCAACAGCAGTATTTTCGCACTAAACAAGGACAACGCGATTTTCATCTAATGATGCTCTATTTAATAAAGGGGGAAAAAGGGGGAATTACACTTGACTTTTTTACACTTTTTATTTGTTATTTGTTCGTACTTATAAAGAAATATGGTGGAACTTTATGGAACTTTTTTGTAGCTCTAGCTAAAGTAAATATTTCAGTATTTTTCAAATTACAACGATATAATCAATATTGATATTTTAATATAAATAAAAATTAAACTATATACCTGATGCTTGAAACTGTGTATAGAAAAGCTTAAAACTGCGAATTTAAAAAAAATGTCGAGTGTAGTTGCTATGTAATGTTTTATATTCAATTTACCGATATAGGCACGTGAAAAG
Source organism: Pherbina coryleti (assembly GCA_943735915.1). Classification (NCBI taxonomy): domain Eukaryota; kingdom Metazoa; phylum Arthropoda; class Insecta; order Diptera; family Sciomyzidae; genus Pherbina; species Pherbina coryleti. The sequence continues at coordinate 88,335,293 of OX030948.1, forward strand.
TTAGTTCAACTTTGCATGCACGCATAGACTATTGTGATGCATGAAGTCAAAAAAAGTTGAAGGTTTATTGCACACGGGTATATAGAATGTGTTAAACTAGTAGTGGTTGCATTTGAGAAAATAATTTTTTTGATTTTTGTCGTCGTAATTTGGCTATTCGTCTCTATGTGCGGCGCAACAAAATGGCGTTCGCCCGGTTTCAGCGCACGGAGAATTTCACAAATTGAGATCGAACCCGTTTCGAATCGCTTAATATTAAAGCGATCAACCCACGGATTACACGCAACTCAATTAAAATGAATTCTAATCGCATTTAACAGCAAGAAAAAGTGCAAGCAAGCGGGCGCAGGCGAGTAAGCGGGCATTAATTGCCATTTGGGGCGATAAGATGGGCGAGCTCTGAGAATGCCGTAAACACAGCCACATACTGATAGAAATGGTGGCAGAGCTGCAGAAGCAGGGATTGTCGTACACTCTGGAGGACTTAAAAATAAAAATGCACAATTTGGGCTCGCGATATCGGTAAGTAATACACTAAAAGGGAAGTTTTATTTTAATGTAAACATTACTTTCTAATAGAAAAGAGAAACAAAAAGTAGGAAGCACAGGTGGACCTTCCGAGTGGGATCTATTCTTGGAGATGCAAGCACTGTTGGCACCGTTTAAAAGTTACCACTGTGAAAACCTGGTGCAGGACAGTATTAATGGTAAGAACTCATTCGTTTTATACTCGCAAGAACACTGGTTCAGCGCTGCTCAAAGCCAAAAAGATTTGAATATCTCGACCAGAGTTTTGCATTAATATGGCTGCTGCTCCCAAGGATATTGAGAAGCCCCAAGGCGCGGATTCTGCTTCCGTGCATCGTATACGTATCACTCTGACATCCAGACTTGTGAGTTCGTAAGATAATGTTTGCCGTGATTTGATCACCGGTGCCAAGAATCAAATTCTGCGCGTCAAGGGTCCAGTACGCATGCCAACCAACGTTCTACGCATCACGACACGTAAACCACCTTGTAGTGAAGGTTCCAAGACTTGGGATCGTGTCCAGATGAGAATTCACAAACGTATCATCGATTTACACTCTCTATCTGAGATCGTCAAGAAGATCACTTCTATCAATATTGAGCCTGGCGTAGGAGTTGAAGTTACCATTGCCAACTAATTGGTTTTTGAGTGGCATGGAAGAAAAACATACAATACATCGATTTGACCTGTCTTTAAAGTACACTAATTTTGGTAATTTTTTACAGTTTGCACAAATTTGTGAAGTTCAATTTCACTCGAATTTAATTTAACCTTAGACCCGTTTACATGTTTTACAACTTAATCCCGTTTATCTCGGTCATATTGACCCGTAGTGTATTTTGTATGGAAATTGTCTATTTTTCAATGAGATAAAATTAAAAAGTGCTGTTATTTCATGAAATACTAATTTTAGTATTTGTTTTTTTTTTAAATATATGTTTGCACAAAACATTTGCATTTTACATAAGATTTATAACCGATTGATAAATCCTATTCGATTGAGCTGCATTTAATGTGCTAGGCATTGGTAGATCTGCCCTATCATTATCATCGTTATCTTCCAATATATCAGGTTCTTTGTATTTGTGAAGGTAACACGATTAACATGCACGAACATAATGCGAAGATCAAAAAGTTTTGAGCAATGGTCACACACAGCAGACGTTTTATTATCCTTTGTTTTGCTGTTACCCTTATATGCTTCGCATCTACGTCGTGATTTCTAATCCAGTAAGAACAGTGAATGAAACAAGAATGAACAACATTCATTTGAAATGGAAATTATTTATTTTTTTACCTAAACTTGTGGCATTCGAAGCGATTCTGTAAGGCGTTTTAGCTTCATACCAATCAAGCTCAAAGCAATTCTTAGGCCGTGTGCTACCAGAAATTTTTTAATCGGATGACGAAATTTTGACAGTCTGAATGAGAATATTTGGCAGATGGGGATGAATATGATTGTCGAAAATTCATGTAGCCCCAGGAGCTAGTATAAATTTTGATAATCGGCAAGAGAATTTTTGACACAACTAAAAATAAAAGAAATCATTTGTGCTTCCGACAGCATAGCAACCAGAAGTGGAAATATTTGCATAAAATACTGTTAATTTTTAGTATATATTAACAATTTTTCAAATTAAATTTAATTCTTGTGCTTCTACACTACCGAAATCTAAAATGTCAAATTTTCTAGCTGTCAAAATTTCTTCGTTCTGTTGGTACAGTCAAAATCCCAATTATATTTCGATAGAAATTGTATTCAAGTCTTCTGTTCTACCACGAGTGAAAAGTTTCGAGTAGCACACGGCCTTATTGATTGTTTCATTGGAGTGTTGCATCGCTATTCCAATTTATTTTTAGCATGATATAACGCAAATACTAAAAGACAACACAAAAGAGAACACTGTACATGCACAACAGATCCATAAAGAAAGCATGTTTTCATACGTGTAAGTGTACATAAGTATATAAAGTATATACGCCAACGACATAATAATGCTGTCTCTCACTTCCAATGTACTCACAGTTGCAAAAAATTTAGAAAGGATTGCACAACTGCAAAAAGTAGTGAAAAAAGTACTACAAAAACTAATCCTGCATACAAATCATATAGTAGAAAATGGCGGGTCATTTTGACCCAGATAAACGTATAGTGCACATGTCTCTGTTTTTAACCGACTTCAAAAAGGAGGAGGTTCTCAAGTTCGTTGGTTTGTCTTTTTTTTTTTTTTAATGTATGCACATCGATAACTCCTAAATCACTTGCCCGATTTCCGTAATTTTTTGTCAACAGATAGATATCATGAACGCGGAGGTCCTTTTTTAAAAAAGTGGGCGATATTAGACAAAGGGGCGTGCCAATTTAAGAAAAACACTGTATTTCAGTTAATATTGACACTAGGGTACTGAAATTTACAGTAAAAATACTGGGGTAGACACAGTTATTACAAATTACGATAAAAAAGTGGGCTTTATTTGACAAAGGGGTGTGGTCAAATTAAAAGGACACTGCATCTCAAATAGTATTGACACTAGGGTACTGAAATTTAGTACAGGGGTAGACACAATTTTAAAAAATTACTGTAAAGAAAGTGGGCGTTATTCGATAAAGGGGTGTGGCAATATTAGAAACACACTATATATCGAATAATATTGACACTAGGGTGCTGAAATTTAGTGCATGAGTAGGCATAGCTATTACAAATTACAGTCAATAAAGTGGGCTTTATTTGACAAAGGGGTGTGGCAATATTGGAAAAACACTGTATCTCGAATAGTATTGACACTAGGGTGCTGAAATTTAGTACAGGGGTAGACACAATTTTTAAAAATTACTGTCAAGAAAGTGGGCGTTATTCGACAAAGCGGTGTGGCAATATTAGAATCACACTATATATCGAATAATATTGACACTAGGGTGCTGAAATTTAGTACATGGGTAGGTACAGTTACTGCAAATTACGGCCAAAAAAAGGGCGTTATTCAACAAATGGGCGTGTCAATATTATAAAAATACTATATCTTAGTTAATATTGACACTAGCGTATTAATATTTGGTATGCAGGTAGGTGGGTAGGTAAAATCATTAAAAAAGTGGGCGGGATTGTACACAGGGTGTGGCACTTTAATTAAAGTACTATATTACGGTTAATATTGATACTTGGAAACTGAAATTTGGCACAGGGCTAGGTAGAATCATTATAAGGTATGGTAAATAAAGTGGGCGGGATTATATAAAAGGCGTGACACTAATTGTAAATAAACAGAAATGGAAAATACCCAACAAACTTTCAGGAATTAATAAAACAAATTTTTTAAGAACAAAGTTTCATGTTTGAAATTTTCCTCAAGAATACAATAAAATAAAATATTTCATATTCTCTAAAAAGGAAGAAATAAAAACTTTTTAACAAAAAAAAAACTGACTTCAAAATCACTACAAAGTAAAAAATAATTTTAAATAGTTTTTCCTATTCATTTCTTGGTCATATTTTAAAAGCTATTTATATGTATTACTAGCCTTTTACCGGCGCGCGTTGCTGCACCCTGCAACTATATGGGAACATAATAGGTGTATTCAAAACTTTTCCTAGACTCATAGTTTGACACCACTGTCATTTTCCATTGCCCGTTACAGTTTCCCAGTAGCAGAAGATCACCAAATAGTAACTCCATTGTGAGTTTGTATGTAAGTACTGCTACTTTTACTTTCAAAGCTATTCGATAATACAAATTTTAATTGTATGGGCGGAGCCACACCCTTATATCCCAGTTTTCTAGTAGATGGACATTACCCAGTTTTAGTACAGTTGCCGACAGTGAGCATACAAACTAAATTATCAAAATGTAGCCAAATCGACGAAAACCGTAGGAAATATAGCATTTTTATTGCTTTGTGGGCGGTTAAAGGGGGTGTGACAGAAATTTAAACCATCTCGTACTTGAAAAAAATGTACTGCCAAACTTTCAGCTCTATCGGCTCAGTAATTTTGAAGTTTCCAGCCATCACACAGACAGCGTTTTGCCTTTTATATATAAATTTTGGATAAAGATTATTGGCTACAACTTTTGATTGGTAAGAGATACTAAGATAATTTTTTCTAAAAAATTGATTTTTTAGCTTGTTTATTTTTTCAAAAATATAAAAACACAATGTTAGAAAGAAAATGTTGTTAAAAAAAATCAAGGGGTAGACCTTGTTTTTTGAATCACAGAAATGGTTTTAATTTTTGCGTAACATTGAAACAATTTTTGCCTATAAATGTTGTAATTTTTAAATGGAGTTAAAAATTTGCGAATTTGAATTTAAATTATTTTTACAACAAAAACAAATTTTGAGACTTTTTTTGAGGAAAACTCCAAAATTTCAGACCTTTTTTAAAAAAAATATTTAAGATATATGTACTCAACTAACGGTATTTTTGCAATAAGGTTTTTATAGTACTTTGATGAAGCTTTAAGACAAAAAAAAAATTTAACAAAGTGTATAAAAACGCAGCGGAGATATTTGAATCGAAAGTCACAAAATTAAATTTCTGATTGTGTTTTTCTCATTTTTGAGCACGATGTTGCATTATATATATCGTTGTAGTAAAATTTCAAATCATAGTTTTGAAGATATGTATGTTCATGTTTTTGATGTCAAAATAACGGAAATTTTAATTTAATTTTAATTTTACTAAATTTAAGAAATATTTTTTATTTTGTAAATATTTGCATATGTAACAACTAAAAATATGCGATTTTGTAAAAAATTTGTACTACAGCGCCCTCTGGTGTTCAAGGTGGATAAAAATTGATAGCTCGCAAACACGCACCGTACCAAAAACCTTCTGTACGCAAATTTTCATTCTAATCGGATGAGTAGTTTAGGAGTCTATTGCATAGTTACATACGACATTTAGTTCCAAAGCAATTCGATATCATAAATTTGGCCTGTGTGGCCAAATTCCCCCTTGTCTAATGTTCGCTCAAATATATAATAACTACTTCTTGGGTCCATAACGTCTACATATCAAGTTCCACTATCAAAACATGTACAACTCAGGAATAATAATGACTTCTCAAAAGTGGGCGTATATATAGTTAAGCCACGCCCAGTTTTAGTATGCCGACCGTAACCTTACGAACTTATTTACCAAATTTTAGTCTAATGCGACCAAAAAAGTCTTAAATATAGCATTTTTATTGATTTGTAGGCGGTAAAGGAGGTATGGAAAAAAGGGGTATTGAAAATTTTTACTATGCCTATATTTTTCGCGCAAATGCAAATTAAAGTGAGACTTGCCAAATTATTCCAATATTCCATTTATTTCCAATTTCCCTTGCAAATATTTCCCCGCATCTGTATTTTTTCACACCTGTATTTTGAAAAAGTTCATTAAAATGCCTATAATTCATGAACAATACACATACAAACACCATTTATATAAAAAAACCTTCGTATTGACGTCACCTTTCATGGGAAATTTCCAGGTACAAAATCGGTTCGCGCATTACCGAGAACATCAATTTCATACACAATGCAACTTATTTTTATATATAAAGATTACAAACATTTAAAAAAAAAATCAGCGCAGGCGTTCTGCGATTTTAGATACATATATATATCAAAACAGTGGGCGCAAAAGTGGGCGTGGTCAATTTTTCTTTCAGTAAACACTTAAATTGGATTACTACGAACATTTGAAAAAAAAATTATCCAAATCGGTCCAGCCGTTTTCCGATTTTAGATAAATCGAAAAAAGTGGGCGCAAAAGTGGGTGTGGTCAATTTTTCTTTCCGACAAAACTTAAATTGGATTACTACGAACATTTGAAAAAAAAATTATCCAAATCGGTCCAGCCGTTTTCCGATTTTAGATAAATCAAAAAAAGTGGGCGCAAAAGTGGGCGTGGTCAATTTTTCTTTCCTTAAAAACCTAACTTGGACTAAAACGAACATTTAAAAAAAAAATTATCCAAATCGGTCCAGCCGTTCTGAAGTGATGCGATTTCAACCAAACGTACACTTCTTTTTATATATATAGATAATATTGGAAATCTTATCATTTTCATTTTTTTTATTTTGTTTTATTATCATCAATATATTAATTGCTTTATGAACATAAAAGCTTTTTTTCGGATAAAAGCTTAAATATCGAAATTCGTGATGATAGCTTGAAAATTACAGCTGCAATCGTGGTCACAGACCGATAGATAGACGGACAGACAGACGGACATGGCTAAAGAGTCAATCCAAATTAAGTGGTTCAAAAAAACGAAAGTTGGTTGCTCGACCATTTTTAAAAACGTTTATATTTTTATTGAAATTTGATCAATGTATTGGGATACAGAACCACATTGAAAATGATGGCATTCAACTGTACTTTCAAAACGGCGGCTATATTGGCTGAATTACAATACTGCGTTAGGTCGGTCGGCCTTTGACAGCTCGACTAGAAACAATGCATTGCACCTCATGCATTGCGTCGACCTCATCCCGTAAATATGAATTTGAGGGGGTGACGTACGATCAACGCTATGAGTAGCGACATGCTCAAGCTAGGTCGTGCTTTTGACATTCCACATTAACGCTGGGTTGCATTTTCGTTGAGCAATGCTAAAATGTGGGTATTCTTGGATTCCGATGGAAAACTCAGATTTTCATAGGATTATCGTTGGAATTTATATTTTGATGCGAGTTTTTTTTAAATTGATCAAATTTTTTAAATTAACATGCTGCTTAAGTAGTATAAAAATGATTTTGATGAATTTAGCATGATATTAATATTATTCAATTGTATTTCATATTAAAATTTATGCATTTTTTAGTATATTATAAATAATATTATAAGGGTATTCATGCAAAATGGCAAACTTATATATTGGTCAATTAGATATTTTAATGAGGTTGGTTGAGGACGAATACCCTTAATATCATTGTTTGAATAATATAACACACAAAGGAATGTTGTGGTAAGGTAGATTGGCAAATGCCGTTCACTTTGTTTTTGTAAAGTTGTACCCAAGTACTCACTAATTACAAGTGATTCAGCGAGCATTGTACAAGGGGGCGTGGCAGCTCGAATCTGCAATATTGAATAACTTTGGAATTATAGGTCGCACAACATTGGAATTAGGTGTTCGGCCTCGATTTACATGTGCCGTTCCACTGGCAAAATTTTATGGGCGTTGGGAAAAGGGTGTGGCACTTTTTCGGCTTCCCAAATTGTGGGTATAACTTTCGAACTATTATTCACACATCAATGAAACTCGGTAAGAATGTACTATTTAGTCTTGTCCTTTGACTGGAAAAATTGAGTGAGCATTGGACAAGGGGGCATGGCACCGCCCATATAAGTCAAACTTATGGTATCAAATAGCTTTGGAGTTAAATGCCGCATAATAATGAAACTCGGTATGGAGTTGCCACTTGGTAATGTCCATCTACTAAAAAACCGAGACGGGCATTGTACAAGGGGGTGTGGCTCCGCCCATACAATTACAATTTTTGATATCGAATAGCCTATGAAAGTAAGTCACAAAACGTTGAATTTTAGAATAGAACTACTATTTGGTGATGCATTTCTTTTAAAAAATTTTGACAGGCATTGTTCAAGGAGCCACACCCCGCCCATACATGCCAAAGTTTTGATATCGAATAGCTATGGAAATTAAAGTCGCATTACATTAAAACTCACAATGGAGTTCCACTTGGTGATATCCTTCAACGCCTATGGTACTTGTAAATTTGTACTACAGCACCAACTGGTGTCTAAGTTGGATCAAAGAAGATAGCGACAAAATACTCACCGTACCTCAAAATCACAATATACCAATTTTCATTCTAATCGCATAAATAATTGTACTACAGCGCCCTCTGGTGTTCAATACAGGTCAAAAAGATAGCAGCAAAACACTCAGCGTACATGAAAACCACTATATACCGATTTTCTTTAAATTTGTACTTAAGCGCCCTCTGGTGTTCAAGGTGGATAAAAATTGATTGAAATTGTCCCAAAACACGCACCGTACCAAAAAACTTCCATACACAAATTTACATGAATATTTCCATACGTATTTCCAACTTGCTTTCGTTGACGAAATTTCCTACATTTTGCTCTCAAAATTTGCAAAAATCTCGGCAAAAATTAACAGTAATAATAATAATAAATAGCAGTAATTTTGACAAAAACAAGAAAAATAATGACATCAAGTAATCACATTTAATAAAAAAAAACAATATACATATATATATATATATATATAAAAGCCAATAAAAGCAGCTATACTAAAATTCCCACAAAACGTCCCTTTTTCCGAAATCATGCAATTATAATTTTAATCAATAAAAAATTAAAAGATATTGTCATAAAATCATTAAGAACCATAAAACCTACTTCAGAAAGCTAAGATCTTTTTATTAAGTGTAATATAATCTGCGGAATAATAAAAATTGTCACATATTAACGTGAAAATTCGGACTAGAAGCTTCAAAATAAATGAACACTTTCCAATTTAATGATAAAATGTGAAATTAAATTAAGATTTAAAAAGGAATTTCTGGAAACACATTTCAGTTTTTATGGCAAAAAATTTTTCTTTGATTGATCGATATTTTTATATATATATATATATATGTGAATGTGAAATTAAATTAAGATTTAAAAAGGAATTTCTGGAAACACATTTCAGTTTTTATGGCAAAAAATTTTTCTTTGATTGATCGATATTTTTATATATATATATATATATAATATATAATGTGAAATTAAATTAAGATTTAAAAAGGAATTTCTGGAAACACATTTCAGTTTTTATGGCAAAAAATTTTTCTTTGATTGATCGATATTTTTATATATATATATATATATATATAAAAATATCGATCAATCAAAGAAAAATTTTTTGCCATAAAAACTGAAATGTGTTTCCAGAAATTCCTTTTTAAATCTTAATTTAATTTCACATTTTATCATTAAATTGGAAAGTGTTCATTTATTTTGAAGCTTCTAGTCCGAATTTTCACGTTAATATGTGACAATTTTTATTATTCCGCAGATTATATTACACTTAATAAAAAGATCTTAGCTTTCTGAAGTAGGTTTTATGGTTCTTAATGATTTTATGACAATATCTTTTAATTTTTTATTGATTAAAATTATAATTGCATGATTTCGGAAAAAGGGACGTTTTGTGGGAATTTTAGTATAGCTGCTTTTATTGGCATCACCAAAATGATAGACGCACGATCTGTCAACGCAACATTTAGTTTTGCAAAGTTTGAGGTTGTCCGTTTTGACAGCTTATATCGTAAAGTTTTTACAACGGAGACCAAAGTACGGTCAAAGGCCGACCGACCTAACGCAGTATTGTAATTCAGCTATATTTGCCTTGCTACCTCTAGAGATTTATGCGTTTGTAAGCATTTGCGGTTACTTTAAATTTTCAGCTCCTGTTAAATATGGAGTGATGAATTAAAAACCATGACATTAAACACACCATAAACTTTAATCTCACATACAAAAAGTGATAATTAAATAATTTATTCATATTAAAAAAAATGGTGAAACTTTTTTGTTAAAATCCTTATATTTTGTAACTTTAAGAATATTTTTTTTTATAGAAAGCAATTACTTGTCGACTTATTTTTTCTTTTTTAAAGAACATCTTAGCAAGTAGTTAAAATATCATTTTTTTCAACTTTCTCACTTACCAAGTTATTTTTTAACAGCCTCTTAAAAATGGAAATTTTGAGAATTTAACTAACTTTGGGGTCAAATATCTCTGGTGGGCATAAGTTCAAAAATCTCAAGTCTATTCACAATAAAGTACATAATAATATCTTACTTCAGTTAAAACTCTGAGTTTGGTATTCACTTTGTTTGGAAGATACTGCCCTTCAAACTTAATGATATTTCACCTTATATAATATGTGTTTTTTAAGATATTCTTGAGATTTTTTTTCTAATACAAGCTTTAATCTTTCGTTTGGAATATAAATAAACATTAATATTAAAACATTGGCATAATTTCGTGAATATAAACTCAAATAACTAACCACTTTCGTGCTTTACACTCTTTCGTTTATAATGATGAGCACAAGTTTAATGACTTTGTAGATTTATTGTTTACTTTTTTATTTTCTCATGCATATAAATATTCTTTAACATTAATAAAAAACTTAAAAGCAAATTGAACATCAACTGAAAAAATTTGAGATGGAAAATATTTATGTTAACACGTAAAATATTTTAAATAATATCTTTTTTAACCTACCTATTTAGCTTTGATGACTTGATGATCATCATACTCTTTGGATTTAGAAATGAAAAAGCATCGCATTATTATGTCGGAAATTGGAACGAAACGATGGAATTGCCGAGTTTCCTGAATTCGTTGGCAGCTTTCGAAACTGATGTGTAGCTGATCTTTCCGAGCTAAATTTTCTTCTTCCTTAACATATACATATGATATTCCTTTTATATTTTGCTTGGAGAAAATAAACATATCTTCAGGAGTAAGAATTTGATTTATTTTGGTCCTCTGCGGACTTGCTCTTGCAACTTCACCCTTTGTTGTTCCTCCAACACCATCACATGCGTTTTTTTCCATGTGATGTTGCAAAAAAATTCCATTCTGCATCAAGTTCAAAATCAATTTTGTGGTGGTAGATATTTGTGAAGTTTTTTTTATTTTTATATTGACTCGCAGCACCGTCTGAAAAATAAATTAACTTTTGAGCAGCTGGTAAGTTAATCAAAATTCAGGGAACACGGCACTTCCATCGTTCCGTTCCAATTTCCGACACAATAATGCGATGCTTTTTCATTTCTAAATCCGAAGAATATGAGGATCATAATACAATAAAAAGGTAGGGTAAGGAGCTTTGACAAGACCTACTGCTAATGTCAAAACCATATATACAGTGCTACCATATCTATAAAAAACATCCAAGAGAAATCCATATTTCGTGGTTTCAGTAGGTAAGCGTTTTGTATGAAATGCATTGCTGAAAAATTATGATAAACGGGGAAATACTAATTTTTTGGGTTTTGTGCAATAAGGTTATCAGTAAGATAAGTCAATTTTTTATTAGATATCGTATTCAATTAAAATTTTTGAATAAGAAATCAAGAATTCAAAAAGCTAAGCAAACAATTATGGGCAGTAGTAAATTAATGAAAATAAAGCTTTAAAATTACTACAAAATTCATCGTTTCAATTATAGATACATTGCTTAAATTTTTTCTTATTTGTCCTTTATATAATTCCTTTTCTATGTTTTTGTCCCACATTTAAAAGTGGCATTGCTAAAATGCTTTTTGACATAAGCAGTAGGTCTTGTCAAAGCTACCTTCTTATTGTATCATAATGAGGATCATCAAGTCATCAAAGCTAAATAGGTAGGTTAAAAAAGATATTATTTAAAACATTTTACGTGTTAACATAAATATTTTCCATCTCAAATTTTTTCAGTTGATGTTCAATTTACTTTAAAGTTTTTTTATTAATGTTAAAGAATATTTATATGTGTGAGAAAATAAAAAAGTAAACAATAAATCTACAAAGTCATTAAACTTGTGCTCATCATTATAAACGAAAGAGTGTAAAGCAGGAAAGTGGTTAGTTATTTGAGGTTATATTCACGAAATTATATTCAATGCTTCAATATTTATGTTTATTTACATTCCAAACGAAAGATTAAAGCTTGTATAGGGTGTTTTTTTAGGGGTTTGTTTTTCGAATAGAGATAAAACTGGCATTTTGTGGTCAAATCCGGCAACTCTAATGTCATTTATGTTCAGTTTGGTTTGCCATTTCATCATGAACAGGTTGATAAAAGAACAACGCTTGCAAATGGGCCGAAAATGAGATTGATCTCGATGCTGATTTTCATCGCAAAATTTTGTTCAGTGATGAGGCTCATTTTTGGTTGAATGGCTACGTCAACAAGCAAAATTGCCGCATTTGGAGTGAAGAGAATCCACATGAGATCCTTGAGACGCCATTACATCCACAAAAACTGACTGTTTGGTGTGCTCTATGGGCTGGTGGAGTCATTGGGCCATACTTCTTCCGAAATAATGCTGGAGAGTCAGTTACCGTTAATGGAGACCGGTATAGAGCCATGAAAACCGACTATTTTGTTCCCGAATTGGATGGCATGAATGTGGATGAGTTGTGGTTCCAACAAGACGGCGCTACATGCCACACAGCGCACGTCACAATAGATTTATTGAAGGAATCATTCGATGAGCGCATAATTTCGCGGAATGGACCTGTCTGGCCACCAAGATCGTGTGATTTGACAACATTGGATTATTTTCTTTGGGGATATGTGAAGTCGCTCGTCTACGCCAACAAACCAGAAACGTTAGGGGACTTGGAGGCCAACATTCGTGGCGTTATTGCCGACATACGGCCCCATATGCTCGAATAAGTGGTTGAAAATTGGACCTGTAGAATTGGCTTTATTCGAGCCAGCCGCGGCGGCTACATACCCGAAATCATATTAAAACATTAATGGCATAAAATTATCCTTCCAATAAAGCCAAATTGATGGACATTAAAACTATTTTCTTGTGTTTTATCTCTATTCGAAAAACAAACCCCTTAGAAAAACACCCTTTATTAGAAAAAAAAAATTCAAGAATATCTTAAAAAACACTTATTATATAAGGTGAAATATCATTAAGTTTGAAGGGCAGTATCTTCCAAACAAAGTGAATACCAAACTCAGAGTTTTAACTGAAGTAAGATATTTTTATGTACTTTATTGTGAATTAATTAATTTTTAAACTTTTGCCCACCAGAGATATTTGACCCCAAAATTAGTTAAATTCTCAAAATTTCCATTTTTAAGAGGCTGTTCAAAAAAAAACTTGGTAAGTGAGAAAGTTGAAAAAAATTATATTTTAACTACTTGCCAAGATGTTCTTTAAAAAAGAAAAAATAAGTCGACAAGTAATTGCTTTCTATAAAAAAAATATTCTTAAAGTTGCAAAATATAAGGATTTTAACAAAAAAGTTTCACCATTTTTTTAATATGAATAAATTATTTAATTATAACTTTTTGTGTGTGAGATTAAAGTTTACAGTGTGCTTAATGTCATGGTTCTTAATTTATCACTCCATATTTAACAGGAGCTGAAAATTTAAAGTAACCGCAAACGCTTACAAACGCATAAATCTCTAGAGGTAGCAAGGCAAATATGGCCGCCATTTTGAAAGTACAGTTGAATGCCATCATTTTCAATGTGGTTCTGATATCCCAATACATTGAACAAATTTTAATAAAAATATAAACTTTTTGAAAATGGTCGAGCAACAAGTGCTGGACCACTTTATATGGACTGACCCTAAATCATCTCGGGTGGTGATCCTGATCAAGAATATATCGTCATATGAAATCAAAAAAGCTCTAAGTTACCAAAAATTTAAGATTGACTTTTTGATTGATTGTGATGCACCGTATCAAAATACATGTTCATGTAAAATTGTTCACTCCTACTACTAAAAACGACGATTTTATTTACAAAATTATAAAAGTCCTAAGCACAAGCTTCTTATGTTAGCTCCTTAGTTTTTTCCTTCTGCTGTAAAATTTTTCAAATGTAACTTAGGGCTTTTTTGATTTCATATTACGATATATACTTTTCTATACCTACCACTCCACCTTATGGGCGTTACAAACGGAAGGACAAAACGAAAATGCTAGATGTTTTAAACGTGGGGGTATACAAATGAAAACAATTTTTAGTGTTAGAATGGATTTTTTCAATAGTAAAAAAATATTAATTTATTATGATTTTTTAGCCCCAATTGAAATTCAAAAAACTTACGACATCATAAGCCAGTGGCTTATGATAATCTATCAAAGCTGTCTTAACCTAAATCACATCCCAAAACAATGGCGACACGTGAAGGTAGTCTTTATACCTAAGGCAGGAAGAAGCTCGCACGTAAACCCAAAAGACCTTCGACCAATCAGTCTCTCATCTTTTCTTCTTAAGACTCTCGAGAGACTAATAGACATCTACTTGAGACAAAAAATAGAAGTAAATCCTATCTCACCAGCACAACACGCCTACACCAAAGTCAAATCTGTGGAAACGGCTCTCCACTCCATAGTATCTATCATTGAAAAGTCCCTTCATCAGAAGGAATATACAATGATAGCCTTCATTGACATAGAGGGTGCCTTTAACAACGTCAAGGCGGAGGCTATCACAAATGCGCTGACGGAGCTTGGGGTGGATTCTGCGCTGATAGCACTTATAAATCAAATGCTAGTAGGCAGGATTATAAGCGCGAGTCTCGGAGCAGCATCCACGCTAAGATCTGTACCAAGGGGAACACCTCAGGGAGGAGTTCTCTCGCCTCTACTCTGGAACCTAGCGGTGAATGAACTACTGGGTAAACTAGAAAAAGAGGGGTGCAGGGTGATAGCCTACGCCGACGATGCTGCTATCGTCACCTCAGGTAAATATGTGTCCACCCTCCGAGATATTATGCAAAATTGTCTTAACACTCTCGTAAACTGGGTTACCGGCTGTGGACTTAGCGTTAACCCCGATAAAACCGAGTTAGTGATCTTTACCAGACAACACAACTTGCCCACTATTAGTCCTCCAAAACTGGGAAATACAAGACTAAACTTCTCAGAACAAGCAAAATACCTGGGTCTCATTTTAGATAGGAAACTAAATTGGAAACCCAACCTGCTCGAGAGAGCCAAAATAGCCAATATAGCCCTATACACATGTAAAAAAGCAGTGGGTAGCAAATGGGGATTAAAACCTAGGGTAACTCACTGGCTTTATACAGCTGTTATAAGGCCAATATTGTTATACGGTGCTATAGTCTGGTGGCCAGCACTAAGCAAACAAACACACCTCAATATACTTCGCAAAGTTCAACGGTCAGCAGAGCTGTGCATCAGTGGAGCGCTGAGAACCACTCCTACTGACGCACTCGATACCTTGCTCTATCTAACTCCACTAGATATCCTAACAAAACGGATAGCTGCAAACACAGCAATCCGCTTAGAAGCCACTTCCCAATGGAAAGAGGGCACAATAGGACACTCTGACACCAGGAAACTCACTCCTCAAATACCCAAGAATATAGACTACATCACTCAAAAACTTTTATTCCACAAAAAGTTCGATGTAACAATCCCCTCCAGATACGAATGGGATATTGGAAGCCCTCCACCAAACAATGCCACTAGAATCTACACCGATGGATCAAAACTAGATGGCAAAGTAGGGGGAGGAGTCTACTCTGGAAAGCCCTGGAATCTGTTGAAATAACATCAAAAACAGTCCTAGGCTGCCGCAGATCTCTAAATGAGATGGCAGAGCAGCTCAATATATTCCTATGCTGGATCCCCGGACATAGAGACTTCCAGGGTAACTGCAAAGCAGACGAACTCGCTAGAAACGGTACCATCAAACCCTTATCGACAGATAAGGAACAAATTGGAATACCTCTCGCAACATGTAAACTACTGATAAATGAACTATCCCTTGAAAACACCAACATCAGGTGGTCAACGGGTAGTACATGCAGCATATCGCGTGAAGTTTGGCCAACACTGAACTTAAGACGCTCAAAAGAACTAATATCCCTTAGAAGGGACCAAATAAGTATTACAATAGGCGTCCTAACAGGACACTGCCTGATTGGAAACCACGCCCAAAGACTGAATACTCCCCATAACGACTTCTGCAGAAGCTGCAGAGATGAAGAGGAAGTTGAATCCACAACACACCTTCTCTGCACATGCCCAGCGCTGGCCAGAAAGTGCCATCTCTTCCTAGGTAACTGGTTCTACAGTGACCTAGACGAACTCTCAAAAACTTCGGTCTACCGAATACAAAGCTTCATAAATAGCTCCAACTGGTTCAAATAGGATGGAAATAATTAACCCCTGGTATCACAACGGGCCAAACTGGCCTAAGTGTGTCTCATAGGAGACAGCCACGTCAACCTAACCTAACCTAACCTATGATTTCTTTTTTGAAGATTCGAATGGTATTGAGGTGTTTTCTCCACTGCCGTCAACATCAAATGCATTCCATCCGAGTTTACAAGTTCGCCGCTTGCATCACCATCCGTGCCGTCACTATCAACTGCATCTCCATCCACCACATAACTTCGCCGCTTGCATCACCATTTCTGTCGACACCATCAACTGCAACTTCATCCATGACTTCATCCATGTCTCCACCTTCGACGCTGCCATCGTCGTGCAACGCTAAAAAAAAAGAAAGACACTTAGTTTACTTTTCATAAGAAAGTTGAAAAGAACATTGAAAAAAGTCAAGATGAAATGAAAAAGACCTCACAGAAAAAATAACAGCTAGAGGAAGAAAAGAAGAATATTTTAAAAGAATATGTGTATAGGAAAGCTGAAGTAAAAATGGCCTTAGTTGAATTTTTAAAGAGGCAATACCTGAAAATGTTTTTTGTTATATATATAGTTTTTTACTACATGAATGAAATGTGATTGAATTTGTTTTAGTTTAAAATGAAGACTGATAATTATTGTTCTTTATTATTCTTTTTAATAAATATACATACTATGTATATATAATAAGTTTGTGATACTTACACAAATATGGAGCAATTTCATCTCGTATTATTTCTGGGTTGTTGGCGTGATCGGTATGGTCAGGATAGGTCCGATTTTCTTCCACAGATTGCAAAGCTTGCAGCCAATTTTCATTAATGGCGTCGTTATTTTCATTAAGAAAATTGTGAAGGACGAAGCACGATAGTATGATGGCATTGGCGTTTCTTATGGCATTATTGATGCCTTTCCCAATGAGCCTAAAACGGGCTTTCAAATGCCCAAAAGCGTTTTCAACTACCCTTCGAGATTTCGACAAAGAATAGTTGAAGTGATTTTGCTCTCTGCTTTGAGTGATGCTGTAAGGGTAAAGCTTCATTAGCTTGTTGCTTAAGCGAAATGCAGAGTCGCCAATAATATACACATGGGACATCCACCTCCGAAATGTTTCTAGTTAAGTCGCTTAACAGACCACATCCATCCAAATGGCGTTTTAGAGAAGATGATTGAAATATTCTGGAATCATTGCAACGGCCGGGGCTGCCTGAGCTCACATAAATAAATGGGTATCTAAAAATATGTACAAAATTAATAAACTAATAAATCAGCGTTAAGTGCTCCTACCTAGCGTCCACCAAGGCTAACAAAACAATTGAGTACCACCCTTCATAATTGTAGCAGTCCGTTGCATCTTATTTTGATGGGTGAATTTCGATGTGACAACCATCTATCAAATGTATGAATCAATAAAAATTCACAAATTTAGCATACTTACCAAGCGCTCCCATGCATTGCGGAAAACCAAGTGCTTCAAAACCTTCAACCAAGCCTTCAATTTTTTTATCTTGAAAGCGGAAAGTGGTTCAAATACATTGGAGCCATTACTCTCCAAACTTCCGCACAAAAGCTCAAAAGAATTTTACAAACAGTTGCTATTCCAACTCCGAATATGTTTGCAACTGTGCGATATTCGGCAGATAACCGCAAAGCGTACAATGCTATGGCTATTCTTTTGTCCAAGGGTATCGCATGTTGGTATCCAGTTTTGTTAATTCTGGAAGTAGTTCTCACAATTTGTAAAAAACTCTTCTGTCTATCCTGAAATTGTTTTTCAGCTAGCCGGCAATCAATTTCCCAGAAGGATTGAGTTCATTCCTAAAAACATATGAGATGTAATTGTCCTACAAACATGTTCTATATTCCCATTTTCCACTTCAATCTTGTTTCCGAAGTGAGTTGCAGGCTGATAGAAGTCAGCAATCGGAGTTGCTCCATTAATTCAACTTGTCACTTTTGCAGAAATAATAGAGCGTCTTAACACATTTTTGTTTTTTTCAGCAATTTTTATATTATTGGACAGTCTCCTTGCCATTATTTTTCTGCTCACAATATTCTTTTTTGCATCCATCTTGAAAATAAATATTTTTGTATTATTTAATTTTATTTTTAAAGCAATACTCACTTTGACAGCTGACTTTGACTTTTTGTTTTGTTTTTCTTTCTTCTATTGCTGTTTTCGATTAATTTTCGATAAAAATTAGAGATAAAATCGATTTCTACTTTATTCGGATGTTAATTTAAACTGAATTACCTTCGAATGAGGTAATTCAGCTTGTCAAATGTTGTATGGCGAATTAGTTAATTCGGAACATCGGTCTCGAATTACAAATGAGAGCCGAATTACGTTGTTCAGGGTGCCGTAGAAACATGCTATTACATAAAAACACTTCACGACAAAATTAATATTCAAATCTAAGTTCCGTAGTTTTAAGTTATCAAAATTTATTTCAATTGTAAAAATTCATTGTTCAAAGAATGTTATTGAAATAAAAATAAAAAGTAAGATACAAAATTAAAAAAATTAAAAATTTTGGTCGTATACCCAAAACAGGGGTGTACACCAAATACCTAACGAGAGTTTTGTATCTCCTAAACGTTAGCATTGTATTTCCATTCAATTAAAACTTCCGCAGTTTTCGCAACTGGTCAAATTTTAATTAGTTGCGTAGAGTGAGGTAGTGCTATATTCCTACAAATAATACAATTTATCTTGATTTGTATTTGCTTGTGTGGTCTTCCGGGTTGTGTTAAAATCCCCTAGGTGCTCACATCGCTTTTTTTCGAAAATTCTTATCTATGGACTGATTTGGCAGAAATTTACTCCATATAATATATAAAAAGGTAGTCTTTGGCAAAATTTGAACCCAATAGGTGGCTCTGGAGTGGAGATATAGATAAAAATGTATAGATTGGTATAATCACAAAAACTTCCGACAGGTGGCGTTGGTTACAAACATTTTATAGTTACAAACATTTTATATTTCAGTATTACTCAAAACTATTACGGACAAGGCCGTGGGTGACAGCTAGTTAAACGAAAAAAAGAATAATAAGTTATGTTTGTAAAAATTATGTTGTCCAACAGACTTAAAAAGATCAGAAGTTGTATTATATTAAGAAAATTCCTTACCTGAACTCTTTGAAAAATTAGCATTGGTAAGTAAACTTTGAAAACTTTCAGTAAAATCGCCAGGCCCATATTTTTGACAAAAAGATGAATAATTCTTTTTCACAAATATTTCACCGTCAGTGCAGCATCGTCTAATACATGGAATGTTTTCACATATTTTTACTTCTGTGCATGTTCGAATAAGAAATTTTGATCGATAAGTTTCGTTTTCTTTAAATCCCTCTTCTGAAACTATTGCTTCCACACAGTATTTATTTAATTTAAATTCTTTTTTGAGCCCATCAATAATAAGGTTTCCATTAACAAACGCAAAATCATCATGACTTAAAATATGTTCGACTACAACCATATCTTTGGAGCATATAAGAGGACCATTTATAAAAATTACCGGATGATCGAACAGAATCTTTACTTTTTCCAAAATATTATTTTTATTGACACACTTTTGAACAAATGAATTATAGACGTAGTTCATTGGACAACACTTTTGTACAATATTCACCCATTCCATAGCTTCATCATTCTGTTTTGGACATGAAATCACCAGCAATTTGTTCCATAATGGCACAACACAGCTACGCGGTGAAAGTTTTATCTCACTCTTCCCTGTAAATGAAACAAGAACCTGTCTCTTGCAATCAGGGATTGCGGATTTCGTTGCGGTTATTCTAAATGGACTAATTGGAAGTTTTAAAATTACTGAGTTATTATTATAGTTATTCAAACTACGAGTAATTTTATATGTATCTTTCTTCTCGTGGCAATCATATCTATGGTCATAAAATAATCCAGTGTTGATTTCAACTAAGTCTTCTCCAGGTGAACAACATTCAAGAAAATTTGTGTATTCAAAAGAAAGAATCGGTTGCACAAAACAAAATAGTTTTATTAAGATAACAGCCACTAAAAATCTGATAAATTTATTAAGACAGTGATTTAAACACAATCTTGCATTCATATTTTCGTTTTTATCAAATCCATAAAATTTACAGTTTGACACTGAATTAAAACTGAATGTGAACATGGATAAAGAGTCTAAATGATTTTGTTTTTAATAAATTTTAGCTCGCATTCTTTGATTCCTGACATTAACCGTTATTTAAAAACCATTTAACTTTATAGTTTTAAAATGTGGTAGAGTTTAAAGACCTCGAAGCTTAAGATTTATCGATACACTAAACACAAATTTTGATTCTGTGTTTTATCAAATATACTTATATTTATATAATAGCCAGTCACACTAGAGTTTTTATGAAAGGAGCATTTGCGTGTCGCCAATAAAACCGCAGGTTTGTAAAATTTTCGATGTTTAGTAATATTGGTCTACAATCAAATAATAAGTTTTTCAAATAATCAGAGAGATACATCAGCTCTTTATCTAATGTATTGCATAGCATAAATGATCTGATCTCCTATGAAAAAAACGCAGCTAATAGTTTTCATTATAGCAAAAAGTTTTAAAGGTAGAATATGAACCTGTGAACATTAATATATGATAACCCTACAAGAACAGTCCTGGTTAATTAAGTGGTAATTTAACTGATAGTACTAACGATAGAATTTGGTAGGCTATATGAAACAGTTTCTATAAGTTTCTTAAGAGCGATGTGAAAAAACTACCCGGAACTCATGTACGGTCTTAATGCTATCCTTTTCGTACTCATGAAGTGTCAAGTATACTTTCACTTATAGCTGTCTCACCTACTCATGTTAATACTACTGGTAAGTTAACCGAGTATTAAACTAATACACCTAATGTAAATATGAGGTAGGCTTGCCCTTACATTCTGTTAGATGTAACGTGCCAAACGGTTAAACGTTACGAACAAAATATGTAGCACCAACATACAAAACGGTTAGATGTTACGTAGTAAATGTGTAGGACTAGCGTACAGAATGGTTAGATGTTACGTAGTAAATATATAGGGCTAACGTGCAGTTAAAAGATTATTGAAAATATTTTATTTTCATGTTTATAATTATAGTTTATGTTTTATTTCATTTTTAAAAATTCTATTTAATCAAAAAAATTTAATTTTTCAATAAAAATACAACAAAATCATAATTTTAACATTAAATTTAGTCAACACTACATTTATCACATAATTTTATGTATGTGTTAAATGTTATATTAAATATTAAGTGAATAAGTTATGAGATGACATCATAAAAACTAAAATTCATTATACATTTTCTGTTAGTGTAAAAAATTATTATAAAATGCCATTTGATAAAGGAAAATAAAAAAATTAAACACTTAAGTACTATTAAGTCTATATATAAACTTAATTATAAGCACGATATAAAACATCATATACCAAGTGATATATACTATGTTTTATATCGTGTATATCACCGTATACCAAGTGGTGTTTTAAGTGATCTTTAAGATGATAAAAAATAAAACGATATAAAGTTAATACTATTCTGCCTCTTCCGCCTTCTTTCACTTACAATATTGAGCACATTCTTATTAAAGCTATCGTCCTCACTAAATGTCAGCAATACAATGAGCGACATGTAGATAAGACGTGAATTGCTGTCAGGCGCATGATACAACGTCTAAAGTATTGGAATCACTAAGATCTCCGAATCATTTTGAGCCATCACAAAGCGATAGAAGCGTTTATTGCGATGCAGTAGCAAATACAACAACAGAGCGGTCTCATCTATGGTCAGAATGCGGCAGAGCTCTTCATAGACTGTGGTGAAATCGATTTTAAATGTGGAACCCTCAAGTGGCGAGTTCTTGGAGTCGGAACAGCCAAATAGACTTGTGATATAGGGATTCTCTTTCGTTGTGCAGTGATTGGTGAAAATTAAGATCAACAGAAGACTCTGATTAGCTAGCGGATAGTGATCTCGAAATTCCTGCGAGAGTTCAGCGCTAGTGGCACCACTTGATTTGAGTGTATCCTGCTGCTTGCGGAACGTAAAAATCGAGAGCAGAGATTCGGCAATGCCAAAGACAAAAGAACCAGTCAAGCTAGAGCCAAACAAGGAGTGTGGCACCTCAACCATGCGTAATGCAAAGTGCAAGAAAGCAGACATTAAAACGTTGGAATGCTGACATTTATTAATAGTTATACAAAGAGGAATGCAGTTTAAGTTGTAATTCGGAAGCAATAAGCATTAAGTAGCAGCTATTTACCGGAAGATGACGGGCTTTTCAGTGGGCTGCTGAGTGAATAGATGCACGGACAGCAAGGTGATCAATGTACTTACAGCCTCCAGATGCAAGTGATATATGAACTCCCTAAAAGTATATGTTGCGATAAATGATTCAGTTAAAAGTCACAAAAATGTCTTCCGCTGTAGATTCTTATTTCGCAGGAATCTTTATTTTATTTTTCAGAACAATTTTTGCAACTCACCTTTTTTACAGCAGACGAGAAACTTATTTTGGCGCTAACTTTGACACAAATCAGTAATTTTAATGTTTATATTGTTGTCTCATTCTAACAAAACTGACAAATGTGAAATAACTGAGAATGTATTAGTTTTTGCTGCAAAAGTTGTGATTGTGTTGCAGTTTCAGTTAGGCATGTCTTGCAGGGAAGGAACACTCTTTGCATAGTATACATGTAACACTACCTACATAAGTGATAATGTTATCGACGTTGTCATCACAAGTGTCTGTTAGCGGCGTGATATATTTTAATGTATTCAACGAGCATGTAGCTTGCAGCCAAATAAAACAAATGGAGCGCTATTTTCAACTTCAATATTTAACTGACCTTTTTTTATTGAAATGACGTATTTTTAATCTGAAAATTACGATTTAGAACCACAGTTTTCTGGCAACACTGGTTGGGTCTAAAAGTGACATTTGCTCAGGGCAGGGCTCAGGGACTGTTGATTTTTTAAATTCTGGAATAATTTACTTTCATTTTTATTTTTGAGACATCTTCTAATTTTTGTTCAATAAAGAAGTTTAATGTCCTCTTATTAGTGAGAAATAATCTACATTTCGTTTTCAAAGTTATAAAACTAAATGGTTAAGATTTTAATTTTCTAAAAATTTGTTTCATTCTAAGTTTTATATTAATAAGGCAAAAGATTGTTTTGTAAACATAAAATATGTTCTTAAATAAAGAAATGCAACTGGCTGCGATGGTTGTTCCTAATAAGAAGTTCTTACTAAGTTTGTTTTTCTTTGTAACATCTTGTCCCATGTAGTGTAATGTAGTTTCTTTATCACTTAAACAATTAAATATTAAACTAACTTATCTTTATTTATTTACGAATAAAAAAAATAGCAAACATGACTAAGCGACGGCCGTCCATTAAAAATTAAACTTTAGGGCAGCATGGCCCACAGGCCCAAAGAATATTCAAAACGCGCTGCACTAGAACGAACAGCGCTAAAGTGCTCCCCATAGCAAAAACTTCCACACTTTGTCCATTATTTTGCACATAAAAAACCTAGCGTACATTGACGCTATCATATATATAGCAGTTCGCTAGCGTCACTAGGAAAAATATGCTGACGTTTGCCAATAAGCGAGCAGATAAGCAACCGCCTGAATGTTGGTTAGCTAAGCCAACAAACAGGCAGCGAACACAAATACACACCGTGTGGCCATCTGAGTGCTGGGTAGCTAAGCCAGCAAACAGACGGCGAACACGTAGCCTTTGCGAAAACGCTTGTTGTTGTACAACAACGCTACGATGTGTTACTCGATCGCTTTATTGACAGCGACGGCCAAATGGTTGACGATCCGTCGTTGAGACAGATCGCCGTCGCGCCAGCATGCCAGCAAGCGTGAACTAAATAAACGGCTCAAATGACCGCTCAAACAAACACAGACACAATGTAAGCCCGCTGGCTATGAAAATGAGTGTCGCTAAGGAATGTATTTGGCTCAACATTGATGAGTTGAACCAAAATGCGATCCAAAGTGTAGATATTACAATTACAAAATTAATATTTCGACAAAGTGTCGTCTCTAGCTTGAAGAGCCAATATGTGTAGCGGGGATCTGAAGGTTTTGCCACAATACTCCCCCCCTAGCGCTTAAGGCGCGATACTGCAAAGTGTGATGGGAGGACGACTCTTCTGCCACTTCTCGTCTGGACCGGCGCTGGCTGCTGACTGTTTTCATTGGAATATTTGTTTTTTCCTTTCGAAACATTCCTCTTTGTTGGTACCGGGACGTCCATCGGCGGATCTGAAAAAGTCACGACCTTTCTTGATGGGTGTGCAAACGAGCGTTTGCGTCCAACTGCGGGTCGGAAAGTGTCACGACCTTCTGAGACGGGCGTGCAAACGAGCGTTTGCGTCCCACGATGTCCAACGGTGGGTCAGAAAATGTCACGACCTTTTGAGACGGGCGTGCAAACGAGCGTTGGCGTCCCACGATGTACAACGGCTGGTCGGAAAGTGTCACGACCTTTTTGTCAAACGTCGGCTTTTTAATAGACGGCCTAACGATGCTTGGCGTTGGAACGGGAAATGATAGCAACTCGTCACGGTAGCTTGGTTTGGCACCAGCCCATCCCTCGTTGTCCATCGGTGTGCCGGAAAATGTTGTCATGGCCATACCTGCAGTCTGTTGGTTGGCGGAGACCGTAGTCTCATGGTCACACTTTGGTAAGAAAGCTGCTTTCAGCCTATCCATAGAAACTTTGGCCAGCTTACCTCTTATTTCCAACGTGAAATATTTGTTGTCCCTTTTTGTAACTTTAAAGGGGCCTTCGTATCGAGCAGTAGTGGGCGCTGGACTTTATTACTTCTCACGAATACGTGAGTGCAGGCTGCTAACTCTGATTGCACGAAAAGCTTGGGTTTATCATGATGAGCGGCTGACGTTGGAGCTATTCTGCTCATCGCGTTCCTTAATTTGTTAACATAGTCTGCTTCACTTTGTTGTACTCCTGACGGAGTTAAGAATTCCCCAGGGAGTTTCAAAGGGACCCCATACACCATTTCTGCCGGTGTTGCTGCTAAATCTTCTTTAATGACGGAGCGCAGACCCAATAAAACTAATGGTAACACATCGCACCAATTATCGTCATCGTAACATGTGATTGCAGCTTTCAGCGTCCTGTGCCAGCGTTCTATCATCCCATTAGATTGCGGGTGATACGCGGTGGTACGGTAGTGTTTGATTCCTAAAAAAAGTTAAGCTGCCAAAAAATGTCAGACTCGAATTGGGGACCTAAGTCGGTCGTCATCCTCACCGTCACACCAAATCGGGCTATCCACCCTGACATCATATTTCTGGCGACGGACTTCGCTGTCATATCCGGAAATGGAATTGCTTCTCGCCAGCGTGTGAAACGGTCGATAATCGTCCTTTTTCATGTTGGGCCAAACAAACCTTTCCTGGACGAACTTGATTGTTCCTTTAGCTCCTGGGTGAGCGATGCTGTGAAGTTTATTAATAACATCAGAGCAACAATTCTTGGGCACTAGTGGTCGAACTATTCCTTGCGAGACATCGCAAAATATTGGCGTTTTATACTCTAGAACTTCAATCTTTTTAACCTTAAGAGGTGAAAGTTCGTTTCTCTCGTTCACCAGCCTTTGTTGTTCTTCATCTTTAGCTTGAAGAAAAACTTTGCTGAAGTTAATTCCCGCTGCTGCTATTTGCGAAATGCGGGATAAAGCATCAGCGACTTCGTTTTCCTTGCCCGCCACATGATGGATGTCCGTCGTGAATTAACCAATATAATCCAAGTGACGTGTCTGGCGAGGTGATGCATTATCGGAGTTATGTTTGAACGCAAACGTTAAAGGTTGATAATCGGTGTATAAAATAAACGACCTGCCTTCTACATGTGCCTAAAATGTTTGACGGATTGGTAGAGCGCTAGCAGCTCCCTGTGATATACGTGCTATACATCTTCTGGATATCGTTTAATTTCTTTGAATAAAAACCCAGAGGTTGCGCTTCCGCGCCTACGGCATAGTCTGACGTGTCTACACTAAGGGACAACTCAGCGTTTGGAGCAGGATGAAACAAAAGCGTTGAATCCGCTAGCTCTTTTTTGCATTTCTCGAATGCGGCGATGGTGGCGGGTGTCCATGCTAAGGGCGTTTTTTCATTTTTCTTATTACCCACGATCATATTGCATGATCGCATGAGTGACGGGCGCGCTGGGAATAAAGCGTCTATAAAAATGTACCATGCCCAAAAAACTTTTGAGGTCGCGCGCGGTTGCAGGTCTGCTATAATTCTGAATGACCTGTACCTTGTCCGCAGCCGGTTTAATACCTTTTGCATTTACTGTGTGGCCAAGAAATTTAATTTCTGCTTTTCCAAGCTTACACTTTGCTACATTGATCGTTAAACCATTTTCTCGCAACCGACTAAAAACTCTTTTCAGATGAATTTCGTGTTGCTTCATGTTTTCAGACGCTACGCAAATGTCATCTATGTACACGAACGCGTGATCTGCTTCTGAGGCCAAAACTTTATTTATATGCCTCTGGAACGTCTGTGCTGCATTGCGAAGACAAAAGGTCATATACTTGTCGTAATCGCCGTCTTTAGAACGTCGCAAGGTTCTACCGGTATTTGGTGGTAAGCGCGCTGCAAGTCTATCGTCGAGAAAACTGTTTTCCCGTAAAAAATGTGCGTGTAATCTTGCACATACGGTATGGGGTAATGATCGGTCAAAGTGCACTCATTGAGTGCCCGATAGTCCCCGCACGGGCACCATGAACCATCCTTTTTCTTAACCTTGTGAAGAGGACTCGGCCAATTACTGTCGGATGGCTCGCAGATACCGTGCTTCATCACAAAATCAAACTCTGCCTTTGCTGCTTTCAGTTTATCTGGAGCTAGAAGCCGGGGACGTGGCGTCCGTGGCGTAGTTGGTTAAAGTGCGTGGCCGCTATGTCAACGAACTTTGGAGACCCAGGTTCGAACCCCAGCAGCGACAGAAAATTATTTGAATTAAAATTATTTTTCTGTACGGCCGCCACCTCTCTGCAGACAATGGCAAAACTCAGAGAGTAATTAAAATGCCATGTAAAGTTTCTTGAGAACGAGAACATTCCGTTCATCGCCGTTCGGCGATTGTGTACAAACTTAATAACACGCACAAGACAATTGATCATAAGAAGCTAGGTCAAAGTCCTTTCAAGGGCTGAAATGGCCAGTTATTTATTTTTTTTATTTTTTAGAAGCCGGGGACGAGCGTGCGTAGGAGGTCCGTGTGTCACTATGTGATGGGTCACACCTGATTTTGCAGCTACAATATTCTGTCTTATCACAGTTATTTCTTTATACTGTGATAGAATTTCGGCGAAAGGATCGTTTACATTGTAAGTATATATATGTAACTTACCGTTGCTAGTATGTACTTCAGAAGGCTGCTCGTGAGAATCACGTTCGATGAGTCTGTTGTTCCTCATATCAACCAACAGACAGTGCCTTTTCAGAAAATCCGCTCCAATGAGTGGTGATTTAACTGCTGCGATTATAAATTCCCAGGAGTATTTTTTCCCGATCCAAAATCGATCACGATCCTTTTCGTGCCGTAGGTATCAATGTGAGAGCCATTAGCTGCAAACAACTTATGATGGTGCGGACCATTAAAGAGCTCGCTCCCGCTTGGTGGGATTACTGACACGTCAGCTCCTGTGTCAACCAGGAACCACCTGCCAGTTACTGTGTCGGTGACGTATAGGCAACTTACCTTATTACCACCACTGTCGCCTATACACGGTGGTCCGGCAATTAGTTTTTTGCTGGATAGCTGCACTGTCCACGGCATGCGTATGCCCTACTACCGTAGATGCGATGAGGCCAACACCAAGGATGTGTCTTCTTCTTCTGTTTGGGCTTTTTCTCGCCCTCGGCTGAGGCTCGAAAATTTGTGCGCGACCAAGGCCGAAAACGGGGAAGCGGTTCTTGACGGACAACTGAACCTCGACCTCGACTTGAGGGGACGTACATCCAATCGTCGTCAGGTTCTGGCGATAATTCAGCCGGAAGGGGGTTTGCTTTCACCAGATTTCCCCTACGTCGACCTCTACAGCACGAATGCTCTTTATCGTACAGAGCATCCTCTAAACGATTAAGGCGCTTTTCTAGATTTTCATTAACCGATGGAGAAGGAAGCGCAGCTACAGACGTTGCTGCAACGCTTTGAGAGCGGTAGGTGCCCGTCTCCATAATTTTATCCATGAGTGCCGCCCGTTGCGGCGAATCGACGCTGAGCGTTTGCAAGATTCCTTGCATTTATGCAGGTAACCGCGCTGGCCACAGATTCCCGAGCACTTGATCATTGAGGTTTTTTCCTCCGAGCTCGCACATTTCGTTCAGGAGCTGTGATGGGCGACGGTCACCCAATTCACAGTCCGACAATAATTGCCGGAGCTTCTCCTGCTCACTCGCGGAAAATATCTCGAGCAGCTTGTTCTTAAGAGTGACGTACCGGTGGGTGGTTGGCGGTTCGCGAATAATATCGCTCACCTGTTTCAGCACGCCCTTTTCGAGGGCGCCAACCACCGTGTAAAACTTTTCGTTGTCACTTTTTATGTGCAGTTTCGCGAACTGCGCTTCAATTTGCAAAAACCACAGATCTGGCACGTCATGCCAGCACTGTAGCGTCTTCACCGATACCGCACTCGTTGTGCGGTGATGTTACTCACACGACTCTTGCACTATGGGCGTAGAGGTGACCCCATCACCGACTGCTCCTTGTGTGTCACCGCACTCACTCTCGACAATGGTATCGCATCCATTTTTTAATATTAGGAATATAAGGATTGTTAATATTAATGAGGAAAGGAAAAAAATTGTTTAATTTTAATAAACTGTTTGTTTATTATTTTTGAACAATTTTTTGGATTAAATTTGAAAATTTTTTAGGTTCTTGTTGTCGAGGTCACCAGTTGTAGTTTCTTTATCACTTTAAATAAAACAATTAAATATTAAACTAATTTATCTTTATTTATTTACGGATAACAAAAATAGCAAACATGACTAAGCGACGGCCGTCCATTAAAAACTAAACTTTATGGCAGCATGTCCCACAGGCCCAAAGAATATTCAAAACGCGCTGCACTAGAACGAACAGCGCTGCAGCGCTCCCCATAATTTTGCACATAAAAAACCCAGCGTACATTGACGCTAGCGTATATATAGCAGTTTGCGAGCTTCACTAGGAAAAATATGCTGACGTTTGCCAATAAGCGAGCAGATAAGCAACCGCCTGAATGTTGGTTAGCTAAGCCAACAAACAGGCAGCGAACACAAATACACACACACACACATCGTGTGGCCATCTGAGTGCTGGGTAGCTAAGTCAGCAAACAGACGGCGAACACGTAGCCTTTGCGAAAACGCTTGGTGTTGTACAACAACGCTACGATGTGTTACTCGATCGCTTAATCGACAGCGACGGCTAAATGGTTGACGATCCATCGTTGAGACAGATTGCCGTCGCGCCAGCATGCCAGCAAGCGTGAACTAAATAAACGGCTCAAATGACCGCTCAAACAAACACAGACACAATGTAAGCCCGCTGGCTATGAAAATGAGTGTCGCTAAGGAATGTATTTGGCTCAACATTGATGATTTGAACCAAAATGCGATCCAAAGTGTAGATATTACAATTACAAAATTAATATTTCGACAAAGTATCGTCTCCAGCTTGAAGAGCCAATATGTATAGAGGGGAACTGAAGGTTCCGCCACAGTAACAACCAGCCCCTAGTGCGGGGTTGAAAGTGACATTTCTCCTTTTTCAGAATTCATTCATTTATGACTATTCTAATCATTTGGAACACAAAAAATATTTTAGATTGAATATTGAATAGTTACTCAATCAAGCAAATCTATAATCAGGTAAAACAATCAAACAAATAAAAAAATATGACACTTTTTAATTAAAATGTCACAACCAACCTCATTCTCCCCTAATATAAACTCTTCGTTACTCGATAAAATTATTTTTTGTTTTCATTGCATTTTTAATGGACTTAGGGAAGTTTTTTCACTCCAAGTCAAATTGTAAGCCGCAATTAAAAAGATGAATTATAAATTGGGTTTTTCGCTCTCAATTAGACTCTTTAAAGTTTCGCCTGTTAGCTAACTGCCAGTTAAGTATAATTGTGAAATTAATTAATGTTGAATATCTCTCACTTTTGAATATCGACCAGTTAGTGCCTTTTAACTGAGCAATTCGTTTTTCTTCACATCAAATTAAAATTAAATTTTGACATGCTATTCTGATTTCGCATTAAATTTTGAAACTACGCCAAATGAATAAAGAACTACGCAAATTGAGTCGATGTCGCGAAACTTTCACTGCCATACTTCATTTGTTAGTGTACGGAGGGATGTAAGGATATTTGAAAATGATTTAACGTGTTTAGCCACACGAAGACAATGCATGACAAAGACAATACACGCATGAGCGCTTTAATTTAAGCAAATGGGATGAAAAAAATTAAATAAACTGGCCATTTCAACACTTGAAAAGATTTTGACCGAACTTCTTATTATCAAATTGTGTTGTGCGTGTTATTAACAGATCGATTCTGTGCGTTACCGGTAACAACAATATTGTTACCAAAACTCGTTACCGGTCTTATAAATCGGTATTCTGTGCACTCGGTAACGCTGTCAAATGTCGTAAACTCACCTTATTGAAATAAAGCTCTTTTCTTGCATCTGGCAATTTTGTGTGATAGTATGGTGGAAATTTCATATTTAATATAAACAATGGAAAATGAGAAGTAAGTACCTCGAATTAATTACATTTTGTTAAATTTTAATACAATATTTGTTTTTCTTAGCAGGAAATATGCACGCACTACACCGGCGCAGCTACGGTGGTACATAAATTTAATACACAGCCACCCAGAGTTATTGCAAGGAAAAAAATTGCCCACTTCGCCAAATCCCATGAAACATTTGTGGCAAGAAATTGCATCAAATTTGAATGCGATGT
Organism: Pherbina coryleti; assembly: GCA_943735915.1. NCBI lineage: Eukaryota > Metazoa > Arthropoda > Insecta > Diptera > Sciomyzidae > Pherbina > Pherbina coryleti. Next base: position 88,366,765 of record OX030948.1, read on the forward strand.
TGGGTCCAACAAGAACTCCAGATTCTTGGAAAGAGGTATGATGAGTTATTTGTCCATTATCTTTAATAGAATATGCATTTAAATATGTGACTTTTTCAGACTTTAAGAAACTGGCGCAATCAGCTGCAAGCTCGTGCGCGCAATCGCACAGGTGGTGGGCAGAATGTGGTGCTGGAGCTCAGCGAGTTCGAACAGCAGGCTTTGGAAGTGTTTGGCCTCGCTGCAGTGGAAGGACATTTTGGTGTCACTCTTGGTTTCAGGGTAAAATATGATGAGTAATATATAAAAAATACTTTTTTTGAATGCATCGTCTTACTTTCAAATTTTGACGAACATTGAAAACATTGAAAACACTCCGCAGCCAACAGCTGAGTCCTCGCTTCCTCCCACTCCTGTTTGCTGCACTTCCACCACAATTCCACCCAACCCGTATGAGGTCCCGAATGCCGATATTCCAGCCACGGAGAACCCCAACCCTGAAGTGCCTGAAACTCGGCGCAGCACAAAACCATTTAGGGAGATGGTAATGGAACTTGTGCAGCAAGACATCAAGGAGCGGAAAGAGGAACAGGCAAGAGTAGCAAAGTCTCTGCAGTACATTTCTAATGCCATAGTGGATATTGGAGATGCAATTAAGGAAATGGTGGCTCTGCAGCGCCAGCATCCCTCTTCGTAAATCTTTTATTTTTTTTTTGTTTCATTTTTTTTGTATTTTTTTTTAAGTGATATTTTTTGTTATGTTTATTTAAGTGATATTTTTAATTATCATTAATTTTTTTGATTAATTAATTATAATTTTTTTTTTCTTCGTTTAAAGACACTGGTTGAGCTAAAGGAGTAAGCAGCCACGGTTCCAGCAAATATCCCTGTTCACCTAACAACCAACTTCCTGTTTGAGTAGTCATGAACGTGCGAACTGGTGATGTTGACCAAATACCAGAATCATGACGGGAGCCCGGGAAATTCGCAATAACAGCCAAAAATCTTAGGTTGGTGTCGCAAGCAGATTCTACATTTATGCTGTAATAGCCCTTTCGGTTCATGTAAAGGCTGCACGGTGTCGTCAGGTCGTTCCTAGGTGGACAAATCAAAGCTACGTGAGTGCAATGAATTGCACCAACGACTCCCTTCAAGCCAAACTTAGAACAGAATCTAGGTAAAAATATAAAAAAATAACACAACACGCAAGCAAGAAACTATTTTGTTTGATTTTTAACTAACCTGGGTTTAATAGCCAACTGTTCCGCGTCTGTGGTTGGGAAACTTATTTCAGAAGCTCGGTATTTTATTATAAGGGTATAAATATATTTAATGAACGCGACGCAGAAGATTGGCTCAGTGGGGCATAAATACTGTTTGCAACACACTTTTGGAACGAACCGTGTGCGAAAAACAGAAGGCAGCAAAAAAATCGTACTCCAAAGAGCAGAGAAGTGGCCTGCGTATCCTTTCCATTAGCTCCTCAACAAGCATGAAGCAAACTTCCTTTGTAAGACGAAAATGGAACATTAATATGTTATTTGTCAAGTTAAACGGATCGCTGCTGTCCCGCAAAGTTCTCAGCTGATTTCTTCTTAAAGATTTTTCTTCTACTTCATTATCGAGAGGTAGAAGCAGCAACAGTGGATTTGACATCGTTTCACTTTTTTTAATACAAGCTATAAAAAAGTCAGCTGTTTTGATTGTAACCACCTAAAGAGATGGTAACAATATTCACCGATAACGCTTGGCTGCAGAATACCAACAGGGTGTTCAAGTTACCAAAAGGTGAAATTCTTCGGTAACAAGAAAAACGTTACCGCGACAGAATCGACCTGTAAATTTTTGTACACAATTGATCGATAACTGGACCTACGTTTTATGCCGACTCCGAACGGCTAATATGCAAGATTTACATGGTATTATTTACTATCTGAGGTTTGCCATTGTCTGCAGAGAGGTGACGACCGAACAGAAAAATAAATTCAATTGAAAAACTTTCTGTGTCAGATGGAAATTGAACCAGTGTATGAGTCACCCACTCTACCCACTGCGCCACGGCCGCCACAAATGGGATGCGAAGACTTAATTTTCGCTTGTCAAAAGCAACGGTTGCTCAACTTCTGCAAATGATTACCCAAATGATTGATGATAATTAATCCATAACCAAAGACATACATTTAGAAATGACTCTACAATGGATGTCCTGAATTTCAGCTTTACTTTCCTAAATCACTCTATATACACCCCATCGCTCGATTGCTAATTGTTTTGTGTTTCTACGCGCTGCGCTCAAAGCATGCTAAATCTCGAATATAATTAAAAGGGTCTCTCAGACAATCGCTTAACACCGTGGAATTTATGTTGAAATACCGAAAATAGAAACAGATATGATTTCGGCCACCGAAAAATTTTTTGGTTTTTGGCATTTTTAAATTGAGTATCCTGGCGATGAAATGCTGAATACTTGGGAAATTAAATGGGTAATTTTCCTTAAACTTACAAGCAAGTTTCGTTCCGAACAAACGGTTGACATGAAAGTAACGAACATTTCTTGCATGTTGGACTAGTACATTATCAAACCATTTTCAAGAACTCAAATTTGAAAATGCAGTGTGAACGGGGCGAATTTGAAAATTTTTTAATTATTGGAGACTCAAGATGGCGTAAAACGAACTATTCATAGTCTATGGCCCAAAATACACTGTAGTGCTTAGCCTGCGTGAGCAGTCAATCATTCAAAAACACACTGCACTGATCAGTCTGCGTGAAACCAGTTTTATTTCGTGTACATGAACTGTGTTTGATTGTATTAGTGTGGTAAATTTTGTGAACCCCTAAATAAAATATGACGACTTGACTTATGTGTGCGTGTCAGTCAATCGTCACTACAGCTCTTTCGGTGAGTGAAATTTCACGCACTTCACGTCCGCTGACTCACCTCCCTTGCCATAGAAACCCGGTTTCACGCAGACTGAGCACTACAGTGTATTTTGGGCCTATCATAGTCATATTTGTACTGATTACGCCGAACCCTGTAAATTGATTTCTTTAGTTATTTTAAAACTAACATTAAACATAAGTTGAGTCACTCATGGTTGAGTGACTCCGAAAATTGTATAAATCAAGGCTCGTCGACTGGCCGACGAGAATTTTAAAATTTATTGTAAAATCTAAAAAGAAACTGGTAAGATCCCCCTATCGATAACGATTTCAGTATAAACAATAAAACCTAACAATTTTATTTCATATATATTTTTTGGTGTTTTACTTTGCTGCTGGTCAATTGTGAAAAATTTGGCGAAATATTTATTGGTCCATACGAGCCGGATTTAACCATTATCTGACTGCCGTTTGCCGAAATTATTAAAAATATTCAACTGAAGCGACCCAGCAAAAATTTCAACACAATCTTTATACCCAAGCAGCAACATCAGAAAACAGGTGCGTTTATTTTTTCATTTTAATTGAGTGGTTCAGTGCTATTTTAAATAAGTTTTTATTAAAAAACAAAAAAAAGAGAATAAAATTTTAAATATCGTGGAAAAAATAATTAGATGAAGTTGGGGTGCATCTCATCTCTGCCATTTTTGGTTTTTTTCAGGAAAACAACAACGAATCGCTCGAAAACTTATGTTAAACTCAATTTCGTGCAGTTAACATTAAGCAAAGCTTTTGGTTATTCTCTTTCGTATAAGTGTGTTAAAAAAGCGACTCAACAAACAGTGGAACAAAGTGGTGGAGATTCATTTAAACTTAAATTTTATTAATTACGAAAAAAAAAAAAATTGTGAAATCGTGCTTATTGCATTGACAGCAATTTAATTTTTATATAAAAAAAACAAAAAACCAAGATTAATTTCAAATTATATTAATGCTCCACCATCTTGCCTACAGAGCGCTATATAATCTGCGTAATCGAAGATATTCTTTAGAAAACAAAAAAAAAAAACCGCCACTATCCCAGAGTGATTCACAAGTTTGAGAAATTTTAGTTAAAGCAAAGGGATAGGTTCAATGCAACAAAAAACAAATATATATATATATATATATATATAATAAACCAAAAGCCAAGTGTGTGAAAAAAAAACTAAAGAAAAATCATCAACTCTAGTGAGAGAGCAAAAGTGATAGGTGCACGGAGAAAATTGTTTGCGCACGATTTGTGATCAAGCTTTTCATAAAATAAAAAAAATGTGTTCTTTGAACATTTATAAGATTTGATCATCTATTATGCGCTATGCTCTAAATTTTTGCTACAATTCTTAAAAAAACACTGATCATATATTATGATCAATTTATCAAAATTAAAAATTTTTTTGCTTAACGCAATTTCACTTCCTATGCACAAATTGCTCATAAAAGTGTCTTCATTTTATAAGCATTGATAACATATTGTGATCAAGTACTCATGAATCGATCACTTGACAACAAAGAAAAGAGCACAGATGCTTTTTTAGGAAAAGTAGGTACTTTTTTAGAAAATAAAGCAGTTTGGTATTATTATAACTACTTTTGTGTATAGTGTTTAAGTTTTAGTATTTTGACTTAAAAAAATAATGTTTCCTTTGCATTGGCGTTCATTTGATATTTGAAACAAATTTTGTAGATAAACAAAAGCAATATTAATTTGGTTTTAAATACAAAACCTTTATAAAAAAAAAGAAAAAAATTTTTTGCGTTATTCATAAATTGTTTCATATTTGCAAAGCACATTTTATTCGTAATAATTTTTTTTTGCTAAATATTAATCAATAAATTACATCAAGTTACAATTTTGAAATAAATTACATACAAAAATGATTAATAAATACTACATTCTGTTGTTCTAGTAGAACAAGTGGCGAATGCAGTTAACGTAACATTAAACAAATTAAACTGAACTTAAGTATAGTAGTGGGGTCTAACAAATAGAGAGATAGACAAAATTTGATACAAGTAACATAATTAACAAATAATGCGATTAAATTAAATAAGATGAAAATATAATGAAATGAAAAAAATTTGATAAACTCACAATGAATGATTATTTGAATTATAAGACAAAAACCATTACAAGGAAACAGTGATTATGGAGTCAATTACATTTAAATCTTTATTCAAAAGCCAAGACTTCACTTCTTTTAAAAACATATTTTTGTTTCTCAAACAACGAACATTAAATGGTAAACAATTAAAGAGCCTAGGAGCCGTGCATGTATAAAAGGAAAAAAAATGAATCAAGTTATGAGGCGGAATTAGTGCAAAGTTTAGATTAATAGTCCTTAAATTGTGACTAGAACTGTTTCTGTTAAATAAATAGCCGGATCTATTAAAAAATACTCTTAATACTCTAAAGTAATACAAATGCTTAATGGGTAAAATGTGAAAGTTTTTGAACAATGGAAAGCTCCTTACAAAGCGGTTACTGTTAGTTAAAATTCGAATCACATGTTTTTGAGCGATGAGCAACGGATTGATTTTATTAGCATGAGTTCCACCCCAGCATACTAAGCCATACTGTAGTTTTGAGTGGAAAATGCCATGGTAAATAGAAGTCAACAAATTTGAGGAGCAAAATGATTTGAGAAGATAAATATGTCTTGTAGCAGCAATAAGATATCTTTTAAGAGCTGTTGTATGATCCATCCAATTCATTTTCCAATCCAGCAGCAGTCCGAGATATTTAAATGTTTTTACGCAGTCAATGGAAAAACATTTTGAAGAACAATTAATAGACTCGTTATATGTATTAAAGTTACACGAATAATTACATATACCGTGACTAAGTGTGTATTTTCTACATCCTGCGCTGTGAAAAGTAAAATTTCCTAAATTTGTATCAATTCCTGCAACACTATAATACATAATTTTGGTTTTATCACTCAGTACTAGTTTGTGTGACGAGAACCAATGCCTTAGAATTTCTAAGTCGTGACTTATATCACAATGCATGCTAAAGGCAGAGTTACTGGTGAAAGTACACGCCATGTCATCCGCAAAAGCTATTGTTTTGCTCAAAAAGGCTGACTAAAAATTGAGTTCATATAAACAAGAAAGAGAATAGGCCCCAAGACAGAGCCCTGAGGAACACCTATATTTAGAATAACAGAACTACTAAACTCACCATCGATTCTTACTCTTTGCTTTCTATCCGATAAATACGATTGAAACCAGCAGTACATAGAACCTCTGAAACCACATTTCCAAATTTTGTTCAGTAAAATGGCGTGATCAACAGTATCAAACGCTTTTGTAATATCCACAAAGAGAGCTGCACTGACTTTTTTATCATTTAAACCGCTATTAATATTTGTACAAAAATTTAAGAGTGCATCTTCAGTGGATAGTCCTTCTCTAAAGCCAAACTGACAATTGCTAAAAAACTTAATTTTAGCTAAGTACCGAAGCATCCTCGATTTCACGGCCTTTTCAAAAATTTTTGAAAAAACGGGCAACAAAGAGATTGGTCTGTAGTTATTCAACAAAGAATCATCACCTTTTTTGAATAAAGGAATCACAACTGCATTTTTAAGACAATCGGGGAATATTCCATGTTTTATACTTTTGTTAAATAAATTGCAAAGGACATCAGCAATGTTAAACACAATTTTTTTAATAAACACATTAGAAAAACACCCATCAGAACATGAGGCAGAGTTTTTAAGAGACAAAACAATTTTATACACTTCAAAAGACGATAATGGATCAAAAAAAAAACTATTAGCACAGCAAGGTTTATTATTTAAACATTCACAAGGAAAATTGTTAGCACCAACATTGGAAACCACTTCATAACCTATTCTTGCAAAAAATTTATTGAAAGCGTTGGCTATGTCGATGTTCTTATATAAAGACATTCCTTCAACACTTATAACATCAATTTTGTGATTATTTGTGGACTTATTTAAAATATTATTAACCAATTGCCATTCTTTTTTTACATTTCCTCTGATTTTATTAAATTCATTAACGTAATAATTTGTTTTACAAGTTTCGACTTTATTTAAAATGTCTTTACACATAGCTTTATAACGAGATTTAACATACATATTATTAGGTTCCTTGGAACATTTTTTAAAAAGTTTATTTTTGATTTTTATTTTTTTCAATAAGTCAATAGACATCCAAGGTTTCAGTTTTTTAAACTTTGAGTTACGCTTATTTACTCTAGTAGTACACGAATTACCGTGACCTGATAAGATTTCTAAAAAATTATTGAAAGCTTTAGATGGATTAGGCTCACTATATACACTATCCCATGATTCAAAAATCAGTTTATTATTTAATGCAAAAAAATCAGTATTATTGAGAGCGAATTCAAGCTGAGGATGTGTTTTTACTGGAAGAACTACATTTTCAAAACGTAAACATGTCATACAATGGTCTGAAAAGTGAAAATCAGCAACCGAGCTGCTTAAAGAAATATTACTTGATTGACTTATCCTAACAAAAATGTGGTCAATGCAAGTGGAAGTGTTATCAGTTATACGTGTAAGTTCATTTATGCACGATTCCAGACCATGCGCAGAAAGCAGAAAAAAATATTTATCAGCCAGTGATGTATTTTCCATAATGTTTATGTTAATATCACCTAACAGTATAACATTATCGGATTTCACACTTGACAAAAGAACATCCAAATCACCCAAAAACACATCATGATTTAAATTACCGTGGTATCTATAAACACAAAAGAAAGAGTATTTACGATTATCAATTAAACAGCAAATCTTTGCCACATCAGAGCTTTTAAAATTAAAATAACAAAAATCACATTTATATTCCTCCTTTACAAAAACAGCCACTCCTCCAGCTCCATAATCATTATTACAATTAGCATAAGTTTTATATCCCGGAATATTATATAAAGATGTTTCGTGATCATAGATCCAAATTTCCGTTAAAAAGATGAAGACTGGCTTGTGAATAAATGACTCAAGATGCAAAAGAAAATTGTCAAAATTTTTTCTTAAGCTTCTAATATTTTGTTGAATTATATAAAAACTATTTGGGTTTATTAGGTTTGACGAAATATCATAAAAATTAACATTATTACAAAGCGCAAAAGGAATGTTAAATAAATCCAAATGAGGATTACAAATCTCCATGTTGATATAAATAATTCAAATTTAAATAAACTGACTTTAAAATATATTGTTAAGATCCTCACTTGAGTTAATAACCAAGGCAACATCACCCTCCTTTTTGCGCATAAAAACTTTATCATTTCTAACCCATAAGTATTTAAAATTTTTTTCTGTTTTTAGTTTTTTACATTGATTAAAAATCAATCTAGTTTTAAAAGATAGGGAATCATTTATAAAAATATTAGAAACTCTGTCAGAATTAAATATTTTAGTGTTTAACTTATTCCTGAATCTATACTTATTTTTTATTACTGCTTTTTTACATAAACTTGAAACAAATTTTACGCACAAAACGCTTAGACCAGAATTGAACGATGCGGAATCCCTGGATTTCTTTATTCGCTTTACGTAACAGTCATCAATCTGCGTCTCAGTTACGTTGACATTTATACCATCATTGAATATTTTAAGAGCGCAATCAAGAGCGTTGGCATTGCTAACATCTGGAATACCAACAATTTCGATGGATTTATTTCTATTCTTTTGTTGCAGAAAGTTAACCTCTTCTTGCAGATTATATACTCTCTCTTCAAGCATTTTTTTATCATCTTGAAGTCTATGGATTAGCGACAAACAGTTGGCATTCACATTTTTCAGAGAAATAATTTCATTATAAAGCACTTCTAAAGTAATCACTTTTGGCGGCAATTTATTGATTATGTTATGTTCTTCTTGTTGACTTTGCTCTGACCAATTATTTGCATGATTTTGTTGTACATGCTGTGAGGATTGTTGCTGTAGTCTCTCTGATCGCTGTTGTTGTTGTTGGGAGATGGTCAGCTGATCATCCATTAGTGAACGAGAGCATGGTGACATTGCACTGTTTGTTGTCGTTTCTGCTAATATGGTGTGTTTTGTAGCAGTAGGGGGCACAGAAGCAGCAAAATTCGGTGAAGAGCTTAACGATAATGAAGCCGGTGGCGGTGCGGTCGCGGATGAGATTGGTGGAGAACGAACAGACGAACGCCGCGCACTCAGACAATTATTGCATTTAAAAGACGAATTACTTTTTTCCATAAATTCAATGGTTGGTTGAATTTTAACACAAGAACAATGAAAATATTCATTGCAAAATATGCATTTAACTTTTGCCTGGTGGCGATCTACTTTTTGCTTGCATATACACGGCATGATGAATTGTTTGTTTTGAAAATAATAAAATTACAATACTTGCAGAACGAAATCGCAGCACGTATAGACCCCACGACGATACGAACTCGACGAGTTATTAAATTTCAATAAAAATATTAATTTTCAATATTTTAAAACTGATATCGAAAAAAGTAAATTTAACTCGATACTGTCGATAGTCCAAAATAAAAGTAAACTATCGATAGTTCTGAGTATAAAATTGGTGTTGTATATTTATTAAAAATATATCAAAATATAGATCACGTCGTGAACACCTTTACTTATCAATTAAATAAGAGAAAAATAGAATTTTTTCTATTTTCAGTTTGCCGCTAACATTGCGCTCTCTTATGATCGAATGATCTTGTGGTGAAGAAATTTTTATGGAAAAACAAATTAATTCGTTCATATGTTTTAATTAGTTATTATTTTATATCGAATTTTATTTCACTGCAGTTTCACTTTCAAATTTGATTTGACTATGAAACTATGAAATGACTATGAAATGAAATTTTAACATAGAAGACTATGAAACCTAAATACAAACAGCAGTTCACCATGCATGCATGCAAATGCATTTTTTCAATATAATCTTTACGAAATTAATGAAACTAACTCTTGATTAACTTCAATTACAACTAATTTTAATTTCATTTGTTGTGTTACACATAAGTATCTCTCAATTTATTGTTATTTTTAACTTTGACAAACGTTTTCAATAAAAATAAAAAAAAACAAAACATATATCGATTTTTATATGGTTGAAGTTCGATCGCAGGCAGTACGCGTTTCTTAAATTTTTAACTGAGATGGAAGGTTAAATATTTTTAATAAAAAAACAAAATAAATAGCTGGTCATTTCAGCCCTTAAAAGGACTTTGAAATAGCTTCTTATGATCAATTGTGTTGTGCGTGTTGTTAAGTTTGTACACAATTGACCGAGAACCGGACGTACAGGTTTAAAGCCGACTCCGAACGGCGATGAACGGAATGTTCTTGTTCTCAAGAAGCTTTACATGGCATTTTGATTACTCTCTGAGGTTTGCCATTGTCTGCATAGAGGTGGTGACCGTACAGAAAAATCATTTTAATTCAAATAATTTTCTGTCGCTGCTGGGATTCGAATCCGGGTCTCCAGGTTCGTTGATATAGAGGCCACGCACTTTAACCAACTACGCCATGGATGCCAAATATTTTTAATAGTTCGCCATATACTGCAAATTGTACTGCAATCATATTCATGCAACCCTGTCATTGCTTATACAAACTTAAGGCAACACTTACAAACTGTTCAATTTCATTAGAATTCGATGTTGATAGTGAATGCTATAGTTCAGTTTTTCAGTATAAATCTTCAGTTTTTACAAGGTAAGTAAAAATATGAATATAATAAAGAGTGTATAGCTGCTGTTCAAAGAAACGACACTTCGTTTAAAGTTGACTCATTTTTTGCAAATTAAATTTAATCGACATGTAAAGGGTGTTTTTTTTAGTTGTTTGTTTTTCGAATAGAGATAAAACTGGCATTTTGTGGTCAAATCTGGCAACTCTAATGTCATTTATGTTCAGTTTGGTTTGCCATTTTATCATGAACAGGTTGACAATAGAACAACGCTTGCAAATCGTGCAAATTTATTTCGAAAATAATGCTCCGTCCATTTTATGGTCGACATAATCGTCCATCAGAGCAATTAATTCGGTTAACCATGGGTCGTTTTCGCACTACGTTTACTCTATGTGATAATACGCATCCGCAGAGACGTCGAACAGTGCGCACCGAAGAAACAATTGCCGCTGTAGAGCAAAATGTTGAAGAGGACCCGAATGAATCGATTCGCCACCGTGCACAGCAATTGGAGCTTTGTCCATCAACTTTATGGAAGATTTTGCGCAAAGATCTTGGCTTGCGACCTTACAAGTTCCAGCTTGTGCAAGAATTAAAGCCGCGAGACCATGCAATGCGTCGTGATTTTGGTGTATGGGCCGAAAATGAGATTGATCTCGATGCTGATTTTCATCGCAAAATTTTGTTCAGTGATGAGGCTCATTTTTGGTTGAATGGCTACGTCAACAAGCAAAATTGCCGCATTTGGAGTGAAGAGAATCCATTACATCCACAAAAACTGACTGTTTGGTGTGCTCTATGGGCTGGTGGAGTCATTGGGCCATACTTCTTCCGAAATAATGCTGAAGAGTCAGTTACCGTTAATGGAGACCGGTATAGAGCCATTATAACCGACTATTTTGTTCCCGAATTGGATGGCATGAATGTGGATGAGTTGTGGTTCCAACAAGACGGCGCTACATGCCACACAGCGCACGTCACAATCGATTTATTGAAGGAAACATTCGATGAGCGCATAATTTCGCGGAATGGACCTGTCAATTGGCCACCAAGATCGTGTGATTTGACACCATTGGATTATTTTCTTTGGGGATATGTGAAGTCGCTCGTCTACGCCAACAAACCAGAAACGTTAGGGGACTTGGAGGCCAACATTCGTGGTGTTATTGCCGAAATACGGCCCCATATGCTCGAAAAAGTGGTTGAAAATTGGACCTGTAGAATTGGCTTTATTCGAGCCAGCCGCGGCGGCCACATGCCCGAAATCATATTTAAACATTATGTTACGTTTTTCTGGTGTCGCTGCGAGAAGTATGTAAGCGAGAACTCAGGGTCGGCTGACTCAATGGTGATGGGTCGTGAGCCAAAAAAAAATATTGATTTAAATTAATTATGGGCGCCACGCGATATCCTGAGATCCGCACCTAATGTAAAAACTATCGCGAATTTCCACTTAGGTTGCAGCTCCTTTTTAGTTAAACAAGAACAAAAGTACTTAGCTTCTTACAATTTCCTTTATTTAAAACAATTTTATTTCACTTATTTATTTTAGTTATAGTATTACCCTTAAATTTAAAAAAAATCTACTTGAGTCCCTTTTCCCCAATGTGCCACAACCGGTTGTTTCTCCTGGGTTTACAATTATTATGACTCAGATTTATTTATTTAATTCCCCCCTGAATGAATACCCCTCTTTACTTTAAATCTCCAAAATACTTAATAAAATAATAATACTATCATCAACACTTCCAAAATATAAAGTATCCTTTCATTAATGTTATATCGATTTCCAGCAGACAGTAGGACGAAATCGTACAACCCAATTTAAAAACAAAGTCTTAGCAATATGTTTCTTTTTTTTTCTTTGTTCTTGTTATAAAACCAAAAATTAGACAACCAACGTAAAACCGCCGTGGTTGCTTTGCGATTGAAAATAATACATATAGCAAAAATATAACATAGAAAATGTGGTACTCGCCGCGCCCAGGGATTGAACCGCGGCTGTAGGACTACTGGGCAAATCCGCTCATGCTGCGCCAATCTCTCGGATAAATTAACTTAGCTTAAAGAGCTTTGAGACACGACCGTTTCTGGTATAGTAGAATGGGTAGCACGATTATGTATATAACAGCTAAGCCGCCATAAAAAAAACCTCAGGATCTGCTGTTCTAAAGAAACAATTTCATTATAGCCAGCTGATCCTAACAAAAAATGCATAATTAGTTACCTGTTTTCCTTTCCAGTTTAATATTTATTTGCTTCGTTATTAGCGTAAGGTTTCCTTTGGCTTATTCAAAAACAAAACTCGCCCGAATTTCCTTTTTCCTCCCTATGAGTAGTTACAAATATTCCCTCAGTTTTCTGTTCTAGGTTTAAGTTAATATCCTTTCTACTTCACCTTAGGTTAAATTAATTCACTTCCAAACTTTTCAAAACTGTTAAAAAAACTTGACACTGAACTTTTTGATTTTTCTTCTTTTTTTTTCGATGGCCTTTATGACTTCTTTTGTTTCCAATAATCTATCACCGAATGATCATTTCGTTTTGGCGAAACTATATCTAAGGCTAATCGCCTGATGGTCATGCGGTACTTATGTTCCTATTTTATGGTATTTATTTTAGTTATTTCCTTAAGAAATAGGTATTTATTTTATTATATATATTAGGTTTAATATTTACATTATGTTTAGTAAGAATATTATATTATAGACCCATTTTATTCCCGTTTTTCTCTATTGATATTAATTTCTATAGTATTAAGTTTTTATTTTTTTTTTTTCTTTAATTTTGTGTTTTATGTACTTTAGTTTATTTATATTAAGCATATAATTTCTTAAGTTAAGTAAAACTGAAAAAAATAACTTTCCGCAAAATTTCTCGCGGCCGGGATTCGAACCCACGTCCACCGGGTACAAGGCGAACGCCTTACCCAATGAGCTAACTAGGCTATATATAAAATGATCGATTATCGGTGGTGGGCATCTACGAATAGAAAAAATATCTACACCTATTTATTTATGATATCTGCTATAAATAAACAATACGGACCATGAAAACTTCTCACTAACCAAATCAAATTGTAACACGCCCCCCTCACTTCCAGAAGTTTTCACTCAGAAAATTTTTTTTTTTTTTTTTTTTTCTTAAACGTCTTCTTGCGAGTGATAAATTTTTAGATCTTTTACATTCCAAACTCCAGAAAACTTCCCTTCGAGGTTTTCTAATTCATAGGTCCAAGCGGAAACCTTTTTTCTTACTCTAAAAGGACCAATAAAAGTGGGAGCTAATTTAGCCGAATAAAATTTTGACGCATCTGATAATACGTGATTCTTTCGAAGAACCAAATCATTAGGATAATACCGCGCGTCTCGGTGCCGAAGATTATATTGTTGGCAAGATTTATTGGCAGCCTGTCGAAGCCTATTCCTCACATCGTTCACCACTGTCTCTAGCGTTTTAAACCACTTGCACTCTACATTGTCTCTATCCACTAAAAAACCTGCGGGTGGTATTGCGGTGCTATTCTGTTTAATTGGCATATCTCGCCCAAACAATGAAAAGTAGGGTGTGGTTTTCAGAACTTCGTGAGTGGAGGTACGGATGGCACAAGCTACTTTAGGCAACAGTATATCCCAGGTTCTATGGTTGTCTGCCACATACGCCCTTAGCTTGGTTTTAAGCGTTTGATTAAAACGTTCTGCCGGATTTGCCTGGGGATGATAAAATGCCGTGAAATTCACCGTTATGCCGTAATTTTTAGCTACGGACATAAATTCCTTGCTACGAAATTGTACTCCATTGTCGCATACTATCCATTTAGGAACTCCAAACACCAAAAATACCTGTTCTTCGAGAATTGTTGTGACATTCTTGGCAGTAGCCGTTCGCAGGGGAAAGAAAAGGGGAAATTTCGTAAAATAATCCACCACCGTCAAAATATAAGCGTAACTTCTTGAAGAGCGGGGAAGTGGCCCTATTAAGTCGGTACTTAGAAGCTGCCAAGGTTCAGTAACATTAGTTCGCGAGACCATAAAACCAGCCTTCGGTTGCAATTGCGGTTTTGTCGTTCGGCATATGTGACACTGTCTGACGTACTGAGCTACACTCTTTTTCATGTCTGGCCAGAAATACACCTGTGCAATCTTGTCGAAGGTTTTTTGCACACCACCATGGCCTCCTAGCACATCATCATGGAATTCTTTTAAAATCTTACGTTGTTTTTCAGCTGGTATCACCTCCTTCCACCTATCCTCTTCGCTCTCATATGGTTTTCTCAGAACATATTTGAACATAGAGTTATTCTCTACCCTCCACCCCGGAAACTTATCTGGATTTTTCCTTATCTCGTTAACTTGCTTATTATACCTCTCATCTTCACTATGGTTCACCACTGGACACACCTCGGGTACTGCCCTCGATAGCGCATCAGGCACAAGGTGTTCTTTTCCTTTCCTATGAAGAATATCGAATTGAAATTGTTGCAGACGAACTGCCCACCTGGCCAACCTACCCTGTGGATCTTTCAATTTATGTAACCATAAAAGAGAATGATGATCGGTGACCACCGTAAAGTGACTACCTTCTAAATAAGGCCTTAATTTTTTCACTGACCATATGACCGCTAAACATTCTCTTTCGGTTGGAGAAAAATTTTTCTCTGTTTTGGATAATGTTCGACTCAAGTAACATATAACTTTTTCCTCATCATTTTCTTTTTGCGTAAGAACAGAACCAATCCCATATCCCGATGCATCCGTATGCAAAACAAATGGCAAGGAATAGTCCGGACATGTCAAAATAGGAGCCTGAATAAGCTTTTCTTTTAAGACCCCAAAAGCCTGTTCACATTCCTCTGTCCAAATAAAACGCCGCTTTTTCTTAGTAAGCGCAGTTATCGGAGATATTAAATCGGAAAATTTTGGAATAAACTTCCTATACCAGGATAGCATTCCACAAAATCGCCTCACCGCGGTAACTGAAGATGGTCTCGGATATTCTACTATGCTTTTAACCTTATCCGGGTCTACATGAAGTCCATGTTTATTTACTACAAAACCTAGATATTTAAGCTCGCTGCGACAAAACTCACATTTCTCTCTGTTTAAAATCAAATCAGCTTTTCTTAGTCGCAAAAGAACTTCCTGTAAGATTCCTAAATGCTTTTCGAAAGTATCCGTGACGATAATAATATCGTCTAAGTACACAAATACGTTTGGTTCCAATTCGGGTCCCAACACTTTATCCATAAAACGCTGAAAAGTAGCCGGGCTATTAGATAATCCCATTGGAAGTCTTTTGAATTGAAATAACCCCTTTCCAGGAATCGTAAACGCCGTCTAGAACGTTCTGCCAATGGTATTTGAAAATACGCGGAACGAATATCCAGCGACGTCAGATATTTGGCATTTCGCAGCTTGTCGAGTATAGACGAGATATATGGAATGGGATAGGAATCCCGTTGCGTTACTTTATTTAATTTCCGGAAGTCTACTACGAAACGATAGGACCCATCCTTTTTCTTAATGATCAGAATCGGTGAAGACCAGGAACTGGTTGATGGCTCAATTACTCCATCCACTAGCATTTCATCTACGGCCTCGTTAATGTGACTCTGCACGATAGGAGAAACTGGGTAGTAGCGCTGTTTGATCGGGTTAGAATTGGTTTCGATTTCATGCTCAATCAGCGTTGTACAGCCTAACTTCTTCTGAATACCACTAAAAGCATTTTCTACCATGCTGTCTAAAATAGATTTCTGCTCGATCGTCAAATGACTTTTATCTTCTAAAGAACAAATGTCCGGGGAGAAATCCCACACTCGACTATTTAAGTCCATCCGTATTTTAAATTTTTCCCAAAAATCGGTTCCCAATATTCCGGTATGCGGTAGTCCGGGGATGACTAGAAGTTCGAAAAGGTATACTACTTCTTCCACAGCTACGGGTACCTGTATTGCCCCTAACACCTCTACCTTGTTACCATTTGCTACAGTAATAAATTGTACCGAAGGAATGACCCGTAAGTGACAATCTTTAAGAAGGTCCCATCCTAGACCTCCGACTATCGACCGCGTAGCTCCCGAGTCCAACAACCCCAGTAAAGTAATCCCATAGATTTTAATTGGTAAATAAGGCCTATTATCATTCTCCCTTGCTGCTAAGATATAATCACTAAAAACAGATTGGTTATTTTCTAAAATTTTTGATTTCATAGCGGACACCTTACTAAGCGTACTCAATAATCCGCCCTTTATTGAGCCGGCCTGGCGTTTCCCTGTGGATTGCAACGCTGGCAATTTCGGCGTATGACACCTTCCGCGTTACAGCCATAACACCTAACTGACTGAGGACAAATGCTGGCCACATGACCTGTGCGCCGACAGCGAAAACACTGAATGCTGCTTACTGCTTCAACTAAGGGTGCATCTCGATTTGAAAAATTCTGGCAGTCAACATAGGATAAATCTGGTTCTAAAAGTGATGCATGCTTTCGAGAAGGAGGTGGATGATAACTTTCCACCTGATATCGCGCAGATTCTAACTTTCTTCCCACGCTTACTAATTGCTGAAGGGAGCAAATTTCTACTAAAGCCAATTGGGTAGAATAAAATGGAGCCAAATTTCGTCTAATAATGTTCAATTTTACTGCCTCATCGCACTTTTCACCTAATCTACCAAACAAACCCAACATGACGCTTACAAACATTCCAATGCTTTCATTGCTACCCTGCGTCCGATGTCGAATTTCATTCATGAGCCTTTCGTTATATCCTGGCGGTAAGAACTCTTCTTTCAGCTTTTGAACTAATTCGTCCCAATGTTTAATAAATGGCTTATTGGCTCTCAGCCAAATAAGCGCTTTTCCATCAAATAGGTCTATTGCCGATTGGTATAACTTATATTCAGAGCAGCCTCTGGCCTGTCTTAACTCTTCCACCCGCTCTAGAAAACCGCTTACAGATTCTCCTGGTAGCCCTGAAAATTTTACACCCCACTTAACTACCGGAATCGTATTCACTACCCCGTCTCGTACCGTCCTGCCTTCTCGGTTGGCATCCATACCCGCGGCAGTAATTGGAGAAGATCTAGCTGTTGGTGCTATACCTTGACCAAGTTGACTATCTTCCTCAACGCTATCCTCGTCTACAACACCAATTTTGGTATCTAATCTGTTAAAATATTCGGCTACTCGCTGCCGGGCCTCTTCGACGAACTTTTTCTCTTCACTATCAGTCGAAATAATACGGCTTAGTCTCCTTAGTGGCCAGTTTATTTTGGTGTCAATTTTCTTATATTCTGACGAATTCTCATCGCCTTCGAAACTTTCTATTAAATTAAAAACTTCTTTTAACTTTTCTTCCACTGTAACCTTGTCCTCCTCGAAAGAAAAAGGATAATCCGGCAAGGAAAAACTAGACTCCCGTTTTAAAGTCGACCGTAGCAACTTACGCATTTCATCTACCGTTTGTCCCTTAAGCCCTTACACTGCTAACTCATATCTGAGCTCATCTACCGTCAGCCTATTTATGTCCATAATTAAAAAGATGTATCCGAATAAACTTTTACCTTAATCTGTAAAACCAAAAAAAAATTTTTGTTTTTCACTAACCGCTTTCTCTACGCCCTTTTATCCTGAGGTTTTTTTTTTTTTTTTGTAAAGGCTTTAATATAGCTTATAACGATTTAGAACTATGATATCAATTAACATATGTATATATATGTAAAATAAAAACTTGAATATTTCAATCACAAAGCCACTTGTTTCTTGGGTTTTCAAAAAAGAATTTTTATTTTTGGATGCTTAAAAAAAACTAATCGAATTATGGTTAATTGTTAAAGGCCCCACGTTGGGCGCCAAAAATGTTACGTTTTTCTGGTGTCGCTGCGAGAAGTATGTAAGCGAGAACTCAGGGTCGGCTGACTCAATGGTGATGGGTCGTGAGCCAAAAAAAAATATTGATTTAAATTAATTATGGGCGCCACGCGATATCCTGAGATCCGCACCTAATGTAAAAACTATCGCGAATTTCCACTTAGGTTGCAGCTCCTTTTTAGTTAAACAAGAACAAAAGTACTTAGCTTCTTACAATTTCCTTTATTTAAAACAATTTTATTTCACTTATTTATTTTAGTTATAGTATTACCCTTAAATTTAAAAAAAATCTACTTGAGTCCCTTTTCCCCAATGTGCCACAACCGGTTGTTTCTCCTGGGTTTACAATTATTATGACTCAGATTTATTTATTTAATTCCCCCCTGAATGAATACCCCTCTTTACTTTAAATCTCCAAAATACTTAATAAAATAATAATACTATCATCAACACTTCCAAAATATAAAGTATCCTTTCATTAATGTTATATCGATTTCCAGCAGACAGTAGGACGAAATCGTACAACCCAATTTAAAAACAAAGTCTTAGCAATATGTTTCTTTTTTTTTCTTTGTTCTTGTTATAAAACCAAAAATTAGACAACCAACGTAAAACCGCCGTGGTTGCTTTGCGATTGAAAATAATACATATAGCAAAAATATAACATAGAAAATGTGGTACTCGCCGCGCCCAGGGATTGAACCGCGGCTGTAGGACTACTGGGCAAATCCGCTCATGCTGCGCCAATCTCTCGGATAAATTAACTTAGCTTAAAGAGCTTTGAGACACGACCGTTTCTGGTATAGTAGAATGGGTAGCACGATTATGTATATAACAGCTAAGCCGCCATAAAAAAAACCTCAGGACCTGCTGTTCTAAAGAAACAATTTCATTATAGCCAGCTGATCCTAACAAAAAATGCATAATTAGTTACCTGTTTTCCTTTCCAGTTTAATATTTATTTGCTTCGTTATTAGCGTAAGGTTTCCTTTGGCTTATTCAAAAACAAAACTCGCCCGAATTTCCTTTTTCCTCCCTATGAGTAGTTACAAATATTCCCTCAGTTTTCTGTTCTAGGTTTAAGTTAATATCCTTTCTACTTCACCTTAGGTTAAATTAATTCACTTCCAAACTTTTCAAAACTGTTAAAAAAACTTGACACTGAACTTTTTGATTTTTCTTCTTTTTTTTTCGATGGCCTTTATGACTTCTTTTGTTTCCAATAATCTATCACCGAATGATCATTTCGTTTTGGCGAAACTATATCTAAGGCTAATCGCCTGATGGTCATGCGGTACTTATGTTCCTATTTTATGGTATTTATTTTAGTTATTTCCTTAAGAAATAGGTATTTATTTTATTATATATATTAGGTTTAATATTTACATTATGTTTAGTAAGAATATTATATTATAGACCCATTTTATTCCCGTTTTTCTCTATTGATATTAATTTCTATAGTATTAAGTTTTTATTTTTTTTTTTCTTTAATTTTGTGTTTTATGTACTTTAGTTTATTTATATTAAGCATATAATTTCTTAAGTTAAGTAAAACTGAAAAAAATAACTTTCCGCAAAATTTCTCGCGGCCGGGATTCGAACCCACGTCCACCGGGTACAAGGCGAACGCCTTACCCAATGAGCTAACTAGGCTATATATAAAATGATCGATTATCGGTGGTGGGCATCTACGAATAGAAAAAATATCTACACCTGTTTATTTATGGTATCTGCTATAAATAAACAATACGGACCATGAAAACTTCTCACTAACCAAATCAAATTGTAACAATTAATGGCATAAAATTATCCTTCCAATAAAGCCAAATTGATGGACATTAAAACGATTTTCTTGTGTTTTATTTCAATTCGAAGTTCTATACCTCTAAAAAAAACACCCTTTATTAATATATTTACTACTATTTTAGGTTAGATTGTGAACAAAATGGCCTAGAAGGAGACGCAAAATTGTTTGGTATGCTTACAAAGCATAACAAACCATAACATTAACAAAATTAAGGACTGCTTTTTGTAAATACGGGAAGCCGACAAATGGGACATTTTTGGTAGTGAAATTGGTCTTCGGATAAAGTTTCGTGCGCTGTGAGATGAATGGCGGCTCTTAAATGTAAGATTTTTTATGAAATTTAAATCCATTACGCAAAAATGTTTACTTAATTTTGAATGATGTGTTTAGCATATGGAACCGATTACACAATCATGATTTGGATAGCACCCTAAAAATATCGGCATCAACTAGTGATAGCTTCAAGCGGTCTGTCACTTTGGATACTTGTTCCACACCTACAAACTGCGGGTACATACCTGTAACATTTATTTTTGAAATAAATTTAAAACGATCCTTGAAATTTAATTATTTTTCAGAATTTTGATTCCTTCCTGAATTCAGCCACTGAAAAATAATTGATGATTACATATTAAACTCACAGGTATTATTTTTATTTTCACGAAAATTCGAGAGGTAGAAATTTGTACAACAAGTCGATGGCAAAAGCATTAAGGAAAGCTGGCTTCTTTACAAGTCTTATAAGGAAAACTAAATCCAACGCTCAATTTTCTATTCGATTAGAAAATACGAAATGTATGCAGGTATGTACAAACGCTGTCTCTAAAGAGAAGGAGTAAGCATTCAATATTAATGGAACATTGTTACATTACTTGGATTAATAATTATTACATGGACTTACTTAGATTTCGAAAAAATGTTGCTTTAAGTTTTCAAATAAAATATTAGCAAAGTTTAACCCTTTTAAAATAATTGATTCTAAAAATGTTACATCTATAACTATATCAATCTCCAAAATTCAATCGAAAATTGTTCATTATCGTTAACTTAACAAGATAATCTTAATGTTTCGAATATTGTAAGTCACAAAGGAACCTATTTTAAAGTCGGGTATTATGTATTTTATAAGGAAGGAATTTATAAACTTATTAATTTAATTTAACTTCGTATTCATGATATATCCCATGATATATATGATATATTCAACTAAATTCATTAAACTCAAAATATTATGTTTATATAATTGGTAAAAAAATAAGCAACATTATATGTAAGAATATTGATGAAGTGCAATACAGAAAGCCCTTTCAGCTTAATCCATTTTTAAATGTGTTTTGTGAAACGTATCTTATAATTTAATTGTTTATTTAGTTGATTTATATTAATGTAATGTAAAGCTCAATAAAGTCAACCAAATATTTAAAAAATTCTTATTTTTCTTTGTGGCAGATATAACAGAATATTATATAATTTGTGATAGTTTTGATCATGATCTATGTGCAAGGTTTCTTCAATTCAAACCGAATTGAGAATATACTATAAATAATTTAATCAAAATCTCTGCACAATGTATTTTCAATTCATACCATTAGCTCATGATCTATGAACATATTGTTCATAATCTATGAGCAAAGTATCTTCAATCCATTTCATAAGCTCATGATTCATAAACAATCTGAGTATAATCTTTGTACAAAGTTTCTTTAATTTATTCCCATTGGACATGATCCATGAACACTTTGGTGATACATTTTACACAAGTTGCTCATATATAATGATTATTTCTTGCTACAAATTTATGAGCACAAATGCATATTTTATGATCAGATGCTCTTAATCGATAAATATGTGCAATTAGCGCATGAGTTATGTAGGTTAGGTTAGGTTAGGTTGACGTGACTGTCTCCTATGAGACACACTTAGGCTAGTTTGGCCCGTTGTGATACCAGGGGTTAATTATTTCCATCCTATTTGAACCAGTTGGAGCTATTTATGAAGCTTTGTATTCGGTAGACCGAAGTTTTTGAGAGTTCGTCTAGGTCACTGTAGAACCAGTTACCTAGGAAGAGATGGCGCTTTCTGGCCAGCGCTGGGCATGTGCAGAGAAGGTGTGTTGTGGATTCAACTTCCTCTTCATCTCTGCAGCTTCTGCAGAAGTCGTTATGGGGAGTATTCAGTCTTTGGGCGTGGTTTCCAATCAGGCAGTGTCCTGTTAGGACGCCTATTGTAATACTTATTTGGTCCCTTCTAAGGGATATTAGTTCTTTTGAGCGTCTTAAGTTCAGTGTTGGCCAAACTTCACGCGATATGCTGCATGTACTACCCGTTGACCACCTGATGTTGGTGTTTTCAAGGGATAGTTCATTTATCAGTAGTTTACATGTTGCGAGAGGTATTCCAATTTGTTCCTTGTCTGTCGATAAGGGTTTGATGGTACCGTTTCTAGCGAGTTCGTCTGCTTTGCAGTTACCCTGGAAGTCTCTATGTCCGGGGATCCAGCATAGGAATATATTGAGCTGCTCTGCCATCTCATTTAGAGATCTGCGGCAGCCTAGGACTGTTTTTGATGTTATTTCAACAGATTCCAGGGCTTTCAAAGCGGCTTGACTATCAGATAGAATACAAATATCTTTTGCTAATATTTCGTTCATCTGTAGCCAAGTAACGGCTTCATGTATGGCAGTGACTTCCGCTTGGAAGACACTGCAGTGGTCGGGGAGCCTAAAGGCATGGTTAATGTTTAGGGAT
Organism: Pherbina coryleti; assembly: GCA_943735915.1. Classification (NCBI taxonomy): domain Eukaryota; kingdom Metazoa; phylum Arthropoda; class Insecta; order Diptera; family Sciomyzidae; genus Pherbina; species Pherbina coryleti. The sequence continues at coordinate 88,389,776 of OX030948.1, forward strand.
TCAGAGTAGACTCCTCCCCCTACTTTGCCATCTAGTTTTGATCCATCGGTGTAGATTCTAGTGGCATTGTTTGGTGGAGGGCTTCCAATATCCCATTCGTATCTGGAGGGGATTGATACATCGAACTTTTTGTGGAATAAAAGTTTTTGAGTGATGTAGTCTATATTCTTGGGTATTTGAGGAGTGAGTTTCCTGGTGTCAGAGTGTCCTATTGTGCCCTCTTTCCATTGGGAAGTGGCTTCTAAGCGGATTGCTGTGTTTGCAGCTATCCGTTTTGTTAGGATATCTAGTGGAGTTAGATGGAGCAAGGTATCGAGTGCGTCAGTAGGAGTGGTTCTCAGCGCTCCACTGATGCACAGCTCTGCTGACCGTTGAACTTTGCGAAGTATATTGAGGTGTGTTTGTTTGCTTAGTGCTGGCCACCAGACTATAGCACCGTATAACAATATTGGCCTTATAACAGCTATATAAAGCTGTATGAGTTATGTACATAAGGAATAATATCTGAACCGAATTCTCTCCGTGTGATAGACACACATACACACATACTAAAGACTGCTGCACAGTAGGAAAATCAGTAAATGCTACACCCCAGTTGGTTAAAAACATTACCTCTCGATGCAAAAGTAATCGCTCCGTTTTTGATAGTTTTGTAGAAAAAAAATGTTTGTTCATTTGAGCGTGCAATTGATTTATTTGACGTTAATAATAAAAATAAGTAAATATTCAAATATATATAATAATACAGTTTTTAATTTTTTCTTCACATTTGCTGAACAGAAATTAGTATGAAATTAGAAATTAGTATACTCTTTTTGACATTTAAAATATATCCAATATTTCTGCATATACAAATTTGTTTTTAGGTTTAATACATTTTTCAGCTCAGTTTGTATTGCTGTTTTTTGTTTTTGAAACAAATAAAAGCTTTAATTAACCTTAAGCTTTCTACGACAGGTAACAACTACTTATAAAAAAAAAATTTTTTTTCCTTGTTGGAATTCCTTTCTCAATTTCATCAATTTTTCAAGAATTGGAATTTGCGTGTCAAATTGTTGAGTTCCACATCCCTTGTGGTCTTACCAGTAGACTTTTTCTAAATTTCTGTCGTCCGAGTTAAAACTTAGATCCCAAAAATTGTCCGAGCTAAGTACGTATATCCGTTTGGCGGATCAACTAATAGAATTTGAAGTACAATTCAAAGAAATTCCTTCAAGTATTTACTCTTGAGGTGCAAAAAGGAGAAATTAAACCGATTTGGGCAGAGGTCAAAATGGCTTATGAGGCTTGTGTGCAGTCGCTTTCTAACACTAAAAAAGCAAAACGGATGTATCTTCAGTCAAAGTCAAGTACCGAACTTGCTTTGATTTGTATGTAAGGTGCGTCGCAAAAATCGGCGAAATTAATCACCAATTTAGTAAAACGGTCTCAACAGGACAGGAAAGTTTTGTTAATTTACCGTCCTCAAGTCAATATAAGCTTACCTCCCTGCGATGCAGAGCTATTTTACGGAGATTATATTTCTTGGCCCTCATTAAGAGATCTGTTTACGGCTATTTATATTACAAATGCTTAACACCGGTGGAAAAACTTTACCATCTCAACCAAATGACCCGAGGCGAAGCGAAATAAATAGTGAAAAAATCCCCACTTACTCACGATGGCTTTATTCTCGCGTGGCAAAATCTATTTTCTTGAACCGCTATGAAAATAAGTCGATTTTAGTAAATAGCCAATTGAAAATTTTATTCAATCTTCCTGTAGTTTCATCCGAATCAAGAAGCGCTATAAAACAATTGCTACGCGATATCAATAATTGCATTTCATCACTACAGAACCATGATATTGATATCAACAACTGGGATGCAATTTTCACGTGCTTGTGTTCTACGCGCTTACCAGAAAATACGCTCTCCTTATGGGAGCAAAGTATAGTCTTAAAAAAATTTCAAACTCTTGAAACCGTCTCAGACATCAAGAGCTCTAATAGTAGCAAGGGTGCTGTGCCCTCTACAAGTAATCAAAAAGCAGCGGTTCTTCGAAGAGCGTCAATTCACACCATGTGAATTTGACCGGATCAAACTGCAAGCTTTGTCCCTCACAACAGCACGGGCTCAAGAATTGTCCAAAATTTTTAAATATGAGTGTGAGTGATAGATCGTCCACAGTGAGAAAATACCATATGTGTCTCAATTGCGTGGAAACTCCCATGAAGTAAGAGATTGTTAAAGCAATTATAACTGTGCAACGTGTAAAAAGCGTCATCACACGATTTTGAATCGAATTTTCCAGAATAACCCGAGTTCCAATGCAGGCTTGGCGTCAAACTCTGGAAATTTCAATGATTCACAAACTTCAAATCCTCACACTCACTCTCATGCTACAATGATGTAGTCCACTACTGAAATTCCTACTGATAATGTTCAAGCATGTTTTACTTAAAGCAAGAAAAGTGTTCTTCTCGGTACTGCCATGGTGACCATATGTCACGGAGGCACAGTATACACAGCCAGATCGCTTATCGATTATGGGTACGATGGAACATTTATCTCTGAAAGTTTGCAGAAAATTCTGATACTCTCCACTAACAACGTCAATGCACAATTTTCAGGATTAAATAAGAGTGTTTCAGCTAGGATTCAAAAGAGCTGCACGTTGGTGATCAGCTCCCCTAGTAATTCACGGATTCTAATTGAAACGAATGCTCTTATTCTTCCCCAACTTACTGAAAATCTTCCAGCCTACTCTATTGATAGCTCCGTTATTAAAAATCTGCCAGATATACCTTTGGCAGATGTCAAATATTACAAAAGTAACCAGGTTGATGTTTAAATCGGTGGCGACATTTATCCCAAGATAATTTTAGATCGCGGACGATTGGAGGACGATCCTCACAAAGCAACGCGTGAGGGTCAAGGGGACGATCTTCACATGGCAACGTATCTGACTGCCTCAACCTGGTGAGGCCAGCATTATCCATGTCGAACTCGTCTCAAGTCGACTCAAACCTCTACGTGGTGTCCTCTAGAAACGGCAAACTGGCAACCGTTAGTTTGACGGCTAATCTGAGCTTCGGGCTGCCTTTAAAGGGTTGTGCGTTGGGTTTAAAGCCCACCACGTAAAAACAAATTTAAATGAAAAATGTAAGAAAAAAGATAAAAAATATCCCAAAATCTGATGACGACTATTGCAAACGAAAAACTGACAATGATTTACGGATATGCACTTGGAAAGTCCGAACCCTTAATTGGGATGGTGCCTCTATCCAACTGATAGATATCCTAGAAAGATACAAGGCTGATATCAGTGCAATCCAAGAAATGCGATGGAAGGGACAGGGTTGCTTACGGCCAGCATCCTGTGATATCTGCTACAGCCGCCATGCGAAGAAGCACGAATTTGGATGCAGATTCGTGGTTGGCAAGCGACTACGGCATCATGTCCTGCGATTCACACCTTTAAACGAACGACTTGCCATAATCCGTGTCAAGGCAAGATTCTTCAATATAATATTTGTGCGCACGCTCCGACAGAAGATAACGACGATGAGACCAAAGACAGCTTCTACGAAAGCCTTGAAGAGGCCTATGAGCGCAGCCCCCGCCACGACATAAAAATCGTGCTTGGTGACTTCAACGCCAAGGTGGGAAAAGAAAATATCTTTGGTCCAACAGTCGGAAAGTTTAGCCTCCACGAAAATACCTCCGATAACAGAATGAGGCTGATTGACTTTGCCACAGCGCGAAACATGGTCGTTAGTAGCACTAGATTCAAGCATCTCAATATTCATAAAGCAACTTGGCTGTCTCCTGATCAAAAGACGCATAACCAAATTGATCACGATTTGATTGACGGAAGGCACTCTTCCAGTGTTTTAGATGTACGCACAATCCGTGGTGCCAATATAGACTCGGATCATTATCTTGTCGCAGCCAAGATCCGTACACGCCTATGCGCAACGAAGAATGCGCGCAATTCAGCACAGAGAAAGCTAGACGTTGAAAAGCTGCAACCAAAACAAACAGCCGAAGACTTCGCTACTCGTCTCTCACTCCTGCTTCAAGAAAGCCTTCTTCTGATCGACGATATATGCGCGCAGTGGAATCACATTTCCCACTCTATGCGTACGGTTTCCGAAGAGGTGATTGGCTATGATCGCCCTCGCCGAAATTAGTGGCACGACCAGGAGTGTCGCGACGCTACTGCAGAAAATGACGCTGCCTACAAAGCCACCCTGCAGTCAGTTGTAACGCGTGCTGCTAAAGAGCGATACAAAGAGAAGAGGAGGGAAGAGAGACGCATTTTCAGGCGAAAGAAAAGAGAAGCGGAAATGCGTGAGTGCGAGAAAATTGAGATGCATGGTGACAGGAATGAGGTCCGAAAATTTTTCGAACAAATAAGACGCCTGGCCGATGGTTTCAAGACCGGGGTCTCTTACTGCAAGGATGAAAATGGGAATCTAGTGACAGATATCCAGGGTACACTGATGATGTGGAGGGAACACTTCTCTAGGCTTTTGAATGGAATGAAAGACGAGAACAATCCCGCCAATAGAGATGATATACCGGAATCCCCAATTGTGGTCGACAGCGTTGAAGTTCCACTGCCCGACCATAGTAAAGTCTTGAAAGCTATAGCTCGGCTTAAAAACAACAAAGCCGCAGGAGCCGATGGCTTACCTGCTGAGCTCTTCAAGAATGGAGGCGAAGCTCTATTTAAATGCATTCATGAGCTTCTATGCAGAATATGGTCGGAAGAATGCATTCCAAACGATTGGAACCTCAGTGTGCTCTGCCCAATCCACAAGAAAGGCGATCCCACAATTTGCGTCAACTACCGTGGGATAAGTCTTCTTAATATCGCATATAAGGTCTTGTCAAGCGTACTATGTGAAAGACTGAAGCCCATCGTAAACCAGCTGATTGGACCTTATCAGACCTGGAAAATCCACCATAGACCAGATATTTACGCTACGACAAATCTTGGAGAAGACCCTACAAAAACAGATCGACACACACCATCTTTTTGTCGATTATAAAGCCGCATTCAACAGTCCAATAAGGAATCATCTATACTCCACCATGTCTGAATTTGGTATTCCTGCAAAGCTCATCCGTCTTTGCAGAATGACACTGAGCAACACCAGCAGAACAGTTAAGATCGGAGCTGAGAGCAGCACAGTTAAGATCGGGAAGGATCTCCCTCCTCCATTTGATACCAAACGAGGTTTCAGACAAGGTGATTTCTTATCGTGCGACTTTTTCAACCTAATGATGGAGAAGATCATCCGAGCTGCTGATTTGAGACGCAGTGGCACGATATTCTACAAAAGTATTATGCTGCTGGCGTATGCTGATGATATCGATATCATTGGCTCCAGATTAGCGAAAGAGTCGAGTCAAATGGGTCTTGCAGTGAATGCAGATAAGACGAAATACCTAGTGTCAACAAATAAACAGTCCCAGCGTCTTGGAAACCACGTCACTGTTCACAACTTCTCCTTCGAGGTTGTTAAGGACTTCGTCTACCTGGGATCCACCGTAAACTCTTTCAACGATGTCAGTATTGAGATAAAACGAAGGATAACTCTTGCGAACAGGTGTTACTTTGGGCTAAGTAGGCAATTGAGAAGCAGAGCTCTCTCTCGACGAACAAAACGCATGCTCTATAAGTCACTAATCATGCCTATTATATGCAGCACAAACCTGGACGTTGAGCAGTTCTGATGAAAAGACTTTGGGAGCCTTCGAGAGAAAGATCCTTCGTAAAATCCGGTTCAATCTGCGACAACGGCGAGTACCGAATTCGATGGTACGAACCACGAGCTGTATGAGCTGTACGCTGACATCTACATAGTTAAGCGCATTAAAATCGAGCGGCTCCGCTGGCTAGGTCATGTTGAGCGAATGGAAAACGAAGCTCCAGCGAAAAAAATATTCGATTCGGTGCCCGGTGGTGGTCAACGCAGAAGAGGACGCCCACATCTTCGTTGGAAGGATCAGGTGTTGGATAACCTGACCACGCTTGGTGTTTCCAAGTGGCGCCAGCAAGCTCAGAACAGAAATGGCTGGCGTAATTTCTTATACGAGGCCAAACCCGACTTACGGTTGCAAGCGCCAGATAAGTAAGTAAGTAAGTAATTTTAGATGGCATTTTAGGAATGTTCTTGGATCGCTGATTGCTCAAGAGACGATTTTTGGGTGCATTTTTACTGGCCCAATGCCACGAGAAAATCCACCGACTTCATCAAAATTAATATCGTATTTTGCTGAAATATCGCTCTATCAGCAGATCTCACACTTGTGGGAGTTGGAGGAAACCCAGAAAATCGTCTATAAGACACAAGAAGATAAATATTGTATAGAAAACTACGTCAAAACAACACGACATAATAAGGATGGTCTATGTAGTATCGCTTCTATTTAAAAGTGACTTTCCAAACAAAATCAGCATAAGCCAGTCTCGTCAGTGTGCAAACAAGCCATTTGCGAGAAGTGAAGCTTTACTTTTAAAAAATCCTGAGGTAAAAACGGTATATGATAATGTCAATAATGAATATTTAAGCTTGAATCACATGAAAACATAGTCAGTTCCAAATTTTGAACAGTTTCCAAGTAACTATTAATTGCGCCATCATGCGGTAACAAAACCTGACAGCGCTACAACGAAGATCAGAGTAGTTTTTAATGCCTCATGTCCGACATCAAATGGCACAAGCTTGAACGATTTTCTCTATCCTGGTCCAGTGCTTCAAGCTGATTTAACACGTTTGATCATAAAGTGGAGGATTTTTAAATATGTTTTCAATGGTGACATTGAAAAAATGTATCGCCAGATTCTGTTGGATTCAAAACACACTCCGTTTCAACGGATTCTATTTAGAAATTTTCCCAATGAGCAAATTCAGGATTTTGAGCTCAAAACAGTAGCGTTTGGCCTGAATTGAGCACCGTTTTTGGCAATAAGAACACTCCTTCAGCTTGCTGTGGATGTTGAAAATGACTTGCCTTTAGCTTCAAAGATTTTACGAAACGAGTCGATGATGCGATTGCAGGAGCCCACGACATTCAGACAGCGATTAAAACTCGAAATGAATTGATCGCAGCTTTAAGTTCGGATGGGTTTGTTCTACGTAAATGAACAGCGAACTGCAAAGACGTCATCGCCGGTCTTCCAAAAGAGCACTTATTAAAAAAGGACTTTTTAGAATTGGAAGATTCCAGCACTGCAAAAACTTTAGGTATTCGATTAAATACAAGTCAAGACTATTTTTACTTTGTGGCAAAGCCCCTAGAAATAAAGCATACTTTTACCAAGAGAGAAGTTTTATCGATAATTGCAAAACTATCTGATGCAGCAGGCTGGTTAAGTTTCACGATTGTGATTGAAAAAATTCTAATGCAGCATATCTGGTTAGAAAAAATCGATTGGGATGACGAATTGACTAGCCAAATGCCTTAAAAATGGAAAAAGTTTGTGAAAAATTATGAACACATAAATGAAGCCAAAATTCCACGGTGGATAAATTTTACTCCACGGAGTAAAGTGGAATTTCATGCTTTACGTGATGACTCAGAAAAGGCATATGTCGCAGCGGTATACATACGAATTGAAAATCCGCATGGTATCATCTCACTTGCTCACTTCAAAAACAAAAGTAGCTCCAGTAAAAACAGTTTCTCTCCCGAGACTTGAAATATGTGGAGCTGCTTTGCTTGCAGATGTAGTTGATACATAAATCCCGAAACTGCAAATTTATCAATATAAGTTGTTATCTTTGGACAGATTTGGACAACTATTGTTCTGGCATGGCTTTAGAAACCACCAAATTGGTTTCACGTGGATTCTCATGAAAATCCCGCTGATCTAAGAAGTCGCGGAGTAATGCCTCAGGATCTTATTGAAAATCCTCTGTGGTGGTACGGCCCGTCATGGTTTATAAAGGGTCGTTCTGATTGGCCAAAACTCTGTGAAAAAACTCACTTTGAAACTACAATTGAAAGGAAAACACATTTCGCGCCCTTTACAAACTATGAAGACATTCTGGATAGATTTTCGTAATTTTCATGAGCACTACGAGTCCTCGCATATGTTTTTCGTTTCATACATAAGGCTTGTGGCATCCGTGGCCGCTATGTCAACGAACCTGGAGACCCAGGTTCGAACCCCAGCAGCGACAGAAAATTATTTGCATTAAAATACTTTTTCTGTACGGCCGCAACCTCTCTGCAGACAATGGCAAACCTCAGAGAGTTATCAAAATGCCATGTAAAGCTTCTTGAGAACGAGAACATTCCGTTCATCGCCGTTCGGAGTCGGCGTTAAGCCTGTAGGTCCAGTTCTCGGTCAATTGTGTACAAACTTAATAACACGCACAACACAATTGTTCATAAGAAGCTAGGTCAAAGTCCTTTCAAGGGCTGAAATGGCCAGTTATTTATTTATTTTATTTTTTTGCATAAGGCTGAGAAAAGACAATTACAGTTTGCGTCTAATCAACTCACGAGTAAGGAAATTGACTTCGTGAAGATTCGATTGATAGTTCTTAGCCAGATAGTTAATTTTGCTGCTAAGTATCACAGTCTTCAAGAAAAAACTGCGATAAGCACTAAGAGTACTATTCTTACGCTAAATCCATTTCTAGAAAAAATGAGTAGGTGGTCGCATAGATTTTTCACGAATGCTTTCATAAGATGATTGGCATCCAATCCTATTACCATATAACTATCAGGTTTCAAGACTTTTGGTCCAATTTACCCATGTGATTTCTTTACATGGTGGTAATCAATTGGTCTTGAGACTCATAAGGATGCAATTCTGGATACTGAAAGCTAAGAACCTTGTTAAAACTGTTATTCATAACTGCAAGGTGTGCATTATCAACAGAAAAAAGGAAATGACCCAAATAATGGCCACCTTACTACCTGAAAAAACAACATTTACGAGACCATTCGCATTAACAGGTGTTGATTTCGCTGGTCCCTTCGAGATTAAAAATTACACTGGTCACGCATGTTTGATTACGAAAGGGTACATGTGCTTGTTTGTGTGCTTTGCTATAAAAGCGGTCCACCTCGAAGCGACCAGTGACTTATCCACTGAGGCCTTTATGGCAGCATTCTCTAGTTTTTCATCGAGGCGAGGTTGTTCAGCAAATATCTATTCCGACAACGGAACTAATTTTGTTGGGGCCTCAAAAATCTTAAAACGAGAATTTCGAGCTGTTATAAGTGCGACGCGTGACAAAGTAGTTCATAGTTATTCCCACCAGAATCTTGTTTGGCATTTTATACCTAATGGTGCTCCCCATATGGGAGGTTTATGGGAAGAAGGAGTTAAAAGCTTCAAGTCACATTTTAAAAAAGTAGCTGCAGTAATGAAATATACATTTGAAGAGTTTTCCACCTTGCTTGCACGTATTTAAGCATGTCTGAACTCGAGGCATTTTAGTCCGATGACAGAAAATCCGGAGGACTTAGCCTCCTTAACAGCAGGTCATTTCTTAATAGGGGCTCCTATTTTAGCCCCGACAGAACCGGAAATAAATGACAGTCCTTTCTCAATAGTAAATAGGTGACAAAAAGTAAAAGCTTTGCATCAAACATTTTGTCAGAGATGGAAATCTGAATATTTAAAAGAACTCCAAGCGATTTAAGTGGATATATCCTCAAAAAGATGTTGAATTCAATGATATGGTTGTAGCGTGGTTCAATTACCAAGCGTGGTTCAATTACTCGACCTATGGTAAAGCTGATCGTATTGCCAGAGTGTTAAAACCAAGCAAACCGTGTAGATTGATGCATATACCTCCTTACGTATATACATCCTCATGATATTTTTCAGTGCGTTATCAGTTGGTTGGTGTTAACGTTCGTCACAATAACTTACGGAAGAATAAGGAAGGCGCGTGCTGACTGTGCAACGGTCGTCACCCTCTGCCTTTCTATGAAGCATTCCGAGCGTAAAAACACGCCGAAAAGTTGCGAACTGTTTTGATTCATAACTACTGCTCTAATTGTTTCTCCCCGAGCCATATACTTAAAAATTTCCATAGCGAGATACTATACCGATATTGCAAAGAGAAGCACCACAGCCTACTGCATGGGCCCTCGAAAAGCGTCGCTGTTGTGGACCTAGGCCTTGTCCGTCTGGGCTTCCAGTAATTTATGAGGAGTCAGAGAACTCTTCGTCCGACAGGCGTCTTTCAGCTTGCTACAACATGCGGCGCAATTTCCCCTACAGAAGTCGTTAAAATCTTTGGAAATGGTCGACACTACATGATTCGGGCGCTTATTGATCCCTGTCGGTCCGTATCAATCATATCAGATAGGATGATTGCATCTCTGCGACTGTCCACCTTGCGTTTGGGTTCGGATATAACCTGCGTGTTCGAGCTAGGAGGAAAATTTGGAAAACGAACGCATAACAATTATGGCGCATGTTAAGCGTGGCTTCTCGTGTACCACGCCGCTTCGAAATTTAGACGAAAGAGTCATGGAACAATTCGCTAACCTTATGTTAGCAGACACAAATTTTTATAAGTCAGGAGCAGTGGAAATAGTCCTTGGAGTCGATGTGTACGCACAAATATTTTTACCCGGCCTTTTTCCTAACCCTTCTGGCCAGTTAACGGCTCAGAGCACAATTTTCGGGTGGGTATTATCGGGAATTTGTCCGTTGTAAATAACTTTATAAGCACAAAATTGCAATTTTTTTACAATATGAACACTGAATTAATAAAAAAATGAACAGCACTAAATTTTTACATTTACTTATTTTTTAATGAATTTATGAATCGTTAAGTAGTAATATTTATATAAAAACACGGCAGCAATGTCTATACCAAACCCTGTAAATTGATTTCTTTAGTTATTTTAAAACTAATATTAAATATAAGTTGAGTCATGTTTGAGTGACTGGTCGACGAGAGTTTAAAATTCAATATAAATTCATAAAAGAAACTGGTAAGATCCCTCTATTGATTGCGATTTGATTGTAAACAATAAAACCTAATAATTTTATTTTATATATACTTTTCTGTGTTTTACTTTGCTCAGAGATAATGAGATGGGAAACTTCGTTTCTATTGTGAATTCTGTTGATTTTGACAGATAAAAATGCTTGTTCTTCAGTTTTTTTTGCAATCACGTATTGTGTATGTGAGTTCACCTCATATTTGTCAAAAATAGGTATTACACCCAAAAAAGTCTTCCATATTTAAAAGAAAATTGTTTTAAGCTGAGCAAGAATATTGTTAATAATAGTCGATAAAGAACTTTTGTTAACATAGAAATGTTAGTTTTGTCTATCTAATTTGTGGAGTTACTTTGATAACAGACAAAAATATTTTTGATAGAAAAAAATTGAATTTAAAATGAAAAAAATTGTTCTATTTACAAGTGCTGTTGTTAACAGAAAAACATAATTAAATTTCTTTCAAGAACAGCTATATCTTTGTTTTAAAAACTCTGTTCTAATTTTAAAATGCATGAATTTGTTTGAACAAACATTGTAGGCTAGCTTTTCCCTATGTGTAAAGTGGTGGCTTAGCTGTCGAAAGTGAGATATTCACCAGCGCGCATGTCCATCCTGAGGGGTGAATTCATCGAGAATCCATCGCGAGGGGTGAGTTTGTCATGAAATTTTACTAACACATTTATAACATTTGCATTAGTATTGACTGCATTTTAGCATATGGCTATCTCCTTTTTGCCGAAGTTTCCAATCTCTTTATCTCTGCTTTGCTGCTGGTCAACTGAGCAAAATTTAGCGAATTATTTAATTCCTATTGGTAAAACTGCAGCTGACACTATCTTGCTACCATGCATTAGTATCTTGTGGACTGAAACTGGTATATGATACCAAGAATACAATTGAATATATAAATTTGCTGTTTCTGTGCAATATGTGTCAATTATTTCGATGTCAATGTCAAAAACCATGTATTAAATTTTTTTGTCGATGCCTATGACATCGGCAGTAATCGACGGATTTGCACAAATTTCCTGATCCTGAATTCCTGAACATTGATGCCTAAAACAAAAAAAATAAAAAAGTAATAAAAACAACTGCTAAGTGTTTATATTAAGAAAGCAATCTCACCTAATACTGTTTTCAAACGTTTTTGAATATCTTTTTTCACTTCTTCTCTTTGTTGTCTAGTTTCAGAGTTTGTTCTCCAAGATGAAAAGCCTTTATTATATGCTATGTGTAGGATACACTCCATAAATTTAATTCTGGCATGTAATGGAGACAATCCTAATTTTAAAGCATCTTCTGAAATTTTTTTTGTTGCAATCAAATCCAACTTATTCATTTTGCTGGATTTTGTCTTGCATATAAAACAAACGGACATGGATGAAGTACCCGTAACGGTGCTCGCAACTTTTTCATTTATCATAGTGAAAAACAGATTATATGTGACTGAAAATTATCTCTTTTTTATTATAATATGAAGTTTTTCTAAATTTTTAATCTCTTCTTCAATTACGGCTACTTCTCTACGAATGATCAAGGTCTGCAGAACCTTGTTGACGATGTTTTTGGATTTTTCCAGCAAACCAGCGAAGAATTATTTTCGTCAGCCAGTGTTAGTGGCACAAGCGATGTCAAAAACATTGAAACATCGGTAATACTATTGTTGCCGTATGATCGAGTAAGTGCTGGAGGCTTACCTTGCTAAAGTTTTCCTTTGTTATTATTTTCTTAGGATAGCACTCCTTCTTTGCACATAAAACTTTATGATATGGAGGGAAAATATCAGCACCAACTTCTTTCGCTGACTTCCGCAATATATCATATTGTTGTTTAGACAATGAGGCATCCAGCAAAAGTCCCAACACTTTCTCCGGAGTAAACTGGCCAACATGTTTTACAGTGCTTTTTGATGATAAGGTTATTTCATCCGGAACAATCTTAAGCAATTCATCTATTCGCTTCTTCTTTGAACGCGGACATAAATCCTCATTATCTTTTACTGGCCGAGCACGTTTAGGCAGTCGTCGGTTAAATTACGGCTGGTTAAATTAAAAATTTTTTGTACCCATTATTCATTTTGTTGCAAAAAAATTTTCTTTATGCGATTCGATTTTCCCCATTTTGTTTAAAATTTAGGAAGAATTCTTGTCTTAAAAAGCTTTTTATTTGTTCCTCATCAGCACTTCTTAGATTTTTAAATAGAATTTTTACTTATTCTTTTTAGAATCATAATTGCAATCAAAATCAATTTGAGCAATTTCATCATACTTTAATTCAATATTCTCCATATTTTATTAATTATTTCAAATCACTTAAAAACACGTCTATAACTTGTAAAAATCAACTCACTTTTGACAATTTTCTATGCATTTTAGTTCAAATTAGTAAACATAGTTGCAAGTAACGGATTTGAAAAGAAAGCCAAGAATCAACCGGCATATTTGACTTAGAAACACACTATAGAGTCCTTAAATAGTCTAAATAAATTCTAGTATTGCAAAGTTGGAATAAAATAACGTAAAGAAATAAAGTATGAGTAAAAGTAAAAAATTTAGTAAGTAAATGCTTTCAAAGTTTATAAATTACTAACATAATTAATAAATTAATTTTAGTTTTAATTCTGTAATAACTTTATTTTCTCATCGCTATATATTATCCAAGTGAAAGTTTCTTAAAAAGTATTTTGTTTAATGAAGTGTTTATTCTTCATTGAAAGATATTGTATAAATTTAAGAAAATATTAAATTTACTTATAATTTATACAAATACTATTTAAAATAAAAAAATAAATAACTGGCGATTTCAGCCCTTGAAAGGACTTTGACCTAGCTTCTTATGATCAATTGTGTTTTGCGTGTTATTAAGTTTGTACACAATTGACCGAGAACCGGACCTACATGTTTAACGCCGACTCCGAACGGCGATGAACGGAATGTTCTCGTTCTCAAGAAGCATTACATGGCATTTTGATTACTCTCTGAGGTTTGCCATTGTCTGCAGAGAGGTGGCAGCCGTACAGAAAAATTATTTTAATTCAAGTAATTTTCTGTCGCTGCTGGGGTTCGAACCTGGGTCTCCAGGTTCGTTGACATAGCGGCCACGCACTTTAACCAACTACGCCACGGACTCCACACAAATACTATTTGCGCACCAGAAACTGCAGTTCGTGTGAAACTATATACCTTATATATATACCTATATACCTTATTTCTTGAGTGTAGAGTGCAAGCCAGAGGCCTATAAAGATGGAGGTATACGGGTGTACAAGCTCTTCAAAACCAAGTTCAGGCAAGTGAAATAATTTGACTTCTACCATCAATAAGCATACTACCCAAATAATTTAAATATTTCATTAGTTAAATAATTTCATAATCAAAATATGCAAATATTAGTATCAAAAACAATTCATTTTAACCTTTTTATGTCATACAAAGTAATGAATATCAATATCACATCATTACTCATATGACGACTTTGCATTATCATTAAATTGTGCATCATTATAAATCATACAAAGAATTAATTTATTATGCCGCATTAAAAATAAACTGCTGCTATATATATTTATATGTGTATAAAAAAATCCAAACTCCCCGTTATAAAAATGTAAAAATGTAAAAATCTTGTTATTTTCGAGCTGCCTGGAAATCTTCATTTATTATTCCGTTGCACACGGTAGGCAGGAAGCATCGATAGGTTGCACAAAAATATTGACAAAAACTGCAAGCTGGGTTGTATTTGTTGATGATTATAGGTGCAAAATCCGTTGGAATTGAAATCCTACCTGCTCCTTTTCAAAAGTTATTCATATTTTTATTTTTCAGATTGGGACAATTTGGAATAAATATCAAAAGTTCTTTTCTAAATAGTTATTTAAAAGTTTTTTATACTCAATACATGGTATATTATACGTATATCAATATTATATAGCTATATTTTATATATTTATATAATAATTATGATAAATGCCACTAGGTGGCAGAGGGCAGTCGAGTGTTTCCCGCAATAAAAAAGTAAAGTTTAAACTATTAATATTAATGTTTTCTGGCCAATGTATTTTCTAGTTTTAGAAATTCTCATATCAGAAGTAAGAGTAAGTTATAATGAATAGTCAGCTGAATAGTCGGGAGAATAGTCAGCATTCGCTTTATAAATGCGATCATGAAGAAAATCGCACAAAAGTATTCGCTGTTTGTGGGAAAAAATTATTTTCCAAAATAAACCTTTCCATCATTTCTTGCTATCTGAAAAACATATTGAAGTTGTATAAAAGCATATCAATTATGAATTTACATTTATAATAGTCAATTTCCAAAAAGTTTATGTAGCTCTTGCCGACTAACTATAAATGAATATGGAAATGATATTTGCAAAAGACCTCGTTTTTGCCCTATGCCCAATTACGATGATCTTAAATTATCAAAAGAAAGAAGAACGGTGGGTTGTAATTGGTTCATCTGTCTAACAGCACGAGTTACGAATCATAAAAAACAAAAAAAAAGGTAGAGGTCAATTAGTTTTAACGATACTTCGCAACAAAAAGATTTACTTTCTAAAAATGAGGCAAAGGCAACTAAGCCGAGAACTTCTACTGAGTTATGTAACAGTTGTTTTCAACAAATAGGTATAGGCATATCACATTCTTGCAGAGGTCCTTCTAATGGGTGTTTTTTTTAGGGGTTTTTTTTCGAATAGAGATAAAACTGGCATTTTGTGGTCAAATCTGGCAACTCTAATGTCATTTATGTTCAGTTTGGTTTGCCATTTCATCATGAACAGGTTGACAAAAGAACAACGCTTGCAAATCGTGCAAATTTATTTCGAAAATAGTGGTTCAGTTCGCGAAGTTTACCGCAAGCTCCGTCCATTTTATGGTCGACATAATCGTCCATCAGAGCAATTAATTCGGTTAACCATGGGTCGTTTTCGCACTACGTTTACTCTATGTGATAATACGCATCCGCAGAGACGTCAAACAGTGCGCACCGAAGAAACAATTGCCGCTGTAGAGCAAAATGTTGAACAGGACCCGAATGAATCGATTCGCCACCGTGCACAGCAATTGGAGCTTTGTCCTTGCGACCTTACAAGATCCAGCTTGTGCAAGAATTAAAGCCGCGAGACCATGCAATGCGTCGTGATTTTGGTGTATGGGCCGAAAATGAGATTGATCTCGATGCTGATTTTCATCGCAAAATTTTGTTCAGTGATGAGGCTCATTTTTGGTTGAATGGCTACGTCAACAAGCAAAATTGCCGCATTTGGAGTGAAGAGAATCCACATGAGATCCTTGAGACGCCATTACATCCACAAAAACTGACTGTTTGGTGTGCTCTATGGGCTGGTGGAGTCATTGGGCCATACTTCTTCCGAAATAATGCTGGAGAGTCAGTTACCGCTAATGGAGACCGGTATAGAGCCATGATAATCGACTATTTTGTTCCCGAATTGGATGGCATGAATGTGGATGAGTTGTGGTTCCAACAAGACGGCGCTACATGCCACACAGCGCACGTCACAATCGATTTATTGAAGGAAACATTCGATGAGCGCATAATTTCGCGGAATGGACCTGTCAATTGGCCACCAAGATCGTGTGATTTGACACCATTGGATTATTTTCTTTGGGGATA
The DNA here is from genome assembly GCA_943735915.1 of Pherbina coryleti. Classification (NCBI taxonomy): domain Eukaryota; kingdom Metazoa; phylum Arthropoda; class Insecta; order Diptera; family Sciomyzidae; genus Pherbina; species Pherbina coryleti. Next base: position 88,406,386 of record OX030948.1, read on the forward strand.
TGTGAAGTCGCTCGTCTACGCCAACAAACCAGAAACGTTAGGGGACTTGGAGGCCAACATTCGTGGCGTTATTGCCGACATACGGCCCCATATGCTCGAAGAAGTGGTTGAAAATTGGACCTGTAGAATTGGCTTTATTCGAGCCAGCCGTTTGTTTTCTTGTGTTTTATTTTCTTGTGTTTTATTTCAATTCGAAGTTCTATACCTCTAAAAAAAACACCCTGTATTTCTAATGCTCGTGAGAATGTGTTGAATATAGTACAAAAGCACTTTGAACATATTGAACATATTGAACAATTAAAAATAAAAGTAATGCCAGATGGAAGACAATATTTTTTTAAAATTTCTCTTTCAATATCAACTCCAGATGACGACTTGAAAGAAAATGACTTGGATAAAAGTAAAAATGCTTCAACTTACTCTATTGGTGGAAGTATGGCAAATAAACGTTAGTTGACTAGTGTATTTAAATTGCTTTTTTTAAGCATAGTGCCTCGGATTAAAGAGACCTAGGATAATTTTAAAAATTTGGTTGAGTTGACGAAACTCAATGAGATACCCTTCAGAAATAAATAAGCCTGAAAAGGTTAATGTTCGACGTCAAGGTCAGAGTGTTCAAAATGCTGTAAATATTTTGCCAAATAAACAAAATAGAAAACTACGCTATATTACTGAAAATGCAAACAATGAAACAGAAGATCTAGGTGTTCTAATACATCGAAAATGGTTTCATGTTTCTAGTTTCAAGTCATCTACAACATACCAAACAGTAAAAAATTATGTTGCCAATAAAGCCAATGTTGATGCATCACAAATTGCTTGCTTTAAATTATCTAGAATTAATGGCACAGCACATACTCTGAATTTTAAAATAGCGATTCCTTCTCAGATGGTTAGAACGGTTTACAACTCTAATTTCTGGCCACTGGGTGTACGAGTAAGGCCATTCCAGAAAAACTCGAAAAACGAGATGGAACGTTACTCTCCGATTCCGACATGAATGCTATAACACCAGCAGGCGAGCTTGAAACTCGTGTATGAAATAGTGCTGAAACTAATAAATTAGCTGTGTATTATCAAAATGTTGGTGGTTTACGCACTAAATCATCAAAATTTTCTGTTGCTGTATCCGATTGCTGCTATGATGTTGTTGCCTTGACGGAGACCTGGCTACAAAAAGATATTTTTACTTCCGAGTTTTTTGACAATAAATATGAAGTTTTTCGTCGAGATCGCTGTCCAATAGCCACAGGTTTTACACGTGGTGGTGGGGTTTTGGTTGCTGTTCGCTCTGTCTATTCTTGTCAAGAAATTAGACTAATACAAGTAACTGGAATTTTAGAGCAGATCTGTGTAAAGATTGATGTTCCTGTTTCATCTGGTGGAGTTAATAACTCAAGGCGAATAAGTATTTATATTTTCGTTTCGTACATTCCACCGAACTCAACTTGTGAAATTTATTCATTGCATTTTTTTAATATTCTTAAGATAGTTGAAAAGCTTAAAGATAATGAATATCCTTTAGTTGTAGGAGACATCAATTTAAGTAGTGTGAACTGGGCTACTGCTGATAATTGGCCGGCATTAATACCGAGTACCTTGGGTGCTGTAAGAGACGCAGAATTTTTAGACGCTATTCTCTCCCTTGGATTGTACCAAATTAATGCTGTAAGAAATGGGTTAAATAAAATGCTAGACTTAGTTTTTACTGATTTAGAGTTCAATACGGTGTGTAGCGAGGCAGAATTCACATTGTCCGAAAATAGTTTTCACCATAAAGCTCTTTTAGTTACTTATAATATTTTTGCCTTACAAAATCCCCTCTTGGGAGAAGACATATATGAATTTGCTTTCAATAAGGCAAATTATGCCGTAATATCGGATTTTTTATATAATGTGGATTGGTGCACAATCTTTGGTGAGAATCTTTTGCAGAACCATTATTGTTTAATTAACATCATTAATGAAACTTTCATGAGATTTGTGCCTCTAAAAAGGGTTCGTAAAGCTACTAAGCCGACGTGGTATAATAGTCGCCTTGCAAACCTTAAGAATATCATGAATAAAAAATATAAAATTAGTAAGACCAACTCAGCTTTAAAATATGAATACATTGAAGCACGAAAACTATATGAGTCACTTAAAAAATTTCTCTATAGAAATCATTTGCTTGCCTTAGAGTCGAACATAAAGTGCAATCCAAAAGCATTTTGGTCTCATTTGAATAACAAAAAGAATTCTATGGGTCTCCCAAAAAACATGTTTTTCCAAGATAGAAATTCTGACAATATTCAAGAAATATGCGATCTTTTTGCAGTATATTTTCAGTCGAATTATGTATGCTATAACCAATCAATTAATTATGCTCCACTTGAGTGTAACGATGTTCCTATAACAGATCTTGGGTCCTTGACTTTATCTGGTGAAGAGGTTTATCGTGAACTAATTAGCTTGGATGTGAAGAAGAAATGCGGCCCTGATAATATTCCACCCATCTTTTTAAAGTCTTGTGCAATGGCACTTGTGCAACTTCTTACTTTTATTTTTAATCAGTCGTTACGAAAGGGAAAATTTTTAGATATATGGAAATTATCCGAGATAACTCCAATTTTTAAATCAGGATCAAGGCAAAATATTGAAAACTATCGACCTATATCCAAATTGCCACTCATTCCTAAATTATTCGAGTCCCTGGTTAAAAGAAAAATTTATGCTTGTATTAAAGGCGTTATATCTGAAAGCCAACATGGTTTTGTTTCTGGTAAATCTACTTCAACAAATCTTACTCTGTTTACTCACTTCATAGCAACAGAAATGGAAGGAGGCCAGCAAATTGATGTGATTTTTACAGATTTTGCGAAAGCATTTGATAGAGTCCAGCATTCAGTTTTAATAAATAAACTTAGCAAATTGGGGTTTCATTCCTCCTTGCTTAGTTGGATAGAAAATTACCTATATGGTCGCAGACAAGCGGTTAGGATAGGAAATAAGCTGTCGAGATATATTGATAATTTTTCTGGTGTACCGCAAGGTAGTCACCTTGGCCCGCTTTTGTTTGTTCTGTTTATTAACGATCTACCGAACTATATTAAGTTTTCGAAATGCCTAATGTACGCTGATGATGTAAAAATATATAAGACTGTAAATGCTTTAATCGACTGTCAACTTATTCAACAAGACTTAGATGGCTTGCAGAAGTGGTGTGATATTAATAAGTTATACTTTAATGTGGCTAAATGTAATGTTATGTCATTCACCATGAAACAACAGTTAATTGCAGGTAATTATGTTATAAATACAGAAAGCCTGTTAAGAGTTGATTTCAAAATGGATCTGGGTGTCATGTTTGACAAAAAACTTACCTTCTGTAAACACTACGATGCTATTATTTCTAAAGCTAATGCAATGATGGGTTTCATTATGCGTAACACAAAGGAGTTCTCAGATCCCTTTACTCTAAAGTCTATTTTCTTCTCTTTGGTTAGATCAAGCTTGGAGTATTGTAGTGTGGTTTGGGACCCAAGATATGCAGTGCATGTATCTAGAATTGAAAACATTCAAAGACGTTTTACTCGGATGACGATAAGAAAACTTCGCTGGGAGTTTATGCCAACTTACGAATCTCGTTGTGCACTTTTAGGATTAAGAACCTTAGAGTTTAGACGGAAGTATTTTCTGGCTATGTTTGCGCGTGATATAGTAATGAATCACTTAGATTGTGCACCATTGCTTGCTTTATTTAATATATATGCGCCTGAAAGGAATTTTAGGCAAAGACATTTTTTTCAAATTCCCTATCGCCGGACAAACTATGGTAGACAGGATCCAGTTTATAATATGAGTGCTTCTTTTAATACTATTTGTATAAATATTGATATAACCCAAACTAGGGTTTCTTTTAAGAATTGTATTATGCTTAGCCATTTTTAAACATATTCTTATTATAACTTTGTTAAATAACTTTTAAGTAACTGTTAAACAATACTGTTTATAGTTGAATAAATAAATAAATAAATAAATAAATTTGTTGGAGACTTAAAGCTCGTTCTATTGGTCAATGGGCAGCAAACTGCAATGGCTTTCTACACTTGCCCTTATTGCTTCGTCACATTAAATGAATTAAAAAGTTATGATAAAATGATTGAGGAAAATTATATAAGCAGTGATGACAAAAATATTGATTTAAAGACCTACAAGCATTTAGAAGATGATAACTTTGACAAAAAAAAAAACAGGCTTAAGAATGTCGCAGTACAGTAAATAACCCTTTATTCATTGAAGACGGCACTACTGAAGATGGTAACTTGTACATACTTCAGAAGTGTATTCCTCCTGAACTACACCTATTAAAAGGGTTTGTCAACCATCTTTTCTGGGAAGGTATAGTTAAAATTGAGGAAATTGGAAAAAATAAAGCGTTATTGTGGCCGAATAAATTAGGTATATCTTATAAGAGCTATCAAGGAGATATTTTTGAAGGCAACCAATGTCGGAAATCACTTAAAGAGGCCGATAAATTGCAGGATCTTGAAATTTACGAGCTTGCAGGACCTTTTCCTTTACAGCATTATATTGCTGCATTTAAAGCTTTGAATAAAATTGTTGAAAAATGCTTTGCTGCCAAAAAAGCTGATCTTACTGACTTTAACAAAAATTTAAAAGAACTCCGTGAAGCGTTAAAAAGTACTGAAATTTCTCAAACACTCAAGATTCATATTGTCCTGGAGCATTTGGAGGAAGCAATCATATTCTTGAATAATGATGGCTTATGTTTATGGTCCGAGCAGGCTGTAGAGTTAGTTCATAGCGAGTTCAATAAATGTTGGAATGGATTGGGAAACTACAGATGACTCATCAGTCGAGACTTCCTCGGCACCTCATCCAGTTGTAGATATCAACTCTCCCGCGCTTTCAATACAAGTTGCTCAACTTACTCTTCAACATCAGCCACAACAACAACAGCAGCATCTCCAGCAACAGAAACAGAAACAACCACAGCAGCATCTTCAGCAACTACAACAGCAGAAATCAAAACAAAATCATCTCCCGTTGCACTCATCTTTTGAGAAAGGTTCTTGCGCGCAAATAAACAAGCACCCACTACAACAGCTGATCGCTGAAAAGAAAGCTTTACCTGCAGTAAATAATCTACCTCTCTCCTCACGTGAGTCTGAATGTTTTTCTCCACAGCTAAACTCTAAGCTACATTCTATGCCACCATTATCGTGGGCAGCTCAGTGTGAGTCACCTCAAGAAAGTGTTAAAGTAGTAAATCTTGAGCTTCTTTATAATGAGATTATCTCTCTTAAGAATATGCATGCAAACACGCTCTCCCTTATCGAATCTTTGCAACGAGACAAAATTAACTTACAAGACGAAGTAAACGAATTAAAAAAAGAGTAATGTTTCTGGATCAAAAAAGAAGAGAAAAATGTTTAGAAATTGTTGGTATTCCGGAGGTCAATAATTCTAATGCTCTTAATAGTGCGTTGAAGATTTTTTCAGAAGGCATGAAAGAAAAAATTAATCCAGAGATGATCGATGACTGCTTTGTAAAACATATTAAAAAGGCCAGCGGTTCCCCACCGCTTGATGTATTATGTATTAAGTTTGCATCTAGTCATAGTTGCCAACTAATATTCCCATACAAATTCTCTTTTTCCCACAGCAATTAAAAAAAATTCCCACATGGGATATTTTTACTAAAAAATTCCACAGCAATTAAATTTCCCACAAAAATTCTCACAGCTATTAAAAAATCCCACAAATGGAAAATTTTAGAAAAATATATATCAGTGATTAAAGTTATAAGACATATATTGAGATCTTCTCTAAAGATGTTTTAAGGGAGATTCATTGTTAAAAAATTAAAGTAAATAAAAAACAGAAAATAAAATACAAAATTTTATTTATAAGTAATTAACTGTTAACATTGAGATCAAACGTTTAAATTTTAAATGAACATTAAAAAATTTCAGCGATTATTAAAAAAACAAAAATTAACATACATATATTATTAAAGTTATTATTATATTATTTTATGTTATTATTATTATGTTATTATTATTATGTTATTATTATTATTATTAATATTATTATATAATATAACTAGCCTTTTCCCGGCGCGCGTTGCTGCACCCTGCAACTATATGGGAACATAATAGGTGTATTCAAAACTTTCCTTAGACTCATAGTTTGACACCACTGTTGTTTTCCACTGCCCGTTACAGTTTCCCAGTAACAGGAGATCACCAAATAGTAACTCCATTTTGAGTTTGTATGTAAATACTGCTACTTTTACTTTCAAAGCTATTCGATAATACAAATTTTAATTGTATGGGCGGAGCCACACCCACTTATATCCCAGTTTTCTAGTAGATGGACATTACCCAGTTTTAGTACAGTTGCCGACAGTGAGCATACAGACTGAACTACCAAAATGTAGCCAAATCGACGAAAACCGTAGGAAACATAGCATTTTTATTGATTTGTGGGCGGTAAAAGAGGGTGTGACAGAAATTTAAACCATCTCGTACTTGAAAAAAATGTACTGCCAAAATTTTAGCTCTATCGGCTCAGTAATTTTAAAGTTTCCAGCCATCACACAGACAGCGTTTTGCTTTTTGTATATAAAGATTATTGGCTATAACTTTTGATTCGTAAGAGATACTAAGATAATTATTTCTAAAAAATTAATTTTTTAGATTGTTTATTTTTTCAAAAATATAAAAACACAATATTGGAAAAAAAATTTTTTTCGAAAAAATCAAGGGGGAGGCCTTGTTTTTTTAATCACAAAAATGGTTTTTAATGTTTGGGTAAAATTCAAATAAATTTTGCTTATAAGTGTTGTACCTTTTAAATAGAGTTGAAAATTTGCGAATTTGAATTTAAATTATTTTTTCAACAAAAATAAATTTTGAGCCTTTCTTTGAGGAAAAACTCCAAAATTTCAGACTTTTTTTGAAAAAAATATTTTAAATATATGTACTCAACTTTCGGTATTTTTGCAATAAGGTTTTTATAGTACTTTGATGAAGCTTTAAGACAAAAGAATTTAACAAAGTGTATAAAAAAGCAGCGGAGATATTTGAATCGAAAGTCACAAAATAAAATTTCTGATTGTGTTTTTCTCATTTTTGAGCACGATGTTGCATTAAATATATCGTTGTAGTAAAATTTTTCACAGTTTTCAAGATATTTTCATGTTTTTGATGGCAAAATAACGGACATTTTTTAAGTTTACTAAATTTAAGAAATATTTAATATTTTGTAAATATTTGCATATGTAACCTAAGAAAACAACTAAAAATATGCGATTTTGTAAAAAATTTGTACTACAGCACCATCTGGTGTCCAAGATGGTTTGTAAGGAAACACAAATTCGGGAAATTTATGCCTTACAGCTCCCACTAAACCACCGCTGCACAAAGGGCCCCGAAAACCACGAACCCGCCCTGCAACCTAGAACCACACCTGGACAAGAACCCGCAAACCGCCCCTGTCCATAAACACGCAGCTGGGCGACCCGCAATCGAACAGCAACAAAGCATTCAGCAAGCAGTAGCCTGATCAAAACAGCACAACAACAACAAACGAAGAAATGTTTGTGACCAGCAAATAAACAATAACAACACATACAGCAAGCCAGTGGCCTGATCAATTGGCACAACAACAAAACAATACAACGAAGTCACAAGCAAAAACACACAAACAACATGCATTCTATGCACCCACACGTGGCAATAACAAAACACATAGGGGTCATTAAACAGCGACTATGACAACAATAACATGCAAGGCAAAAGGTTGCCGCTATCTCTAGGCGAGAAAAATTCAAGGTCGAGATCAAATGGAAATTGGCGACACAAACAAGGTCCCGTTACCCTTTTTGGGGATAAAAGGAGTCAGCAAACCAACAGTGGGCCTCTTTTGTAGTCAACACGCGAACAACGCACATCGGTGAGTCAAGTGACATAGTGAACAAGTGACCGAGAGAACAAGTGACAAGTGAACAAGTGACAAGTGAACAAGTGTACAAGGGTACAAGTGACTACGCACGAGTGACTAAAGGCAGTCGTAAAAGAGTGTTTCTTGTCGACCCGAGTGGTTTTATACCGGACGGCCGGCGATAAACACACTAGTGACGTCACGAACGGTGTCCTTTTTCTGTCGACCCGAGTGGTTTCATACCGGACGGTCTGCTCTAAAAGCATCCAAGTGGTCGCGCTAATACAGTTCAGCACACTGCGACAACACCAACGACCGACTGTTACATCCGGCCCGAGTGGTTTCATACCGGACGGCTCATCCTGGTGAACAGTGTTTCTTGTCGGCCCGAGTGGTTTCATATCGGACGGCCGGTCATAAAACATACCAGTGGCATCACGAAAGTTATTTTTTCTGTCGACCCGAGTGGTTTCATACCGGACGGTCTGCTCTAAAAGCATCCAAGTCGATCGCCACTAGGTTCAGACCATATTTCCGTACAAGGCTAACGACCAAGCATACATCCTGCCGAGTGGTTCTATACCGGACGGCCTATCGCAAGTACCCAGAGGACAGACAAACGAACAGAATCCACGGATCCCACTTCAAAGGACTTCGAGGGAAATCAGGAGCGACGGCCAATATTTAACAGATGAATAAAGAAAATATGTGAAATGATTTTTTTTCTTTTGTGAAAACAAATAGTTTTTTTAATAAAGTAGTGAGTTTAAATTAACCCTCGTATTTATAATTTAAAGAGACTAAGGAAATAATTATTTTGTACGAACCCCGGCTACAAAGTTCGTTACAGGTTCAAAGAAGATACTGTAAAAAACTCATCGTGGCTTTAGAACTACTATATACCAATTTTTATTCTAATCGCATGGGCGGTTTGGGAGTTTTAGCTGGTTTTACAAAAAATGTGTACTACAGCGCCCTCTGGTGTTCAAGATAGGTCAAAAAGGTTGCAGAAAAACACTCAACGTACATGAAAACCACTGTATACCACTTTTCATTCTAATCGCATAAGCGGTTTGTGAGTTTTAGGCAGTTTTGTAAAAAATTTGTACTACAGTGCCCTCTGGTGTTCAAGTTGGATAAAAATTGATAGCCCACAAAGACGCACAGTACCAAAAAACTTCTATGCACAAATTTTCATGCTAATCGGATGAGTAGTTTAGGAGTCTATTGCATAGTTACACACGGCATTTAGTTCCAAAGCAATTCGATATCATAAATTTCGCCTGTGTGGCCAAATTCCCCCTTGTCTGATGTTCGCTCAAATATATAGTAATGGCCTCTTGGGCCCACAACGTCTACATATCAAGTTCCACTATCAAAACACGTGCAACTCAGGAATAATAATGATTTCTAAAAAGTGGGCGCATATATAGTTAGACCACGCCCAGTTTTAGTATAGTTGCCGACAATAACCATACGAACTTGTTTACCAAATTTTAGTCTAATACGACTAAACCCGTCTTAAATATAGCATTTTTATTGATTTGTGGGCGGTAAAGGGGGTATGGAAAAAAAGGGGTATGGAAAATTTTTACTATGCCTATATCTTTCACGCAAAAGCAAACTAAAGTGAGACTTGGCAAATTATTCCAATATTCCATTTATTTCCAATTACCCTTGCAAATATTTCCCCATGTACACCATATGTGCGCACCTGTATTTGTTCACACCTGTATTGTTGTATAAGTTCACTAAAATGCCTATAATTCATGAACCAATACACATACAAAGACCATTTATACAAAAAAACCTTCGTATTGACGTTACCTTTCATGGGAAATTCCAGAAACAAAATCGGTTCACGCATTACAGAGAACATCAATTTCATACACAATGCAACTTATTTTTATACATACAGATATCAAAACAGTGGGCGCAAAAGTGGGCGTGGTCAATTTTTCTTTCAGTAAACACTACTATTGGATTACTACGAACATTTGAAAAAAAAATTATCCAAATCGGTCCAGCCGTTTTCCGATTTTAGATAAATCAAAAAAGTGGGCGCAAAAGTGGGCGTGGTCAATTTTTCTTTCCTTAAAAACCTAACTTGGACTAAAACGAACATTTAAAAAAAAAAATTATCCAAATCGGTCCACCCGTTCTGAAGTGATGCGATTTCAACCAAACGTACACTTCTTTTTATAAATATATATAGATAATTAAAATTATTTATATTAAAATGTGAAATAAATAAGTAAATTCAAGGAAAAAAATATTTATTAATAATTTTGTTATTTAATTTAAATTAAAACATGTATCGAAAAAAAAATCCCACAAGACTTAAAAAATCCCTCATTGAATTAAAAAATCTCATGGGAATTCCCACATCCCACAGGAATTAAAATATCCCACAAATGGGAAATTTCCCACAAAACTGGCAACTATGCATCTAGTTCAATTAAAAGAAATATTTTGAGGAAAAAGTTTGAGAATAGAAAGAAATTAAACACAGGGTTATTTGGTTGCAATAAAAAAACTAATATTTATGTCAATGACTCTTTGAGCGGCTTTACCAGATCCATTCTTAAAGAGGCTCAGCAGGTTAAGAAGCATTTAAATTTTAAGTATGTTTGGATTGGTAATGGTAGGGTACTAATGCGCAAACGGGGGGGTGAAAAGGTTTTTGTAATTAATTCCCTTGAGGATCTTAAACATCTTACTTAATTCACCATGTCTGTTGACAATTTAGATACGAACACAGACCTTTTCAATATCCCATATGCTAATTGTAAAACAACTTGCTTTGACAGTATTGCTTACAACAATGCTAAAATTTCTGGTTTTTATGTGATTCAACAAAATATTCGCAGCATGCGTAAAAATTTTGATAATTTTATTTTGCACTTAAATTCTTTCACTAATAAACCTGATTTGATATTTTTAACTGAAACGTGGATTTACGACGAAGAAATCACCCTGTACGATATTCCAGACTATCAACTTTTTGCAAACTGCAATCAGCAATATGCAGCAGGAGGTGTTGCTGCCTTTGTCTCAATAGATATTAACTGTAATTTCTTGAACTATAATACTAATAGTTTTGATGGTCTGATGATTGATTGTGTGTTGGATAGTCAAAAATTCTCTTTCTTATCCATTTATAGATTCCATATAGGCAGTGCAACATTTATTAATGATTTAAGTCAGATATTATCAGTCATTAGTGCCGATAATTTTATTTTGCTAGGGGATATTAACATAAATATTCTGCAGTGTTCCACCTTATGTGATAATTATCTAATGTTGTTGTCCTCTTTTGGTCTTGAATCCTGTATCAATGTACCTACCCGTGTGTCAAATGTATCTCAAACTTGTATCGATCACATTTTTGTTCGGCTTCGTCGATGTAGTGATGTTACTATTAGTAGTTCTGTTTCCGTTATTAATATTTCTGACCATAATCTAACTTGCCTCTATTTTGAAAAAATTCATGTAGATAAATCCAACAATTCGTCCATCAATACTTCTATTTTTAAACTGATTACAGGGCCTTAAACAATTTTCTTTTAGCAGAAACTTGGGAACCAGTTTATAATGAACCTGATCCGTCCATTGCATACGATCACTTTATAATAATCTTAACGGAACATACAAGCAATTGCTCTATCAGTAACGCAAAAGTTCGACGGATTAATAAAAAACTAAAACCATGGATGTCAAACGAATTACTAAGCAAGATTCACTTAAAAAATTCTCTTTATAAAAAAATTAAGAAATATCCATCAAACTTAATATTAAAAAATCGTTACAAATTACTCAGCAAACAAATTATTAAGGATACAACATCCTGCAAAAGCAATTATTATTTAAATGAATTCTTCAAAGTTAAGGGTGATTCTAAAAAAGAATGGAGTCTGGTCAACAAAATTTTAAATAGGACACATTTCAAAGAAGATATTATTATTCTCAGGACAGATAATGTAATTACTTCCAACCCTAATGAAATAGCTAATGAATTTAATAAGTTTTTTTCTAGTATCGGAACAGAAATCGTCTCCACCCATGGGCTCAATAACACTTTGTGTAAGTGTATAATAAATGAATACAATAATCCGTCCAGCAGGGGCGAACACAGGTAGGGGTTTTGGGGGTTAAAACCCCCCCAAATGAACGAATAAAAATAAAAGTAAATGTATGAAGGTAAACAATTATAAATTATAAAGCATTACTTATTTAAGTTGAAATGTTTAAAGCTACTTTCATGGTGTTATTTATTGTTTTTATGAAATTATGCTCTGTATACGCAAAAGACCCCTGCCAGAGTATGCTTTTTCGCCTGAAATATCATCATATACATGTATGTTTTGGCAATGTTTAAATAATGTAGACAATTATGCATTTTTAATTAGGAAAAGATAAGATTGAAAAACTTCAAATTAAAATTTAATAACTATTTATTAAAAATAAAATTAAATTTACATTTCATTAAAAAGTAAGACAAAAAATGATTGTACTATTTTTTATGTTACTTATTTCATCAATATCCAATTTGATTTAAAAATTTTTTTTTTATAGAAATTTAATTTAAAATCGCAATAATTTTGCTTTTCAATCAACTCATCAATCACCAACTCAAATTAAACACATTTCGCTAACATTTAATCAGTACACCATAGTCCAGCTGAATATTAGCATACTTTATCAAGTATTCGATTAAGAAACAAAAACAACACAACTCACAAATTCAGATCAGCGTAAGAAGTGTGTTGTGTGAGAACAGAGAACGAATTAGCAGTTATTCTCATGCGCTATCTCTCTCTCTCTCTTTATACACGATCTGTTGTTTACATTTCAAGAATGATATATTACCAGATTGCGCATTGCGCATGTCGTCCATCTTTGTTATGAAGTTGGCTGCGAAAAATCGTGACGTAGCTCGGGTTTGTCAAAGTGGCTGAATGTTAACGTAGTCACAATTTATTTATAGGGGGTTATTTATTTGTAAAGATGAAAAAACGTCGACATTTTCTTATTGAAACTTGGCGACTTGAAATGGAATTAATGTCATTATAAATATTTTTATAAATTAATTAAAGTATATATATTTTTCAGTACTATTTCTTAAAAAAAATGCACGTATAATAGGGGTCTGTTCTCGCATTTGCACCCCTTCACACAAAAAGCAGCTACGTTGCTTGATGTGTTTGACAGCACTTGTATTGCTTCATTGTTTTCATTTTGTTTTCATGTTCTTCTTGTTTCCTATTTCGTAAAGACTTGGAGCCGCCGCACACTACAGACTTTTGGTCGGCCGATAGTTTGATTTGTTTTCATGTGGGCATGGTGCATGGTTGAATAAATAAAGTTGTCTCAGGCTGATCGAAAAAAGCAAAAAAGCAAAACAACAACAACAACTTTATTGGCTTTACATGTTATCAATTTTCGCTTTCAGATTTTGTATGACCTGTCAACTTCGATTTGACATTTATGGGAACTCGCTCTCACCCATGCGAGAACCTTATTTGTTCAACCATGTGGTGTCTTATGGAAGTGCGCACACCTAACGATCCAATCAAACCCAGCTAAAAAATCAAATGGGAGGTCAGATTTCCACTTGATTTTAAAGTCTGGCTGCTATCTGCAGACTGCCAAGTGGGTATGGCGCACAGTGCTTTGTCCCATAGGCAAAATTAAAATAAAATAAAGTGCTTAGAATATTTAAGTAATATACATTTTTGTAAAGCTAATAAAGTACCTTAAATAAATTCGTGAATAGAATTTATCAACTCGTCTTTTTGTTAACAGTAGAGGGCGCTAAAGTCAGAAAACGTTTGAGGTAAAACTGTTGAACGGAAAAACGGTTTTTACTGTGTTACAAAACAAATTTTTAAAATTTCATTTTTTATTGTATTGCTTTGAAACTTAACAGTTTTGTTTATAACTATAGGAACAAAAAAACAAAAATAATGTTTTGTAAATATTTTATATAAAATGTTGTTTGTGCCATCGAAAACTTTTGCGATTTTTTATTTGGAATTCCCAAAATGCAAAAGTTTGATAGACTGAAAAATTTTTTTTTTTGAGAGTAGGTAATTTTTTATTTGTGATTTTAGTACATTTTAAAGAGCTTAAATAGAATATGTAAAACAGTTTTAGATTTTTCACCCGGAAATGTAAAAATGATATGAATTTTTAAAGACATATTTCCTAAGTTTCAGAAAAAGTTGCAAAGACCTAAGTTTATGGTACTGCCAAAATTTAAAAAAAATAAATTTATGCAATTTCTTTTGTTTATTACTATAAAAAATTAATCAAATTTTGATGTAGTGTATAGTTTTTATTAAATAGTGACAAAAACTTACCAAAAATTGAAAGAATATTTTTTGTTTTTTTTGGCGGAAACCCTAAAGTTTTGCAAACTTTGAGAAAATTAAAAAAATATATAAATAAAAAGTAGGCGATTTTTTATTTTTCATTTATATGCTTTGTTAACAAATCTAACCACTAGTAAAAAAAAAATTTAAGATTTTTAACCGGAAATTTGAAATTTTGTATTTTTTTAAAACATCTATATTTTTTAGTTTTACAAAGACCAAAAATATGATTATATAATTTTTTCCAAGTAAAGGGCTCCAGCGACGTTCAATAATCAATTCATTTTTTGCAATCTGTGCAATTTTATTGACTGTAGGTCTGTTTGAGAACTTTTCGAGTAAAAAATATCAAGTAACTTTTACTGGAAGAGTAAGACTGATTTTACTCTCTCAGTAAAAAATATCACAAAAAGCATGGTAGAATTATAAGGTAGGGCCGACTCGGAGAAGAATGGAGTGGAAAGCAGCGAAAAAGGGGGCTAGTTGTCAAAATCAGCTGTTCATATCGAGTTTCTTTATGTTCATGTTTCGCAGTTGATTTTAGGTTAAAATTTTTACAAGCTTTTTTTCAAATTCAACACTTCCGCGGCATTTTATAGATTTATTTACTATGTTTTTACAATATTTCCACTCAAATTAACACAAACTTAACACACGTGTCCGCACTATTTACAAATTGAAAACATGATATTTCTTTTTTCATTTGACATTTCCACCAGCTTCGTCATTTTGACAACTACCCGACCTTTTCACTATCCACTATTCGTTGACGCGTGAGGGCACTAAGCGACCCGGCCCTACCTTATAATTCTATCATGACAAAAAGTAAACGAACGACATCCAGTAAAAAGTATCAAGTAATCAACATTTGTTTGTAAACAGCTGATTCATGTTTTCCGTTTTGCTTTTCGTTTCAATGCTTTCCATATGTTTCAACTCATTTACTCCATGAACACACTGCACTTTGTTGTTGTGTGTGCTAATAATAAGCTGACGATATGACTTGTTATGTACATTTTGCGATTATCCCATACAAGAAAAACGACGAGAGAAAATACAAATAGAGATTTAATGGCTCATTTCTTATTAATGTCGGATCCGGAACTATCGTCACTTAGGTCTACAAAACACATAAAAAAATGATGAATTCAAAGAAATTGAGAAATACATTTTGAAAGAAAACATTTTGAAAAAAAAAGAAGAGAAAAACATTTAAGGCGGCCTCGGTAGTCGAGTTTGTAGCGTGCTCGACTGCCACCCCAGAGGTCCCGAGTTCGATTCCCGGCTAGGCCATGGTCCTTCGCTTTAAAACCTTTCTAAATTTTCTATCCTCATTTCTAATCAACTGAAATTAAAAATTCATCAATATTTACGACTTGAAGTTGTAGTTGATGGTAGAGAAGTTTGTGGATGAGATTGCCTTTATAACTTGAATTGACTGAGGTAAAGGCATAACACTTGCATCTGATTCAAATTCACATGTTTCTTTGGCTTTCCACCACACTTAGAACATCCTACATATGTTTCACTTGATTGCCCTTTCCTTCCCACTAATCTATCACCCCATTTCGAACCAAGGCAGACTTGACTGAATAGGTATTCCACCTGAAATCCTTGGTTCAAAGCTAAAAAAAAAAAAAAAAAAATTTAGAAACAAATTTATTTATGACCCTTTTTAAAGAGAATATTAAATTATTTGCATTTTGATCACAAATGTAGCAAAAATTTAGTTTATGAGAAAAAGGATATATTGGAGATGGTCATTTCCTTGTATCGAATGAAGCCAAATTTCTCAGAGAGCTAAAAAACATAGTTTTATAAGTTGTTATTAGTGTTTAGTGCATTTTGATCACAAATGTAGCTAAAATTTAGTTTTTGAGAAAAAGGATATATGGGAGATGGTCATGTCCTGGTATAGAATTAAGCGAACTTTCCCAGAGAGCCCAAAAATATAGTTTTATAAGTTGTTATAAGTTTTCAGTGCATTCTGATCACTAATGTAGTTGCAATTTAGTTTTTGAGAAAAATTATATATGGGAGGTAGTCATGTCCTTGCACCGAATGAAAGAAAATTAACCACTAAGCTAAAAGACATATTTTAACAGATAGTTACCAACTTTCGATTTATTCTATATACAATTATAGCTAAAATTAAACTTTTAAATTTAAAGATGTATGGGAGGTAGTCATGTCCTTGCACCGATTTTTCCGAAACTTCGAATTTTTCTTAATTAACATATTTTGAACCAGCACACCAAATTTCAATTTTCTGCGATAACTTCTCTTATTTTGCCGATTCACTATATGGGGACAAAGCACTGTGTGGCGTGCTATGGAAGTCCTCACACTAACCGATCAAATAGTTTGCCAAACGGTGAACATTTTGTTTGTTTTTGTTTGTAATTTTATTTTTCATTGAAAAGTACTGCATGCCATCTGTCAAAATCTATTGCAAGCAATGGAAATATTTCATGGATGGGTTTTTTATGTTATGCTATTTCATTTTTAAAATGGCGCCGAACAAATTAGTGCGCTGCTCGCACGCGCTTGATGCTTTAAGTCAGTGGTGTCGTGGCAGTGAGCTGGATTAAAATTTAAAAATAAAAAAAAAAAAAAATAAATTAGATCTTCGATGGCGATGAAAAAATGAAAAACAAAAACAACATGTTCTAATGTAGTCCTTAAAAAATAAAAAACAAGTAAAATTGAAAATGTCACAACAAAAAAACTAGCCACCACTTGAGTGTGCGCTATTAGAAAATACCAACAAAATATACACAGCATCAATAACCTTAATATCTTTCGACGCGAGCAAACAACAACAATGCTATGCACACTTTTTTTTCTTGCTGTCACAGCGCGATGCGCCGACAGTCATTTTTTAGAGTTACAACAAACACTGAAATATTGAAGTTGTTGTAAGTGAGTTAAAAGAGCTAATTGAGCTATGGAATTTACAACTCTGCTTTAAATCAGCCGGTATGATTTTATTATTTTATAAATTTCTTCTCCACGCCACTCCATTTTCAAGAACTTCATTCAATTTTTTAAATTTCTAGCCCTAACTTCAATCTCTTAAATTTTTGCAGTATCTTTAATTTTCAGCACATATAAAAATGACTGCCAAACAAGAAAAATTACAGCTCATTGCCAAATTCGTGTTGGCAATATATGTCTTGCAATATTCGGCAACTTCGGCAATTGAGTGGTCTTCATTGGCAATATTTGATGTTTGACAGATGGTATGCAATGAATTATTGCTAGTCGAGACGCCCGGTTACATAATAATCTAATAAAAAATTGTTTAATATTCATACCCGCACCAAAATCAACAAAAAATATGTCAGTAACAAACAATTTTATAAAACTCAAAACAGCCAAATAATTTTAAAACTCCCCATGAGAATGTATCTCAAATGCAATTGGCAAACTATTCGGGCACAGTGTGCGCACCTACAACCAACTTAATAGTTGGCTTGCCAGTTGCGGCCAATCAAGCATCAAACTATCGACCGACTAAAAGTCTGTAGTGTGCGGCGGCTATTAAATACTTGCGCTGCTTGTGCTTGCTATTTGCTTTTTGATATTTTCTTTTGTATGTATTCATAAAGTGTCACAGTTGAGAACCCGGATGACGTAGGCTGTGCAGTAAATTTTTTTCTCGACGGTTGGACTGCGCAATCCTTTTATCTATCATTCTTGTTTACATTTATTCGCTTGCAGTGTACTCCCACACTAAAAAAAAACATTAATTTAAAATGAAACACAATGTGTTCATAATTTGCCTTTTCTCATGTTTTTTAAAAGTTTAAAACACATTTGCTCTTACTTTGACGAAATTTGCAAGCTATTTTTTAAACATAAAATTCGTCAAATTAATAACAGTTGTCGGCAATTTTAAAACATTTTTTTTTCAGTGTACAACAGTTAAGCAGAGTATATTCGATTAACGAATATATTCATGCAGGGCTCTAATACGCATACATGTTCTACCACGCTGTTGTTCTCTGTAAAGTCGAGTTCCGCTATCAATGTAATATGAAGTTAAAACTAGAACTCTCGATTTTCAAGCTTTTCGAGCACCCGGGCTACCCGAGTATTTTCGAGTATTTGGAGCTACCCGAATTTTGAATTTTTGTTTTCTACAAAACTTAAGAATCTTCACGAAAAATGAAGATGCAGTTTAATTAGTAATCGTTATTTAGTAAAAAAAAACAAAAAAACTTCTCTTAATCAGTCAAACTTCTCTTACCAAAGCAATGTTCGTTTTTATTTAATTGTAGCCACACAAAGCCAAAACAGCCTAATAAAATAGAAAAATATCAATAAAATTTCTCTATCGTTTTGATTCAAGAAGATTGTCTTATTAAAACCATTGAGAAAATCTTATTAAAACTTTAAGAATTTTTTATTGGGAAATCCATATAATTTAAAGAAGAATCCTATTATTTTTTATGAGAAAACATTTAAAAACTGTAAGGAAATCTTATTAAAAATATGTGATTTACATATTGATTTTAAAAGTTACCTTTTTGATTTTTTAGGAAGAAATCTTATAGATTTAATAAGATTTATTTTTTAAATTTAAGAAGGAATTTCTATTGATTTAATAAGATTTCTTTCAACATTTTATTAAAGAAATCTTTTTAATCAATACGGAATTAAAAGATTCTTGCTAATCTTTAACCTAGAAATATGCTTTTAACTGCCTATAATATTAAATACAAATCTACACATTTTTAAGATTTTATTAAAATTTATGCATTAGTAAATAAAGTTGTTATTTATGAATATTAAATACATATGTTAAAATTAAATTAACCTTGACTTTGTAACCAAAATTCCCGGCGCTGTCGAGGCCTTCAAAGAGACTGGCGGCATCCTCAATATCCAACTTTTGTCAAGAACCTCTTTCGAGTCCAAACTGTACATTTTTAATAAAGTCGAAATTGAGTCACTCAAGCCCCACGACTGAAATATGGCTTGAGTTTCGAGAATTTTAGCCTCGTTGAAAACAAGTTCTGGAACACAAATATCATTCTCGATTATAACATTTTTCTTATTTTACTTTATTTAAATCGACGGATAACTTTTCGAATTCACTACACAACTACGACTGAAAGCTAAAGAAAAGAAAGCAAAAATAAGTAGCATTTTCACCATTATTATCTTCTTAAAAGGGTGTCTAATAAGAAAATTTCATAAATGCAGATCAATAAGATTTTCTTATTAATTTTAACTCGTCTCTTCTTAAACTTTGGAGATTGAAAAAAAGATTTTCTTATTAAAGTTAAGTGTTAATAAGATTTCCACATTATTTCATTCATTCAATAAGAAATCTTATTAAAAAATGTTTGATAGTAGTTGTTAATTTTTAATAAGATTTTCTCTATGGTGTTATAGTTAGGTTTATTCAATTCTTTATTTGTTAAATGTGTGCACAAAACTGACTTAACAATAACAAGATAACTTATATTTATAGCTTAAATTACTAAGCCAGCGAAAGCGTTTGTAAGCTCGCTGACTAGGCGGTGTCATGAATAAGGGTAAAGAACTGCAGGTGCAATGAACTGCTAATCTAGTTCGATCAGCTTGAGTCACAACGTATTACATAGTTTTGTTAGCTCGAGTTCGGTCAGCTTGGCTCACAATGTATCGCATGTCACATTGGGCCGATGACCTACTCCAATCAGCTTGAGTCATATTGTAGCGCGATATATTTAATATTATTATCAATCGTTGAACCTTTATCCATGACACCTCCCCTTTTTGGAAAAAAAAAAACTTTATATAATTTGAAGAAGAATAAAGATTTTTTTTTTTTTTTTTTTTTTGAATTGAGTTGAAGTTATAATATATAAAGCATGTGTTGATATTTCTTAAAGTTATTTAATTATAAAATTATTAACTACTGCTAATTGTATAAGATAGTATGGTTTTTTTTTTTTTTTTTTTTTTTTTTGATTGGTAAATATTTTTTTTTTTTAGAGATATCGGCCGATATTACTTATATTTTCTAGTGTTCTTATTCAAAAATATTCTTAAACTCAATTTTTACTAGATTTATGTTTATGTTTACTTACTAATAATAAAATTTGAATTAGGCTAATTTTAATCTATTTTTATGAATTATTATAATTTTTTGCTTTGTGTCGATTTTGCAATTTCCTAAATTGTCAATATCAACCACTTTATATGGACCTTTAAAAATGTTATCCAGTTTATGGCCGGTTTCGTTCTTTACGTAAACCACATCGTTTTGTTGAATAATTTGCGGTTTTGTCTTCTTGTCATAGCTTACTTTCGTTCTCACTTTAACTTTTTCTAACATTTCAATAGCTCTTTTTTGGGCTGTTTGTAGTTTAAATTTGAGTTCTGTTACGTAATTGTCAATATTGTATATTGGATCTACTTTTCCTTTCAACAGAAAGTCATAAGGCGCTACGGATTTTCCATATACTAACTCAAAAGGTGTGTAGCCATGTGTTGTTGATGGGGTTGTATTATAGCAATATGTAAAGTATTTGAGCCAGTGGTCCCAATCTAGTTTATTTGTTGATATATAAGACCTTATGTATTCGTTAAAAGTTCTATGGGAGCGTTCTACTGTTCCTAAAGTTTGGTGATGATATGGAGTCGATGTTTTGTTTTCTATTTTTAGAAGTTTGCATATTTCATCAAATACTTGATTTTTATATTCAGTTCCCATATCTGTTAGGATTTGTTGTATGGGTCCATGAACTAGTATGCAATTTTCTACTATTGATTTGGCAACTATATTGGATGATTTGTTTGGTATAGCTATTGTTATAAGGAATTTTGTTAAATCGCAAATTATTGTAAGTGCGTATTCGTTTCCATTGAAAGACTTAGGAAGTGGACCAATCGTGTCAATTTGCACGGCATCAAAAGCTTTAGTTGGAGTAGGTGTTTTAATTAAAGGTTCTATGTGATTTATCCCAGATTTATTTTTTTTACATTTTTCGCAATTTTTTACATAAGATTTCACGTCTGAAATCATATTTTTCCAAAAATATTGTCGTTTTAGTTTAGATAGTAGTCGGGTGACTCCTGGGTGGCCTCCAAATACAGGGTCATCATGATTCTTTTGTAATATTTCAATCTTTTGTGAGGGTGAAGTAATTTCAATGATTTTTGGTGTTATTGCAAGTGTTACCTTTTTTAATTTCTTGTTGCCTATCTTCTTGAATTCCTCGACGTCGACGTATTTAAATAATTTATCATTAATCGCGATTTTAATATTCTTAAAGTTTGCATTGCCAACTACTGTTTCAAGTTTGGGAAAAAATTGATCTAGTTCAATCTTCCCATAAGCAATAAAATCTTTAACATTTATTTCACATACCTTCTTTTTTCCATGGAATAAAATTAGGTTAGAGGAATCATTTAATTTTTCATTATTTTTTTCATTTTTGGTGCACCTTTTTGTTATAAGTTTTAGGCATGGTAACTTTTTTACTTCGTGTGTCGTTATAGAGGTATACACATTTTGTTTTGTATAAAGTTTATGCTCACTGTGTTATCAGTGTCTGCATTTAGATCTACAAATTTTGTAACTACCTCGTTGACATTAGTAAAATTTCCTGCTCTCATTAAGAGTTTTACTTCTGATGAACGAGCGTTTTTTACGATAGATTTCACAGCTACTTGTGTAGCATAGTTCTGAGCTATTTGAGGACTAAGTCCATCTGAAAGATATGCATTTTGCAATTGTGATGTTAATTGCTCTATTTCTTTTGCATACTCGTTTGTGTTTTTTAAATTTTGTTTGGTGTTAAGCAATTTTGCAGCTGCTGATTGTGCTGATTCACTTTTGATTTCTCGTTTTAACGTAGCTTTTATGGCTGAAATTGTTCTTTCATTACTTACGGCAGTTTGTGCTACGCCAGATAGTTTGGTTTTAATAAGCGAAATATCTATTAATTCGTGTTCTCCTTTAATAGATTCTATAAGGTCTAGTGCGTTTAGAAATTTAACTAAATGTTCTTGCCTGCCATCGAAATCTGGCAGTAGCTTTGATGCTAAACCAAGAAATTCCGCTGGAGTCATATTTCTTTTTTCTTTAGCTGTATTAACCGATGACATTGAATTGTCTGCTTGGGGTATTATACTTTCGTCGTCGGTTTTTGACGGAGTTTCTAAATCTGATTCTGGTTCTGATCCCGAGTCAGGGTCAGATTTTTCTTGAAATTTAAAGTTTACATTTATGGTTTCTGTTGGTGATTTGGGTACTTTTTCAGATATATCTAATCTCTTAAATAAAACTTCTAGTCGCGTTTTAAGCGTTTGGCAAAATGTTTCTATTTCAACCTTATGCTGTGCGGTTAAAAATTTGTATACTGTACTTAAAAGAGTTGCTATTTCGTTATGCTTTAGTACTAATAACTTGATATGCTTTGTTTGAGTTGATTGTGAGGGAAGATTTGACTTGTTCAAACATTTAAATGATTTGTCAAAAACCAACTTAATTTCTTTTAGTTTTGCATTTAATTCCTCCCATTTAATCGACATTGATTTTGATTAACAAAGAATAGAAACATTCAAATAAGGGATTTATTTAGTTAATAAACATGATTAATTTTTTTTTTCGTTTTAAAATTTTGTTATAATTGGTGTAGAATTTTATAATCATAATTAATTCATAAATGCATTGCATCATATGTGCAAATTTACATACAAATTTCATAATTATTCTAAATCACATTTCCTGTATTCTTAACCAATAAAATGAAAATAAAAAGAAAGTATACTTAAATAAACGGCAGACGATGAGTCGGGTACTTTACGTTCTCAGATGCGGATTCAGATGCTGGTGTTTGATGTCCGCAAATTGCATATATGAAGTTGATAATTTTGGTGTTTTCATCCCCCATTCCCAATCGTTGGGGGGTGTTGGGCCTTCAGCTTTAAGGCACTCTCTTCTTTATACACTCGGTGTTTCTATTTGTCTTACGCGTCGGCTTAAATAGTTTTTAAAAAACGTATAAATTATCATTATTGACACTAATATTGCTAACAGTGCTATTAATTGCCATGTATTTTGTTTGCTGTTGCTATCACTTTTGTTCTGTATTTGTTGAGTTTCACTTACTTGAAAGTGTCTTTCAACGTATTTTTCGAGCTTATTTTGCTCCACCTCTTGTCCAACTTCATATCCTGATATTGCTATCAGAATTGCACTTAGCACTTTGTTCCACCAGGACATAGTAAATAATTTTTCACTTCTCTTTTTTTATATTTTACACTTTCTGTTGCTTATTGTTTTATGGATAAGTAACCACCAGTTTTCACAACATGTTTATTATTAACAAATGTTGTTCTGTTTTTATTTTATATTTTTTTTTTTTCACTCTTTTTCTCTTAAATGTCAATAAATTTTCCCGCACTGTAGATTGTAGTTACTTTTACTCCGCTATGAATTTTATTTTTTTGGTTTATCCGCTCGACGTACTAAACTCGTTTTTAGTTCTAGCCAAAGACTGGCAGGATCGCCATGTTATAGTTAGGTTTATTCAATTCTTTATTTGTTAAATGTGTGCACAAAACTGACTTAACAATAACAAGATAACTTATATTTATAGCTTAAATTACTAAGCCAGCGAAAGCGTTTGTAAGCTCGCTGACTAGGCGGTGTCATGAATAAGGGTAAAGAACTGCAGGTGCAATGAACTGCTAATCTAGTTCGATCAGCTTGAGTCACAACGTATTACATAGTTTTGTTAGCTCGAGTTCGGTCAGCTTGGCTCACAATGTATCGCATGTCACATTGGGCCGATGACCTACTCCAATCAGCTTGAGTCATATTGTAGCGCGATATATTTAATATTATTATCAATCGTTGAACCTTTATCCATGACAATGGAATTGAAAAGATTTCTTTATGGAAAATTCTTATTATTTGGTAGTATTAATAAGAAAACCTAATAAAATATCTCAATTTGGTGGTCTTGTTGATTTTATGTGGTGGTTTTTGCCTCTGTGCTATCATATCGGTTTATTTCCGTCTATATGTCTGCATGTAATGACGATCACAGCAGAGATTTTGGAGCCATCGTTATTAGTTTCGATATAGTATAAGCTTGTATTTAAAATACAAAGATCATAATGCAAATAAGTGATCTCGTATGAAAATTACGCTAACCCCACATAGAAAGTAATATAAAATTGGTAGAATCTCTTAAAATTTCATAAAAATTCAATGCCTTAATTAAATTCAATTTTATTATTGAGGACATAGTAAATTCAATGGCACAAAAAAAAAGAATAATTGACTTTGTACTCTAAATATTATATATGAAATTCGAATAAGTCTACAAATAAAAATATAAAACCCCCCAAAATTTTTTTCTGGGTGCGCCCCTGCCGTCCAGTATATTTATAGAGCCGATATCCTCCTTTGAAGTTTTTAAAATTATAATGTCTCTTAAAAACTCAAATTCCACTACTGAAAATAGCTTTTCTTCAAATTTTATCAAAAATATTGTCTTTAATATATCGGACATCCTTTGTCACATTTTTAATAAAAGCTTGGATGTATCTTTTCTATTGCCCTTAAATCAGCTGAAGTTATTCCTTTATTTAAAAAAGGTGATAAAAATATTTTGAATAATTATAGACCTATATCTATTCTACCTTCTTTCTCAAAAATTTTTGAAAAAGCAGTCAAAACTAGAATGATTAATTTCTTAAATTGGAATAATTTTTTCCATAACTGTCAGTTTGGTTTTAGGCAGGGATTGTCAACTAAAGATGCTCTCCTGAAATTTTTTACAAACATCTATAATTCCATAAACAAAAAAAAGGTATCTGCAGCACTGTTTGTAGACATTACAAAAGCGTTTGATACAGTTGACCACAACATACTATTAAGGAAATTGGAAGAAAGTGGTTTTAGAGGCAATATTTATAATTGGCTTTCCTCATATCTTTCTAACAGAATGCAAAGAGTTAAAGTGAAAAATCAGTTCAGCAGTTCCATTAATATTAATATAGGTGTCCCACAAGGATCGGTACTAGGTCCAATTTTGTTTTTAATATATATAAATTCGTTGTTTTCACAGAATCTGAGTAGTAATTCTATTGCTTTTGCGGACGATATGGCTTGCACCTCTTCATGTGATACTCTCCTTAACCTAACTTTAGCTATAAATCATGATCTTGGAGTGCTAAGACACTGGTTTATAACGCATAAGTTGGTTTTAAGTGAGAAAACAAAAATTATGCTTTATAATATAGCCAGTAAAGACTTTAATGTAGAAAACTTTAACTATCATAGTGCGAATTGTGAAAAATACTTAATTGGAAATGATATTTGTACTTCGTCAAACTATTATCAGACCTATGTTGATTCTAATACCTGTTCCTCTGACTGTCTTTCTATTTCATGCGTTAATTCTTTTAAATATTTAGGACTCTTACTTGACTCCAAAATGAGCTGGCTTGATCACACTACTGCACTAAAAAAATATTTGATGGTTGTTATAAGGCAGTTTTATCATTTGAGGCGATTTTGCTCGCTTAAGCTTTTAACTCGCATCTACTTTGGCCTCTTTCATTCTAAACTTGAGTATGGCTTGACATGTTGGGGTGGTACACACAAAATAAAATCCTGCCGTTACTTACTGCCCAAAAACACGCTATTAGTATTATTTGTAATCGTACTCGCACTGTAAGCAGCCTTCCTCTATTCAAAGAACTAAAAATATTGCCTCTTCAACATTTATATTGCTTTCGAGTATTAAAAATGTTCTTCGATAGATCTGAGCAACTGATTAATAGAAGTGATTTGAATTACGAGTTAAGGTCTTCTAATCGGAATCTCTCGTCAATCCCACCACATAGTCTGCAACACTTTCTGCGGTTCTATTCTTCGATTGCCCTTAGGTTGTTCAACAATTTACCGTATGACATCAGGTGTAGACGCATTAAATCTGGTTTCCTTACAGATGTAAAATCTGCGATATACTGCGCTATATATAAGTTACTGCGATATAAATGTAATGCTTTATGTTACGCAAGTGTAATAATTATTAATTTTTACTTTTACCATCCATTACCAGTATAAAATTTTTTGTACCTCTATTCTCATATTTCTTCCTCAATATTTTATCAATTAAAAAAAAAATTTTTGCTCCTATT
Source organism: Pherbina coryleti (assembly GCA_943735915.1). Classification (NCBI taxonomy): domain Eukaryota; kingdom Metazoa; phylum Arthropoda; class Insecta; order Diptera; family Sciomyzidae; genus Pherbina; species Pherbina coryleti. The sequence continues at coordinate 88,432,869 of OX030948.1, forward strand.
ACATATTTTATACTTTATTATTTACTATGAATTAAACCATATATTTATTATTTATCATTTATTATCAGAATTTATTTTAACCCTAGAACTGTATCGTGGGGTGAAAAAGCACCCCAGATTGGCTTAAATCTCGCGCCAGACACAAACGCCTTTCGTTTACGGCCCGGGACCGTAACCATAATTCTGTTTCAACGTCTGAGAGGGAGCATGCTCGCGTCATCCGTACCACGTGCTTGCTCCAGCAGTGAACATAAGAAGTGCGTCTGGGGTGCTTTTTCACCCCACGATACAGTTTGTGTATATTTTTCGTCATCTTAAAGTTTTTTTATTTTCGTGTTGTTTAAACTTTTTGGACAAGTAATGAGTGTATAGTGGCCCCACTTCACATATATTTACATATATACGCTCCCTTCAACTTGATTAGTCGCACTTGTTTTAATAACAAAAAATGCTTTGCTCTCAATATTGGTTAAAAAAATAACAACAACAACTACTTGGAATAAATGCTCATTGAGTGTACTTACCAACAACAACCAAAAATGTGCACTCTCTTTAAAAAAAACGGTACCTGCTAACAAGTATTTAAACAGATATAAAAAATATTACAATTCTTACTCGTTCATTAGATTAGACGCAGTACGAAATTAAAGTTTTCAGTGATACAAGTTAACTTTGAATGATGAAATTTTTTTAATCAAGTGTTTTTGATGCGTAGTACTTTATAAATTTCAAATAAAGATGTTTTTTTCCAATTTGAACGAAATTCTTATTCATTGTAACGATCTGTGCGGCAAAAATCGTTTTTTTCAAATTCTTGCTATTTGCGCACTTTGATTTCTCAAAATAAATAGCATTTTTGGAAAATTGGCCATAACCACTATAATAACCCTTAAACATAGTATCTCCCCTTTAGAACCCTGTTGGAATTACTAGATTTAGTCAAAAACTCACTGAGATATCGTTATTTTAACGAAAAATAAAATTTTTCCTAGTTTTTCACGTTGTTTGCCCTTCTTGGTCAATATACCTGGACCCTCCAAACTTTTGGCCAAACAATTTAGTTCACGTGATTCTAGGTCAAAAGACGAAAAAAATGAGCCCCCATGGAACCATCAAAGTCACACTGTGTCCGAGATACGGGCCCTTGAAAGTTGGGGTGTTTTTTCACACCGCGATACAGGAATAGGTGAAAAAAAATAGCGATACAGTTCTAGGGTTAACTTTTATATTTTCTTTTTATAAATTTAATGAACTTAAGTTTGTTAGTATATTAATTAACGTTTATCCTTATATTTCTAAGAGACCCCATGAACTTTCTTTAATTGAATTTTTCTTTAAATTGTTGATTAGTATGAGGATATATGCTCGATACTAGTTCTTTTTGAACTACAGCGCATATTAGCATTAATCATCCTAAATTTATTTATGATTTTGCGTTGTATAAATTTTAATTTTAATAATGTTTTGAGTTTTATTATCGATTTGTAGCTCAACTAGATTACAATACACCTTTATACTTTACATTAGTCTTATACCAGGGATTAATGATGATTAATAAAAAATTTTATTCTATTCTATTCTATTTAAAATAAATTTGCTAGATTAACCATCTTTTATAAGTCGCTTAAAGAAAGATGTCGTGCATTTTCATCACAGCACGTTTAAATTTACAAACTTAAGTTAAAAAACTCTAAATAATATTTATAGAAATAGAAACACATCTTAAAATCTAAAAATAAAAAAAAAAACAAAAAAATCTAAAAAAACAAAAAATATAAAAAAAAAACAAAAAAAAACTAAAAAAACATAAAAAAATAGAAAGAAAGAGGTAAAAAGTAAGTTGCCTCACGTGGTGTACCTTGGAAACGATTAAAATCGGCTTAAAACTTACGTAAGATTCTTTATTATTCTCTTCCATAAAAAAAATTCAAACGAGATTATACTTTTGATTTTTATTCCAAATTGTCCAATTTTTTATTCCTGAAGTATTATATCTGAAGTATAAAAATATGAATAACTTTTGAAAAGGAGCAGGTAGGATTTCAATTCCAACGAATTTTGCACCTATAATCATCAACAAATACAACCCAGCTTGCAGTTTTTGTCGACATTTTTGCGCAACCTATCGATGCTTCCTGCCTACCGTGTACATAAATCTGGCAACAGGTCTTTAATTGATAATTATCGTGGAATTGCTAAATTAAGTACTTTGCCCAAACTTTTTGAGTCAATTGTTAAATCACAATTATCACATAGTGTAAAGTCTTTGATATCTCCATGCCAACATGGATTTCTTTCTGGAAATCGACTGTCACTAACCTACTTGAATTTATTACTCTTTCTCTTCAGACAGATGTCATCTATACGGATTTCAGGAAAGCGTTTGATGTTGTAAAGCACAAACTCTAAATTTTAAAATTATCTCTTATCGGATTCCCCATACAGCTGGTGAGGTGGATTGAATCGTATCTCAGTAATAGCACTCAATCTGTTTTATTTAAACTCGTGAAATCTGACGAGTTCCCGTTTACCTCAGGAGTGCCCCAAGGGAGTCACATCGGGCCTCTTCTCTTTCTACTTTTCATAAATGATTTGCCAACTATAATAATGCATTCTAACGTCTTGATGTACGCTGAGGACGTCAAACTATTCCTTTCTTACAAAAATAAATATGACGCCGAATTCTTACAAATTGACATCAATAATCTTTATAACTGGTGCAAAATAAATCATATGAATCTCAATATGAAAAAATGTAAGCACATGACCTTCTCGCGTAAGCCATGGCTTAGACGCACGTACAAAATCTGCGATTACACATTAGAATCCTTAGATAGTTTCCATGATCTTGGAGTAACCATGGATCCTAAACTTCGCTTTCATATTCATATAACTAAAATAATAATTAGAGCAAATAGTACCCTAGGATTTATCAAACGATGGGCAAAAGAGTTTAATGATCCCTTTATATCGAAATCTTTGTTCACTTCACTAGTGCGGTCTATCTTAGAATATGCCTCAATTGTATGGTGTCCAAGATATGGTTGTTACATTGACGACATTGAATCAGTTCAGAAAACATTTCTTCTGTTCTGCTTAACCAATTTATACTGTAGAACTGATTTTCATCTTCCACCTTATGAATATCGATTACAGCTATTACATCTTCCAACTTTGAAAAATCGGAGAACTATGCTTAATGTTAGTTGGATTGTTAAACTTCTGCATGGATATGTAGACAGTCCATATTTATAAATGGACTAAATTTACTTTAATATTCCTATTCGTCCTAGAAGATCCTTTGAGTTACTTTACATGAACTTTTGCAGAACAAAATATTTGCAAAATGAACCGCTGAGAAGTGCTTGTGGTGACTTTAATTTTGTTTCAGATGTAATTTCTTTAAATGAATCTATGTGCTCAATTAAACTTAAGATTCTAGATTATCTCCAGTACCGAGGTTGATTTGGATTATCAAATCTCTCACAAGAATACTGTAATCTATACAGATTTCACCAAAGCGTTTGATAAAGTATCGCATTCTCTTTTAATAAAAAAACTTGAAATGATTGGGTCATTCATCTTTTCTTCGTTGGTTGACTTCATATTTGTCAAATAGGCAGTGTATCGTAGCTTTCGATAACGTTAAATCCTATTCATATGTGGCTACTTCTGGTGTTCCACAAGGAAACATTCTAGGGCCCCTTCTGTTTTTAATTTTTATTAATGATATAACTACTCTTTTCTCATATAGTTCTTGTTTGTTATACGCTGATGACTTAAAGATTTTTCTAAGAGTTAAATCAGTGGAAGATGTAGAATTGCTTCAAAGTGAGATTTACAAACTTTATAATTGGTGTTGTAAAAACTACCTCTTTTTAAATTTAGCTAAATGCGTTTCTATGTCTTATTCTAGGTCTATTAATGTCATACCTTCTTCTTATCACATTGCTAATTCTAATTTACCCATTACGGTTCAATTTAAAGACTTAGACGTTGTCTTTGACAGTAAACTTTCTTTCGTTCCTCATTTGGATTACATTATTCCAAAGGCGTATGCAATGCTTGCCTTTGTACGTCGTAATAGCTCTTGCTTTACGGTCCCCTACACGTTGAAAGTCTTGTTTAAAAGTCTTGTCCGCTCTAGGCTTGAATATGCGTCCATTGTCTGGAACCCATTTTATGAGACTCATAAGATTAGATTTGAATGCGTTCAAAAGTCTTTCACTAGATTTGCCTTACGCTCTCTTAACTTTGAGGGTTCTATTCCATTTTATAGTACTCGCTGTCTTTTAATTGGACTTAAGTCTTTGGAGGCTAGAAGAAATATTTTGTCTCTGCTTTTTGTTTATGACATTATTTCGGGGGCGGTTGATTGCAATGAATTACTGGCAATGATTAATTCTGTGGAATTTTGACAAAACAACCAATGTCGAAAAACTGAATTTTACAGGAGGACCAAAAAAACACTTTTATAGGGTCACAGAATCGTCCCAGAACATATCTAAGCAAATGAAACCTATTTTTATGGTGGAGAATTTAAATACCTTTATTTTCCAATTTGCATCTTTCTTCCAGATATAACTGTTGATGAGAAAATGTCCAAAAACCGAAATGTGTTGTTTTGTCAAAATAATTTTTGATCGAAAAATCAACCCTTCTCTAGATAAAGTCTTTTTTCATGCTGAAAAGTAACAAATATTTCGCAACCTTTGTCGGGACAAGTGCTTTTATTAAAATAAAATAAGAAAAATTCAGCGAAATATGTTATTTTCTTAAATAGAATTCAGTTTATTTTAAACGAATATTATAAAAAGTTATGCTTTCTATTAGACCAATTACATGTATTTTTAGGTATGAAAAAGAAAAGTTGGAATAAATTTAATTAAAAATACAAATAAGAAATAGTTCATATATTATATTATATTGTAAAAAAAAAAATAAATAACTGGCCATTTCAGCCCTTGAAAGGACTTTGACCTGGCTTCTTATGATCAATTGTGTTGTGCGTGTTATTAAGTTTGTACACAATTGACCGAGAACCGGACCTACATGCTTAACGCCGACTCCGAACGGCGATGAACAGAATGTTCTCGTACTCAAGACGCTTTACATGGCATTTTGATTACTCTCTGAGGTTTGCCATTGTCTGCAGAGAGGTGGCGGCCGTACAGAAAAATTATTTTAATTCAAATAATTTTCTGTCGCTGCTGGGGTTCGAACCTGGGTCTCCAAAGTTCGTTGACATAGCGCCCACGCACTTTAACCAACTATGCCACGGACGCCATTATATTGTAGTTCACATTTATATTAAATTGCTTTAATTTTTATAATTCAGAAGAAATAAAGAATAATTCACTCTACAGCTAATCATATTCGTCAATATCCCAATCATCTTCGAATTGTACTTCACCTTCAACGTGCAAGTTATTGTAATAATTATGAACCTCTGCATTTATAAACGGCAGAACGGACTGTAAATCACGTTTCTTATTGGAAGATATTGGCAAAGGAGCAGAATAACATTTCTTCAATTCGAAATTTGTTATTTTCCGTCGCCGCTGTGTTATGTCTAGTTGCTTGAAGTCCTCGTCCGGCTGTAAAGATAGCTTGTACTGTAAAATTCCACACTTACATTTCTCATATCGCATCCAACGTATTACATTGGTCCAACTAATAATGGAACAAACATAAAAAATTTATGCAAATGAAAATCTTAGTTGTTTCAATTGTCCAACTATTAAGTATTTGTATATTTTAAAAAGGTATTAATGTGGTAAGTAAAAAATAATTATAGGCCCCTATTAGGTACGACAACTCAACTTAAGTTGACGTGAGTTAAGACACCTCAACTGAACTTTTTTGCCATATTACGCATAACATACATTTTCAGTTGAGCTGTGGTGTAAAATTGCTGTTTCTATTGGAGCATGATTACACCGAAATTTTGACACTTTCGTTGAAATGAATCAGCTGTTCGCATTAATTTCAATTTTTGTGTATATGTATTTTGTTCACAAGTAATAAAGCAAGGAAATAATAGTATAGAGCAGGAGTGCCCAAAACTTTCTTATGGAAGTGCAAACACTAATACATATAAAATCCTGCAACCTTTCGTAAACGAAAGCATACTATGTTAGACAACAACAAAATCTACGTAGAAGATCACTGTCACCAAAATGTACCAACAAAGCATACGAAAGTGTTGTTGCTTGCACTTCGGTATAAGCAACGAAAAAAGATCAAAAACAAAAAAGACAAATTTGTTTGTGTATTTTGTATTGCTTAGTGCGGAGTGCTGTGTGTGTATATTAGAATACACAGCCTATGCCTAAGTGCTGGCTGACTTCCTAAACGTATGTTTGCAATGCATTAATGCGGTACCATAACCGTATTAATACACTGCAGCGTTGCTGTTGTGAAACTTTGTACATAAAAACTTTGCAACCCTGCTTTCGTTTAGGAACACTTATATACTTTGCATTTTTATTTGTATTGCGAACACAATGGCTGAAGCAAATATTTTTTTTGAGTATTTTTTTGATTTGTGCGCCCAAGGAAGCTCTAGCTCCCAACTTGCTAAAATTATAATGAAGAGGAAAAAAAAACGACTTGCCTTGTTGCAGCAAGCAACGCGCATATCAAGAAAAATCCCAAAAAATGAAGGGTTTTTAGAAACAATCGACAAAATGCCAGACGATATTTTTCACAGTCACTTCAGAATGCGAGTTTCCACTTTTGAGGTTTGTAAATATGCAGTTAATATGTTCATCACACTAATTCAATCAAATTTTTTAGAAGCTTTTATCCATGCTAAGTAGCTCACACAGAAAACCGCAGACGGGTCGTCCTGGCCTTAAACTAAAGGATTGCTTGTTTATAACGATTTGGAAACTTTCAAATCAAAATAGCTTTCGTGAAGTTAGCGATCGCTTTAATGTTGGAATGGGTACATGCTATAGAGCCTCTGTCTATTGTCTTCAACTTCTCAATAAACAAAAACATCTCATAAAATTTCCGAACACTGAATCAAGCCAAAGAAAAGTAATGGAAGGTTTTGAGTCATTTAGATGCAACCCTTTCCCCTACGTTTTGGGCTGTATTGATGGCACGCACATCAGAATATCACAGCCTTCGCATGATAGCATAAGTTATTATAATCGCAAGGGAACGTTTTCTATAATAGTACAGGTAAGACTTCTAATTTATCTGATTTTAATTTATCTACTGTACAATTCTTTCATTTATACTTGAAGGCTGTGGCTGATAGTGAGATGCGGTTTCTCGACGTTTTTGTAGGCTATCCAGGTCGATGCCACGATGCTTCTGTTTGGGCCGACAGCCCTTTAAAGCGTGCCATCACATCAGGTCAAATCACTTTTCCTTCTGATTGTCACTTGCTAGGCGACTCAGCTTACCCCTTAGAACATTTTTTAATGGTACCTTATAGAGATAACGGGTTCTTATCAGCAGCGCAAAGTAGATTCAACAATATTTTAAGTTCCACGCGAGTGTGCGTAGAACAAGCTTTTGGTGTATTAAAAAAAAAGTTCAGAGTTTTAAACTATTTGGAAATTCACGACATAAAGCTAGCAAGAACAGTCATAATGTCTTGTTTTATTCTACATAATTTTATAATTGAAACGGAGGGATCTCCCGATTGCGTTGTGATTGATGATCAAGGCGAATTTTCAAATCAGAGCAATAGAATTCCAAATGATGCAAACCAAAGGCAAGAAGCAAGACTAAAACGAGAAATGTTAACCACTTTTCTATCAGCTTAAAAAAAAAGAAAACATTTAAATATTTTGTCGTTTCATTGTATTATATTTGAACTAAAAATAAAAAATAATATAATTCTGATTTTTATAAAACATACGTAAAACTTATCAATTTTTTATTCAATGCATATTTGGTTGAAGAAAGGAACAAACAAAAACAAATTCAATGAGATCAATATTATTAAGGATCAATAAGCAAAATTCAATTACGTAAAATAACAAAGGTTCGTCATACCACAAGACATAGCTAAGGTCTTATTATGCATAACAACTTAAGTTGTCTCGATTTAACTGAATTCTTTGTTGTATTGATTGAACCATGTTTTGAGTAGTATTGAATTGAACCATGACGTTTGAAAATTGTTAAAAGATTGGGACGAACTACATTGAAAATTCATAAAATATCAAGGCAAACTTAATGGTTAAACTGTTACAATTCAACTGCAATAAGACAAAAAATTTAGTTAAATCGAGACAACTTGAGCTAAGTTGTTATACATAATAGGGCCTTATTTCCATCCAGAATGTCTTTGAAACTATACATTATGAGCTTGTTGCAAGGCCTCGCGCAATTTCTTGATTTCCTCTATTTTTTCCTTTTCGAGCCTTAATTTTTCCTTTTCGCAGCTCAACATCTCTTCCATAAGCTTCCTGTCTGATTCGCTTTCTTGTCTTAAAAAATCCACAACATCCACGCGACTGCGCTTGCGCACTGGAGGTGAATTTTCATCCTGGCTTGGTGTTGGGTTACGAAGGCATGGCTCGTTACCTTCCATGGTCAAATCTTCGTAAAGCGAATTAATAGTTGAGTCCAGATTGGAAACTGGAACAGAAATATCGCTGCGGCAACCATATACTTCATCTAGGCGCTCGTAGAAGTCCCAGGTGGTTGCTGCTTCCCCTGACGTTCTGTTCCGTCTCTTTATCCGCTTGTATGTTACCATGAAGTTCAAGAACTTACGATATATATCGTCACGTGTAAATGGGAATCTTTCATCCACCTCTTGGATGTTTCTCAAAACACGCTCCCATAGCACAGTCCGCTTCTTTTTTTTTCGCTCGAAATTCCGGCTCCATATCCAGCCTTGCATTTAAAAGAAGCGATTTGTATTGAAATGACCACTTTCTATTGCTGTAATAATAATATATATAAACAATATAAACGTAACAAACAATATATGTAAAATTAAAAGAAAAATTTTCTTACTTATCTTCCTGATCCGCCATTTGCCTTGATTTTATGTTTTGTATCTGTATTATTATGGATGCGCAGTTTGCTTTTCTCTGCGTATCGATAACAACAGTGTTGCATTTGGGAACGGTTTACATCGTCAAAGTTTACAGGGTTGCGTTTAAGAATAAGATACAATGTGTAAATGCAAAGCAACATGCGTTTAGGAAGTCAGCCTGCTTTTACAAAAACAAATGTGCACCAAGTGCATAGGGCTTGGGCACCTCTAAAGACGCTATACAACTAGCTCAAAGCAGATGTAAGTTTTTGACAGTTTTTACACTCGAGACATAGTTGCATTGTTAAACCTAATACCACAAAAAATACTAACACATCTCTGAGATACATACTTGTCAGTCGATAGACACATATGTACCTCAAATGTGTAATAGACAATACAAATTTACAAATTACACACACAACTTAAGTTGAGTTGTCATACCTAATAGGGGCCTAAATGAAATGTATATTTAAGTTATTTAAGTAGTCTGTAAGAGTTTGTACTCTATTTGCCGAAATAAATAAATAAATAAAAAGGGGTCAAGGCATATTTATTTTCAATTACAAGTCATACTTGATTGACATTATCAATTATCAAGCTCAAGCAAGCTTCAACTCATATTTTAAGCAAGTACTTGAAATAGTTTTCAAGAAAGTTTATACAGTACTATGGCTGACACTTTGTATTTGTGTAAACTTATCTCTTTCTTTATTCGGAACATAATTGATTCCATGATACAATTACAAGGTAAGCTTATTTTAAGATGGCTGCTCAAATGAGAAATTTTCCCAACAACAAAGCTGTAGCTGCCAAACGTCAAACGAAAAAAGCAACAACAACAATTAGAATAATTCGAAATTTTCAGCTGATTTTGACAACAAGCTCACCCTGCTTTCCAATATGAGCCTACACTGTAATTGTATTATCATAGCCGAATTTATGGTGACGCGAGGACATGGTATCATACTTTTATAACTTTACCATCTGCTTGATTTCAATTTTTCTTTCAAGTTGTGTGGGTGTTTTGTTTTACAAAGATTCTGCCACAATAAAATGATTCCAATAGTGATGTATTGTGGTCAGAAATGGACAGAGAACGCTCTGGAAGCGTTGAGAGCAACGGCTTATATAGCAACACAAAACACAACAACAAATTAAAGACAAACACAGAAACAACCCAAAAGCTTTTAATGTGGTGTTGTAAAGCCGGTTGTGATGAAATAATTTCTGCTGACAATGACGATAACATCTTGTAAATAAAATTTACTATCAAGTTAAGGCCCCTATTAGGTACAACAACTCAACTTAAGTTGGCGTGACTTAAGACACCTCAACTGAACTTTTTTGCCATATTACGCATAACATACATTTTCAGTTGAGCTGTGGTGTAAAATTGCTGTTTCTATTGGAGCATGATTACACCAAAATTTTGCCACTTTCATTGAAATGAATCAGCTGTTCGCATTAATTTCAATTTTTGTGTATATGTGTTTTGTTTACAAGTAATAAAGCAAGGAAATAATAGTATAGAGTAATAGAGTGTCAAGACATTTTGCTGTAATGCCAGCAGTCTGAGTTCAATCCTCGCATGTGACAAAGAACACAATTTTCTTGCCATGTTTTTGTGTATTTTTTTTTTAACACAGCTCCTTGGACTAACACATAAAAGAGCTTTTTTAACTATTTGTTGAAGCGCTTTTTAAACGATTTTTTAAGCTGCATTTAAGAAGCGCTTCCATCCTAGGATATCCATATAAATTTTAATATGAATTTGGTTTACTTAAAATGCGATCCAGGTGTGTGAAACGCTATGGCACCCAGCGGTAATCGAAGCGCTTCATTAGCACTAAACAACCGCTTCTGCCATGTCTTACCGCTCTGCTATTTCCTTGCTTGATTACTTGTGAACAAAATGTAAACAAAAATATGAGCTCCACAATTCTGAACTCTGAAAAAAGCATCCTCAAAATAAACGCATAAAATGCGCTATTTCTAGGAGCGCTTTTTATTTTCCCGCTGGGTAATAATATAATAAATATATACACGATATAGATAATAATTATCCATTTTCACTCAATTAACAAAACTATAAACAAATAAAAAGTTCGTATGAAAAAGACGTTATACAACTAGCTCAAAGCAGATGTAAGTTTTGGACAGTCTTTACACTCGACACGGAGTTGCATTGTTAAACCTAATACCACAAAAAATACATACACATCTCTGAAATACATACTTATCAGACGACAGACACGTATGTACCTCAAATGTGTAGTAGACAATACAAATTTACAAAATACACACTCAACTTAAGTTGAGTTGTCGTACCTAATAGGGGCCATAATAAGTATGAATAATTACTTAATAATTTAATGAACTGTTAAGCATATCGTTGTTATATTTACGATTGTTGTTTGCAGTTAGTATTAATTTGTTTTGACCCTTCATCATTTGCGAAATGTTGCGATTTGTTTTTGTAGGTGTTAAGTACTACTTTGTACTAAGTAGCCCCACATTTGATACATATTTAGTGCAAAATTCATTTTAGTTTTTATTTTCATATAATTATTTATTGTGGAGTTATTGTTTGGTTTTTATATTCATTCTAAGTTTATTATTTTTTAAAGAACTTGTTAATTATTAAATATTTCATTATGGCCCCTATTAGGTACGACAACTCAACTTAAGTTGAGTGTGTAATTTGTAAATTTGTATTGTCTATTACACATTTGAGGTACATATGTGTCTATCGACTGACAAGTATGTATCTCAGAGATGTGTATGTATTTTTTGTGGTATTAGGTTTAACAATGTAACTATGTCTCGAGTGTAAAAACTGTCAAAAACTTACATCTGCTTTGAGCTAGTTGTATAGCGTCTTTAGAGGTGCCCAAGCGCTATGCACTTGGTGCACATTTGTTTTTGTAAAAGCACTTAGGCATAGGCTGTGTATTCTAATATACACACACAGCACTCCGCACTAAGCAATACAAAATACACAAACAAATTTGTCTTTTTTGTTTTTGATCTTTTTTCGTTGCTTATACCGAAGTGCAAGCAACAACACTTTCGTATGCTTTGTTGGTACATTTTGGTGACAGTGATCTTCTACGTAGATTTTGTTGTTGTCTAACATAGTATGCTTTCGTTTACGAAAGGTTGCAGGATTTTATATGTATTAGTGTTTGCACTTCCATAAGAAAGTTTTGGGCACTCCTGCTCTATACTATTATTTCCTTGCTTTATTACTTGTGAACAAAATACATATACACAAAAATTGAAATTAATGCGAACAGCTGATTCATTTCAACGAAAGTGTCAAAATTTCGGTGTAATCATGCTCCAATAGAAACAGCAATTTTACACCACAGCTCAACTGAAAATGTATGTTATGCGTAATATGGCAAAAAAGTTCAGTTGAGGTGTCTTAACTCACGTCAACTTAAGTTGAGTTGTCGTACCTAATAGGGGCCTATATATAAATGAATTACATACTTCCTAATTGTTTTAGGCCCCTATTAGGTACGACAACTCAACTTAAGTTGAGTGTGTATTTTGTAAATTTGTATTGTCTACAACACATTTGAGGTACATACGTGTCTGTCGTCTTTCAAGTATGTATTTCAGAGATGTGTATGTATTTTTTGTGGTATTAGGTTTAACAATGCAACTCCGTGTCGAGTGTAAAGACTGTCAAAAACTTACATCTGCTTTGAGCTAGTTGTTTATTGTTTTGTGTTAATTGAGTAAAAATGGATAATTATTATCTATATCGTGTATATATTATATTATTACCCACCGGGAAAATAAAAAGCGCTCCTAGAAATAGCGCATTTTATGCGTTTATTTTGAGGATGCTTTTTTCAGAGTTCAGAGTTGTGGAGCTCATATTTTTGTTTACATTTTGTTCATAAGTAATCAAGCAAGGAAATAGCAGAGCGGTAAGACATGGTAGAAGCGCTTGTTTAGTGCTAATGAAGCGCTTCGATTACCGCTGGGTGCCATAGCGTTTCACACCACTGGAGCGCATTTTAAGTAAACCCATGGTATAATAATACATGGTAGCATTGACAGTTGCTTGGGAAATCATATACTGTCAAAAAATATACTCAAAAAGAGAGCGCTCACAATCCGCCATTGAAAACACAAGCAATGTTGAAAACGTTGAAGTGAAAAAAACAACAACCACAGCAGCTGCTGATGTATTTCCACAAAAAGCTGTTTTTGACAGTTTATGTTTTCCTGTTGAAGAGAAAATAAGCAGTTGTCAATGCTACCATGTATTATTATACCATGAAGTAAACCAAATTCATATTAAAATTTACATTTGATATCCTAGGATGGAAGCGCTTCTTAAATACAGCTAAAAAATCGTTTAAAAAGCGCTTCAACAAATAGTTAAAAAAGCTCTTTTACGTATTAGTCCAAGGAGCTGTGATAAAAAAAAAAAAATACACAAAAACATGGCAAGAAAATTGTATTCTTTGTCGCATGTGAGGTTTGAACTCGGACTGCTGGCATTACAGCCAAATGTCTTACCGCTCCGCTATTTTCATGCTTGAATACTTGTGAATAAAATACATATAAACAAAAATTGAAATTAATGCTTCATTTCAATGAAAATGTCAAAATTTCGGTGTAATCATGCTCCAATAGAAAAAGCCATTTTACACCACAGCTCAACTGAAAATGTATGTTATATGTAATATGGCAAAAAAGTTGAGTTGAGGTGTCTTAAGTCATGTCAACTTAAGTTGAGTTGTCGTACCTAATAGGGGCCTTATATTCCTACTAACTTGAAAGCATCAAAGGTAAAAATAAAACAAAAAAATAAATAACTGGCCATTTCAGCCCTTGCAAGGACTTTGACCTAGCTTCTTATGATCAATTGTGTTGTGTGTGTTATTAAGTTTGTACACAATTGACCGAGAACCGGACCTACATGCTTAACGCCGACTCCGAACGGCGATGAACGGAAGTTCTCGTTCTCAAGAAACTTTACATGGCATTTTGATTACTCTCTGAGGTTTGCCATTGTCTGCAGAGAGGTGGCGACCGTACAGAAAAATTATTTTAATTCAAATAATTTTCTGTCGCTGCTGGAGACCCAGGTTCGTTGACATAGCGGCCACACACTTTAACCAACTACGCCACGACGTAGTTGGTCTTACATAATTAAGTTAAGGCCCCTATTAGGTACGACAACTCAACTTAAGTTGACGTGACTTAAGACACCTCAACTGAACTTTTTTGCCATATTACGCATAACATACATTTTCAGTTGAGCTGTGGTGTAAAATTGCTGTTTCTATTGGAGCATGATTACACCGAAATTTTGACACTTTCGTTGAAATGAATCAGCTGTTCGCATTAATTTCAATTTTTGTGTGTATGTATTTTGTTCACAAGTAATAAAGCAAGGAAATAATAGTATAGAGTAAAAGAGTGGCAAGACATTTTGCTGTAATGCCAGCAGTCTGAGTTCAATCCTCGCATGTGACAAAGAATAAAATTTTCTCGCTTTGCTTTTATCTATTTTTTTTTTTAAACACAGCGCTCCTTGGACTAACACATAAAAGAGCTTTTTTAACTATTTGTTGAAGTGCTTTTTAAACGATTTTTTAGTTGCATTTAAGAAGCGCATAACAAAATGTGTATAAAAATATGAGCTCCACAACTCTGAACTCTGAAAAGCGCTATTTCTACTAAAATAATATATACATGATATGGATAATAATATATGCATATACACAACATATGTATTTATACTTTATTTTACTTACGTATTTTTATCCATTTTCACTCAATTCACAAAAAATAATAAACAAATAAAAAGTTTGTATGAAAAAGACGCTATACAACTAGCTCAAAGCAGATGTAAGTTTTTGACAGTTTTTACACTCGACACAGAGTTGCATTGTTAAACCTAATACCACAAAAAATACATACACATCTCTCAGATACATACTTGTCAGTCGATCGACACGTATGTACCTCAAATGTGTAATAGACAATACAAATTTACAAATTACACACTCAACTTAAGTTGAGTTGTCGTACCTAATAGGGGCCTAAGAATTCTTGCTGCAAGCTTTATCGTAAAAAAACATGAATTGTACAAGTGACGCAAAATTGTGGATGTCATCTACTCATACCCCCCCCCTCCCCCTCCACAAAAAAACAACTCAAAAAGTGTCCGGACTTGTTTTCAAAAAATTATGGCAAGCCTATGTATAACGTCTTTTTCATACGAACTTTTTATGTTTATTGTTTTTTGTTGATTGAGTGAAAATGGATAATTATTATCTATATCGTGTATATATTATATTATTACCCAGCGGGAAAATAAAAAGCGTTCCTAGAAATAGCGCATTTTATGCGTTTATTTTGAGGATGCTTTTTTCAGGGTTCAGAGTTGTGGACCTCATATTTTTGTTTACATTTTGTTCACAAGTAATCAAGCAAGGAAATAGCAGAGCGGTAAGACATGGCAGAAGCGCTTGTTTAGTGCTAATGAAGCGCTTTGATTACCGCTGGATGCCATAGCGTTTCACACACCTGGAGCGCATTTTAAGTAAACCAAATTCATATTAAAATTTACATTGGATATCCTAGGATGGAAGCGCTTCTTAAATGCGCTAAAAAAAGTTGAGTTGAGGTGTCTTAAGTCATGTCAACTTAAGTTGAGTTGTCGTACCTAATAGGGGCCTAAGAGTTCATTGATTTAAGAAAATAGAAAAACAAAATTAGTAATAAAAATTAATCTCAAAGTAATAATGAAACACAACAATAAATTATGAAATTTTAAGCAAAATAATAAAAACAAAAATATATTTAATATTTAGTTGGCAAGCCTTTTTGTTTAATAACCGCTTTCAAACGATTTGGCATTGATTGCACCAGTTTTCGGCAGTAAGACGGCTCCATATTCTCCCACTCTTCTATAAGTGCTGCTTTCAATTGCTAACGTGTAGAAATAGTGTATTTTTTCAACTATTCCTGCAGGTAACTTCATGCGTGCTCAATGGGAATGAGATCTGGTGATTGATGTTGAGTTTCAAAAACATGTGGGTAGTTATATAGAAGCCAGCTTCTCACATTATAGGCCTTATGCTTGGGATCGTTGTCCTGGTAAAATGAAAATGAACTCTCAATACCTAACTTGCGTACACTTTCCTTTAAATGTTTTTTTAATATAGTAAGGTATACGTGTTGGTCCATAATTCCATCGACGATGTGAAGTTTTCCAGAACCTGCTGCTGACATGGCACCCCACACCATCACTGAGCCCATACCGTGCTTTATTGTCGGCCGCAGGTTCTTTTCCTCAAGCTCCGCATTCACTTTTCCCCACACGTTCGATCGACCATCTGACCGGAAAACATTAAATTTGCTCTCATCTGTGAAGAGAACTTGCTCTCAATAAGACAAATCCTTGTCACGGTGTGTTTTGGCAAATACTATGCGTTTTTGTTTATTCGTCTGGCTTATGAATGGCTTTCTCTTAGCAGTCCTGCCATGAAACTGATGTTTTCGCAGAATGATCTGCATAGTTTCTGGATCAGCCTTATATCCCAGATATTTCTCAGCCTCAGCAGCTAATTTTGTCTCTTACTGGGCTTTGGCTTATTTTCGAAGTCGGTCTCATTTTGATAGCGTTTTATAATGTTAAACACAGTAGTTGGAACACGATCTACAATTTCGGCAATCTCTCGAACTGTTTTGCCGTTTTAGGAGAATCTTTTAATAGATTTTCTCAGTTCAACTGATGTTATTTTTCCACGCGGTGCCATTACGGAATTTTTTTATAAAAATTAAAATTTAACGAAATGAACTGAAAAACGACCGTCGCTAACCGTTTCAAATAAATTTTACAACTTACTGCAGTTTTCGAGATAAGTTGAGAACGGAAACATAGGGTGTTCCACTATTACTTTGAGGTTAATTTTTGTTACTTATTTTGTTTTTCTATTTCCTTAAATCAATTAACTTTTAATTCCTAATTATTATAATTGTTTTTTATTAACCACATTAAAACCTTTTAAAATATACAAAAAACTAACCGTTGAATAATAAAAAATAACTTAAATTTTGAGTTATAAAATTGTGGCATATTTTAATAAGTTTATTTCTTTTATAATTCTTAAAAAACATATTTTTTTTTTAAGAATTATAAAAGACATATTTATAATTCATACATAAAAAAAACATATTTTTTTTTTAAGAATTATAAAAGAAATAAACTTATTAAAATATGCCACAATTTTATAACTCATGTTAACTGGTGCGAGCACGACCTACGAAAACATGATGTAATATTATATGTCTGCGCATATAATAAACATCTGCTTTCAAAAAAAAAAAAAAAAAAAAAAAAAACCTTCTTCACGCCTTCTATGGTTTAATACCAACAAAATGTTGGAACCTAGATTGATACGTGATAAAGAAGTAAACAAAAAAGCGCAACAACAAAATCTTTGCAGAATCAATGCAGTCAACTTTTTGAAATTTTGCGACTAGCAAAAGAGTAGAAAAACATTGCTTTGACAAAGTATAGCGCTTCTATAATTCCTCTTTGGTTTTATTGATCTTGCGCCTATTAGCTTGTCAAAGGTAGTGGACTGCTAGAACCACTGAGACTACTGATGAGTCGGAGTAGCGTCCGACGAAACCATGGTCTAGTCAGCTTGGTTTAAGTTCTGCAAAGAACTTGTTGTTGTAGCAACCTGTTGCTTCATGAATTATTTGGCATTAAGCTCACAATATAATTCTTAAAAAATATGTTTTTTAAGAATTATAAAAGAAATAAACTTATTAAAATATGCCACAATTTTATAACTCATGTAAACTGGTGCGAGCACGACCTACGAAAACATGATGTAATATTATATGTCTGCGCATATAATAAACATCTGCTTTCAAAAAAAAAAAAAAAAAAAAAAAACCTTCTTCACGCCTTCTATGGTTTAATACCAACAAAATGTTGGAACCTAGATTGATACGTGATAAAGAAGTAAACAAAAAAGCGCAACAACAAAATCTTTGCAGAATCAATGCAGTCAACTTTTTGAAATTTTGCGACTAGCAAAAGAGTAGAAAAACATTGCTTTGACAAAGTATAGCGCTTCTATAATTCCTCTTTGGTTTTATTGATCTTGCGCCTATTAGCTTGTCAAAGGTAGTGGACTGCTAGAACCACTGAGACTACTGATGAGTCGGAGTAGCGTCCGACGAAACCATGGTCTAGTCAGCTTGGTTTAAGTTCTGCAAAGAACTTGTTGTTGTAGCAACCTGTTGCTTCATGAATTATTTGGCATTAAGCTCACAATATAATTCTTAAAAAATATGTTTTTTAAGAATTATAAAAGAAATAAACTTAAATTTTCATTTGAATGAATTTTTTATGTTTGTTCCATTATTACTTTGAGCCACTGTAGCTTCCATTCAAATTTTTCACCTTTAAAAAACAAAAATTAAAAATTAGACTAAAAATATATAACATAAACATAAGTAGCGTTACACGCAACTAATGAATTAGTATTTCTCCACGTGTATTTATTCTTTAATAGGCCACCGACCCATCTCGATTGCATTGTATTTGTGATTTGTAGTTGTTATTAAAGTAGCCCAGTCATGTGGGTGATGTATGTAATTCACACATTTTTTTCTTCTTTTTTTCTATTTGGGAATGAACCGTGTCACATTCCATATGCGTGTGTCCAACAACCAGAAACTTGTGATCAATTAATTCTATAGTTTGATGATCTTCTAAAACCTTTTCAAACATGGCGCAAATATAAGAGTTTCGGTTTTGCCCTGGACAGGAGTCGCTGTACAAAATAACATGCTTCACATGTTTCGGTAATTCCATAATACATTTAAAGATACAGGAACTAATCTCGTTTGCTCAACGCTTTGCAATGGTCTCATTCCATAACAATTCGCTCTGTTTGTTGCTCCATCATGCATCGTAAAATTAAATGTCCACAATGGTCGTTTGTAGAAGAACATTGCCGCATTTAAGTGTGGTGTTGGCAAACATTGCTGCATATCAAAAGTATACATTTTGATAGATTTGTCCTTCGAAGACAGTTCTTTATCATGTTTTTTAGATTCATATGCCATGTCTGCCTCGTCGTGGTGCTTTTTTTGATTTACTTTAAGCATTGCTATTTCATCCTCAGTTAATGCATTTTTAATATCTATTCTTAAAGTCTCACACTTGTTGCATACATCAATATGCGGCTTTTTAAACTTAATGTCCAGCTTCTGAAGTATTTCTCTATACGTTGACAACGAAACAGGTTGAGTAAATTTGTTTGTATATAATCTGTATAATTCTGCCATGCTTAAATTACACTGAAGATTAGTTGTTTTGTATGACGACGGCTGTAATGGCTCACATATTTCGGAAAATTATTAATGTGATCTAAAGCTTCCTGATACTTTTCCGTCGACAGTTTGTGTTCTGGAAAATATTTTCCTCTTTTATCGCACTGAACAATTTCAACGGAGCTTTCTTAAACTTTACAATTAGTAATAGTTTCGATACTTTGAGCAGTTTCGGCATATATTTTCATAAAACATTGCTTACATACTCTTCTCCTTTGACCGTTAAGTTCACAATTATACAAATAGTTATACTGTCGATTTCCTACATTATTAATTATATGCGTTTTCTTAAATTCAACATCAATTAAGCCTGACAGATATTGCCGTCGTTTGTTGTAATCACCCAAGTTCCAGTACAGTTTAAAAATCACATTTTGCTCCTCAAAATTTAGGTGAGCATTACACAACCTTCTGCATTTTGAAAGTGCTTTCAATTTTTTAGCAGGGACGATTTTCTTTTTATTGGTCACATATTCTTTTCCAAAGTTTTTGTTACGCCTGTTCTTATTTTTAACTGCTGATGTGGTTGGAAGTTCGAATAGTTGGGTTTCATCAATTTCGGTGAAATCCGGTTTCATCAATTACTTACATTGGACTCAATATCTGGAGCCATTTCCTGCGTAGTGGTGTTAATATCGGAATCCGTCTCCGGGTCAAAATCGGAGTCATCAAAATCAGATTCATGGAAAGGATCTTCATCAATATCAATCTCTTCATCAATATCTTGGGCACTTGTGTGGTACATTTTATTTAATTTAAACACAACTTGAATGAAAAACAGAAAGATAGTACTATTCATTGTACTATCATTGACTTTATTCTTTGTTGACGCCGGTTGCTTAAAAATGTACTGTATTTGTAGTTGTCTGAGGTCACTGTCTTGTGTAAACGTATGGTGAGAATTTACCTTTTTTTTACAACTAATACATATTCTCTACTGTCAAGTGGCGAACTGTCTGGTGTAAACGCAGCGTAAGGAAACAACTTATTTTCGTTAAAAACGTCTTAATTTGTTGCACATGCACACGACAAAAGCACTTGATTTGATTTAGGTTCCTCTTATTTGGTTAATTTCCACTACACTAAAGCACTCATGTTAACATAGGTTGTTTTGTCACAGTGAATGCTAATGATCAAATGGCTATTAAAACAACTTAACTTTAGAAGGGAATGTGTTCTTTTCATTTATCCATTTGATAACAGAATATGATTGCAAATAGGTCGTTTTGTCAAAATAATTTTAGTAAATTATTGGAAACCCATATTCAAATAGGTTCTTTTGTAAAAATTACGTTATGATATTTTTCTTTTTGCCCTGCAGCATATTTCGACATAGGTTCTTTTGTCAAAAGCAGATTGTAAAAATTGCGAGATAGATTGATTTGGGGCTTCTATATCTTCCGATCTACACTAGCTAGAAACACGCTGATAAGACAGAAAGATGCGCTTTCAAAACTTATACATATGGTTGAAAAAGTGGAAAATTGTCCGATCTCGAGTTAGGTTGTTTTGTCAAAACTCCACAGAATTTTAATGTTCCTGCTAGAATACTCAGAAATTTCGATCCTTTCTATTTGAACATATATCGCACTAACTATGCTGCAAATGTCCCAATTTCTAGGGCTTTGAAATTGTAATTGTATTTGTTGTATTTGTATTTGTAAAAAATAAAATAAATAAATAACTGGCCATATCAGCCCTTGAAAGGACTTTGACCTAGGTTCCTATGATCAATTGTGTTGTGCGTGTTATAAAGTTTGTACACAATTGACCGAGAACCGGACCTACGTGCTTTTACGCCGACTCCGAACGGCGATGAACAGAATGTCCTTGTTCTCAAGAAGCTTTACATGGCATTTTGAATACTCTCTGAGGTTTGTTATTGTCTGCAGAGAGGTGGCGCCCGTACAGAAAAATTATTTTAATTTAAATAATTTGCTGTCGCTGCTGGGGTTCGAACCTGGGTCTCCAAAGTTCGTTGACATAGCGGCCACGCACTTTAACCAACTACGCCACGGACGCCACAATATTTGTATTGGTACAACAATTAATACTCAACTCATAACTTAGATTTCTCTATTTCCAAAAATCAATTGAGAATTTTATTAAATACTTTTTTATAAATTTTATTTTATTTCATTATTTTATATCCTAGTCTGTAAGAATAATTATTCATAGACTAAGTTTTGAATTAACTAAATAAATAAATAAAAAACAAAAATTCTCCTGGATATGTTTGGCAATACTATCAAGTTGATTAAATTTATACATGATTATCCAGAGCGAGACCACGTCCATCTCGACTGGCATATGCCGGAGGTAGACCCCGTCCGTCTACCCTTGCATATGTGAGCTTTGCTCTAATCTCTATTTACATGAATCTACATACATTATACACAGAACTTGAGTATCAGCCTCACCTATGTGAGCACTGCTCTAATCAATTGATATAGTAAATATCAAGATGTGATCCGGAATATGCACTTAACATCATACCTGGCAATTTACACCAAGCTGATTAAATTCAAACATGATTATCTAGAGCGAGACCATGTCCGTCTCGCCTGGCATATGCCGGAGGTAGACCCCATCCGTCTACCCTTGCATATGTGAGCTTTGCTCTAATCCCTGTTTACAAAAATCTACACACATTATAGAACTTGATTATCAGCCTCACATATGTGAGCACTGCTCTAATCAATTCATCTATTAAATATTAAGATGTTGATCCGGAATATATATCCAACCTAACATCATATCATAAATAACCCAATTTATTTTTATTCTTATATATTAAATCTAAAATTCTTTAAATTAATATTAAAATGTATAATGAAATGTATACCATATAAGTTAACAAACAAATTGTAAAATTTTTTAAAATGCTATAAAACCTTAGGGCTTAGCATTCAATAAATAATAATAATAATCATGACTAGATGTTGCGATTTTGTTGCTGGTACCATAATATACAAGATAAAGTATGTTACACTTTTGAACGAAGTGTTTGGCTTGACTAAAGCCATGACTGAAAGTATACTAAGGAAAATTGTTACAGTACTAAGCCTTGAGACTGAGCAACTCTATATTTTTCTCAAAGCTGTTTTAGTTATTATCATATCTTGTGAAAAAAGCTCTAAAAAGTTCAATTTTATTATTTGAATAATATACGTAAAAGATCAATAAATATATTCCGTTGAAAGATTTTTTTGTCGCAAATTGTAGCTCACAAATTCAAACTCTGCTAAAAAACAAATTTACGTTTTTTTTTTCATATCCAAGTTAAATTTGAGTTTTTTTTTTAAATAGAAGTAAACAATATATTTCAAATACGCATAAATGTTTTTGAACATTTTCTCAAATGAATAAAAAAAAACAGAAGGGGAATATCTTTTCCCGTTTTTTTTGTAGTAACTCAACTTTTTATCAAAATTTTTCCAGTTTTTTGCATGTTCGAGTTTGAGGGCCTCTAGACAAAAAACCGATGAATATTATTCAAAATTTATTTAATTTTATAATTCTTAAAAAACATATTTTTATATTATATTATATTTTGAGCTTTATGCCAAATAATTCATGAAGCAACAGGTTGCTACAACAACAAAAGTATTTTGCAGAACAAACCGAGCAGACTAGACCTTGGTTTCGTCGGGTGCTACTCCGACTCATCAGTAGTCTCTGTGGTTTTAACAGTCCAGTCTTCACTGGAGATTCAACAGTTCAAAAATTTTTCGTTTTTTTTTTCTAAAATTTTGTGACCTAAACGGTCTTACAAATGGGGCCGAAAATTTCCCTATATGACTTCTGACTTCTGACCTGTTTTGACCTCTGTGCGTGAAATTCTTCAAGGAGCGTTGATGAAAGCGACCGTGTCTGCTATCCACGTTAGTGGTGACCAAGTCTACCACGCCTGCGCCCTACTGGTGCCGAGCGTCAGTGAAAATAATTGAAGAGGAATACGTTGATGAAAGCGACCGTGTCTGCCTCCACGTTTGTGGTGACCAAGTCTACCACGCCTGCGCCATCATGGTGCCGAGCGTCAGTTAAAATAATTGAAGAGGAATACGTTGATGGATGCGACCATGTCTGCCTACACGTTTGTGGTGACCAGTGTCGCCAGATGAATTTACCACCGAAATTGTCTGTCACACTTAATCCTCACAAATTACCACACTCACGAAATACCTCAAAATACCATAAGTACTACTTCTCGTGCTTTTCTGGCAACATAGGTAGTGACCGAGTCTACCACGCCTTATATAATTTCTTTTCTTTCTGAGATCCTCTTTAGACTTTAGAACTTTAGAAAAAAACGTGTGTTCTCGCCATAGAAATAAAATATAAGGAAGTGGTGTTCTACTCACACATTCTATGCGTGTGTTGAAGAATTTTTCAAGCGAGATAGAGCATGATTTTTTGACATAAGCTCTTGCACATCAAAACAAATAAAATGAGTGGTGAAAAAACATTAAAATATTGAATAATTAGCGATTGTCATCGCTATAAATTGTTTTAAAACGAACATAAATAAAATAAAAAATTAAATAAACATGCGTTGTGCCGTGAAAAGTTGTGAAAGTTCACAAAAAACACATAATAAGGAGGTTTAGTTTCACAGGTAATCTTGCTTTATAGCTTGGTTTCCCGCCATTTGTGTGCATGAGTCATGTGCAAGAGCTTCTGTCAAAACAAAAGTTCAGCGCCGGGAAAAAATTGTTCCCGTATTTTTGGCATTTTTTGTAAAATACCTATGATTTCAAATACAATAAAAATTAGATAATAATAAAAATACGTCTGAACACCATAAAGTTTTCGCCTTTATTTACGATATAACCTAATGCGGCCCTGTTTGAATGTTTATGTATTTGCATTAACTTCATTGTATTTGTAAAATACTTCATTTCTGTTCAACTTCACCGCTTCCTTATCTCTTAGTTCTTTGGTTCTCGCGCACTGCAGAGTATAAAAAGGGCAGAGAAACAGAAAAAGCCTTTTTTCATGGTTCTTTTTTTCCGTCTCCTCTTTTTATTTTTTTGGGTTTCCATAGGAATCAGTGTTCAACTATGTTACGGCAGTATGAGTTCGCCCACACCGAAACCTATGCGGTTTGCTTTAGTTTCATCCCTGCATCTACACGATACCCTCGACATCGAACACAATACCCAGCTAGAACAGTAACTGTTAGCTAACTTGTTATTTAACGCGAGTCGTAACAGAAAATCTGTTAGGCCCATATAAAATTCTCCATACAAAACTCGTTATATTTGTTCAGGCGGTGGGAAAAATCTAACAAGTATTGTCCTATACGTGTGAGCTTGCATTTCGTTCTGGCACCCATGTTTTGTTCATTTAAAAAGACTAAAGCTGCACTCCACACTCCAATAGGATATTACATAAGAAAAATCATAACAAATGTAGGCTTTTTATTCAAAACACAGTTAGCGGCCGCCCGCCGCTTGCTCACCGTAGCGTAATGGTTAGAGCTCAGACCTTTAATGCCAACTTACTCTGTTCGAATCGCGAGTTCAAACCCTGGCTCAAACAAAAACACAAACTTTTTTATTACTATTTTTTATTATTTTAAATCGTTATTTGCCTTATAAATGTTAGAAAATACATATTTAAATATAATTTTACAATTTTTTCAATATTAAAGTAAAAATAACTCATGAACAAATTAAAATATATTCGACACATAACATATTAATTTTAACTAAAAAAAAGAAACTAATTAAACTCAAAATAATAAAACAAAAACAGCACAGCTTTTTCACACCACTTATTTGCTATATTATTTCATTTTATTTTGTTATTTTACATAATTTTAATTATTTTTCCGGAAACTTATTTGCACCGCTCACTTTATTTTGACTGTTTTAAAATTTTTTCGATTATATTTTGATGTTAAAAGAGCAAGATATATAAGCAGATATAATTTTCCTTGTTTCACATAACATCATACCGTATGAATGTGTTAGTGCTCACAAAATATTGTTTCATTGTGTTTGTAAACTTGTTAGCGCTGTCTTGCAGGGTACTTTTATTTCACATGGTGAAAATACGACTATACAGAATAGGAGCGACAACTGGCTATTTTATCACAAGTGTCTATTTTATTTTATAAAAGAATTTTTTTTACTTTTGAGAGTTGGTGCTATACGGGCAATGTCACTCCTACCCTGCCTAAAAAAATGTTTACTCAACGGTACCAATATTTAAATTCGGTTATATATTTGCTAATATTTGTCCGATCTGAATGATTTAGATATCATTTGAAAGATACTTAAAATTTTTTTAGTATGAAATTAAAAAAAAAATATTTTTTTTTAAATCGGCCACGCTACAGACTCTGCATAATATGTTTTATTTTTGCATAAAACCGTTATTTTCTCTTAAAAATGCGTTATTAAGTTTGTTTGGCATACAACATGTGTTTGGCATACAACATGTTACACTTTTTCTTTTATTTTGACCAATTTTCGCTGTTATGTTATATTTTAGGTTGATCAGTACAATCATATAGCATAGGAAAATGTTTCATAATTGGGATGAATATATTTGATTTGCTTTATAAATTGTGCATTTATACTGTAAATGATGCAAGAAAGATCTTTATAAAAGTTTCGATGTATTTTGAGTTATTGAATAATTTTTTTTAGTGGTTCTGCCTTTTACATAATGTACTTTCCCTGTAAAAGGAGTCAGATAGACTTTTATCAAAGGTTGTTTGTTGTATTCTGAGGTACATAATGATATTTTCCCTAACTTTTTTTTTTAGTTATTGAATAATTTTTTTTTAGTGGTTCTACCTATTACAAAATGTACTTTTTCTGTAAAAGGAGCCAGATAAACTTTTATCAAAAGTTGTTTGTTGTATTCTGAAGTACATATTGATATTTTTCCTAATTTTTATAAAAAAAGTGGCTCTGCCTTTTACAAATTGCACAATTATTCTGTTTTTTTTTTTTTTGCTAAATAAAATGAGAATCCGTATATCTAATTCAAAAAGAACACGATGCGAATCATAACTAATATGATTCGAATATTCTTTTTTATTTTACATAGGCATGCGATGTGCTTGCGATTCTTATGTGCTTCGTGATGAAGATGAAAGTTGTTGTTGACAGTACATCAAAATTGTACGTTTAAAAAGCAAAATAAAAACCGTATGATTGTTCTGTTTAATCTAGTAACAATATAAAAATGAGAATAATGGTAGAAATGGGGGAAACAAGTATAACATACTATACACCAATGACGGTTGTGTGCGATTATTGTATCGTTTGGATGCAAGCGTGCGACGAAGTTATTGCAATATTGCACGGTCGAATGGTAAAATTAGCCAACTGCTGTACGATGAGCGATTGTACAGCCGTTGTATCGTGTGGACCTAGCTTTATGTTCTACTTACTTTTATTACGTACTTTTTAAAGAAAATAACGGTTTTATAAAAAAAATATACATATCATGCCGAAAAACCATCTGTAGTGTAATTAGATTAAGTAACAAATTTTTGTTTTATAAATTATTTTGAAGATATTTAAGTTTGTTATCGAATGATACCAAAATCATCCCAAACGGTCAAATATTAGCATATATATAGTTGAATTTACATGAAGACTTCTTTTAGTAAAATTTTTTTAAAAATCGATTACTCGATAGCTAATCGATATATCCTTCAGTGAAACTCATTTTCTCAATGAGCTCTTCAAAACTGCATATTCAGATCTTGGGGCCACGAAATTGGTAATCGTGCCCCTTTATCGCTTACTGTTCAGTGTTTAGTTGGAATTATTGGTAAAGAGAAAAAAAAAATGGAGTACATGCCATGGTAAATAATACAAGGTAGTATTGACAGTTGCATGGAAAACCAGTATCTGTCAAAAAAAAAGTCAAGAAAGAGAGCGTTCAATTATTGCTTATGTTTTCGCCATTGTTTATGTTTTCGCCATTGTTTATGTTTCAGCGCTTGCAAATTACCAAACATTTGCTTACAAAATATTGCCTATTTTATTTAATCAATAGTGAATTATTATTACTACAATGAAGATAACTTCTGAACTTTGTGTTATTAAGTGCAAACATAAAAAAAATATTGAAAACGTTCAAACGCAGCAACCTCAGCAGCTGCAGATGCATATGGACGAAATTAAAGAAGTTTTCAATTAAAATTCAAACACCACAGCTGGAAAACGTTAAACATATATCACACATAATTTTTTCACAACTTTCATTATTATAATTGTTTATTTAACGTACATATTTCGTGGAATTTATTTATTTTTACATTCGTTTAATTTTTGTTGCACGAACAACTGTTTTTGACAGATGCTGGTTTCCTTGTTGCTGAGAAACTCAATACTTGTCAATGCTACCTGTATAATTGTATCATGAGTACATGCAAGCAGGTAAGTGTGGTACTTATAAAAACTTAACGAAAATTTTCTTTGCAGGTGGACGCAACATATTATATTTCGAGCTTTATGCCAAATAATTCATGAATCAACACATTGCTACAACAACAAAAGTTCTTTGTAGAACAAACCGGGCAGACTAGACCATGGTTTCGTCGGACGCTACTCCGACTCATCAGTAGTCTCTGTGGTTTTAGCAGTCCACTTACTTTAAAAAGCTAATAAGCGCAAAAGCAATAAAACCAAAGCGGAATTATAGGAATTATTAAAAATATTTTGGATTTATGCTAATTGAACAATTCTTAAACGATGTAAATTAAAAAAATGTTAAAAAGAGAACATGAACTTTGGTATTTATTTCCACCTTTCAACCACTGAGCGTCGCACAGTGTAACGAGTGCGGACAAAAATAGCTTACAAAAAAAGTCACAAACTCTAAATATGCAGAATAATATTTATTTTTCATAATTCTTAAAAACATATTTTTAAGAATTTTATTAAGAGCTTTATGCCAAATAATTCACGAAGCAACAGATTGCTACAACAAAAAAGTTCTTTGCAGAACAAACCAAGCTGACTAGACCTTGGTTTCGTCGGGTGCTACTCCGACTCATCAGTAGTCTCAGTGGTTCTAGCAGTCCACTAACTTTGACAAGCTAATAAGCGCAACAGCAATTTAACCATAGCGGAATTATAGAAGCGCTATGCACTTTATCAAAGCAGTGTTTTTCTACTCTTTTGCTAGTCGCAAAATTTCAAAAAGTTGACTGCATTGATTCTGCAAAGATTTTGTTGTTGCTCTTTTTATTTACTTCTTTATCACGTATCAATCTAGGCTCCAACATTTTGTTGGTATTAAACCATAGAAGGCGTGAAGAAGGTTTTTTTGAAAGCAGATGTTCATTATATGCGCAAACATATAATATTTCATCATGTTTTCGTAGGTCATGCTCGCACCAGTTTACATGAGTTATCAAATTGTGGCATTTTTATATGTTTATTTAATTTTATAATTCTTAAAAAACATATTTTTTAAGAATTATATTAAGAGCTTTATGTCAAATAATTCATGAAGCAACAGGTTGCTACAACAGAATAATAGTTTAGAGTATTAATAATCTTAATGTAAGAGGACTTTGCGATATCTTTTCAATTACGGGCATGCCACACTTTAAAAGTTGACTTGAAAATATGATGAAATTATTCTTTTTACAATTTGACACTGTCTTTATTTAAAAGTCTAAAAGTCCTTTTATTTCTGAATGCGTAAATTTTAGCATAAAAAATATGGAAAAAAATGAACTTATATATATTTTATATATTTTAGCAAAAATCTTTTAATTAGAAGCAAACTTAAAAAAATTTTGTATAATTAAGGACAGGTTAAAAAAAAAAAAATAAAATAATGATCAATTCTTCTTATGATCAATTGTGTTGTACAAGTTATTAAGTTTGTACACAATTGACCGAGAACCGTACCTACAGGTTTAACGCCGACTCCGAACGGCGATGAACGGGATGTTCTTGTTCTCAAGAAGCTTTGCATGGCATTTTGATTACTCTCTGAGGTTTGCCATTGTCTGCAGAGAGGTGGCAGACCTACAGAAAAATTATTTTAATTCAAATAATTTTCTGTCGCTGCTGGGATTCGAACCCGGGTCTTCAGGTTTGTTGACATAGAGGCCACGCACTTTAACCAACTACGCCACGGACGCCACAAGGACAGGTTCTAGAAATATAAAAAAAAACTTTGAGAATCGATAACAAAAAAAAATGAT
Organism: Pherbina coryleti; assembly: GCA_943735915.1. NCBI lineage: Eukaryota > Metazoa > Arthropoda > Insecta > Diptera > Sciomyzidae > Pherbina > Pherbina coryleti. The sequence goes on from OX030948.1 coordinate 88,462,466, forward strand.
TTTGTCGAAATTTTATATGAAAAAATTAAAACACATTTTCTCTAATTGTTATACGGGAGGTAGGCGTGCTAGTCTACCGATTTGGTAAATTTTCACACCAGCTATTTATAACTACAAAAGAACTATGTGTAGTTAATTTAAATGATCTGGGGTAATTTCTTGTGTAAATATACCCTGTAAATATACCCTCTCTTATATATACTGATTTCAGTTATAAGAGAGGGTGGTCATACATATAAGTCAAAATCAGTTGACACTGTTTTCATCATTTGTTTGACATCATTTTCACACTGTTTATAACTCCAAACGAGCTAAGTGTACCAAATTTTGTTGATCTAGGATAATAGTTTGGGGAACTATTCCATATTACCGATTTCAGTTTTATGGGAGGTAGGCGTACCATTCATTCAATTTCAACGAAATTTTGTGAAAATAATTCTTTCATCGTGAAACCTTTGAGTATATATATATAGAGAAACCACTTCAGCAAAACAAATTTAGGGAGTAACTCTGCCGCTTAGATGGTGCACCTACTCAACAATCGCTGAGTTTTTTCATTCGGTTAATTTTCGGCATTTTTATTTCAGTTTTGTGATTTTTTAAGAAATTGTAAAAGCATAAATTTTGCCAGTTTTTTTTAAAATGCAGTGAATTCTCCAAACAAATATGTATATTCAACATACTATTGTTCCAACGAATATTTTTATGCTTTTTATTTTAATAAAGATAAACATTAAACATAACATAAAAACAACTCATTTTAAAAAAATAACAAAACAGGCAAAAAAATTTTAAAATAAAAAACATTATGCGTAATTATAATTAATATACGTAATCTATTTATAAATAGGAGTAGGCAGAACAGTTAAAAATAGGGTTGCCAGACGGGCTGGATTCGGCTGGATTGTCCAGCTTTTTTATACTTGTCCAGTGTCCAGCTAAGATAAAATTTGTCCAACTAAATAGAAATTTTGGAAAAAAAACACAGGTGCGTCACTGGACACACGAGAGAAGCGAAGCATTTTCGCAATTTCAAAGATTTGAGAATTTAATGCCTTTTTTCGATTAAAATAGTTTTTGAATTTAAAACTTTAAAATAACAAAGTTTTTCGTTTTTGTATGGGAGCACTCGTAAGGAGAGGTCGGAGGGGATAGGTCCTCAAGGGAAAAATGTTCCCTTTGTAAAAATAATGGGGGTTGATAATACATATTAACCCTCTCCGGCCCTCCTGTTCAGTTGTAGGGAATAAATATACAAAAATCATTAAATTTGTTTGTAGCGTAACGACATCTAGTAGTAAGTAGAAGCAAAATTTGTGTTTTTAGTACTCTTGTTTGTATAGCCAATACACAATCTATAGTAATTATTGTGTATTGGCTAATGGTTATTATAGGAGATGAAGGCTTGTAGCCAATACAATTCCTATAAATAGATTATTTTGATCTACTGCAACATAGCTTTAGTTAATTCTTCATATTGAATCAGCAAAGTTTATCAACAAAGGGTTTTGGATCGATGGTTTAAGCTTTAAACTATCAGTCGACTGGCATGAGTTCAATTCCTGCAGCGGGCAAAAAATTATTTTTAATTTAACATTTTCTGGTTCTGGCAAGCAAAAAACAATATCAATTCTAAGAAAAAAGGTGTCGGAAAAAAGTGTCGTTTTTTCTGATTTCACTCTAGCAAATCGCAGAACGAGGCGTAAAAAGCTTCGCTTCAAAAATTAAAGCAAAGATGTGTGTGTGTTATAAATATCCTTATTAGTACATTTAACACGTATTCCCTTTGTTACCATCACTTATAACACATTAGTCAACACTGACTGTACATTTTTGTACAATATTATATTAAAAAGTGTGGCGTCCGTGGCGTAGTTGGTTAAAGTGCGTGGCCGCTATGTCAACGAGCTTTGGAGACCCAGGTTCGAACCCCAGCAGCGACAGAAAATTATTTGAATTAAAATAATTTTTCTGTATGGCCGCCACCTCTCTGCAGAAAATGGCAAACCTCAGAGTGTAATCAAAATGCCATGTAAAGCTTCTTGAGAACGAGAACATTCCGTTCATCACCGTTCGGAGTCGGCGTTAAGCATGTAGGTCCGGTTCTCGGTCAATTGTGTACAAACTTAATAACACGCACAACACAATTGATCATAAGAAGCTAGGTCAAAGTCTTTCAAGGGCCTTTCAATGGCCAGTTATTTATTTTTATTTATTTTTTGTTTTATATTAAAAAGTATCATCTCTTATATTTTTGCTGTTCTATCATCACTAACACATCTACCGACACTTCAACAGCTGATCTCATTGAAAGAAGTAGCAGGTAGGTAGTAACCAAGACTTATTTTATTTTCTTTTTTGGCCCATCGAAGAGAAGACGAGTTTCTGTGAACAATGGAAAGTATTTCCAAAATACGCTAAGTGGATACGGAAAAAAGATGATTATACGGCCGAATGTAAATTGTGTCACACAGATATTTTAATAAAATATGAAGGCTGTGGATCGCCAATATTAGTAATATTAAAACCTACCCATACGCTGTTCAATATTTTGATCCCGAGTATGGAATTCGCAAGCAAGTGTTAGACTTCTATAACGACCCTCATGAAACTTCAAGGGATATTTTTTCAAATATAATGAGAATAACAAATGATTGCGATTTAGAAATGAAACAAATAACATCATATAGTGCTGATAATGCCGCTGTTAACTACGGTATTCACAACTCGGTTTACCAAAAATTTAAAGATACGTCGGACCAAATTATTAAAGCCAATTGTAATTGTCATATTTTAAACAATTGTGTTAAAAGATCACTAAATGAATTATCTGTTGACATAGAAAACATTATTATAAAAATATTCAATGAGTTTAGTTCATCGGCGATGACCACTGAGAAATTAAAAGATTGTTTTGTATTCGCTGGTAAAGAATATAAAGAACTTTTGAGACATATTGCAACGAGGTGGCTTTCCCTATTACCAGCTATAGATCGCCTTATTCTTTGTTGGCCAGCTGTAAAAATGTATTTTTTAAAAAAAGGTAAAAAGGCAATAAGTTTTATGGGAATTCATTTCATGTGGAGTTTCGACAAATAATAGCAATGAAGAAGATGAATGCAAAACTGAAGGCTTGTCGGAAACATATTTGTATTTCATTCACAACATAATGCAAGAATTTCATACAACTATTATATGTCTTGAAAGTAATTCTTACACAATTTTAGAGATGCACGATATAATGACTCGACTTATGAATAGCCTTCAATGTAGAATAAAGGATAAATTTTTTGGCAGTAAGGCTAACACCGTTTTGAAAATCTTTTACTATTTAAATATATTTAATGAACAAAATATATTTAAAACTGAAGCAGAGAAATTTTTAAAAACTGCTGTCGATTATTTAGAAAACCGTTTTGACATTGGCGACGACTCTTTTTTTAAAAAAATTAAATTTTTAAATTTACAAAAAAATCTATTTTCTTGGGAAGATTTACAACAACTTCCGCAAATTCTTAAGATATCTGCATCAATAGACAACGATTCATTATATGGCGATTATTGCTGTCTTCGTAAAGTTTATGAACAATTGCCAAAAGACTTGTCAAACGACAAAATATGGTCCCATTTTTTTAACAAAAATGATAAGAATGATTTCGAAAATTTAAGAAAAGTTGTAGGTTTTGTTTTTTCAATACCTGTAAGAAATGCGTTTTGTGAAAGAGTGTTTAGCATTTTAAATAACCTTTACACCAAAGAAAGAAACCGAATGTCATTCGACCTAATTAAAGCAGAAATATTAATACGTACAAATTTAGAGCAATCTTGTAGACTTTCAAAAATTTTTATTAACTTCAAAAGGTACGGAATTGGCAAAGTCCGTAAGTTCAAATGCGAAATATATGTGGAATAAAAAGTGATTTAACATGGTTTTAAATAAAAGGCGAAATCTCTTAGACAATATTTGCTCATGCATGAAGTATACATAGTTATTTTCATTGATTTATGTTATAAAAATGTAATTTATTTCATATACTTTAGTTATTTAAACTAGTATGAATTGTTATTTTTTTGTTAATTAAATTTTTAATTGTTGTTCTTTTATATTAAGACTTTTGGTGGTTTGCCTTTTTGTGTTTATTGTTTAATTTTAATTCTCAGAGGGTTGAGTGAAGAGTGCAAGTTTTATTAATTTTTTAAAGTATTATTTAAAATCTCAAAAATTGGAAAGACTGAATTAAAAATATGTATGTTCAATTGTATTACTTAATGTTTTTAACAATGTTAAAAAATGTTTATTAAATAAAACATTTTTATACAAAACTAAACTTGGAATTTTTTTTCGTAGACATTTTTTGAAAATGTCCACCTATTTTTGCAAAATCCAGTTTTTTTAATCCGAATGTCCAGCTTTTTGCGAATCTGGATCTGGCAACACTAGCTAAGAACCATTTCTCCCGTGTTTCTCAACCGATTTTGACAATTTTGTTTTTAAATCAATAAGAGTGGGGAGAAGGAGTGCACCGAATAAATATAGTGGGCGTGGCACATCCCATACAACCCAAATTTGCGATATCGAATAGCTTTAGAGTTATAGGTCACACAGCTTACGAAATCGGTATTCGACCACAAATCACACGTACCACTTCACTGGTTACATTTTATGGGCGTTAAAAAAGGGGCGTGGAACTTTTCAGCAGCCCAAATTTTTGTTATAATTTTCAAACTATAAGTCACAAATCAATGAAACTAGGTAGGAACTTCCTTTTTTGGTCGTGTTGTTTGACTGGAAAAATTGAACGAGCATTAGACAAGGGGGCGTGGCACCACCCATACAATTTAAAGTTTTTATCTCGAATAGCTTTGGAAGTAAATGCCATACAACAATAAAACTCAATATGTGTTGGAAGTTGGTGATATCCATCTACTAGAAAATCGTGACGCACATTAAAAAAGGGGGTGTGGCTCTGCCCATATAAACCAAATTTTTGATATCGAATAGCTTTGGAAGTAAAAGTCATAGAACATGGAAACACAGAATGGAGTTTCTATTTTGTGATTTCCTGCCGGTGGTAGTGAAGGAAGAAAAAAATGTTTTCACTAATAATACAAAAAAAAATCAATTTTTAAATGGTCGAATTTCGACCAAAGGCGACACTAGTATAATAAAATAAATAAAACTAGAATCGATATTATAAGATATTATTATTATATAGATCCCAGGGTATTAAAGATATTTTCGGGTCTCATTTTAAAAATAAATTCTTATCTTCATTTTTCCAATGAGAGGTTTTGCGACGAGTAAGTTGCGTCAGTATGTCAGTATATATCGCTCGTTTTCTTCAATAACGTTAAAATCCAAAAAACATAAGAATTGAGTTAATTACACAGCAATATTCGTGTTACCATGATCTATGCTGTGTACAATTTTGGTAACGATATCTTCTTTAATTTTTGCAGAAAAATAGAATTTGTGATTCATTCACCTCAATATATTTCCGATTAGATCGTATTATATGTATATCGATAATATCCAGTTTTTTTTGTCACTGTGTATGAATTAAACAATGTTCATTACAGTAGTACTTGTATATTTGATGTTTTGTCCATATTTTGAAAATGGTGAATTAATTTCCTTCGTCTGTCCAAAACTTAAAATGCTTCTCCTGAAAAATCGAATTTTTTGAGTTGTAACGTTATTGAAGAAAACGAGTGATATAATGTTCTCACAGGGACGCTTATTTTGTTTTTTTTTGTGGATTAATTTTGCTTGTAACCATATCTTCGTTACTCTGTTTTTTGGCTTTTGGCGATCTGAAGATGTGCCGTGGAATGCGTGAGTTTTGAACAAAGTTATTGGGATGTATAGGAGAAAAAAAATTAGTTTCGCCATTTTTATTTTTTTAATTTGTTCGTATAGATTCTCAGCCCGGGTCGTCATAAAAGGGCTCATAAGTCTCTTCTTCTAAAGATATAGCCTTTAAATGAGGTGGTACATAATGAATTATGCTTGATCGAGCAATCGTTGATGTTTGAATTAAAATACTGGTTGGCTTAGACTCGATATTTTGCTCTATACATGAACTTAACCCTTAAATGCCCAGCGTATCTTTTTTGATACAACCGAGAAAATAAGCTATTTCTTTTAAAATATTGCAAAAATTAAATGGTGGATATGAGTTTCACTCAGAAAATTGCAAGTATAAAACAAAAATTTAATTATTGACGTAACTTCGTTGCCTTGGGAACTATTGACCGTCAAATTCAAAAAATAGTTTTTTTTTTAATTTTTACGGAAAGTTCGCTTTTTGACATGAAATATCTTTTAAACTATTAACAATTTTTGAGTAAAAAAAATTACAAGTTAGTCTAGTTATCATAAAAGGAATCGTTTTCCACGTTTTTGCCTTGAACTCCTACAACCAAGCTGATTGATGGTATACGTCGGAATACCCACTGTATCTTTTTGGATACAACCATGTTTTCTTTAATAACTTGTAAACAAAAATTTTTTCATTTTTCACAACATAATTTTTTTTTAATGAAATCGGTGTTGTTGGGCATTTGAGGGCCTTTCACAACAAAGATCCAAGCTATCTTCCGTACATGGGAAAATATTTGGATACTGAGTCGGTATGGAGGTTTTTAGAAGTTTTTCATTATAGCTCGTTGAACTATACATGATGAATTTAAATTCTTTTCGCAAAATTTTATAGTTCCCTTTCCATATTGAGCCAAATTTTTTAATTCTTCATTGTCTGAATGCTTGACCCAAAGCATTCGTCTTTGATCAGTTGGTAAATGAAAAATGACAACGAACCACATGGTGTAGAAACATTGTAGCGATTTTTATGTACGCATTTTGATGGCATTTTTTTTTCTTTGAAAATTTAATAGAAATATAATGAGTCGCACATCCAAACTCCATAAAAGTCCATATAAGAATTAAATGCTACACGCATGCGCTTGCCTCAGCAGCACAAAAACACAAACAAACAAGTCTCAACTTCACGGGATCATACCGCACACACAACTAATGCGACAGCTCAACCAACAAAACAAAACTGTGTGTGTGTTTGTGCATTGCTGTCTGTCTGTTCATTTGAATGTTTGATCAATGTCGATATTAAAAAAAAAAATATACAAACCTGCGTAGAAATCTGAAAGTGGTGTATGTGGCGCCATCTAGTGCGAGAGTGACACAACTCAAAGTAATTTCTCTATATGTATATACTCAAAGGTGAAACTCATTTTCACAAAATTTCATGATTTTAGGGAGTTATCCCATTCTATTTTTGTCCACTCGCTATATGGGCTCGTTACACTGTGCGTCGTATTGTGTCATTTCCTACAAATACGTATTTACAAATTTTCAAGGCTTGCGGTAAGTATTGGCCATCATTTGTACGATGATGTGAAATGTTTGAATCATAATTTTGAACGTTTTGTTTGAGTTTCGGTAACGTTTTCGATACCTCAAAAGATTGGTAACTCTGTACTATTTACTAGCTGTTTAGGTAGCTTTAAGTTTTGACCGAAAACCATTTCAGCTGGGGAGCTTTGATGTCTTCTTTGACTGTGAACCTAACACCCAAAAGAGTATGAGGAATTTTTGTGTACCAATTACTTTGGTTATTACTAGCCATTATTGGCGCTTTTAATTGTCTGTGATATCTTTCAACCATTCCGCTTGATTGTGGATGGTACGATGAAGTAAAAATGTGATGAGAACCAATGTCTTTAACGAATTGTTTAAATGTGTTAGACGTGAACTGTTGTCCTCGGTTAGAAATGATTTCTATTGCAACTCCACAGCGTAAAACGAATTCTCTATAGAATGTATCAACTATTGTTGTGGTCTCTAAGTTCTTGAGTGGGTAGACTTCAGGCCAACGTGTATTTCGGTCAATCGCAGTTAGAAGATATTTGTATCGAAATTGGTAATTGGTTGGGAATTGGTTCGAAATTGGTAAGCGACCAACCATGTCAACGTGGATGTGTTCAAAATGGCCTTTTGGAATGTGTATCTTGTGTGGTAATGTCTTTGTGTGTCTATGTATCTTAGATTTCTGACAACTTATGCATTCTTGAGTCCACTTGTTAATTTGTAAATTCATGTTTGGCCAAAAATATCGTTCCGTTATCGAATACCTCTTGTCCCTGGATGTGATATATTGTGTATTTGGTCAAAAATGTTCCAACGTGAAGATTGTGGAATATATGGGCATGTATTATCTGTGAAGTGTTCACACCAAATTTCAATGTTAATAATTTAAATTTTGATTTGTTCAAATTTGTATAACGTTTTATCTACTATGTCTTTGAGTTTGAGATCAAGATCGGGTGTTTTGAGTTCTTCTACCTCTATCTTGATAGTGCATCTGCTACTGAGTTATCTATACTTTTGACATGTAGTATCGTGTTAGTGAATTGTGCTATGTATCGTGTTTGTCTTGGGCTTCTCTCTGTATTAGAATTGAGTGCATTTGTTAGTGGTTTGTGATCTGTGTATACTGTAAAAATATTGCCCTCAAGATAGTGTCTAAAATGTTTGATTTTTAAGAATATAGCCAAAAGTTCTCTGTCGAATGTGATGTATTTAGATTTTGCGGAAGTGAGTTTTTTGGATAAGAATGCTAGTTCTAATTTATTGTTGTGTTTCTGTTGTAATACTCCACCTACTGCTGTATTTGATGCATCTACAGCAGTGGTCATCAAACTCTATACAAGCATACTTTGTTTATGTATAAAAGCTCATTGAAAGCTTTGCACTGAAAAAAAATAATACTTGAGTCTCAGTCCAGCTTTCATGCAAGACGATGGTTCGCTTGTTTGATTATTCAGTGGCACCGGAAAAAATACGAAACGAACTATAACGAAAATATTTTTAAAAATATACATTTTATTGATTGCCTCAGGCTTTGAATATACCTCGGTTCGGCCGTGGGGGTATTTTAACTTCCCAGTCGAAGATCATTTCTTACTAGTTTTTTTTTTTATTCTTTAGGCTTTTTTTCGTTTTTGATTTAATTTGAATTCATTGTTTGAAAAAATATTTGTTTACTTCTATTATTTTTCAATTTAATAACATTATTTATTATTTGGAATACTTGGTCTTAGCTATTGTGATTGTTTTTTTTTTCTTTATAATTTTTTAAGAATTTTTTTGGAAATACTTTGTTATGTTAAACTATGACAAGCATTATAATGCCGTTGAATGTTATATTTTTTTCGATCAGAAACAGTCCGGCAGCACACCATACATTGAGGTTCAGAAAAAGTATTTTCTGCAAAAAAGAATTGCAACTCCCATTCATGCAGGTCTGTTCTGCATGAAATTTCAATAGATACTGACGCAGTTCAGTGCTCGTCCGTGAGTTAATATGCATACAGAAAGCTTTTAAGCACAAAGACTCAAATGCCCGCGGGCATAGGCTTTGATGATCACTGATCTACAGCAATCGACAGTTCTGCTTACCTATTAATAAAACGTCATTGCGCATACAAAAAAGGTTATGTGTAAAATTTCGATTTTTGTTTTATTTTACCATTTAATAGCCATATGTATGCCCCATCTACTCACCAAATGGTTTTTTGATATTTTTATTGGTTCAGAAGTTAGCAATTGTGAAAGTTAGCTGACTATGTGAAAACAGTATTGAAACTGTTAAAAAACAAAAATGTTTTTATCGCCTCCTGAAAAATTGTTCAAAAACACATAACCCTTTGTTTGTATGCGCAACGACGATAATTAAGTAGTGTTTGCGTAGCAAAACTATTTTTGTTATTGTGACCATTACGCATATTGGCCATAGCAAATGCGTTAATTTAAGGAATGCTCCTGTGATAGTAGTTAGTCATGCCGATAAATTTTTGCATTTATTTGACTGTATTTGGTTGTGGATAGTCTCTTTTACATTAGGGGTTTTCACAATTCAGTGCATTTGGCTGTGCATTTGAGCATGAGCAAAAAATCCATGCTTTTTTTCTCTTTACACTAACAAAATGTACATACAATGAGAAAAAAATCATGGATTTTTTGCTTATGCTCAAATGCACAGCCAAATGCACTAAATTGTGAAAACCCCTATTGTATCTGTTCTTCTGATGCCCGTATGCCATGTCTTGAAATATTTTACCTCAGAAAATTGATGTTGTCAACTTCGAAAACGCATTTGTTTGGTTTAATATTTTAACCATAGTTTTTGAGTCGTTCGAACATTTGTGTTAAATGTTTCATGTGTTCTGTTCCTGTCTCACTCAAAATGTGATCTAAGTAGACGAAAATAAAATCTAGTCCGTATAGGGCTTCATGTACAAGCCGTTGGAATATTTTGCTGAGTTTCTGAAACCGAAAGGCGTTTGGAGAAACTCGAAAATTCCAAATGGTGTCGTGATAGCTGTCTTGTGTACGTCCTCGGGAGCCATAGGAATTTGGTGATAGGCTCTAACTAAGTCAAGTTTTGAATCAACGTTTGTGTTGTGTAAATTGTTTGAAAAATCATGAATATGTGCTAATGGGTAGCGGTTAGGTACTGTAATGGCATTGATTCGTCTGTAGTTACCGCATGGTATCCAGTCGTTTGGTTCGAGTTTGACGGTCTACAAAAGCCAGATTTAACTAAGAAATCGAATTGTTGTTTAGCTATTTTCGCTCTGGACAATTCTAGACGTCGTGGCTTTGTGAATGGTAACTGTTATTCTGTAACGATGTGATGAACTGTTTTATGTTTGACAGGTGTAGTATAGTCAGGTTCTGTTAGTAGTGAAGGAAATTGTTTAAGTAATTGTGTATACTTGTTGTCTAGTGCATGCCGTTATTGTGTTAAATAACGTGTTGGGTATTGTGTTTCAATGTTAAATTACGTATCGTGTTATAATAAATAAATAAAATTGCGATTAATTCGTTAATGGGTCAATGAGACGTTTATATTTGAGATCAACAAGAAGTCCATAAAAAAAATAAATAAATAAATAACTGGCCATTTCAGCCCTTGAAAGGACTTTGACCTAGCTTCTTATGATCAATTGTGTTGTGCGTGTTATTAAGATTGTACACAATTGACCGAGAAAGGGACCTACATGCTTAACGCCGACTCCGAACGGCGATGAACGTAATGTTCTTATTCTCAAGAAGCTTTACATGGCATTTGATTACTCTCTGAGGTTTGCCATTGTCTGCAGAGAGGTGGCGGCCGCACAGAAAAATTATTTTAATTCAAATAATTTTCTGTCGCTGCTGGGGTTCGAACCTGGGTTTCCAAAGTTCTTTGACATAGCGGCCACGCACTTTAACCAACTACGCCACGGACGTCACAACAAGAAGTCCATACTTCGTTTAAAAATCTGCACCAATAATTGGTTTAGAAATGTCTGCTATAGTAAATGTAAATGGTATTTCGCGTCGTAAATTTAAGTCTAGAGTTTATAATTTTTATCCAAAAGTAGATATTGTTGTGCCATTAGCAGCTTGAAGTGTCAAATCAGATTTTTGTCTATTAATTTTGAATTTTGAGGCTGGAAGTACCGATACATCCGCTCCGCTATCAATAAGAAAATTTCATTTATTTGACGGATCAAATATGAAAAGACGACGTGTTAGTGTGACGGGTCTATCATCAGTCGTTGCGATAAAAGAGTCTTTTAGTTTGTTGTATTGTGTGGCAGTGTTGTGTAGGACGATTGTTTTGAGCGAATAAACATGGTTGTTGACACTTCTGTGCTTGATTGCCGAATCCATAATGTTATTTACATACCCAAGATGTATTGTTTAAAGAGTGTTATTTTCTAATGTCAATTTGTTAAAAGATACCAAAATCTATGAATTGAAAATTGTCAAAGCTTTTAACCAGTTTGTGAGTTCAACCATATTGGAAGGTTTTCCGAAGGTACTGCCTTCATTTTCTGTCATTACTTCCCAGAGTTTGTCGGCTAACGCTAGAAGTTCCTCAATAATTTTATGGCCTGACCCAGTGTGACAGTTTTTGAATATACCTCTGAAAATTTATAAATTTTACCATAAAAATTATACTATTAATTAAGTTGAAAAAGGTATAACATATAAAACTTTATAGAGCTGATACAGACTGTAAAATAAGCTAATATTAGTATTATTACTATTACTAATAACTATTTAGTTAGTTTAGTTTAACGTTATACGTTTATGAAGCAATGAAATTAATCCACATTAAAGTGTCTGAGACAATTCCCTAAAAGTCCATTTTTCATATGTTATGCCTTATAGGGTTAATACTTAATCTGGTCACCTTAGCTTACCATAATATAATTTAATAGTTATATCAAATAAAATAAATATTTTCATCAAACTAAATCAAGTTGACTTGGGCAGGTGTTTTCGAAAGTTGCATGAAGTCGTGTCTCAAACTTGTCACAGACTGCTTAACGCCCTTTGGCAAGAAATTATCAGGTTCGCCAAATAAGAACCTAATTTAGCTGCTCATTGGCCACTTTTAATAAAGCTTCCAGTGAAATATCAAGTCTCCAACAGTCTACCGTGCACCGATTTCTCAAGGTCACCAGCACCGCATATTTTTCTAACCTAACAAAAAAAAACAAAATTATAATTCTAAAAACACTAAAAAAAAAACAAAAAAAATAAATTAAAACTGAACACGACAGTTGCTCCTTAATTGCACCTTAAAAATTAACAAATAAGAAGTAACCATTGATTTTGCATCTACAGTATACAACATAAATGCTTTCACACAGAAAAAAACCATTGTAAAAACAAGTACAACAATAATGATTTTATATGATTCAGCTATGATTTTGCTTCATAGAGCTTTATAGTTAAATCATTCAGATTATCATGTAAACATAGTAAAAAATTTTCATGTTGAATCATTATGAAACCATTTTAAATCATTATGAAATCATGTAAGATCCTTATGGTGGCCACTAAGAAATCATGTAAAATCATTATGATGATCATGTAGAATCATTATGAAATCATATAAAATCATAATGATGGTCATGTAAATCATTATGAAATCATGATAAATCATTATGATGGTCATGTAGAATCATTACGAAATCATGTAAAATCATTCTGAAATCATGTAAAATCATTATGATGGTCATTATGAAATCCTGTAAAAGCATTATGAATCCTGTTCAGTTGAATCCTATGGATCCTTATTTTTAAATTAAAATAACTTAAAGTTGGTTTTATTTGGTTTGTTTTATTTAGTATTTTATTAGTAAAATTATAATTTATAATTAAATGTAATATAAAATATATATATATATATATATAAATAAGAGTGGAACGAATATTTAACCTCATGGGCTCTGCATCTTTAATTTTTTTCTGCGACATAACTTTTGACTGCGCCCGAGGGCTTATATATTTCATGCCAGACTTATTTTCTTTTTTTTTTTAAATTCAAAGTTAAGTTTGAAAATAAGTTCCTAATTTTTTGATGCAAATCTCTTCATAAACGCATAAATGATAACTTGTCAAGAGATCCTTTTGATACCATGTATGCGTTTGAAGATATTTAGGATCAAAGATCACCGAATTCGGTCATTCGCTTATATCTCCGCTCCTCTTTGTATGACAGAAAATATGCTCAGAACAAAATTGTAGATCGGATAATTCTCTACAAAAATGCCCTTAACAGTTTTAACATAAAACAAACAGTTTCCACGCTATGCGACTAGATATGTTTGAATAACGCAAAGTAGAAATTTCATATTAACTTTGAGCAGAGCGGAGATATAAGCAAATTACCGATTTTGGTGATCTTTGAACCTGCATATCTTCTAGCGCATACATGACAAGTTGTTATTAATGAGTAAATGAAGAGGTTTGCATCAAAAAAATTAGCTCTTAATATTTGGATTTCAGAAAAAAAAGTCTGACAATGAAATATATAAACCCTTGGGCGCAGTCAAAAGTTGTGTCGCAGAAAAAAACTAAAGATGTAGAAATTAATTTTTTAAGTTTAGTTTTCAAAAATATATGAAGCCCATGAAGATTTTTTGCTTCCATACATTTCGTTCCACTCTAACATATATATAATATATAATATACATTGTATATAAAATAAATAAATAAATGTCTTAGTACTTTTAATTTATTCATTTGTCCCGTTAAAGGCGACTTACTTGTCAGTTATTTCCAAAAGTTTCCTTCGATTTTTTATCGTTTATGTGCACAGAGTAATCAGGTTCAATTTGATGTCTGAATTCATCCCACTTACTGAGAAACAGATGACTCTTTTTAGGTTTGTTAAATAAAAATCAATAAACTTACTAGTTCGTCAGCTCTTAGATTAGAATAAAGTGGCCAGCCACTTAGAAACTCGTAGTTTGTTGGCAAAGTTTTGATTTCCCTCTTCCTCAACAAAATAGTGCGTTGCCATATACTTTGACTTCATCCCAATTCGACAGGGAAGCCTTCAAGGCAGTTAAAATTGTTTCATCGATTTCAGCTATTCCAGGTTCAGCAATAGGATCAGTTAGTTTAGAGGTTTCTTTTGTTGTTCCTCGTTTGCGGTTTGTATGTATCTGTCCCAAAGCTTACCAGCAGGGTTTTTTTTAATGCCACGTGGCGTAAAGTAGTATTCCTGAAAATTTTAAATTTATATGTGACGGAAAAAAGAAAAAGGAGATCATTCCTCAGCAGAACATATTTATTTATAAAATAAAGTTATGGACTCTATTCAAAAGCTATTGCATTGCAAAATATTTAATGGAAACATGACCACTTTTTCTTTTTATAAACTTAAATTCACAAATCAATGTTCTATTTTGTGTAACTTAGAATAGTTTTATGTGTATTTAAGTTTATTAAGCGAAAAAGTGTTTAGGTTCCATTTAATATTTTAAAATACAATTTTGCAACAATCACTTAAGCACTTTATATTCGTTACTTACATTTAACAATCAACACGCTAACTGGATGATCCGACGCCTTGCAAGAGAAACGAAGCAATGAGAGTCGATTGCATGTGAGAGTTACTGTGACCGAAGTGTTGCACAAATTTATGCGAATAAGCGAAATACAAATAGCTATCTCTCTCGCTTTTTCCCATAGTTTTGTGCAACGCTTCACCCTTAGCACAGTGTCGCCAGATGAAATAACCACCCGAATTCTCTTTTTCTCACACTTTGTTAACGCCACTGGTGGCTGCCCGGTGCTGGCACGGGAGTGTACGATAAGATGCTCTTGAGCCTGTTTGCTCTCTTAATTTTCTTTTGGGCAGCGCTTCTCGCTGCCCTTACTTAAACTTTGTTAGTTCTAAGTCTATTACTAATAAAACTGACCTCGGTCAATTAAGTTGAAGCGCCGCGTCTTTATTTCTCGTTATTTTGTAATCTTATTTCTCTATTCGAAAAGCTTGCTTTCTCCCCACTTGTTTCGAAAAGTTACATGGTCCATCGCGAGCCGGATATTTTAAATAAAAATAAACCGCGATTGTGGAAAAATTAAAAAACAATATTTATAAACAAAAAAAAAAAAAAGAACTAAGTGCTGTGCAAATACTGTGCTGTGCAAAAAAAAGTTTTCTTGAAAAAGAAAAGTGCCTTTGCAGCAGCAAAAAAAAAAAAAAAAAAAAATCAGCACAACTGCAGCATCAACAACAACTGCAGCATCAACAGCATCGCCAACTCCAGCGACAACAACAACAACTGCAGCATCAACAACAAATTTTTTTTAAAGAACAGGAAAAATCAGGTGAGTTTTTTATTCTAATTATATTTTTTTTTTTTATTCTAATTATATTTTTTGATTTTTATTGATATATAGATATATATATTTTTTCATTATATTTCAACTATTTTACAAATTAATAAAAGAGAAAAAGTGACGTTTTTTATAAAAAATTCGCCTAATTCGCTAAATTCACTCGGTTCGGTTCGGTTGATTCGTAAAGTGCAGTTTCTAGTTTAGAAAATTGTATAAATACATACATATATATAAATATATTTGTTTTGCTAAATTTTGCCAAAGAAAATTGGCGGTAAAACTGATTGTATATATATTGTATTATATACAAAGTTTCTTGAACTTGATACTTGCGGAGAATTATTTTTCGTTCGACATTATTTTCTTCAAAAAAAAAAGAAAAGGGTTTTTGTGCTCACGCGCTTGACTTTCAAAAAGTCTTATTGCGTTTTTTTTGTAAAAGTTACAAAAACAAAAATACCAATACACCGAGCTGTATTGATTTTTTTGGAGCCGAAAATAGGCAAAAATTGTACTGATCAAGAGTCTCAGCAGCCTTTCTGCACTCTTGCTCGTTAATTTTTGCATTCCTCTTTGTGCGGTGTCCGTAGCGATCGACGCCAAAGTCGCGCTTTGTGCTTGCTAATAGCAACCCCAAATTGTGTTGTAGAATTATTTACTCTCTCACGCTCTCAATTAATTGATTGCGTTCAAAGCTTAGACTGCATCTCGTGCCTGCTGCGCCTGATGAACAGCTCTTTAGCTGGCTGCATATACTTGTAGTTGAGAGAGTAAATAAGCCGCACAGTGGGACCAAGGGATCAATTTGCAAGCAAAATTGACTTGGTCTATTTTCGTAGGAAAATTGCACTGTGGGCAAGATACAAAGTTTAGCAAGCACAATTTATTGAAAAAAAATTATATGTAAATAATTAATTTAATATACCATAAAAAAAAAAAAATTTATTTTACTATTTTTTCAATTTTTACTAATTATTCTTGTAATAATTTTCTCCAACAAGAAAATAATTATATTAAAAATTAATTTTATAGGTGCAATATATTATTGTATATTTTTTTTGCTTATTTTTTATAGCAGTTTCTTTTGTTGTGGTTGTTCACATTCCTTTATAAAAATTTGCGAATTTTTTGTCATTGTTTTTTTATACATTAAAAAAAAAAAAATAAATAAATAAAAATTTTAACAAGACATCGAAACAAAATGTCAACTCTAAAAACATTTATTCGTCTGTCTGATGCGCTGGTAGAGTTTGAAACGGATTTTAATGCCGTGGATACTCACGACGTTTTCTCCCTGGAGGCTCAAAATGAAGAGCTAAAAGCCCAGTGGAGAAAAGTCAAAGCTGCTTACGATGCTTGCTTGGAGAAAGCAATAAATGACGATGAATCAGAAGTTGAATCAATTAAAAAGAAGTATCGCAGCTGCTACCAATCATACATTAGGGTAGCAGGAAGAATTTCTGAGTTTTCTCAGAATAAGCCCTCGAAGCAAACCATTGCTTCTGAGCCGGCGCCGGTTATTGGTCACAGCATGCCTGTGCCACCATGCGATACTGAGGTTTTCAATGGTGATTACCTCTCATGGCCGTCCTTTAGGGACATGTTTACGGCCATATATATAATGAATTCGCGGCTAACTTCAGTGGAAAAACTTTTCCACTTAAACCAAAAAACACGTGGTGAAGCAAAAGAGATTGTGAGAAAATCTCCTTTAACCAATGATGGTTTTGCTAAAGCTTGGCAAGATTTGTCTGACCGATATGAAAATAAGCGTATCATGGTCAACAGCCAATTAAACATTTTATTCAATTTACCACATGTGCCAAAAGAATCTGGCACAGAACTCAAAAAACTCCAGAGAGATATCAATGGTTGTATTTTTGCTCTAAAAATGCACAACATTGACATCAGCAACTGGGACGCAATCTTTGTCTACCAATGCTCGACAAGATTGCCAGAGATCACGCTCTCCTTATGGGAGCAATCCATTTCAAATAAAAATGATATTCCGAAATGGACAGATCTCGACAATTTCCTCACAAGTCGGTTTCAAACTCTTGAAACCGTGTCTGATATTCGCAGCTCTTGTGGCGCAATACCACGACAGAACCTCAATTCGTCCTCCTCCAACTCGAAAACAAACCAGAGCAATTCATCTGGAAAAAAGGTAAATAATTACCAAATTAAAATTACTTCTGCGAATTGCAAGCTGTGCAATACAGAACAGCATGCATTGCGCTTTTGTCCACGCTTTCTTAGAATGGATATAAGCAATCGCTTATCAATTGTTCGCAAACACAAATTTTGCATCAATTGTTTATCTCATTCTCATGAGGTGAAAGAGTGCAAGAGTCAATATTCTTGTGTGATGTGCAAACAACGTCACAATACTCTCTTGCATCGAGACTCGACTTTAACTCAATCACCTGCTTCGAGTGTTGACTCAAGTAGGTCGAGCTCTCGACCCAATCCCCCGGGCTCTAACACTCTAACGCATTCTACACAAATACAGTCTACTAGCAATGACGTTCAATCATGCTTCGCTACCACTACCAGGCACGTATTGCTTGGTACAGTAATGGTGACCGTATGTCACCTAGGATCAGCGTACACAACTAGAGCTCTTATAGACTCTGGCTCTGAAGGTACGTTCGTATCTGAAAGATTGCAGAAGCTATTGAAGTTACCCACAAGAGCCATAAGCGCTCAAGTTTCGGGGCTTAATAACGCAGTTTCAGCGCAAGTGACAAAAGCTTGCGATATAATTCTCAGTTCGCCTAGAAACAGGCAGTTTCAAGTAGAAGCTACAGCTTTTGTGCTGTCTCGCTTAACTGGGAATCTGCCGTCATGCTCCATTGATCCTTCTTTGTGTAAGAGTTTGCCTGACTTACAACTGGCAGATCCGCACTTTTTCAGAAGCGATCAAGTTGATTTACTTATCGGTGGCGATTTGTACCCTGCCATAATCCTCGATGGCATTCAACGAAACCTTCTTGGTTCACTTCTGGCTCAAGAAACAGTTTTCGGCTGGATATTCACAGGCCCTATGCCTTGTACCGAAATATCTAGTTTTGCAACTTGTTTGAGCCATTATAGTGAAGTTGCGATCGATCAACAGATCGCACGTTTTTGGGAGTTGGAGGAACTACCTAAAAAACAATCTTTATCCCAGTCTGATAAGTTTTGTGAGGAAAACTATCAGAAAACTACAAAACGCGATAGCAAAGGTCGATATATAGTTACCTTACCATTCAAAAGTGGATTCCCAGATGATATTAATCTTGGATTTTCTCGAGGCATAGCCTTCAAGCAATGGGCTAGAAGTGAAGCTCGATTGAACAAAAATCCAGATTTAAAGACGCAGTATGAAGAAGTGGTGAATGATTACCTCAAATTGGGTCATATGGAAAAAATCCCAGCTCCAAAATTTGAAAGATCACCATCTCATTATTATTTACCGCATCATGCAGTAATAAAACCAGAGAGTACTACAACAAAAGTTCGGGTAGCATTCAACGCGTCAAGTCCCACTTCAAATGGGGTCAGCTTGAACGATGTGCTGCACGCAGGTCCAGTTCTTCAAGCTGACTTGACGCTTCTGGTGTTGAAATGGCGGTTTTTCAAATATGTCTTTAATGGCGACATTCAGCAGATGTACCGCCAGATTCTGGTTGACCAAAAACATTCTGCTTTCCAACGAATTCTGTTTAGAAGTTCACCTGATGAGTTGATGCAGGATTATGAACTTAAAACAGTCACCTTTGGCCTCAATTGTGCTCCACATCTAGCAATTAGAACCATGCTGCAATTAGCACATGATGTTCAACAGCAGTATCCTCTCACTGCAAAAATTTTGCGACATTTCACATATGTCGATGATGCTCTAGCTGGAGCTCATGATGTTGAAAGCGCAATTAAAGCAAGAAATGAGCTTATCTCGGCTTTAGACTCTGCAGGTTTTACTATGCGAAAGTGGACTGCGAATGCTTCCAGCATTTTAGCAGACTTGCCTTCAGAGCATCTTTTGCATGAAGACTTCTTGAAGTTAGAAGATACAAGCTGTGCCAAAGCATTAGGAATTCGTTGGAATGCCACTTCGGATTTATTCTATTTTACTGCCAAGCGTCTCGAAATAAAATCATCTTATACAAATCGTGAAGTCCTGTCAATGATAGCACAACTATTTGATCCTGCAGGTTGGCTGGCACCTTTAGTGGTGACAGCGAAAATTCTAATGCAGCGTATCTGGTTGGATGAGATAGATTGGGATGAAGATCTCCCTGCACATAGTTTTCAATCTTGGCAAACATTTTTACTAGATTATGAAAATATTAACGATATTCGCATACCACGTTTTGTTGGGTTTTCACCTGAATCCGACGTAGAGTTTCACGCCTTTTGCGATGCATCTGAAAAAGCATACGCAGCGTCGATTTACATTTGTGTGAAGGAAAATTATGGCATAGTCAGTCATCTGCTTTATTCAAAAAGTAAAGTTGCTCCAGTCAAGACGATCTCACTACCCCGTCTTGAATTATGTGGTGCAGCCCTTCTCGCGGATATGGTAGATTCATTACTATCGCACCTTGATATAGAACGGCACCGTTTGTATTGTTGGACTGATTCAACAATAGTGCTTGCTTGGCTTTGTAAGCCTCCATGTTCCTGGACAACCTTCGTAGCCAATAGAGTGTCAAAAGTGGCAGAGAAGGTAGGAATTCACAATTGGTTTCATGTAGATACACATGAAAACCCTGCAGATTTGGCAACGCGTGGAGTTACGCCACAAGAGTTAGTTGGGAACGCTCTTTGGTGGCATGGACCTTCCTGGCTCTCGCTCGAACGATCAGCTTGGCCAAGAATTACTCCACCCCCAGCTCTAGAAACTTCGCTTGAGCGCAAAGCTGTAAAAGTACACTTTGCATATTTTTCGGAATATGAAGATATTCTAGAGCGTTTCTCTTCGCTATCGCACGGATTGAGAGTGTTAGCTTACGTGTTTCGCTTTCTGCATCGCACGCATCCAAAGTCTCGTGCGTCTTTTTCAAAAAAAATCAGTGTGCCTTGAAGCGGCTGAAATTAAATTCGTGAAAACACGATTGGCACTTCTATGTCAAAAGATAGCTTTTCCAAACGAATATCACTGTTTGGAAACTAAACAGATAATTAGAGCTAAGAGTCCCATTCTCGCTCTTAATCCTTTGTTGAACAACCACGACAATTTAATGCGTGTTGGTGGACTGCTCGCCTCATCACCAGTGTTATCATATGATGAAAGGCACCCAATTATATTACCATATAATTGCCACTTTTCACGCCTTTTAGTACGTTTCGTCCATGAAATTTCGCTTCATGGAGGGAATCAATTAGTGCTTCGACTTATTCGTATGCAATATTGGATCCCACGTGCAAAAAATCTAATTAAATCAATTCTACATAATTGTAAAACCTGTGTTGTACGCATGAAACGCCAAAGAACACAAATAATGGCTGCGCTGCCAGCCGAGCGAACAGTTATTTCACGGCCTTTTGCCGCGACTGGTATTGACTTCGCTGGCCCATTCGACATAAAAAGCTACATAGGTAGATCTTGCCGAATCAGCAAGGGCTATGTTTGTTTATTTGTGTGCTTTTCTACGAAGGCGATTTATCTTGAGGCCACGAGCGATTTATCAACCGCCACTTTCCTAGCAGCCTTTTTTCGGTTCGCAGCGAGACGTGGCTGCCCCGCAAACGTGTACTCCGACAATGGTACAAACTTTGTGGGGGCCTCAAACTCTCTTAAAAAAGATTTCAAAGCCTTCTTAACAGCGTCGCATGATGCAATACTATCTCAGTATGCACATCAAGAAATTGCATGACATTTTATTCCCGCTGGTGCTCCCCATATGGGAGGCCTATGGGAAGCTGGAGTAAAAAGCTTTAAAACGCATTTCAAGAAGATGGCCGGAAGTATGAAATATACTTTAGAAGAATTTTCCACACTATTGAATCGAATCGAAGCGTGTCTGAATTCGAGGCCACTTTCCACCATGTCGGAAAATCCTTTTGATTTTCAAGCTCTCACTCCAGGTCATTTCTTGGTCGGCGGCCCACTGCTATCGCCAGTGGAGCCAGAAATAGCTGAACAGCCTCTGACTCTTGTCAATCGCTGGCAAAAAATCAAGGCGATGCATCAGCACTTCTGCCACCGATGGAAAAACGAATACCTAAAAGAGATGCATCGACGTACGAAGTGGAAAACGCCTCAATCAGATTTCAAGGTCAACGACTTAGTCGTTGTCAAAGAAGACAATCTTCCCGCGAATGAATGGCGATTAGGTCGAATATCAAAGATTTACACCGGTACCGACAAAAGAGTCCGTGTAGCGGACGTACGGACCGAAAGAGGTTGCGTCACGCGGCCTATAGTGAAGCTGGTCACAATACCCTCGACCTAGCTCCGTCACCATTTATTTTCTCTTAATTGTTTTTTTTCTTCTTTTCTTTTCTTTTCTTTTTGTTTCCGTCTCGTTTCAGGATGTCTACCACCAACATCATGCGCGACTTGATCGAAGAGATGCTTCTCCAGACGGACTCCGAGATGGCTTTGAGTGAGCCCGATACGGTGCGCGAGAATGCGCCACTTTCTGAAGCCAGCGTACTCCAGCCACAATCCCCGGTGCGGAGCATGCTGTCCCGCGTGGTCCCCGTCGTGACGCGCAGCGACATGATCCCAAAGTGTCGCTTGTGCTCCATGGAGCACAATCTCATGTCGTGCCGTCAGTTCATAGCTGTAAACCTGGAAGAGCGGTTGAGAGCAGTACTCCTTCATTTTTACTGCTCCAACTGCCTTTCAGCAGTTCATATGCGAAAGGACTGTCGGAGCGATTTGAGGTGCCGTCACTGCGGTGAAGATCACCACAGCATGCTGCATTCCCACACTCGGGTCCGATCAAGTCGAGCCCACTCACGACGACCACGGGGAAGACGTACGCGAACGAAGCACCCTAAACTGCAGCCTGCATCCGCAGCTGCGCGAGAAGCGACGAGGTCTGGGGCGGAATCGAAGAGTTCGTCTTGGAAGGGTCCGCAGTCGACGTTCCAATCTGCGTCGTCGTCGAGGGACACCGTCCCGAAGCGGTCCCCTTCCAAGAAGAGACTGCAGTCGATGCTACCGTCAGCGTCATCGTCATCGTCGAGTAGTCTCACTACTCCCAACCGTATTGGTGAGTACTTGGGCCAATTGAAGAATGGTCCAAGAGCGGGCTCTTCTGGTTGCCTGCCTTCCGCAAACAAGACTTGCCAGAGAATTGGCGGTAAAGTGGAGACTTCCAACTTCTGTGGTCGATGGAAGGGAAGTCTGCACGCTATCACTTCGCGGCAGGTACGGCTCGTCCGTTACCATCGAGACGACAGCGCTAATCGAACGGCAGTTGGACATTATCACGCCGTCTAAGGACATCGACGAGAGGATCAGTCAGAGCTATCCTAACATAAATCTGGCTGATCCTCATTTCTACAAGAGGTCGCCGGTCCGGATCCTGTTGGGTATCGACGTATACTCCCGTGTTATACAGCCTGGCATTCTGCCAGCTGGTTTTAGCATGCCGTTGGCCCAAAACTCAATATTTGGTTGGGTCTTATCAGGACAGGGGCCTGGTAACGTCTTGCATTCTTGCAAGGCGGGCGGCATGTTAACGCCACTGGTGGCTGCCCGGTGCTGGCACGGGAGTGTACGATAAGATGCTCTTGAGCCTGTTTGCTCTCTTAATTTTCTTTTGGGGAGCGCTTCTCGCTGCCCTTACTTAAACTTTGTTAGTTCTAAGTCTATTACTAATAAAACTGACCTCGGTCAATTAAGTTGAAGCGCCGCGTCTTTATTTCTCGTTATTTTGTAATCTTATTTCTCTATTCGAAAAGTTTGCTTTCTCCCCACTCGTTTCGAAAAGTTACACACTTGAAAATAAATAAATAACTGACCATTTCAGCCCTTGAAAGGACTTTGACCTAGCTTCTTATGATCAATTGTGTTGTGCGTGTTATTAAGTTTGTACACAATTAACCGAGAACCGGACCTACAGGCTTAACGCCGACTCCGAATGGCGATGAACAGAATGTTCTCGTTCTCAAGAAGCTTTACATGGCATTTTAATTACTCTCTGAGGTTTGCCATTGTCTGCAGACAGGTGGCGGCCGTACAGAAAAATTATTTTAATTTAAATAATTTTCTGTCGCTGCTGGGGTTCGACCCTGGATCTCCTCAGGTTCTTTAACATAGCGGCCACGCACTTTAACCAACTACGCCACGGACACCACTTTTCTCACACTTAATTCCCACAAATTACCACACTCGCAAATTACCTCAAAATACCATAAAATACCTCAAACTACCGTAAAATACCACAATACCTCAAATTACCACAAAATCCCTCAAATTTTCTTTTGAGGTATTTTGAGGTATTGTGGTATTTTGTGGTAATTTGAGGTATTCTATGGTATTTTGAGGTATTTTGTGGTAATTTGAGGTATTTATTTTTCCACTCGTGGTAAATATCTCACATGTGGTATTTTTTTCCACGCGAGAGATTTTTACCACAAAATACCATGGGAATTCCCACATCCCACAATCGTTGAAAAATACCAAAAGAACTATTTATCGTGCTTTTCTTAATAATTATATATATATTAATTTTCATAATAGTCATACACACTCTATACTTGAGCGTGCGTGCTTTTTCTACATGATTCAATAATGATTTTACATGAAATCTAAATGATTTACTTGTTGCTACAACCATGGAACATGAAATCTTGTAAAATGAAATCAACTATGCATCATAATGATTTTACTATCCAAAATTTTTCTGTGTGTTGATTAAAGTTAACATAGTTTACGATTTCATATATTTTACTTATTTTCTTAACTTAAATCTAGAATTTGATATTAAAAAATTTTCTATAACAATTACCTTTTGAACTTAAGCCTTAAATTTTTGTTAATTATAAATTTCATATTTGCATTACCTTTTGAATCTATTTCAATCTATCTAAACATTTATTCACTTAATACAAATATACCTAAAAATACTTAACATAAGAAAACAACAATAAAATGCCTTCAACGATCGCAACAGGCCTGCTGCTTCGCTGGATAAATAACGTACATAAGTGATCTTCATTGTTTATACACTTAAATAAAAAAAAAAAATATATTAATAACTGGTCATTTCAGCCCTTGAAAGGACTTTGACCTAGCTTCTTATGATCAATTGTGTTGTGCGTGTTATTAAGTTTGTACACAATTGACTGAGAACCGGATCTACAGGCTTAACGCCGACTCCAAACGGTGATGAACGGAATGTTCTTGTTCTCAAGAAGCTTTATATATACTTACATATATACTTACATATATATATACTTACATATATAGTTTCCTTTATATACTTAATTCCATTTATAAAACATTTACTTAATTTCATTCCATTTATAAAATTTTTAATATCGTTAGAACCTAAGTTAATCTGCTAAAACAAAACTATATATATAGTTTCCTTTATATACTTAAATCCATTTATAAAACTTTTACCTTATTTCATTTCATTTATAACATTTTTTATATCGTTAGAATCTAAGTTAAAATGCTAAAACAAAACAAACGAAGAAAAAAAATATATTGCCTTTCGTTAAAGTTGTTGTAATTGAAAAAATGTTGCAAATTTACAGGGTTTTCCAATCATTGTCCATCTGATGTGTATATATTGAAGTAAATAAGTAAGCACGTACAATATTTTCTAGTTGTTTGCAGTCAATATTCAGTAGACAAGTATCACCCCATCCGGCGAGCTAAGCCCATTATTCAGTACGTGCAAAAGTCTACTAGTATTGAACTCATTGACGACCGTACAGTTCCAATGCTCCAAAACTTTACACCAGTTAATGCTTTGTTTAAAGTTTTGGATAGTTTCCGTAGCCATAACTTTAAAAGGAAATGTGGTTCCACTGAAGAACCGGCTAGAAGTAAGAGTGATCTGTAAACTGGGATGGTTTTCGGTCTAAAATCTCACAGTCGGAAAGAATTTTGTCAATTCTTTTATTTTCACTTAGAGATTGACGTTCAATCAAAATTTTCTTCAAATTTTCGTACAAATTGGTCTGTGAAGGTTTTTGTATGTAATCAAGGCTCTCATAATAACATCCTGTGGAAAACCTGTAACAAAGTATTCGTATTTATTCTTGTCTGTCGTTATTGATTTTGCCCGAAACTGAATCTCGGCATGAACGAACCATGCCTCTGGACAAGTTGTCAAAAATTATGGCAATTTAACAGCTGTCGCGTGTATTTCCATACTGTAAGACATTTCAAATGGATTTAGGAGTGTGTCTATGTCAATATAAATGTTATTTTGTTGACGTCAATTTTTATTTATCAAAAAAATTATTATTAAAAAATATATCGACTTCGAATATTGTAAACAAAAATTTGTAACTAAAAAAAAAAAAACAAAAAAAAATTATGTATATAAAAATAAAATAAAGAAACCTGCAAGTAGTTACAATCAGTGCTCAGGCATCGCAAACAGCTCTACTGGAAGCACGGC
Source organism: Pherbina coryleti (assembly GCA_943735915.1). NCBI lineage: Eukaryota > Metazoa > Arthropoda > Insecta > Diptera > Sciomyzidae > Pherbina > Pherbina coryleti. Next base: position 88,488,761 of record OX030948.1, read on the forward strand.
TGAGAACATACAAGATATAAACACGGATTCCTCCATCTTCTATGACCTACGCCGAAAAATACATGCAAGCAGTCACAATCAGTGCTCAGGCATCGCAAACAGATTTACTGCCTCACGCACCTCTTCGTCATAAGCATCGTCATCATCGTCTTATTCACACTCACAGCCATCACTAACTACCATTGTAATAATATCATCGACCAGCGCAACATTTCCAGTTAACAATACACCTACTTCAGGTGCTCCCTTAGCTCCACCTACAGTACATAGTTCAGTGCCGCAACAACAACGATCAAAACCCTACACCTGCCAGTAAGGTGACGCAGGCAACAGCCACATTAGCAAAAACAATAACAGAAAAGTAGCAACAGCAGCAGCAATATTAACAACGACAACAACAGCAGAATTAACAACAACAAAAGAGAAATAACAACAGCAGCGGCATAATTAACAACAATAACGACAACAACAAAAACCACACCAAAAACATCAAGAATAACAACAAGAGCAACAAAAACAACAGGAAGAAACCGTAATATACACTACACTACACACTTAGCTTCTTACACGGTTGGCAAACGATCGGGTCGGAAGAAACCGATCGTTTTACTCCGTAGGCACTACACCATACGTAGGGACACTTATAGGAACACTTTAATTATATTATTATTATACTATTACCTTAATCCTTACACAATAATGAGTATTAGGCATACACCCCCTCACCCCACTCACCCCCTCGCACTCTCACCACAACCCTCTCAACATGGAGATGGGCACATAAATAGACTGATAGATTTAGAGTCCGATCTGATCAACCCATTCGAAAGGTCCGCACGTACGGAAATTCGCGCAACATCGGTAAAACTACCCCAGTTTTGGACAAGTTGTCCAGAGGCGTGGTTTATACATGCCGAAATCCAATTTCAATCCAGATTCATTACGATAGATAAAACAAAATATGAATACCTGATTACAGCTCTCCCGCAAGAAGTAATCATGACGTTACTCGATTTTATTCAAAAATCTTCTTTAGGCAATCTATATGAAAACTTGAAGAAAATACTGATTGAACGCTACTCTCTTAGCGAAAATAAACGTATTGACAAAATACTAGCTGACACAGAGATGGGAGATAGGAAACCTTTCCAATGGTTAGGTTAGGTTAAGAGGGAAGGGCAACCCGATGTTGCCTACACGGGGCCTATTGGTGCATTGTGGTTCCCTATGTTTGTGGACCTAAATGTGGCAAAACCAGAGTAAAAATCCTAGTCACTTGAGCAAGGTTGGTCGAACCAACCGGTGCTCCGTATAAATCTTAAAAGATCCAACAGTGGTACGTCCACGAGCTCTTGCAGTTCTCCGTACACTCTTCTTCCCATATGGCGAAGTCGGCGTTGTTGGAGATTGGGACACTCGCAAAGTAGATGCTTGATGGTTTCTGTTTCCTCGACATCTCCACAGCTTCTGCAGAAGTCTGGGTGCGGGATTTCTAGTCGCGAGGCCATTGTGCGTATACAACAATGCCCCGTGAGGACCCCTATTAAGATGCGAGTTTCATTTTTACTCATTGAAAGTAGGGATTGGGTCCTTTTTTCGCAGAGTTTAGGCCAGAGATGGCGAGAGATAACACAGTCGTCTCTATTTGACCAAGAGTTATTTGTGTTATTTCTGGCTTTATCATTTATTTTCTTCTTGAATTCTCCGATTGGAGCCATGATCGACCCAATCACAGAACTACTTTCCAGTTCAGAACCCTCCCTAGCCAATCTGTCTGCTATTTCGTTTCCCTCTATGTCTCGATGACCGGGGACCCAGCAGATATTGATCTTGTGGGGAGGACTGATTCTGGTGAGAGCTTGCCGGCAGCTCAGTACAGATTTCGATTTTGTTTCGCTGCGGAGTGCTTTCATCGCAGCCTGGCTGTCCACAAAGATTGCAATCCTTGATGGATTGATGCTCCTTGATTGGATTGTCGTAGCTGCTTTCTCGATCGCAAAAATTTCTGCTTGAAAAACACTAAGGTAATCTGGAAGTCTGTATGACAGGGATATTTGTAGTGCATTACAGTAGACTCCGGCTCCCGTGTCATTCTCCATTTTGGATCCATCAGTGAAGATCTGGATATCGTGTTCACTAAAAGGGTGGTTCGAATCCCATTCTTCTCTTTTTGGAAAGGAGAATGTCATGTTCTGCCGAAAGTCAATTTCCGTGGTGATGTAATCGGAGGTGGTGGCGAGATCCTCAGGACTATACTTTGTGAGTATAGAGGCGTGTCCATGCGTCCAGTGCCTCGAAAGTTTAGCTTACTTAAGTCGAAACGCCGCTTTGGTTGCAGTGGTTTTCATGAACTCGTCCAGGGGGAGGAGGTTCAATATGACCTCCAGGCCTGCCTGAGGCGTTGATCGTTGCGCACCTGTTATTCCTAGACAGGCCAATCTCTGTACTCTAGAGAGAGAGTTAAGGTAGCTTGTCTTCTCAGTGGCTTTCCACCATACAATCGAGCCATAGGTTAGTATGGGCCTGACGATAGCCGTGTACATCCAATGGATGACATTGGGTCTCATTCCCCATTTGGTGCCGAAGGTTTTCTTGCAGGCGTACAAGGCACAGGTTGCTTTCTTAATTCTTTTTTTTGTGTTGCTTTTCCAAGTGAGCTTTGAGTCAAGGATTACTCCGAGATATTTTGCTTTATTGGAAAGCTGCAGGGTTTTGCCATTTATTTTTGGGAGGCAAAAATTTTCAATTTTATTTCTTTTTGTGAATAGCACCAGTTCAGTTTTATCGGGGTTGACCCCTAGGCCGTTTGGTACTGCCCACGAGACAGTTTCTTTAAGTGCTGTTTCTATCATGTTGCTGATGGTTGGGAGATGTTTCCCTCCCACCAGCAGCACGACGTCGTCAGCGTATGCTGTCACTTTAAAGCCTTTTTCGCTGAGGGTACTCAACAGTTCGTTTACAACTAGGATCCAAAGCAAGGGAGATATGACTCCATCTTGAGGTGTTCCTCTTGAAGTTGTTTTCCTTTATTTTACTGCTACCGATTTGTGTGTTGATGATTCTGCTTTTCAGCATTTCAACAATCCACTTGGTTATCTTTTCTTCCACTTGTAGATTTTCAAGAGCTGCCCTTATTGAGTCTGTGCTTACGTTGTTGAAAGCTCCTTCGATATCAAGAAAGGCAGCTAGGGTGTAATCTTTGAAGTGGAGGTTTCTCTCAATTACCGAAACAACCTCATGTAGGGCTGTTTCCACCGACTTTCCTTTAAGGTAGGCGTGCTGTTTGCTACACAGGTTTCGGTCATTGAGGAGCGATCTTATGTGTTGATCCAGAATTCTTTCTAATGTTTTCAGTAAGAAAGAAGAAAGACTAATGGGTCTATAATCTTTTGCGGTAGAGTGAGTAGCTTTCCCAGCTTTTGGTATGAAGACTACTTTCACCTCTCTCCAATTTACAGGCACGTAAACTAGCCTTAGGCAACTATTAAACATTTTTAAAAGCCAGGTTGAGATTGGCGGTAGAGTGTGCTGAAGCATAGCGGGGGTAATACCGTCGGGTCCAGCCGATTTATACGGCTTGAAAGATTTAATCGCCCACTCTATTTTGTGCTCTGTTATTAAATTGGGTATATCATTGTGGGTTTCTGGGAAGATACTTCTGGATATGTACGGGTTCACATGTATTGCGGGATCAGTACAGCCAGGGAAGTGTGCTTCCATGAGCAGTGTCACCGTCTCCTGGCAAGTTTCCGTCCACGAGTTGTCAGAGCATTTAATGTAGCCCGGGGCTACCGGATCCTTTGATAGGGTTTTGCGTAGTCGGGCCGCCTCGCTAGTGTTCACAGAATTCACAGAAAGATTTCCACGATTGCCTTTTAGCTCTTCTTAGGTCTCTAGTATAGGAGTTGAGAGCAGTTCTATAAGAGTCCCAGTCTCCATTTTCCTTGCTTAACCTGGCCTTATTATGCAGACTTCTAACCTCAGTTCTCGTTGCTTTGAGATCGCTGTTCAACCAATTTTGTTTGGGTTTGCGACTCCTGGAGATTGGGCAGAACTTGCAGAAGGCCTTATTCATTTTCCCTGAGATGAAGTCGACTGCACTGTCAATGGCTATATTGTCAGAAAGGTCATCCTTACATGGGTGAGTGATCTGAGTTTGTAGCCTGAGTTTGTATCTGTAGAAAGTCAATATTAAAGAGTATCCTAAAGTGATCTGAAAAAGAGTCGGTAGAAGATACCCTCCAATTTCTGACTATTTCCCTGTTATTTCCTAGCGAGAAAGTGAGGTCAAGAATCTCTTCTCTGATTCTATTATGAAATGTAGGATGGTCCCCTTATTGCATAATGTCAAGTCAAATATAAGAAGATAATCAAAAATGGACTCACCTCTTCTATTTACACCCTTGCTGCCCCATTGTATGTGGTGCGCATTGGCGTCACAACCCAACACCATAGAGATGTGCCTAGTGTTAGCGTATGTCGCTAGATCTCGGACTGCCTTCGGTGATGGGTCTGCTTCCTCGTATGGCATGTAGGACGAGGTCAAAATGATTGCGTGCTCACTTGACTCCGCCTTTATGGCCACCGTGTCTCCGTCGCTGAATCTGTGAAGAAAGAGAAAATTTAGAGATTTCTTCACAAGAATGCAGCTCCTTATCTTGTTACCTTCAGTGGAGTGAAACAGGTCGAACTGCTTCGCCCCTAATCCTTGTACCCTATTGGATATTATCCAGGGTTCCTGGATTAGAGCTACGTCCATGTCCTTCTCTTGCATGAAGATCATCGGATCTTCAGTGGCTGCTTTGCAGTGATGCAAGTTAATTTGCACTGTCTGCAGCATCAGCGCCTTTTCCCTCCCCATGGAGTCTCACCTTTACCACCCCGAGACCAAATTTCAGCGCACCTGATCGACTCTTGGTCAGGTCTGCTGAGGTTTTGTCCATGGCAAAGGTAAGTTCTTTACCGATGCCATTGGAACCCTTTTTGGACTCGAGTAGCTTCCACTCCTTAACCTTTTCCCAGTCGTTCTTCTTCGCCAGCAGACCAATTATGGAGCTGTCCTCGTGCGCAGCAGGAGGTGGGATCCATTTTTTGGCCAGTCGCCGAAGCGGAAGTGCTGCACGGGGTAGTACCTTGAGTTTGGCCCCCTCCCAGAGTTCTCCTATGTTGGAGATGGTATGGGAGAGGAACTCAAGTGACTTCCCGTTGCTGCACCCGAAAATCTTCACCCCCTTGGCTCACCCAGCACCGTCAAACTTGTACTCCTCCGAGTCGCCGTTTTCGGTGTTGGCCATCATCACCTTGAGGATTTCGTTCTCCACAAACAGCCATCTGTCCAGCGATACCCTACCGTCCGGATCTTGCTGGTCGATGATGGCCACCTGCAGGTCACTAGGCGCGCCTTCGAAACGAGGGGAAAATCTGGGCCTTTTGGGTCGGTTTCCTTTGGTTTCATCCTCGGATCTTTGCCGTTTGGCCTGCAATCCAGAGGTTCCGGCGCGCTCCCCGGTGGAGACTCTTCTTGCCTGGTCGCGAGATGTCCTAGAAGGAGTTCCCGAGTGTCCGGCAAGCACAGCCTTGTACGATGGCTTCACCGTGCATGGAGTAGGTGCGGAGACGTTCTTATTCCCCTCTTTGTTGTTCGTTGACTTCCCCTTATGGTTCTTCCTAGATTTGGAGATTTGTGAGGGAAGTCCGATTTTCTGGGTGCAGTCTCTCCCTCGCTGTTTGCCTTTGGGGCAGTAGCTGGGGGAGGGATTGCAGGGTTTTGTGGGGCTCTGGGTTCGAGAGAAAGCCCAGTTTCTTTTCTCTCGAAGAGTTTCACAAGCCGTTCATGCTTTTTGATCAGTGTCGCAGTGGCTTCGACAATTGAGGAAACAAAAGAAATACAACTCTTGATTTAGTTTTAATAGAGATTATAGAGAGTTTATTTCACTGAAAGTAAAATAAATTAATAAATCAAATACAATCGCATTTTATGCTTACATTTTGTTCTTCCTATAAGTCAGTTAACAATAAAATTCTGTTTTTGTCGAATATTGTTCAGTTGGTCAGGGTTGTAGTGTACGATTTAATTTTACTACTTTTTTGGCTCCTTAACATTCCACCCCCCGTGAAACAGCTAAGCTTCACCAACAACGTCTAACTTTGCTAGCTTCGAAACTGGTCTTCGCAGCGTTCCACTGGAGGTTTTGACTTCAACCAAGCGAATCTTCCCATCCTTGGCAGGCAGCGCTAACTATTCCTCTTCGTCATTGACTTCGAGGCATGTTTTCATCACAGATAAGGACCAAATCTCCTATCTCCAGGGGCTTGACGGGCACAAACCATTTTGTTCGCTTAGTCAGCGTTGGCAAGTATTCTCGCATCCAGCGTCGCCAAAAACTGTTTTTGAGTTGCTGGCTAATCCGATATTGCTTACGGCTACAAAATGGAGTATCATCGCCTGGCGTTTGTGTCGAATTTGTCGTTCCAAGAAGGAAATGATTTGGTGTCAAAGGGTCGGGGTCTTCAGCATTAACTGGCAAATGCGTAAGCGTTCGACTATTGAGTATATTTTCCGCCTCAATTAACAAGCTGCGTAACGTTTCAACATGCGGTGCTTGTTCCTTTAGTACTACGGCTAGCACCTTCTTCGTTGACTGAATTAGCCTCTCCCAACATCCTCCACTGCTTGGATTCGCTGGACAGTTAAATTCCCACTTGATGCCTTTAACTGAAAGCTCTCGTTGAATGTTATTTAAATGGAAAATATCTTCTACTCTGCGCAATTCACCATCAGCACCTACAAAATTGGTTCCCATATCCGATCGTATTTTGACAGGAACTCCTCGTCTATTTACGAAGTTTCTTATACACAAGATACACGCATATGTAGAAAGATCAGCCGCGAGTTCAATATGGATGGCTCGTGTTGTCATGCAGTTAAATAGTGCAGCCCATCGTTTTTCCCGTCTACGTCCAATGGCCACCTGCATTGGTCCAAAGTAGTCGATTCCAGTATAGGTGAAGGGTCTCACGAACGGAGTAAGTCGATCAGCTGGTAGCTGACCCATTACTTGTGGTTCAAGCGCAGCACGTTTCAGCTTACATTGTTGACATTTTGACTTGGTTCTTTTTACAACGGCACGAAGATGTGGTATTCAGTATTTTCGTCTTATTTCGTTAACTGCTAGTTCATCGTTGTGATGATGTAGTTTTTGATGATACCACAAAACTAGCAAATCATTAAAAATGTGAAATTTTGGTAATATAATCGGGTGGCGAGTAGACTCTGATAACGATATGGCATAATCGATTCTTCCGTAAACACAAAGTACGCCTTCCTCATTTAATCGTGGTGTCAGTGCGAATAGACTGCTACTCTTCAAAGGAACACGGTTAACCTTCACCTCTTTTAACTCTGCAGAGAACGTTTCAGCCTGCACTAACTTACACAAAATTATCTCGGCATTGTGTACTTCCTGTACAGTTAATTCACCCAATGATGCTGTCAGTTGTCCCTGATGTTGTTTTCGTAACTTGATCAGCGGTCTCATTATCCAAGCTGTCGTCCTGACAAGTCTCAAAAAGTTTGAAAATTTTCTCATATCTATTATTGGTGGTTCCGAAATAATGATGCGGCATTGAAATTTCTCTTCAGGACAATCGACTGGTTCACCGTTGTCTGCAGACTTTGGCTATAATTCTTCCGGGAGCTTTAAAAAGTCTGGTCCATTCATCCACTCATTTTCTGGCTCATATTTTAAAGGGTATAATGCTCGTGTCGCTGTGTCAGCCACATTGAAATTCGTTGGAACCCAGCGCCATTCATTCTCATGAGTCGTCTCAAGGATCTCACCCACTCTGTGTGCTACGAAAGCTTTATATTGACGATGGTTTGATTTGATCCAGCTTAAAACTGTCTTAGAGTCACTCCACATCATGATCCTCGTCGGATGTACGCTATGACTTTCAAGTATTGAACTTCGGAGACGTGTACCCAAAACTGCTGCCTGGAGTTCCAAGCGGGGTATGGAAAGAAGTTTGAGTGGAGCGCACCTGGTTTTTTCGGCTATAAATTCAACTCCAACTTCTTTACTTGAAACAACGCGCCAATACGAAACAGCTGCAAATGCAACTTCACTGGCATCGACAAAAATGTGAAGTTCAACTTGAACACCATCCAGACTAAAATATCTTGAATAGCACCGATCTACTCGGAAATCTTTTACCAATTAAAGCTTCTCGATCCACTGACGAAATTTGGCAAACATTTCACCTGGAATCTGTTCATCCCATTGAATTCCCGTACGCCATAATGTTTGTAATAGAACCTTTCCATATATCTATATATATATATATATATATATAATATTTGACAGCATCCCAAACGGATCGTACACGGACATAACCAAACTTAAAAACTCTCGCTTGGTTGGGCAGTGTTCACCTGTGGCTACACTGGGGTTTACTCTGTTCATTTGAAGTCTAAAAATAAACTGATCATTCTGACTATCCCAGTGCATACCCAACACCTTGTCAACAACGTCGATGTTGTTCATATTAACAACCGTTGAGAGTTGTGACTTGTCCTCGTTTAGTTGACTCTGCACGCGGTAAGAGTTAGAAACAAACCCTCGAAGCTCAAAGCCAGCCTTAAGATGAACATCCTTCACCGCTTGTCCAATCATAAGCGCAGTCTCTTCATTTGGAAAACTGCAGACCAAATCGTCAACATAATGTTGTTCAGTTATTGTAGATATAACCTGCTGATCTGCGGTGACCTCTTTTGCATTGGTGTTTTTTACAAACTGTGCACTGCAGGGTGAACAAGTAGCACCAAATATCATGGCTGACATCACATAAGTTTCAACTGGCTTCTGCTGGTCGCCGTGTCTCCAAAGAAAGCGTTGGCTGTCCTGATCGCTTTTCTGTATACGGACTTGCAAAAACATTTCCCTTATGTCTGCGCAAAGACCAATAGCCTTTTCGCGGAATTTAAATAAAATTGCAATCATTGAGGGATTTAGATCAGGTCCCTTCAACAAAACAGAATTCAATGATATATTATTTACTGCGGCGGCAGCTTCGAATATAGGCGGATCTTCCCTGGCTTGTTAATATTGGTGACAGCAAAATGTGGAAGGTACCACGTTCGCGGAGTCTTCGTGATTATTTCAGCAGCTGTCAATTTCCTGGCGTAACCCTTTTCTATAAAGTTCATCATGGTAGCTTTATAACTTTTCGAGAACTTTGAATCTTTTCGCATTTTATTTTCAATAGAATGTAGACGATTTACAGCCATACTGTAGCTGTCAGACAACAAAATATCATCTGACTTCCATATTAAACCAGTTTCGAAGTGTGCGCCAACCCTCTTTGTAGATTTTTCCAAAATAAATCGCGCTCGAATGTCGTCTTTTGACTCAAGTACTTTGTTGGGTGCTAAAACTCCAAAATTCTCGGTTGTAAAATAATCTTCTACTAGTTTTTCTAAATTATCATGAGAGTTTGCGGTTATAAAATGCACACGTGATGGCGATGCATAAATTCTGTTTGAAGCTCCATAAATCACCCAACCTAAGGGTGTGTTCGCGGCTACCAAATCTTTGTTGCATTGAACTGTTTTCATGGTTCGAATTAAGTGACAATTATTCAAACCGACCAACAGCTGCGGCGTAGCATCAGTGTATTCAGCAAGAGGAAGACCTTTAAGATGACGAAATTTACTGTGAAGTTCACTCAAATTGACTGTTTGAGTTGACAGGTCTAATGTTGGTACCGTAGTAACATTTAAATTGTGCCATGCTTTTTTCGAACTAATTCCTTTTATAGAAAAATTAACCAACATTGACGGCACTTCAATTTGTTTTCCACCAATCCATTGCAAAGTTAAAGACTGATTTCTTCCCTTTAAACCTAAGTCTTGGGCCACTGACTCGCTAACAAGGGTGGCAGATGAGCCCTCATCTATAAATGCAAACGTTTTCAAAACTTTCCCATTGGGACTTTTTAATTCAACCGGTAAAATTTTAAATAAAAGTTTTGTTGTCTTCTCATCAAAATACTGGGCCTGAGTGGTCACCACCTGATGATTTTCTTTAACTTGTTGGTTGTTTTCTTTATTGGAAGTGTGAAGAGTAGGATGGTGAAGTCGCTTGCAGTCGTGTGTTTGACATGGCTTTTTGCGTCTGCATTGATAAACATTGTGCCCTTTTGACAAACAAGAGAAGCACACGCGGTGCTTTTTCACCACCTCCCATCGCTTATCCGGTAAGTATTTCAAATATTGGCTGCATTGAGACAAGTGATGGGATCCCATGCATTCCAAACAACCCCTTGCTTGTTGAACTATTGCTGGCACTGAATTATTTACAGCGAGGACTTGTCTCATATTCGATTTCAGTTGCGACGTTTGTGGCCTTACTGGTGTGGACAAAACATTTGCAGTAGCTTTAGCTACAATTCGAGCCAGTTGTTTAACCCATTGACTAAAATGTTCTAAAGTCGGATAAGGATTAATTGTTGATGAAAATGAAGCCCACTCTACTCTTTTTGACATTGGCATCTTTAAAGTAAGCTCCTCCAACAATAAAGGGTTGTTCAAATGTTAAGTACCGTTTGCTGTTTTTAAAAATACAGTAAGGTTCTGAACCTTGGCTGCAAATGAGACTAACCGTTCTAAATGGTTTTCAGGAATAGGAGATATTTCATGAACTTTATGAAGTTGCGATTGTATGAGAATGTCAGGGTGTCCATACTTGAATTCGAGTGCTCCAAAACATAGGCTATGTTTTGTGGACTAATCAATAAACTTTCCACATCTTCACGCGCGGCCCCTTTAATACTCTTTTGCAGACGAAACGTATTCTCAAGGGGTGTATAGCCATAAGCAGCTGTTGACTGCCGGAAAGCCGTGATAAAAATAGGCCAATCTTCTGGGCGACCATTAAATTCGGGCAAGTCATACAGCTTGCGACTTGTTCCTTGACTTCCATAATATAGCGATGGAACACTTTCTATTGGTGTTGTGGCATGTACTGGATTATGGGAATAAATATTACTTGTATATAAGGGCGCTTGTGGAATATTATAATTGCCCTGAAAGATGTGGTAATTGCTCATGCTATCTTGAGCAGTAGAAGTGATAATTAACGGCTGGTGCTCATGAGCTGTTGTAGTTGACGGCGCCCACGTGGGCAAGCCAGTACTGTATGGGAGAGACTGACTACAGGTGACCATCGCATGTCGTGCACCGGTATGCATGGTAGACATAACAGGTTGATTATACGCAATAGCTGAGACCCCCCCTACGTAGGCAAATGTGTTGGACGAAGTACATGGAATCTGATTTAATACAATAGTTGAGTTACCTAGATTCGCTTCTGTGCTAAGCGACTGGCTGACGGCAACAGTTGGAATGTTCGCACAGGCTTGTGCACTTGGTGGTTTTAGTGACGACTGGCTGAAGGCGGTAGTTTGACAATTGCTTTCAGAAAGGTGTGGCGAAGTGCTGGACGGCTGGGAAGAGACAATACGTTGACTTTCACTAACACATGAGCTTGAAGACGTCGTAAAGCGCTGCTCTAAATATGCATTCTTTGTCTCTAAGACTTTAAGGCGCTCCATGAGCTCCTTGATAATTTTGTCCGACTCATTGCTGGAGCGCACAGTAATGTCTTCACGCGTTTCACTGTGCTCTTCAGCGCCACAATAACTTGGCGTTGATGATCCACTCATGTTCACAAAAAATGCATCCAAATGTCTAGGCAACTTTCTTTGTCGCGAAACACGTTTTGACATAACCTCAAAGCCGGTGATATTTTGTCCGTTGAAGCGCAACAATTTTCGGCAGAATTTTAGGTTATCAATGACAAGCAAAATTGAAATAAAATATTGTCGCAGTGGCTTCGACAATTGAGGAAACAAAAGAAATACAAGTCTTGATTTAGTTTTAATAGAGATTATAGAGAGTTTATTTCACTGAAAGTAAAATAAATTAATAAATCAAATACAATCGCATTTTATGCTTACATTTTGTTCTTCCTATAAGTCAGTTAACAATAAAATTCTGTTTTTGTCGAATAATGTTCAGTTGGTCAGGGTTGTAGTGCACGTTTTAATTTTACTACTTTTTTGGCTCCTTAACAATCAGCTTTTTGTCCCTCACTACCAGTGAAGCTGGGTCGCGGGCCATCATCCTTTTCAGGAAGCGCTTCGAGCTCCTGTAGTTGGAGCGAGCTTTGATGGTTCCTGGGGACAGCGGAGTTTTCACCTCTATTGCGGTGGTCTCCAATTTGAAGTCATCCAACAATTCGTCCTCTGTGTCGGTGCCGATACAGGTAGCGGTCAAGGGAGGATTTGAGTCCTCCTCAGTGCTATCCAGGTACAGGCGTCCGATGAGAGGAATTGATTTGGAGGATTCCTCCGAAGGAGGAACTACGGTTGCGGACGGAAGGCGAACTGCCAGACATGGGGCTACGAACAAGCTGGGGTTGGGGTTGGACACGGCCACGGACACGTTTGGGTTGGACTGAGACAAGGGCACGGAAAGACTGGGGTTGGACAGGATGTTCGCTGTCACGGACGAGGCTGCCGCAGGCATGGAGGAGTCGGACAGGGGTTGCCTCGAGAGGCTTGATTTGTTTGTTTCTTGGTTTTGGTTGTGGTTCATGTTTGGACCCACGAGTGGTGGAGAAAGGGTAGTCGATCTGCGCAGAGATCCGCAGTACGCAGACAAGGCTTATTACATCCGGAGGGCGCCAGATATCCGGATGGCTCCGTTAGCGACTGGGCTTTTTAATGATGGGCCCCCAGCCAGGCTGATTCTCGGTACGGGTCGCATGACGCCTTAATACGGCCCAGACCTCTGTCCGATGGTTGGAGATCTGCAGATTGAGCGTCCAGCTATGGAACAGCTTTGTCCCCCCAACTGTAGTCTCCAACCTTAGCTAACCACCGTTCTTGCGAACACTGTAGCAGTTATTATCAGCTGGCACCCACGTGGAGGGTTAGGAGGAAGATTTTTTGCCAGCCTCCAATACTATTGATCATTATTGTTATTGGCTGTTTTCGCAGTAGACCCAGACTTTCTCCAAAAGCTATGGCTCAGGAAACTTCCTAAAACACTAAACATAGCTTCAACCGGGTCAGGCCATACAGAGCTAAAGGAACTTCTGAAAATGGTCGATAAGCTATTGGAAGTCATAAGTGAGAATGAAGTTTCAGTTTTACAAACAAGCCATGGTTCCAATGCTAACGAACTAACGAGTATGGTACAAGAGCTAGCGGTATCTACTACGAACATATTAAGCGCTTTTAACAAATTGTCACTAGAAGTTGAGGCCCTTAAATCACAAAATAATTTCCGATCACGGTTACCAGCGAGAAATAGGTCAAACTCACGTAGATGCGAACAACCGTGTGCATATGCGCAAAATGGCAACAGAACACAACACAACTCAACACAATATAACACAACAAACTAAATGACTCCATTGTCGCGACGACTGACAGTGGACCTGTCACACTGACACGTCGTCTCTTTATTTACGATCCGACAGATAAATTGAACTTTTTAGTAGATAGCGGAGCAGAAGTATCAGTACTTCCTTCCTCCAAATTTCAAAACAAAAATCTGATCTCACTTTAGTAGAAAAAAACTACTTTCGCTTGACTTAAAATTACGACGTGAAATACCTTTTACTTTCATCATTGGTGACATTTCCAGACCATTTTTAGGTGCAGATTTTTTACAAAGTACGGACTACTAATTGATCTAAAACGTAAACGACTCATCGACTCATTAAGAAACTTATCAGTCAACACTACATCAGCATTTACTGAAAACGCATTAACAAAATTATTTTCAGTAGACAACAAATACACAGAATTACTAAATTTCCATCACTAATACCAGAACCCGACTACACTGCACCTGTCAAACACCAAACAGTACATCACATTTTCACTGAAGGACAGTTACCATTTACAAAACCGCGACGTCTAGACCTGCCAAAATCGAAAATAGCTAAACATGAATTCGACTTTTTAGTTATAAGTCGGCATTTGTAGAACGTCGAACTCAAAAACATCTCCACTTCACCTAGTACCTAAACGCGAACCGAACGACTGGAGACCATGCGGAGTCTACAGAAGACTGCACATATACACGATTTCTCGAACAACTTACACAATACACATATCTACTCAAAACTTGATTTAGTCAGGGCCTATCACCAAATTCCCATGGCCCCTGAGGATATACACAAAACAGCGATCACTACATCTTTTGGAATGTTTGAGTTTCTCCGAATGCCTTTCGGTTTGAGAAACTCAGCGCAAACATTCCAAAGGTTCATACATGAAGTACTACACGGGCTAGACTTCATTTTCGTTTATTTAGACGACATTCTTGTGGCCACTAACAATGAAGAACAACACTTTGAACACTTAACACAAATTTTCCAACGACTTTACGAATACGGTTTAAGTATCAAACCAAACAAATGCATATTCGGAGTAGACGACATTGATTTCCTCAGTAACAACATCTCTAAACATGGTATCAGACCATCCGAAGAACGAACACGATGTATACAAGACTTCCCACAACAAATAACAGTTAAACAGATGCAAAAATTTATAGGTATGACAAATTATTACCACCGGTGCATTCCAAAACTCACACACATGTTAGGTCCCATTTATGACATGGTGACAAGCGCATCAAAAACCAAAGATAAACACTTACAAAGAACAGACACAACATTACATGCATTTACAACAATAAAAAATAGTTTTTCTAAGCAAACACTAATTAATCACATTAATAGTAAAGCAAAACCATCAGCTGCTGTAGATGCATCTAAGACCGCAGTTGGCGGAGTCTTACAACAAGAACACAATGGAATACTTCAACCTTTAGCATTTTTTTCTAAGAAATTAACACAAACAGAAACAAAATACAGTACATTCAACCACGAATTACTACACTGAAAAAATATATTAGCTTAAAATTGAACACAATGTGTTCAAAAATTGTGTTCATAATTTGACTTTTTTTCATACGATTTTCAAAATTATTAAACACATTTGCTCTTACTTTGACGAAATTTGTTGCAAGCTATTTTTTAAACACAAATATCGTCAAATTAATAAAGGGTGATTTTTTTGAGGTTATGATTTTCATGCATTAGTATTTGACAGATCACGTGGGATTTCAGACATGGTGTCAAAGAGAAAGATGCTCAGTATGCTTTGACATTTCATCATGAATAGACTTACTAACGAGCAACGCTTGCAAATCATTGAATTTAATTACCAAAATCAGTGTTCGGTTCGAAATGTGTTTTATCGACAAATTTTGTTCAGCGATGAGGCTCATTTCTGGTTGAATGGCTACGTAAATAAGCAAAATTGCCGCATTTGGAGTGAAGAGCAACCAGAAGCCGTTCAAGAACTGGCCATGCATCCCGAAAAATGCACTGTTTGGTGTGGTTTGTACGCTGGTGGAATCATTGGACCGTATTTTTTCAAAGATGCTGTTGGACGCAACGTTACGGTGAATGGTGATCGCTATCGTTCGATGCTAACAAACTTTTTGTTGCCAAAAATGGAAGAACTGAACTTGGTTGACATGTGGTTTCAACAAGATGGCGCTACATGCCACACATCTCGCGATTCTATGGCCATTTTGAGGGAAAACTTCGGAGAACAATTAATCTCAAGAAATGGACCGGTAAGTTGGCCACCAAGATCATGCGATTTGACGCCTTTAGACTATTTTTTGTGGGGCTACGTCAAGTCTAAAGTCTACAGAAATAAGCCAGCAACTATTCCAGCTTTGGAAGACAACATTTCCCAAGAAATTCGGGCTATTCCGGCCGAAATGCTCGAAAAAGTTGCCCAAAATTGGACTTTCCGAATGGACCACCTAAGACGCAGCCGCGGTCAACATTTAAATGAAATTATCTTCAAAAAGTAAATGTCATGGACCAATCTAACGTTTCAAATAAAGAACCGACGAGATTTTGCAAATTTTATGCGTTTTTTTTAAAAAAAAAGTTATCAGGCACTTAAAAAATCACTCTTTACAACTGTCGTCAATTTTAAAACATTTTTTTTCAGTGTAGCAATCTATCTAACAATCACACATTTCAGACATCATTTAGAAGGCAATACATTTACAGTTTACACGGATCACAAACCATTAACGAATGCACTCCATTCAAAAAGAGAACGCAGTCCTAGACAAACACGACACCTTGAATACATTGCACAATTTACTAACACGATAATACACACCAAAGGTACAGACAACAAAGTAGCCGATGCACTATCGAGATGCGAAGTCGAAGAATTAAAAACACCCGATATCGACCTGAACCAATTGCACAAAGAACAAAAAAATGATACAGAACTAAAGAATATAACAGACAAAAACAAAAACAAATTTTAACTCATTGACATTCCATTTTTAAACATTAGTGCGAAACATCTGGTGAGAAAATTCTACAGACAATGTACGGCCATACATTCCACAGACCTTACGTAAAAAGATATTCGAACAGCTACACAACATCTCACATCCCGGAACAAGAGCTTCCAGACGTCTTATCACACAACGTTACTTCTGGCCCAGTATGAACACACACATTGTTTTTTTTTTTGGATTCGCCCGGAGGTAAGAAATATTCATAGATACGTATGACCCGCGCCATACGCATGCACGAATTACATTCGCATGCTAAAACCACTAAGCACAATTGCTTGGCCTTTTAACGGAAATTTAAATTAAATAAAGAAACATTTGAAATTTGACAATTTTTGTGCTTATGTAAACATCATAAACATCATCGAATAAAAGCACATTCTTCATAATACGAAGCAATACAAGACAACATCCAAAGTTATTTATTAGACCATATATAACCGCATTTATAATTGTTGTCGTTCGGCTTGGGGCCACTGTCCAACCCAAGATCCTACGTGGAAAAGAGATGCAACTCTCAAACACCAAACCAATACCAAACATAGCACAGATATACAAGTATATATTGTGCAGGCACAATATATTTATATATTCGGGTCACTAAAATAAGGGAACACCGAGCTAAAGTTATTATTTGGATATGCATTTGGGCCAACGCAGGTACAAACTTGTATGGAAAAGAGATAAACTCTGACGCACCAAGCAGAGAGACACGGTTTTCATGGTCCCATTTCAAACTTGGGAAGCTATAGAACTAAAGATCTAAAATAATTTCATGAAAAAAATAAAGCAACGAAACTGAATAAAACGAAAACTTAAAGTATCTATCATATTTGATGATGCTTATTTGTTAAATCGTCAAATCTACACAATTATCGAGTTGTATTTGTTATCACAATGAATGTGTTAACTATTCAAATGTAATATCATTTTACGTTTTAAGACATCCACCGAGTCAGAAAAATTTATCAAGTTCAAGTTGCCATTGAAATCACTACACATACATCGCAAAGGGTCGTGAAGGGCACAATTAGAAGTGCACTGACTCAACTTAAAAAGCTGGAAATGTCTGGCTCCGCTCCTAGGGATGTTGAAGTTTAATGAAGAAAGGAGGTAATGTGAGTCTATATCACTACTGAGTAATTTGTATAAAAAGGAGACATTGAGCATAATTCTTCTGCTTCTTAAGGAAAGCAGGGAAATAATTTTAAGGCAGGTTTCATAAGGGGGAAGAATAATATTGGGGTTCCAACGATAATGTAAAGCAAAAAGTAAGAATTGCTTTTGAACCGATTCTAATGCATCGATGTGGACATTGTATTGAGGGTTCCATATTACGGATGCATATTCAATAATTGGTCTAACGAACGAGGTATAAAGTATTTTAGTAGTGAAAGGATCGTTGAATTCTTTAGCCCATCTTTTAATGAAACCAAGGACACCTCTAGCCTTATTTATCACCAAATTAACTTGAAGATTGAAAAAAAGTTTAGGATCCATAATTACACCTAAATCAAGAAAACTGTGTACAATTTCTAAGTTAGTATTATTTATAGTGTAATTTATACTATTAGCAATTCGACGCGAGAATGTCATTTGCTTACATTTTTTTAAGTTTAATTTTAAAAGGTTAAAATTACACCACTCCACTAGACTATTTAAATCGGATTGTAAGAGTTGTTGTTCTTTAGACGATTTGTAAAATAGAAAAAGTTTTACGTCATCGGCGTACATTAAGACGTTACAGTGTTTTATTACAGAAGGAAGGTCATTTATAAACAGTAAAAATAAAACCGGACCAAGATGACTTCCCTGAGGAACACCTGATGTGAGCAAAATATTTTTTGACATAGAATTCTTACATAAAACTTTTTTTTGCGAACTTGTCGAAGTACGATTTAATCCAGTGTAATAGTTTGACGGGAAACCCAATTAGATGAAGCTTTTTCAGAAGAAGATAATGATTAAAACTATCGAAAGCTTTGCTAAAGTCTGTCGTCCTAAAGTAAAACCTTTAATGACACGCGTAGTAAACTCCAAGAGGTTAGTTGTCGTAGATTTTCCCTTTAAGAAACCATGTTGAGAGGTGGAAATGGAGGAAAATACGACGTGGGTTATTTGATCAGTTATAATTTTATCAAATAACTAAGGCATTGCGTTTAGTTTTGCGATACCTCGGTAATTGGAAACATCAATTTTTGAGCCGGATTAATGAAGAGGTATTATATAAGATTTTCTCCATATATAGGGAAAATGGCTACTGTGCAAGGATGTGTTAAAAATGTTTGATAGGGGAGAACACAAACTAATATAACAATATTTTAAAATGCAGCTCGGTATTTCGTCAGGAACAGTCGTAAAAGAAGATTTAACTTGTCGAAGGTAATGCATAACTATATTAGAATCTATTACGGGGGTTTCAAAAGGGTTAACTGGTGGTAGGTAAGGATATTCAAGACTCATGCTCAATGTTATATCGGAGTAGGTTGTTTTAAAGAAGTTTGCAAACATGTTGGAAACTTCGATGTAGCAAGATGCTTCTTCATGATTGAATTTCATAAGAGGTGGGAAGCTGCAGGTTTTTCGTTTTGAGCTGACAAAAGTGTAGAAAAGTTTCGGATTATCTTTGAATTGAGTTTTTATTTTGGCTATATAGGCAGCTTTTTTTAAAGACTTAAGCTCATTAGTTAACCAAGGAGGGTTTAAAGGCTTGAAATTATTATTTTTTTTTGGCACAGATAAGAAAAGCAATTTTGCAAGGTATCATTAACTATTTGAATTAATAAATAGTCACAAGAATGCATTTACTGTCAGAAAGCAAAGGTACAACGACACACCAAAACACAACCTCAGAAATTCCACACACATTCCACACGTCGTTTTGAACATAAACACATCGATTTAGTTGGTCCACTACCAATATTGAATGGTTGCAGATACCTTTTAACATTATCGATAGAAATACACGTTGGCCTGAGGTTTATCCACTAAAAACTACAGAGACTAAAACAATTCCGCGCGAAATTACTTTAGATCGCGGTCCTCAATTTACTTCCAACACGTTTAAGCAATTTATTAACAGCATAGGTAGCCATCATATTATGACCTCCCCATACCATCCACAAGCCAATCGAATTTTGGAACGCTTTCACAGGCAATTAAAAGCCTCACTCATGACAAGTAACAACCAGAAGAACTGGTATTCAGAAATTCCCCTAGTTTTGTTATGTCTGAGATCCACGGTTAAGGAAGATATCAAAACATCTCCTGCCAAAATGGTTTTTGGACAGAGTCTGAGACTGCCGTGGCAGCTAGTAGTACATAATTATCCAACGGGCAGCTCATCACAAATTTTGTCAGCGCTTAAAGAGAAGACTAAAATCATTCAGTCAGATAGCAAGTTTCATGTAAGATCAAATCAAGAGTACATACCCCAGGCGTTGAAGAGTTGTAAATTCGTATTCATTCGTAACGATTCTATCAGACACACGCTTCAAAATCCGTACGATGGCCCTTTCGAAGTGGTAGACAGAACACCAAAATATTTCACAATTTTAAAAGAAAGCACTACTATTACAATTAAAATAAACTGACTTAAACCAGCATTCTTATATTCAGAAACTACACAGACTCTCTTCCACACACAAGCCAAAAAAGAAAGTACACTATATTTTACTAGCGAACACAACAAAACCTATGGGGGGAATAATGTAGTGTCTGCATGTCACATACACATACACACGATACACATACATAACTCACACAAAATAAAATAATTTACTTTTAAAAATTTGAATTAAAAAAAAATGTTATTTTGTTGACGTCAATTTTTATTTATCAAAAAATTATTATTAAGAAATATATCGACTTTGAATATTGTAAAAATTTGTAACTAAAAAATAAATAAAATTATATACATAAAAACAAAATAAAAAAAGTTTTTGTGTGTAACACCACAAACTGTCAAAAATTACAAAATTTTATAAAATTTTTGAAATAATAAAAAATGAATATCTTGATAGCGTATTTGTTGTTGTTGTTGTTGTTGTTAATATTGTTGTTGCTATTGTTGCTTTTTTTGTTGTTTTTGTTTCTAATGTTGCTGCTGTTGTTATTGCTTCTCTGCTGTTGTTGTTAATGTTAATGCTGCTGCTGTTGTTTTTGTTGTTTTTGTTGTTGATGATGATTCTTTTGTTGCTGTTGCCTAAATCACCTGACCGGCAGGTGTAGGGTCTTGCTCGTTGTTATGACTACTGTTGTTGATCGATGTTGGTAGTTTTAGGCAATGTTTCCGTATTAAATTGAACGGCGTTCGTGCCAGTTATTGTTATTGATAAGAAAAAACTGTTGCTGCTCCAGCAAAGTTTTGTCTGCCTTCAGGCTAATCAAGGAAGTGGTAAGTGATTCAAATGAGGATTTTGTCTAATTTATAGCTTCCAGTGAGCTTTTTAACTGGCAGCATAGTTCATAGTTATGCTTTTTTTCGACGTAGAAGAGAGTATTAAAAATATGCAGCTGATTATTGGCTTTGATGGAGACAGTTATTCCAGGTTCGATTCGTCAGGATCGCCAATTGTAGTAATACACAATATTGTTATTTTTGTTCATTTAATACTAAAACATTTTTTCTTATAATTCTTATTTTCTTTGAAATTTTCAACGATATTGATACTAGTGGCTCAAAATAAGCTAATGTGAGAAAAATTTACCCACCAAAATATGTTTGGGCTCAAGGACAATACAAGACATCACGACTAACCATGCAACAACATAACCATGCAATTACACAATAGTTTTTAATCTACTCTTGAGTTGACCTTTAGACAAATTAACACAAAAAAAGCTACAATTGCTAACTAATTTACTCATACGGCTTAATAGAGCAGTTAACATATAATTTGTTCTAAATTGTTAGCATTTGTTGTAAATTGTTAGCATTTCTACTGCTTCTACGATTAGAGTTAAAATTTATAAGAGAAAGAAGTTTTGGAGAATCGAATACAGCGGTGATGAGTTGGTGCAAATAGACGATATCGTAGACTTCCTTCACTCACTCAATGATTGCATTTTTAAAAGTTTTTAGCGATTCTCATAAGGAGGAAGGTTTAAAATGTCAAATCCACTTAAGCCCCTTAGGGCAAACCGAACAAAGCATTTTTGGATTCTCTCTATTCGATCAACATGCACATTGTAACTTGGAGACCAAACTTGCGTATTCCAAGTGAGGACGCACGATCGCATAATACAACGTTGTAGTCGTAATCATACTGTTGAATTCTTTGACCCAGGAAAGCTTTCTTTGTTAAAGGAAAGCTTAGAATCCATAAATATTCCCAGATCTTTAACGACATCCACACGACATAAGGCAATATCTTTAATCTTATAATCAAAAACTAAATTGTTTCTTTTTCGCGAAAAGGTCATAGTTTGGCATTTATTTGGATTAAGAAACATATTATTTTTAGAACACCAAACTTCAAAAGATTTCAGATCAGACTGGAGTAGGGCTAAATTGTCTTGAGAATTTATTTTTCTGTATATTTTGTAAAATGAGAGAGACGCATTTTCAGGCGAAAGAAATGGGAAGCGGAAATGCGTGAGTGCGAGAAAATTGAGATGCATAGTGACAGGAATGAGGTCCGAAAAGTTTACGAAAAAAGAACACGCCTGGCCGATGGTTTCAAGACTGGGGGCTCTTCCTGCAAGGATGAAAATGGGAATCTAGTCACAGATATCCAGAGTACACTGATGATGTGGAGGGAACACTTCTCTAGGCTTCTGAATGGCGACGATGACAACAATCCCGCCAATAGAGATGATATCCCGGAATCCCCAATTTTGGACGACAGCGTTGAAGTTCCGCTGCCCGACTATAGTGAAGTCTTGAAAGCTATAGCTCGGCTTTAAAACAACAAAGCCGCAGGAGCCGATGGCTTACCTGCTGAGCTCTTCAAGAATGGAGGCGAAGCTCTATTTAAATGCATTCATGAGCTTCTATGCAGAATATGGTCGGAAGAATGCATTCCAAACGATTGGAACCTCAGTGTGCTCTGCCCAATCCACAAGAAAGGCGATCCCACAATTGGCGCCAACTACCGTGGGATAAGCCTTCTGAATATCGCATATAAGGTCCTTTCGAGCGTACTATGTGAAAGACTGAATCCCATCGTAAACCAGCTGATTGGACCTTATCAGTGTGGCTTCAGACCTGGCAAATCCACCATAGACCAGATATTTACGCTACGACAAATCTTTGAGAAGACCCTAGAAAAACAAATCGACACACACCATCTTTTTGTCGATTACAAAGCCGCCTTCGACAGTCCAATAAGGAATCATATATATTCCATCCATGTCTGAATTTGGTATTCCTGCAAAGCTCATCCGTCTTTGCAGAATGACACTGAGCAACACCAGCAGCACAGTTAAAATCGGGAAGGACCTCACTCCTCCATTCGATACTAAACGAGGTTTCAGACAAGCTGATTCCTTATCGTGCGACTTTTTCAACCTAATGATGGAGAAGATCATCCGAGCTGCTGATTTGAGACGCAGTGGCACGATATTCTACAAAAGTATTATGCTGCTGGCGTATGCTGATGATATCGATATCATTGGCCATAATACGCGCGAAGTCAGCGCAGCATTCTCCAGGTTAGCGAAAGAGTCGAGTCGAATGGGTCTTGTAGTGAACGCAGATAAGACGAAATACCTAGTGTCAACAAATAAACAGTCCCAGCGTCTTGGAAACCACGTCACTGTTGACAACATCTCCTTCGAGGTTGTTAAGGACTTCGTCTACCTGGGATCCAGCGTAAACTCTTTCAAGGATGTCAGTATTGAGATAAAGCGAAGGATAACTCTTGCCAACAGGTGTTACTTTGGGCTGAGTAGGCAATTGAGAAGCAGAGCCCTCTCTCGACGAACAAAACTCACGCTCTATAAGTCACTAATCATGCCCGTCCTATTATATGCAGCACAAACCTGGACGTTGAGCAGTTCTGATGAAAAGACTTTGGGAGCCTTCGAGAGAAAGATCCTTCGTAAGATCTTCGGTCCAATCTGCGTCAATGGCGAGTACCGAATTCGATGGAACCACGAGCTGTATGAATTGTACGCTGACATCGACATAGTTAAGCGTATTAAAATCGAGCGGCTCCGCTGGCTAGGTCATGTTGAGCGAATGGAAAACGACGCTCCAGCGAAAAAAATATTCGATTCGGTGCCCGATGGTGGTCAACGCAGAAGAGGACGCCCACATCTTCGTTGGAAGGATCAGGTGTTGGATAACCTGACTACACTTGGTTTTTCCAACTGGCGCCAGCAAGCGCAAAACAGAAATGGCTGTCGCAATTTCTTATACGAGGCCAAAACCGACCTTCGGTTGTAAGCGCCAGATAAGAAGAAAGAAGAAGAAGAAGTATATTTTCATATCATCTGCATAACTGAGCAGATGAGAGTTTTCAATGATATTGGTTACATCATTAATAGCTAAAATAAACAGAAGTGGACCTAGGTGACTTCCTTGAGGAACTGATAACGCAACAAACTCGGCAGACAAAACTCCTCTGATTCGAATTTGATATGATCGCTCTGTCAAGTACGATTTAATCCAGCTAACAAAATATTGTGGAAATCCAATGGACTTAAGTTTAAATAAAATTAAATTATGTAGTAAATTATCAAATGCTTTACTAAAATCAGTGTAGATACAGTCGACCTGGTAACCAGAGTCAATAGCATTTAAGCAAAAGGTTGTAAAATCGAGTAGATTAGATACCGTAGATCTGCCATTAACAAAACCTTGCTGACGAGTTGTAATGACTTCACGGCAGTGAATTTTTACCCGATCATACACGGTTCGCTCAAAAAGTTTCGGAATTGATAACAATTTAGCAATTTGCCTGTAATTAATAACATCGTTCCTTCAATCTTTTTTATAAATAGGACTAATAAACTATTTTTTCCAACACAGTGGAAAATAACTTTCGTTTATAGATTTATTAAATAACAAAGCGAGTGGTTGACACAAAATTGAACCGCATTGAGTTAACACTGCGGCAGGAATTCCATCAGGTCCAGCGATAAAATCTTCATCGATCGAACCAATATATTTTAAAATATCCTCTGAGGCAAAGAATAAAGAGTCCAAAGATACTCTGGGTGAAGAATTTATATATTCAAAATACTCCATATCTGGATGAGAAAATCTGAACAAAACGAATCTTTAAAAAGATTGGCAAATAGGCCACTTATTATGACAGGATCGTCTGTAAATCCATTTTGGGTCTTAAAAGATGAAAGAAACCCATCAGATTTCTTGTTAGTATTAATGAATCAACAGAATCTCTTTGGATCAGACGATATTCGCAGCTTAATATGAATTAAATACTCGTTACATAATACAGCTGACTGATTTTCAAATTCCAGAAACAAACGTTTGTAGGTTTCCAGGTCATTTGAGTCCAAGCTACAGACATATTTCTTCCAGGCTCTGTTCCTATAGTTGCGAAGCATTTTAATTCCCTTGTGTACCAAGGATATGCTGAGTTTTTCGCAAATTTTAGGCTATACGGCACAGACTGAGAAATCATAGCAAAGAGCTCCAAATAAAAAAAATAATGGATTCATCAAGGTTATGTCCATTAATGTATTCTAAAATATAATTCATATTACAATCAAGTAAATAATTCAGCTTAAAAAAGTCAGCTTTTCTAAAACTGAATTTATAAACCTTATCGATTGAACTCGAATTTACTATGCTCTCTCTATCCGATTTATACCAAATGCTCAATCGTGGATGGTATTCATCTACAATAGTCAGAGCATGGAAGGCCCTCTTAACAATCACATTGTTACTGTCTGTAGTTACGGCCAGGTCAAGAAGTCTTTCAAGACTATTATAAATACAACTAACTTATAAGTCAGAACATATATTGTCAACAAATATATGTTCTTGGCGGGTCTGTGAATTTGATGCACAAAAATATGTATCATGGTCGGAAGAATGCCATTTTAAATCAGGCAGATTGAAATCGCCCAACAGTAAAATGTCATTAACGTCAAATAGATTTTTTATATATTCTATGCAAACCCAGTAAAGGCTTGCAAAGACTTCTGCACTGCTTTTTGGTGGAACATACGCATTAAAAACATATACATTATAATGTATAACCTTAACGCATATAATTTCGATGTTAAAAGCGCAGGGAATATCAATTAAGGAATTGACAAAGGAATTCTAAAATGACATCACCACCAACAGCAAAAATATTGTCAGTGAGTCTGTTCCTTCTAAAAACTTGGAAACTATTGTCAAACAATTCCATGTCAATAATGCTTCCGTTCAGCCATGTTTCTGTTAACGCGATAATATCCTCAGAGAAATTCTGAGACCCCAAAAATATGTCGCTTGTTTTAGAACGTAATCCCCTTACATTTTGATAGTAAAGGGATAATCTATTTAGTTTTTTTGGGTCTGATGGGCGATTTTATTCGTCCTTCTAGACTTATTTTTAGGCGTAAACTCAGAAACGAGGATATTATCGGCCCACATTTTAGAGTTAAGAACAGATGCAAACTCTTCAGCTGCAACAGTTAGAATAAAAGAGGCGTGGGAAGGCTTGTTGTCAATTTTTTTGCATGAACAGAATGCATTTTGACAAAATAAAATATTTTGTTTGACAAACGTCACACATTTTCAGTTGTTGTGCCGGGCTGAAGACGTGAAATGAACAAGAGTTTTCGCCTCTACACTGCCCTAAAATTAATTATTGGATTATTGGGCTCAGTTGAAATCCAAATTGGACTATTGTCCAATAGAGAAATATAAGATGGAGTTGAAGACACAATGGTAGCATTGTTTATTGAAGGCATAGCTGAGGGCTGCTTAGCCTGAAGAGGGTTTGAAGACGTCTTGCGACGCTTATTATTTTTATTTTTATATTTATTCTTCCTTTTCTTTTTTGAAATATGTGACCCGGTCTACGAAAAGGGACCTTCGGTGCAAAAACAAGTTTTCGAGAAAACTTTATGTTTATAAAGTTAAAGTACTTGCTGTTTATGTTTATTATGTTATAATTCAATGTCCAATTTTTTTTCATTTTCACTCATTTCTGCTCTTTTTTTGGAAAATTTCTTTACGAGTTGGAAACTTCTGCTTTGCGCCATTAGAAAGAGCACACATTAGTCTATCCGAATCGCCAAAAAAGTGAAAAATGATATTTTCACACCGAAGGTCCCTTTTCGTAGACCGGGTCACATTTATTTATTTAGGCGAGTTGGAAACTTCTGCTTTGCGCCATTAGAAAGAGCACACATTAGTCTATCCGAATCGCCAAAAAAGTGAAAAATGATATTTTCACACCGAAGGTCCCTTTTCGTAGACCGGGTCACATATTCTGGTCTTCCTCAGACTGAATATTTTTTTGCGTCCCTGAAGAGATTGTCTGAGACAAATAAGACGAGATGTTTTCCTGTGTAGAACATTCATCGCAGATGCTGATACTGGGTGTGGCACTAACATCGCTAAAAAATGTAACAATTTCTCTAAAATTGTTATTTAGCAAGTTAAGACTTTCACCAAAAAGCTTACTTTCTGAATAAAGCTCATTGGGGGAAAGGGCCCTGCACGAAGCGCAGTACCAACGAAGACCTGATCGTACAGACATTAAATCGTGTAAGCACGATTTGGAGATACCCGCACAATTCGCGGCCCCACATGGGCCAGAACAACTGAACATGGGGTTCAGAATATTCTGGCTTCTGCATAGCTACAAAGCACTTCTTTGTAGCTTGAGCCGATAGAATTAAGAAGTTTGAAGCAATAGCTGAGAAAAGAAGTTGAGAGAAGTAGTGTTGAAGAAAACTGGCAATAATTGAGTTAGAAGAAAAACATTTTTTCTAAATTTTGTTGACAGCTTACATTTTTATAGAAAATGTTTATTAGTGATGCTTTAGCACATTCGATTATTACAATTTAGAGATGGAAAGTGTTTTTAATATTAAAAATTTTTATACAAATTTTATATATACATTTTATATATATAATTTTTTTTTTTAGCTTAACCCGACCTGTGCCAGCGTGACTATATGGTCACGTAAATTGACGTTCACAAAAACTGCTCGTTTATCATATATGTAATCAAATTTTTGGATTCAGCGACCCGAAAGAAATTCGAAAAAAAATAATTCCAGCACCATTTGGGTTACACTTTATAATTGATAATGTCTTTTCTCCTTAGCCTTCCTTTGATACATATACTTTTTCTTATTCTTCATTTTCATTTTATATCTTATCCTTAGCATGGCACTGACGTCTTGAATATTTATCTCCTGGGCATCAATTCCATGAACCTCGACCCCACTGCCATAGGGCAACGTGGAATTAAGCCTACACGGCAGGTGTCCGCGTTGCACAAAAATGGCATTTCATCTTATCCTTAGCGTCAAAATACTTCTCTTGTTCACTTTGAATATGTAATTCATCTTTTATATAAATTTTGTTTGGCACAAGTATACTTTTTTTTACATATTTTCTAAGTTGGTTTCTATGTGCCACTCTCCTTCTTCTGTAAACTTCAATTAAATACAATAAATTGCTTATTCTCGTGCAAATAATACCATTTAGCCACTTGGCATAGTTTTTATAATTTGGGTTTAAATACAATATTTTATCGCCTACTTTCAAGTTGTATACATCATCTTTAGAATGTTTCTTACAACATTCGTATTCAACTAATTTTTTGTTTTTATCTGTTGGTTTTCTGTTTATATTTACCACATCCAAAGTACAATACGTTATCAAAGTTCGAGGCTTATAGGATAAAATTAATTCACTTGGAGCCCTACCAGTGATAGTTGACGGCGTTTTTCGGTATTCAAATAAAAAATTCAATATATTATTTTGCATGGATAATCCTTTTTCCTTATTCGACATTAAACCCGCTTTTAAACACCCTTTCTGCCAAACCATTACTGGGTGGGTGGTAAGCTGGGCTGAATAGTTGTTAAATACCATTCGCTTTTAAGAAAAATGCAAACTCCTTACTCCGAAATTGAGGACAATTGTCGTTCACCAGCATAGTGCAAAACACGAAATTAGAGAATAAGATCTTTAACTTTTCAATAACATTGATTGTCGTAGTTTTCGATAAACTGCAGACTTCGATCCACTTTGAGTAATCATTGACTGCTATAAGAAAATCGAAATCTTGAAATTGAAACAAATCTACATGTATTCTCTCAAATGGATATGAAGTAGAGGGCCATGTAAAATTTGCGCAGTCTTTAACTTTATTTTGAACCTTCTGACACGGAGTACATGATGACACATATCTTTCGATCTCCTTATCGATCGATGGCCACCATACTAAACTGCGAGCCAACATTTTCATTCCCACAACCCCTATATGTGATTCGTGGGGCAACCTCAAAATTGTTTCTCCATAAATGGAGGGTACTACCAAACGATCGCCATAAACTAAACAATCTTTCTTAAATTCCAACGCATACCTTGAACTGTAATACGGCCCTAAAGAATCATTGGGCTTAGCTGATGCTACCCACTTATGAGCTTTGACAAACTGTCATTGACAAGACGTCTTTTAAAACACAATCTTTTTTAGTGACCTCCGCAATTTCTTGGATAGAAAGCGGCATGATTTCATCATAGTTAAAAAAAATGTACAGTGAATCAAAAAAGTTTAGAAACACAGCAGTTTCTTTAAAACATTTATTCAATTTTACCCTTTTAACACAAAGCTTAAATTTTTTTTTACATATTTAATATTTCATATATATTTTTAACGCAATATCAAAAATTCAAACCAAAAAACAACTTTTTTATCACTACAAATGAAAAAAGAAACAAAAAACTAACATTTCATAGCCAAAAAAGTTTAGAAACATTTGTGCTTTTGATTGAACTTTGCATTGCTTCGTTTGAAAAAAGCATTAAAATAACGGGATCTAAAGTCTTTAGCTATAAATGTCGGTAATATATGCATCAGTCAATCTCTTTTTTGTAATTAACGCAGATTGTTTGTCTTTTTGTCTTAAAAATGGGAAAAATACCGAAATCTCACTGGACGTTCGTAAATTAATTCTAAGGCTGTATTTTCAAAATAATAAAGTGCGAGATATTGGCTAAATAATCGGGAGAAGCCATTCTAGTGTTCTTAAAATTATAAATAAATATTTATACACGGGATTATTACAACCAAAACTTCGATCTGGTTGGCCAAGTTCTTTAACAGCGCGCCATGAACGAGTTATTTTGTCAGAAATATAAGCAACTCCAAACGTTTCTGCTCCGAAGATTGCCGCGACACTAGAGAAATTTCATTATGTCCACGTAAATGCCCAAACAGTTCGAAATAGGCTTCATAAGGCTGGCTATCATGGTAGAGTTGCTCGAAAAAAACCTTTCATAAATAAGCGAAATGCGAATAAACGCTTGGAGTTCGCAAAAAATCACATCAACAAAGGGGAACAGTTTTAGAGAGCTGTGGTATTCAGTGAAGAGTCGAAATACAACATTTTTTGGTTCGGACGGACGTCGTATGGTGTGGAGAAAGGCAAATATGGAGTTCAATAAAGAAAACATTCAAGCAACAATAAAACATGGATTCGGTAGTGTGATGGTGTGGGGGTGTGTTTCAGCGGCTGACGTGGGAAACTTGAAGTTCATTAAAGGAATAATGAATAAAGAATATACTTAGCCATTTTGAGAGAAAATTTTCTGCAAAGTGGGAACAAAATGGGGCTAGATGAAAATGGTTTCTTTTGCAAACAAGATAATGACCCCAAGCCAACTCGCGTTAGGTCATAGAATAGCTGCTTTTCAAAGTCCCACACCAGCTGCATACACCCCCACAATCTCCAGATCTCAACATAATTGAAAATGTGTGAGACCTTATTGAAAAAAGGGTCATGAACGGGTATGGGCACCACTACATTTAAAGATTTTGTGTTGTTTCTGTATTTGTCTTTTGTCTTTGCTTTGTTGATGCGTTTTGAGTTGCTATATAAGCATTTGCTCTCAATTGCTCTCAGCTGGCTCCGAAGCTTGCTCCATGCCTATAGCTGATCATGAACCATCATATTACATCTAAAGAGTCGCTTAAACAAGCCATATTAGAAGAATGGAATGCAATTACCCCACAGAATGGCACCTACACCATAAGGCGAGGCGTCGCATGCAATTAGAATTGGTTTAGTTGGGTCAAAAAGTACAAGCAAATTTTTTTCTGAGAGCAACTTTTTAGAGTCGCTAAACGCCTTTACACATTTTTGATCCCAATCCCACTTTACTTCCTTACTGTTGTGATGCGGAACTATTTGGGAGAAACTTCGAATAATAATTTAAAAAAAAAAAACAAAAAAATAACTGGCCATTTCAGCCCTTGAAAAGACTTTGACCTAGCTTCTTATGATCAATTGTGTTGTGCGTGTTATTAAGTTTGTACACAATTAACCGAGAACCGGACCTACATGTTTAACGCCGACTCCGAACGGCGATGAACGGAATGTTCTCGTTCTCAAGAAGCTTTACATGGCATTTTGATTACTCTCTGAGGTTTGCCATTGTCTGCAGAGAGGTGGCGGCCGTACAGAAAAATTATTTTAATTCAAATAATTTTCTGTCGCTGCTGGGGTTCGAACCTGGGTTTCCAAAGTTCGTTGACATAGCGGCCACGCACTTTAACCAACTACGCCACGGACGCCGAATAATAATTTAGTAATCCTAAAAAACTCTAAAGCTGTTTGATATTTTTGGACTCCGGAGGTAGCATTATAGCTTCAAACTAATCTTTCCCAAGTAAGGGTGTGTCCCAAATAGTTCAGCACATTAACCAAAAGTTTACACTTTTCCCAGTTAACTTTTACGCAATATTCCTCTAATCTGCGCAATACTTTAAACAATTTAATTTTACAATCCTCGTGGTCTACACCGGTAACTAGAATATCATCTAGATAAACTGCAACATTATCTAAGCCAAGCATAATTTGGTTCATGACCCTTTGAAAAATCATTGGAGCCGTTGTTACCCCAAAAGGCAACCGTTAAAACTGAAACAACCCCATGTGGATATTTATGTTAACAAATTTTGAGAATTTCATTTACCGATAGCTGAAGATAGGCTTTGCTTGAATCTATTCAACAAAAACATGTATTTCCTCGCATATTTGTAAGAATATCATAAACTAATGCTGAAAACACATGCGCAGATATTCTGTTGCAGCAAAATTCAAACTCATTTATTCATATGGCGAGAGACACATGTATATTCTGCACAATAACGCAGCGCTGCAAGTAGTCATCAAAATAAAAAATGCTGCGCATATTCACTGCTACCAACATACAAACTCAAAATTTATTGATTTATTTAAAATGAGACTGTAAGTGAAAGTGAGACAAGACAATTCATAATTTGAAACAATGCTGCTTCGCCAATAGTTGTATATGTAACCTACTGTCAAGAACAAATCTGCACATCTATTTTGTCTGCAGCGCTGCGCGCAGATTACTAACACTTCTGCGCGCAGAAACGCTACACATGTGTTTTTAGCATAAAGAGAGAGGATATGCATCCATTTCGATAACAGGGTTTATCGTTATTTTAAAATAACCACAAATTCTAACCTTCCCGTCTTTTTTAAGCACACATACAATGGGTGCAGCCCAAGTACCATTACGTACTTCCAGCTAGAACAGTAACTGTTAGCTAACTTGTTATTTAACGCGAGTCGTAACAGAAAATCTGTTAGGCTCATATAAAGTTCTCCATACAAAACTCGTTATATTTGTTCAGGCGGTGGAAAAAATCTAACATATATTGTCCTATACGTGTGACCTTGCATTTCGTTCTGGCACCCATGTTTTGTTCATTTAAAAACACTAAAGCTGCACTCCACACACCAATAGGAAATTTCATAAGAAAAATCACAACAAACATAATCTTTTTTGTTTAAAAACGCAGTTAGCGCTTGTTGGCCGCTTCCCCGCCGTAGCATAATGATCGAAATGCCAACTTACTCCGTCCGAATTGCGAGTTCAAATCCTGGCTCAAACAAAAACAAAAACTATTTTGTTACTATTTTTTATTATTTTATTTCGGAATTTTCGCTATAAATGTCTTAAAAATACATACTTAAATATAATTTTAAAATTTTTTCCATATTAAAGTCAATATAGCAGATGCAAAATTAAAATTTATTTGACACATATAATTTTTGACTTATTAAAAGGAAATTTATTAAAAGGAAAACAATTCATTTCTAAATAGCACAGCTTTTTCACTACCCTTCCTGATTTATTATTTCATTTATATTTTGTTATTGTAAACAATTTTATTTTAATTTTTTTGGAAACTTTCTTGCACCGCTCAATTTATCTTGACTGTTTTCAAATTTTTTTTCGTTTATATTTGGATGGTAAAAGAGCAATATACACAAGCATATAAAGTTTTCCTTGTTTCACATAACATGCCACCGTATGAGTGCTCACAAAACATTGTTTAATTGTGTTTGTAAACATTGTTTAATTGTTAAATTGTTAGGGCTGTCTTGCAGGGCGGGCTGTATAATTTTTTTTTCGCACATACGGTTAAGTTCAGACTCGACGGCCTTCTTTAAACTCACCGGCACTGTATAAGCTTTGAAAAATTTTGGTTGCGAATTAGGCTTAAGGCGGTCTTCTCATTGAGCAACTTTTTTTTTTCGACTTTTGTTTTTTGCATTTATTTATAGCTTGGGTAGTTGTGAATATGCCCCTAAAAGGATTTTTAGAAATTCGAAATACTTTAGAAGATACAGCCTTTTTTGTGAAGCAAGGCCTTCGTCAAAATGAGTTATTTCAAACTTTACTTCAAACTTTAAACGCGTTTATCTCGAACCCACGTTTTTCGAACTGGCGGCCATGATATCTCCAGTTCAACTGAACCGATTTTCATGAAACAAAGTGGAATCGACGCAGAATTGTCACCATTCTCGGGTGAACCTCGACCATAATTTTAAAAAATTTTTTACTATTTTTTTTTTACACTAAACTACAAAAAAAAACCCGAAATTGAAATTTTTTTTTTGAATGGCCGCCATTTTGTCAAAAAAAATCACAAAATTAAGCTTGAGGTTCACCCGAGAATTACATCTATACTGATTATAACCCCGTTTTTTTTTTCATTTCGGACGCTCCGGAGACCCGGAATCGTGGCCGCCGTGACGACACCTTTTTTTTCACCACCAACTTTGAAGTCTCATTACTTTTTGAACAGCCCACGTATCGAGGCAAAAAAAATTTTTTTATTTACTTTGAACCTTTTGTAATACAATAAATAAAAAAAATTTTCAATTATTCTTTGCGTTTTCAAATAAGAATTTTTTTAAAAAGGGTCCAAAAAACGGGTTTTGAATGAGAAGACCGCCTTAATAAAAATGTCTGCAATAAAATGCTTGATTGGTTCTGACTCTTTTGTAAACACACCAGGAAACTTGTTTTGAATTTCGTTCTCGATATTTTCTTGGCAGAAGGTATTCAATGTATTTACTGGTAAAAATTGTTTAACTTACGGTTAGATGATTGAAAAATACTTCGCCAAGAAGGAAACAAAACATCCATCCAATTTCGACCTAGCAGTGGCGTTTACATTTTACATGGCATTTACGCCCTTGAACTACCAACAATTTAAGCTTATAACAATTATTGACCATCACTGATATTTCTCCAAGCACTTATATTTTTGCACATGTTAAAGCCTTTAGGGGAAGAATATTTACAGCACTTAGTTTAACATTTCAAAAAAATACATCGTAATCAACATTAGATATAACAGTTACTACCGCACGACTTTCATCTCCAACTCTTTTCCATTTAACAACACGTTACTTAGCACTGGTTAACCAGCGTTCGAGACCCAATTTAACGATCCGAGTTCGTACGTCAATTCATTCATATTGTTATTTCCGCTGTAGTACTTTTTCGGTGAACAACGCTGATTTCGCTGATTTGTTTCTCGATGGAAACAAGCTTTTGCAAAATGGCCTCTCTTACCGCAATGAAAACATGACCATTCCTTTGCTGGACACGCGTTCTCCGCATGGTTCGTAGTACATTTTGGACATGTGGCCATCTTCTGATATTGGGGTTTCCGAGCTGTTATTTGGTGGATCCCTTGAAATGATGTGGAGTGCATATTTTTTTGCTCCTTGTCGACTAACTTAAAAGATTTGTGCTAACGAACAAGCCGTCTCCCAAGTAAGATTTGCCGTTGACAGCAACTTAGTCTGCAATTAGCTGCTTTTTACTCCGCATACTAAACAATCCCGCAGCGCCTCCGACAAAAATGTGGTGAATTTGCATGGTGCTGCCGAAAGTTTAAGGTTAACTATATAATCTTCAATATGCTCATTGGTTTTTTGATAGCAACTGTAGAACTCGAACCGTCTCCGAAATTGTGTTTTTGGAGGGCTTAAAATGAGGCAAAATAGTTTTGACCAGATCCTTAAACACTTTGTCTGTGGCTTTTTCTGGTAACTCGATTGACTATTTTTATATACGTGTTCTAATTTATTTGTTAACTTCAATATATATATTTATAATTTAATTCAAAGAAAACTCTAATTAACAATTAGCGCGAAATTTAAATGCAAGTCTCCCTTGCAGCAAATGAAAATGAAAAAACAACGATCCATGAATGTGAAAAAGAATGAAATGAAAAACAGTGTTGCTCTTTAATTTTAAATATGTAGTAAGTTTGGTACTTATTTTGAGGGCTGGCAATACCTCCCCTTTTTGAGTTATGAGTGTAGCTTAACCTGGAACAAACCTATGCACTGGTTTACGCTCACGCCGAGATCGCAGATGAGATGCTGGTGTAACTCTGGGTGCTGCAGAGGCCTGTGCAATGTTATTTATGTCATCTGTCGCTAGTGTAACAGGAAGTGGTATAGTCTTAGAAGGTGGTATGTTCTCAGGAAGTGGTATGTCCTCAGGAAGTGGTATATCCTCAGGAAGTGGTATGTTCTCAGAAAGTGGTATGTTCTCAGACGTAGTTTTGCTGTCATCAAGTAACCCAAAAGCATCGAAGAGAGATTTTGTTGGATTTCCCTTAAATATACGTTTATATGTTTCCGGGCCATCTAACGTTAAGAGCAGTGCCACTTTCTTGGCTTCTTCGACTGCGTTTATCTTAAATAGCTACTCTACCCATTCTAGGTATTCCTCAAAATCATCGCAGAAAGAAAATTGTTCGATGGAGCCTATAAATGCCATAATACCACGTTTTCGATTTTAAGGTTAATCCTCGTTGCGAAAATATGTAATTTATTTTACTGCAGAAAAAACACGCTTTACTGACAGCTTACATTTTTATCGAAAACGTTTATTAGTGATGTGCTTTAGCACATTCGATTGTAAGGAGAAGGTGGGGACCCTTCGTACGGTTTCCACATTTTATTTTTTATTTTATTTTTTCATGAATCAATCACCTGACAGCTTAAATTTATAGATTAACTATCTGAGATTCATATAAAAAAATTATAGACGATTTCGTCTTATGTTTCAACCATAACTATGATTTAAACTAAATCTGGAATATGTACGAATCCGCCCCAATAACGGGGCACCTATATACAGTGTTCGGGGTACCTTCGTACGCTGTGGGGTAGTTTCGTACGTGTGATTAAAACAACACATATAAATAAAAATTATTTTATTAGCAATGAAATTAAACACAAAAATAAAGATTTAATTTCTATTAAACAAAAATAAAATACTTTTCTTATAGTCAACAAAAATTACAAAGCTTTTCTTATGTAAAACAAAACTTAAATGACTTTTCTTAAAATAAACGAAAATTATATTACTTTCCTCTAACAATAAAACATAAAATTGCTTAATTTTCTTAGCACTGCAGGAAGTTGTTTGTAAATTAACAAGATAATAAAATCTATTGAACAGTAAAAGTAGAAAAATTTACTGAAAAAGTGAACCTCACTAAAATAAACGAACCGTCTCTAATATTTTCTGGTATTACATCAACTGTCAATTGGCTTCTGTTCATTTCAATATTGTCATGCTCGGTTTCATATTTATCTGTGATAGAAGTTGTATATTTAGAGTCCAATGTATGGTTGCTTGACCCTTCAGCATCATTGCTATTCTTGTATTTTTTTACTCGTCTTTCTAATGTTAAAAATTTCAAATTGTACTTGTCCGCAGCTTTTCTATATGACAACTAGCCTTTTACCGGCGCGCGTTGCTGCACCCTGCAACTATATGGGAACATAATAGGTGTATTCAAAACTTTTCCTAGACTCATAGTTTGACACCACTGTCATTTTCCATTGCCCGTTACAGTTTCCCAGTAGCAGAAGATCACCAAATAGTAACTCCATTGTGAGTTTGTATGTAAGTACTGCTACTTTTACTTTCAAAGCTATTCGATAATACAAATTTTAATTGTATGGGCGGAGCCACACCCTTATATCCCAGTTTTCTAGTAGATGGACATTACCCAGTTTTAGTACAGTTGCCGACAGTGAGCATACAAACTAAATTATCAAAATGTAGCCAAATCGACGAAAACCGTAGGAAATATAGCATTTTTATTGCTTTGTGGGCGGTTAAAGGGGGTGTGACAGAAATTTAAACCATCTCGTACTTGAAAAAAATGTACTGCCAAACTTTCAGCTCTATCGGCTCAGTAATTTTGAAATTTCCAGCCATCACACAGACAGCGTTTTGCCTTTTATATATAAATTTTGGATAAAGATTATTGGCTACAACTTTTGATTGGTAAGAGATACTAAGATAATTTTTTCTAAAAAATTGATTTTTTAGCTTGTTTATTTTTTCAAAAATATAAAAACACAATATTAGAAAAAAATGTTGTTAAAAAAATCAAGGGGTAGACCTTGTTTTTTGAATCACAGAAATGGTTTTTAATTTTTGCGTAAAATTGAAACAATTTTTGCCTATAAATGTTGTAATTTTTAAATGGAGTTGAAAATTTGCGAATTTGAATTTAAATTATTTTTACAACAAAAACAAATTTTGAGACTTTTTTTGAGGAAAACTCCAAAATTTCAGACCTTTCTTGAAAAAAATATTTAAGATATATGTACTCAACTAACGGTATTTTTGCAATAAGGTTTTTATAGTACTTTGATGAAGCTTTAAGACAAAAAAAAATTTAACAAAGTGTATAAAAAAGCAGCGGAGATATTTGAATCGAAAGCCACAAAATTAAATTTCTGATTGTGTTTTTGTCATTTTTGAGCACGATGTTGCATTATATATATCGTTGTAGTAAAATTTTTCATAGTTTTGAAGATATGTATGTTCATGTTTTTGATGTCAAAATAACGGTAATTTTTTAATTTTACTAAATTTAAGAAATATTTTTTATTTTGTAAATATTTGCATATGTAACAACTAAAAATATGCGATTTTGTAAAAAATTTGTACTACAGCGCCCTCTGGTGTTCAAGGTGGATAAAAATTGATAGCTCGAAAACACGCACCGTACCAAAAACCTTCTCTACGCAAATTTTCATTCTAATCGGATGAGTAGTTTAGGAGTCTATTGCATCTATATCTATACTATTATATAAAAGAAGACTCACGTATGTTCGGCTGCGAAAAGCTTGAGAATGGCTGGCGCTATTTCAAAAATTCTTTTTCTCTAGGATAGCCTTGGTGCCCAGTTGGGACATGGGATATAAAAATTTAATAACCATTGTTTAAATAATTAATTAAAATTCAAAGAGAATAACCATACAATTTCTTAATTCTTATTCTCAGAGAGAAAAAATTTTCTCATTAAAGCTCTTCATTAAAGCATCTCAAAAAAAGGTTGTGCCCAAAGCTAATAAGGTAGAACATATGTATATGTAATACTTCTGTATTCCAACTCTGAAATCGAAGAGAGACAGCCATAACAACATAAGATGTTGCTGTTTGTATTAGTATATTTGAATATATGAAAATTACTACACAAAAAATAAAAAGTCAAACCGTCACAGAGGCGGTTGTTATGAAAACGTTTGCCCCAAACAAATAAGAAAACAAATCATATTTGTTTTTCCTAAATCACAGGTACGCACCATTATAAAACAATTATAATAACGCCTGAAATATGATTAAATTTAAACAAACAAAATTTAAATCAAAAAATTCAAACAACAAAAATTTCAAATAAAAATTATTGACAATGGAAGCACCGCTCCTGAGTTTTTTTATTTTGAAATTTAATTTCCTCTATATATTTTCTCATCATATAACAATATATCAGCACTCTAATGTTGACGAATATATGAGATAGAACAATATGTCAAAATCGCTGTGAGACAAAAGCTCTATTTTCAAACTCTTTTTGAGCATCATATAAATATAAAAGTCAACAACCCAGCGGGAAAATGAGAATTGATTAAAAAAAAAAAAAATCGTAAATGGAATAGATTCTTTTGCTTACATTTTAGAATGAATTCCAAAGAATATATAAATTAAAGCAAAACATATGATTTGGAATATATCAATCAAAAGTTTATATCAACCAATATATCAACGAATATATCAACCAAACAAATTTTGGCATAAGTGAGAAAAGCAACAGTTTGTTTTGATTTGTTTTCTCATTTCCGAAAATGAATACTTTTTATTTAAAAGAATGCATTTAAAAAGTGAATAAAAGAATCGATTTCTGTAGCTATTCATATGGAAGCGAGAAAAGAATGTACTACTATTTGTAGGACGTTAGCGTCCCACCGGCAAAATGAAAATGGATTCTAGAAACAAAAATCGTAAATAGAATGAATTCTATTGCTAACATTTTAGAATGTATTCCAAAGAATATATACATTTATAGCAAAACCTATGAATTGGAATCTATCAAGCAAAAGTTTACTGATTCGTTTTTATTCCAGCCATAATCGAATACGACCCATATAATTATTTCTAATATATAAAATGTTTTTAGATTCCTTGCTTGCTTTTTTGATAAGTGAAAAAAGAACTGATTTTAAAACAAATTCTGGTATAAGTGAGAAAAGCATCAGTCTGTTTTGATTTGTTTTCTTATTTCCGAAAGTTAATACATTTTATTTAAAATAATCATATAGTACACTGTACTGTGAATGTACCCGAAATTGTGGCGTCCGTGGCGTAGTTGGTTAAAAGTCCGTGGCCTCTATGTCAACGAACCTGGAGACCCGGGTTCTAATCCCAGCAGCGACAAAAAATTATTTGAATTAAAATGATTTTTCTGTACGGCCGCCACCTCTCGGAGTCGGCGTTAAACCTGTAGGTCCGGCTCTCGGTCAATTGTGTACAAACTTAATAACACGCACAACACAATTGATCATAAGAAGCTAGGTAAAAGTCCTTTCAATGGCTAAAATGACCAGTTATTTATTTATTTTTGGTTTTTTTTTATGTACTCGAAATTTAATTTTATAACAAAAAAACTCAGGAGCGGTGCTTTCATTGTCAAAAATTTTATATAAAATTTCTGTTTCAATTTTTATGGTTTAAATTTTGTTTGCTTGAATTTTTCTTTTTAAATTTTTATCATATTTCACGTGTTGGTCTTATAATTGTTTTATAATGGTGCGTACCTATGATTTATGCAAAACAAGTATGTATGCTTTGTTTTGTTTTATGTTTGGGTAGACATTTTTCTTAACAACCGCCCCGTTGACGTATAGTAGTAGTATATTCAAATATACTAATACAAACAACAAAATCTTATGTAGGCTATCTCTCTTTGATTTCCAATATTGAAGTATTACATACATGGTTTAATAAATAAGGTTGTCGCATGGGTGAGAGCGAGTTCCAATAAATGTCGAATCGAAGTTGACAACTCATACAAAATCTGAATGCGTAAATTGATAACATGCAAAGCCGATGAAGTTGTTGTTGTAGCTTTTCATTGATTTTGACAATTATGTGTACTCAGAAGAGAGTACGATAAGCCACGAGACAACGTAATTTATTCAACCATGATTACATTTATGAAAAGAATCTATTTCAAAAGTGAAAAAAAAACGATTCTGTAGCGGTTCCACTTGAAGCGAGAAAGGAATATAAAGGGTGATTTTTTTGAGGTTATGATTTTCATGCATTAGTATTTGACAGATCACGTGGGATTTCAGACATGGTGTCAAAGAGAAAGATGCTCAGTATGCTTTGACATTTCATCATGAATAGACTTACTAACGAGCAACGCTTGCAAATCATTGAATTTTATTACCAAAATCAGTGTTCGGTTCGAAATGTGTTTCGCGCTTTACGTTGAGGCTCATTTCTGGTTGAATGGCTACGTAAATAAGCAAAATTGCCGCATTTGGAGTGAAGAGCAACCAGAAGCCGTTCAAGAACTGGCCATGCATCCCGAAAAATGCACTGTTTGGTGTGGTTTGTACGCTGGTGGAATCATTGGACCGTATTTTTTCAAAGATGCTGTTGGACGCAACGTTACGGTGAATGGTGATCGCTATCGTTCGATGCTAACAAACTTTTTGTTGCCAAAAATGGAAGAACTGAACTTGGTTGACATGTGGTTTCAACAAGATGGCGCTACATGCCACACATCTCGCGATTCTATGGCCATTTTGAGGGAAAACTTCGGAGAACAATTAATCTCAAGAAATGGACCGGTAAGTTAACCACCAAGATCATGCGATTTGACGCCTTTAGACTATTTTTTGTGGGGCTACGTCAAGTCTAAAGTCTACAGAAATAAGCCAGCAACTATTCCAGCTTTGGAAGACAACATTTCCGAAGAAAT
This sequence comes from Pherbina coryleti, assembly GCA_943735915.1. Taxonomy (NCBI): domain Eukaryota; kingdom Metazoa; phylum Arthropoda; class Insecta; order Diptera; family Sciomyzidae; genus Pherbina; species Pherbina coryleti. Next base: position 88,530,026 of record OX030948.1, read on the forward strand.
TCGGGCTATTCCGGCCGAAATGCTCGAAAAAGTTGCCCAAAATTGGACTTTCCGAATGGACCACCTAAGACGCAGCCGCGGTCAACATTTAAATGAAATTATCTTCAAAAAGTAAATGTCATGGACCAATCTAACGTTTCAAATAAAGAACCGATGAGATTTTGCAAATTTTATGCGTTTTTTTTAAAAAAAAAGTTATCAGGCACTTAAAAAATCACTCTTTACTATTATTTGTAGGATATCACCATGTTAAAAATAATCAATTCTAGAATCTATACTGGAGAAGAGAATTGATTCTTTTTTTATATTAAATTGCATATTTTTCCCGATGGGGTGTTAAAAATAATCAATTCTAGAATCTATATTGGAGAAGAGAAATGATTCTTTTTTCCCGGAGGGAAGGTTCACAAAAAAGAAAAAAAAAAAGACAACAACATGTATTGAGTGCGGTACCAATGCTGCCACCTTTTTGAATATAAAAATACTGCCACTTTTATAAAAGCATCGACAAAAATTCCGTGTCGATGTTTTGTTGAAATGTTTTGATGAAATTTATCAGCTTAAACGAAAGATATATTTAATTTTAAAATAACAATTCTCTAAGGCCGTCATATATTTTTCTTACCTCTGAGCTGATATTTTTACGTATAAACGAGGTTTTTATATATAGGGTATTTACAGATCCCTTCTTAAGTTGATATATAGTATCTTTAAAACGATACTTCAATCAAATTGTGAGAACCCCTACACGTAGTTCATTCTAAAATTGACACGCCTTTTGAAAAGAGAAGCTTTCTTTAATTGATTGATTTTTCAATAAAATAAAAATAACAAGAGAAGCTTTCTTTGATTTATTGATTTTTCAATAAAATAAAAATACCTTTCAGAAATGCCAGTTTGCTACGAAAAACAAACATGTTGGAAAGCAAGGCCATTTTACCAGTTTGTGTTATCTTTTTTTACATGCAAAACAAAATCAAAAATAGTTACCACATGGCAAAATGTTTTAGAGTTAACAGACGGCGTAGTTAACACACCAGATAAAACAAAACTGTGAGTACCCCAATAGTCACAGCGCTAGGAAAAGTGAACCAATGCATGAAAAAAAAATGATCAGGAAGATACAGAAAGTTTATTACTTTAGTTATTTTTTTATTACATTAGTTAGCTGGTTACTTTATTCGGATGGAACTACTAAGTCGCTCCAACACAAATATACAATTTTACCGAAATTCAAACGGCTGTATTCATAAAAACTTATGAGCCTCTTACAAAGCCTTCATAAGAAAAAAATCGAAAAAAAATTTTAAAACATTTTTCATGTTGAACGTTTCAACAGCTTTCAAAAGTTCTTTTAAATGCTTGATAAATAAGAGAATTTTAAAAATGGTTGAAACCTTCAATAAACCCTCGATAAAGCATTTTAAAAATTTGTTTGTTCTCATCTAAGCACAAAATATATTGTCAAAAATGTATCAAATTATTTCAAAATGTATCAAAAACAAACAAAATGTATCAAATTATTTCAAAATGTATCAAAAACAAACAAAATGTCAAAAAGTGTTTGAAAATGTTTGTTTATAAATTAGAGGATTTTTAAATATGGTTGAAATTTAAATTTTTTTTTTAAGGTTATAACACACCTCTCATAAAGCAGTTTTTAAATTATTTGCTCCCATTTGAGCACAAATATTGTCAAAAATAATTAAATTATTCAAAATATTTCAAACATTTGGAAAATATGTCAAGAAAATTCAAAATATATTACTTATTTTGAAATATATATTATAATTAAATAACTTGACAGTTATTTTTAACAAACTGTGCTTCACCATCAGCTGCAGGCCTGTTACACTCAAGAGCATCTTTCGTGTCAAAAGAAAAATACTCAATAGTGATTCATCAATCTCACCCATTATTTTAAAATTTTGCAGTCCCTATGAGAGAGATACGGTACTTCGAGATTCTGCTGTTTTCCGAAAAGAGAATCATAGGAATCTCTCTTTGAGTGATGTCGGGCATGAGGCAACGGGTAGCTGTTTTTTAAATGAAAGCATTACCAAGCGCGATCGCAAGCTTCTCCAAAGTGCCGTGAAACTAAAGCGAAACAGAAGGCTGCATTCTGTTTATGTGAAGAGAGGCCAAATTCATATAAAGAGGTATGAGCGTGATGCGAGTATTGTGGTCTCAGACATAAATGAACTCAATAACATTGTGTCAAGCGAACTCGAGGATGGAGGTGCTGAGAGCTTTCGTGACTCTTAAGAGTTGCCAACTTTCGTCACATTTAATTTTTTTAATTTTTTTAGTATTCTTAATTTTCTTAATTTTACTAAATAAATATATTATATATTGTAAAATGTTATTAATCTTATCTTCTCATCTCTTATTTAATTTATTCTCGCTGTCTTTATTCTATTCTCTCTTTTTAACTCCGTCTTCATTCTATCTTTTTACCTTAAATTTCATTGAAGTGAACTGTTTATTAAATAATTGTGTTGTGATAAAGATTTTCAAAATTTTGTCTGGTGTGTTTGTTGTTTGTATTTCTGTTATTTCCTGTTATGGGTGACAATAATTATAATTGTGGTGGTGTTAATAATAAAGTACTTGTAGAAGTGTTGTGTAAAAGGTACAATGGTCTCAAAGTTGTGCACTTCAATGCACGAAGTTTAAATTCCGTAAAGCTAGATTACATGAAGTATGTTTTTGAGGGCTCTTCCGTTGATGTCGTATGTGTTTCTGAGACCTGGCTTAGCACTGATGTGATGGACTCGGTTTACAGTATGAAAAACTTCACACTTTTTAGAAATGATAGACCCCATAAAAGGGGCGGTGGTGTTGCGATTTACTGCCGAAGTTCGTTAAATCCTAAACTAATTAATAAATCTATTGACAGCTGTATTGAATATTTGAATATATGTGTATCTGATAGTAATATAAAAGTTTTTGTTTCTTGTGTATATAATCCTCGTAAGAGTAATAGTTTAGAAGCGTATTTTTCTGGAATATCTAGTATATCCATTGATTTTAATTATTTTGTTATATGTGGTGACTTTAATGTTAATCTTTTATGTAATGATTGTTTCAGTAGTTCAATGCTTGACAATCTCTCATCCGTCGGTCTGTCAGTCGTTAATGATACCATGCCCACACGTTATTCGTCTAATGATAATCCTAGTCTTCTTGATTATTTCATTGTGTCAGATGTCTCAACTGTATTATTGTTCGACCAGATATATTTCATATCTGATCATGACCTTATTTTCTGTACAATTAATATAAACTTGTCGCGTTCTCCAGTGTCAAACACGTTCTCTTACTATGATTTTAAGTCAATTGATTATCCGTCTTTGTATCGTGATGTTCTTTTAATTCCGTGGAACGAGGTTTGGTTTTGTCTGTCTGTAGAAGATAAACTGTGTACGTTTACTAATGAAATTAATGATATTTTTGCTAAACATGTACCGTTAAAGACTGTCACTATTAAAAATGCTTCCTGTCCTTGGTTTACAAGTAATGTCCGGAATGCTTTAAAAAATCGAAACAAGTTACGAAGTGTATGGAAAAGAAACCCTTCAGCTGAGAAATGGGAAGACTATAGGTGTGCCAGAAATGCCTCAGTGTTGATTATCAGGCAGTCGAAAATAAACTATTGTAATGCTAAACTGAACGCATCTCTTCCTCCTAAGGCTCTGTGGAGTAACTTAAAAAAACTAAGCATTGGCAATAAGCAAACCTCCGACTGCTCGATTGATCCAGATATTCTTAATGATTTTTTTCTCCTCAACACCAACTCTCTGCAAAATATTACTTTTGAATCTGCTGAGTCTCCTTCGCAACAATGCTTTCAATTTTCCCCGGTTTCGGAAAATGATGTAGCAAAGTTTGTAATGAACGTAAAATCGAACGCCGTTGGAGAAGATGGTATTAATATAAAATTTATTAAAATTATTTTAGCTCATATTTTGAGCCCTCTTACCCATATAATAAATTATTGCTTTGCTACATCTTCCTTTCCTAGTTCTTGGAAAACTGCTTTAATTACACCTGTAGCAAAAAAAACAACAGCTTCTGATCCCAAAGATTTCAGACCTATAAGCATCCTGTCGTCCCTATCGAAGGTTTGTGAAGCTATTATGGCTGACCAAATATCGTCATTCTTAGCAATAAATAATCTTTTATCTCCTCTACAATCTGGGTTTCGTGCAGGTCATAGCTGCTCGACGGCTACCCTTAAAGTCTTGGATGACATTAGATCCTTTTATGATGATGGTAGAGTAACTCTCCTTTGTCTGCTTGATTTCTCTAAAGCATTCGACACTGTTAATCATGCACTTCTTTGTCACAAGCTAAAACACTTTTATAGATTTAGTGGCAATGCTGTAAAATTATTAAATAGCTACTTAACAGGCAGGGTACAAAGAGTAAAAGTTGGTAATAGGTTCTCGCAGCAGAAATTGGTTTGCAGTGGTGTGCCACAGGGATCCGTTCTTGGTCCACTTCTGTTTTCATTGTTTATCAATGACATTTTCTATACCTGCACATACGCGTCACTGCATGCTTACGCTGATGACGTTCAGATATACCTATCTGGTAAAACAAACCTTATGGAAGATTTGGTATATAAGCTAAATGAAGATCTGAACAGTATTTACCAGTGGGCTAAACAAAATTATCTTCAGTTAAATGCCTTAAAATCATATGTGTTGCCCATATCCAAAGAAAAAATTCATCACGGGGATATTCCTGATCTTTCAATTGGTGACAAAAACCTTAAACTTGTCTGTTGTGTTCGAAGTCTTGGCTTTAAAATTAACTGTTCTCTCACGTGCACAGATCACATCAACGATGTTGTCCGTAAAATATATTTCATCCTGCGGAACCTTAGATTCTCAGCTAATTATACACCAGTTGATACAAGACGCAAGCTTGTTGTCCAATTAGTCCTTCCTGTGATAACATATGCTGAACTCGTCTACAGTAAATTAGATTCACGTTCACAACATAAATTACAAGTTGCGTACAATCATGCTACGCGATATGTGTATGGGCTGCGTACACATGAACACTTAGCTCACTTTAGGAATTTGATACTTGGTTGTGACATTATAAGTTATCTCAATGCCAGGAATTGTATCTTTTTACACAAACTAATTCAAAACAGAACGCCCAGCTATTTATTTGAAAAATTACAATTTTCCCAGTCGTTGAGGAACCAAACGCTTATCATTCCATGTTTTAATTTTTTAAATTCGACAAGATTATTTTTTATTAACGCCATCAGATTATGGAACGCATTACCGAGTCGCATAAAATCTATTGTCAGAATAGCAAATTTCAAACATGCCATTTTGGAACATTTTTCTTCACTAGGCATTTACTAAGTAAACAGTTCTTTTTCTTTTTTTCCCCTTTTTTCTCTTTTCTTTTCATAAACTTCTTTTATATTTTCTATTTTCTTTTATACTTAAGCAAATTATTTTTTTTTTTTTTTATTATTTTTCTGTTTTGTTTTTTACAAATTGATAAAATTTTTTGTCAATTTTAATTTGTTAATTTAGTTTAAACTATTTGTATTATATAAATTCAATGTATTAATGTATTAATTTAAGCAATGTATTAATTTAATTTCAAAAAAATCAAATTGTATCTTGTGTTTACACTTTGTACTGTAAAAGAACCTAGTTCTTATTGTACTTATAAAATAAAGACCCAATGAATGAATGAATATATAAAAAATTTCCAAAAAAAGAAAATAAAAACAAGAAAATTTGTCAAAGATTTCACAATATTTATAAAAAAAAAAATAATAAAATGACAATTATTTCAGTGCAGATGGCTTAGAAAAACTATTGATTTTTAAATATCAAAATATTGACGAAATTGCGACAAATAAATAACAAGTCACTGAATTTATCTAATACACAAACCATTATTTACACTCTTCCCACTTCAATATGAATACGGCTGTAAAATTTTAAGATTTGGAGTTTTTAATGATATTTAATATTTTTATCGCCGGCGAAGCAGCGGGTATTTGCTAGTAGTTACATACGATATTTAGTTCCAAAGCAATTCGATATCATAAATTTGGCCTGTGTGGCCAAATTCCCCCTTGTCTAATGTTCGCTCAAATATATAATAACTACTTCTTGGGTCCATAACGTCTACATATCAAGTTCCACTATCAAAACATGTACAACTCAGGAATAATAATGATTTCTCAAAAGTGGGCGTATATATAGATAAGCCACGCCCAGTTTAAGTATGCCGACCGTAACCTTACGAACTTATTTACCAAATTTTAGTCTAATACGACCAAAAAAGTCTTAAATATAGCATTTTTATTGATTTGTAGGCGGTAAAGGAGGTATGGAAAAAAAGGGGTATTGAAAATTTTTACTATGCCTATATTTTTCGCGCGAATGCAAATTAAAGTGAGACTTGCCAAATTATTCCAATATTCCATTTATTTCCAATTTCCCTGTATTTTGAAAAAGTTCATTAAAATGCCTATAATTCATGAACAATACACATACAAACACCATTTATATAAAAAAACCTTCGTATTGACGTCACCTTTCATGGGAAATTTCCAGGTACAAAATCGGTTCGCGCATTACCGCGAACATCAATTTCATACACAATGCAACTTATTTTTATATATAAGATTACAAACATTTAAAAAAAAAATCAGCGCAGGCGTTTTGCGATCTTAGATACATATATATATCAAAACAGTGGGCGCAAAAGTGGGCGTGGTCAATTTTTCTTTCAGTAAACACTTAAATTGGATTACAACGAACATTTGCAAAAAAATTATCCAAATCGGTCCAGCCGTTTTCCGATTTTACTTAAATCGAAAAAAGTGGGCGCAAAATTGGGTGTGGTCAATTTTTCTTTCCGACAAAACTTAAATTGGATTACTACGAACATTTGAAAAAAAAATTATCAAAATCGGTCCAGCCGTTTTCCGATTTTAGATAAATCAAAAAAAGTGGGCGCAAAAGTGGGCGTGGTCAATTTTTCTTTCCTTAAAAACCTAACTTGGACTAAAACGAACATTTAAAAAAAAAATTATCCAAATCGGTCCAGCCGTTCTGAAGTGATGCGATTTCAACCAAACGTACACTTCTTTTTATATATATAGATACTCCTTGCATAACATCCTGTATTGCTGACTGCATGGATTCTTCATCCACAGCTTGTCTACTTGTCTTTTTTGGTTTACAAGTCCGCACCATGTTTCTGTGAAAAAATAATAAGAAATAGGTAAAATAAAAATAAAATAAAAAATAAATAACTGGCCATTTCAGCCCATGAAAGGAATTTGACCTAGCTTCTTATGCGTGTTATTAACTTAGAACACGCTAAGTTAGGAATTTGACCTAACTTAGCGTGTTATTAAGTTTGTACACAATTGACCGAGAACGGGACCTACATGTTTAACGCCGACTCCGAATGGCGATGAACGGAATGTTCTCGTTCTCAAGAAGCTTTACATGACATTTTGATTACTCTCTGAGGTTTGCCATTGTCTGCAGAGAGGTAGCGGCCGTACAGAAAAATTATTTTAATTCATATAATTTTCTGTCGCTGCTGGGGTTCGAACCTGGGTCTCCAAGTTCGTTGACATAGCGACCACGCACTTTAACCAACTACGCCACGGACGCCACAAGAAGAAATAGGTATTAAAATATAATTACGTTCATCAACGATAGCAAAACACAGGACAAAGTTAACCCATTTCTACCACGGGAAACAATTTTTTTGTTATCTAAGCTGTTGAGTGTTCCATAAATCGAACAGCGGTAGAAAATGGGTTAATGCAAATATTAGCAATTAGCACACTTACACAGTAAATCGCACCTAACTACCAGTTGAGGCGCATTCGAACGCGTTCAAACGTGCCCCATATAGTTCCGTCCGAAAGTACCCCACTAACTTAATAACAATAAAATATAACCTCTTTTAATATTAGTAGGAAAACGTCATAAATTAAGTATTGAAAACGTATCTTAAGTATATTTTGCTACTTACTAATATAATACTCTACACGAAAACATTTTTTATATACGGTAATAATAGACAAAAAAAATTATGAAAAAATGACTTACCAAGCATGAAAACACGTTCGTGCCTGTCACTTCACTCTCACTAGTGCGAATGGCGCGATACTACGTTGACGTAAAGTTGGTACCTCGACTCACGCACACATACAAAAGCAAGACCTTGTCTTTTTTCGTTCAATTTTTATTTTGACTGTATGAATGTGCCCCGCGTACGAAGGGTAACGATCTTCCCCTACAATTTAGAGTTGTGCATTTTATGTTTTCTACCACTGTTGGTATTTACATTACAAGAAATTTAATAATGTCACACCCAAGAATGCATCTTTTGAACTGCGAGATATCGTCATATTTACGTAGACCAAAGACGGAGGACGATCCTCAGAAGGCAACGCGTGAGGGTCAGGGGGGCGATCTTCACATGGCAACGTGTCTGACTGCCTCAACCTGGTGAGGCCAGCATTATCCATGTCGAACTCGTTTCAAGTCGACTCAAACCTCAGCGTGGTGTTCTCTAGAAACGGCAGACTGGCAACCGTTAGTTTGACGGCTAATCTGAGCGGCGGGCTCCCTGCCTTTAAAGAGTTGTGCGTTGGGTTCGAAGCCCACCACGTAAAAAAAATATTTCAATGAAACGAAAAAGAAATAAGATAAAAATGATCCCCAAATCTGATGACGACTACCGCAAACGAAAAACTGACAATGATTTACGGATATGCACTTGGAACGTCCGAACCCTTAATTGGGATGGTGCCTCTATCCAACTGATAGATATCTTAGAAAGATACAAAGCTGATATCACTGCAATTCAAGAAATGCGATGGAAGGGACAGGGTTGCTCACGGCAAGGATCCTGTGATATCTACTACATCGGCCATGCGGAGAAGCACGAATTTGGATGCGGATTCGTGGTTGACAAGCGACTACGGCATCATGTCCTGCGATTCACAACTGTGAACGAACGACTTGCCATAATCCGTGTCAAGGCAAGATTCTTCAATATAAGCCTGATTTGTGCGCACGCTCTGATAGAAGAGAAGGACGATGAGACCAAAGACAGCTTCTACGAGCGCCTTGAAGAGGCCTATGAGCGCAGCCCCGCCACGACATAAAAATCGTGCTGGGTGACTTCAACGCCAAGGTGGGAAAATAAAATATCTTTGGTCCTACAGTCGGAAAGTTCAGTCTCCACGACAATACCTTCGATAACAGAAAGAGGCTGATTGACTTTGCCGCAGCGCGAAACATGGTCGTTAGTAGCACTAGATTCAAGCATCTCGATATTCATAAAGCAACTTGGCTGTCTCCTGATCAAAAGAGGCGTAACCAAATTGATCACGTTTTGATTGACGGAAGGCGGCCTCAGTAGTCGAGTAGGTAGCGTGCTTGACTGCTACCCCAGGGGTCCCGGGTTCGATTCCCGGCCAGGCCATGGTCCTACGCTTTAAAAAAAACCTTTCGCATTTGCAATTTTCTATCCTCTTTTCTAATCAACTGAAATTGAAAATTCATCAATATTTACGACTTGAAGTTGTAGTTGATGGTAGAGAAGTTTGTGGATGAGATTGCCTTATAACTTGAATTGACTGAGGTAAAGGCATAACACTTGCCTCTGATTCAAATTCACATGTTTCTTTGGCTTTCCACCACGCTTAGAACATCCTACACGTGTTTCACCTGATTGATCTTTCCTTCCCACTAATCTATCACCCCATTTCGAACAAAGGCAGACTTGACTGAATAGGTATTCCACCTGAAATCCTTGGTTCAAATCTAAAAAAAAAAAATTATCTTGTCGCAGCCAAAATCCGCACAACCAAGAATGCGCGCAATCCAGCACAGGGAAAGCTAGACGTCGAAAAGCTGCAATCAAAACAAACAGCCGAAGACTTCGCTACTCGACTCTCATTCCTGCTTCAAGAAAACACTCCTCCGATTGACGATATATGCGCGCCGTGGAATCACATTTCCCACTCTATGCGTACGGCTGCCGAAGAGGTGATTGGCTATCACCGCCCTCGCCGAAACCAGTGGCACGACCAGGAGTGTCGCAACGCCACTGCAGAAAAAGACGCTGCCTACAAAGCCACCCTGCAGTCGGTTGTAACGCGTGCTGTTAAAGAGCGATACAAAGAGAAAAGGAGGGAAGAGAGACGAATTTTCAGGCGAAAGAAAAGGGAAGCAGAAATGCGTGAGTGCGAGAGAATTGAAATGCATGGTGACAGGAATGAGGTCCGAAAATTGTTCGAAAAAAGAAGACGCCTGGCCGATGGTTTCAAGACCGGGGCCTCTTCCTGCAAGGATGAAAATGGGAATCTAGTGACAGATATCCAGAGTACACTGATGATGTGGAGGGAACACTTATCTAAGCTTTTGAATGGTGACGACGAGAAAAATCCCGCCAATAGAGATGATATACCGGAAACCCCAATTGTGGACGACAGCGTTGAAGTTCCACTGCCTGACCATAATGAAGTCTTGAAAGCTATAGCTCGGCTTAAAAACAACAAAGCCGCAGAAGCCGATGGCTTACCTGCGGAGCTCTTCAAGATTGGAAGCGAAGCTCTACTTAAATGCATTCATGAGCTTCTATGCAGAATATGGTCGGAAGAATGCATTCCAAACGATTGGTATCTCAGTGTGCTCTGCCCAATCCACAAGAAAGGCGATCCCACAATTTGCGCCAACTACCGTGGGATAAGCCTACTTAATATCGCATATAAGATCCTGTCGTTGGTATTATGTGAAAGACTTAATCCCATCGTAAACCAGCTGATTAAACCTTATCAGTGTGGCTTCAGACCTGGCAAATCCACCATAGACCAGATATTTACGCTACGACAAATCTTGGAGAAGACCCTAGAAAAACAAATCGACACACACCATCTTTTTGTCCAATAAGGAATCATCTCTACTCCACCATGTCTGAATTTGGTATTCCTGCAGAGCTGATCCGTCTTTGCAGAATGACACTGAGCAACACCAGCAGCACAGTTAAAATCGGTAAGGATCTCACTCCTCCATTCGATACCAAACGAGGTTTCAGACAAGGTGATTCCTTATCGTGGATCCAGAGTTAACTCTTTCAACTATGTCAGTATTGAGATAAAACGAAGGATAACATTTGGCAACAGGTGTTACTTTGGGCTAAGTAGGCAATTGAGAAGCAGAGCCCTCTCTCGACGAACAAAACTCACGCTCTATAAGTCACTAATCATGCCTATCCTATTATATGCAGCACAAACCTGGACGTTGAGCAGCTCTGATGAAAAGACTTTGGGAGCCTTCGAGAGAAAGATCCTTCGTAAAATCTTCGGTCCAATCTGCGTCAATGGCGAGAACCGAATTCGATGGAACCACAAGCTGTATGAGCTGTACGCTGACATTGACATAGTCAAGCGCATTAAAACCGAGCGGCTCCGCTGACTAGGTTATGTTAAGCGAATGGAAAACGACGCTTTTCCAGTGAAAAAAATTATTTGATTCGGTGCCCGGTGGTGGTCAACGCAGAAGAGGACGCCCACATCTTCGTTGGAAGGATCAGGTGTTGGATAACCTAACCACGCTTGGTGTTTCCAACTGACGCCAGAAAGCGCAGAACAGAAATGGCTGGCGCAATTTCTTATACGAGGTCAAAACCGGCTTACGGTTATAAGCGCCAGATAAGTAAGTAAGTAAGTAAGTAAAGACGTATCTTATAGCTTGATTTAATGCTAAACATAATTTTAATTGTGATTGCGAGACTAATTTACTATACACACATTCTGCGTAAGTCATTACAGGCAGTATAAGTTGTAGAACAAGTTTACGTCTTATTTCAATAGGTGTGAATTTCACTGAGACTCTGAGGTTACATAAGATAAAGTAAATTTTTCTAACTCAGCACAGATCAATGTAGAATTGATATGAAAACCAAGATTTTTAATTTTACTAACGAGAGTAATATTTTTGCCACTTAAAAACAGATCCGGTATATCTTCGAAAAGAACATAATTTTTACTAATGGGTAACACATATGACTTAGACGTATTGAGCTGAAGCCCATTACTAGAAGCCCATTGCTCTATACTCTCAGATCCTTATTTAGCCTACATACCAAATCTTCCATAAGACCAAATCTACGAGAAAGATATAGCTGTATATCATCAGCATAAGCATGCATGTTTGAATATTTGCATACGCTGAAGATATCGTTTATGAAAATGGAAAAAAAGAGCTGCCCAAGAACCCATCCTTGCGGTACCCCACTACAAACATGCGAATACTTCGTGTAATTTTCGCCGAATTTTAGTTTCTGTGCTCTATTTGAGAGATAGTTTCTCAACAGGGACACGGAACTATCACAAAAGCCATAATTATATTTCAGCTTAAGACAAAGCAGGGCGTGATTAACCATATCGAACGCTTTTGAGAAGTCAAGTAGGCACAACAATGTTACTAAGCTATCATCATACGACTATCTAATATCATCTAAAACCTTAAGCATAGCAGTGGAACAACTATGCCCGACGTGAAAACCTGACTGTAATGGAGATAATAATTTTTTATGGGATATTTAGTTAGAAATTTGATTAGCCATTAGTGATTTACAAATTTATGATAGGCAAGATAAGATACTGATTGCCCTGAAATCATTAGCCTTGCTCGCTTTTGTTTTTTTGGGTACAGGAAGAACGATTGAAGCTTTCCAAGAGTTCGGAAAGCATGATGTTGTAAAGCAGTGATTTATAATATGCGTTAGTGGATTGAGAATAAATGTAATAATGAGTTTTAAGAATTTAATATGGATTCCATCTGCTCCAACCGCATTTGAATTTATTTTTTTAATGCATTTTCCAACATCGCTTTCGTTTACCGCAAAAAACCCAAAAACTTGTTCAGCATAATGCCTTAGAGTTATAAAGTTGATATTGCCCAGGTTTTTTTATGTTGACAGGAAGTAATTATTAAAGTTTTCAGGGTCAATAGTACACTCAGACTTTATATCGCTGCTAATACCAAGTCTTTTCACATTATTCCATAAAACCTTGGATGGAAGAGATGTTTTTAGCTTCGAGGAAAAATACAGTTTCTTGCTGTGTCTAATTATACCTATAGACTCATTCCTAGCAGCCCTATAATTTTCCCATTTCTCTCTTGTGGGATTCTTTTTCCACAGACTGTGCAATCGATTCCGTTTATTAATTCCATTCTGAACTCGGATATTGAACCAGGGGCAAGATGCATTTTTTATGGTGACAGTCCTGAATGGAACATTACTAGCAAGGAGCCTATTAATCATATTTGTGAAGAACGTTAAATTTTCATCAATCGTTTCACTATTCCAAATTTCATTCCAATTAAAAGAGCAAACACTTTGCAAAAATTCAGGTCTATTGATATTTTTAAAATCATAGTACGAAAAGGTATTAGAGGAGACAGTGCGCGTTAAGTTAATATTTAGAGTACAAAAAATTAAATCGTGATCGGACAAAAAATAAATTTGGTCAAACACTAAGACGGATGATAAGTCGCACACAATGAAGTAATCTTAAAGACTAGAATTATCATTTCAAGAAAACCGAGTAGGCATTACATCATTTACAAAAGACAGACCGACGGACAAAACACTTCCATATAAATCTTTAGTGTAGGTATCATTGCACAGAAGGTTAACATTAAAGTCACCACATATTACAAAAAAATTATAGACAGTTGAATCATCAGAAACTTCCGAAAATAATGCTGTTAGTTAAATAAGCTATTTAACTTGTTAGGGTTGTAGACGCACTATACAAACAATTTAGTACAGTTATCATAGATACATATATTGATATACTAAATACTGCAGTTTACCGATTTTTGTATAAGTTTGGCCTTAAGATACTTGCGACAATATATATATTAAGGCGCCTCACTCTCTATGGAGGAAAAAAAAGTTGTCCGGGCCCCCCCCCCCCCTCAAAATAAACTTTGGTTTATGTTATGGGGATTCCCCAAATATTTCGGCTCTAACGATAGCCGTCAGCTAGCTATAATGGTTCGAAATTTTCCCTAACACGAAAGATATTTACTTTTTTGCAGTGGTTTTTTTATATATTTTTTTTGTTTTGCAATTTTCATAAAAATATGTATAACTCCTCCATCTTTTGCCTGATTTTGAATTCCGAGGTATCATTCGAAAAGTGAGTGCTAACTGCTATTTTTCATTCTTGTCAATAATTTACCCTTATGCGCCTTTTTTATGCTGTCGGATATTAGCTAGATTGACTGAATTTGTTCACATTTAAGAATAAACGTATTGAAATCGTATAGATGGGGACTGCACCGACAGAATAAAAAAAGCATATAAGGGTAAATTAGTGACAAGAATGAAAAGCATCAGTGAGCATCTTTTCAATGATACCTCGGAATTGAAAATCAGGCAAAAGATGGAGGAGTTATACATATTTTAATAAAAATTGCAAAAAATATATAAAAAAACACTGCAAAAAATTAAATATCTTTTGTGTTAGGGAAAATTTCCCAAAAAAAGTTTTGATGCAGAACTCTATAATTCTTTGTTTTACACTTGTGACAATTTTTTGTACTAAAAATATCATGGCAAAAAAGTTATCCAAGCATAACGCGATTTTTAGAGGTTTTTTTCGAACCATGCCAGCTAGCTGACGGCTATCGTTTGAGCCAAAATATTTGTGGAATCATTATAACATAGACCAAAGTTTATTTTGAGGGGGGGATCCGGACAACTTTTTTTTGTGAGGCGCCTTAATACATATATCATTTCTAAAAACATTATAGTTATCGATACGATAAATAGAATCAGATACATCACTACAAAACCACGTTTCACTCACACATATTATAGCATGTTTTCACGGCACTCTGAATCAAGTATTTTGACTTACGAATTAAGAACGCAAAATACCCTGTTCCCACGAAGAAATCTTAATCCAGTTTGACAGCTGAGCTTTGTTCATTTTATTTGAATTTTGTTTAATTTGTTGTGAGAAACGAAAATGGAAAAAAAATGTAAGTAGAATGTAAAATATAAAAGAATTATTAGAAAATTAATCTTATTTATTCCTCGTTTTGTTTAACAGCAAGAAAAAGTGCAAGCAAGTGGTCGCAGGCGAGTGAGTGGGAATTAATTGACGTTGGAGCGATAAGATGGGCGAGCTCCGAGAATGTCGTAAAAACAGCCACATTCTCGTACACTCTGGAGGAGTTGCAAACAAAAATGCACAATTTGGGCGCACGATATCGGTAAGTAATACACTAAAAGAGATGTTTTATTTTAATGTAAACATTACTTATTGTGTTTATTATTATTTCTAATAGGAGAGAGAAACAAAAAATTGGAAGCACAGTTAGATCACCTTCCGAGTGGGATCTATTCCCAGAGATGCAAGCACTGTTGGCACCGTTTAAAAGTTACCATTGCGAAAACCTGGTGCAGGACACTATTAATGGTAAGAACTCATTCGTTTTACACTCGCAAGAACACTGGTTTAGCGCTGCTCAAAGCCAATAGCTCGACCAGAATTTTGCATTAATATGGCTTCTGCTCCTAAGGATATTGAGAAACCCCAAGATGCGGATTCTGCTTCTGTGCATCGTATACGTATCACTCTGACATCCATACTTGTGCGTTCCTAAGAAAATATTTGCCGTGATTTGATCACCGGTGCCAAGAATCAAATTATGCGCGTCAAGAGTACTGTACGCATGCCAACCAAGGTTCTACGTAGCACCACACGTAAAACACCTTGTGGTGAAGGTTCCAAGACTTAGTTTCCAGATGAGAATGTACAAACGTATCATTGATTTGAACTCTTCATCTGAGATCGTCAAGAAGATCACTCAACATCAACATTGAGCCTGGCGTAGAAGTTGAAGTTACCATTGCCAAACGTTCAATACATATCGCACACCCTCTTCAAAAATGACAAAACTCGAAATTTTTCAATTTTGACTTTAATATAAATCGTAATGCACATCTCCATCGATTGTCAAAATTTTGTTTTAATCTTGCTCGTTAATTTATAAAAAATCATGTTGTATCCTTCTTTTGTATAAAGTTGATGAAAACGAAATAGTTCTTTGACTCTCCTGAAAATTTCAAAATTTTGAGTTGTGTCTCTTTTGAAGAGGGTGTGTGATATTGTTTTGAAAATAAACAAATGAAACTAGTAAGAAATGATCTTCGACTGGGCCGAAGTTGAAACACCCCCATGGCCGAATCAAAGTGTGTTTAAATTCTTAAGCAACCAATAAAATATTTATCTGTTGAAACACCATAGTTTATGTCATAGTTTTAAGCAAAATTTTAAGCCCATATAATAATTCTTGTGGAATTAAGACATTGTATGGGAAGTAGGCGTGGTTTTTATTCGATTTGGTTGAATTTCGTACTCAGAGTATATTTTAAGTATCAAAGTTCATATGCAAAATTAAAGTTAATATATTAATTTTTGTGGAATTTAAAGAGATTGTACTTTTTTTTTTTTTTTGATAAAAGCTTAAATATCGAATTTTGTGATGATAGCTTGAAAATTACGGCTGCAATCGTGATCACAGACAGACAGGTAGACGGACAGACAGACGGACATTGCTAAATCGTCTCGGGTGGTGATCCTGATCAAGAACATATCGTCATATGAAATCAAAAAAACTCAAAGTTATCAAAAATTCAAAATTGACTTTTTTTTATTGCTGTACAATTTTTCAAATGTAACTTAGGGCTTTTTTTATTTCATATGACGATATACAGCCATGGACACATAAATAGCACAAATGTCAACTTATTTTTTAAACGTTTCGTTTGAATTTAATAATGCATTCAATAACTGTATTTATAATTTTTTGAGACTCCAGTATGACGTTGTTTAAAATTCCGAGAGAGATGTACTGTTACTTACTTTTATTTGCTCAGGCCATCTCTTTCTTTATAGGCATGTACGATCTGCTGTGGTCATATAAATAGCACACATGTTAGTTGGTGAATAAAAGTTAACAAGATCGGCTGTCTCAGGATAAGGTCAGGAAGCTTGTGGAGAGTATGGGACGAAGATGTCGGGCTGTTTTGGACAATTTGGGATACAATAGCAAGTACTATAAAGCAAATTCGCAAGCTCATTGTAAAATAAGAATAAATTACTATGTCTATTTTTCAGAATCCAAATTGTGCTATTTATGTGTCCACCTCAGCTGAAGAGCAATTTCAAACTTTTGATTAATTTTCTAATTTTTAATTCGGAATTACAAAGTTAGTACTGATTTTAAGTTTTTAATGTTTAAACTCAAATACCATGAAATAAATTCTTGTTATCCTCTGTTTTTGATTTAAATTCATATGAAACACCCTACATGTATTTTTGTGCTATTTATGTTTCCACGGCTGTATACTTTTCTATACCTACCACTGCTCCTTATGGGCGTTACAAACAGAGTGACAAAACGAATATGCTCCTTTTTTAAACGTGGTATAAAAATGAAAACAATGTTTAGTGTTAATATGAATTTTTGTTTTGGATCCGTTGCCTCGCTCCCCTCGAAGGACCTTACCATTTACACAGCACTTATTTTTACATAAAACAAAATTACTTTTTATGGTGGGAAAATAATTAAAAAAAGAAACTTTTATTGGCACAACATAGTCGCCCTAAGCTCGACAACAGACTGACTGAAAAACCACCCAGCAAGACAGCACTGACAAATCTCAAATACAACCACACGAATTTTGGTATCAACTAACACATTCACATAATACTTTCCCAACAAGAGACGTTTGCAAAACAAGGAAACTTAAAGTTAGATTGGTGCCAGACAGAGATGCCAGATCACACGGAGAGGAAAAAAGTGTCAGTTTTGGCCCACCGCAACAACAATATCCACGCATTAACTGACCGTACTGACCAAAAAGCTGACATTTTTCCATCAGCGCTGAGCGTCAGTTGACGGTCAGTGTTCTAGCTGGGCAATTGCATGTAATCACGGTTGCAGTGATCATACCTTTTTTAGTGCGTTTTGCAAAGACATCGAATTCGATACAAAACAGCATCGAATCCGATACAATTTTTTCAATAGTAAAAAAATATTAATTTATTATTTCTTTTTTCAAGATATGAATGGTATTATTGAGGTGTTTTCTCCACTACAGTCAACATCAAATGCATATCCATCCGAGTTTACAAGTTCGCCGCTTGCATCACCATCCGTGCCGTCACCATCAACTGCATCTCCATCCACCACATAACTTCGTCGCTTGCATCACCATCTCTGCCTACACCATCAACTGCAACTTCATCCATGACTTCATCCATGTCTCCACCTTCGCCGCTGCCATCATCGTCCAACGCTAAAAAAAAAAGAAAGACACTTTGTTTACTCTTCTTAAAAAAGTTGAAGAGAACATAGAAAAAAGTCGAGATGATATGAAAAAAACCTCACAGAAAATATTACATCTAGAGGAAGAAAAGAAGAATATTTTAAAAGAATATGTGGATAGAGAAGCTGAAGTAATTACAAAAGGCCTTAGTTGAATTTTTAAAGAGGTAATACCTGAAAATGTTTTTTGGCATATATATAGTTTTTAATTTTTTTTTTTACTACATGAATGAAATGTGATTGAATTTGTTTTAGTTTCAAATGAAGACTGATAACACAGCCCGACAGACATTTTGGTGCCGGAGATTTTTCAGCTGATTATAGCCAAATTGGGTTTCCTGATTTCAAATATGTACTCCGTTTTTCTCCATCAGCTCGAGTTTTTGAGTTATATGCAAAAACATGAAAATCAGTTATTTTTCTGATAATTTTGCTGTGTCTATTACATTGATTTACCGATTTGTATTACGATGACGAATAACGAATTAAGAAATACTACCCCTGTTTAGGCGGCAACCCTAAACCCGAGTCCCTCGATCGGCTCCTCCGACGAGTTTTCGGTCGGCTTAATGGCTTCTTTTCCTTTTTGGTCAGCAAAATTACCAGACGCTTTTTTTGGAAATTTAAAATTCTCAAGAAAATTTTGATCCTTTTTTCGTGCCAGCATCGATTGTTATCATTTCTCAGCACTCCACATATTGGAATCTGTAACTAAAGGTATAATTAAATAAAACAAGATTGTATTTAAAATTTAAACTTACCGCTTTTATTTCTTTACTTTCGGTGCGTTTGCGAGTAAATCTTGGTCACCAATTGAACAAGATTTACTTGCAACTCTAGACTGACTAAGCTTCCATCTCGCAGCACCTATTGCCGCCTGTACGCCAGCAGCTAGTGTGAAACACAAGGAACAAATATCACCCTAATTTGTTTATGGTCCTTCTGAAGCTGTCTTAGTCAGCCAGAAGAAAAGTCAAGCACGAAGAAAGTCACCAATCATCCTTTGCAGTACCAGCAGTTAAAAAAGTGAGTTGGTTAATTTTCGTGTCTCTTAAAGTTTTTTACATACTTATTTAAGTAATTGTGCAAAATAAAACAAGTGAAAAGATAAAATATATATAAGTGAAGAAAAATTTAATGAACTTAAAGTGCGTTAATTAAGTGAACTAACTTTCAATTATTGGCATAATATAAAATTAAAATTTTTTAAAATAAATATTAAATTAATCAAAAAAAAAAGAAAAAAAAACTGAATTGGCAATAAATGTTAAATATCATAAATTTTTCTTCACACACACATAAACACTCACAATCTATATACATAGCACAAAGTGTCCGTCCGTACGTGCGACAATTTCATTTATCGTCGGTGAAATTAGTTTTATATTTTCTTATATAAATTAAATTACCTGTGTTTTAGCTGAAGAACAACATTAAAAAAAAAGGAATTAAACAAAAATCGGCACAAAGTAAACGAAAATATAATGTGTTTTGCCGTCGGCATTTGCATGTTTTCAACACTATTTTTTTCAACGTTCGACATTAGTGTGGCTTATCAAAATACGCGATTAACTAGTTTTTAACACTTAATTACACCGGTTAAATTTCATTAATCATTTCATTTTTAAAATTTTGAAATTCGCAAAATAAAAACTAAGCACTTTTTTTTCGTTTGTTTTATTTACTTTGTGCAAAACAAAACACACACACACGCGAGAACAAAATATATTTAATTTCACATATAATTACACATAACAAATTTTATGTTCTCGAGTTTATTATAAAATTCTATATAAAATTTAAAATTTTTATAGGTGTAATTTTGAATGATTTAAGCCAAGTTAATAACGACCGGCTATTTATAAAAAATCATTGGTTTTTTTAAAAAAAAAAAGCACTTAAAATTTTGTGCTACAAAAAAAAAACAAACACATTTCGCGTGTCTGTCCACGGTGAAATACAATAGAGCAAGAGTTTTCTACATATTAGAAAACTTGCCTATTGGAAAAATTACATTTTTTATAAAAACAACCTTAAGCAATTGTCCGTCGGCAATTGCTGCACAACAAAGCAATTTTTTTTTTGCTTTGTTTTGTCATTGACACAAACAGAGCACACACTCACATACATACGCGCGAGCAAAAAAAACAAACATTTTTTTGTCCGTCCGAAAGTTTTAGCAGGTTTTATTCTGCACTTTCGTTGAGGTTTTTATTACTTTTTGTATTCGATTCTTAATCGATATATTTCACGGTTTTTATTATTTCGTGTTTTTTGTTTATGTTTTTTAAAAAACACAGTGATTTATTATAAATTTGTTATTTTAATAAAGCACTCAATTTGGAACAATTTTTTGTTTTGTTTAAACAAAAACAAGCACACATACACTCGCGCACTCACGTATATAACCAATACGATTGCTTAGCCACATAATTTGGCACATCGCGTTTTTTTTATGTTTTTTGTTTTTTGTTAAACGCACTGTGTTAATTAATTAAGTTTATTTTATTACTCTGCGTTATAGTTGTAAAAAAACTATTTGTACAAAAGAAAAACACTCGGCGAAACGGGCAGAAACAAACAAGCCAGAACGTAAACACCGCGAGAAAGAAGTAGAGAAGGAAGATTCGGACATTGGAGACAGCTGGATAAGCAACTTCGAAAAAGAGTTGCCAACTCGACGAAAGCTTATCGCACCTATTGCGACTTGCAACCTTGGGGCTTTCGTCATCGAAAAGGCTTTACGAATCTTCGTGGGAGTTTGTTTTAAGTTTTATATATGTATATTTATAAAGTATAAATTGTAATAAATACAAAAAACAAAAATAAACTTAGAAAAAAAATATATTAAGAAAAACAAAAATTGTCTTTATTTATTAGCGATTTTATTTCGCAAGAAAATAATTGTTTTTTGTTAACTAGCGATTTTATTTCGCAAGAAAAAAAAATTAACACCACTTATATTAGTTTTATTTGTGAAGTTTTAACGGAATATAAACCAGGTATACAACATTTTAAGCAAATTGAGCCTGAAATTACCTACTGGTTTATGGTTTCTACAAATTAGAAACTGTCAAAAAATAAAAATATTTTAAGCATTTTTGAGCTTCAAATTCACAATTCCAATTTTTTTTTTCTCTACTTATTAGAAAACTATTGGTCCAATTTTTGCCAATTCTTCATAGTTTCTACTTATTTGAAACTTGGTAAAAAATACTTTTAAGCATTTTGAGCTTAAAATTTTACCAAAACCTAAAGATTTTTCTACTTATTAGAAAAATATATTTTCAATTTTTGTCGATTTTTCTACTTTCGGCGAATTAGAAACTTGGTAAAAAATACTTTTAAGCATTTTGAGCTTAAAATTTTACCAAAACCTAAAGATTTTTCTACTTATTAGAAAAATATATTTTGAATTTTTGTCGATTTTTCTACTTTCGGCGAATTAGAAACTTGGTAAAAAATACTTTTAAGCATTTTGAGCTTAAAATTTTACCAAAACCTAAAGATTTTTCTACTCATTAGAAAAATATATTTTGAATTTTTGTCGATTTTTCTACTTTCGGCGAATTAGAAACTTGGTAAAAAATACTTTTAAGCATTTTGAGCTTAAAATTTTACCAAAACCTAAAGATTTTTCTACTTTGTAAAGAGTTATTCTATTTCTGTAACCAGCACTGCATACTTCATTTAATTCTTCTATTCTTGTGACCGGCACTGTTAATGCATGCACCGCGTTATCTTAAATTCTATAAACATTCTTTCTCAGAGCTACACGTTCCGTTTAGTCAGCGGTTCCCATAAAGTCATTTGACTCCCTTAAATATATCTCGGCTTACCAACGGCTTTTGCGACGTTGTTTGTTTATCCATAATCAGGATTATGCAGCGTTGGCTAATTTAGCTGCCTTCCTCTCTTTCATTCTTCGTATGCTAAGCTAAGCTAAGCTTGTAAAAAATAAGCTTGCTTGGTAGCAAGTAAGGAAATAAAGATTCATTCGAAAACTTACTTAAAACTCGTGCGGTTCATCTAAATGGCGATCCTGCCAGGAGGACTTAAGAACTTCTCAGTGAGAACAATTCTAATATGTGTTAAAAGACTATTTGACCTAAATAGTATATAATATATACTCGATAACAATACATGTATTAAAATAAAAAAAAATACATTACAACCAATCATCTTTACTTGAAATTGAAATAAAAAAAAAAAATATAAAAAATGACTAGGAAGAGTGTCTCACGCCTAGAGAACCAACACCCCCAAAACCCGGGATGGGGCAGCAGCATCAGCATCAGCAGCAGCAGCAGCATCAACAACGAAAATATTTAACAATCAAGCACCAGATAAGCTCTACTTTTATATCATTTACTTTATTCAAATTTTAATTTACCACCGAAATTTTTCCATCCAATTTAGTATGAAATATATAAAATAATAATTAAAATTTATTTTCAACCTTGATAATCCACTTAACGTTATTAATTATTGTTGTTTTAATTACCCTTAATAGCACAACTATAAAATTTACTTTCAATTTTTTTTTTTAAACTTTGAAATCCATCTATTTCATATAACTATGTGTAATACAATTATTAATTTTTTTATGCTCAATTTAATTTTAATTATTTTCATGACTCCGTGAATTCAAACAATTTGCTTTTACCAACGTTCAACTTTACATTGAATTTTTTTTATTATCAAGTTCATTTCATGCAAAATTGAACAAACTGAAAACACAGGAGAAATTAATTTTCTTTAATAAATAAATATTGATTGAACGCATTGTAGCCGTATTGATTTTTGAAGGGTCCAGATATTTTTTTTCTGTGTATTTTTTTTTCTCTTCTTCAATTCTGACCCACTCGTTCCAAATACTTCTCTGTGTCATGGGTAAAACGGAATCAAAAGTTGCTGATAATAACGGCAACATTGTGAACGAAATCGAAATAATCGAAACGCCTAAAACAACGAATGTTTTGTTAATTTTAATAACTATAATTTTGGTAGTGAAATCCGCGTATGAACTTTACCAATGGCACAGGGGCGGCATTAAGAAAAAGTATTTGAGGCGAGCCGCGTCAGTCGATCAGATCTAGTATGTGGGAAAATATATTAATTAAATTAACCACACAAAGGAAAATTTTTCTTAGATCATATAAATGTCTTACTCCTGATCGTTCAATAAAAAAGGACACCATAGTCAAACACTTAACTACACTTTATAATAGCTTAGAATGTGTTAGATGCATGGTAAATGCGTATAAAGGCAGATTGGCAAAGGCACATGAGCAGGAAGCTACAACCATTTTTAATGACCTTAGGGAAAAGCTTATAAAAGTTTTAACAAAGTTCGGTATAGAAAATAATTTAGCACAGTCCTTCCAGGAACCCATACTAATTGATTTCTCGAAATTAAACTTTGATGAACAGAGGGAAGACTCTGAATCTGAAATTGAGTACATAGACACCAAAATGCCCCAAACGGTGATCGAATTTTTGGGAAACGCCGCCAAGCTACTCCCAGAGTTTGACGGTCGTTCAGAAAATCTCCAAAGCTTTTTGGACGCCCTAATATTGGTTGAATCAATAACTGAAACTCATGAGTTAGTGGCAATTAATCTGATAAAAACCAAATTAAAAGGATCGTGCAGAAATTTAATTTCAAACGAAACAACGATTCAAGAAATAATTTCCAAGCTCAAATCCTCGATAAAAAAAGAATCTGTCAAAGTATTGAATGCAAAAATTATGAATATCAAGCAAGGAGGAAAGTCGGCTAATGACTATAGTAAAGAGATTGAAAATCTCACAAAATCTCTAGAAAATGCATATATAACTGATGGCTTACCACTGTCGGTAGCAAGCAAATATGCGACTCAGACAGCGGTCAAGGCCATCACTAAGAATTGCAACAATGATAAAGTGAAACTGGTGATGGAAGCCGGAAATTTTACTAACATGAATGAGGCCATTTCTAAATTCGTTAATAGCTGTACAGAATCATCTGTGCACAGTTCAATTATGTTCGTGAATAACCGGGGTAATAGGAGAACCCAATGGAATTCGAGAGGCAGAGGAAGGTCAAATTTTGCCAACCGGGGTAACTTTCGAGGTCGTGGTAACTATAGGAGCACGACTAATTGGTAACAAAGAAGTTACGGAAACTTCAATAACCGCAACAGTCAATATTACTCAAATACAGGTTCAAACAGAGGTAGACCCGAAAATCGCAATGTGCGACCAATTGAAGCGGCCTCGGGAAACGAATCAGCCCCTCAGGCTACGCACCTGGGGAATTCAAACTAACCAAATCCGCTAATATCTTAAATTTAAGCCTGAATTTCGGCAATTTTGTGGTACTGGAGACATCATTAAATGACTCTAGCGGCACCTTTTTGCTGGATACCGGGTCCGATATTTCAATTCTCAAACACAAATTTATTCAAAAAAATCAAATTTTAAATCCAAATATTACATTTAAACTTACAGGCATCGGTGACGGTATCTTGTCCACAATAGGAAGTGTAGAAAGTCTAGTTTTTTTTGAAAAAAGTTCTATAGCTCATACCTTTCAAATAGTTGAAGATTCTTTCCCAATCCCTTGCGCCGGAATTATTGGATTGGATTTCGTCAAACTGCACAATTGTGTTTTGGAATATAACAATAACCAAACAAACTGGCTTCAAATTAGACCAAGTTTTTCGCAGGAAGAATTTATTGAAATATTAGACGCACCAACGTCGAATTCAATGTGTCTTCCCGCGAGGTCTGAAGTAATCAGAAAATAAAAATCGAATCATCTGAAAAGGAACTCCTTGTTCCAAATCAAGAAATAAGTACAGGAATTTACGTTGCTAACACAATCATAGATTCAAATAAATCTTTCATTAAAATTTTAAATACTACTGATGAAACTGTTTTATTAAAAAATATTTCTGTTGAGACGGAAAGTCTACAAAATTTCTACTTAGTTGATATCAAACCAGAGTTTGATAATCCAATGAGAAAAAACTTAATTCTTTCAAAAATCGAACAAAATTGCCCTACTCAAAACAAAAAAAGGCTCCTTGATCTATGCAAAGACTATACGGATGTTTTTGCACTAGAAACCGATCAATTGACCTACAACAATTTTTATGAGCGAAAATTGCGCACGAAGGACACTAACCCAGTTTACATTAAAAATGACCGCATACCACATGCACACAAACCTGAAATAGACATTCAAATCAATAAAATGCTCGAAAATGACATAATAGAACCCTCGGCTTCCGAATACAATAGCCCAGTCCTTTTGGTACCCAAAAAATCTCTCCCGAACTCCTCAGATAAACGATGGAGGCTAGTTATTGATTATAGACAGGTCAACAAAAAATTAATCTCAGATAAGTATCCTCTTCCAAGAATAGACGACATTTTAGATGGACTTGGAAGAGCAAAGTATTTCTCATGTCTAGATCTTATTTCTGGTTTTCACCAAATACCATTAGATGAAAATTCCAGGGACATAACATCTTTTTCCAGTAATAATGGTTCATTTAGATTCAAAAGATTGCCATATGGCTTGAAAATAGCACCCAACTCATTTCAACGAATGATGTCGTTAGCATTTTCGGGCCTGAGCCCAAATAGAGCATTCGTGTATATGGATGACTTAATTGTTATTGGATGCTCAGAATCCCATATGATTGAAAATCTAAAATCCATTTTCGATATTTGCAGAAAAGCCAACTTGAAACTTCATCCTGAAAAGTGTAACTTTTTCAGTCCAGAAGTAACATTTCTAGAACATAAATGCACTAATAAAGGCATATTACCAGACAGCACAAAATTTAAAAAAGTTCTGAATTATCCTACACCAACTGATGTAGATGAAGCCCGAAGATTTGTAGCATTTGTTAACTATTAACGACGTTTTATTCCCAATTTCGCCCAACATTCCATACACATTACAAAACTAACAAGAAAAAACACACCTTTTCTGTGGTCGCAGGATTGCGAAAATGCTTTCAAATACCTAAAGCTATGTTTACTCTCCCCAAGTATACTTAAGTATCCTGACTTCGATAAAGAGTTTTGCATAACAACCGATGCAAGCAAATTCGCTTGTGGTGCGATTCTCAGTCAGGATTACGATGGTGTGCAACTCCCAATCGCATACGCCTCGAGATCATTCACAAAGGGTGAAACAAATAAATCAGTGATAGAGCAGGAATTAGCAGCAATACACTGGGCAATAAATGACTTTCGACCATACGTCTTTGGAAGAAAATTCTTAGTGAAAAGCGACCATAGACCACTAACGTACCTTTTTTCAATGAAAAACCCCTCATCCAAACTCACTACAATGAGACTAGATCTCGAAGAGTATGACTTTACAGTAGAATATATAAAAGGTAAAAATAATTCTGGAGCGGATGCTTTATCTCGTTTAATACCAAACTCTAACAAACCTAAAATTACAATTGATGATTTAAAACACATAAACCAACAAAATGCACATATCCTTCGAGTAACAACTCGATCAAAAACTAACTGTACTCCAAAAAACCACCCAGAAAGACATTAAATCCACTTAATGAAAAGCGCAAAATATATGAAGTTTTGCATCATAATGACGTGAAAAAATACGTCCAGCTTACGTTGTTGACAGACAAGTGTTGTCTTAAGATGAAAAACAAAACCATTGCACATTTTAAAGTGAAACATTTACTCACTAAAGAATTTTTTGACTCGGGTCAATTTTTTTCATTGCTTGAAACAGTAGCAAGTGAGTATAATATCACTAAAGTTAAAGCGTTTCCGAGCGACAAAATATTCAGTATAATTAGCACCGGTGAATTGAAGGAAATGGGCAGAAAATATTTGATAAATGTAGAAGTAGCGCTACTACCTCGGACAATTAAAGTGGACCATAAAAATAAAGACGAAATTACAAGAATTATAAAAAAGTTTCACGACGATCCAATCACTGGTGGCCATAGTGGGGTCTCGAGAACAATTTCAAAAATAAGAAAATACTATCATTGGCGATATTTAACCAAACACGTTAAACAGCATGTAAAAACTTGTGAAAAATGCCAGAAATCAAAAGTTATAAAGCACTTACAGCCCCCAGCTGTAATGACTCCCACAGCAGCTTCTGCATTCGATATAGTCTTGATTGACACGATAGGACCGCTACCTGAAAGCGAAAATGGCAATGAATATGCCATCACAATAATTTGTGACTTAACAAAATTTTTAATCACTATACCAGTACCCAACAAAAATGCAAAAACAGTGGCTAAAGCCATAGTAGATAACTTTATTCTGTCCTATGGCCCCATGAAACTCACAGACATGGGAACAGAGTATAAAAACAATCTTTTAAATGAAATTTGCGAATTACTTAAAATCGCAAAATTTACGTCCACGGCATACCATCACCAAACTTTAGGGTCGATTGAACGCAGTCATAGAACGCTAAACGAAAACTTACGTTCGTATATAGCAGTTGAAAAGGATGACTGGGATGAATGGTTAAAATATTTTACATACACTTATAATACCACCCCCTCATCTACTCACACCTACTGCCCTTTTGAACTTGTGTTTGGCAAAATACCAAACATGCTGGAGTTCACGAATACAGTTGATCCATTATATAATGCCGAGGACTATGCTAAAGAACTCAAATACAGACTCCAAATAGCTTATAAAAGAGCACAGACATTAATTAAAAATAGAAAATTAATAAATAAAAAACATGTAGATAAAACAGTAGCAGATATAGAAATCAAAATAGGAGATAAAGTAGTAGTAATCAATGATACAGGACATAAGCTAGATCATAGATATTTGGGCCCATATATAGTAATTGATAAGGATAACAATTTTAACTACTTAATTGAATCTCAAAATAAAAAGTTGAAGGTTCATAAAAGCAAATTAAAACTTTATTTTGAATAATTAATTTTTTATTCCTTTCATATATTTGTATATATTTTTATATAAACATATTAAAACCTTATTTCATTTGTACTTATAAAATAATAAGCATACAACAAAGAAAATAAAAAAAAACACAGGTGCGTCACTGGACACACGACAGAAGCGAAGCATTTTCGCAAATTCATAGATTTGATAATTTAATAGCGTTTTTTCGATTAAAATAATTTTTAATTTCAGAACTTTAAAATAAAAAAGTATATATATCATATATATTAACCCTCTTCGGCCCTCCCTTAAAGCCCCCTGTTCAGCTGTAGGGAATAAATATACAAAAATCATTAATTTTGTTACAATTTAATCAACTTACAGGTTGTTTATTTTTAACGATATTTATAACGACCTTTAGTAGGAAGTAGAAAAAACATCTAATTCACAATCCTTAGTGAATATTTCTTTTAGTTCGTTCGTTCTTTTAATTCGTTAGGTCTTTTAGTTCGCATGGACAAACCGAAGATTCAAACCATAGCTCGGTAAATTTAGTTATCTTTGCTCTAGTTCCTTTTGTTTGCTACTTTTGTCGGTTGGCTAGCCAATACACAGTCCTAGAATAGCCAACACACATTCCTTTCTTAAAGTAATAGATTATAGTGGTCTGCTGAAACATAGCTTTAGCTAATGTTTATCACTGAATCAACAAAGTTATGAAACAAAGGGTTTTAGCGTAATGGTTCGAGAAAAGTACCAACAAATGATGGAACTGTGAGTTGTGGGTTCAATTCCTGCAGCGGGCAAGAAATTATTTTTAATTTAACATTTTCTGGTTCAATTGATGCAAGCAAAAAACAATATCAATTCTAAGAAAAAAGGTGTCGGAAAAAGTGTCGTTTTTTCTGATTTCACTCTAGCAAATCGCAGAACGAGGCGTTAAAAGCTTCGCTTCAAAAACCACAATTTTATAACTGTATTATGTAAAATAAAAGCATGATCATGTGTTTCATCAAAAACAAATGATCACGCTTTCAGAGAGGGAAGGTGTAAACAGTTATTCTATTTCTGTAACCAGCACTGCATACTTCATTTAATTCTTCTATTCTTGTGACCGGCACTGTTAATGCATGCACCGCGTTATCTTAAATTCTATAAACATTCTTTCTCAGAGCTACACGTTCCGTTTAGTCAGCGGTTCCCATAAAGTCATTTGACTCCCTTAAATATATCTCGGCTTACCAACGGCTTTTGCGACGTTGTTTGTTTATCCATAATCAGGATTATGCAGCGTTGGCTAATTTAGCTGCCTTCCTCTCTTTCATTCTTCGTATGCTAAGCTAAGCTAAGTTTGTAAAAAATAAGCTTGCTTGGTAGCAAGTAAGGAAATAAAGATTCATTCGAAAACTTACTTAAAACTCGTGCGGTTCATTTAAAACTTATTAGAAAAATATATTTTGAATTTTTGTCGATTTTTCTACTTTCGGCGAATTAGTAATGTGGTGAAAAATATTTTTAAGCATTTTTAGCTTAAAATTTACCAAAACAAAATTTTTTTTCTACTTATAAGAAAAATATTTTCTCGATTTTGTCGAAATTTTTACTTTTTTTTCTCTTCCTCTTCATTACACTTTCTCAATAAATTAAAATGGCGAAACTAGCCTCTTTCATGAGAAATGCGGACACCATTATTGATCTTGAGAAAGATTTCAATGATATTCCTCAAGAGGAACACACAATTTTCGCGCTAAGAATTCAAGAGGATGAACTGAAGTCTCAATGGAATAACCTTAAGTCTTCATATGACGCGTGCTTGCTGAAATTAGTGGCAGCGAGTAATGATGATGATGAGACTGTCACCCTCGTGAAAGTAAAATATCGCCTATGTTATCAAACATACGTTCGATGTCTTGCAACAATGAACGAACTAAGCGATCAGTTGTCATATCATATTACCGTTTGATTGTGGATGGTACGACGAAGTAAAAATGTGGTGAGAACCAATGTATTTAACAAATTGTTTAAATGTGTTAGACGTGAACTGTGGTCCTCGGTCAGAAATGATTTCAATTGGCACGCCAAATCGTGAAACGAATTCTCTATAGAATGTGTCGATTATTGTTGTGGTCTCTATGTTCTTGAGTGGGTAGGCTTCAGGCCATCGTGTATTTCGGTCAATCGCGGTAAGAAGATATTTATATTCGTTCGATATTGGTAAGGGACCAACCATGTCAACGTGGATGTGTTCGAAACGGCCGTGTGGAATGAGTATCTTGTGTGGTAATGTCTTTGTATGTCGGTGTACTTTAGCTTTCTGACAACTAATGCATTCTTGAGTCCATTTATTAATTTGTAAATTCATGTTTGGCCAAAAATACCGTTCTGTTAAAAGTCGTCGGGTACCTCTTGTCCCTGGATGTGAAATATTGTGTATTTGGTCAAAAATTGTCTTACGTAAAGATTGTGGAATATATGGGCGTGTGTTATCTGTGGAGTGCCCGCACCAAATTTCAATGTTCATGAATGGAATTTTGATTTGTTCAATTTTGTATAACGTTTGATCTAATATGTCTTTGAGTTCTGTATCTGTGTTTTGTTCGCAATGTAATAGTTTGAGATTAAGATCGGGTGTTTTGAGTTCTTCTACCTCGCATCTTGATAATGCATCCGCTACTGAATTATCTGTACCTTTGACCGAGCGTTTCCACTGCCCGAACGAACGAAGAAATCATCGCGAACAAATCGTAGCGTTTTTAACTACCATTTCAACAAATCTACTACCTATGCGCAAATAAGCACTGGATTCGCTCAAAAAGAGCGAGCGTCGGCCGAAGATTTCTTCGTTCGCTCGTGCTGGAAAAGTGTTTACACTGCGCGAATAGCGCTCGCGAGCATTTTGTAAAAAACCAATGTTCCGAACCTTGGTTCGGACCAAACTGTTTACACTGCCTGAACGCCCTGGAAACGCTCGGTGACGTGTAGTATCGTGCTAGTGAATTGTGCTATGTATTCTAGGTGTCGTGTTTGTCTTGGGCTTCTCTCTGTTTTAGAATTGAGTGCATTTGTTAGTGGTTTATGATCTGTGTATACTGTAAAAATATTACCTTCGAGGTAGTGTCTAAATATTTGATTGTTAAGAATATAGCTAAAAGTTCCCTATCGATTGTGCTGTATTTAGATTCTGTGGAAGTTAGTTTTTTGGAAAAGAGTGCTAGTGGTTCTAATTTATTGTTGTATTTCTGTTGTAATACTCCACCTACTGCTGTATTTGATGCATCTACAGCAATCGATAGTTCTGCTTTACTATTAACATAGTTAAGTAGTGTTTGCGTAGCAAAACTATCTTTAATTGCTGTGAATGCCTCCGAGGTTGTGTTTGTCCATGTTAAAAGTTTGTTTTTTGTTTTTGAAGCTGTTGTGACCATTTCGTATATTGGGCCTAGCATGTGCGCTAATTTAGGAATGCACCTGTGATAATAGTTAGTCATGCCGATAAATTTTTGCAGTTGTTTGACAGTATTTGGTTGTGGATAGTCTCTTATACATTGTATTCGTTCCTCCGATGGCCGGAAATATTGTAGCTCAGAAAATTGATGTTTTCAACTCCGAAAACGCATTTGTTTGGTTTAATGTTCAAACCATATTTGTCGAGTCGTTCGAAAACATGTGTCAAATGTTTCATGTGTTCTGTTTCTGTCTCGCTAGCTATCAAAATGTCATCTAAGTAGACGAAAATGAAATCTAGTCCGTAAAGGACTTCATGTATGAACCGTTGGAATGTTTGTGCTGAGTTTCTCAAACCGAAAGGCATTCGGAGAAATTCGAACATTCCAAATGGTGTCGTGATAGCTGTCTTGTGTACGTCTTCGGGAGCCATAGGTATTTGGTGATATGCTCTGACCAAGTCCAGTTTAGAATAAATTCTTGTGTTGTGTAAATTGTTTGAAAAATCGTGTATATGTGGTAATGTGTGGCGGTCAGGTACTGTAATTGCGTTGATTCGTCTATAGTCACCGCATGGTCTCCAGTCGTTTGGTTCGCGTTTAGGAACGAGATGTAGCGGAGAAGATGTCATCGATTTCGACGGTCTGCAAATGCCAGATTTAACTAAGAAATCGAATTCTTGTTTAGCTATTTTCGCTCTGGACAAGTCTAGACGTCGTGGCTTCGTGAATGGTAACTGTCCTTCTGTCACTATGTGATGAAATGTTTGATGTTTTACCGGTGTAGTATAGTCGGGTTCTGTTACTAGGGAAGGAAATTGTTTGAGTAACTGTGTATACTTGTTATCTAGTGAAAATAATTTTGGCAATATTGTTTCAGTGAATGCCGTTATTGTGTTAACTGATAAATTCGTTAATGGGTCGATGTGACGTTTATATTTGAGATCAACAAGAAGTCCATATTTCGTTAAAAAATCTGCACCAATAATTGGTTTAGAAATGTCTGCTATAATAAATGTAAATGGTAATTCGCGTCGTAAATTTAAATCTAAAGTTAATAATTTTTTTCCGAATGTAGATATTGCTGTGCCATTAGCAGCTGGAAGTGTCAAATCAGATTTCTGTCTATTCATTTTGAATTTTGAGGCTGGAAGTACCGATACTTCCGCTCCGCTGTCAATAAGAAAATTTAATTTATTTGAGGGATCAAATACGAAAAGACGACGTGTTAATGTGACGGGTCTATCATCAGTCGTCGCGATAATAGAGTCTTTTAGTTTGTTGTATTGTGTGACATAGTGTTGTGTTGTTTAGGGTGGCTGTTTCGAACGAATGAACATGGTTGTTCACACTTTCATGTTTGACTACCGAATCTATAATGGTATTTACATACCCAAGAAGTATTGTTTTGAGGCCTATGTCTTGAATTTGACCTGCGTCTTATTCGTGAGTTCGAACGAAATCGGTTTTCTGACTTAAGCGTGTTCACTTCTAACGTCAATTTATTAAAAGATTCCAAAATTTTTGAAGTAGAAATTGTTAAAGCTTGTACCATTTTCGTAAGTTCAATCGTGTTGGAAGGTTTTCCGAAGGCACTGACTTCATTTTCGGTCATAACTTCCCAGAGATTGTCCGCTAACGCTAGCAGTTCCTCGATCGTTTTGTGGCCTGACCCAGTCAATGCTATGTTTAGAGTTTTGGGTAGTTTCCTAAGCCATAACTTTAAGAGGAAATTTGGTTCCACTGAAGAACCGGCTAGAAGTAAGAGCGATCTGTAAAACTGGGATGGTTTTCGGTCTCCAATCTCGCAGTCAGAAAGAATTTTGTTAATTCTTTTGTTTTCACTTAGAGAATGACGTTCGATCAAAAGTTTTTTTAAATTTTCGTATAAATTGGTCTGTGAAGGCTTTTGTATGAAATCAAGGACTGTCGTAATAACATCCTGTGGAAGAGGTGGATAATTTTTAATTTCAGAACTTTAAAATAAAAAAGTATATATATCATATATATTAACCCTCTTCGGCCCTCCCTTAAAGCCCCCTGTTCAGCTGTAGGGAATAAATATACAAAAATCATTAATTTTGTTACAATTTAATCAACTTACAGGTTGTTTATTTTTAACGATATTTATAACGACCTTTAGTAGGAAGTAGAAACAACATCTAATACACAATCCTTAGTGAATATTTCTTTTAGTTCGTTCGTTCTTTTAATTCGTTAGGTCTTTTAGTTCGCATGGACAAACCGAAGATTCAAACC
The DNA here is from genome assembly GCA_943735915.1 of Pherbina coryleti. Classification (NCBI taxonomy): domain Eukaryota; kingdom Metazoa; phylum Arthropoda; class Insecta; order Diptera; family Sciomyzidae; genus Pherbina; species Pherbina coryleti. The sequence continues at coordinate 88,564,089 of OX030948.1, forward strand.
ATAGCTCGGTAAATTTAGTTATCTTTGCTCTAGTTCCTTTTGTTTGCTACTTTTGTCGGTTGGCTAGCCAATACACAGTCCTAGAATAGCCAACACACATGCCTTTCTTAAAGTAATAGATTATAGTGGTCTGCTGAAACATAGCTTTAGCTAATGTTTATCACTGAATCAACAAAGTTATGAAACAAAGGGTTTTAGCGTAATGGTTCGAGAAAAGTACCAACAAATGATGGAACTGTGAGTTGTGGGTTCAATTCCTGCAGCGGGCAAGAAATTATTTTTAATTTAACATTTTCTGGTTCAATTGATGCAAGCAAAAAACAATATCAATTCTAAGAAAAAAGGTGTCGGAAAAAGTGTCGTTTTTTCTGATTTCACTCTAGCAAATCGCAGAACGAGGCGTTAAAAGCTTCGCTTCAAAAACCACAATTTTATAACTGTATTATGTAAAATAAAAGCATGATCATGTGTTTCATCAAAAACAAATGATCACGCTTTCAGAGAGGGAAGGTGTAAACAGTTATTCTATTTCTGTAACCAGCACTGCATACTTCATTTAATTCTTCTATTCTTGTGACCGGCACTGTTAATGCATGCACCGCGTTATCTTAAATTCTATAAACATTCTTTCTCAGAGCTACACGTTCCGTTTAGTCAGCGGTTCCCATAAAGTCATTTGACTCCCTTAAATATATCTCGGCTTACCAACGGCTTTTGCGACGTTGTTTGTTTATCCATAATCAGGATTATGCAGCGTTGGCTAATTTAGCTGCCTTCCTCTCTTTCATTCTTCGTATGCTAAGCTAAGCTAAGTTTGTAAAAAATAAGCTTGCTTGGTAGCAAGTAAGGAAATAAAGATTCATTCGAAAACTTACTTAAAACTCGTGCGGTTCATTTAAAACTTATTAGAAAAATATATTTTGAATTTTTGTCGATTTTTCTACTTTCGGCGAATTAGTAATGTGGTGAAAAATATTTTTAAGCATTTTTAGCTTAAAATTTACCAAAACAAAATTTTTTTTCTACTTATAAGAAAAATATTTTCTCGATTTTGTCGAAATTTTTACTTTTTTTTCTCTTCCTCTTCATTACACTTTCTCAATAAATTAAAATGGCGAAACTAGCCTCTTTCATGAGAAATGCGGACACCATTATTGATCTTGAGAAAGATTTCAATGATATTCCTCAAGAGGAACACACAATTTTCGCGCTAAGAATTCAAGAGGATGAACTGAAGTCTCAATGGAATTACCTTAAGTCTTCATATGACGCGTGCTTGCTGAAATTAGTGGCAGCGAGTAATGATGATGATGAGACTGTCACCCTCGTGAAAGTAAAATATCGCCTATGTTATCAAACATACGTTCGATGTCTTGCAACAATGAACGAACTAAGCGATCAGTTGTCATATCATATTACCGTTTGATTGTGGATGGTACGACGAAGTAAAAATGTGGTGAGAACCAATGTATTTAACAAATTGTTTAAATGTGTTAGACGTGAACTGTGGTCCTCGGTCAGAAATGATTTCAATTGGCACGCCAAATCGTGAAACGAATTCTCTATAGAATGTGTCGATTATTGTTGTGGTCTCTATGTTCTTGAGTGGGTAGGCTTCAGGCCATCGTGTATTTCGGTCAATCGCGGTAAGAAGATATTTATATTCGTTCGATATTGGTAAGGGACCAACCATGTCAACGTGGATGTGTTCGAAACGGCCGTGTGGAATGAGTATCTTGTGTGGTAATGTCTTTGTATGTCGGTGTACTTTAGCTTTCTGACAACTAATGCATTCTTGAGTCCATTTATTAATTTGTAAATTCATGTTTGGCCAAAAATACCGTTCTGTTAAAAGTCGTCGGGTACCTCTTGTCCCTGGATGTGAAATATTGTGTATTTGGTCAAAAATTGTCTTACGTAAAGATTGTATAATATATGGGCGTGTGTTATCTGTGGAGTGCCCGCACCAAATTTCAATGTTCATGAATGGAATTTTGATTTGTTCAATTTTGTATAACGTTTGATCTAATATGTCTTTGAGTTCTGTATCTGTGTTTTGTTCGCAATGTAATAGTTTGAGATTAAGATCGGGTGTTTTGAGTTCTTCTACCTCGCATCTTGATAATGCATCCGCTACTGAATTATCTGTACCTTTGACCGAGCGTTTCCACTGCCCGAACGAACGAAGAAATCATCGCGAACAAATCGTAGCGTTTTTAACTACCATTTCAACAAATCTACTACCTATGCGCAAATAAGCACTGGATTCGCTCAAAAAGATCGAGCGTCGGCCGATCAGAGCGAACGAAGAAATCTTCGTTCGCTCGTGCTGGAAAAGTGTTTACACTGCGCGAATAGCGCTCGCGAGCATTTTGTAAAAAACCAATGTTCCGAACCTTGGTTCGGACCAAACTGTTTACACTGCCTGAACGCCCTGGAAACGCTCGGTGACGTGTAGTATCGTGCTAGTGAATTGTGCTATGTATTCTAGGTGTCGTGTTTGTCTTGGGCTTCTCTCTGTTTTAGAATTGAGTGCATTTGTTAGTGGTTTATGATCTGTGTATACTGTAAAAATATTACCTTCGAGGTAGTGTCTAAATATTTGATTGTTAAGAATATAGCTAAAAGTTCCCTATCGATTGTGCTGTATTTAGATTCTGTGGAAGTTAGTTTTTTGGAAAAGAGTGCTAGTGGTTCTAATTTATTGTTGTATTTCTGTTGTAATACTCCACCTACTGCTGTATTTGATGCATCTACAGCAATCGATAGTTCTGCTTTACTATTAACATAGTTAAGTAGTGTTTGCGTAGCAAAACTATCTTTAATTGCTGTGAATGCCTCCGAGGTTGTGTTTGTCCATGTTAAAAGTTTGTTTTTTGTTTTTGAAGCTGTTGTGACCATTTCGTATATTGGGCCTAGCATGTGCGCTAATTTAGGAATGCACCTGTGATAATAGTTAGTCATGCCGATAAATTTTTGCAGTTGTTTGACAGTATTTGGTTGTGGATAGTCTCTTATACATTGTATTCGTTCCTCCGATGGCCGGAAATATTGTAGCTCAGAAAATTGATGTTTTCAACTCCGAAAACGCATTTGTTTGGTTTAATGTTCAAACCATATTTGTCGAGTCGTTCGAAAACATGTGTCAAATGTTTCATGTGTTCTGTTTCTGTCTCGCTAGCTATCAAAATGTCATCTAAGTAGACGAAAATGAAATCTAGTCCGTAAAGGACTTCATGTATGAACCGTTGGAATGTTTGTGCTGAGTTTCTCAAACCGAAAGGCATTCGGAGAAATTCGAACATTCCAAATGGTGTCGTGATAGCTGTCTTGTGTACGTCTTCGGGAGCCATAGGTATTTGGTGATATGCTCTGACCAAGTCCAGTTTAGAATAAATTCTTGTGTTGTGTAAATTGTTTGAAAAATCGTGTATATGTGGTAATGTGTGGCGGTCAGGTACTGTAATTGCGTTGATTCGTCTATAGTCACCGCATGGTCTCCAGTCGTTTGGTTCGCGTTTAGGAACGAGATGTAGCGGAGAAGATGTCATCGATTTCGACGGTCTGCAAATGCCAGATTTAACTAAGAAATCGAATTCTTGTTTAGCTATTTTCGCTCTGGACAAGTCTAGACGTCGTGGCTTCGTGAATGGTAACTGTCCTTCTGTCACTATGTGATGAAATGTTTGATGTTTTACCGGTGTAGTATAGTCGGGTTCTGTTACTAGGGAAGGAAATTGTTTGAGTAACTGTGTATACTTGTTATCTAGTGAAAATAATTTTGGCAATATTGTTTCAGTGAATGCCGTTATTGTGTTAACTGATAAATTCGTTAATGGGTCGATGTGACGTTTATATTTGAGATCAACAAGAAGTCCATATTTCGTTAAAAAATCTGCACCAATAATTGGTTTAGAAATGTCTGCTATAATAAATGTAAATGGTAATTCGCGTCGTAAATTTAAATCTAAAGTTAATAATTTTTTTCCGAATGTAGATATTGCTGTGCCATTAGCAGCTGGAAGTGTCAAATCAGATTTCTGTCTATTCATTTTGAATTTTGAGGCTGGAAGTACCGATACTTCCGCTCCGCTGTCAATAAGAAAATTTAATTTATTTGAGGGATCAAATACGAAAAGACGACGTGTTAATGTGACGGGTCTATCATCAGTCGTCGCGATAATAGAGTCTTTTAGTTTGTTGTATTGTGTGACATAGTGTTGTGTTGTTTAGGGTGGCTGTTTCGAACGAATGAACATGGTTGTTCACACTTTCATGTTTGACTACCGAATCTATAATGGTATTTACATACCCAAGAAGTATTGTTTTGAGGCCTATGTCTTGAATTTGACCTGCGTCTTATTCGTGAGTTCGAACGAAATCGGTTTTCTGACTTAAGCGTGTTCACTTCTAACGTCAATTTATTAAAAGATTCCAAAATTTTTGAAGTAGAAATTGTTAAAGCTTGTACCATTTTCGTAAGTTCAATCGTGTTGGAAGGTTTTCCGAAGGCACTGACTTCATTTTCGGTCATAACTTCCCAGAGATTGTCCGCTAACGCTAGCAGTTCCTCGATCGTTTTGTGGCCTGACCCAGTCAATGCTATGTTTAGAGTTTTGGGTAGTTTCCTAAGCCATAACTTTAAGAGGAAATTTGGTTCCACTGAAGAACCGGCTAGAAGTAAGAGCGATCTGTAAAACTGGGATGGTTTTCGGTCTCCAATCTCGCAGTCAGAAAGAATTTTGTTAATTCTTTTGTTTTCACTTAGAGAATGACGTTCGATCAAAAGTTTTTTTAAATTTTCGTATAAATTGGTCTGTGAAGGCTTTTGTATGAAATCAAGGACTGTCGTAATAACATCCTGTGGAAGAGGTGGATAATTTTTAATTTCAGAACTTTAAAATAAAAAAGTATATATATCATATATATTAACCCTCTTCGGCCCTCCCTTAAAGCCCCCTGTTCAGCTGTAGGGAATAAATATACAAAAATCATTAATTTTGTTACAATTTAATCAACTTACAGGTTGTTTATTTTTAACGATATTTATAACGACCTTTAGTAGGAAGTAGAAACAACATCTAATACACAATCCTTAGTGAATATTTCTTTTAGTTCGTTCGTTCTTTTAATTCGTTAGGTCTTTTAGTTCGCATGGACAAACCGAAGATTCAAACCATAGCTCGGTAAATTTAGTTATCTTTGCTCTAGTTCCTTTTGTTTGCTACTTTTGTCGGTTGGCTAGCCAATACACAGTCCTAGAATAGCCAACACACATGCCTTTCTTAAAGTAATAGATTATAGTGGTCTGCTGAAACATAGCTTTAGCTAATGTTTATCACTGAATCAACAAAGTTATGAAACAAAGGGTTTTAGCGTAATGGTTCGAGAAAAGTACCAACAAATGATGGAACTGTGAGTTGTGGGTTCAATTCCTGCAGCGGGCAAGAAATTATTTTTAATTTAACATTTTCTGGTTCAATTGATGCAAGCAAAAAACAATATCAATTCTAAGAAAAAAGGTGTCGGAAAAAGTGTCGTTTTTTCTGATTTCACTCTAGCAAATCGCAGAACGAGGCGTTAAAAGCTTCGCTTCAAAAACCACAATTTTATAACTGTATTATGTAAAATAAAAGCATGATCATGTGTTTCATCAAAAACAAATGATCACGCTTTCAGAGAGGGAAGGTGTAAACAGTTATTCTATTTCTGTAACCAGCACTGCATACTTCATTTAATTCTTCTATTCTTGTGACCGGCACTGTTAATGCATGCACCGCGTTATCTTAAATTCTATAAACATTCTTTCTCAGAGCTACACGTTCCGTTTAGTCAGCGGTTCCCATAAAGTCATTTGACTCCCTTAAATATATCTCGGCTTACCAACGGCTTTTGCGACGTTGTTTGTTTATCCATAATCAGGATTATGCAGCGTTGGCTAATTTAGCTGCCTTCCTCTCTTTCATTCTTCGTATGCTAAGCTAAGCTAAGTTTGTAAAAAATAAGCTTGCTTGGTAGCAAGTAAGGAAATAAAGATTCATTCGAAAACTTACTTAAAACTCGTGCGGTTCATTTAAAACTTATTAGAAAAATATATTTTGAATTTTTGTCGATTTTTCTACTTTCGGCGAATTAGTAATGTGGTGAAAAATATTTTTAAGCATTTTTAGCTTAAAATTTACCAAAACAAAATTTTTTTTCTACTTATAAGAAAAATATTTTCTCGATTTTGTCGAAATTTTTACTTTTTTTTCTCTTCCTCTTCATTACACTTTCTCAATAAATTAAAATGGCGAAACTAGCCTCTTTCATGAGAAATGCGGACACCATTATTGATCTTGAGAAAGATTTCAATGATATTCCTCAAGAGGAACACACAATTTTCGCGCTAAGAATTCAAGAGGATGAACTGAAGTCTCAATGGAATTACCTTAAGTCTTCATATGACGCGTGCTTGCTGAAATTAGTGGCAGCGAGTAATGATGATGATGAGACTGTCACCCTCGTGAAAGTAAAATATCGCCTATGTTATCAAACATACGTTCGATGTCTTGCAACAATGAACGAACTAAGCGATCAGTTGTCATATCATATTACCGTTTGATTGTGGATGGTACGACGAAGTAAAAATGTGGTGAGAACCAATGTATTTAACAAATTGTTTAAATGTGTTAGACGTGAACTGTGGTCCTCGGTCAGAAATGATTTCAATTGGCACGCCAAATCGTGAAACGAATTCTCTATAGAATGTGTCGATTATTGTTGTGGTCTCTATGTTCTTGAGTGGGTAGGCTTCAGGCCATCGTGTATTTCGGTCAATCGCGGTAAGAAGATATTTATATTCGTTCGATATTGGTAAGGGACCAACCATGTCAACGTGGATGTGTTCGAAACGGCCGTGTGGAATGAGTATCTTGTGTGGTAATGTCTTTGTATGTCGGTGTACTTTAGCTTTCTGACAACTAATGCATTCTTGAGTCCATTTATTAATTTGTAAATTCATGTTTGGCCAAAAATACCGTTCTGTTAAAAGTCGTCGGGTACCTCTTGTCCCTGGATGTGAAATATTGTGTATTTGGTCAAAAATTGTCTTACGTAAAGATTGTATAATATATGGGCGTGTGTTATCTGTGGAGTGCCCGCACCAAATTTCAATGTTCATGAATGGAATTTTGATTTGTTCAATTTTGTATAACGTTTGATCTAATATGTCTTTGAGTTCTGTATCTGTGTTTTGTTCGCAATGTAATAGTTTGAGATTAAGATCGGGTGTTTTGAGTTCTTCTACCTCGCATCTTGATAATGCATCCGCTACTGAATTATCTGTACCTTTGACCGAGCGTTTCCACTGCCCGAACGAACGAAGAAATCATCGCGAACAAATCGTAGCGTTTTTAACTACCATTTCAACAAATCTACTACCTATGCGCAAATAAGCACTGGATTCGCTCAAAAAGATCGAGCGTCGGCCGATCAGAGCGAACGAAGAAATCTTCGTTCGCTCGTGCTGGAAAAGTGTTTACACTGCGCGAATAGCGCTCGCGAGCATTTTGTAAAAAACCAATGTTCCGAACCTTGGTTCGGACCAAACTGTTTACACTGCCTGAACGCCCTGGAAACGCTCGGTGACGTGTAGTATCGTGCTAGTGAATTGTGCTATGTATTCTAGGTGTCGTGTTTGTCTTGGGCTTCTCTCTGTTTTAGAATTGAGTGCATTTGTTAGTGGTTTATGATCTGTGTATACTGTAAAAATATTACCTTCGAGGTAGTGTCTAAATATTTGATTGTTAAGAATATAGCTAAAAGTTCCCTATCGATTGTGCTGTATTTAGATTCTGTGGAAGTTAGTTTTTTGGAAAAGAGTGCTAGTGGTTCTAATTTATTGTTGTATTTCTGTTGTAATACTCCACCTACTGCTGTATTTGATGCATCTACAGCAATCGATAGTTCTGCTTTACTATTAACATAGTTAAGTAGTGTTTGCGTAGCAAAACTATCTTTAATTGCTGTGAATGCCTCCGAGGTTGTGTTTGTCCATGTTAAAAGTTTGTTTTTTGTTTTTGAAGCTGTTGTAACCATTTCGTATATTGGGCCTAGCATGTGCGCTAATTTAGGAATGCACCTGTGATAATAGTTAGTCATGCCGATAAATTTTTGCAGTTGTTTGACAGTATTTGGTTGTGGATAGTCTCTTATACATTGTATTCGTTCCTCCGATGGCCGGAAATATTGTAGCTCAGAAAATTGATGTTTTCAACTCCGAAAACGCATTTGTTTGGTTTAATGTTCAAACCATATTTGTCGAGTCGTTCGAAAACATGTGTCAAATGTTTCATGTGTTCTGTTTCTGTCTCGCTAGCTATCAAAATGTCATCTAAGTAGACGAAAATGAAATCTAGTCCGTAAAGGACTTCATGTATGAACCGTTGGAATGTTTGTGCTGAGTTTCTCAAACCGAAAGGCATTCGGAGAAATTCGAACATTCCAAATGGTGTCGTGATAGCTGTCTTGTGTACGTCTTCGGGAGCCATAGGTATTTGGTGATATGCTCTGACCAAGTCCAGTTTAGAATAAATTCTTGTGTTGTGTAAATTGTTTGAAAAATCGTGTATATGTGGTAATGTGTGGCGGTCAGGTACTGTAATTGCGTTGATTCGTCTATAGTCACCGCATGGTCTCCAGTCGTTTGGTTCGCGTTTAGGAACGAGATGTAGCGGAGAAGATGTCATCGATTTCGACGGTCTGCAAATGCCAGATTTAACTAAGAAATCGAATTCTTGTTTAGCTATTTTCGCTCTGGACAAGTCTAGACGTCGTGGCTTCGTGAATGGTAACTGTCCTTCTGTCACTATGTGATGAAATGTTTGATGTTTTACCGGTGTAGTATAGTCGGGTTCTGTTACTAGGGAAGGAAATTGTTTGAGTAACTGTGTATACTTGTTATCTAGTGAAAATAATTTTGGCAATATTGTTTCAGTGAATGCCGTTATTGTGTTAACTGATAAATTCGTTAATGGGTCGATGTGACGTTTATATTTGAGATCAACAAGAAGTCCATATTTCGTTAAAAAATCTGCACCAATAATTGGTTTAGAAATGTCTGCTATAATAAATGTAAATGGTAATTCGCGTCGTAAATTTAAATCTAAAGTTAATAATTTTTTTCCGAATGTAGATATTGCTGTGCCATTAGCAGCTGGAAGTGTCAAATCAGATTTCTGTCTATTCATTTTGAATTTTGAGGCTGGAAGTACCGATACTTCCGCTCCGCTGTCAATAAGAAAATTTAATTTATTTGAGGGATCAAATACGAAAAGACGACGTGTTAATGTGACGGGTCTATCATCAGTCGTCGCGATAATAGAGTCTTTTAGTTTGTTGTATTGTGTGACATAGTGTTGTGTTGTTTAGGGTGGCTGTTTCGAACGAATGAACATGGTTGTTCACACTTTCATGTTTGACTACCGAATCTATAATGGTATTTACATACCCAAGAAGTATTGTTTTGAGGCCTATGTCTTGAATTTGACCTGCGTCTTATTCGTGAGTTCGAACGAAATCGGTTTTCTGACTTAAGCGTGTTCACTTCTAACGTCAATTTATTAAAAGATTCCAAAATTTTTGAAGTAGAAATTGTTAAAGCTTGTACCATTTTCGTAAGTTCAATCGTGTTGGAAGGTTTTCCGAAGGCACTGACTTCATTTTCGGTCATAACTTCCCAGAGATTGTCCGCTAACGCTAGCAGTTCCTCGATCGTTTTGTGGCCTGACCCAGTCAATGCTATGTTTAGAGTTTTGGGTAGTTTCCTAAGCCATAACTTTAAGAGGAAATTTGGTTCCACTGAAGAACCGGCTAGAAGTAAGAGCGATCTGTAAAACTGGGATGGTTTTCGGTCTCCAATCTCGCAGTCAGAAAGAATTTTGTTAATTCTTTTGTTTTCACTTAGAGAATGACGTTCGATCAAAAGTTTTTTTAAATTTTCGTATAAATTGGTCTGTGAAGGCTTTTGTATGAAATCAAGGACTGTCGTAATAACATCCTGTGGAAGAGGTGGATAATTTTTAATTTCAGAACTTTAAAATAAAAAAGTATATATATCATATATATTAACCCTCTTCGGCCCTCCCTTAAAGCCCCCTGTTCAGCTGTAGGGAATAAATATACAAAAATCATTAATTTTGTTACAATTTAATCAACTTACAGGTTGTTTATTTCTAACGATATTTATAACGACCTTTAGTAGGAAGTAGAAACAACATCTAATACACAATCCTTAGTGAATATTTCTTTTAGTTCGTTCGTTCTTTTAATTCGTTAGGTCTTTTAGTTCGCATGGACAAACCGAAGATTCAAACCATAGCTCGGTAAATTTAGTTATCTTTGCTCTAGTTCCTTTTGTTTGCTACTTTTGTCGGTTGGCTAGCCAATACACAGTCCTAGAATAGCCAACACACATGCCTTTCTTAAAGTAATAGATTATAGTGGTCTGCTGAAACATAGCTTTAGCTAATGTTTATCACTGAATCAACAAAGTTATGAAACAAAGGGTTTTAGCGTAATGGTTCGAGAAAAGTACCAACAAATGATGGAACTGTGAGTTGTGGGTTCAATTCCTGCAGCGGGCAAGAAATTATTTTTAATTTAACATTTTCTGGTTCAATTGATGCAAGCAAAAAACAATATCAATTCTAAGAAAAAAGGTGTCGGAAAAAGTGTCGTTTTTTCTGATTTCACTCTAGCAAATCGCAGAACGAGGCGTTAAAAGCTTCGCTTCAAAAACCACAATTTTATAACTGTATTATGTAAAATAAAAGCATGATCATGTGTTTCATCAAAAACAAATGATCACGCTTTCAGAGAGGGAAGGTGTAAACAGTTATTCTATTTCTGTAACCAGCACTGCATACTTCATTTAATTCTTCTATTCTTGTGACCGGCACTGTTAATGCATGCACCGCGTTATCTTAAATTCTATAAACATTCTTTCTCAGAGCTACACGTTCCGTTTAGTCAGCGGTTCCCATAAAGTCATTTGACTCCCTTAAATATATCTCGGCTTACCAACGGCTTTTGCGACGTTGTTTGTTTATCCATAATCAGGATTATGCAGCGTTGGCTAATTTAGCTGCCTTCCTCTCTTTCATTCTTCGTATGCTAAGCTAAGCTAAGTTTGTAAAAAATAAGCTTGCTTGGTAGCAAGTAAGGAAATAAAGATTCATTCGAAAACTTACTTAAAACTCGTGCGGTTCATTGAAAACTTATTAGAAAAATATATTTTGAATTTTTGTCGATTTTTCTACTTTCGGCGAATTAGTAATGTGGTGAAAAATATTTTTAAGCATTTTTAGCTTAAAATTTACCAAAACAAAATTTTTTTTCTACTTATAAGAAAAATATTTTCTCGATTTTGTCGAAATTTTTACTTTTTTTTCTCTTCCTCTTCATTACACTTTCTCAATAAATTAAAATGGCGAAACTAGCCTCTTTCATGAGAAATGCGGACACCATTATTGATCTTGAGAAAGATTTCAATGATATTCCTCAAGAGGAACACACAATTTTCGCGCTAAGAATTCAAGAGGATGAACTGAAGTCTCAATGGAATAACCTTAAGTCTTCATATGACGCGTGCTTGCTGAAATTAGTGGCAGCGAGTAATGATGATGATGAGACTGTCACCCTCGTGAAAGTAAAATATCGCCTATGTTATCAAACATACGTTCGATGTCTTGCAACAATGAACGAACTAAGCGATCAGTTGTCATATCATATTACCGTTTGATTGTGGATGGTACGACGAAGTAAAAATGTGGTGAGAACCAATGTATTTAACAAATTGTTTAAATGTGTTAGACGTGAACTGTGGTCCTCGGTCAGAAATGATTTCAATTGGCACGCCAAATCGTGAAACGAATTCTCTATAGAATGTGTCGATTATTGTTGTGGTCTCTATGTTCTTGAGTGGGTAGGCTTCAGGCCATCGTGTATTTCGGTCAATCGCGGTAAGAAGATATTTATATTCGTTCGATATTGGTAAGGGACCAACCATGTCAACGTGGATGTGTTCGAAACGGCCGTGTGGAATGAGTATCTTGTGTGGTAATGTCTTTGTATGTCGGTGTACTTTAGCTTTCTGACAACTAATGCATTCTTGAGTCCATTTATTAATTTGTAAATTCATGTTTGGCCAAAAATACCGTTCTGTTAAAAGTCGTCGGGTACCTCTTGTCCCTGGATGTGAAATATTGTGTATTTGGTCAAAAATTGTCTTACGTAAAGATTGTGGAATATATGGGCGTGTGTTATCTGTGGAGTGCCCGCACCAAATTTCAATGTTCATGAATGGAATTTTGATTTGTTCAATTTTGTATAACGTTTGATCTAATATGTCTTTGAGTTCTGTATCTGTGTTTTGTTCGCAATGTAATATTTTGAGATTAAGATCGGGTGTTTTGAGTTCTTCTACCTCGCATCTTGATAATGCATCCGCTACTGAATTATCTGTACCTTTGACCGAGCGTTTCCACTGCCCGAACGAACGAAGAAATCATCGCGAACAAATCGTAGCGTTTTTAACTACCATTTCAACAAATCTACTACTATGCGCAAATAAGCACTGGATTCGCTCAAAAAGATCGAGCGTCGGCCGATCAGAGCGAACGAAGAAATCTTCGTTCGCTCGTGCTGGAAAAGTGTTTACACTGCGCGAATAGCGCTCGCGAGCATTTTGTAAAAAACCAATGTTCCGAACCTTGGTTCGGACCAAACTGTTTACACTGCCTGAACGCCCTGGAAACGCTCGGTGACGTGTAGTATCGTGCTAGTGAATTGTGCTATGTATTCTAGGTGTCGTGTTTGTCTTGGGCTTCTCTCTGTTTTAGAATTGAGTGCATTTGTTAGTGGTTTATGATCTGTGTATACTGTAAAAATATTACCTTCGAGGTAGTGTCTAAATATTTGATTGTTAAGAATATAGCTAAAAGTTCCCTATCGATTGTGCTGTATTTAGATTCTGTGGAAGTTAGTTTTTTGGAAAAGAGTGCTAGTGGTTCTAATTTATTGTTGTATTTCTGTTGTAATACTCCACCTACTGCTGTATTTGATGCATCTACAGCAATCGATAGTTCTGCTTTACTATTAACATAGTTAAGTAGTGTTTGCGTAGCAAAACTATCTTTAATTGCTGTGAATGCCTCCGAGGTTGTGTTTGTCCATGTTAAAAGTTTGTTTTTTGTTTTTGAAGCTGTTGTGACCATTTCGTATATTGGGCCTAGCATGTGCGCTAATTTAGGAATGCACCTGTGATAATAGTTAGTCATGCCGATAAATTTTTGCAGTTGTTTGACAGTATTTGGTTGTGGATAGTCTCTTATACATTGTATTCGTTCCTCCGATGGCCGGAAATATTGTAGCTCAGAAAATTGATGTTTTCAACTCCGAAAACGCATTTGTTTGGTTTAATGTTCAAACCATATTTGTCGAATCGTTCGAAAACATGTGTCAAATGTTTCATGTGTTCTGTTTCTGTCTCGCTAGCTATCAAAATGTCATCTAAGTAGACGAAAATGAAATCTAGTCCGTAAAGGACTTCATGTATGAACCGTTGGAATGTTTGTGCTGAGTTTCTCAAACCGAAAGGCATTCGGAGAAATTCGAACATTCCAAATGGTGTCGTGATAGCTGTCTTGTGTACGTCTTCGGGAGCCATAGGTATTTGGTGATATGCTCTGACCAAGTCCAGTTTAGAATAAATTCTTGTGTTGTGTAAATTGTTTGAAAAATCGTGTATATGTGGTAATGTGTGGCGGTCAGGTACTGTAATTGCGTTGATTCGTCTATAGTCACCGCATGGTCTCCAGTCGTTTGGTTCGCGTTTAGGAACGAGATGTAGCGGAGAAGATGTCATCGATTTCGACGGTCTGCAAATGCCAGATTTAACTAAGAAATCGAATTCTTGTTTAGCTATTTTCGCTCTGGACAAGTCTAGACGTCGTGGCTTCGTGAATGGTAACTGTCCTTCTGTCACTATGTGATGAAATGTTTGATGTTTTACCGGTGTAGTATAGTCGGGTTCTGTTACTAGGGAAGGAAATTGTTTGAGTAACTGTGTATACTTGTTATCTAGTGAAAATAATTTTGGCAATATTGTTTCAGTGAATGCCGTTATTGTGTTAACTGATAAATTCGTTAATGGGTCGATGTGACGTTTATATTTGAGATCAACAAGAAGTCCATATTTCGTTAAAAAATCTGCACCAATAATTGGTTTAGAAATGTCTGCTATAATAAATGTAAATGGTAATTCGCGTCGTAAATTTAAATCTAAAGTTAATAATTTTTTTCCGAATGTAGATATTGCTGTGCCATTAGCAGCTGGAAGTGTCAAATCAGATTTCTGTCTATTCATTTTGAATTTTGAGGCTGGAAGTACCGATACTTCCGCTCCGCTGTCAATAAGAAAATTTAATTTATTTGAGGGATCAAATACGAAAAGACGACGTGTTAATGTGACGGGTCTATCATCAGTCGTCGCGATAATAGAGTCTTTTAGTTTGTTGTATTGTGTGACATAGTGTTGTGTTGTTTAGGGTGGCTGTTTCGAACGAATGAACATGGTTGTTCACACTTTCATGTTTGACTACCGAATCTATAATGGTATTTACATACCCAAGAAGTATTGTTTTGAGGCCTATGTCTTGAATTTGACCTGCGTCTTATTCGTGAGTTCGAACGAAATCGGTTTTCTGACTTAAGCGTGTTCACTTCTAACGTCAATTTATTAAAAGATTCCAAAATTTTTGAAGTAGAAATTGTTAAAGCTTGTACCATTTTCGTAAGTTCAATCGTGTTGGAAGGTTTTCCGAAGGCACTGACTTCATTTTCGGTCATAACTTCCCAGAGATTGTCCGCTAACGCTAGCAGTTCCTCGATCGTTTTGTGGCCTGACCCAGTCAATGCTATGTTTAGAGTTTTGGGTAGTTTCCTAAGCCATAACTTTAAGAGGAAATTTGGTTCCACTGAAGAACCGGCTAGAAGTAAGAGCGATCTGTAAAACTGGGATGGTTTTCGGTCTCCAATCTCGCAGTCAGAAAGAATTTTGTTAATTCTTTTGTTTTCACTTAGAGAATGACGTTCGATCAAAAGTTTTTTTAAATTTTCGTATAAATTGGTCTGTGAAGGCTTTTGTATGAAATCAAGGACTGTCGTAATAACATCCTGTGGAAGAGGTGGATAATTTTTAATTTCAGAACTTTAAAATAAAAAAGTATATATATCATATATATTGTCGTATATATATATATATTGTATAACATATATATTAACCCTCTTCGGCCCTCCCTTAAAGCCCCCTGTTCAGCTGTAAGGAATAAATATACAAAAATCATTAATTTTGTTACAATTTAATCAACTTACAGGTTGTTTATTTTTAACGATATTTATAA
The DNA here is from genome assembly GCA_943735915.1 of Pherbina coryleti. Classification (NCBI taxonomy): domain Eukaryota; kingdom Metazoa; phylum Arthropoda; class Insecta; order Diptera; family Sciomyzidae; genus Pherbina; species Pherbina coryleti. The sequence continues at coordinate 88,579,532 of OX030948.1, forward strand.
CGACCTTTAGTAGGAAGTAGAAACAACATCTAATACACAATCCTTAGTGAATATTTCTTTTAGTTCGTTCGTTCTTTTAATTCGTTAGGTCTTTTAGTTCGCATGGACAAACCGAAGATTCAAACCATAGCTCGGTAAATTTAGTTATCTTTGCTCTAGTTCCTTTTGTTTGCTACTTTTGTCGGTTGGCTAGCCAATACACAGTCCTAGAATAGCCAACACACATGCCTTTCTTAAAGTAATAGATTATAGTGGTCTGCTGAAACATAGCTTTAGCTAATGTTTATCACTGAATCAACAAAGTTATGAAACAAAGGGTTTTAGCGTAATGGTTCGAGAAAAGTACCAACAAATGATGGAACTGTGAGTTGTGGGTTCAATTCCTGCAGCGGGCAAGAAATTATTTTTAATTTAACATTTTCTGGTTCAATTGATGCAAGCAAAAAACAATATCAATTCTAAGAAAAAAGGTGTCGGAAAAAGTGTCGTTTTTTCTGATTTCACTCTAGCAAATCGCAGAACGAGGCGTTAAAAGCTTCGCTTCAAAAACCACAATTTTATAACTGTATTATGTAAAATAAAAGCATGATCATGTGTTTCATCAAAAACAAATGATCACGCTTTCAGAGAGGGAAGGTGTAAACAGTTATTCTATTTCTGTAACCAGCACTGCATACTTCATTTAATTCTTCTATTCTTGTGACCGGCACTGTTAATGCATGCACCGCGTTATCTTAAATTCTATAAACATTCTTTCTCAGAGCTACACGTTCCGTTTAGTCAGCGGTTCCCATAAAGTCATTTGACTCCCTTAAATATATCTCGGCTTACCAACGGCTTTTGCGACGTTGTTTGTTTATCCATAATCAGGATTATGCAGCGTTGGCTAATTTAGCTGCCTTCCTCTCTTTCATTCTTCGTATGCTAAGCTAAGCTAAGTTTGTAAAAAATAAGCTTGCTTGGTAGCAAGTAAGGAAATAAAGATTCATTCGAAAACTTACTTAAAACTCGTGCGGTTCATTTAAAACTTATTAGAAAAATATATTTTGAATTTTTGTCGATTTTTCTACTTTCGGCGAATTAGTAATGTGGTGAAAAATATTTTTAAGCATTTTTAGCTTAAAATTTACCAAAACAAAATTTTTTTTCTACTTATAAGAAAAATATTTTCTCGATTTTGTCGAAATTTTTACTTTTTTTTCTCTTCCTCTTCATTACACTTTCTCAATAAATTAAAATGGCGAAACTAGCCTCTTTCATGAGAAATGCGGACACCATTATTGATCTTGAGAAAGATTTCAATGATATTCCTCAAGAGGAACACACAATTTTCGCGCTAAGAATTCAAGAGGATGAACTGAAGTCTCAATGGAATAACCTTAAGTCTTCATATGACGCGTGCTTGCTGAAATTAGTGGCAGCGAGTAATGGTGATGATGAGACTGTCACCCTCGTGAAAGTAAAATATCGCCTATGTTATCAAACATACGTTCGATGTCTTGCAACAATGAACGAACTAAGCGATCAGTTGTCATATCATATTACCGTTTGATTGTGGATGGTACGACGAAGTAAAAATGTGGTGAGAACCAATGTATTTAATAAATTGTTTAAATGTGTTAGACGTGAACTGTGGTCCTCGGTCAGAAATGATTTCAATTGGCACGCCAAATCGTGAAACGAATTCTCTATAGAATGTGTCGATTATTGTTGTGGTCTCTATGTTCTTGAGTGGGTAGGCTTCAGGCCATCGTGTATTTCGGTCAATCGCGGTAAGAAGATATTTATATTCGTTCGATATTGGTAAGGGACCAACCATGTCAACGTGGATGTGTTCGAAACGGCCGTGTGGAATGAGTATCTTGTGTGGTAATGTCTTTGTATGTCGGTGTACTTTAGCTTTCTGACAACTAATGCATTCTTGAGTCCATTTATTAATTTGTAAATTCATGTTTGGCCAAAAATACCGTTCTGTTAAAAGTCGTCGGGTACCTCTTGTCCCTGGATGTGAAATATTGTGTATTTGGTCAAAAATTGTCTTACGAAAAGATTGTGGAATATATGGGCGTGTGTTATCTGTGGAGTGCCCGCACCAAATTTCAATGTTCATGAATGGAATTTTGATTTGTTCAATTTTGTATAACGTTTGATCTAATATGTCTTTGAGTTCTGTATCTGTGTTTTGTTCGCAATGTAATAGTTTGAGATTAAGATCGGGTGTTTTGAGTTCTTCTACTTCGCATCTTGATAATGCATCCGCTACTGAATTATCTGTACCTTTGACCGAGCGTTTCCACTGCCCGAACGAACGAAGAAATCATCGCGAACAAATCGTAGCGTTTTTAACTACCATTTCAACAAATCTACTACCTATGCGCAAATAAGCACTGGATTCGCTCAAAAAGATCGAGCGTCGGCCGATCAGAGCGAACGAAGAAATCTTCGTTCGCTCGTGCTGGAAAAGTGTTTACACTGCGCGAATAGCGCTCGCGAGCATTTTGTAAAAAACCAATGTTCCGAACCTTGGTTCGGACCAAACTGTTTACACTGCCTGAACGCCCTGGAAACGCTCGGTGACGTGTAGTATCGTGCTAGTGAATTGTGCTATGTATTCTAGGTGTCGTGTTTGTCTTGGGCTTCTCTCTGTTTTAGAATTGAGTGCATTTGTTAGTGGTTTATGATCTGTGTATACTGTAAAAATATTACCTTCGAGGTAGTGTCTAAATATTTGATTGTTAAGAATATAGCTAAAAGTTCCCTATCGATTGTGCTGTATTTAGATTCTGTGGAAGTTAGTTTTTTGGAAAAGAGTGCTAGTGGTTCTAATTTATTGTTGTATTTCTGTTGTAATACTCCACCTACTGCTGTATTTGATGCATCTACAGCAATCGATAGTTCTGCTTTACTATTAACATAGTTAAGTAGTGTTTGCGTAGCAAAACTATCTTTAATTGCTGTGAATGCCTCCGAGGTTGTGTTTGTCCATGTTAAAAGTTTGTTTTTTGTTTTTGAAGCTGTTGTGACCATTTCGTATATTGGGCCTAGCATGTGCGCTAATTTAGGAATGCACCTGTGATAATAGTTAGTCATGCCGATAAATTTTTGCAGTTGTTTGACAGTATTTGGTTGTGGATAGTCTCTTATACATTGTATTCGTTCCTCCGATGGCCGGAAATATTGTAGCTCAGAAAATTGATGTTTTCAACTCCGAAAACGCATTTGTTTGGTTTAATGTTCAAACCATATTTGTCGAGTCGTTCGAAAACATGTGTCAAATGTTTCATGTGTTCTGTTTCTGTCTCGCTAGCTATCAAAATGTCATCTAAGTAGACGAAAATGAAATCTAGTCCGTAAAGGACTTCATGTATGAACCGTTGGAATGTTTGTGCTGAGTTTCTCAAACCGAAAGGCATTCGGAGAAATTCGAACATTCCAAATGGTGTCGTGATAGCTGTCTTGTGTACGTCTTCGGGAGCCATAGGTATTTGGTGATATGCTCTGACCAAGTCCAGTTTAGAATAAATTCTTGTGTTGTGTAAATTGTTTGAAAAATCGTGTATATGTGGTAATGTGTGGCGGTCAGGTACTGTAATTGCGTTGATTCGTCTATAGTCACCGCATGGTCTCCAGTCGTTTGGTTCGCGTTTAGGAACGAGATGTAGCGGAGAAGATGTCATCGATTTCGACGGTCTGCAAATGCCAGATTTAACTAAGAAATCGAATTCTTGTTTAGCTATTTTCGCTCTGGACAAGTCTAGACGTCGTGGCTTCGTGAATGGTAACTGTCCTTCTGTCACTATGTGATGAAATGTTTGATGTTTTACCGGTGTAGTATAGTCGGGTTCTGTTACTAGGGAAGGAAATTGTTTGAGTAACTGTGTATACTTGTTATCTAGTGAAAATAATTTTGGCAATATTGTTTCAGTGAATGCCGTTATTGCGTTAACTGATAAATTCGTTAATGGGTCGATGTGACGTTTATATTTGAGATCAACAAGAAGTCCATATTTCGTTAAAAAATCTGCACCAATAATTGGTTTAGAAATGTCTGCTATAATAAATGTAAATGGTAATTCGCGTCGTAAATTTAAATCTAAAGTTAATAATTTTTTTCCGAATGTAGATATTGCTGTGCCATTAGCAGCTGGAAGTGTCAAATCAGATTTCTGTCTATTCATTTTGAATTTTGAGGCTGGAAGTACCGATACTTCCGCTCCGCTGTCAATAAGAAAATTTAATTTATTTGAGGGATCAAATACGAAAAGACGACGTGTTAATGTGACGGGTCTATCATCAGTCGTCGCGATAATAGAGTCTTTTAGTTTGTTGTATTGTGTGACATAGTGTTGTGTTGTTTAGGGTGGCTGTTTCGAACGAATGAACATGGTTGTTCACACTTTCATGCTTGACTACCGAATCTATAATGGTATTTACATACCCAAGAAGTATTGTTTTGAGGCCTATGTCTTGAATTTGACCTGCGTCTTATTCGTGAGTTCGAACGAAATCGGTTTTCTGACTTAAGCGTGTTCACTTCTAACGTCAATTTATTAAAAGATTCCAAAATTTTTGAAGTAGAAATTGTTAAAGCTTGTACCATTTTCGTAAGTTCAATCGTGTTGGAAGGTTTTCCGAAGGCACTGACTTCATTTTCGGTCATAACTTCCCAGAGATTGTCCGCTAACGCTAGCAGTTCCTCGATCGTTTTGTGGCCTGACCCAGTCAATGCTATGTTTAGAGTTTTGGGTAGTTTCCTAAGCCATAACTTTAAGAGGAAATTTGGTTCCACTGAAGAACCGGCTAGAAGTAAGAGCGATCTGTAAAACTGGGATGGTTTTCGGTCTCCAATCTCGCAGTCAGAAAGAATTTTGTTAATTCTTTTGTTTTCACTTAGAGAATGACGTTCGATCAAAAGTTTTTTTAAATTTTCGTATAAATTGGTCTGTGAAGGCTTTTGTATGAAATCAAGGACTGTCGTAATAACATCCTGTGGAAGAGGTGGAACTAAGTATTCGTACTTAGTTTTGTCTGTCGTTATGGATTTTGTCTGGAATTGTATTTCGGCGTGGACAAACCATGCTTCAGGACAAGTTGTCCAAAATTGTGGTAATTTGATAGATTTCGCGTGTATTTCCGTACTGTAAGGTATGTCGAAAGGGTTTGGAAGTGTGTCTGTGTCAAGAGTTATTAATGGATTGTCTCCTTCTCCATGGTGAGAAGAGTGAGGGGGGTATGTTGTAGGCTCATTGTGAATGTTTACGTGTGTTCCTCTAATGTGTTACCCTAGTGCAGTGGAGTGCCTACGTATGTGAGAATCTAGGTTTCTTCCGACCCTATATTCTTACATACGTTTCAGAATCTACGGTGTGTGCCTCGTGATAATCTAAATTGAAAAGCAACCTGTGAAAAATTTTTTATAAAATGTCAAATAAAAAAATATATAAAATTTTACAAAATTTTGAATGAATGATTTCTGCTCTCGTAGTTGTTGTTGTTGTTGTTTTTGTTGTTGTTGTTGATTTTTTTTTGTTGTTGTTGCTGTTGATTTATTTGTTGTTGTCATAAATACTGTTGTTGTTGCTATTGATTTTGTTGTTGTTGTTATAAATATTGTTGTTGTTGCTGTTGTGTTACCTTACCGGCAGGTATAAGGTTTTGCTTGTTGTCGGTGTTATGTCGTTGTTGTTGATGTTGTTGTTGTTCCGTTATCTTACCGGCAGATATAGGGTTTTGCTTGTTGTTGGTCGATGATGTTGTTGATGCTGACGATGGTAGTGGCGAGCGTTTCAGCTGCTGCTGTTACTGTTGTGACGATTTGTGCTGGGCTCTTTGGGTGATACAGTTTTTTGAGCGTTTTCGCTGTGCTACGCAGTCAAAGAAGCTGTTGAGTTCGCTGTGATGGTAGCGGTTAATGTAGCAGCGTTTGTGGTTTTTTTTTTTTTTTTTTTAATGCTGTTGCTATCGCCGTTGTTTCTGCAATTAATTCTGCTGCTATTGTTGCTGCCAGGCGGAGGTGGCTGTTGGTGTTATTATGGGCGTTGCTGGTATTGCTGGTGAATAATGATTGTACTCATTCAGTTGCCGTGGTGAACACTTTCACGTTAGTACAAGTGCAGTTGTCGGTAGTAAATTAATATTGCTATGATTTGGTGGTGGCAAAATTAATCTCAAGCGATGCGTATGATGTTGCTGTTCCAAGTTTGAAGTATGGTGCTGTGATCGACGTATGCTGGAATAACGTGGGAATAGGATTTCTTTGATCTTGCTGACTTATAGTTGATGAAACAATTAATTGTTGTTTAGGCAGGATCGCCAGTTGTGGTGGTTCACAAATTATTTGATATTTTTAAATTTTAATTTTTTTAAGAAAACATTTTTAGATAACAATTTGAAAATCGTATTTTTTAAAACTCATAAAATATTTTTGATAGTTTTTGATAACAATTTTTTGATAACTTATTTTTTAATTAAAATTTAAAAACAAGTGTATAAAGTGTAAGTGTATTTTATATGTGTGTGATTGTGTGTCTTGTGAGAGCACCACACACTCAGAGTTATTACCTTCCTCATCATGCCGTCATGAAACCAGATAGTACCACCACGAAGGTTCGTGTGGTCCTCAACGCGTCAAGCCCTACATCGAATGGTATAAGTCTGAAATATGTTCTGCACGCAGGACCAGTCTTGCAAAGTGATTTAACTTTGCTTATCCTGAAGTGGCGATTCTATCAATTTGTTTTCAATGGTGAAATCAAAAAGATGTACCGCCAAATTTTAGTAACGAAAGACCATCAGCGATTCCAGCGAATAATTTTTCGCGACCAAACAGGGAATCATCTAAAAGATTTTCAGCTGAAAACTGTCACCTTTGTGGTAAATTGTGCTCCATTCCTAGCGCTGCGAACATTGTTGCAACTAGCCGACGATGTGGAAAGTAGCTTTCTACTAGCGTCAAAAATTTTGCGTCACCATATGTACGTAGATGACGCACTGGCGGGAGGTCATGACGTGGAATCAACAGTCCAAGCTCGAATAGACTTGGAGAAAGCGGCCGAATCAGCAGGCTTTACACTGCGAAAATGGACGGCCAACTTCGATGAAGTGCTGCGTGGAGTCCCGAAAAGTCATCGGCTACGTGAAGATTTTCTGGAGCTGGAGGACACGAGCAACGTGAAGACACTGGGCATTCGATGGAACACCCGGTTTGACTACTTCTACTTCCACGCTCGGCCGCTAAATCAAGAAGGTAGTTTTTCCAAATGAGAGGTTTTGTCGGCGATCGCAAAACTTTTCGATCCTGCAGAGTGGTTGGCGCCGGTCGTGGTCATCGCAAAAATCCTGATGCAACATGTTTGGTTGGATGGCATCGGGTGGGATGATCAACTGATCCCGTCGACTTTGCAGCGTTGGCAAGCATTTTTGGAAAACTACCCTCACATAAGCAGTATCCGGATTCCACGTTGGATAGATTTTTCTCCCGAAGGCGATCTCCAGTTCCATGGCTTCTGCGATGCTTCAGAAAAAGCGTATGGAGCCGCCATCTACATTCGTGTCAGACGATTAGACATCATAAGCGTCCATCTCCTCTTAGGGAAAACAAAAGTGGCACCAGTCAAGACGGTGTCCTTACCTAGACTCGAGCTGTGCGGTGCACTTCTGCTGGCAGAGATGGTCGAAGTGTTTCTGACAAATTTAGAAACGTTTAACAATCAGCTGTTCTTATGGACAGATTCGACCATTGTGCTGGCGTGGTTGCGTAAACAGCCATGTGCCTGGACCACTTTCGTCGCTAATCGAGTCGCAAAAATCAGCGAAAAGGTACGAACCGATAACTGGAGTCGTGTGGATTCAGCAGACAATCCAGCAGATCTGGCCAGCAGAGATTTGAAGCCACAACACTTGAAGGATAGTTCATTGTGGTGGCATGGACTAGTCTGGCTACAACAGGAGCCCAGCTCGTGGCCAAATCGAGGTGACGAATACGAAACCACGATGGAAGCAAAAGCCATAAAAGCTCATGTGGCATGGTCTAAGCATATCAACTTCTTAGAGCGCTTTTCTTCATTGCCTCGAGCCTTGCGTGTTCTGTCGTACGTATTACGATTCTTCCATAGAACTCACCGGCAGCATAAGAGCAATTTTTCTCATAAGTCTGTGGCAATATCCCAGCAAGAAATTAAAGATACAACCAAACGACTCGTTATTGAGAGTCAAAAATTGGGCTATCCATCTGAATATGCCCAGTTGTCGAAGAAGATTCTCATTGATTCAAAGAGTTCAATATTAAATTTGAACCCTTTTCTCGACAGTCAAAAGATGCTTAGAATTGGCGGTCGCTTATCGGAACACATCACTTATGATGAACGTCATCCGGTAATTCTACCATATGATTGTCAATTTTCTAAGTTACTCGTGAAGTTCACTCACGAAATCTCCATTCATGGTGGGAACCAACTTGTGTTGCAACCTATTCGGATGCAATATCGGATTCCCAGAGTAAAGAACAAGTCCATCATACATAACTGCAAGGTATGCGTTATCGACCGCAAGAGGTTGCAGACTCAGATGATGGCCTCACTGCCCCCAGAGCGCACAAAACTATCTCGACCATTTGCCTCCACTGGAGTTGATTTTACGGGTCCATATGACATACAAAATTATACGGGACGCGCTTGTCTCATAACCAAGGGCTATATTTGTGTTTTTGTCTGCTTTGCTACAAAGGCGACTAGCGATTTAGAGGCGACTAGCGATCTCAGCACTGTCACCTTTTTGGCAGCATTTTCGAGATTTGTCTCACGCAGAGGTTGTCCGGAGAAAATGTACTCTTACAATGGAACCAACTTTCTCGGTGCCTCGCGAGCCTTTAACCCTTTCGGTACATGTTTTTAGATTCTGACTCTAAAAATCTAATTTTTTCGTTATTATGCCTTAAATATATTTAATAAGATTAATATTATACTTTTTTTCCAGAAAGTTGACTCTAAACTGGTTTTTAGAAATGATGCCATATGGAATCATTTGTACTAGTAGGTGTAAAAAAAGGTGTTTTTTTATGTAATGTTAAAAAATATTTTAATATATTTAATTCATTTTAAACAAAATATGAATACAAAAGTTTATAAAAAAACATATAAATTTACATATAACAATTCATTTTGAAAACGAACTAAAAAATATAGAGTAAGAATTATAAAAATTTTAAATCCTGCAAAAGAAAATTAAAATTCAAAATACATACATATGTTTAAAAGTAAAAACGATATTTATATCTGGCTAGTATGGTAAAGCTTATAACAATTTCGGGAGGCATTTGGAATACACAAATGAACATTGCACTTGGCGCATTTGTATCTCGAGTACGCTGAGCAATTTGTTGTCTTGCATCTAACTTTTTCTGCTGTATACTCCGGCCAGTGATTCAGACCATCATTCCTTACAGAAACCGGTGGAGCTGCCTCGCTCTTTCTTTTTTTGGATGTAGTGGGACTATTAATTTCTGAAGTTATGGGGCTGTTTTCATTTGCTGACGTTTTTGGTCGCCCACGTTTGCGAACGCCAATTTTTTGGGTTGACAATGTCAATAATGCATCTGATATATCATTTCGAAATGCCAAAAGGTCCATACAATCTTTCTTTTTTACTTTGTTTGTTTCGCAATCGGTTTTGTACTCTAGCCAGCCGTTACATACGGCGAGATCAATAAAGTGGTCAAAAATTTTCAAGGTCCATTTTTTTGATCTGATTGAAATACGGTAAAGAGATAGAAGAAAATCCATTTTATCAACACCACCCATGTTTTGATTGTATTTGGAAATAATGTGTGGTTGCTGAATATCAATCTTCTTTTTTTCTATACCACAAAAACGTGACACAACATTAACGCTTTCTGCACCAAAAATGGTCGATACAAGCTGCACAACGCCCCCGTCAAGCCACCTTACAATAATAATATTTTCATTTCTTTCAATACAAAAGTCAAAGCTTCCTCGCCCAACTTTTTTAAGTTCTTTTTCGGATTGAAGCGGCACTTTTCCTAATCTGTTAGATCTTACTGTTCCAGTAGCCCATATTCCACGGTGCTTTAAATATCGTGCTAGAGCAAGCGTTGTAAAATAATTATCAAAATATATTTTAAAATTCTTGTTTTCGGGTATGGTTTTTGTCAAATGAATGACAATATCGGAGCAGAATCCAAACTTTTTTTCTCCAATTATTGTGTTTTTGCCTTGATATATTTCAAGATCGTAGAGAATACCTTTTGAACTGTATTGAATAAATTGTAATAACTCGTCATTGGTTAGTTTTATTGACGTCCCAGTGTTTATGAGCGTTGTCTGATTAGTTGCTGTTACGATCTCAGTAAGTAGCTCGTCTGTAAAATACTCCAAAAAGTATTGTAAAGGAGTCCTGAGGTTCCTTTTTGGCATCATATTCTCAAAGTCTGCTTCTGGGGCGGTCCATCCGTCCTTTTTCCAGCGATACTCGTTTAGCTTCTTAAATGGTTCCAATACTTCTGCCCCGTCTTCCATATCTACAGATTCTTCTTGCATTTCATTTTCTTCAGTAATCTCAATATTATGTATATCGAATTGAGGTGGATTTAGTCGAAATAACTCTTCTATAACAAAAGAATTATTTGTCTCCAAGGCTCCCATTAAGTCATCTAAAATGTCGGAATTATCAGATTCTCCTGAGTCAGAAATATCCGATTCCTCAAAATCATTCAACATTTTTTCGATTTCATAATCTTTAAACTTGTTGGGCATTTTGTACGTCTTAACTCTCTGAGTAGCAGCTTTGAAATGAATTGTATTTACTTTGTAAATGCAAAAAAGCGTTACATTTTTTTACCTTCTTTAGCACCTTTAAATAAAATTGATTCCATATGGCATCATATAATTTTAAAAAAATACCAGCAACATATAAGACTTTTTTTCGATTCAAAACTTAATACAGTTAATAGATTGCACTTTTCTGAGAACCTTCAGAAAAGTGCAGTTCAGAATTATAAAATTATTATGTAAACTATTAAAATATAACGTTTTAGAATGTACCTTTTTTCCACCTGAAAAGTTAAAATTTTAGTAGTGTTTTCAAAATGCAGGAAATCAGATCAGGGTGAAGATATTATATAAATGTTTTTTAAATTGTGCTTTTAAAGCTTCGAACTGGAATACTGCATCGAAAAAAAACATTTCAGGCGAGTCCAGTTTAAATTGGAAGTCTTCCAAAACCCATGACGCCATATGGCATCAAAATACCGAAAGGGTTAAAGAAGATTTTAAAGCTTTTCTCAACGACTCTAAAGATAAAGTGGTGTCCAAGTTTGCTCACCAACACTTAACTTGGCATTTTATTCCAGCAGGCGCTCCCCATATGGGAGGTCTCTGCGAAGCGGAAGTCAAAAGTTTTAAATTATACTTTCGTAAAGTAGCTTCAGACTTGAAATATACCTTTGAGGAGCTCTCAACATTGCTATCGCGAATCGAAGCATGCTTGAACTCACGCCCTCTTAGCCCAATGTCATCAGATCCAAATGATCTTGCGTCCTTAACTCCTGCGCATTTCTTAGTAGGGGGACCTTTACTTGCTCCAATTGAGCCAGATATTGATGAAAATCCAATGTCTATCATAAATCGTTGGCAAAAATTGAAGGTATTGAACCAGAAGTTCTGCCACATTTGGAAAAATTACTACCTCAAAGAACTTTACAAACGAAATAAGTGGAAACATCCCCGCTAAGATCTGCAAGTTGACGACTTGGTGGTAATAAAAGCAGACAATCTCTCGGCCACCGAGTGGCGATTAGGGAGAGTCGTGAAGGTGTATCTCAGCTCAGAAAATCGTGTCCGTGTCGCCGATCTGCGCACGGAACGTGACATTATTACTCGGCCTGTCGTCAAATTAATTATTCTGCCTCCACCTTCGTAGATATATGTCTTCGTCCGTTCAAATCGTAGCTAGAAGTCTACGTCTGTAATAATTGTGTGCGTGTTGTTCTTACTTTCGGTTCGAGGGATTAACATTTTTAATCTTTCTTCTTTTCTAGCAACAAAAATGTCGAGTGTCGGACAATCGCCCGCTGAAGTCGCCTTAAAGTGCCGAGTGTGCTTCTGGCGGCACCCGCTTCGTTTTTGCAAGGCGTTTGTCGCCGGGAATGCTGCCAATCGCCTGCGGTTGGTACTACTTTTTAAATTTTGTTCCCGGTGTATCTCCACAAACCACAAAACCAGTGAATGTTCCAGCGACGGGTGTTGCAGCAAATGCGAGGGGTCGCATCACACCGTGCTGCATCTAAACCAATTCAAGGTCGCAGGAAATTCGTCACCGCCCAAGCCGCAAGATGTAGAGAGGCTTAGCTTATCTGAGCCTTCTAGTCAGCGCGGGACGGGCGCCGAGGGGAGTTTTGCCGACCAGCCTAATGTGGTTGCACTGAGCGTTGAGGGGGATCAGGAGCCTTCCGAAAATGATGAGGCGCGATTGGCTCGATGCATCCGCAACGCATAAGAGTCGCGTGCGTTCCGACCATCACTGTACAGCAATGCACAGCCAAGATCGCGTAAAACGCGGCGCTCCGGTAGACGGTCACGAGCATCCAAGGAAGAGCATCGCAATCGTGGTCAAGGACGGACACGACCAACGCACCGCCGCTCAAATAGTGGCGCACAGCGCCTGCCCTCGCCATCACCGTTGCCATGTCTGCAACAGGTGACTTCACTCCTCTCCACGGCGGTCGTCAAGGTGATCCATAAAGGTCGCCTGCATCGGGTTCGTGCTTTGATAGACCCGTGTTCGGAAAGTTCCATCATCTCCCAGCGTCTCGTTCGCCAACTTGGGTTGCCATCGAGGATGGTTGGTTCTCAAGAGGTTTGCTCCTTAGCCCTCCGAGCAAACTATGAGTCGAACCAATCGGTGACACCCCAAGCAAAGGTGTTACGTCACTTCACACGAGTCACGCCTAGGCAGAGTCTGGACACGTCTATCAGAGCACAGTTTTCGAACCTGATGCTTGCGGACCCCGACTTCCTCACTTCGTCTCCGGTCGGTATGGTGCTAGGGGTAGACGTATACCCTAAAATTATTCAACCGGGAATATCTCCGAGTGGTTTGAGGGGAGAACGAGTCCCTCGATCGGCTTCTCCGACGAGTTTTCGGTCGGCTTAATGGCTTCTCTTCCTTTTTGGTCAGCAAAATTACCAGACGTTTTTTTTTTGGAAATCTAAAATTCTCAAGAAATTGTTATCATTTCTCAGCACTCCACATATTGGAATCTGTAACTAAAGTTATAATTAAATAAAACAATATTGTATTTAAAATTTAAACTTACCGCTTTTATTTCTTTCGGTGCGTTTGCGAGTAAATCTTGGTCACCAATTGAACAAGATTTACTTGCAACTCTAGACTGACTAAGCTTCCATCTCGCAGCACCTATTGCCGCATGTACGCCAGCAGCTAGTGTGAAACACAAGGAACAAATATTACCCTAATTTGTTTAACCCCTTTCAATTTTTGCACATAAAATTACAATATCTTTGACAGTTTCGAAGATATCAAATTCAAAGTGGGAAAAATGTCTCAATTTTACGTAGGCTGCTCTTTTTGAAACTCTGTATATTTAACATTTTTTAACGGATTTGCAAAAACCTTTTTTTTACTTGATAGAAAATCTCTTGAAGTTTAATAAACTTTTTAGATTTTTTTCTATTATCTTATATTTTTTCAAAGAAATTAAAAAAAGAAATTTTTTTTAAATGAATTGTATTAATATTCAAGTAAAATTGATAAGGTTCTTGCAGCTTATTTTAGAGTATGTTTTCTTACATAAGGAGAAAAATGCCGGGAATAAGTTCAGAAAAGCTTAAAGCTGGTGTAATGGATGGTTCGCAAACAATGCAGTTAATGAAAGACCATCCTTTTAAAACAATGTAGGGCATTCGCTTCACACGTACGTTGTTAAAGCTTTTTACACACTGTTTTAACATTGAAAAGCTTTTGAATGCACAAATTCACATAAACGCCAAAATTGCGGCTGAGTAAGAATGCCCACCAATGTTTAAAACCTCGATGACTAAACTTGAGCGCAAGGAATGGGTGTCATTTGAATTACTTGTCAAAAACTTTTTAGGCAATTGCAAACCAAGTCATTTTGAGGAACTAGTGACTAACATACTTGATAGTTTTAGGGATCTTGGATGTGAGCATCAAGGCTCACTATCTACACAGCCATTTATCCCATATCCCGGAGAATTTAGGAAACACTAGTGATGAACAAGGTTTCCATCAGAACATGAAAGTAATGGAAAACCGTTACCAAGGAAGATCGGACAAACATATGATGGCAGACTATTGTTGGAGTCTTAAGTGAGATGTCTTTCATTTCAGAAAGTCACTGAAGAGAAGTTTTTCAAGTCGTAAATGATGCTTACCTTATAAAAAAACCTTATCAAAAACCTTGAATTTTAATACAATTGATTTAAAAAAAAATTATTTTTTTTAATTTCTTTAAAATAATGCAAGATAATAAAAAAACTTAAATGTTTATTACAATTCAAGAGATTTTCTATCAAGTAAAAAAAGGCTTTTGCAAATCCGTTTGAAAATGTTAAATATACAGGGTTTCAAAAATAGCAGCCTACGTAAAGTTGTGAAATTTTTTCCCACTTTGAACGTCGATATCTTCAAAACCGTCAAAGATATTGTAATTTTATGTGCAAAAATTGAAAAGTCTAATCAAATACAAATCGGTAAATCAGTAAAATAGATATAGCAAAATTATCAGAAAGAGAACTGATTTCAATATGTTCAATATGATCAGACTTTTAATACCGATGATATGATGAAAATGAAAAAAGGGAGCCCTACGTTCGGCAAAAAATTTTCAAAAATTTTTTAAAAATACTTCTACCGGAAATATCAATATACTTTTTGAGCAAAAGATTAATGATATTTTAAGAGCTTTATTTTTTTAATATTAGGGTGGTACATTAGGATGGTAAAAACTGAAATCTGGAGGGTAAGTTCTAGAACGGTACACCTGAGGTCAATGACCTCTATAGAGGTCATATTGGTCTCCTTAAGACAAAAACATTGACATACCAAACTTTAAAATCCAACTGTAACCACCAGAGATATGAAGTTATATGTCAATGCGCGACCCCTACGTTCAATCAAAAAAATTTTTTTTCGTAATTGTCTTGCCCAAGTACATAATTTTCGCTGGTATACGGCGCACTTTTTTTTTTGCATAGGAGGTGGTACGGTCTAATGTATATATAATAAGTTTGTGATACGTACACAAATATGAAGCAATTGCATCTCTAATTATTTCTGGGTTGTTGGCGTGATCGGTTATCGGCTGTATATGTTCAGGATAGGTCGGATTTTCTTCCACAGATTGCAAAGCTTGCAGCCAATTTTCATTAATGGCGTCGTTATTTTCATTAAGAAAATTGTGAAGGACGCAGCACGATAGAATGATGGCATTGGCGTTCCTTATGGCATTATCGATGTCTTTCCCAATGAGCCTAAAACGGGCTTTCAAATGCCCAAAAGCGTTTTCAACTACCCTTCGAGATCTCGACAAAGAATAATTGAAGTGCTTTTGCTCTCTGCTTTGAGTGATGCTGTAAGGTTAAGGCTTCATTAGCTTGTCGCTTAAGCGAAATGCAGAGTCACCAATAATATGCACTGGGACATCCACCTCCGAAATATTTCTATTTAAGTCGCTTAACAGGCCGCATCCATCCAAATGGCGTTTAAGGAAAGATGACTGAAATATTCTGGAGTCATTGCAACGGCCGGGGCTGCCTGAGCTCACATAAATAAATCGGCATCTAAAAACATCTACAAATTTAATAAACTTATAAATCATCGCTAAGTGCTCCTACCTAGCGTCCACCAAGGCTAGCAAAACAATTGAGTACCACCCTTTATAATTGTAGTAGTCCGTAGCATCTTCTTGTGATGGGTGAATTTTAATGTGGCAACCATCTATCAAATGTATGAATAAATAAAATTTCAGCATTGACAAATTTAGCATACTTACCAAGCGCTCCCATGCATTGCGGAAAACCAAGTGCTTCAAAACCTGCAACCAAGCCTTCAACTTTTTCTCTCGAAAGCGGAAAGTGTTTCAAATGCATTGGAGCAATTACTCTCCAAACTTCCACACAAAAGCTAAAAAGAATTTTACAAACAGTTGCTTTTCCAACTCCGAACATGTTTGCAACTGTGCGATATTCGGCAGACGACCCCTAAAGCATACAATTCTATGGCTATTCTTTTGTCCAAGGGTATCGCCTCACGCATGATGGTATCCAGTTTTGTTAATTCTGGAAGTAATCCGCACAATTTTTGAAAAACTCTTCTGTCCATTCTGAAATTGTTTTTAAAAGTAGCTTCATCAGCTAGCCGGCAATAAATTTCCCAGAAGGATTGAGTTCGTTCCTAAAAGCATATGTGATGTAATTGTCCTACAAATATGTTCTATCAGGAATGTGATAGAAATCGTTTTCGTACGAAATAGCCATCGAAACCGATTTTACCTGTCTTTAAAGTACACTAATTTTTGTAATTTTTCACAGTTTTGCAAAAATTTGTGAAGTTTAATTTTCCTCGAATTTAATTTAATGAATTTTAACGAATTTAAATAAATTTAACACGTAAAACATATTCGTAGATTTGCAATTTCGTTTGCGTTTTGATTTCGTACGATTTATAAATATTACCATTTTCCTCATCAATCTTATTTCCGAAGTCAGTTGCAGGCTGATAGAAGTCATCAATCGGAGTTGCTCCATTAACTCGACTTGTTGCTTCTTCAGAAATAATAGAGCTTCGGAACACATTTTTGTTTTTTCAGCAAACTTCGTATTATTGGACAGTCTTCTTGCCATTATGATTCTGCTCACAATATTTTTCATCCATCTTGAAAATAAATATTTTTGTATTATTTAATTTAATTTTTAAAACAATACTCACTTTGCAGCTGACTTTTTGTTTTGTTTGTCTTTCTTCTATTGCTGTTTTCGATTAATTTTCGATAATAATTACAGATAAAACCAATTTCTACTTGATTCGGATGTTAATTAGCTGAATAAACTTCGAAAGAGTTGATTCAGCTTGTCAAATTTTGTATGGCGAATTACTTAATTCGGAACTTTTTTCAGCCTCGAATAAAGAATGAGAGCCGAATTAGGTGCCGTGGAAACATGCTATTACATCAAAAAATAGACAAACCAAAACAATAACAAAAACAACGAGATATATTCACTCTTCCTATCAACCAGTTCACTTTAGAAAGATATATGTAAATATAGATAAAAGTATAAAAAAAGAAAGGAAAATTATGAGAAAGAAGTGAAAAAAGAGATATCTTGTAGAGTAGCAATACAAGAGAAACACATTAAAAAACATAATATAATAATAAAAGAGATCAGATTCTTGCTTCATTTGGTGTTGTTGTTGTTGTGCTATTCACTGGTTCCAGCAATGCAGCCAACACTTTCTATGCTGGTTACTATTCTTGCCTCACCATCTCTATTTGCTCTCACAAACACACGTCCACACAGTGTAAAAACATCAACTAGCCTATTTTCTCTCTTCAGCTGATAAGCATTCACATTAATTCGAACATTTTTATTGAATTGAATTTTAAAATTGACAAAATATTTTCATACATTTGATATATAATTTTTAAAAACTTATTAATAATAAAATTCTAAACAACAAGTATATAAAGTTCAAGTGTATTTTTTTATGTTTTTGTGATTGTGTGTCTTGCGAGAGCACCATATATATATTCCTTATGAATATTCCGGAACTCCTTATGAATATCCCAAAAAATTCTTTTGAAAACAATTTTATAAATGTACCTGAAGACCCATTAGCAAACAACTAACATCGCTTTTTGTAGCTATCTATATCTACAATCTCTTTTTAAGAAATCATCCTCTAATATACAGAATATGCAACACTTGCTTTTCTTAAGATCATGCTCTCGCTCTCACACTTTCTACAGAGCTATGCTCTTAGTTCTCTCACAGTTTACCGTTCCCCTTTCCGATTCAAACCTGAACTCATCCAGCAGCCGAGCGAGTGCGCTTTGGCGCACTCTGGCGTCAATTTATGAAGAATGTGCGTAAAATGTGCCCATCCCTAATCTATATCATTGTCAACATTAAATTTTAATTTACGAACGTTTTTAACTTCCGTAATAGATGTGCATTCCCATATTCGAAGTTTGTTAGACTTCTGGCGAGATTCAACTTTGTTATTTATTAACCTCTTTATTGGTTTTTGTATTTGTATTGCCCTTTTTGTTGGTCATTCCCCTTGTAATTAATAGTGATTTCTTTGCTTTTTTCTCAGTATTCTGATTTGTATATGTAATATTGTTGTTATTTCTTAATGCAGTGTTATGTTCTAAAGCAATGCTGTAGCGGAATTCCCAAACGTGTTAACGACGTTTATAGTTATCGTTAACTGGCCTTTGCTACAATCATCGTTAACTGGTGTTCCCAACATCTATGTTAGCTATTTTTGTCCTTAATTTTGACAGTTCTTTAACGTTATTTGTAGCTAGCTTAACCACGAATATTTTAGCGTCGTTAACTTTAACAACAACGTTAAGCGATTGTTTTACATGCGATTGTGATTTTATAAAACATAAATAATATGCATAAAATGGCCACAACACGACGAGGCATATGTTAACCATCATGGTTAAAATTTCAAAATAAAAATAATTCTGTAAACTTTATTTCCAATAGCTTCTACGCTTTTATTTAAAGTTTAAAAAAATAAAGAAAAGTTTTTAAACTAAATAAAATCAAATTAACAGACACAATTCACATTTCAGAGCATTAATAATAAAAATAATAATAAAAGTAAAAATAATAAAAAAGTTATAACAATTTTAAGTTCGTTGAAGGCAATCGCTCCAACGAAGTCGACAGCCTCTTAAGCGCAGAAGCAATTTGATCGCAAGCAATTGCTTACATTAGCGCTGCCTCTGCTAATAGCTGCGATGCAGCTGTCTGCTGCTTGGCTGATTCAGCATGTATCTATTAGCGGAATTACAATGCAGCAGTGGCAGCGTCAGTAGTTGTGTCAGTGGCAGTGACAGTGATCAACTGTTTCGTATTTTACAGCCTGCAAATTACAATGCAGCAGTGGCAGTATCAGCGGCAGCAGCAGTGTATTTTTAATTTTCCTTTGTCTTTTTATTATTCGCATGTTGCCTCCCTGAATTTTATCGTTCGTTTGCTTGGTAGCACTGTGGCAGTGGCAGTGAATTTAGAAATTAAGCTAATCTCAGAAGTACTGCTTACTGCCGCTGCTGTAATGTAAGTACTACCATGCAACAACATTATTCCTAAAATAACAGCTGATCACTGCGACTGCCTCTATCGAAAAGGCCTATCTAAGCTATCAAAAAACCACAGTGCTGCCATATTTTTGATTTCTGTTAACGACGTTTGTAGCATATATTGTGAATGTTACATTTTAACAATTTTGTCGCTAAGTACTGTTTTGAGAATACAACATTCGTTATTGCAAACTACAAACGTCGTTAGTTAACCATAACGATTTCGTATCGTTTACTTTTTGGGAATTCCACTACTGATGTTGGTTTCTATTTGTGGAGCGATTGTTGTAATATTGTTGATTATTTTGATGTTTGTTGTTGATAAAATAATTTGTGTTGTTATTGTTTTTGTTGAAATGGTTATTGTTTTGGGTTCTGTTAAAACTGATATTGCTTTGTGATATGTTTGAAGTTGTTGTTATTTCGGTTTCTATTAAAGTTGTTATTGTGGTGCTCACATTAATACATTAGCGATTATACTTTAATTTTAAATTTAAGAAAAACCAAGAAAGTATTGTTTTTTAAAATTAAATTGTCAACATAAAAAAAAATATTTTTAAGTTTTCAAATTGTTGTTCAGAAATTGTATTCAATCTTAAATGTTCTGTTTTAAATAAAAAATTTGTTAAATAAAAATAAAATAAAACAAAATTAATTTGTGTCCACCACAACTGGCGATCCTACCACATAAACCACAACCACAACAAAACCCGCAGGGACAATATGCTGGTTAACGACACCAACAAAAACTGACGCCAGCAGCTACAGCAACATCAGCCACAGGTTAATCAGCAGAATTAATAAAAGCAGTAGTGTCCGACCGAATGTGAAATTTTGGCCGAAGTCGAAGCCGAATGTTCGGCCAAGTGGAAATATTCGGCCGAATACCGAAGCCGAATAAAATGTTTTTCAAGTAAAAAAAAATTATAAAATTTAGTACTGGCTTTCGTTATCTCAGTAAAAAAAAAAAAAACAACAAATATTAAGTTCGAGTTAAACGTATTAGTTTTTCAGCCTGATTTCTGTCAGCATTGCATTTCTGTAGCTTTTACGACTAATTATAAAATTGATTAAATTTCTTTCATGTCGTCAGGATGACATAGAAGATACTTAAATCGATTTTCGATCTAGTCGAGAAAAGCTACAGAGCGTAACTCAGTTTTTTTTTATATCATGTACAATCAATCGAAAGCAAATGAGACGGTCGGGCAGAAAACTCAAACAATTTTGATTTTTACCCGAGATTTTCGATCTAGTCGAGAAAAGCTACAGAGCGTAAATCAGTTTTTTTTTATATCATGTACGATCAATCGAAAGCAAATGAGACGGTCGGGTAAAAATCAAAAATGTTTGAGTTTTCTGCCAGTTCGTTCAACATGCACGATCTTATCAACCCATGTCGGTCGGACCATGATACATGATTACAAGGTAGGGTCATATTGGAGAGCAGGGTAAGCTAGTTGTCAAATCAGCTGTTAATTTTTAGTTTTTCTAATTGTTGTTGTTACTTTTTTCGTTTGATGTTTGTAGCTTCTACAGCTTTGTTGTTGCATAATTGCTCATTTGAGCAGCAATCTTATTGTATTATGGGTCGGACTCACTGCATTTATCATTTGAATAAAGTTATCAACGAGCGAAAACCAACTTATGGAAGAACAGAAGAAAGATAAAAACAAAACCAACAAGTGTTTTAAGTATGGAATTTCGAACGGAATTCATCGAATTATACTGAAATTCTGCTAAAGAATAATAAAAATATCCCGCCAAAATATTTGGCTATTTAGGCCGAAGCCGAAGCCTTCGGTTAAAATAAAAAAAGTTTTAAACCTTCAAATTATATAATTTATAACACTTTTAACTGAATGTACCAAATTTCTTTTAAATATGAGTACAACAAACGTTGATATGAGTTCGTTGATCTCGTCTATTAGTCGGTGTCGGTAGTGTTTTTGCTTTGTGCTTAATAAAATTGCGTGCTTTTTGTTTAAATTATTTGTTTTGTGTTTAAATATTTGGTACGTATTTTAAATAGTGAGTGTTTTCATTATTAAGAGTACTAGCTGTGTTTGAGATATATATTGTGTAATATTTAACTCTTAAATTGTAATATTTATATCTCTTTATATTAATGTTAAATTGTCTATTGTTTTTGTAAAAAGTTTTTTGTTAAGTTTGAAGCGCTTGCTTGCATGCTAGCTTGCTTGCAGTGTTGTTTTTATTTTTTCATTCCTCTTTGTGCGGCGTTTTGTTTTTTTTCTAAGCTAAGTAGTGTTGTTATTGTTTTTTAACTGTTGCGCTCACTACTTGGTAAAGTGTATAAATTAAACCCTATAAGCACATTTTTTTTTTGTTTCTATACATATATTGCTCAATTGCTCAATTCTGTAAAGAATAATCATGGACTATTTTTCTGCAGAAAATATTGCTGCTTGTTCCCTTAACGAGCTTTGCAGAAGCCAGAATATTCTGAACCCCATGTTCAGCTGTTCTGGTCCATGTGAGCAAATGTTTCATGCTAATTGTGCGGGTATCTCCAAATCGTGCTTAGACGATTTAATGTCTGTCCGGTCTGGTCTTCGCTGGTACTGTGCTTCGTGCAGGGCCCTTTCCCCAGATGAGCTTTATTCTAAAATCAAGCTTTTTGGTGAAAGTCTCAACTTGCTAAATAACAATTTTAGGGATATTGTTACATTTTTTAGCGAAGTTAGTGCCGCACCCAGTATCAGCGTCTACGATGAATGTACTTCACCGGAAAAAATTTCGCCTTCTTTGTCTCAGACAATCTCTTCCGGGACACAAACAAACATTCAGTCTGAAGAAGACCAGAATATTTCTAAAAAGAAGAGGAAAAATAAAAATAAAAATAAAAATAATACGCGTCGTATGACGTCTTCAAACCTTCCTCAGGCTAAGCAGCCCTCAGCTATGCCTGCAATAAACGATACTACAATTATTTCTTCACCTCCTTCTTATACTCCTCCATTGGCTAATAGTCCAAATGTGATTTCAACCGAGCCCAATAACCCAATAATTAATTTAAGGGCAGTGTCGAGGCGAAAACTCTTATTCATTTCGCGTCTTCAGCCCGACACAACATCTGAAAATGTATTGACGTTTGTCAAACAAAACATTTTATTTAGACAAAATGCATTCTGTTCATGCAAAAAAATTGGCAACAAGCCTTCCCACGCCTCCTTTATTCTAACGGTTGCAGCTGAAGAGTTTGCATCTGTTCTTAACTCTAAAAAGTGGGCCGATAATATCCTCGTTTCTGAGTTTACGCCTAAAAATAAGTCTAGAAGGACGAATAAAATCGCCCATCAGACCCAAAAAAACTAAATAGATTATCCCTTTACTATCAAAATGTAAGGGGATTACGTTCTAAAACACGCGACATATTTTTGGCGTCTCAGAATTTCTCTGAGGATATTATCGCGTTAACAGAAACATGGCTGAACCGGAAGCATTATTGACTTGGAACTGTTTGACAATAGTTTTCAAGTTTTTAGAAGGGACAGACACACTGACAATTTTTCTGCTGTTGGTGGTGGTGTCCTTTTAGCTGTAAGGAATTCCTTTGTCAGTTCCTTAATTGATATTCCCTGCTCTTCTAATATCGAACTTTTATGCGTTAAGGTGTTACATTGTAATTCCAATGTATATGTTATTAATGCATATGTTCCCCCAAAGAGCAGTGCAGAAGTCTATGCAAGCCTTGCGGATTGCATAGAATATATAATAAATCTACTTGACGTTAATGACGACATTTTACTGTTGGGCGATTTCAATCTGCCTGACTTAAAATGGCATTCTTCCGACGATGATACATATTTTTGTGCATCAAATTCGAAGACTCGCCAAGAACATATATTTGTTGACAATATATGTTCTGACTTACAACAAGTTAGTTGTATTTATAATAGTCTTGAAAGACTTCTTGACCTGGTCTTAACTACAGACAGCAACAATGTGATTGTTAAGAGGGCCTTCCATGCTCTGACTATTGTAGACGAATACCATCCACCATTGAGCATTTGGTATAAATCGGACAGAGAGAGCATAGTAAAATCGAGTTCAATCGATAAAGTTTATGAATTCAATTTTAAAAAAGCTGACTTTTTGAAGTTGAATCATTTACTTCATAACAAACTAAATGTTATTTTAGAGTACTTAAATGGAAATAACCTTGATGATTCCATAAGTTTTTTTTATACGGAGCTCTTTATTGTGTTCTCTCAATCCGTACCATATAGCCTCAAATTTGCGAAAAACTGTGCGTACCCTTGGTACACAAAGGATTTAAAAACTCTTCGCAACAACAGGAATAGGGCTTGGAAGAAATATGTCTGTAGTTTAGACTCAAATGACCTGGAAACCTACAAACGTTTGTTTCTGGAATTTGAAAATACCTCAGCTGCATTATATAATGAATATTTAGACAATATAAAGCTGAGAATACTGTCTGATCCAAAAAAGTTTTGGGGATTCATAAATACAAAGAAGAAATCCGATGGATTCCCTTCATCATTCAAAACTGTTGATGGAATTACTGACGATCCCGTCATTATTTGTAGTTTATTTGCAAATCTTTTTAAAGAGTCATTTTGTTCGGATTCTTTTGATCCTGATGAGGGGTATTTTGAATATATGAATTCTACTCCAAGAGTTTCTTTGGACTCTTTATCCTTTACCTCAGAGGATATTTTAAAATATATTAGTTCTATCGATGAAGATTTTAGCGCTGGACCTGATGGAATTCCTGCCGCAGTGTTAACTCAATGCGGTTCAATTTTGTGTCAACCACTCTCTTTGTTATTTAATAAATCTATAAACGAAAGTTATTTTCCACTGTTTTGGAAAAAATCATTTATTAGTCCTATTTTTAAAAAAGGTTGCAGGAATGATGTTATTAATTACAGGCCCATTGCTAAACTGTCATCGATTCCAAAACTTTTTGAGCGAATCGTGTATGATCGGGTAAAAGTTCACTGTCGTGAAGTCATAACAACTCGTCAGCATGGGTTTGTTAATGGCAGATCTACGGTATCTAATCTGCTCGATTTTACAACGTTTTGCTTAAACACCATTGAATCTGGTTGCCAGGTCGACTGCATCTACACTGATTTTAGCAAGGCTTTTGATAAGTTACCACACAATTTAATTCTATTTAAACTTAAGTCCATTGGATTTCCACAATATTTTGTAAACTGGATTAAATCGTATTTGACAGACCGTTCTTATCAAATACGATTCCGAGGGGTTTTGTCTACTGAGTTTATTGCGTTATCAGGTGTTCCTCAAGGAAGTCACCTAGGTCCACTTCTGTTTATTTTAGCCATTAATGATGTGACCCATATCATTAAAAACTCTCATCTGCTTATTTATGCGGATGACATGAAAATATACAGAAAAATAAATTCTCAAGACAATTCAGCCCTACTCCAGTCCGATCTGAAATCTTTTGAAGTTTGGTGTTCTAAAAATAATATGTTTCTTAATCCAGATAAATGCCAAACTATGACCTTTTCGCGAAAAAGGAATAATTTAGTTTTTGATTATAAGATAAAAGATACTGCTTTATGTCGTGTGGATGTCGTTAAAGATCTGGGAATATGTATGGATTCTAAGCTTACCTTTAACATTCATATTGATAACATTTGTAAAAAAGCATCTTCTATGCTTGGATTTATTAAACGCTGGGCCAAGGAATTCAATAGCATGATTACGACTACAACGTTGTATTATGCAATAGTGCGTCCTCACTTGGAGTACGCAAGTCAAGTTTGGTCTCCAAGTTACAATGTGAATGTTGATCGAATAGAGAGAATCCAAAAATGCTTTGTTAGGTTTGCCCTAAGGGGCTTGAATGGATTTGACATTTTAAACCTTCCTCCATATGAGGATCGCTTAAAACTTTTAAAAATGCAATCATTGAGTGAGCGAAGGAAGTCTGCTGATATCGTCTATTTGCACCAACTCATAACCGGTGTATTCGATTCTCCAGAACTTCTTTCTCTTATTAATTTTAACTGTAATCGTAGAAGTAGTAGAAATTCTAACAATTTAATTTACTTGCCATTTAGTAGAACAAATTATATGTTAACTGCTCCTTTAAACCGTATGAGTAAATTAGTTAACAATTGTAGCTTTTTTGATGTTAACTTGTCTAAAGGTCAACTCAAGAGTAGATTAAAAACTTTTGTGTAATTGCATGGCTAGTCGTGTCGTCTTGTGTTGTCCTTGAGCCCAACCATATTTTGGTGGGTAAATTTTTCTCACATTAACTTATTACGAGCCACTAGTATCAATTTCATTGAATTTCAAAGATTTTTGGATTGTGACTTTTAATACGTTAATGATGAGAATGTGCGAAAAAGCTGTAGTAGCTAAACTCGATTGTTATTGCATGAAAAAAAACAAACACCCCCACATCTTTCTCACCACGGAGAAGGTGATACGCACACACATCTAACGAATTTAGAGACAGACTTATTTACCAATCCTTTCAATACTTCATTCAGTACTGAAATTCATGCGACGTCGGTCAAGTTACCACAATTCTGGACCAGTTGTCCAGACGCATGGTTTGCACATGCAGAGATTTATTTTCAGTCAAAAGCGATTACCGTAGATAAAACCAAGTACGAATACCTAGTGACTGCTCTTCCACAAGAAGTCACAGTACTTGACTTTATTTAAAAGACTCCTTTGAAAAATCAGGACGAAGGTTTGAAGAAAGTTTATTGTTTATGAACAAAAAATATTGTCAGGTACCGAGAAGTGTGACCAAAAAAACCATCTCAATTTTAATTTAGACCACAATTTAGTATATAAATTATGGTTAAGAAAATTGCCCAGGACAAAATAAAATAAGCAGACAACCTATGGGAAGTTATAGCTGGGTTAAGGATTTCTGCAGTTGGCAGTAATACTCTACATAATTCTAATGAACTAGCGTAAATAACGCAAAACTTTTCCGAAACAACTACAAAGATTCTTGAATGTTTCAACAAGCTTTCACTAGAAGTCCAAGAACTTTAAAGTGAACAACATAATCGTTCTCGATTTAATTCACGGAATTTTAACTACAGAGTGTTCTTACTGCGTCGAGCTATAAACAAAGTACAGTTGGTTTTGAGGTATCATTTCAAATTTGGTAAGGCCACTAGAAGATGTGAACAACCATGTAAATTCGCCCAAGACAACAAACAACACGATACACAAAATACAACAATGTAAAACACTCCATCCTTGTAACGGCCAATGATGGGAGTTCCATAACACTAACACGCCGTTTATTAATATTTGACAACGACAATAACCTAAATTTCCTGATCGGCAGTAGAGCCGAAGTTTCAGTACTGCCATCCTCCAAATTCAAAATTTATAAAAAATCTGATTTGACACTCCAAGCTTCTAATGGCACAGTAATATCGACCTTTGGAAAAAAATTATTAAACGTAAATTTACAACTAAGATGAGAATTCCCTTTCACTTTCATAACATTGTATTGTTAGAATATAACGGTATCGGTTAGAATATAACGGTATTTGATAGTTAAAAACAAAATACTTCCTTACATGAAATTTAACAATTTCATCTAAAAAATATCAAAGTAGAAATTAAAATTGTGGCCTTAAGTTGCTATTTTAAATTAAAACTTTTAGACAAGGGTTTGTTCAGGAATATTTAAAGAATCCAAATTGAGCAAAGTTTCTTCGGTACCATTTCTGGTACCCGAGATATAAAATCTTATATTCTTTTTTTTGAAAAAGTTCAAAAATTGCATTCAAGTATACATTTCTCAAAAATAGGAAAATGCATATGCAAAAATTATGCTAATTATTAATTTGGCAACTTTAAGGAATACGTTAACACTATAATTAATACCACCAAAATTTAGACTATTACATAACAATCAAAAGTACTGTGTTATCTCGATTACAACTTTTGGTTCGAATATCCTTCACACAGGACACTGTGGATAAAAATCGTGAGTGGCATCGTGTTTACCAATATATTGTTAGTTTAAGCCTATACTTACTTTTGCTTTAAAACATACGTAGTTTTTTTTATAAAAGTCAAAGCATTGTAAGGTCGTTATTTTTTACTGTTTTCCTCAAAAAACGACTTTGTCCTTGCGGGGCAGGAAGACATCCTTTTTTTTCTTAAAATTTTTTTAGGGTGATCTGGACAACCCCATGCAACTTTTGAGACCTCTTAGAATACGATCTAAATTTTTCGATACGCCCTAATGTACATGTCTTACTGCTAAGCTTTAAGAATAGAGGTAAAACATAGTACATAATAACTAGTGATAAATGTATCGAATAATAGATACATTTAGGAATAATAGATTTCCTCATCAATTTAAATTCAACACATGTACTAAAGATTTATTCATTTTATATAATACAAAGTTTTCCCAAAATAATTTCAATACAATGATTGCGTTTTCATTGCACAATGTTTTTAATTAATTACTAAAGTTTATACTAACAAATAATGAAATTTAATATATTATACTTTGACTTCTTTAATTCGTCTTTTAATTCGTTCAGATCTTCTCAATTCACCAAATTCATTTTCATCAAAACTACGTCTTCTTTTCTGAACTGATTCATTAGCTGCATAAGTGAATGGATTAGAACCAAAACGAACAACATTTCCATAATATTTTCTTAGCTGATGTGTGCAACTCTGCGTTTCCCATTAATATCTATACAAAATCTTAAACTACTTAATTTTTCAGCAATTTTTGCAGTTATCCATTTACAATAGTTATTTATCATATTTCTAAACAATACAACTTCATTTTGCTCAAAATTCAATATTTGTTTTCTTTTATTCAAACCCGGTTTTATTTGCAAATTATTTCTTTCACATTTTGCTCCTTTTTCAAAATTTGGCTTAGTTTTATCCATTTTCTTATAATTTTGTTTTGGGTTCACAATTAAATTTGATGGAGGTTGAAAATTAAATTTGATGGAGGTACATTTGTTGTAGTTGACGGCGTACTACGATATTTCAAAAGGAAATTGTTAACTTTAAAATCCCATGATTTATTTATATATCTTGTATCTAATAATTCCTTCTTAAAAACACTGCTTTACAATCCGTACTCCTCACTCTGCACTACCATTAGACTGTGGATGATATGGTGGCGATTTTAGGCATTCAATACCACTACACTTCCAAAACTCTATAAAATCTTCCGAACCAAAGGGGGACCATTGTCACTAACTATTTGCTTTGGTAAACTAAATACTGCGAAAACTGAACGCAAGGTTTCGATGACAACATTTGCTGTTGTAGTTTTCAAAATTTTCGTCTCAATCCATTTAGAATACGTATCAAACAAAACTAAAATTG
The DNA here is from genome assembly GCA_943735915.1 of Pherbina coryleti. NCBI lineage: Eukaryota > Metazoa > Arthropoda > Insecta > Diptera > Sciomyzidae > Pherbina > Pherbina coryleti. The sequence continues at coordinate 88,608,276 of OX030948.1, forward strand.
TTATATTTTCTAATTTACAGAAATCAATATAAATGCACTCAAACGGAAAAGTGGCTTTTGGCCAAGAAGTTAAAATTGGTTTAGGCACCTTTTGATTTATCGAACAAACTTTACAACATCGATTAAATCTTTCAATATCGCGATCAATACCCGGCCACCAAACGTATGTTCTCGCTAATACCTTCATTCACACGATACCAATATGACCACTGTGCAACAACTCAAGAACTTCTTGTACTAGCGCAGGCGGAACAACAACACGCTCGCCATAAAACAAACAACCGTCTTCCGTAGCCAACGATACGTGATATCTATAAAATATTTCTTGTTCTTTTGGAACAGTTTCAGGCCAACCAACAACAACATTTTTATAAACCGCATTTAACACTACATCGTTTTGTAATTCTTTTCGTATCTCATTTAAATTTATCGGAAGATCCCTGACTAATTGAAAAATGTTGGCACTATCATCTTCTTTATTTGTCATCTCAAGCAGCAGAAGTTTAGATAAAGCGCACAGTGCAACACGAAAAAAAATAACCATATACGGACACCACTACGTGATAAAAGACTAAAAAAAAAAGACCCGTGTCTCCCAATTTTTCCCAAAGTCATGCACTTTTTTGTTTATGGGCCGCCAAAGATTTGGGGCCTCGGTATCATTTTCGCAAAAAAGTGATCATTTTCTCGGGCTCATATCTTGCAAACCGTTCAGAATTTCGATTTACTCTCTGAGGCAAAGTTGTAGCTCTTGTCATAAAGAACAAAAATTGCGAACATATAAAATAAAAAAAAACTTCACCTTGCAGATCAAAATCGCAAGAAACTTAAAAAAATTCGATTTTTTTTTTACATTTTTCCTCTTGGCCTCCACGAATTACATTGGAATTGATTCAGAGGTGAGCGTGAATCCCAATTACAACGAAAACAAAAGAATTTTGGGAAGCCGCCCTTATCGATGATCCCTTGCAAAATGTTGATGACCTTCAAATCACAGCAAATCTTCCATTTATTTTCGTAATATTTGATTTTTTCCATTATATCTTTCAATGCTTCATAGCTTTCTTTCATGTTGATACCAATTGCTAGCGGAATGGAAGGTTTTCGGTTCGACACATGCAACAACACTGCTTTCAAGCTTGAAACAAAACCATCAATAAATAATCTCCACTCACTAGCGATGTAGTTCATTCCCATTTTTACCACCAAAGCTTTTATATCGTTGCAGTAAGCGAACGAATTGTCATCATTTAGAGTGTAGAGCATCTGAAATTCAGCTTGTCGTTTGCGGTACGCCGTAGAGTTAACATTAGCATGTGTGAGTTTTCTTTGCTTTAAAAAAGCTGTGAAAAATATTGCAAGTCGCTGCGATAATCCCAATATGGCCACAATGAAATCCATTTCCATTTGTGTTATTAGTTGTGGTCCATCTCTTCCCTGTTGGGGCTCATAATCGGTATCAAATGGATCTTCATAAGTAACACCACTTGCTGTACTCATTGCTGTAAATTCTGTAGTACGATCTGGAGTTGGCGGCCTTGGTGATACAAAATTTTCAGGTGCAAGCACTGGTAGGGTGGCTGTTGCAGTTGCTTTATAAATTTTGTTCTTCTCAGCATGTCGATTTAGACGACATGTGTAATTTACGCATGCATAGCAACTGGTTGCATCATGATCACCTGGGCGATTAATCCAGTTTACCGGCTCACAATACTTCATAGTACCTCTGCCTCCACTCAACCATGCCATGAGATTGTTATAACATTGGCGACACACTGTATTAGGTGTGTAATTTTCACCGGTCAAGTCCACTTCGTCGAAAACCAATGTATATGCTCTTTTGAATTCACTAGTTAAAAGATTCTTTTCCTTCTGAAATCTTGTAGATGTTTTTTTCTGGTTTGATGACCGCAAACGTAGCAAAATAAATCAATTTTTTTCACACTGCATACTGAAACTATCAGTTGCCACTGTTGTGTACGAATTATGTTGTAGCACTTTATATAACTTTCACCGCGTCACTTTTTTCACTTTTGCGTGCTACCTAAACAGTGTTAAGAATCATCTCAAGGAAGTTTATATGTTCTAGAAATTTGTTTATTGAGATCTTAGGTAAATTTTTGTAGTTGATTGTTTCCTTGAATTTTGAACGGTTTGCTACCTATGGACCTGAACACGGGAAAAAAGGTAAAAAAAAATCGAATTTTTTTAAGTTTTTTGCGATTTTGATCTGGAAGGTGAAGTTTTTTGATTTTATATGTTCGCAATTTTTGTTCTTTATGACAAGAGCTACAACTTTGCCCCAGAGAGTAAATCGAAATTCTGAACGGTTTGCAAGATATGAGCCCGAGAAAATTATCACTTTTTTGCGAAAATGATACCGAGGCCCCAAATCTTTGGCGGCCCATAAACAAAAAAGTGCATGACTTTGGGAAAAATTGGGAGACACGGGTCTTTTTTTTTTAGTCTTTTATCACGTAGTGGTGTCCGTATATGGTTATTTTGCCATGACTTAAAAAATTACACACATTATAATTATACATCGATAAAACACCGCTCACCGTTGCAACCGATTCGAAGCCACCACAGGTAAATCCTTCCTGTCATTGAATATTTCTCTTAATGGCTGATGTTCACTTTCAATAGCGAATTGTAGCCAGGAAATGAACTTATGTATCTTTCAAATAGAGAAAACTATCGCGAGAGCTTCCCAATGAAGGTGTTAGTAACTTCGTTCAGTTGGTTTCAAAGTGCCAGAAACGAACATAGCAGGACACTCTACGGCATCGATCACGTGCGATAATACACCACCAACACCATATGGGCTTGCATCATAAGAAATTACAATCGGTTTTGTCGGATCGTAGTGCGTAAAAATTCCAATATCTAGAACTAGCTTCTTGCTTCGTTCAAAAACTTTCTGATGTTCGCCTGTCCACGACCAAATTACGTTATTTTTCGTTAATTCATACAACAAATACACTTCACTTGTGGCGTCCGTGGCGTTCTTGGTTAAAGTGCGTGGCCTCTATGTCAAAGAACCTGGAAACCCGGGTTCGAACCCCAGCAGCGACAGAAAATTATTTGAATTAAAATAATTTTTCTGTACGGCGGCCACCTCTCTGCAGACAATGGCAAACCTCAGAGAGTAATCAAAATGCCATGTAAAGCTTCTTAAGAACAAGAACATTCCGTTCATCGCCGTTTGGATTCGGCGTTAAACCTGTAGGTCCGGCTCTCGGTCAATTCTGTACAAACTTAATAACACGCACAACACAATTGATCATAAGAAGCTAGATCAAAGTCCTTTCAAGGGCTGAAATGACCAGTTATTTATTTATTTATTTTTTTATTAATACAATTTACTTGACAGATTTGGTATACAATGATTATAATAATTTATCATACCGAGATACAATTTTAGCTGCATTTTATTCATAGGCGCAGGCGCTTTAACAACCGCTTCAATTTTACTTTTTGACGGACTAATATCATTCTTACTAATTATATATCCTAAATACTGGATCTCAGTCTGAAAAAACTTGCATTTATCAAAGTTTACTTTTACACTAAATTGCAATAATTTATCGAGAACACTACACAAATTTTTCTGACATTCATCAATAGTTAATCCTCCAATTGAAATATCATCAAAATAAATCTGGACTTTTTCCAGGCCTTTCAAAATTTCATCTACAATTTTCGAAAATATTTGCGGTGGTGTTTTGAACCAATATACCAATCTTGTAAACTGATACAAGCCTCGATGCATATTTATAGTTAAAAGTTCTCTTGATCTATCTGACAAACTGACTTGGAAATGCGCACCTGTCAAATCAAGCTTACAAAAATATTTCCAACCAGACAAACTAGCAAGTATATCTTCTATACGGGGTATCACATAATGGTCCATTTCAGCAAATTTATTCACAGTCCGTCTACAATTAACACATAATCTTATTGCCCCATCGCCTTTGTTCACAAAAACCACTGGACTCGCCCACTTGCTTCTTTTCTCAGGAACTAAAACACCTTGTTCGCACAGTCTATCTAACTCATCTTCAACTTTCTTTCTCAAACCAAAATGCACAGTATATGCTTTTGCAAATATTGGATAGTACTCATCTTTGAGCTCAATGTCAGCTAAATATACCTTAATGGTTGAATTACTTGATTTTGAAAACAAACTTTTATACTTTTCTAAATTAAAATCTGTGCAGACACTTTTATTCAAACTATTCACATTACAAAACATATCACGCCATTCCGGTAGCACAACATCCAACCAATTTCTTCCTATTAATGGCTTAAAGTTGTGATCCAAGGTCACCAATTCCAATTTATACATTTGGCCTTTAAAAATAACATTTACAAAAATACATCCAACAACAATGACACTGGCGCCGGTAATAACTTTCAAATTTTTATAATTTTAAATGTTCAAAATAGTTATCATAATCTGAAATATGACATACGGAAACACAAGCTCCCGTATCAATTTCCATACTTAACTTTGAACCCTCCAATTCAGCAATAATTTCTAACGATCTTGTAGAACGGCATGCAAAAAAATTGTATAAATAATTAAAATCGTTATTTGTATAATCATCACAATAATTAATATTATAAATAGTTACTAGACATACTTTTACGTGCTACACCATGCAACTTATTTCTGTCATGTGATTTTCCAGTCTCCTGCTTTGCCCAACAGTTCCTCTCAATATGTCCAAGATTTGGCAGTAGTTTGATTTGATCTGCCGCCCTCTGCTTTGACTCTGGTTCCGATACTTTTATCTGGTAGTATTGCCGAAATTTCTGCTGCTACGTTCGACCGGCGCGTATTCTCTTTTTGGTCTTGAACTCTGTACTGACGAGTTATGATGCTTGATATGATGGAACGAACTTGATTTCATCATTTCCATGCTGTTGCTTGTCATATCCATCGAAAGAGCAATATGCCAAGCTTTTTCGAAGTTGTCTAGCTTACACTTGTTAAGCAACCGGTTTTGGATGTGCTCATTACTCAAGCCGCACACAAATTCCATGAGTAGAGCTTTGTCCAGAAATGTTCGAAAATCATATGTTTGCGATAACTGCTTCAATTCGATAATATAATCCTACAATATATTGATTCGGTGGAGAGTTGCTCTCTCTTAAAAAATTTGAAACATTCCATAATGATGTTCTTTTGTGGTTGAAAATGTTCTTTCAATTTTTCCACTATATTTGCAAGTCTTTTTCGGTTTTAGGTGCTAATATAGAAATTAATGTTTTATACAGCTCAGCACCTCCGAGACTTATCAAGAATGAAATTTATTTTATTTAACGATATTAGGTGATTCTTACTTGCTTACTTATCTGGCGTTTACAACCGTGGTTAGGTTATCCAACACCTGATCCTTCCAACGAATCTGTGGGCGTCCTCTTCTGCGTTGACCACCACCGGGCACCGAATCAAATAATTTTTTTCAATGGAAAAGCATCGTTTTCCATTCGGTTTCCATTAACATAACCTAGTCAGCGGAGCCGCTCGGTTTTAATGCGCTTGACTATGTCAATGTCAGCGTACAGCTCATACAGCTTGTGGTTCCATCGAATTCGGTTCTCGCCATTAACGCAGATTGGACCGAAGATTTTACGAAGGATCTTTCTCTCGAAGGCTCAAAAAGTCTTTTCATCAGAGCTGCTCAACGTCCAGGTTTGTGCTGCATATAATAGGATGGGCATGATTAGTGACTTATAGAGCGTGAGTTTTGTTCGTCGAGAGGGGGCTCTGCTTCTCAATTGCCTACTTAGCCCAAAGTAACACCTGTTGCCAAATGTTATCCTTCGTTTTATCTCAATACTGACATCGTTGAAAGAGTTAACTCTGGATCTCAGGTAGACGAAGTCCTTAACAACATCGAAGGAGATGTTGTCAACACTGACGTGGTTTCCAAGACGCTGGGACTGTTTATTTGTTGACACAAGGTATTTCGTCTTATCTGTGTTCACTGCAAAACCCATTCGACTCGACTCTTTCGGTAATCTGGAGAGTGCTGCACTGACTTCACGCGTATTATCGGATCATCTTCTCCACCATTAGGTTGAAAAAGTCGCACGATAAGGAATCACCTTGTCTGAAACCTCGTTTGGTATCGAATGGAGGAGTGAGATCCTTCCTGATCTTAACTGTGCTGCTGGTGTTGTTCAGTGTCATTCTGCAAAGACGGATGAGCTTTGCAGGAATACCAAACTCAGACATAGTGGAGTATAGATAATTCCTTATTGGACTGTCGAAGGCGGTTTTGTAATCGACAAGGCGGCTTGGTAGTCGAGTTGGTAGCGTGCTTGACTGCCACCCCAGAGGTCCCGGGTTCGATTCCCGGCCAGGCCATGGTCCTTCGCTTTAAACCTTTCTTCATTTTCTTTCCTCATTTCTATTCAACTGAAATTAAAAATTCATCAATATTTACGACATGAAGTTGTAGTTGATGGTAGAGAAGTTTGAGGATGAGATTGCCTTATAACTTGAATTGACTGAGGTAAAGGCATAACACTTGCCTCTGATTCAAATTCACATATTTCTTCGGCTTTCCACCACGCTTAGAACATCATACACCTGTTTCAATTGATTGACCTTTCCTTCCCACTAATCTATCACCCCATTTCGAACCAAGGCAGACTTGACTGAAAAGGTATTCCACCTGAAATCCTTGGTTCAAAGCTAAAAAAAAAAACAAAAAAAATATGCGATATAAAGAAAGCTTATCCCACGGTAGTTGGCGCAAATTGTGGAATCGCCTTTCTTGTGGATTGGGCAGAGCACACTGAGTTTCCAATCGTTTGGAATGCATTCTTCCGACCATATTCTGCATAGAAGCTCATGAATGCATTTAAATAGAGCTTCGCCTCCATTCTTGAAGAGCTCAGCAGGTAAGCCATCGGCTCCTGCGGCTTTGTTGTTTTTAAGCCGAGCTATAGCTTTCAAGACTTCACTATGGTCGGGCAGCAGAACTTCAACGCTGTCGTCCAAAATTGGAGATTCCGGGATATCATCTCTATTGGCGGGATTGTTGTCGTCGTCGCCATTCAGAAGCTTAGAGAAGTGTTCCCTCCACATCATCAGTGTACTCTGGATATCTGTGACTAGATTCCCATTTTCATCCTTGCAGGAAGAGCCCCCAGTCTTGAAACCATCGGCCAGGCGTGTTCTTTTTTCGTAAACTTTTCGGACCTCATTCCTGTCACCATGCATCTCAATTTTCTCGCACTCACGCATTTCCGCTTCCCATTTCTTTCGCCTGAAAATGCGTCTCTCTCATTTTACAAAATATACAGAAAAATAAATTCTCAAGACAATTTAGCCCTACTCCAGTCTGATCTGAAATCTTTTGATGTTCTAAAAATAATATGTTTCTTAATCCAAATAAATGCCAAACTATGACTTTTTCGCGAAAAAGAAACAATTTAGTTTTTGATTATAAGATTAAAGATATGGCTTATTTCGTGTGGATGTCGTTAAAGATCTGGGAATATTTATGGATTCTAAGCTTTCCTTTAACAAAGAAAGCTTTCCTGGGTCAAAGAATTCAACAGTATGATTACGACTACAACGTTGTATTATGCGATCGTGCGTCCTCACTTGGAATACGCAAGTTTGGTCTCCAAGTTACAATGTGCATGTTGATCGAATAGAGAGAATCCAAAAATGCTTTGTTCGGTTTGCCCTAAGGGGCTTAAGTGGATTTGACATTTTAAACCTTCCTCCTTATGAGAATCGCTAAAAACTTTTAAAAATGCAATCATTGAGTGAGTGAAGGAAGTCTACGATATCGTCTATTTGCACCAACTCATCACCGCTGTATTCGATTCTCCAGAACTTCTTTCTCTTATAAATTTTAACTCTAATCGTAGAAGCAGTAGAAATGCTAACAATTTACAACAAATGCTAACAATTTAGAACAAATTATATGTTAACTGCTCTTTTAAGCCGTATGAGTAAATTAGTTAGCAATTGTAGCTTTTTTGGTGTTAATTTGTCTAAAGGTCAACTCAAGAGAAGATTAAAACTATTGTGTAATTGCATGGTTATGTTATTGCATGGTTAGTCGTGATGTCTTGTATTGTCCTTGAGCCCAAACTTATTTTGGTGGGTAAATTTTTCTCCATTAGCTTATTTTGAGCCACTAGTATCAATATGGTTGAAAATTTCAAAGAAAATAAGAATTATAATAAAAAATGTTTTAGTATAAAGTAACAAAAATAACAATATTATGTATTACTACAATTGGCGATCCTGACGACTCGAACCTGGAATAACTGTCTCCATCAAAGCCAATAATCAGCTGCATATTTTTAATACTCTCTTCTACCTTGAAAAAAAACATAACTATGAACTATGCTGCCAGTTAAAACGCTCACTGGAAGCTATAAATTAGACAAAATCCTCATTTGAATCACTTACCACTTCCTTGATTAGCCTGAAGGCAGACAAAACTTTGCTGGAGCAGCAACAGTTTTTTCTTATCAATAACAACAACTGGCACGAACGCCGTTGAATTTAATACGGAAACATTGCGTAAAACTACCAACATCGATCAACAACAGTAGTCATAACAACGATCAAGACCCTACACCTGCCGGTCAGGTGATTTAGGCAACAGCAACAAAAGAATTATCATCAACAACAAAAACAACAATAGCAGCATTAATAATAACAACAACAGCAGAGAAGCAATAACAACAGCAGCAACATTAGCAACAAAAACAACAAAAAAAGCAACAATAGCAACAACAATATTAATAACAACAACAACAACAACAACAACAACAACAACAACAACAACAACAACAACAACAACAAATACGCTATCAAGATATTCATTTTTTATTATTTCAAAAATTTTATAAAATTTTGTAATTTTTGACAGTTTGTGGTGTTACACACAAAAAGTTTTTTTATTTTGTTTTTATGTATATAATTTTATTTAGTTTTTAGTTACAAATTTTTACAATATTCAAAGTCGATATATTTCTTAATAATAATTTTTTGATAAATAAAAATTGACGTCAACAAAATAACATTTTTTTTTTAATTGAAATTTTTAAAAGTAAATTATTTTATTTTGTGTGAGTTATGTATGTGTATCGTGTGTATGTGTATGTGACATGCAGACACTACATTATTCCCCCCATAGGTTTTGTTGTGTTCGCTAGTAAAATATAGTGTACTTTCTTTTTTGGCTTGTGTGTGAAGAGAGTCTGTGTAGTTTCTGAATCTAAGAATGCTGGTTTAAGTCAGTTTATTTTAATTGTGCTTTCTTTTAAAATTGTGAAATACTTTGGTGTTCTGTCTACCACTTCGAAAGGGCCATCGTACGGATTTTGAAGCGTGTGTCTGATAGAATCGTTACGAATGAATACGAATTTACAACTATTCAACGCCTGGGGTATGTACTCTTGATTTGATCTTACATGAAACTTGCTATCTGACTGAATGATTTTAGTCTTCTCTTTAAGCGCTGACAAAATTTGTGATGAGTTGGATAATTACGTACTACTACCTGCCACGGCAGTCTCAGACTCTGTCCAAAAACCATTTCGGCAGGAGATGTTTTGAGATCTTCCTTAACCGTGGATCTCAGACATAACAAAACTAGGGGAATTTCTGAATACCAGTTCTTCTGGTTGTTACTTGTCATGAGTGAGGCTTTTAATTGCCTGTGAAAGCGTTCCAAAATTCGATTGGCTTGTGGATGGTATGGGGAGGTCATAATATGATGGCTACCTATGCTGTTAATAAATTGCTTAAACGTGTTGGAAGTAAATTGAGGACCGCGATCTAAAGTAATTTCGCGCGGAATTGTTTTAGTCTCTGTAGTTTTTAGTGGATAAACCTCAGGCCAACGTGTATTTCTATCGATGGTGGTTAAAAGGTATCTGTAACCATTCAATATTGGTAGTGGACCAACTAAATCGATGTGTATATGTTCAAAACGACGTGTGGAATGTGTGTGGAATTTCTGAGGTTGTGTTTTGGTGTGTCGTTGTACCTTTGCTTTCTGACAGTTAATGCATTCTTGTGACTATTTATTAATTCAAATAGTTAATGATACCTTGCAAAATTGCTTTTTATTATCTGTGCCCAAAAAAAAATAATAATTTCAAGCCTTTAAACCCTCCTTGGTTAACTAATGAGCTTAAGTCTTTAAAAAATTCAAAAAATCGCTTATTTAAGAAATATAAAAAGTCAGGCTCTGATCTCTCGTTACAGATATCAACTATTAAATAAATAATGCTACTCTGCCTATATAGCCAAAATAAAAACTCAATTCAAAGATAATCCGAAACTTTTCTACACTTTTGTCAGCTCAAAACGAAAAACCTGCAGCTTCCCACCTCTTATGAAATTCAATCATGAAGAAGCATCTTGCTACATCGAAGTTTCCAACATGTTTGCAAACTTCTTTAAAACAACCTACTCCGATATAACATTGAGCATGAGTCTTGAATATCCTTACCTACCACCAGTTAACTCTTTTGAAACCCCCGTAATAGATTCTAATATAGTTATGCATTACCTTCGACAAGTTAAATCTTCTTTTACGACTGTTCCTGACGAAATACCGAGCTGCATTTTAAAATATTGTTCTATTATTTTGTGTTCTCCCCTATCAAACATTTTTAACACATCCTTGCACAGTAGCCATTTTCCCTATATATGGAGAAAATCTTATATAATACCTCTTCATTAATCCGGCTCAAAAATTGATGTTTCCAATTACCGAGGTATCGTAAAACTAAGCTCAATGCCTTAGTTATTTGATAAAATTATAACTGATCAAATAACCCACGTCGTATTTTCCTCCATTTCCACCTCTCAACATGGTTTCTTAAAGGGAAAATCTACGACAACTAACCTCTTGGAGTTTACTACGCGTGTCATTAAAGGCTTTACTTTAGGACGACAGACTTTAGCAAAGCTTTCGATAGTTTTAATCATTATCATCTTCTGAAAAAGCTTCATCTAATTGGGTTTCCCGTCAAACTATTACACTGGATTAAATCGTACTTCGACAAGTTCGCAAAAAAAAGTTTTATGTAAGAATTCTATGTCAAAAAATATTTTGCTCACATCAGGTGTTCCTCAGGGAAGTCATATTGGTCCGGTTTTATTTTTACTGTTTATAAATGACCTTCCTTCTGTAATAAAACACTGTAACGTCTTAATGTACGCCGATGACGTAAAACTTTTTCTAACTTACAAATCGCCTGAAGAACAACAACTCTTACAATTCGATTTAAATAGTCTAGTGGATTGGTGTTATTTTAACCTTTTAAAATTAAACTTAAAAAATGTAAGCAAATGACATTCTCACGTCGAATTGCTAATAGTATAAATTACACTATAAATAATACTAACTTAGAAATTGTACACAGTTTTCTTGATTTAGATGTAATTATGGATCCTAAACTTTGTTTCAATCTTCAAGTTAATTTGGTGATAAATAAGGCTAGAGGTGATCTTGGTTTCATTAAAAGATGGGCTAAAGAATTCAACGATCCTTTCTAATTGTGCCCTTCATGTAACCTAATTGTGCCCTTCACGACCCTTTGCGATGTATGTGTAGTGATTTCAATGGCAACTTGAACTTGATAAAAACTTGAACATCTTAAAACGTAAAATGATATTACATTTGAATAGTTAACACATTCATTGTGATAACAAATACAACTCGCGATAATTGTGTAGATTTTACGATTTAACAAATAAGCATCATCAAATATGATAGATACTTTAAGTTTTCGTTTTATTCAGTTTCGTTGCTTTATTTTTTTCATGAAATTATTTTAGATCTTTAGTTCTATAGCTTCCCAAGTTTGAAATGGGATCATGAAAACCGTGTCTCTCTGCTTGATGCGTCAGAGTTTATCTCTTTTCCATACAAGTTTTTACCTGCGTTGGCCCAAATACATATCCAAATAATAACTTTAGCTCGGTGTTCCCTTATTTTAGTGACCCGAATATATAAATATATTGTGCCTGCACAATATATACTTGTATATCTGTGCTATGTTTGGTATTGGTTTGGTGTTTGAGAGTTGCATCTCTTTTGCACGTATGATCTTGGGTTGGACAGTGGCCCCAAGGTTGCACACAGGCGTGTACGGATCTTGGATGCAACAAGATAATGATCCGAGTCTATATTGGCACCACGGATCGTGCGTACATCTAAAACTCTAGAAGAGTGCCTTCCGTCTATCAAAACTTGATCAATTTGGTTGTGCGTCTTTTGATCAGGAGACAGCCAAGTTGCTTTATGAATATTGAGATGCTTGAATCTGGTGCTACTAACGACCATGTTTCGCGCTGTGGCAAAGTCAATCAGCCTCATTCCTTTATCGGAGGTTTTGTCGTGGAGGCTGAACTTTCCGACTGTAGGACCAAAAATATTTTCTTTTCCCACCTTGGCTTTGAAGTCACCAAGCACGATTTTTATGTCGTGGCGGGGGCTGCGCTTATAGACCTCTTCAAGGCACTCGTAGAAGCTGTCTTTGGTCTCATCGTCCTTCTTTTCTGTCGGAGAGTGCGCACAAATCAGGCTTATATTGAAGAATCTTGCCTTGACACGGATTATGGCAAGTCGTTCGTTCACAGTTGTGAATCGCAGGACATGATGCCGTAGTCGCTTGTCAACCACGAATCCACATCCAAATTCATGCTTCTCCTCATGGCCGCTGTAGTAAATATCACAGTATGCTTGCCGTGAGCAACCCTGCCCCTTCCATCGCATTTTTTGGATTGCAGTGATATCAGCTTTGTATCTTTCTAAGATATCTATCAGTTGGATAGAGGCACCATCCCAATTATGGGTTCGCACGTTCCAAGTGCATATCCGTAAATCATTGTCAGTTTTTCGTTTGCGGTAGTCGTCATCAGATTTGGCATCATTTTAATCTTATTTCTTTTTCGTTTCATTGAAATTGTTTTTTACGTGGTGGGCTTCAAACCCAACGCACAACCTTTTAAAGGCAGGTAGCCCGCCGCTCAGATTAGTCGTCAAACTAACGGTTGCCAGTTTACCGTTTCTAGAGAACACCACGTAGAGGTTTGAGTCGACTTGAGACGAGTTCGACATGGATAATGCTGGTCTCACCAGGTTGAGGCAGTCAGACACGTTGCCATGTGAAGATCGCCCCCCCTGACGCGTTGCCTTGTGAGGATCGTCCTCCTAAACTGCCTATAGTAGGTGATTCAATCTACTTATATACAGTAAAAAATCATCGCCGATGTTGAACGCTTCAATTGTTTCAATTACTGCTGTTGGAGTTTCCGTCATAATTAAGTTTTAATTCTTCAAAATAACACGTGGATTTTATCCCATCCTCGTCGCCAAATGTGATGTATTTAAATGCAGTTCAACTTATAGACTAAACATTTATTCAATTAAAATTATGTACAAGTCTTACTGCTAAGCTGTAAGTATAGAGGTAAAACATAAACAATAACTAGTGATAAATGTAACGAATAATCGATATCATTAATATTGCGTGGTGATTTTCTTTAATTAGCTGCAGCTGCTCAGCTTTATTTGTGATTTGTTTCGGGGGCTGATACAATATAATTTTTAATTTTTCGTTTGTACCTTTCTGTATCTCAATAAATATTCTTTTTAATTGGTGCACCTTTATAAGTATGATATCATATTTCTGTATTCTGTTCTTTTGCTTTAGATACTAACTCCTCAGAACCAATTTTACCTCTGGTAAAGATTTTTTGTGGCTTCCGTGGCGTAGTTGGTTAAAGTTTGTGGCCGCTATGTCAACGAACTTGGAGACCCAGGTTCGAACCCCAGCAGCGACAAAAAATTATTTGAATTAAAATAATTTTTCTGTACGGCCGCCACCTCTCTGTAGACAATGGGAAACCTCAGAGAGTATTCAAAATGCCATGAAAAGCTTCTTGAGAATAAGAACAATTCTGTTCATCGCCGTTCGGAGTCTTGTGTACAAACTTAATAACACGCACAACACAATTGATCATAAGAAGCTAGGTCAAAGTCCTTTTAAGGGCTGAAATAGCCAGTTATTTATTTTTTTTTAAAAGATTTTTTGTTAAGTATCGCATGAACTATATTTTTATCTTTAATTATATTATCTTTTTGTTCTTGTGTTTTTGATGTGCAACCGATTTATGTTTTAAATCTTCATGACAAAACTAAACAACGTTTTACAAAATGAATTTATTTTATTAACATCTGGTTTACATCGATTACATGTGCTTAATATTTAATTTACAAAGTTTTTAATTTTTTTGCACTAAGGAATGCGTGCGCGCTAGCCAACGACAGTAAGGAAAAAGAGACGAGCGTGTTCGTTACTTTTGTGTTTTGACGTTTTCTTCGTCTCGTCGTTTGCTCATTTATCGAGCGAGTTATTAGTGTTGCCATATTATTTTTGGCTAATGCTACATCACTCACCCCTTAAATGAGTTTTTTTTTAACAATTTAAAAAAATTGTGTCTTCAGATGACTCTTAACAGTTAGCATTTATACGGACTAAAGTGATTTAAAATTGGATGATTTGAAGTTACAATATTTAAGTTCATTTTATAGTTTAAATTTCAAATAGTTGCGGAATTAATTCTTTGTTGTTTTACAATTCATTGTTTAAGTTTAAGTGGTTGATTAGATCATATATATTATGTATAATTCATGGATTGGATTTTTAAATAGCAAATGAAATGATTTATTTAATGAAGAATTGTTTTTTTTTTGTAACAATTTAAACTTCAAGTATATTTTGTGAACGATTGATTTATTTTTTTTTTTTTTTTTTTGTTTGAATGAGTACAATTGGATACGTAAAAGAATATTTATAAGAGTGTTTAGTTTAAATTCAAATGACTTTTAATTTTTATCATTTCATAGAGTTTTTACGTTTTGCATACATATTAAGATAACATAAAAGATACTTTTGGTTTTAAAGTTGATCGCGTAGGCATATTTTCGTTTGCTACGAATGCCGATTTTACTCTATCGATTGAAATTGTTTGTTTTTTTTTCTTTGCATAAAATAGTGAAAGTTTTGTCTGTTCTGTCTAGCTCTTCAAAAGGACCATTGTAAGGTTGTTTTAAACTTCCCTTGTTAATCTCTTCTCTTACGAAAACGTGCTTGCATGAATCCAGTGCTTTAGGCACGTATATGTATTTTTGATTTCTTATTCTTTTTGGAGTTGTTCGCACTTGTGCAATTGCTTGCTTTATGTCTTTTGCTTTAGCGGAGTTCAAATTGTTGTTTTGCGACTGTTGTTCCACCATTTTTGCTGGTACCATTTTGTATTGACCATACAACAACTGTGCCGGGGTCATATCTAAATCGTCTATAATTGTGGAGCGAATTCCAAGAAGAGTCTAAGGTAAATTCGAAAACCAATTTTCTCTATCATCGTGGGATTTTAAAGATTCCTTTAGTTGTCTGTGAAATCTTTCCACAAGACCATTAGCTTGAGGATGGTAAGTTGTCGTCCTAATTCGCTTTATGCCTAAAATTTCAGATATTTCTCTAAAAAAAGAAGATTCAAATTGAGTCCCTTGTTCAGTGGTGATCGTTTGAGGGACACCAAATCTTGAAACCCAATTGCGATTGAACTCAGACACAACTGTAGATGCACTTATATTCTTTAACGGTATGGCTTCGGGCCAAGAAGTAAAACGATCTTTTATTGTAAGGAGATATGTATAACCCTGTGAAGGAGGTAAGGGACCTACCAAATCCATATGAATGTTCGTGAATCTACCTTCATAATGATGTTATGACTTTGCGCGTAGCTTTTGCACTTGGGTAAGAAAGCTTATGATGGTTGTCAAATACTGTCCTACGAAAAATGTCTGGAATATTAGGGTGATTTTTATTAAGAGATGTTTCACACCAAATGTCGATACTGTGAATCGGAATTTGAATTTTAGAAAGTTTGCATGAAGAATTTTCGTCGACAATAATTGACTTTAATTCTTCATCTGAATTTTGCGCTTTTGATAGACTGGGTATATCAATGTTTTTGAAATTTATGACGTTTATGTGGGATCTTGACAATGTGTCAGCAACGGTGTTGTGAAATCCTTTTATGTAACGAATGTCAGTTGTGAACTGTGAAATAAATTCCAAATGTCGTGTCTGGCGTGGAGATTTCTCAGTCTTAGAACAAATTGCTTTCGTTAAGGGCTTGTGGTCAGTAAAAACTGTAAACTGTCTGCCCTCCACAAAGTAGCGAAAATATTTGATGGGTCTAAAAATAGCTAGGAGTTCCCTGTCAAAGATGGAATACTTTTTTTCTGCAGGACTTAGACGTGTCGAGAAAAAGCCTAAAGGTTGCCATTGGCCAGAAAATTGTTGCTGAAGGACACCACCGATGCCATCGCTTGACGCATCAACCATCTGAGGTTCAACCTTTGACGCATCAACCATCAACCAATCTGAGCTTTAGAATTGGGATGAGAAAGCATTGTTTGTTGTTCCAAATCTTTTTTAAGTGAATAGAACGCGATGCGTTGTGTTCAGTACGTTGTGGGGACAACACGTTCACTATCAACTGCGTGCATAATTTCGTTTTACCTGCATTGTGAATTTTCTTTTTTAATAACAATATGCCTTGTGTGTGCGGACAAAAAGTCGATAGAAACGATAAAAACAAAATTAATTGTGTCACATGTAGTGAACTATTTCATTTGAGATGTGTTAATTTAAATGCCACTGACATTGAATATTTAATAAAGTCTAATCAGCCTTATTGATGCAGTAAATGCATGACGGTTCGTCGAAGTTCATTCCGATCTCCGGAGTTGTCTAATCAGACGGCACAAGCTCCGACACCAACTAGAAGAGCAGCAGACATCCAACATATTCAGCAACAAAAGCAACAAAATCAACAAGAAACAGGTTAACAAACTCCACTGCAAATTGAGAAACAGATCAATTTAAAAAATGTTGCAACAACAGCAATAACAACAGCAACAACTACAACAACAAATACAGCTGAACGATAATGTTCATGCCAAAAATTCTTGCGATCAGCATATACAACGTTTTGAAGATTTAGAAAAAACTCTCATTTACGAAGAACTTGTTGCCCTCCGTGGCGATAATTCGCAGCTTTTAAATCGTGTTGTTTCTTTTGAAAATGAGAACAAAGAAATCAAAGAGAAATTATTTCAGCTTGAACGTAGGCGCAGTAACGTTACCAGGGAGAATATAGAGAAAAGTGTTGAAATTGTTGGAGTTCCAAATGTAAACAACGAGAATGTTTTGGGGTACGCTTTGAAGATTTTCTCCGAAGGAATCGGTATGGATGTAAGAGAAGAAATATTGAGAACTGCTACGTTAAAAAAATAAGAACATCTGATAATAACGCAAGCAGTCATGATGAAAATATTGTTGTGGTAAAATTTACGACGCTACTGAAGAAAAGACAAGTAATGAAACTTAAAAAGAACGCGAGAAATAAACTAACCACTAAGTTATTTAATTGCACCAAGAATAATAAAATATTTGTAAATGACTGCTTAGATGGTCAAACCAGAATGCTTTTTAAACAAGCTAAGAAAGTTAAAATAGAGAAAAATATAAAATATTTATGGGTAAGAGATGGCAAAATTTTTATGCGTAAAGCGGATAATGTAAATTTTATTATCATCAACTCAGAGACTGATTTTCAATCTTTATATTAATGTTTGACTTTTTTTTTTTGTTTTTTCTTTTGATATATGGTTCTTATTTCACAAGAGTTTTTGAATCAATCTCTGAGTGATGATTTTGCCATAAAATATCTTTCCCAATCCTTAGAATTATTATATGATAAAAAATATGAAAATAACTTGCTTGTCGTTCATCAAAACATTCGCAGCTTACGAAAAAATTTTGATAACTTAGTTGCTCACTTGAGTTCTTTTGTAAACAGTCCCGGTTTGATTTTTTTGACTGAAATATGGATTTTTGATGCTGAAATAGCGCATTATAATATTCCAAATTATACATTTGTTTCTTGTTGCAATAATGCTTATGCATCTGGTGGTGTTGGCCTTTTTATTAAGAGTAACCTTAAATTTGAAAATAGAAGCTATAATCTTCATAGCTGCGATGTAATGAAAGTTAAATGTAATTGTAATGAGCAAATTTTCAACTTCCTGTGCATATATAGATTTAATGGTGTTGCAAATGATTTATTTTCGAGCGAAATTGAAGATGTTTTGCGTGAAGTTGGATCAGGAAATTGTGTTTTATTAGGTGACATAAATATCGATCTATTACAGACATCGATGGATACTGATAATTATAAATTTTTGCTATCTTCTTTTGGGTTATAATCTGCTATTCACTCTGCTACTCGTATTACATCTAATTCTGCTACGTGTATTGATCATATATTTGTTCGTTTATCTTCAAATCTTATTTGTTCAAGTGCTATTGCAGATTTGGATATATCTGATCACTGCATGACTTGTCTAACTATAGCAAATGTATCCTTATTAAATCAATGCAACATCAACGAATCATTTACTCAGAAGTATACTAATTACACATTGCTGAATAACCTACTACGTTTTGAGTCTTGGAATGAAGTATATGCTGAGTTTGATGCTTCGGATGCTTTTGATATTTTTTCAAAAACTCTATCAGATTATGTTAATTGTTGCACTGTTATGGTTAGACGCAAAAGATGTAAGATTAGAAAACTAAGACCGTGGATTACAAATGACTTAGTAGCAAAAATCAATACAAAGGACTCTTTATTTAAGAAGGTGAAAAGAAATCGGAATTGTGTTGATTTAAGGAATGCTTATAAACAACTCTGTAAAGAAGTAGCTAAAGAAGTTTCGGTTTGTAAAACAACATATTATTCTAATGCCTTCAATAACGCTTTTGGCAATACGCGTAAAGAATGGAAGCTTGTAAATGAAATTATTGGTAGATCTTCCTCGCGTGACACTAGTGTAGAAAGAATTGTAGTAAATGGGGTTAACTTTTCGGATAAACAAAATATAACCGAGCAATTTAATCAGTTTTTGTGTCTGTCGGTAAAAATGTCGCAAATCAAAATCTTTCTGAGCAAACGGTTTGTAGTTGTTCCTGCACGGATGTTGTCATTAACCATTGCTTCGTTTTTACGTCTTTTACGGCTTTTGAGGTTTTTAATATCATCAGATCTTTAAAAAGTTCCTATTCTGCAAATGTTAACAGTTTTTCAAGCAACTTAATAAAAAATATTGTCTTTAACATTGCAGATATTTTGGCTTTTTTATTTAATAAAAGTATTCTTGATGGTAAATTTCCACTGCAATTGAAGGCTGCTGAAGTAATTGTGTTGTTTAAAAAAGGAGACAGAGCATTGCTTAATAACTACAGACCAATCTCGCTTTTGCCAGTTTTTAGCAAAATTATTGAAAAAAGAATAAAATTTCGAATGCTTAGCTTCCTTGAGAAACTAAACTTTTTTAGTGAATGTCAATACGGTTTTCGGAAAGGTCTGTCTGCCGAAGGAGCGTTGTTAAATTTCTGCTCTAATATTTACAATGGTTTAAATCACAGAAAGTTTACCGCCGCACTTTTCGTCGATCTTACTAAGGCGTTTGATACTATTGACCATAAAATTTTACTGTCGAAGCTTTTTAAATGCGGTTTTAGAGGATTTATGTATGATTGGTTTAAATCATATTTAAGTTCTCGAACGCAAAGGGTCAAGATGGGCGCTTTTATTAGCTCAACTGAAGTAATAAATTTAGGTGTTCCACAAGGATCCGTACTCGGTCCAGTTCTCTTTCTAATCTATATTAATTCGCTATTGAAGTCGCATAACAATATCTCTGTTGTGGCTTTTGCTGACGATATGGCTTTAACTTTTATTAGTGATTCCCCGCTTAATCTCAACGCTGAGATAAATTCAAAACTATAATGGCTTAGAATATGGTTCTTGCATCACAAACTGGCTATCAGCGATAAGGCAAAACTAATGTATTTTAGTACAACTAGTAAGGACTCTCATCCAAATCAAATTCACTATCATTGTGGTAAATGTCAGAAATTTTCGTGCTGCTGCCAGGTTGGTGAAAGAAATGAAAGTGCGAGTTCATATTCTCTTGATATTGATTGTGATAATAGTTGTTTCATAATTGAAAATGTTACTTCCTTCAAATACCTAGGTGTTATGATAGATAATAGGATGAATTGGTTTGTACACACATCTGCTATTAAAAAATACCTCTTTGCAGTCAACCGTAGTATTTTTCTCCTAAAATCGTTTTGCTCTCTAAACCTATTGAAAGCAATCTATAACGGCATTTTTCAATCGAAATTGGAGTATGGGTTGATTTGCTGGGCTGGCACCTATTCCAACAAAATTATACCAATTCTGATAGCTCAAAAACAAATCATTCGCCGCATTTATGGAAAAAACCATGCTCATAATAGTATGCCTCTTTTTAAAGAACTTAATATTTAGCCATTAAAGCATTTATACTGTTACAAAGTCTTGAAATACTTCGTAAGCCAAAATAAACATCTGGCGACTAGAAACTGCCCTCATTATAGACTTCGGGTAAATGAAGATAACTTAGTAGACATTCCTAGACACTCCATTATGCTTTTTTGTCATTTTTATGACTATGTTGCGCAGCGCATTTTTAATAAACTGCCACAGAATATTAGAAGTATTAACGCTAATCGTGCTTTAGTCAATTCAATCAAATCGTGGATTGCAAACCTAGATTTTCTTGCTATTGATGCATTGTTTGTTTTCAGTTCTTGAATACTGTTCAAATTTTTAATATATTTTAAAACATTAAACTCACTTTTAAAAATTGCTCCCCACATGATACATTGTTAAATTATTACTTATGAGTATTACTCACATTTCATTCATTTGTATATTTTTTCTTTTTTATGTTATATTTTTCTCTAAATTATTAATTATCTGCAGGGCATTCCCTTATGGAGTGTCGGGTGTGACGATCCCGCGGCTCCTGAGTCATTGATATAGTTTTTAAGTGTTTACAACTTGTTCTGCTCTTACTGTTGGATAACTTGTCGATACTAGCCTTAATAGCTACAGACATGTAATCCTATTCTTCTTAAGTTTATATTTCTTTGTGTATTTCTGTTATTGTAATTGTAAGATTTAATAATAATAATAATAATAATAATAATAATAATAATAATAATGATAATGCTGCATTCCTGAGACTAAACAAATTCTTTTTCGTCTACGACCTTTGAATTAGGGCTTTTTTGCGTTTTTCTTTGTTGGATTTTGCAATTTTCAATAAGTTGTATAACGGATGTGCTTTTATTGCAATATTAGGTACGAAACGATGATATGTTTTTATCATGCCTAAAAACCGTTGGAGCTGTTTGACTGAAACAGGTGTTGGAAAATCGCTAATTGCCCTAACTCTACTCAAAGATGGTGTTAAACCGTCTTTAGAATTAGTGTAGCCTAGAAATTCCAGTTGTTGAGCTCCTAATTCACATTTTGAAACGTTGACGTTAAGTCCATTTTCTTGAAGACGTTTAAATACTATCCGTAAATGTTCTTTGTGTTCATGTGCTGATTTACCAGAAACCAAAATGTCATCAACGTAAACAAAAATAAAAGGAAGGTCATCTAAGATTGTGTTTATGAAGCGCTGAAATGTTTGGGCTCCATTTCGTATTCCAAAAGGCATTCGCAAGAACTCGAAAAGACCAAATGGAGTGATTCACAGCTGTCTTGTGAACATCCTCTTCCGCGACAGGAATCTGATTATATGCCCTGACAAGGTCAATTTTGGAAAAAACCACGTAACCATGTAGATTTGCTGAACAGTCTTGAATGTTTGGAAGTGGGTATTTGTCTGGTATTGTTACAGCGTTTAAATGCTTATAGTCTCCACACGGTCTCCAATCTGTGGAACCTTTTTTTGGTACCATGTGAAGCGGACAAGCGGCTGGTGAGCTGGATGGTCGACAAATGCCTAAGCGGATCATTTCTTGAAACTCCTGTTTTACGGACGCGAGTCTCTCAGGGTTGAGTCTTCTAGCTCGAGCCGAAGGAAGTGAACCATTGGTTATAATGCGATGAACAACGTTATGCTAAACCGGTAATCTGGTGGAGATTTGAGTTGTGGAAATTCGTCGAGAATGCTTCCGAACTCGCTTGGAATTGAAAAAAGTTTTAAAAGAAGTGACTTTACGAATACAACTGACGTTTATATTTGTTTGCTTATCTACTAGCTTGCCTGCTGCAATGTCTACAACCAGATTAAAGTTATGCAAAAAATCCGCTCCGATTATCGGATGATCTATGTCTGCAACTACGAATGTGTGATTGAAGGAACGTCTTAAGCTAAAATCAATTGTAAGATTTGATTTTACGCCGTTGTCTTTTAAGAATAGTCGGCGTGTCGATATTGTCGCGCTCGAGGCTTGACGTTTTAGTTTTTTGAAGCATTATCGCAAACGGAAGCAGATTGAAACTCACAAGGCTGTAAGCATTTCTTGGCCTTTTTTCCGTATCGCCTGTGATACCAACAAACTAAATTTGTCTCTCGGCCGTTAGCAGAACGAGATCGAGATTGAGACCTATTTCGTGAAGAACTACGAGCACTATTTTGAAAACTGTCCCTTCTTGATCTTTGTACCTCAAGGCGTTCTATTCTGTTTATTATTTTATTGAACATTTCTTCAATCGAACTTGTTTCTAATTTGTTGTAATATTTTGGATTTTGGATTTCAGAAATTTGGGCCTTGTTTGACGAATCGTGGAGTCTGTCAGCGAGACTTAAAAGTTCTTCGCGACTTTGTGTTTTCTCAGCTGCCATGAGGCAAACGCGTACTGTCGAAGGAAGTCTATTTAGCCTAAGTTTTAACACTAGTCAAGGATTTTTTTTGATCTCCTAAGTCAATCTTATTAAGTATAGAGTCTAACCGCCGTTCTTCACTGTCCATGTTCCTCTCTAGTAAGGCTTTCTTTAAATCCCCATATTTATCTTGTCTGACCATTGTCTGACTGTTTAGTGAAGCTACTAAGTAATCGTATTTAGTGTTTGGAGACGTAATATTTATAAGTCTAAACTGTGTTTCGATTTGAAGGAACCATAAATCTGGTCTATTGTTCCAAAAAGGTGGAATTTTGATTAAAATTAAGGATGCTTGGTCAGGTAAGTTAGAAACTGGTGGCTAAACTAATGAATTAGGTTCACTTGGGTTACTAGAAATACTCGAGCTTTTGCTGTTGGAAGCTTCCTCATTGCCTGGCATGATTGAAAGAAAAAAAACTTTTTATTTTGAATTTGAAAATTAGTTGTGAAAACGATCAAATTCGATTTTAAACGAGCGAAACTAGATATGTATTTGACGGTCAAGGAATGAATTCTCTAATTTAATTTTCGAGTTATTTAATGTTTTGCGAGATGTATCTAATATTAATTCTGCACCTGATCGTTACAATCGCATAATAGCTCCCAAATCCGCAAATAGTCGTGAAAACAACTGATATTTCTTTAAATGAGAAAAAAAAATTTTAAAATTGAAACAATGGTCAGTTTGATGTTGCGCTCAACCGCAAGTATGGAATATATTTACGTTCGTAGTAGTGATGAAGTAAATGCATTTCATAACAATTTTGAACGCAAATGTTTTTTTTACGAAAGGAAAGAAAATGTTAATTCAAATTATGTTTTTATTCCGAAACGAACCGAAGCTTAAGAAGAATAGCTTAAAAAACTTAAGTTGTTTAATGGTTTCGCATTGTGCATTGTTTCGCATTGTGTTATCTAAGACAGAAAATTTTTTATTATTTTGCATAAATTGCTCTTTTTTTTATTTTTTTTTTTAGAAGAGAGAGAAATTTAATATTATTTAAAATGCAATGTACTGTAGGCTAGAAGCTATTTTTTATGCAAGAAAGTGTTGTGTTTATCAAATATCTGAAGTGCAGAAAGTTGCATCATATAGACTGAAATAAAAACGTTTACTACTTTGCAGATTTCAGGTCATCGCAGTTCAGAACGGTAAAAAAAATATCAAACAATTTAAATGTAAGAGAGTGAAATCATTGACAAGCATTGATTTTCTCAGCAACAAGGAAACCAGCATCTGTCAAAAACAGTTGTTCGTGCAACAAAAATTATACGAATGTAAAAATAAATAAATTCCACGAAATATGTACGTTAAATAAACAATTATAATAATGAAAGTTGTGAAAAAATTATGTGTGATATGTGTTTAACGTTTTCCAGCTGTGGTGTTTTAATTTTAATTGAAAACTTCTTTAATTTCGTCCATATGCATCTGCAGCTGCTGAGGTTGCTGCATGTAAACGTTTTCAACATTTTTTTTATGTTTGCACTTAATAGCACAAAGGGCCTTACCAATAGTTTACTACTTTCATAGAAAGAGTCGACATTTCCGATTAAAGCTTATACTTTAAAAAATTTCATACCAATAAACGAGAAAATATCGACATGTGCTCAAGTATCATACTTTAAATTAGTATCGGCTTCAGCTGATACTAAGTATTTTAGTATAATATCAATTTTTATCTGTCAAACAAGGCAAAGCACATTCACAATAGATTTAGGCTTATACTTTGAAAGCGAATACTGATTTCGTTTATTGGTACGGAGAAATAAAAAGTTGACTACTAAGGAAAAGCTTATACTAACTAGTGCCAGCTTTTTCTTAGTATCAACTCTTGGCTATTGGTTAGGCCCAAAGTTCACAAGTTATCTTCGTTGTGGTAATAATAATTCACTATTGATTAAATAAAATAGGTAATATTTTGTAAGCAAATGTTTGGTTATTTGCAAGACATGAAACATAAACAATGGCGAAAACATAAGCAATAATTGAACGCTCTATTTCTTGACTTTTTTTTTGACAGATGCTGGTTTCCCAAGCAACTGCCAGTACTACCTTGTATTATTATACCATGGGCACAATCATAAACACCTTGTGTTGTTCATTCTGTCAGCAGAATGAGCAGGTTTGAGTGGGATTCTACGTTCTCTCCCGCTTGGTCTAAGTTGCTGATACTCCACGAAGACATTTTAACAATGGCCAGCGTACCAGCCAGTCGTCGTGTTTTAATTCGCCTTAGTTCACGCAACAACAACAAAATAATCCTTTAACTTATTTCTTTTTAAAATATATACAAATATACAAATTATATTATATTACTTCGAATATACAAATTTGAAGTAAACATAAAATAAACAAGTGTTATTTCTTTAATTTTCGAACAAGTGAGCAAAGAACCCCAAGACTATAATTCGACGAATTACAGACATTTTGGTGGCCCATGGGGGGAACCTTGAAAGCAAACAAAATTACGTACAATTTGCAAATTTTAAATTAGTGAACGTTAATAGAAATATTAATATAAAAGGGAAAACATTTATGCATCTAAACCGCTTTAATATTCAAACCCAAAAGTGTCATATGTACAGTTGTTGTTGCTTTCGCGACGGTAAATATATATATATATTTCGACATACATAAATACACTCTGCATATACCGCAGCGCTTACCGTTGCAAATTGACCACGAAATCAAGTGTCGCATTGTGACGTCATCAATTTACCAAGTAAAGCTCAACATTGCAAATCTAATACACCACAACGCAAGTTGGTCCAAAGTGAAGATAACAACAAAGATTTGAAGGCAGCTGCGGCTTCGTTGGTGAAGAGAGAGGTAAGTGAAGTGCATTGTGTAGTTTCTATTTTTCTTGTACCACGATTTTGAGTGATTTACGTAACTATGAGCGAACAAGGTGACACTTCATTTTCGAGTGCAGATCTGATAAAAATTCAACTCAATCGGCTTGAGTCAATAAAACAAATGTCAAAAAACTTCAAAAAAGATTCAGCATCGCGTAAGACCAAAATCTATCATCAACAGAGTTTGAAAACATTAAACGAATTGCGTGAAGCGTTCTCCGAAACCCACAAAATTATTATCTGTTCAGATATTAAAAACGACAACAGCTACTTACAAAATCAAACCTCATTTGAATTCGAAGAGTGTTATTTAGAACGTTTTTGCGCAATATCCGAAAGCGCCAAAAGGATGTTTCCAGCTCCACAGACGGGCATTCTTCAACAACATAACACACAACCAGTGCAGCAAAATTCTTCGACAGTTAAATAACCCAATTTATCTGTACCAAAATTTTCTGGTAAATTTACGAAATGGTCGGGATTTTTCGATTCTTTTAATCATTTAGTACTTTTAAATGTCGAACTTAATGCGATTCAAAAATTTCATTATTTAAGACAAGCATGAGATCACGTAGTTATCGTAATCTCAAGCAAGTCAACTGGGATCTCTATACAGAAACACTAATGACAGAACTTCCTAACGGACCATCTTGTCTCCCCACTTGTAAAAACTCCTTAGATGACTTAGTAGACAAACTCACTGCGTCTATGAATAAAGCTCTTGACACTGCGTGCCCGCTCAAAACACCAAAAGGAAGGAAAAAGCCACCTTGGTGAGGCACTAAACTAGAAGAGCTCCGAATGAAGAGCAGAAAACTCTTCAATAAGGCAAAAGCCACTAGATCCACAGATGCGTGGACAATCTACAAAAGGGCTCTAAACGAGTATAAAAAAGAATTACGCAAAGCTCAACGACAATCCTGGAGAAATTTCTGTGAAGAAATATCACAAACCTCCCAGGCGTCGAGACTTAGGAAAATTCTAGCATCTAGTCCACCTAACCCGAGCTTCATGAAAAAAGAAGACGGGACCTGGACCACCAACAGTGAAGAATCTCTTAATATCTTGGTAGAAACTCACTTCCCGGGCTGTTCAAAGATAGGGAATGCTCCAACACAAGAGGTGCATTTTCCATCCATTGACAACTCTCTACAAATAATTACACAATCGAAGCTAAAATGGGCCATAGAAAGCTTCAAACCGTTTAAGTCTCCAGGACTTGACGGCATAGCCCCAATTGAAATTCAAAAAACTTACGACATCATAAGCCAATGGCTTATGATAATCTATCAAAGCGGTCTTAACCTAAATCACATCCCAAAACAATGGCGACACGTGAAGGTAGTCTTTATACCTAAGGCAGGAAGAAGCTCGCACGTAAACCCAAAAGACCTTCGACCAATCAGTCTCTCATCTTTTCTTCTTAAAACTCTCGAGAGACTAATAGACATCTACTTGAGACAAAAAATAGAAGTAAATCCTATCTCGCCAGCACAACACGCCTACACCAAAGGCAAATCTGTGGAAACGGCTCTCCACTCCATAGTATCTATCACTGAAAAGTCCCTTCATCAGAAGGAATATACAATGATAGCCTTCATTGACATAGAGGGTGCCTTTAACAACGTCAAGGCGGAGGCTATCACAAATGCGCTGACGGAGCTTGGGGTGGATTCTGCGCTGATAGCACTTATAAATCAAATGCTAGTAGGCAGGATTATAAGCGCGAGTCTCGGAGCAGCATCCACGCTAAGATCTGTACCAAGGGGAACACCTCAGGGAGGAGTTCTCTCGCCTCTACTCTGGAACCTAGCGGTGAATGAACTACTGGGTAAACTAGAACAAGAGGGGTGCAGGGTGATAGCCTACGCCGACGATGTTGCTATCGTCACCTCAGGTAAATATGTGTCCACCCTCCGAGATATTATGCAAAATTGTCTTAACACTCTCGTAAACTGGGTTACCGGCTGTGGACTTAGCGTTAACCCGATAAAACCGAGTTAGTGATCTTTACCAGACAACACAACTTGCCCACTATTAGTCCTCCAAAACTGGGAAATACAAGACTAAACTTCTCAGAACAAGCAAAATACCTGGGTCTCATTTTAGATAGGAAACTAAATTGGAAACCCAACCTGCTCGAGAGAGCCAAAAAAGCCAATATAGCCCTATACACATGTAAAAAAGCAGTGGGTAGCAAATGGGGATTACAACCTAGGGTAACTCACTGGCTTTATACAGCTGTTATTAGGCCAATATTGTTATACGGTGCTATAGTCTGGTGGCCAACACTAAGCAAACAAACACACCTCAATATACTTCGCAAAGTTCAATGGTCAGCAGAGCTGTGCATCAGTGGAGCGCTGAGAACCACTCCTACTGACGCACTCGATACTTTGCTCCATCTAGCTCCACTAGATATCCTAACAAAACGGATAGCTGCAAACACAGCAATCCGTTTAGAAGCCACTTCCCAATGGAAATAGGGCACAATAGGACACTCTGACACCAGGAAACTCACTCCTCAAATACCCAAGAATATAGACTACATCACTCAAAAACTTTTATTCCACAAAAAGTTTGATGTATCAATCCCCTCCAGATACGAATGGGATATTGGAAGCCCTCCACCAAACAAT
Organism: Pherbina coryleti; assembly: GCA_943735915.1. Classification (NCBI taxonomy): domain Eukaryota; kingdom Metazoa; phylum Arthropoda; class Insecta; order Diptera; family Sciomyzidae; genus Pherbina; species Pherbina coryleti. Next base: position 88,636,648 of record OX030948.1, read on the forward strand.
GCCACTAAAATCTACACTGATGGATCAAAACTAGATGGCAAAGTAGGGGGAGGAGTCTACTCTGAATCCCTAAACATTAACCATGCCTTTAGGCTCCCCGACCACTGCAGTGTCTTCCAAGCGGAAGTCACTGCCATACATGAAGCCGTTACTTGGCTACAGATGAACGAAATATTAGCAAAAGATATTTGTATTCTATCTGATAGTCAAGCCGCTTTGAAAGCCCTGGAATCTGTTGAAATAACATCAAAAACAGTCCTAGGCTGCCGCAGATCTCTAAATGAGATGGCAGAGCAGCTCAATATATTCCTATGCTGGATCCCCGGACATAGAGACTTCCAAGGTAACTGCAAAGCAGACGAACTCGCTAGAAACGGTACCATCAAACCCTTATCGACAGATAAGGAACAAATTGGAATACCTCTCGCAACATGTAAGCTACTGATAAATGAACTATCCCTTGAAAACACCAACATCAGGTGGTCAACGGGTAGTACATGCAGCATATCGCGTCAAGTTTGGCCAACACTGAACTTAAGACGCTCAAAAGAACTAATATCCCTTAGAAGGGACCAAATAAGTATTGCAATAGGCGTCCTAACAGGACACTGCCTGATTGGAAACCACGCCCAAAGACTGAATACTCCCCATAACGACTTCTGCAGAAGCTGCAGAGATGAAGAGGAAGTTGAATCCACAACACACCTTCTCTGCACATGCCCAGCGCTGGCCAGAAAGCGCCATCTCTTCCTAGGTAACTGGTTCTACACTGACCTAGACGAACTCTCAAAAACTTCGGTCTACCGAATACAAAGCTTCATAAATAGCTCCAACTGGTTCAAATAGGGTGGAAATAATTAACCCCTGGTATCACAACGGGCCAAACTGGCCTAAGTGTGTCTCATAGGAGACAACCACGTCAACCTAACCTAACCTAACCTAAAACAAGCCCTTACATCGTGATGTGGACATTCAACAATTGTTTTTAACTGAGGCAAATTACAGTACAGCTTGGAGAACACTGGTAAAGCGTTATAATAATCCACGAATTACATTCATGCATCACATGAATGCTCTATACAACTTGCCTTGCCAAATGAAAACGCGTTCAGAATACCTCAGGACGATGCTAAACGTCGCCAATGTGTGCATAAACGAATTTAACCGTCTTAATATTCCCATTGCACAATGCGATCAGTGGATTGCACACTATCTATCTACTAAGCTATCCCAAGAAACCCATAAGGCTTGGGAACAAAATTTAGGTAGCAAAACGGATATCCCAACCTTTTCTGAGTTTGAAAGCTTTCTCAATAATCGCTTGGTTACTATAGATGCGATAGAAAATCAGTGCACGACCAACTATCTGCCCACATCGACAAAATCGACCAATGATTGGATCAAGCAAATCAACAATTCTGGAGTTTCAAAATCTTTCAAGCGTTATACCAACAATTCTTTCAAACATGAAACAAAAACATTTCATCTCACTACAAAACCAAACTCTGAAAAATGCGTTCAATGTGGAGAACCCCATTTCAAAAGATTGTCTTGAGCGAAAGGCAATCGTCGACAAGGCTAAACTTTGCTTAAACTGCTTAAGCAAAACCCATACATTTTCTCAGTGCATCAGCACGAAAAATTGTCTTAAATGTGGTAAACAAAATCACACGTCTTTACAAAAAATAAAAAAAATAAAATAAATAACTGGTCATTTCAGCCCTTGAAAGGACTTTGACCTAGCTTCTTATGATCAATTGTCTTGTGCATGTTATTAAGTTTATACACAATCGACCGAGAAATGGACCTACAGGCTTAACGCCGACTCCGAACGGCGATGAACGATATGTTCTTATTCTCAAGAAGCTTTACATGGCATTTTTATTACTCTCTGAGGTTTGCCATTGTCTGCAGAGAGGTGGCGGCCGTACAGAAAAATCATTTTAATTCAAATAATTTTCTGTCGCTGTTGGGGTTCGAACCTGGATCTCCAGGTTCGTTGACATATCGGCCACGCACTTTAACCAACTACGCCACGGACGCCACACGTCTTTACACTTTCCTTTTAATTCATCAGCCAACAATGCACACCAAACTAGAACAGAAATCAACTTGCCATCGTCATCACAACAAATTTATCAGAGTGACGGTGCACCCACATCAAGCACTAATTTGACAACCAACACAAGTTTCAATCGCTCTCTTAACACTCATACATCTTCTGTTTTTAATGCAAAGGAAATGGCTTCCGTCACAGCATCCGCTAATCCTCAGCAAAAGATTCTTCTTACAACCGCACTAGTGTCACTAATAAATATTCATACTGGTCAATCATCTATATTAAGAGCACTTGTAGACCAAGGCTCAGAGGCGACGATTATTTCAGAGCACGCCGTTCAATCGTTAGGTTTAAAAAGAAGATCTATTTCAGCCGAAATATTCGGAGTCGGGCAAGGCGCTCCTAACCGATGCAAGTTTGCTGTAAGTTTCACTCTACGTTCATTTATCAATTCAAATTTTAGCGTAAACGTCGATACTGCCTACGTCCTGGAGTCTCTTACTACTAAACTGCCAAGTCAGCCCATCGAACCGCAAAATTGGCCACATATTATGCGATTGAAGTTACCACACCCATATTTTAATCAACCAAAGAAAATCGACTTAATTATCGGTGCGGATATGTTATCCCACATACTGCTACCTGAAACTCGAATTGGTGACCCAGATCACCCAATTGCAGAAAACACCCGACTAGGTTGGGTTAGGTTGGGAGGACGATCCTCACAAGGCAACGCGTGAGGGTCAAGGGGACGATCTTCACATGGCAACGTGTCTGACTGCCTCAACCTGGTGAGGCCAGCATTATCCATGTCGAACTCGTCTCAAGTCGACTCAAACCTCTGCGTGGTGTCCTCTAGAAACGGCAAACTGGCAACCGTTAGTTTGACGGCTAATGTGAGCGGCGGGCTCCCCCTGCCTTTAAAGGGTTGTGCGTTGGGTTTGAAGCCCGCCACGTAAAAACAAAATTTCAATGAAACGCATAAGAAATACGATAAAAATGATCCCCAAATCTGATGACGACTACCGCAAACGAAAAACTGACAATGATTTACGGATATGCACCTGGAACGTCCGAACCCTTAATTGGGATGGTGCCTCTATCCAACTGATAGATATCTTAGAAAGATACAAGGCTGATATCACTGCAATCCAAGAAATGCGATGGAAGGGACAGGGTTGCTCACGGCAAGCATCCTGTGATATCTACTACAGCGGCCATGCGGAGAAGCACGAATTTGGATGCGGATTCGTGGTTGGCAAGAGACTACGACATCATGTTCTGCGATTCACACCTGTGAACGAACGACTTGCCATAATCCGTGTCAAGGCAAGATTTTTCAACATAAGCCTGATTTGTGCGCACGCTCCGACAGAAGACAAAGACGATGAGACCAAAGACAGCTTCTACGAGCGCCTTGAAGATGCCTATGAGCGCAGCCCCCGCCACGACATAAAAATCGTGCTTGGTGACTTCAACGCCAAGGTGGGAAAAGAAAATATCTTTGGTCCAACAGTCGGAAAGTTCAGCCTCCACGACAATATCTCCGATAACGGAATGAGGCTGATTGACTTTGCCGCAGCGCGAAACATGGTCGTTAGTAGCACTAGATTCAAGCATCTCAATATTCATAAAGCAACTGGGCTGTCTCCTGATCAAAAGACGCGCAACCAAATTGATCACGTTTTGATTGACGGAAGGCACTCTTCCAGTGTTTTAGATGTACGCACGATCCGTGGTGCCAATATAGACTCGGATCATTATCTTGTCGCAGCCAAGATCCGTACACGCCTGTGCGCAACCAAGAATACGCGCAATCCAGCACAGAGAAAGCTAGACGTCGAAAAGCTGCAATCAAAGCAAACAGCCGAAGACTTCGCTACTCGACTCTCACTCCTGCTTCAAGAAAGCACTCCTCCGATCGACGATATATGCGCGCAGTGGAATCATATTTCCCACTCTATGCGTACGGCTGCCGAAGAGGTGATTGGCTATCACCGCCCTCGCCGAAACCAGTGGCACGACCAAGAGTGTCGCGACGCCACTGCAGAAAAAGACGCCGCCTACAAAGCCACCCTGCAGTCGGTTGTAAAGCGTGCTGCTAAAGAGCGATACAAAGAGAAGAGGAGGGAAGAGAGACGCATTTTCAGGCGAAAGAAAAGGGAAGCGGAAATGCGTGAGTGCGAGAAAATTGAGATGCATGGTGACAGGAATGAGGTCCGAAAATTTTTCGAAAAAATAAGACGCCTGGCCGATGGTTTCAAGACCGGGGCCTCTTCCTGCAAGGATGAAAATGGGAATCTAGTGACAGATATCCAGAGTACACTGATGATGTGGAGGGAACACTTATCTAAGCTTTTGAATGGTGACGATGACAACAATCCCGCCAATAGAGATGATATCCCGGAATCCCCAATTTTGGACGACAGCGTTGAAGTTCCGCTGCCCGACCATAGTGAAGTCTTGAAAGCTATAGCTCGGCTTAAAAACAACAAAGCCGCAGGAGCCGATGGCTTACCTGCTGAGCTCTTCAAGAATGGAGGCGAAGCTCTATTTAAATGCATTCATGAGCTTCTATGCAGAATATGGTCGGAAGAATGCATTCCAAACGATTGGAACCTCAGTGTGCTCTGCCCAATCCACAAGAAAGGCGATCCCACAATTTGCGCCAACTATAATGGGATAAGCCTTCTGAATATCGCATATAAGATTCTGTCGAGCGTACTATGTGAAAGACTGAAGCCCATCGTAAACCAGCTGATTGGACCTTATCAGTGTGGCTTCAGACCTGGCAAATCCACCATAGACCAGATATTTACGCTACGACAAATCTTGGAGAAGACCCTAGAAAAACAAATCGACACACACCATCTTTTTGTCGATTACAAAGCCGCCTTCGACAGTCCAATAAGGAATCATCTATATTCCACCATGTCTGAATTTGGTATTCCTGCAAAGCTCATCCGCCTTTGCAGAATGACACTGAGCAACACCAGCAGCACAGTTAAAATCGGGAAGGACCTCACTCCTCCATTCGATACCAAACGAGGTTTTAGACAAGGTGATTCCTTATCGTGCGACTTTTTCAACCTAATGATGGAGAAGATCATCCGAGCTGCTGATTTGAGACGCAATGGCACGATATTCTACAAAAGTATTATGCTGCTGGCGTATGCTGATGATATCGATATCATTGGCCATAATACGCGCAAAGTCAGTGCAGCATTCTCCAGGTTAGCGAAAGAGTCAAGTCGAATGGGTCTTGCAGTGAACGCAGATAAGACGAAATATCTAGTGTCAACAAATAAACATTCCCAGCGTCTTGGAAACCACGTCACTGTTGACAACATCTCCTTCGAGGTTGTTAAGGACTTCGTCTACCTGGGATCCAGCGTAAACTCTTTCAACGATGTCAGTATTGAGATAAAGCGAAGGATAACTCTTGCCAACAGGTGTTACTTTGGGCTGAGTAGGCAATTGAGAAGCAGAGCCCTCTCTCGACGAACAAAACTCACGCTCTATAAGTCACTAATCATGCCCGTCCTATTATATGCAGCACAAACTTGGACGTTGAGCAGTTCTGATGAAAAGACTCTGGGAGCCTTCGAGAGAAAGATCCTTCGTAAAATCTTCGGTCCAATCTGCGTCAATGGCGAGTACCGAATTCGATGGAACCACGAGCTGTATGAGCTGTACGCTGACATCGACATAGTTAAGCGTATTAAAATCGAGCGGCTCCGCTGGCTAGGTCATGTTGAGCGAATGGAAAACGACGCTCCAGCGAAAAAAATATTCGATTCGGTGCCCGGTGGTTGTCAACGCAGAAGAGGACGCCCACATCTTCGTTGGAAGGATCAGGTGTTGGATAACCTGACTACGCTTGGTGTTTCCAACTGGCGCCAGCAAGCGCAAAATAGAAATGGCTGGCGCAATTTCTTACAAGAGGCCAAAACCGACTTACGGTTGTAAGCGCCAGATAAGTAAGTAAGTAAGGTTGGGTTCTTTGCGGTCGCACCAGATCATCGAATTCATATTCTGTATCAATCCGTTGTAATCATGCTGGTATTGAATTAGAAACTCTCGTTCAGAAATTTTATGCTCTGGAACAGGTTCCCGAAGAAAGAATGCTTTCGATTGAGGATCAATGGTGTCAATATTTCTTCGAGAAAACACACATTCGTCAACCAAATGGAAGGTATATGGTTCGTCTTCCATTAAAATCCATATACGATCCAAATCACACTTTAGGAAAATCTAAACAAATCGCTCTCAATCGATTTTATCAATTAGAGCGACGTTTTGAGCGCAACACGCTCCTGTACGAACGCTATACTTGTGGTATCAATGAATATTTTAATCTCCACCAAATTATCCCGGCTACAATATCGGAAAATCAACACTGCACTATTACGAAGACCAACAAGCCGACCGTCACGTCATGCGTTCTACCGCACCACGCTGTTTTTAAAGAAGGAAGCCTGACTACAAAGGTTAGAATTGTTTTCGATGCCTCATCAAAAACAGCCAACGGGCGATCTCTTAATGATTTATTATGCATTGGTTTAACTTTACAAAATGATCTATCGTCTGTCATTCTAAACTGGCGTATGCACAAATATGTATTTATAGCCGACATAAAAAAAATGTACCGCTGCATAGATATGCTTCCTGACGATGCACAATATCAACGTATTTTATGGAGGAATAATTCTGGAAACATACATGAATTTTGCTTGACGACTGTCACCTTCGGTGCCGCCTCAGCTCCATACACAGCTATCAGAACACTGCATCAACTGGCTGACGACGAAAAACATAGATACCCGTTAGCAGAACATGTTTTGAAACACGAAATGTACGTTGATGATATCCAAACCGGCAGTCATTCCGTTGAATCTGCAATACAAATCTGAAACCAACTATCTGCAACACTACGCTCGGCTGGAATGGAATTACGAAAATGGTCAAGCAATTCATCGGTAATCCTCCAATCAATTCCAGTGGAACATCTTTCAAGCAGTACTCTCCTTCAACTTAATAGCAGCGAAACCGTGAAAACGCTTGGTATGTGTTGGCAGCCTAACTCTGATCAATTCAAGTTTAAACTTAATTTTGAAATTAATTCCTCGCCAACAAAACGAGTAGTTCTATCCACAATTGCGCGTCTTTTAGATCCTTTGGGTTTCATCAGTCCTATAATTATTGTGGCAAAAATAATTTTAAAATGTGTATGGAATACCAAAATTGTCCGTACAGATCAGTCTCATACTTCTTTAGAATGGGATGAAATTTTGCCTAACTCACTTAATGTGCAATGGCAACAATTCCTTCGTAATTTGTCACAGATTGAAACGATTACCATTCCACGATGGATACAGTTTAGCCCACAATCCATAAGGTCCATTGAATTACACGCATTTTGTGATGGATCCTCAAATGGGTTAAAAATCAACTACGCGCACCGATAACTGATATTCCTATATTTTATTGGACCGACGCAACGATTGTATTACATTGCATTTATGACGACATCAATAGATTGAAAACCTTTGTGGCCAATAGAGTTGGAAAAATATTGATGTTAACTACACCACAACAATGGAGCCACATCTCAACCGATGAAAATCCTGCAGACTGTGCCACTCGCAGTTGAACCCCCGAACAACTTCGTCATTTTAAGCTATGGTGGATGGGTCCACAATGGTTAGCAGAGCCAAAGGCCAAGTGGCGAACTTACAACATTGCCGAGCTTGAATTTACGGACGAAATAACTGAAACCAAACCTCTTAAGCTGAATGTGAATGTTACCATCAGTAACGAATCAATAATTTTTAAATATTCTTCATATTTTAAATTGTTACGCGTTAATGCCTTCATTTTACGTTTCTGCCAGAACAGTCGCAAGAAAAATCGATCCAACCGCGTAATCGGACCGTTGAAGGTCACAGGGATTGAGCAAAGTTGTCGACAGCTTGTCCGACTGTTGCAGAACGAATCATTTGACAAAGAAATGCAAATTCTACGATCAAATGAACCATTGCCAAACAAAAACAGACTGAGCAGTCTTACACCATTTCTTGATGACGACGAAATTTTGAGAATACGAGGCCGCTGTCATCGTGCAATTTTGCCCTACCGTCAAAGACACCCAATGATTTTGCCAAACAACCATCATTTCACGCAACTAGTCATCAGTAATGCTCATCATAACACCTTACATGGTGGCACGCAACTCACCCTGTCAACTATTTTGCAACAATTTTGGATATTAAAGGGCAGACAAACTGTTGGAAACCAGCTTCGTAAATGTGTAACCTGCTTTCCTAACAAACCAGAAGTCACCAGACAACTCATGGGCGATTTGCCATTTCACCGAGTTAATCCGCCAAAACGAGCATTTCTAGCAACAGGAGTCGATTACACTGGCGCTATTGAGTTGAAAGCTTCAAAATATCGCGGCCATACAACATATGAGGGTTTCATCGCCATTTTTATATGCCTTGGCACTAAAGCGATTCATTTAGAGGCTGTTACCTACCGAATGCTTTCTTTGGGCTTTACAACGTTTCATTGGTCGGAGAGGCATGTGCCATGACTTGTACAGCGATTGTGGCACCAACTTTATCGGAGCAGACAAAGTGCTTAAAACTAACGTAAATAATTTTATTAAGTCAGTCGAACGTGAAATCGTACCCAAATTAGCTGCTCAAAGTATCCAGTGGCACTTTAACCCTCCTCATTCTCCAAACTTTGGAGGATTGTGGGAGGCGAATGTTAAGTCAGTAAAATATCATTTAAAACGCGCTATCGACAGTACACGATTAACTTATGAGGAACTTTCGACAATGCTCGTACGGATTGAATCTTGCCTTAATTCACGGCCATTATGCCCGTTAACCGCCGATCCAGATGATTTGGATGCACTTACGCCAGGCAATTTTTTAATCGGCGATTCTTTACTATCACCACCAGATAATCCATTGAATCAATCATGTATAAGTCGAAACTATCTCGCTCTTCAAAGAATGACCCAACAATTTTGGTCAAAATGGACATCCGATTGGCTGTCACATCTACAAGCACGTCCAAAGTGGCGTCAAGAAACACAAAACCTGCAGCTAAATGATCTTGTGATAATAAAGGACGATCGATTACCACCAAACGAATGGATTTTGGGACGAATTGTTGAGCTGCACCCAGGTAGGGACGAACTCGTTAGAGTAGTCACTGTTCGTACCAACAGCGGACTTTACAAGAGATGCGTGTCCAAAATCTGTCGCCTACCCATACCTACTTACACAGACGAGATCACTCAAAGCAAACAAAATTAGTAAACTTATGCACATTTCATTTTTCACCTTTACCATCTTTACACCAAATACATTAAAATACGACCAATGCCTTTATTTCCGGCAGACAACACCATACATCAAAGGGACTCGATTTTTATGATGTTTCCAGCATTGGAGGGCGGCATGTACGATTTCGGCACAATCATAAACACCTTGTGACAACACCTGCTGACAGAATGAGCAGGTTTGAGTGGGATTCTACGTTCTCTCCCGCTTGGCCTAAGTTGCTGATACTCCACGAAGACATTCACGCAACAACAACAAAATAATCCTTTAACTTATTTCTTTTTAAAAGTGAATATACAAATTTGAAGTAAACATAAAATAAAGTGTTATTTCTTTAATTTTCAGTTCAGTTTGAATCATCGCTGCGCGCAGACGTACTCTATTTGTCTTCTCGCCTTCTTGACACTGTGCTCCGTCTACGACGTCTTTCTATTCCTTATATATGGATCATTGCTCTAAGTGCGCGGTTAAGTTCGTGACCGATGACTTTATTTCTTGCGGGCTTTGCTGCATTAAAAGTTCATGCCAAGTGCGCTAATATTAATGATGTTACTTATGACTTATTAATGTTTAACTCGAATTTATTTTATAAATGTGACTCTTGCTTATCAAAATCTATCTCCTTAAACATCTCTAAGATAGAAGAAGCATGCAACATTTTAATCAGTGCAAAAAATCTTATTAACAAACCACATCTTGAAAAAAACTATCATGATATACCTAAACCAAAACCTGCAGAAATTGAAGCGAATCCAATAATAACGCGATCGAAGGCTAAGGTTGTTGACCCTTATCGTGAATTAAGTGCAAAAAAAAAACAATTTTTCTAAATCGCCATCTACTTTATGCGCCTCTGGCATAAGTAATATCAACACTCTCTCTAATGCATCCAAACCTGCATTAAAGAAAAAGAAACTTGTCGTTGCCGAAACAGCTGCTTCTGTCAATACTATTGAAGCTGCTCCCCTCACTCCGATCACTGCTTCACAGTGCATCTCAACATCAAACATCGTGCAATCTATTGTTTTTGCGGGACCGTCCGCCTCCTCTTATTCGTCATCCACCTCGTACGCTGCTGTTGGCACAGCGCTCTCCGACGTTGCTCCAATTGCTGCTGCTGTTGATCATGAAAACGAAACACTTGTTGCTCCATCACGCTCTGCCACGACTAACGAAGCTGTCGTGAAACCGACCTCTCGTTGGGAAAAATAAATAAACAAAAAGAGAAGAACAAAGCGAAATACAAAACCTACAAAAAGAGATGATACTATAATACGTAAAAATGTAAACACTGAACTCGATGTCGCTGACTCATTTAAGTGGCTACACGTTTCATCGTTTAAACCAACAGTCTCAGCTGATAGCATTATCGAATTCATAACAAAGCACTCTCCGGTTGATAAACAACACTTAAAATGTAATGTGCTAGTAAAAAGAGGCGTCGATATTCACTCAATGCAAAGAGTATGCTTTAAACTTGGCGTTCTCTCTTCTTATTATGATGAGATTCTTAAACCATCTTTATGGCCGGCAGGCGTTAAGTTATGCCCTTTTCGGTTTATTCAGAGAAGGAACTCATCCAGTTAAACAACATGAACCTTCATGCGCCGATTACTCATGAAATTCTCACTCCACACACTACCCACAGTTAATATAAAAATCAACAACATATCAAGCTTTCATGCTTCCACAATGCTGGGGGCCTCAGAACTAAAATTCAAGCATTATACAGCTCAGCTTCGAGCCACGATTTCGATGTTATTGCCTTAGTTGAAACGTGGCTCTCTCCCCAGTTCTTGTCAAACGAATTGTTCGATGCCGGTTACGAATAATATCGCAAAGATCGCTCATCTCTTTCTGGAATGTCAAGGTGGCGTTTTAATCGCCGTGTCTACTATCCATGCTAGCAGAGAAATAATACTTCCACGTAACTCTTACTATATAGAACAATTGTGCGTTGCTGTTTCAGTCAACAATAGTTCATCCTGTATTTTAAATGAAGTAGTTTTAATAATAAGTTATATACCACCAAATAGTAGTATAGAAATTTTTAACGACCATTTATTCAATATTAGTCATATTGTAAACTCATTAAATGATCATCAAACCCCTTGTGTTCTAGGTGGTTTCAATCTGGGTGACCTGGAGTGGGTTTTTAGCTTTGACGATCAAATGCATCTTCCTTTTAACGTAAAGAAAGAAGTTGAGAGTCTTTTGTGCGACTCGCTGTACGCTCTTAACCTTTTTCAAATCAATAATTTTAAAAATGATATAAATCGGATTTTAGACTTGGTTTTCGTCAACAACAATTCTCGTTTCAAGATTGATAAATGCAACATGCCCCTTACCCCAGAATCAGTGCACCATAAAGCTCTCATGGTCAATTTGTATTTCTATAAACTAAACAGTTTATCTGGACTTAGCTCTGAGCTCTCGTATAATTTTCGAAAAGCCAACTACGAGGCTATAAACAATTACTTTTTTTCGATAAACTGGGAGTCAGCTTTCAAAACGCAAGATATTTTCACGATGTTCTCAACACTTAAAATACATATTAATGAAACTCTTCGCCTATATGTGCCACTTAAAAGGGAAAATCGCCAATTCAATCTTCCTTGGTACAACAGTAGGCTTCTTCATTTAAAAAACATAAGAAATAAAGCCCATAAAAGGTATAAAAAAACTAATCTGTCAGAAGACAAAAACCAATTTCTTCTTCGTAGAAGAGAATTCGAATTTCTTTCGAATTTTCTCCACAAACAATACCTTTTTAATATAGAAAGCAATATTAAATCTAATTCTAAATCCTTTTGGGTTTTTATTTACTCAAAACGAAAGTCGTCCGGCATACCAAATACGATGGAATATCAAGGAAAAGTCGCCAGCAATAATAAGGACATCTGTGAACTCTTCGCAGATTTCTTCGGATCTATCTTCGAAAGCTTTTGCACGACAAATAACAGACACAACTTTTTAAATATACCAAGTTCAGTTAGCATCGGTAATATAACTATTTCCGAAGACAAGGTTTTAAACGAGATTAAAGCTCTAGATTGCAATAAAGGTGCAGGCTATGATCTTTTACCCTCGTTTTTCCTAAAGAATTGTGCTTTTTCTCTTTTTCAATGCCTTACCTCAATTTTTAATAAATCATTGATATCAGGTGTTTTTCTAGATGAATGGAAAATATCATATATTTCTCCCATTCACAAATCAGGGCAGAGAGGGCTTATTACTAATTATCGGCCCATTGTCAAACTCTCAGCAATACCTAAGTTACTTGATGAGATTGTCAACAAACAGCTTTTTTACGAATTTAAAAATATTATATCTACGAAGCAGCATGGTTTTTTCCCTGGTAGGTCTATTACCACAAACTTAGCGTCGTTCACAAATCATTCGTTATGTGCTATCGAAGGTGGGTCTCAGGTGGACGTCTTGTATACCGACTTTGTTAAAGCATTTGAAAGCCTCAACCATACGCTATTATTAAAAAAGCTGAAAAAGCCTGGTATTCACTCCAACTTACTTATTTGGATTAAATCCTATCTCTTCGAGAGACAGCTCTTAATAAAGGTGAAGGAAAGTTATTCCAGAATCATAACAACAAACTCCGGTGTTCCTCAGGGAAGTCACTTAGGGCCTCTGCTTTTTTTATTATTCGTTAACGATATTACTAGTATCTTTAAGTCATGTAATTTTTTGCTATATGCCGACGACCTAAAACTGTTTGCAACTGTTAACAATTCACATGACTGTTGCCTATTTCAGGAAAATATAAATTCTTTGACAACATGGTGCAATCAAAACAATTTACAGGGTTGCCCATATTCGACGGACCCATGTTTTTGTTAAAAAAATCAAAGAAAAAAATAAAAATTTGGCGGTTGGCAATCTTAATCATTTAATTTGTTCCAAGTAGATTTGTTTACATCAATTTTTTAATATGATATCTCTCAAATGGCCGCCTCTGGCGTTGATGGCGTATTGTGCCCTTTTTGCAGCATTTTCCATCGTTTTCGCCAACATTTCGGCCGGAATAGCGGCTATTTCTTCACGAATGTTGTCCTTGAGCTCTTCTACGGTCCTTGGCTTGTTAACGTAAACCTTTGACTTCAAATATCCCCACAAGAAGAAGTCAGGCGGCGTCAAATCGGGCGAACGCGGTGGCCAGTCCAAATCACCACTTTTCGACATCAAACGGCCCGGAAACAAATTCTTCAGAAAATCGATTGATATGCGACTTGTGTGCGGTGGAGCGCCGTCTTGTTGAAACCAGAACTGCCTCATACGCTTTCGACGAATAATTGGCATCACAAAATTGGTTATCATGTCGCGATAACGCTCCTGGTTGATGGTAACAGCATGGCCATTTTCATTTTGGAAGAAAAACGGCCCAATGACCGTTTTCGCACTAACGCCGCACCAAACTGTGACTTTTTCGTCATGAAGAGGCACTTCTTGAATCTCCTGAGGATTTTCAGAGGCGTAAATACGGCAATTTTGCTTATTTGCATTGCGCACTTCTCACATTTTTTAAGTTTTTAAAAGCACGTTGAGTTTTCACAATTGACTTCTTCTGTTGAATGTAAATTTAAACTATTTCACAGCGCTCGCGTGGCGTGTATTGTTCCATGGTAAAAATCTGCTTGGACTGACGCTTCAAACGCGGTATGTCATTAAGCGATCTGACATCTCTGTCAAAAATTATGGCGTTGCCAGATGGGTCCGTCGAATATGGGCAACCCTGTATATCTAAATTTCAGCAAATGTAAAATCCTAACTTGCACGCGTAAACAATCGGCTATCATTCACGAATACTATAACAACTTAAATTGTTTTTTCCAAAGAGATAGAGTCGTAAAAGACTTAGGCGTCCTTGTTGATGCTAAACTATCGTTTGACGCGCATATAGATTATATGGTTTCTAAGGCGAATTCTCTTCTTGGTTTCATCATAAGGAACTCAAAGGAATTTAATGACCCAAACACCTTAAAATCCTTATTTGTCGCATTAGTAAGACCTACTTTAGAGTATGCCAACATAATTTGGTATCCTTTTTATGAGATAGCGGTAAAAAGATTGAAAAAATACAAAAGCGTTTTACTAAATTTGCACTCCGTCGCAATTTTTCTGGTGAGAATATGCCCCCATATGAATCGAATTATTAAATTTAAACAGTTTAAGTCAACGAAGAAAGGCTCAGAGCATTATTTTCATTAAGGATGTCCTTGACATTAAAATTGATTCACCTGAATTATTAGCTTGGAGGACGATCCTCACAAGGCAACGCGTGAGGGTCAAGGGGGCGATCTTCACATGGCAACGTGTCTGACAGCCTCAACCTGGTGAGGCCAGCATTATCCATGTCGAACTCGTCTCAAGTCGACTCAAACCTCTGCGTGGTGTCCTCTAGAAACGGCAAACTGGCAACCGTAAGTTTGACGGCTAATGTGAGCGGCGGGCTCCCCCTGCCTTTAAAGGGTTGTGCGTTGGGTTTGAAGCCCACCACGTAAAAACAAAATTTCAATGAAACGCATAAGAAATAAGATAAAAATGATCCCCAAATCTGATGACGACTACCGCAAACGAAAAACTGACAATGATTTACGGATATGCACCTGGAACGTCCGAACCCTTAATTGGGATGGTGCCTCTATCCAACTGATAGATATCTTAGAAAGATACAAAGCTAATATCACTGCAATCCAAGAAATGCGATGAAAGGGATAGGGTTGCTTACGGCAAGCATCCTGTGATATCTACTACAGCGGCCATGCGGAGAAGCACGAATTTGGATGCGGATTCGTGGTTGGCAAGAGACTACGGCATCATGTCCTGCGATTCACAACTGTGAACGAACGACTTGCCATAATCCGTGTCAAGACAAGATTCTTCAATATAAGCCTGATTTGTGCGCACGCTCCGACAGAAGAGAAGGACGATGAGACCAAAGACAGCTTCTAAGAGCGCCATGAAGAGGCCTATGAGCGCAGCCCCCGCCACGACATAAAAATCGTGCTTGGTGACTTCAACGCCAAGGTGGGAAAAGAAAATATCTTTGGTCCAACAGTCGGAAAGTTCAGCCTCCACGACAATATCTCCGATAACGGAATGAGGCTTATTGAATTTGCCGCAGCGCGAAACATGATCGTTAGTAGCACTAGATTTAACCATCTCGATATTCATAAAGCAACTTGGCTGTCTCCTGATCAAATGACGCGTAACCAAATTGATCACATTTTGATTGACGGAAGGCACTCTTCCAGTGTTTTAGATGTACGCACGATCCGTGGTGCCAATATAGACTCGGATCATTATCTTGTCGCAGCCAAGATCCGTACACGCCTGGGCGCAACGAAGAATGCGCGCAATCCAGCACAGAGAAAGCTAGACGTCGAAAAGCTGCAATCAAAACAAACAGCCGAAGACTTCACTACTCGACTCTCACTCCTGCTTCAAGAAAGCACTCCTCCGATCGACAATATATGCGCGCAATGGAATCACATTTCCCACTCTATGCGTACGGCTGCCGAAGATGTGATAGGCTATCACAGACCTCGCCGAAACCAGTGGCACGACCAGGAGTGTCGCGACGCCACTACAGAAAAAGACGCCGCCTACAAAGCCACCCTGCAGTCGGTTGTAACGCGTGCTGCTAAGGAGCAATACAAAGAGAAGAGGAGGGAAGAGAGACGCATTTTCAGGCGAAAGAAAAGGGAAGCAGAAATGCGTGAGTGCGAGAAAATTGAGATTCATGGTGACAGGAATGAGGTCCGAAAATTTTTCGAAAAAATAAGACGCCTGGCCGATGGTTTCAAGACCGGGGCCTCTTCCTGCAAGGATGAAAATGGGAATCTAGTGACAGATATCCAGAGTACACTGATGATGTGGAGGGAACACTTATCTAAGCTTTTGAATGGTGACGACGAGAAAAATCCCGCCAATAGAGATGATATACCGGAAACCCCAATTGTGGACGACAGCGTTGAAGTTTCGCTGCCCGACCATAGTGAAGTCTTGAAATCTATAGCTCGGTTTAAAAACAACAAAGCCGCAGGAGCCGATGGCTTACCGGCTGAGCTCTTCAAGAATGGAGGCGAAGCTCTATTTAAATGCATTCATGAGCTTCTATGCAGAATATGGTCGGAAGAATGCATTCCAAACGATTGGAACCTCAGTGTGCTCTGCCCAATCCACAAGAAAGGCGATCCCACAATTTGCGCCAACTACCGTGGGATAAGCCTTCAATATCGCATATAAGGTCCTGTCGAGCGTGCTATGTGAAAGACTAAAGCCCATCGTAAACCAGCTGATTGGACCTTATCAGTGTGGCTTCAGACCTGGTAAATCCACCATAGACCAGATATTTACGCTACGACAAATCTTGGAGAAGACCCTAGAAAAACAGATCGGCACACACCATCTTTTTGTCGATTATAAAGCCGCCTTCGACAGTCCTATCAGGAATTATCTATACTCCACCATGTCTGAATTTGGTATTCCTGCAAAGCTCATCCGTCTTTGCAGAATGATACTGAGCAACGCCAGCAGCACAGTTAAGATCGGGAATGATCTCACTCCTCCGTTCGATACCAAACGAAGTTTCAGACAAGGTGATTCCTTATCGTGCGACTTTTTCAACCTGATGATGGAGATGATCATCTGAGCTGCTGAGGTTTTGCAGTGAATGCAGATAAGACGAAATACCTTGTGTCAACAAATAAACAGTCCCAGCGTCTGGGAAACCACGTCAGTGTTGACATCTCCTTCGAGGTTGTTAAGGACTTCGTCTACCTGGGATCCAGCATTAACTCTTTCAACGATGTCAGTATTGAGATAAAACGAAGGATAACTCTTGCCAACAGGTGTTACTTTGGGGTAAGTAGGCAATTGCGAAGCAGAGCCCTCTCTCGACGAACAAAACTCACGCTCTATAAGTCACTAATCATGCCCATCCTATTATATGCTGCACAAACCTGGACGTTGAGCAGTTCTGATGAAAAGACTCTGGGAGCCTTCGAGAGAAAGATCCTTCGTAGAATCTTCGGTCCAATCTGCGTCAATGGCGAGTACCGAATTCGATGGAACCACGAGCTGTATGAGCTGTACGCTGACATCGACATAGTTAAGCGCATTAAAATCGAACGGCTCCGCTGGCTAGGTCATGTTGAACGAATGGAAAACGACGCTCCAGCGAAAAAAATATTCGATTCGGTGCCCGGTGGTGGTCAACGCAGAAGAGGACGCCCACATCTTCGTTGGAAGGATCAGATGTTGGATAACCTGACCACGCTTGGTGTTTCCAACTGGCGCCAGCAAGCGCAGAACAGAAATGGCTGGCGCAATTTCTTATACGAGGCCAAAACCGACCTACGGTTGTTAGCGCCAGATAAGTAAGTAAGTAAGAATTATTAGCTCTTATCGATTTTTATGCGCCGCAGAAAACACTGCGAATTAGAAATTTATTTTCACCGCAGTCCCATAGTTCTAACTATAGTTTGAGTGAACCAATATCAAGATGTCTTACTTTGTTCAACTCAATCAACAGTCATGTGGATTTTGATTTAAACAGACATATATTTTTAAACGAGCTTTATATTATTCTTAATTATTGAGTCAATGAAATCATAAATTGTATATTTATCATACATAGTTAAACTATTATTAGTTAATTATGTTAAGTTATATCTGTAAGGGTTAAACGCAGTAGATGAATTAAATAAATAAATAAATTTTCGAACAAGTGAGCAAAGAACCCCAAAAATATAATTCGACGAATTACAAACACATCATATAATACGATAACTCAATAACTCATATAAAATGATATAAACACAAAAAAAACCTGTTGTCTCGTAGGTGACGATGGAGTTTGCGGTTAGTGTTGGTGGTTTCTAGCTGGTGCTGTAGCTGCAGCTCGGTGGTCTAAATTGTTGTTTATTTCTGTTATTAGCTCTGCTGTTTTTGTAGTAGCACTACTGTTGTTGAAACGCTGCTTTTTCATTTTACAATGCTGTTGTTGAATCGATGCTTTTTATTTTCACGCTGCTGTTGTTGAAACGCTCCTTTTTATTTTCACGCTACTGTTGTTGAAACGCTGCTTCTTTTTTGACGCTACTGTTGGCGTACTGTTACAAATTATGTTAGCCCTGCTGTAGTTGTACTGTTGCAATTTATGTTAGCGTTGCTGTTATTTAAATGTTGCTGCTGTGTTGGACAGCGGAGCGCTAGCTGCGATGGTGCTATTTTAGGGTGCGCTAGTGCTGATGTTGTGTCCAGCGGAGCGCTAGCTGCGTTTCTCTGAATGGTGACAAATTGCGGCGCTCTCGGAAAAATGCATGCTCCAGATAGTTTTTTTGTTAAAAAACTAGCAATTTGCGTGTTTGGTTTATTGATGGCTTTGATTATTGCCGATTTACCAAATTAACCGATTTATTGTAGGCACTTTTCAAACTTACGCCGCTTCTGGAAACTACTGTTGCAGGAGCTCTGTGTTTTTTACTGTCGTTGGCTGCTTTGTCGGGGTCACCAAATGAACCGATTTATGATTTAAATCTTCATGACAAAACTAAACAACGTTTTACAAAATGAATTTATTTTATTGACATCTGGTTTACATCGATTACATGTGCTTAATATTTAATTTACAAAGTTTTTAATTTTTGTGCACTAAGGAATGCGTGCGCGCTAGCCAACGACAGTAAAGCCGGGAGTAGAATGATTGCGTATGCGTTTTTTATCCGTTTTCTCGCTGGCGTTATAAAATCGAAGTATGTGAAAGCTTATGGGAGCGAGTTCAATGGTTGTGAACGTTACGCTGGCAAAGAAAAGTTGAAGTATTTTCAACTTTCTTGCGTAACTAGCATTTTTTGACAGCTCATTACTTATAACGAACATCAAGAAGAAATAAAAGAAACGAGTCAGAAGCTCATTACTTTTAGGGATGGCTCTAGTAAATAAATCTTAAAAATTAAAAATGTCTATAACTTTTTTCATTATTAATTTCTCAAAAGAACTTTTTTATACTCAGGATTTAAGATTTTTTTACTTAAGAACATACCAAATGTTTTATAATTTTGTAGCCCTGCTTAATCTAAACGTAAAATGCAATCAGTGAACTCTACCATCATTTTCTTGCGTAAATTGCTCTAGCGAGTAAACGGATGAAAAACGCATACGCAATCATTCTACTCCCGGCTTAAGGAAAAAGGGACGAGCGTGTTCGTTACTTTTGTCTTTTGACGTTTTTTTCGTCTCGTCGTTTGCACATTTATCGAGCGAGTTATTAGTGTTGCCATATTATTTTTGGCTAATGCTACAGATGTAATCTTTCTCTGAACCAATTTTAACTTTGGTAAAGACTTTTCGTTGTGCACCTCAAGAAAGTTTTTGGCTCCATTATTATTTCTATTTTTGGCCTTTTCATTATATATAAATTTCAAATTTTTTAGACGTTTTACTTCTGAAAATGATGTAGCTTCCCATATATGAAGTTCATGACTCTTCACTTACTGAGATCTGGCATTATTATTCATGTCATTATTTTTATCACCGGTTATTCTTTTAAAGGGTGATTTTTTTGAGGTTATGATTTTCATGCATTAGTATTTGACAGATCACGTGGGATTTCAGACATGGTGTCAAAGAGAAAGATGCTCAGTATGCTTTGACATTTCATAATGAATAGACTTACTAACGAGCAACGCTTGCAAATCATTGAATTTTATTACCAAAATCAGTGTTCGGTTCGAAATGTGTTTCGCGCTTTACGTCCGATTTATGGTCTACATAATCGACCAAGTGAGCAAACAATTAATGCGATTGTGACCAAGTTTCGCACTCAGTTTACTTTATTGGACATTAAACCAACCACACGAATGCGTACAGTGCGTACAGAAGAGAATATTGCGTCTGTTTCTGAGAGTGTTGCTGAAGACCGTGAAATGTCGATTCGTCGCCGTTCGCAGCAATTGGGTTTGTGTTATTCGACCACATGGAAGGTTTTACGCAAAGATCTTGGTGTAAAACCGTATAAAATACAGCTCGTGCAAGAACTGAAGCCGAACGATCTGCCACAACGTCGAATTTTCAGTGAATGGGCCCTAGAAAAGTTGGCAGAAAATCCGCTTTTTTATCGACAAATTTTGTTCAGCGATGAGGCTCATTTCTGGTTGAATGGCTACGTAAATAAGCAAAATTGCCGCATTTGGAGTGAAGAGCAACCAGAAGCCGTTCAAGAACTGGCCATGCATCCCGAAAAATGCACTGTTTGGTGTGGTTTGTACGCTGGTGGAATCATTGGACCGTATTTTTTCAAAGATGCTGTTGGACGCAACGTTACGGTGAATGGTGATCGCTATCGTTCGATGCTAACAAACTTTTTGTTGCCAAAAATGGAAGAACTGAACTTGGTTGACATGTGGTTTCAACAAGATGGCGCTACATGCCACACATCTCGCGATTCTATGGCCATTTTGAGGGAAAACTTCGGAGAACAATTAATCTCAAGAAATGGACCGGTAAGTTGGCCACCAAGATCATGCGATTTGACGCCTTTAGACTATTTTTTGTGGGGCTACGTCAAGTCTAAAGTCTACAGAAATAAGCCAGCAACTATTCCAGCTTTGGAAGACAACATTTCCGAAGAAATTCGGGCTATTCCGGCCGAAATGCTCGAAAAAGTTGCCCAAAATTGGACTTTCCGAATGGACCACCTAAGACGCAGCCGCGGTCAACATTTAAATGAAATTATCTTCAAAAAGTAAATGTCATGGACCAATCTAACGTTTCAAATAAAGAACCGATGAGATTTTGCAAATTTTATGCGTTTTTTTTAAAAAAAAAGTTATCAGGCACTTAAAAAATCACTCTTTATTTGTACATGTATTCTTGTTCAATTTTTTATGTGCCGCCCGTGTTAATACTTGAATATTTGCTTCTTAAGGTATCATATTTTTTAATTGTTCATTATCTAATTTTATTCTAGATAGTGCATCCGCGTTAGTATTCAACTTGCCTTGTTTAAAAATTATATCAAAATCACAATCCATCAAGTCCAGTTATACTCGTGTTAATTTCGATGATGGATTCTTATGTGTGAACAGACTTACTTATGGTCTATGTTCTGTGTGTACCGTGAACTTTCTTCCATAGAGGTATGGTCGGAATTCTTAATAACTCTTTTTCTATTATTGCCTTATTTACTTCATGTCTATTTAATGTTTTGCTGGCATAGGTAATTGGTCTGTCGTGTCCTGGTTCACCTTTAGATAGTACTGCTCCTAAAGCAAATTGTGTTGCATCTGTTGTCAGTATAAAAGGTTTATCAAAATCTGGATATGCTAATATTTGTGCTAATACCTCGCTTTTCTGTTAGCTTGTTGAATGCTGCTTCACATGTTTCTATCCAATTGAAAAGCTGTCCTTTCTTTAGTAATTGATTTAGTGGTCTTGCAATTTCTGCAAAATCTGGAAAAAATTTTCTATAGTAATTGCAGAATGCTACAAATCTTCTGGTATCATCAGCATTGTTTGGTTTTGGGTAATCCCTTATGGTTTTGTGTTTAGCGGGATCAGTTGTTATTCCTTTGGATGTTATAAGATGTCCTAAGTATACAACTTCTGTCTTTAAGAATTTACATTTCCTTTGTAATTTTTGTAATACTTTTTCCAAGTTTTTTTTATGATGTCTCAAGTTTGATCCAAAAACAATGATGTCATCTACATAGAGAAATTCTAATTCTTGAAGTCCGCTTAGTGCAATTTAAAGCATGCGTTGAAAACTATTTGTTGTTATTTTAAATCCAAATGGCAAGCGCTTGAAATGATAGTGCCCTGAATTTGTTGAGAATGCTGTCATATTTCTTGAATTTAGATGAGTGGTATCTGATAAAAAGAACTTGTCATATCTAACGTGGAAAAATATTTCGCATTTCCAAGCTTATCTAGTACATCTTCTAGTCTTGTTAGTGGGAATTTATCATTAATTTTTTTGTTCAGTGCCCTAAAGTCTACTGCAAGTCTCCATTTTGCTGTTCTATCTGTTGATTTCTTTGGTACTACTAAGAGTGGAGAGTTGCATGGGCTGAATGATGGTTCAATGATATCTTCTTCTAGTAACTTTTGTACTTGATCTTCTATTTCTTGAAGCTGTGTATGTGGAAGTCCGTAGTTCTTTATATAAACAGGTGAAATTAAGTCTATCTGCTGTTTATAAAAATTGTTATTATATCTCCTTCATTATGGAAAACGTTTCTGTATTTGTAACATAAGTCAATAACTTCTTGCTTAGCTTTTTCATCTTTTCCATCTATGCGTATTTAAAGATACTCATCATTTTGTTCTGAAGCATTGTATTTTAATATTTTGAAATTTTTCAGAGGCTCTATATTTAAATTGCAATAATCTAAATATATATCATTATTGGTTGTATTCAGTATTTTCACGTGCTTGATTCCATCTGCGGGTATGATTGCATTTGCTATGAATACTCCTTTTCTTATTTCTGTTGCATGTACTATACTGTCTTCCTCCACGTCTACTTTTATATTTGTTATTAGTTCACTTCTTCTTGGTATATTAATATTTGATATTGTTACTGGCAATGTCCCGTATATTGGAATATCTTCTTGGTTTTCCTTGGTCTGTATGGACTAAACACATGTTTCGTAATCTATTTTACAATTATGTTTCATTAAGAAATCTCTTCCGAGTATTTCATTTGCATTTATGTCAATATCTTCTTGTATGACATGAAATCTATGTGAGATCTCTCCATCGTTGAGTTTTATTTTTATACTAGCGATACCCGGCGCGCGTTGCTGCACCCAGCAAGTATATTGGAAATAATAAGTAAATTCAAAACTTTTATTAGTCCCTTAGTCTGACACCACGCTCATGTTCCACTGCCCGTTACAGTTTCCCAGTAGCAGAACATCACTCCCAGATGACAATTCCATTATGAGTTTCAATGTCCTGTGATTTTAGCTTCCATAGCTATTCTGTATAGAGAATCGGGCCACACCCCCTTTTCCAATGCATATACCAGTTTTCCAGTATAAAGACTTTGGCAATTAGTTACTCCATACTAAGTTTAATTGTCATGCGACGTTTAGTTCCAAAGCATTTCAATATCAAAAATTTGACTTGTATGGTCGAAGCCATAACCCCTTTTCCTATGCCCTTCCCAGTTCTCTTGTTTATTTATAGAAAAAATTATTGAATTACACAATGTCAATTCTATAAAGTAAAAAGTCAGCCGTTTGTTCCTTTTGTTCATTTATAAATTACAGGAAAACCACCGTCAAAACATGTGTAGAAAACTTGCATGCAGCGAAACAAATAAACATACGTACATACATACATACATCAAGTCGGATTGATTTTCATTCTCATCAAAAAAATCCTCAACATGCTAAAGGTGGTCAGTGAATCCCCTTTAAACAAAACTGTGTTAGATTTATTCACCACATCAAAACTAATTTGAACATATTAGAATGTACTTCGGTCCAATTAGCTTTAAGCGCAGAAAAGTATGAATGTATAAGTATTTGTTTTGTTGTGTTGTGCTTGCTGAGAACAAAAAGAGTATAGTAGAGAGCAACATGCAATTTTTTGAGGTTTAAGATCTTAAAAATGCGAAAAAGCAAGTGTCATACCAGCTTTAAGCATAAGTAATTTCTTATTTAAAGTAATACGACAAATACGAGTCAGAGTCGAGTGCGGACGTATTTTTTATATACTCAAACAAAATTTAAAATTTAAATAGTTTTTCTGCTTATTTAAATACACAAGTGCGGTGACAAAAAACATTTAAACGTGCTTAAAAGAAGTATAAGTTCGTAATTTTCCCGCAACATTATATTTTAAAGTTAAAACAGAAATTTAACTAAATTAATAACAATGACTACCAGAGCTAAGACATTACACTCAAAGCAAGTGCTCCCGACTCCAACAAACAACAACTCTCTGGCACCCACCAACACAAATTGTTCTACCCTCACTCTTAATGATCTGGATGATCGCCTGGGTAAGCAAAGCGAGCTGCTTATTAATAATTTCAATAATGAGATAAAGAAAATAAGAGCAGAATTTAACAAAACAATCGATGAGATTGAGAAAAACTGGGTAATGAAGATCGGGAAAGTTAATGCTGCCATTGCTAGTGTTCTTGAACGTGTTGAGAAAATCGAAAATGAGTCTGAATCAGCTGAAGTAAATGAACTCAAAGAGATAGTGAGTGATGCAAACAGGCAGATCAGTGCATTAGAGCGACGGGAAGTGGCTTCTGATGCTGTACTTCTTGGAGTTCCAGAGAGTGATGAGGAGAACTTGACAGTTATTTTTAACAAACTGTGCTTCACCATCAGCTGCAGGCCTGTTACACTCAAGAGCATCTTTCGTGTCAAAAGAAAAATACTCAATAGTGATTCATCAATCTCACCCATTATTTTAAAATTTTGCAGTCCCTATGAGAGAGATACGGTACTTCGAGCTTCTGCTGTTTTCCGAAAAGAGAATCATAGGAATCTCTCTTTGAGTGATGTCGGGCATGAGGCAACGGGTAGCTGTTTTTTAAATGAAAGCATTACCAAGCGCGATCGCAAGCTTCTCCAAAGTGCCGTGAAACTAAAGCGAAACAGAAGGCTGCATTCTGTTTATGTGAAGAGAGGCCAAATTCATATAAAGAGGTATGAGCGTGATGCGAGTATTGTGGTCTCAGACATAAATGAACTCAATAACATTGTGTCAAGCGAACTGGAGGATGGAGGTGCTGAGAGCTTTCGTGACTCTTAAGAGTTGCCAACTTTCGTCACATTTAATTTTTTTAATTTTTTTAGTATTCTTAATTTTCTTAATTTTACTAAATAAATGTATTATATATTGTAAAATGTTATTAATCTTATCTTCTCATCTCTTATTTAATTTATTCTCGCTGTCTTTATTCTATTCTCTCTTTTTAACTCCGTCTTCATTCTATCTTTTTACCTTAAATTTCATTGAAGTGAACTGTTTATTAAATAATTGTGTTGTGATAAAGATTTTCAAAATTTTGTCTGGTGTGTTTGTTGTTTGTATTTCTGTTATTTCCTGTTATGGGTGACAATAATTATAATTGTGGTGGTGTTAATAATAAAGTACTTGTAGAAGTGTTGTGTAAAAGGTACAATGGTCTCAAAGTTGTGCACTTCAATGCACGAAGTTTAAATTCCGTAAAGCTAGATTACATGAAGTATGTTTTTGAGGGCTCTTCCGTTGATGTCGTATGTGTTTCTGAGACCTGGCTTAGCACTGATGTGATGGACTCGGTTTACAGTATGAAAAACTTCACACTTTTTAGAAATGATAGACCCCATAAAAGGGGCGGTGGTGTTGCGATTTACTGCCGAAGTTCGTTAAATCCTAAACTAATTAATAAATCTATTGACAGCTGTATTGAATATTTGAATATATGTGTATCTGATAGTAATATAAAAGTTTTTGTGTCTTGTGTATATAATCCTCGTAAGAGTAATAGTTTAGAAGCGTATTTTTCTGGAATATCTAGTATATCCATTGATTTTAATTATTTTGTTATATGTGGTGACTTTAATGTTAATCTTTTATGTAATGATTGTTTCAGTAGTTCAATGCTTGACAATCTCTCATCCGTCGGTCTGTCAGTCGTTAATGATACCATGCCCACACGTTATTCGTCTAATGATAATCCTAGTCTTCTTGATTATTTCATTGTGTCAGATGTCTCAACTGTATTATTGTTCGACCAGATATATTTCATATCTGATCATGACCTTATTTTCTGTACAATTAATATAAACTTGTCGCGTTCTCCAGTGTCAAACACGTTCTCTTACTATGATTTTAAGTCAATTGATTATCCGTCTTTGTATCGTGATGTTCTTTTAATTCCGTGGAACGAGGTTTGGTTTTGTCTGTCTGTAGAAGATAAACTGTGTACGTTTACTAATGAAATTAATGATATTTTTGCTAAACATGTACCGTTAAAGACTGTCACTATTAAAAATGCTTCCTGTCCTTGGTTTACAAGTAATGTCCGGAATGCTTTAAAAAATCGAAACAAGTTACGAAGTGTATGGAAAAGAAACCCTTCAGCTGAGAAATGGGAAGACTATAGGTGTTCTAGAAATGCCTCAGTGTTGATTATCAGGCAGTCGAAAATAAACTATTGTAATGCTAAACTGAACGCATCTCTTCCTCCTAAGGCTCTGTGGAGTAACTTAAAAAAACTAAGCATTGGCAATAAGCAAACCTCCGACTGCTCGATTGATCCAGATATTCTTAATGATTTTTTTCTCCTCAACACCAACTCTCTGCAAAATATTACTTTTGAATCTGCTGAGTCTCCTTCGCAACAATGCTTTCAATTTTCCCCGGTTTCGGAAAATGATGTAGCAAAGTTTGTAATGAACGTAAAATCGAACGCCGTTGGAGAAGATGGTATTAATATAAAATTTATTAAAATTATTTTAGCTCATATTTTGAGCCCTCTTACCCATATAATAAATTATTGCTTTGCTACATCTTCCTTTCCTAGTTCTTGGAAAACTGCTTTAATTACACCTGTAGCAAAAAAAACAACAGCTTCTGATCCCAAAGATTTCAGACCTATAAGCATCCTGTCGTCCCTATCGAAGGTTTGTGAAGCTATTATGGCTGACCAAATATCGTCATTCTTAGCAATAAATAATCTTTTATCTCCTCTACAATCTGGGTTTCGTGCAGGTCATAGCTGCTCGACGGCTACCCTTAAAGTCTTGGATGACATTAGATCCTTTTATGATGATGGTAGAGTAACTCTCCTTTGTCTGCTTGATTTCTCTAAAGCATTCGACACTGTTAATCATGCACTTCTTTGTCACAAGCTAAAACACTTTTATAGATTTAGTGGCAATGCTGTAAAATTATTAAATAGCTACTTAACAGGCAGGGTACAAAGAGTAAAAGTTGGTAATAGGTTCTCGCAGCAGAAATTGGTTTGCAGTGGTGTGCCACAGGGATCCGTTCTTGGTCCACTTCTGTTTTCATTGTTTATCAATGACATTTTCTATACCTGCACATACGCGTCACTGCATGCTTACGCTGATGACGTTCAGATATACCTATCTGGTAAAACAAACCTTATGGAAGATTTGGTATATAAGCTAAATGAAGATCTGAACAGTATTTACCAGTGGGCTAAACAAAATTATCTTCAGTTAAATGCCTTAAAATCATATGTGTTGCCCATATCCAAAGAAAAAATTCATCACGGGGATATTCCTGATCTTTCAATTGGTGACAAAAACCTTAAACTTGTCTGTTGTGTTCGAAGTCTTGGCTTTAAAATTAACTGTTCTCTCACGTGCACAGATCACATCAATGATGTTGTCCGTAAAATATATTTCATCCTGCGGAACCTTAGATTCTCAGCTAATTATACACCAGTTGATACAAGACGCAAGCTTGTTGTCCAATTAGTCCTTCCTGTGATAACATATGCTGAACTCGTCTACAGTAAATTAGATTCACGTTCACAACATAAATTACAAGTTGCGTACAATCATGCTACGCGATATGTGTATGGGCTGCGTACACATGAACACTTAGCTCACTTTAGGAATTTGATACTTGGTTGTGACATTATAAGTTATCTCAATGCCAGGAATTGTATCTTTTTACACAAACTAATTCAAAACAGAACGCCCAGCTATTTATTTGAAAAATTACAATTTTCCCAGTCGTTGAGGAACCAAACGCTTATCATTCCATGTTTTAATTTTTTAAATTCGACAAGATTATTTTTTATTAACGCCATCAGATTATGGAACGCATTACCGAGTCGCATAAAATCTATTGTCAGAATAGCAAATTTCAAACATGCCATTTTGGAACATTTTTCTTCACTAGGCATTTACTAAGTAAACAGTTCTTTTTCTTTTTTTCCCCTTTTTTCTCTTTTCTTTTCATAAACTTCTTTTATATTTTCTATTTTCTTTTATACTTAAGAAAATTTTTTTTTTTTTTTTTTATTTTTCTGTTTTGTTTTTTACAAATTGTTAAAATTTTTTGTCAATTTTAATTTGTTAATTTAGTTTAAACTATTTGTATTATATAAATTCAATGTATTAATGTATTAATTTAAGCAATGTATTAATTTAATTTCAAAAAAATCAAATTGTATCTTGTGTTTACACTTTGTACTGTAAAAGAACCTAGTTCTTATTGTACTTATAAAATAAAGACCCAATGAATGAATGAGTAATTAAACGCCATCAAGTAATTTTTGATTTAAAGTAAATAAAACAAGTAATTATTTTATAACAGACTCATTTAAAATTTTTTTTTTATATAAAGTTCCAATCAGTATAATTTGAAAGCATTTAAGATCACAAAAACATCGAGCTCGTATGACGTTATTCATTCATTGATCTTAGGTGAATTTGGGGATCCATTGAGGTTTGGTCATTATCTTCGTCAAGAGCCGACGATGAGTCATGGTTTTTATCGTTACGAGATATAATAGATACGCCTCCCTTCGCTTTGGTCATATTCATATAGTATACATTTTCTTCATCGTCAAAAATTTTAAATGATTGATTATATCCTACAATAGCAACAGATATCTTCTGAAATAAAAAAATTCTAAAAACAGAAGCAAACATTGAACGAAACTGTAAACAAACCAAAAGCGAGGATTGGTATTCCTTTCCAGCTATATCCTCGTTCGGTAGAGACCCTTGAATTGCTTGGATTCCATGGCATATTAAGTCGTCCTTTGAACACTCAGCAATAGCATTTAAATTACGTTCCAAGTAAGTCCGAGCACTTTGAGAGCGAGACCCGATAGACATTGACTTGCAACTAAAGAAATTAGCTGACGGAACAACTTGGAATATATGTGGGCCTTGATCGTCGTAGCCAGCCAATAATAGGCCAACACCGTAAGGCCGACGATCATACCGTTGTGTAGATATTTGCATTTTGTTTCCCAAATTTGCGATAATACGCGAGATAGGGAATATAGTATTGTATGAATACTTATAGTTAAGACATTCACTACGTAAATAGCAACTAAGTACACGCGCATCTGCGGTAATCCCAGATATTGACATGCCAACATTGTCATCAATTGGAATAATTTTTCGCTGCGACGAAGATAATTCTGAAGAAGCACGACGAAGTGCAACCAGAACAGCATAATTCTGATTTTTTAAGCCGACAGTTGCAGAACCCAGTTTTACCGCCTCCATTGCATATTCTACTTGATGTAAACGGCCCTGAGGACTCCACACAGTAACATCACTATCGTACTGGTTACGGAACTAAAGCACAGAGTATAAATAATATATATACTTTTGTATTGAAAAATTATATAGTTCAACTTTTTACATAGGCTCATATTACACGGTGGCCGTTTGCCCGGCGTACAATCGATTTTGTTGTTGCTTTCAACGTGAAACTGTCAAAAACAATTAAGAGTGTGAGAGGATGAACATTTGGAACAGCGGGCAAAATATGTTCATTCTAGCCCGGTGTCGATACAGCGTACATCGTGCAAAACAGTGTTGCTGGGTGGTGAAATTAAAGATTTGGGTGTTTAAGTAGCTAAAAAGTACATTTTTTGAAGAAAAGTGCTACTATTGTACTATAACAGTATGAAGAAAATAGTTGTAGGAAACCCTTGTTGGAACAAAGTGTAGGAGAAAAAGTAATGAAACTGAATGAAGTGTCAAAATCTGTCTGCCGTTCTTTGTCTGCCGTGTAACATACCAGCGTGCAAAATGTGGAAGAGAGTAAAAAAGATTCATTGCACGCCGGCCAAACGGCCACCGTGTAATATGAGCCATAGACACACATAAATAGCTAAATTGAATGAACTCTTACCATATTACAGATAAGTATGTTGCTGATGAATGATGAGACAAAATTTCAAAATAAAGCCGGAAGTAGAATGATTGCGTATGCGTTTTTCATCCGTTTACTCGCTGGCGTTATAAAATCGAAGTATGTGAAAGCTTATGGGAGTGAGTTCAATGGTTGTGAACGTTACGCTGGCAAAACGTTAGTTACGCAAGAAAGTTGAAGTATTTTCAACTAGCGTTTTTTGACAGCTCGTTACTTACAACGAACATCGAGAAGGAATATAAGAAACAAGTCAGAAGGTCATTACTTTTAGGGATGACTCTTGTAATAAATCTTAAAAATTAAAAATGTCTATAATTTTTCACATTATTAATTTCTCGAAAGAACTTTTTTATACTCAGGATTTAAGATTTTTTTACTTATAAACGAAGACAATTTAAGTATTTTTGTGTAAATACAATAAAAACTCAACATTAAGAACATACCAAATGTTTTATAATTTTGTAGCCCTGCCTACTCTGAACGTAAAATGCAATCATTGAACTCTACCATTATTTTCTTGCGTAAATTGCTCTAGCGAGTAAACGGATGAAAAACGCATACGCAATCATTCTACTTCCGGCTTAAAACAATAGCTGTGGATGAAATTTAATTCACTTCAAACAAATTACATTTTCTAGTATAACAGGGTGGCGCTAGTAAAACAGGATGATCAGAAAGTTTTAATGAACAGAAAAGCTTATAGCATGTTCTCACGTCATCTTGAAATACGTAATCCGGCCATATATATAAGAGATAAGGAAGTGGCGTTATGCTCACATAAACGGTATGTGTACTGTGGCATTTTTGCAGATGAAATTTTTGACATTTGCGCTGAAAAATCAAAACAAAGAAAATTGACTCGAGAAATTCTTTTAAAATAATTATTAAAAGCAATTGTCATTGTTGAAATTAACTGAAATAATAAAGTGATTTTTATTACTAACTTTTTAATAATAGGGGTATTCACATCGAGCTCGTTTGTTTGTTAGTTGTTACTTGTTACTTTTTTTACATGCATTTTGTTTTTGTACAGTATCGAACTATCAAACTACCGAGTAACAAAATAACTTAGCAACCCTGATGATTTTTTCGTTATTTGGCAAAATACAAGCAGCTTCCATATTTTTCCATGGAATTTTAGCGCCTTTAAAAGAATAATCTGAACACAAATTAAATTGAAGTTTTTGTTAAAATGAAAGTATTTCTTCTGTTTTTGGCATTTTCCACTTTTTATTTATATATTTTCAGCAATTATAATTTATGAAAAGCAAAATCAGCTTTTATTCCATAAAAACTACAAGGCTGTCGAGATTAAATGAAAGGGTGTGTTCACACTTCACAAAGTTAATGAAGTAACAGCCATGGTTGAATAAATAAGGTTGTCGCATGGGTGAGAACGAGTTCCCATAAATGTCAAATCGAAGTTGACATCTCATACAAAATCTGAAAACGAAAATTAATAACATGAAAAGCCGTTGAAGTTGTTGTTGTTGCTTTGCATTGATTTTGACAATTATGGGTACTGAAAAGAGAGTACGATCAGCCACGAGACAACCTTATTTATTCAACTATGGTAACAACTAACCAAATAACAAACTAACGAATTCGGTGTGAATACCCCTAATGAATTATATAGTGCACAGTTGTGGAAGCAGTCCGAAATTGATAAACAAAATGATTTCATTTCACAAGTAAGTATATTCAAATTCTGTTCACAACGGTTTAATTATTTAAATTAGAGAGTGTTATTTTATATTATAATTATTTTTTAAAGCATATTTCAATTGGAAATTAATATATTTCTGAATTTCAGAAATAAGTGAAAAAGCAATAATTAATGCCAATTAATTTCGCGCAATTTTTAATGCAGCGCTTATGTCAAAGCACAAAGACGACTTCAAGGGCGCATTCATTTTTCATGGTGTCATTATTTTCAGGGCGCCTTTTGTTAATCACTGTAGTAAACTAATATTTATACTTATTTGTTTATTTTCAGATTTCCGCAAATTATTGATACTAAATATAAATGGATTTGCAGCCTAGGATAGCAACCAAGCTTCGTAAG
Organism: Pherbina coryleti; assembly: GCA_943735915.1. Lineage (NCBI taxonomy): Eukaryota > Metazoa > Arthropoda > Insecta > Diptera > Sciomyzidae > Pherbina > Pherbina coryleti. Next base: position 88,669,037 of record OX030948.1, read on the forward strand.
CAAGCTATCAGTTGTTTGCTCTAATCATTTTTATAAATCTGATTTTGTCGGCTGTTCAGAAACAAGCCGAAGATTATTTCCGTCAGCGGTACCACATCTTTAAATAATTTATATAATTAGTATAAATAGTATATTATATAATTTAATTTTTTTATATAATTTTATATAATTTATTTATATATAATATAATTTTTTATATAATATTTTATATAATTTAAATAAAAAATTATTTTTGTAATATATAATTATTATGTAATATATACATATACATATAAAAAAAATCTTTATTTATTTATTTATTTATTTAGGTAAGCTTAATACAAGCAATTTATACTTAAGAACTAAAACTTATAATTAGACATTTATTTCTTAATGCTAGGACTTTTTTTTTTTTTTTTTTCTTTAGGGTAGGCCTACAAGACATATGAAAAAATTTCTTTCAGAGGGAGGAAGTGGGGTTGGAGCTAAGAAGGATATTACGGAGCTCGGATCTACTGAGATGGAAGTCGAATTCATTGACCATGTTATTGGTTAGACGAAGCATCCTAGTTATAGGTTCACCACAACCATAGACGGTGCGATGAAAGTTGAGATGGAAGAGAGGTACAGACCTTAGGTTGCGTGGGTTGGTATTAAGGGATATCAATTGGAGCTGGGTAGGACAATTAATGGTGCCTGCTAGTAGTTGATGAATGAAAAGGACATCAGCAACTACCCTGCGTTTTTTAAGAGTTTGCATGTTAATCAACATCAAACGATCAGCATAAGGAGGTAAATTGAAGCTATCGGAACCAGGGAAGCCTCGTAACGCAAATCGAATAAATCTTCGTTGTACAGCTTCGATACGCAACGAATGGGAAGCATAGAGCGGTGACCAAACTTGGCTGGCGTATTCGAGTATGGGCTTCACAAAGGTAAGGTAGAGGGATTTTGTAACGTATGGGTTGGAGAACTCCCTGGACCAATGTTTCACAAAACCAAGAGTAGAGTTGGCTCTACTAATGATATTATCGATATGGGATCGAAAATTAAGCTCTTTATTGCAAATTATACCCAAGTCTCGCAAAGAACTTACTAAGGGAACCGGCTCACCTAATATGTAATAAATTCGTGATGGAGATTGGAGTCTCTTCCGCGAGTATGTGATAGCTTGACATTTACTGATATTGAGTTCCAGGAAGTTTTTTTGGCACCAAGAAGAAAAACTGATTAGGTCATCTTGAAGGCGGCAAGAGTCAGTATTAGTATGTATGCGTCGATAGATTTTCCTGTCGTCAGCATAAACAGAAAGATTAGAGTATTTGATGGCATCATCGACATCGGTTATTGTTAAGACGAATAGCAGAGGACCAAGGTGGCTGCCTTGAGGGACACCAGAAGTTGCTGTAAAAAACTCAGATTTTGAAAACCTAAAGATGACATTATATCGGCGTTCTTCGAGGTAAGATTCAATCCAAGCAATAAATGTGGGTTGAAAGCCGAAAGCTTTTAGCTTCAGAAGGATGACAGTGTGCGAGATTTTGCCGAATGCTTTGCTAAAGTCAGTCGAGACAACGTCGACTTCATAACCACTTTCTAGAGAACATAGGGTATTCGAAACGAATTCTGTGAGGTTGGTAGTAGTGGATCTTCCCTTGAGAAAGCCATGTTGGTTAGGGGAGAAGATAGACTTGCAGTGGAAAAACATAATTTCGTAGAGTATACTTTCAAATATTTTGGGTGTACATGATAGTTTTGCGATGGGTCTATAGTTTGTGATGTCATTTTTTGGCCCTTTTTTGTGCAGAGGTATAATGTAAGAATCCTTCCAAAACTTAGGAAAAATTGATTGAGAGATAGAGAGCTGGAAAAGAGCAAACAGAGGATGAGCTAAAGTGTTTGAGAGTTTTTTTAAAATAACAGCAGGCAACCCATCGGGTCCAGGAGAGTAATCGTCCTTTAAATTTCGTAACTTTTCGTTCACATTGGCAAGTGTAATATTAACCGAGGTTAAAGACGTTTGGGTACAATATCTTAAATTAGTGAAATATTCAGAGTCCAGTTCATCATTATGACTGGTAAATGACTGACTAAAAAACTTGCAAAAAGATTTGCAATTATTTCAGGGTCGTCCGAAGATTTGTCTAAAAATTTTAGGATCGGCGGGTAATTGTCTGATTTTCTCTTGATATTAATAAACTGGTAGAACTTTTTTGGATCAGTGATAAGTTTGGTTTGGATATGGGCTAGATAGGATTCATAAAGATGATCACAAAGATAAGAAAAATGATTGTAAACATTAAGGTAACTCGTGAAATCATCAGAAGTGAATCTCTTATTCCGAAGTGAACGTAGCTCTTTATTATACCAGGGAGGTGAAGACGAAAAGCTCTTTTGCCTAGTAAAAGGAACAGATTGTGTGAAACAGTTAAAGATTATGCCATAGAAAAGGCCAACAGCATTATCGATATCTTCATTAGCACTTTCAAAAATGTGAAGGAAGTCAATTCTACCAAGAAGTGAATCTAGTTTTTCAAAATCGGTTTTCCGAAAGTTAAAACTGTGCAAATGCTCGGAGTGTGTGTTTTTGTTAGTATTATTGTAGGAAAAGGTAATTGAAAGCGGTGGATGGTACTGATCCAGTGTTGAGAGTAGATGGTTGCTAGCGGAAACTGCACAATTTTCAACTTCTGATGAAAATACAAGGTCTAGTTGTCTACCCATATAGTTAGTTACTCCACTTAACTGAAAGAGTCCAGAGTCAGGGAGGCAACTAGTAAAGAGAATTTCTTTTTCAGATGTTGGATTTAAGGGAAAGAAATGACATTCATCATCTGATAAAACCCACTGAAGATTAGGAAGATTAAAGTCTCCCAAAAATATGACGGTATCAAATGGATCCATGAGATCTAAAAGAGAATCTATAGCATCTACTGCCAACTGATAACTTGTCGTTGGCTGAGATGGGCGAATAAAGCAGCCTAAAACATATAAATTACGTTTAGTGATACTAATTTTGGCACAAATGAATTCAAACTCTGCAGTGTAACGATTATGAATTGCCAAAAGAACACCGCGGCCAGAGGAATGATCATCTTTATCTAGTCCATCGTCTCGGAACACAACGAAATCGGACGCAAAAACTTCTTGATCCTTGAAATCTTGACAGAGATTAGTTTCAGTGAGGGCAAATATATCATATGGAAGTTTCAGAGAGTTCAGAAAGACTGATGAAATGTTTGTGCGTAGTCCTCTGAAATTTTGGTAGTAGAGCGACACAAATATTGGACTTCGATTAGTATGTTGGTTAGGAATAATATTGTTGCTGCTCTTTACGGGACTTTTGAAGAAAAGAGACATGTTTCGACCTTACATGAGCACCATAGGTGTTAAGATCTTCCTGAACTTGATGGCTCGTCAAGCCAAGTTGCTCGTGGAAATTAGTGAATAAATGGCGCAATACATCGACTTCAGTGGGTAAACCTTCTTGTTGTATCATGACTTTAAGATTTGTCTTGGTCTTGCCATCTATACATGTTGAGACCGGTGCTTTATGCATGTAAGCTAGATACAAACGCACATTATTATAGACACTATTTTCTCTAAGGCGTATCTGCTCTCGGTGTCAGCACAAGAATTCAAAGTTAGTTTAACTCTTGGTGGTTGATGGGGGTCTAAAAAGGATTTCGGAGTGCTTGGTTGGTTGGACGTTGTATTTGTGACAGGAACAGGAGATGAGGGGTTTAAAGTGTGGGAATGGACAAAATTGGGGTAGTAATTTGCACTAGAATCGATGTTTTTCTTAGCAATTTTAGGACTTGGAGGAGGGGTAGTGTTAGGAGAAAGATTAAAAGAGACTCGTTTACGTTTAGAATTTGTAGGTCTAAAGGAAAAGGACGAATGAGTTAAAGGCTGATTTGAAAGTGAAGAAAAGTTAAGGAAGATATTTGTCTTGCAAGTCCAGTTAGACTCTAGCAAAGAATTCTTAGGAGAGGTTCTAGTAGGTGGCTTTATATTATTAATAGGCTGGGCTATGGCATTATAATTACTCTTAAAACTATTTTTATTATTAATAGGAATAATAGGCTTAACACTAGGTGCCTTAGCTTTCTTTTTTGGCTTGTCCGTCCATTCCGATATACGAATATTATCGCGGATATGCATTCCATCACTAGAGTTAAGAAACATCCACGCATATGCCTTGGGTACGCTTACTTTAAAACTGCTCGACTTGGCATGTTTCGATGACATTTTATGGCAGTCCCAAATCGTTAATTTGTAATTTTTTTGGAAGTAATTTTCTACCCATTTTGCTTTTGCAGTTGTTGGGAAACCTTTCGCGAACAATGCAGTGCCATCCTTTTGGTTTCTTTTCATCAGTTTTTGTATTCTGTTGTTCCATTCCGATGTGGTCCAAGAGGTCCCAAACTGTTTGATGATTTTTCGAGGTGTGGGAACGGGTGCTGTAGTTGTTAATAGTGCTGTGCAGGGTGGGGCAGGTTACAATTCCGAATTATTTATTGTTGGACAAGGTAAAGGAAGTACTGAAGGGGGAATCATGGAAGTTTCCATGATTTCATCGAAGAGGGAAGATGAATTTCGTTCCACAGCATTTTGCGTGATCATTCCATTGGGCGCAGAGCTAATGGCATCGGATATTTCCTGCAGCGACTCTCTAAAAAAACAGAAATCATCACTGATTTCGTTTATTTTGTGGTATTAAACTTGTATTAATGGGTCTGGCATCGTAGGTGTATGAATTGGTTGCTTAGAGGTTGATTGCATCAGGGCGTCGACGTCACTCATTAGCCGCTCGGTGTTTAGTGTTAAGTTTTTCACCGATTCTGTTGTATTGAATTTTTCGAAGTTTGTACACATTGATTTGTTCATAGCACTTATTGCCGTTTCAACACAGTTAAAATCGTTTTGATGGTCATTTGTGAAGTTTTCAATTTTTCGTATATTTTTGGATATGAGTTCGAGCTTTCTAACACTTTCAATATTAGTGAATTCGACAGCACTATTGAAAACTTCTATTTATTTTGACGCCTCTTCTAATTTTTTTTCTAGATCAACTATTTTTTTTATGAAGTGTTTGTTTTCAGACCGCACTGAATTTGTCGAGTCACTGAGACATTTTATTGCGAGGAGGACATGCGTGAGTGATAGTTCTTTGCACTCATCGCAGTAGAAGAAAAAATTAACAAGATAGTCGTCTAGATATGTTAGGCTTCTTTTTGATAAGCCTATACACGAAGTGTGGAATGATTTACCTCAAAGCCCCTTGCATGTTATCTTGGGTGTCTTGCGGTCCTCTACTGTGCAAGAAGATAAATCACAGTTTTTTTCCATTTTGATTGAGTTTTTTTTTTATTTTTATTTTTAAGTAATGTTATTTTTGGGTCACCAACAAAAAATTGCGTATAATTGCGGTTTTTATATTATTTTACTTTGCTTTATATGTATATTGTTCAGAAATTGCAAAGTTAACACTTTCTCGGTTCACTTATATTGGGTATATTGATTAAAACTGTTCAATATGTTATTTTGGGTCACCAACAAAGTGTGCTGAATTGCAGTTTTTATATTATTTTTCTTTTGGCATTAAATATTATTTAGGAATTGCAAAGTTCACACGATTCACTTATATGAAGTGGAGTTTAAAAGGTAGGAAGGGGAAAGCTAGTTGTAAACAAAATAATTTGCGGAGCTGGTAGAAACACGTCCGAACGGTACGAATGTTATACTGAGTAATCGCCCATTGCTCTGTGAAAATCGTATTCTAGGCATCAAAATAAGAAACTTCGCCGAAGGAACTATACTTTGTAACGATTGGAAACATTCGTGGCCCCACGTTGGGCGCCATTTCTTGTAACGATTGGAAACATTCGTGGCCCCACGTTGGGCGCCATTTCTTGTAACGATTGGAAACATTCGTGGCCCCACGTTGGGTGCCATTTCTTGTAGCGACACAACCGCCTATGTGACGCCCTGTCAAAATAATTTTAATCAGTGGCAACACTTCGTACACCACTTTTGACAGAACGCCATTGAGTGTTTACCACGGTGGCAACACCGCTTGGTTGGGAGTCATGAACGACCGGGTGGCACGCTTGCTCTTCCACAGCTTGAACTCGCCGGATATATGGGTTCGGTTTGGTGTCCATGTCACCCTGTAAATCGTGTACAAAGAAAAAAATAAATCGTGCCGGGTTTAAGGTGAGCAACAAAGGTGGCAAAGAAGTGAGAATGGAAAGAAAGAAGAAAACAGATGGAATAGGTATAGTATAAGAGGGAACAGATTAAGATCCCTTTGTCTAGATAGAAAAACACAACGCCATTTTGTGAAAAAAAAAAAAGAAAAACAAAAAAACAAAAAGGAAACCCAAGACAGCCGGATGTCACGCTGCTTTCGGCGGCCCACCCCAAATCAGCATCGGCTAGATACTGATCCATGATACCCCTGCGCCGGTATTTAAGGATATCCCTGTATATATATACAACCTGTCCTAGCTTTATTGCAACACCACCTTATTGAATATTCTACTTATTCATACTTAGGACAAGAAGAAATGAACAACCCAAATTTTTACCAGAAGTAACATTTATACATTTATTAACATATATTATTTTTTTATGATTGCTTTTCAATCAGTTTGGAACAAATGGAATACCAGAATAAAAACACTTATATAATACAAAGAAATTTTATATAATATAATAAGATCAAAAATTATTAAGATTTAAGAACCAGTTAAGATTTTATTAAGTTTTCTTTAGAGATATACTCTAAAACTGAATTAAGTTATCTATGAAATTAACATTGTTTGATAAAACAAAACAAAAAAAAAAAGGAAAAGTTGAATTCTACTACGAGGGATACTTTAACGATTCTTCGTTACGGTTTTGCCCAGATATATCACGCTAAATTCAAAACTACAACACACAACATATAAAATTGGTACCAAGTTTACTATGTTATAGACATATATCAACGGGTTTTTCTTTAAATGAAAACGAAGATTCGCCTGAATATCAATAAGACACTGTGAAGTGATAATATAAAAAAATCTATTACTTAGTTTACCATGGGTTTTATGAGAATATAAATCAAAAAGGTATATATATATATATTATGTAATGTAATATTTTAATTAGTTAAATTAATTCACTTGCAACATGTTCTTGTTTGTTTTTCTCTTATGAACTTGTTTGCTCTATTCACTAATATTTGTGCATTAAAATATTTTTTTTTTATAGTAAACTAATTATACATAAATACGTTTTTTACAAAAATTTTCCATTTTTTCTAAAATTTTGTGACCTAAAAGGTCTCACGAATTGGGCCGAAAATTTCCCTATATGACTTCTAACCTGTTTTGACCTCTGTGAATGACCTTCTCCAAGAAGTGTTGATGGAAGTGACCGTGTCTGCTGTCCACGTTAGTGGTGACCAAGTCTGCCACGACTGCGCCCTACTGGTGCCGAGCGTCAGTGAAAATAGTTGAAAAGGAATACGTAGATAGAAGCGACCGTGTCTGCCTCCACGTGTGTGGTGACCAAGTCTACCACGACTGCGCCCTACTGGTGCCGAGCGTCAGTGAAAATAGTTGAAAAGGAATACGTAGATAGAAGCGACCGTGTCTGCCTCCACGTGTGTGGTGACCAAGTCTACCACGACTGCGCCCTACTGGTGCCGAGCGTCAGTGAAAATAGTTGAAAAGGAATACGTAGATAGAAGCGACCGTGTCTGCCTCCACGTGTGTGGTGACCAAGTCTACCACGACTGCGCCCTACTGGTGCCGAGCGTCAGTGAAAATAGTTGAAAAGGATAACGTTGATGGATGCGACCAGTGCCGCCAGAAGAAATTACCACCGAAATTGTGTTTCTCACACTTAATCCTCACAAGTTAACACACTTATACTTAGTATTACTTATTGTGCTTTTCTGGCAACCTAGGTGGTGAACAAGTATACCACGCCGTAAATAACTTCTTGAAAAACGTGTGTTCTCGCGCACTGCAGAGTATGAAAAAAAAGGCAGAGAAACAGGAAAAGCCTTTTTTTGTGGTTCTTTTTTTCCGTCGCCTCTTTTTATTTTTTTTTTTTTGGTTTCCATAGGAATCAGTGTTCAACTATGTTAAGGCTGTATGAGTTCGCCCACACCAAAACCTGTGCTGCTTGCTTTAGTTTCATACCTGCATCTACACGATACGACATATACCTTTTATTTCACAAGGTGAAAATACGACTATATAGAATAGGAGCGACAACTGGCTATTTTCTCACAAGTGTCTATTTTATTTTATAAAAGAATTTTTACTTTTGAGAGTTGATGCAATACGGGCAATGTCACTCCTACCCTGCACTATTGTATGATTGTGTGAATACAACATCAATATTTATAGGCAAGAGTGATCGACACCTTTATCGCTTACTGTTCAGTGCTTAGTTGGAATTATCGGTAAAGAGGAAAGAAAAAATGGAGTACATACAAGCAGGTAAGTGCGGTATTTATCAAAATTTAACAAAAATTTTCTTTGCAGGTGGACGCAACAACTTCTAAAACGAATTCTGATGTCCCCCAATTTGGGTCGAACTTTTGGGTAGGGGCAAATTTTGAAAAATCCCACTTTGACCCATTTAGAGTGCTCCAATCGAGTCCAAATGTCTGACCGACCCCCACTAACTTTGGAGGCCCGACCCACCCATGCCAGTGGCACACCCCCTGGAACCCCCTGTGGGGTTCCCCATACAAACATTTCAAAAAAATCACCATTTTTGGCCTTTTCATGTAAAAATCAGCGAAATGGCTATGTTTTTTCTTTATTTTTATTTATTTATTTATAATAATATTTATTATTTATATATAATAATATCTATTTTTTCTCTTTTGAAATTTATTTAGTCAGAACATATGTAAATGAAAAAATTAATTTAAGTAAGTTATAGAAAAGAAACTAAAAACATTATTGTTTGAAGTCTTTTTTACTTTAAAGTCTGGGCAATTTCGCACGGCTCTCTAATGTCGTCGCCATAACAGCCTATACATTTTCCAGTATAACCCGTTTGGAAACGCTAGCTAGCAATTGAACATGTCGTTCCGTTCCTTGAATGTGTGATGGAATTTTTGGATCATTAAACGGTGGATCATCTTGATTTAAATATTCTTTCAATGTATCGTACGGAATGCTTCGCGTGAATGGTGGTTCAAATACGTTATTTATGTCATTCATATTGATCCTTTCCGTGAAACTTGTGCAATTCAACTTTATATCTGGTTTTTTATAAGCTCTAAGTTGCGTTGGGTCGTCAACATCTGTTCGATAGCGTAGAATTATGTTGATAGCACAGTCGCGCTTTTCTTTGCTATCATCAAACAACATTGATAACAAGATATTTTCCGAATGCGCATAATATGAATTATCTGTAATTACTTGATTGACAATTTTGCGTAAACGAGGTTCTAGAAATAGTGACCAACTAATGAAGTTGAAAAATAATGCACTGCCGTACACGACAGAGCTGTAATACTTGATATTGAAGTTCATTGGCACATAACATTTTTAATTATAAATTCAACCAGAATTCTTAAATTTGCATCTGGATTTTCCGTTGTCACATATAATCGTAATAATCTAGCGGCCTTGGTGAGCCACCGAAAATGAACAATTTTCCCTGGTTTGATGTTAGCCAGATCCACCGAAACCACGCCGCTAGAAATTGCATGGGCCTTGTCGTATAAGTACTTCGAATCGGTGGAAAATTCAATTTTTTTCTGGAGCGGGGGAATATTTTGCAACTCAATTTTCTGGAAGCCGTCCACCACCTGAAAATATATAATAATAAAATAATTAAAAATGGTTGACAGTTATAATAAATGAGTGATAGCAATAACTTACCGGAAGAGTTTCACAAGTTTCGATTTGACGGCTCAGTTTTCCGGTTGCCGATCTTGGTCCAGTGCTGGTTTGGATAAAGCTTCAAACAAATGCCGAAACGGAAGTTCGTTGAAGTGTAGAGTGCTTGGGTATATGACTCATTGGGTTTTCGATAGTTGTTGATGTTGTTGATGTTGTTGTTGCTTCATCTTGCGGTCTAGAGGATGGTGGATTCATTGTAAACTTTTTGATTTGGAATGGTCAACTTCACTTATTATTTTTTTTTTTAAATATTTTTTTATCTGAAATTAGCACTATACGGAAAGCAATATACCGAAAGAGCGATTTTTGACTGCATAACAAAAGCAACTTAAGTCAAATAATTTGTGCTCCGATTAACGGTAAATGTCGGTTATATTTTTAATTTTTTGTTTAGTTATTACTGATTCAAACTGAAAAGAGTAATTTGCAAATAATTCTTTGCGTGAAGAAGACATTTGAAATTATCAAAACGTCATTTCGCGTCATAAATACCCAGAGACCTTTAAACAGCAATAATTTGTGAGTATAAATCAGGAGCATCACTAATTTCTTTATCAAAAAATATACAAAATAAAGTACAAAATAAATAAATCAATATTTCACGTCTTATAAAAAAGTTTGAGACTAAAAAAGCTGTGAAAACCCTTTACTTGGTTGGTCAGAAGCTTAAAACAACACAGAGAGAGGACCGACATGTAATCCTAGCTTTTCAAAAATATCCTTTTTTATCATCTCAGTCTGTTGTTAATCAAATAAATTTAAACGTGGACTCGAGTACTGTGTAAAAAAATTAGAACGAAGGTTTGCTATTAAGATCTCTTTTGGACATACAAATTTTTATATTCCCCATTAAATTTAGCAAGAACTCATTAAATTGGTGACCAATGGAAGACAGTCCTTTTTAGTGACGAGTCCGGATTTATCCAAAGCTTCAAACAAATGCCGAAACGGAAGTTCGTTGAAGTGTAGAGTGCTTGGGTATATGACTCATTGGGTTTTCGATAGTTGTTGATGTTGTTGTTGCTTCATCTTGCGGTGTAGAGGATGGTGGATTCATTGTAAACTTTTTGATTTGGAATGGTCAACTTCACTTATTATTTTTTTTTTAAATATTTTTTAATCTGAAATTTGCACTTCAAACTTTGAGTTCTTCACAACGACTTAATGCATTCACAAAAACTGTTGCGTTATATATGGTCTACGAGACGAGGTAATAAGAATGAAATGGTAATTTCAATTCTACCTGCTGTGTCTTGTGGTGGCTTAAAAACGCACACAAGCAATTTTAGGATCTGCAATTGTGTCACAGTGATACCTTAATTTTTTAAAAGGGTTGCGGTGCATTCCAGTGATACCTTAATTGTTAAAATGGTTGCATAAAACGCGCATTTCTTAAGAAAGTGCCATAAAATACCCACAAAAAGGGTTGTAAAAACAACCTTCATTTCTTAAGTAGTTGCTATAAAAAAACTACACAAGTAAGTTTACGACATGCAGCCTTAAAAAACGCACACAAGCAATTTTCCGATTTGCAATTAAAAGAGTTGAATAAATTTCTAAAGAGAAACAAACTCCAAAAAGAAAAAACAGAGGCATTTCGCTGATTTTTTCATGTAAAGTGCCAAAACTGGCGATTTTTTTAAATCTTTGTATGTGGAACCCCACAGGGGGGTTCCAGGGGGTGTGCCACTGGCATGGGTGGGTCGAACCTCCAAAGTTAGTGGGGGTTGGTCATACATTTTGACTCGATTGGAGCACTCTAAATGGGTCAAAGTGGGATTTTTCAAAATTTGCCCCTACCCAAAAGTTCGACCCAAATTGGGGGACATAAGAATTCGTTTTAGAGGTATGGTTCCTTCGGCGAAGTTTCATATTTTGATCCCTAGAATACGATTTTCACAGAGCATTGAACGATTTTTAAATCGACCCGCCCTAATGTATATGTAAAGGGTGTTTTTTTTAGAGGTATAGAACTTCGAATTGAAATAAAACACAAGAAAATCGTTTTAATGTCCATCAATTTGGCTTTATTGGAAGGATAATTTTATGCCATTAATGTTTAAATATGATTTCGGGCATGTGGCCGTCGCGGCTGGCTCGAATAAAGCCAATTCTACAGGTCCAATTTTCAACCACTTTTTCGAGCATATGGGGCCGTATGTCGGCAATAACGCCACGAATGTTGGCCTCCAAGTCAACTAACGTTTCTGGTTTGTTGGCGTAGACGAGCGACTTCACATATCCCCAAAGAAAATAATCCAATGGTGTCAAATCACACGATCTTGGTGGCCAATTGACAGGTCCATTCCGCGAAATTGTGCGCTCATCGAATGTTTCCTTCAATAAATCGATTGTGACGTGCGCTGTGTGGCATGTAGCGCCGTCTTGTTGGAACCACAACTCATCCACATTCATGCCATCCAATTCGGGAACAAAATAGTCGGTTATTATGGCTCTATACCGGTTTCCATTAACGGTAACTGACTCTCCAGCATTATTTCGGAAGAAGTATGGCCCAATGACTCCACCAGCCCATAGAGCACATCAAACAGTCAGTTTTTGTGGATGTAATGGCGTCTCAAGGAACTCATGTGGATTCTCTTCACTCCAAATGCGGCAATTTTGCTTGTTGACGTAGCCATTCAACCAAAATTGAGCCTCATCACTGAACAAAATTTTGCGATGTAAACTTCGCGAACTGAACCATTATTTTCGAAATAAATTTGCACGATTTGCAAGCGTTGTTCTTTTGTCAACCTGTTCATGATGAAATGGCAAACCAAACTGAACATAATTGACATTAGAGTTGCCAGATTTGACCACAAAATGCCAGTTTTATCTCTATTCGAAAAACAAACCCCTAAAAAAAACACCCTGTATATATTACCGAGCGTTTCCACCGCCCGAACGAACGAAGAAATCATCGCGATGAATTCTTCGTTCGGTCCAACTGTTTCCACCGCACGAACACAAGTTGCGAACATTGGTAAGTCGCCATCTTGTTCGTTCGTGCAGTGGAGACACTTAAATTCAATGCTTGCGAGCATCAGCGTTGATCAATATTTGTTTTTGCAAACGTACTAAATTTGATTAATTTTTACTACTTTTATGCCTTTTAATTTAGGTATTATGTAAGTATTTATTTAAAGAATTTATTATATAAAGAATATTATATAAATAATTTGATTATAAAGGGTGTTTTTTTAGAGGTATAGAACTTCGAATTGAAATAAAACACAAGAAAATCGTTTTAATGTCCATCAATTTGGCTTTATTGGAAGGATAATTTTATGCCATTAATGTTTAAATATGATTTCGGGCATGAGGCCGCCGCGACTGGCTCGAATAAAGCCAATTCTACAGGTCCAATTTTCAACCACTTTTTCGAACATATGGGGCCGTATGTCGGCAATAATGCCACGAATTTTGGCCTCCAAGTCCCCTAACGTTTCTGGTTAGTTTGAGTAGACAAGCGAATTCACATATCCCCAAAGAAAATAATCCAATGTTGTCAAATCACACGATCTTATAGAGTAAACGTAGTGCGAAAACGACCCATGGTTAACCGAATTGATTGCTCTGATGGACGATTATGTCGACCATAAAATGGACGGAGCTTGCGGTAAACTTCGCGAACTGAACCATTATTTTCGAAATAAATTTGCACGATTTGCAAGCGTTGTTCTTTTGTCAACCTGTTCATGATGAAATGGCAAACCAAACTGAACATAAATGACATTAGAGTTGCCAGATTTGACCACAAAATGCCAGTTTTATCTCTATTCGAAAAACAAACCCCTAAAAAAACACCCTTTATAAAGTGTTAATAAAATAACAAAGTAAAACAAAGTTCTTTTGCGTTAAATTTTCAATATATTTTCTTTCTTTTTTGTTTTTCCTGCGTTATTAACTACAATTTCAACAAATCTACTACCTATGCACAAATAATCAGTGGATTCGCTCAAAAAGATCGAGCGTCGGCCGATCAGAGTGAACGAAGAAATCTTCGTTCGTTCGTGCTGGAAAAGTGTTTACACTGCGCGAATAGCGCTCGCGAGCATTTTGTAAAAAACCAATGTTCCGAACTTTGGTTCGGACCAAACTGCTTACACTGCCTGAACGAACGAAGAAGTTTGTTCGGGCAGTGGAAACGCTCGGTTACATAATAATTATAAATTACAAAAATAGTTCTTTATTTAACCCTTCGTGGGACCCTAAGTAAATTATACGTCAAAAGTCCCTAAGGTCCGCCGGGACATAATATGAAAATTGCCTATAAAATGCACTAAAAATGATTGAACACGGTCAAATTTTGGTTTTAAATTAAATATTAATTATTTTTATTGAGATATAGTCTTAATCTAATATTATTTTCTTGTTCTGCTCGCTGAATCCTGGACGTTTTACACGGCATGCAACGGTGCATCTGCTCTGAATGCTCCATGCACACAATTTTCCTGCAATCGCAGCATGCAAATCTTGTTTTACGTTGCCTGTTGTTGTGTTGTTGACATAAATAGCAAGTTTTCGTTGATCCCTGTGTTGGATTGGTGGTGCTTCGCTTGTAATGCTCTCTTCTAGTGGTATGACGTTGTAGTCCATCATAGCTCTCTTGATTTGGGGGTAGTGGGTTATACGATTATTGAGCACCCTTTCTTCGATTTCGGGAGTAGCCAACTGCTGAACTAATTTGTATAAGAACGACCACCTCCTTTCGCTTTTCTGGCTCGGATTGAGGTCATTATAGGCGATAAATGACGTCAATGCAGCAACGTCCACAATATTATAAAACATGGCCAGTGGCCAGCGTATAGTACCTCTTTTACACGTGTATGTACCTAGCATTTGGTCCATCGTGTCCACCCCAGCTTTATTTTTGTTGTAATCCACAATGGCCATTGGTTTTTTATGTGCTCCTTCGACGGCGTTTGTATAATGTGCTGTTGAAATGAGTACCACTGCTTTATTTTTCTTCGGCACATATGAGCATAGCGCAACGTTGTTGTCATGGTAGCCGAACAATGTACTATCAATTGAGCGATTGCGATTCTTCCTAAACTCACTGGGAATACAAGCTTTATTTGTGCGTAAGGTACCAACATATGCTGTTCTTTGGGTAATCAAGTTTTCAGCCAATTCAAGAGACGAAAAGAAGTTGTCTGCATACACAATGCGGCCAGTAAATAAGTATTTCTGCGCGAGCTTCATTGTCACTTTGTAGCCCAGCTGGGTTTCACGCTCCTGTCCTGGTGATTTTCCAGAGTATATGATACCTTTGAGGGGATATTTGGTTTTTGCATCACATATCCACCACACCTTTATTCCATATTTTGTAGGTTTTGATGGAATGTACTGTGTAAATGATGTCCGTCCTCTATATGGAAACAGTTGTTCATCTACTGTTAGAGCATCATGTGGTTCGTACCGACTTGCCAAATTAGCTTGCAGTATGAGCCAAATATCATCAATTGCTGCCGTTTTGCTGCTCTGTGACCTTTTCATGCGTGTGTTCACGTTGTCAAATCGTATGTACCTCAATAGCAGTTTGAATCTTTTGAATGACATTACAGCTCTGAAGATTGGTGGATGATTTGTATCAAACAGGCAGTAAGCTGGTTCATTGTTTGACTTATATAGGCCAGAAGCTATAAGCATTGCCAGGAACGCATCAAACTCCTTGGGTGTCAGTGGTTGCCATTCTTTGGGTCGTGTTGGATTAGCTTCATTCCACGCTTCAATAGTTTGTTTGGCTTTTCGGTTAGTTTCTCTTACGATTATGTGTGACATTTCCTCGGTAAAAATTGTTTTGAATATGCTCAATGGATCATCCGAAGTCATTATTGGTCCTATTCCTCTATTTCTCATGGTGAAGATATTGTGCGATCTTACACGTGACGTTGGTGGCGGCGCTTTCTTCCATTTCATACCATTTTTGCCAACATAATAGTCATCTGAAGTTGTTTCTTGATTTGGCGGCGTTTCATCATCATCGTCACTTGTATCTTCGTCCCAGTATTCAATAGTGGTTCCACTTTCGCAATCAGAGGCTTCTTCATTTATTTGGAACGATGGATCACTTATTTCATCATCGAAATCACAACTTTGTTCATTTAGTATTTCATTTATATTGATATTTGCTTCGCACATTTTTCTTTAGCTCAATTCAATTCAAAAGTTAGTACACAACGGTTGAATATTCTTGAAGCAACTGGTTTATATACCTTTTTTTTCCCCCAACATTCAGGTAGGCACGAAGGTATAAGACAACTGCATCAGGGATGAACAAAGCAATAAAATAAGCAAACTTATACCTCCCCCTGCTCATTTCTTGGAAAACCCAATTAGCAAAAATATTTATTTTACCTTTAAACTAAACGCAGCTGCAATTTTGAGCCATAAAACAATGAATTCCACGAAGTAATACCGTTAATTTGCTTAATTTTCATACTATGTCCCAGGGGACTTTAGGGACCTTTCTCGTAGGCAGTAAAAGTAAATCCTTAGATCTCGGTAACCACTGGTCCGATTTTAATGATCGAACCCGTAAAAGACGCAGAACTAAATGTTCCAGGAATACATGGTAACTTTGGGAGGGGGTCGTAGTGGCCAAAATAGGAGTAATTTGCTATTCAAAATCGAAAAAGTCCCTACGGACCTTAAGGTCCCACGAAGGGTTAAATTATATAAAATATTATATAAAAAATTATATTATATATAAATAAATTATATAAAATTATATAAAAAAATTAAATTATATAATATACTATTTATACTAATTATATAAATTATTTAAAGATGTGGTACCGCTGACGGAAATAATCTTCGGGTTGTTTTTGAACAGCCGACAAAATCAGATTTATAAAAATGATTAGAGCAAACAACTGATAGCTTGCTTACGAAGCTTGGTTGCTATCCTAGGCTGCAAATCCATTTATATTTAGTATCAATAATTTGCGGGAATCTGAAAATAAACAAATAAGTATAAATATTAGTTTACTACAGTGATTAACAAAAGGCGCCCTGAAAATAATGACACCATGAAAAATGAATGCGCCCTTTGTGCTTTGACATAAGCGCTGCATTAAAAATTGCGCGAAATTAATTGGCATTAATTATTGCTTTTTCACTTATTTCTGAAATTCAGAAATATATTAATTTCCAATTGAAATATGCTTTAAAAAATAATTATAATATAAAATAACACTCTCTAATTTAAATAATTAAACCGTTGTGAACAGAATTTGAATATACTTACTTGTGAAATGAAATCATTTTGTTTATCAATTTCGGACTGCTTCCACAACTGTGCACTATATAATTCATTAGGGGTATTCACACCGAATTCGTTAGTTTGTTATTTGGTTAGTTGTTACTTCATTAACTTTGTGAAGTGTGAACACACCCTTTCATTTAATCTCGACAGCCTGGTAGTTTTTATGGAATAAAAGCTGATTTTGCTTTTCATAAATTATAATTGCTGAAAATATATAAATAAAAAGTGGAAAATGCCACAAACAGAAGAAATACTTTCATTTTAACAAAAACTTCAATTTAATTTGTGTTCAGATTATTCTTTTAAAGGCGCTAAAATTCCATGGAAAAATATGGAAGCTGCTTGTATTTTGCCAAATAACGAAAAAATCATCAGGGTTGCTAAGTTGTTATTTTGTTACTCGGTAGTTTGATAGTTCGATACTGTACAAAAACAAAATGCATGTAAAAAAATTAACAAGTAACAACTAACAAACTAACGAGCTCGACATTCTGAAATTCTTCAAATTCTTCAAATTTTTCTATTAAAAAAAAAAAAAATTGTGAAAAATTTTGAAATTACATAACTTTTTATATAATATATAATTATTTACTGCGATAAATCGCTATTTGTTGCTGCTGTTATCGGAAAAAACGTGAAGATAAAGCCATACGTGCTTCACCGCATGGACTTTAAGTCCAAACAAAGCGGACTTTCCTCCCGCAAACAAAAAAAGCCTCCGGACAAGGTTCCCTCCAGACCAGCTATTCCTACTGAGTTTCAAGGTCCTACCTCTACGAGTCAATGCTCTCCTACAACTGCTGATGATGTTCACTATTCTCATCCTGCTTCTTCTGTCTATGTTTCTGATGTTCACCGTCCGTCTATAGCGGGGGCAACTATCTGTTCACATACGGATGCTACCGTTAATCTCACTCCTACCACTACTGCTGCTTGCTCTGCTGATAATGTCTTGCCAGTATCTACGCCTGCTGCGCTCTTAGTCAGCCAGCCCACTTCTGAGCAATTTATGGATTATTCTTCGCCGTTTCCGGGCTCTTCAAATGCTGCCGAACAGTTGTTGCATCTAAATAATATCAACAATGTTATTACGCAGAACTCCCATGACGAGGACTCTTCTTTCACAAGCCAAAAACGTTTGAAAAGGATGAACACTGGTATGGCCAACTCATCGAAGACCCTAGTTATGGTTTCAGACAAAAGGTTTGAGTTGTTAGCTGACTTAACTTTTGATGATATGCCTATTAATAATAATACTATCGTTAATAATCCATATATGAATACTCCTAATGTTTATTTTTCTAATGTAAATACTTCTAATATAAATATTGATCATAAAACGGGCAGATCCTCAGGGCCACCTCCTAAAGCTAAAAAATTTTGTCCACCAATTTTTTTATTTAACATAGACGTAAATAAATTTATTAGCCAATTGAATACAAAGATCCCTAAAATAGAATTTAAAGTTGTTAATTTAAACAGATTTAAATCTAAAATCTTTTTTAAAGAGCTCTCAGTGCATAATGAGATGATGAAGCTATTAAAAAATAAGGGAATTCAATCCTATTCTTTTACTCCGCCAGAACTTAGGCAACCTTCAATGGTATTAGGTTAGGTTAGGTTAGGTTGAAGTGGCTGAGCCGATAGACGACTCGTACACCTAGGCCAGTACAGGCCCGTTGTGACACCACATAATCCCTTTTTAACTAGAGATTCCCCTCCTCTATAAACCAGTTGGAACGGAGTATGAACTTTAAAATATGCCTTATTTCCAGGCATGAGACTTCGGTAAGTCCACTTAGGAAGGGATGGCCCAAAGTTGCCATTCTCCTTCTAGATAGTGCCGGACATTCGCAGAGGAAGTGCTGAGTGTTTTCTTCTTCCTCTTCGCACATGCAGCTTCTGCAAAAGTCATTAGATATAGCTCCTAAGCGAAGAGCATGCGTTCCGATTAAACAATGACCCGTGAGGATTCCTATTATTTTAGACAGGTTTACCCTGTTAAGTTCAAGCAGCGAGTTGGTGCGTTTTAAGTCGTAGGAAGGCCACGTTAGCTTAGCTATCCTACATGTGTCAAGTTGTTCCCAGCGTTCTTGTGCAAGGCTTAAAGTTTTGCTCCTGCACCGGAGTTTGTAGGAGGAAATGGGTATACCAATAAAGTCCTCGCTTAAGAGGGTGTTAGAGGTCGTACCATTCCTTTCCAGTTCGTCAGCCAGTTCATTGCCCTCGATATCCCTGTGTCCGGGTACCCATACGAGGTGGATCCTGAATAACCTGGCCATCTCGTTGAGAGATCTGCGGCATTCAGTGAGAGTTTTGGAGTTGTCAATATGTGAGTTTAGCGCCTTGAGCGCAGCTTGACTGTCTGAAAAGATGTGGATACTTTTTCCGTTGAGGTCTTTTTGACCTAGAATCTTAGCGGTTTCGTGAATGGACATCATCTCCGCCTGGTAGACACTGCAGTAATTTGGGAGTCTGAAGGAAGCTTCAATTCCAAGATACTGGGAGTAGATACCTCCCCCTACTTGTTCTTGAAGCTTAGATTCGTCAGTAAAGATTTTAGTGCCGGTGGTTTTAAGGGGGGTTTTGTTAACCCAGTCTAGCCGTGAAGGGATGAGAACCTCATAGTTCTTTTCAAGGTTTAAGCAGGGCACACAGTAATCTGTTCTGTCAGGGACAGATGAGTCTAGAATTAATGTGTGACCGCAATTATTACCTATCCAATTTCCAGATTCTCTTAGTCTGAGAGCTGCTATGTTAGCACATTCTCTGGCAAAGATATCTAGAGGAGGAAGGTGAAGCATGACATTTAGAGCACTAGTTGGGGTTGAGCATAATGCCCCGGTAATACATAGACTTGCACTTCTTTGAACCTTAGCAAATTTCTGAAGTATAGTTTTCTTATTCAGGGCCCTCCACCATACCAGTGAGCCATATATAAGTATGGGGCGGACAATTGCCGTATAGATCCAGCGTACTATTTTAGGGGAAAAACCCCATTTTTTCCCAATCTATTTTTTACAGGCAAACAGAGCTATGTTTGCTTTTCTAACACGTTCATTTGTGTTGTCATTCCAGATAAGTTTCTTATCCAGAATAACTCCTAGGTATTTCGTGCTGTCACTAAAGAGCAACCTCGTGCCGTTCAGACGCGGAGGTTCTAAGTTAGGGATTTTATATTTCCTGGTGAAAAGGATGAGATCTGTTTTCTCCGGGTTTACACTCAAACCACAAGAGGACGCCCATCTTGAGAGGGTTGCGAGTGCTCTCTCCATGAGTTGACAGAGAGTTTGAGGAAATTTTCCGTTAAAGACAAGAGCAATGTCATCAGCATATGCAATAACTTTGTAGCCTTCCTCCTCCATGATACGCAACAGTTGGTCAACCGTCACGGACCACAGAAGCGGAGACAAAACACCCCCCTGTGGAGTCCCCCTGCTTACAAATCTACGGATAGAGGATTCCCCCAGTTCTGAGTTTACCACCCTGCCCAAGAGCATCTGGTGGATGAGACTCACGAGAAAATCCTCCACCCCCAGTTCTGACAAGGCAGAGGTGACCGCACAGGGGAGGACGTTATTGAATGCACCTGCTATGTCTAGAAAGGCAGCAAGCGTGTATTCTTTGTTCTCAAGTGATTTTTCAATTGTAGACACAAGAGAGTGGAGA
Source organism: Pherbina coryleti (assembly GCA_943735915.1). Lineage (NCBI taxonomy): Eukaryota > Metazoa > Arthropoda > Insecta > Diptera > Sciomyzidae > Pherbina > Pherbina coryleti. The sequence goes on from OX030948.1 coordinate 88,689,881, forward strand.
GCTGTTTCTGTCGATCTGCCTTTTATATAAGCATGCTGAGAATTAAGGAGCCGGTCGAGTTTCGGCTTAAGAAGAAGCCCAATAAGCCTCTCCAGTGTTTTAAGCAGAAAGGAGGAGAGGCTTATGGGTCTAAAGTCGTTCGGTTTAGTGTGAGAGGATTTACCCGCTTTCGGTATGAAGATGACTTTCGTCTCTCTCCAAGCTAATGGAATGTAGTTAAGGAGTAGGCAACCATGGTAGATCGCCTGAAACCAGGGTACTATTGCGTTGAAGCTATAGTGGAGTTGAGCTGGTATAATGCTATCGGGACCCGGAGATTTATAAGGTTGGAACGAGTAAACCGCCCATCTTAAATTCTCCTTGCTGGTTAGCTGCCCAATCTGCTGAGGTGTAAGTTCGGAGGAGGATGTTTGAAAGCTGGAGTTGTTAGTGTGACCACTTCCAGGAAAATGTACGTCCATGAGTGTATCTAAGGTTTCGATACATGAGTCTGTCCAGGTACCATCTTCTTTTTGAAGAAAGCTTGGTGCTGTTGGGAATTTTGCAAGTATTTTCCTAAGCCTTGAGGCCTCAGAAGTACTTTCTATATCTGTGCAGAAGAAAAGCTAAGATGTTCTTTTTGCTTTCCTAATTGCTGTTTTGTAACTACCTAGTTTGGACTTATATGTTTTCCATGCGTTCTCGCTATTGCTACGCCTTGCGTAGTTAAAGTCTCTGCGACAGTCCTTTCTGAGGATTTCAATTTCCCGAGACCACCATACTGGTTTACGGGATTTCTTTTGTAGTTTTTCCGGACATGCTCTGTTAAGGGCATCCGAACACTTTCTGGTAAAGTTTTGTACAAGGGCGTCTAAACCTTCCTTGTTTGTCACGTGGACAGAACTATCTGAGGTCAAGGACCTCTTGATTATTTTATTATACCATCTCCAATTTGTCTTACGGAGATTTCTTATTTTTTGAGCCAGGGATTGATTAGTTTCCTTCCAGCCAAATTCTATGTACCTATGGTCTGAGAACGAATGTTCTTTTAAGACCTTCCATGAATAAATTTCGCCCGAGAAGTTTCCAGATGCTAGGGTGACATCCAGGACTTCCTCTCGGTTTTTAATTATAAATGTTGGTTCATTGCCCTTATTTAATATATTTAGGTTTGTATTAAGTAGGTAGTTAAAGAGTGACTCACCTCGATCGTTGTTGTTTGTGCTGCCCCATTGCGAGTGGTGTGCGTTGGCATCTCCACCCAGTATCATGTGCGCGGCAGGGGTGGTTTCCTTTACCAGTTTCCGAAATGACTGTGTGGGTATATCCTCGTCATACGGGAAGTAATAGGAGGCCACCCTGAGTTTTTTGTGGCCCAACTCCAGGCTGACCACCGTTAGGTCTCCATGACTAAGCTGAGGGAGAATAAAACAGTTTAAGTTATGTTTAGCTAATATACAGGTTCGAGTTTTACCTTTCTTAGAGACGTGATAGTTTTTATAGTTTGGTGTATTCAGGCCCAGGATTTTGTTGTTGTTTATCCAGGGCTCCTGAATGAGCACCAGGTCAACATCACCCGTTGCCAGGTGATGCTGGAGAGCAGCAGATGCTGCTTTGGAGTGGTGGAGATTAATTTGGAGTACCCGGAACATCCTCTGGTACTCCAACCACCGTAGTGTCAGCTTCCTCGTCGCTGAGGGGTTCTCCCAAAAGATCCTGCTCACTGTAGAGGCTGGTCATCGCAGCAGCAAGCTCGGAAGCGGACGACAGCTCATCCTCACTTCCCGACACCATTTCGATATCACTGGTAGTCTCAGTCGTGGCGTTGGAAGCCGCACGACCAACCAGTGACACCGTGTCAGTCTTATAGATTCTCGGGTGAACCTTGCCGAATCCATAGTTGAGAGTGCTATCCTTGTTGAGCCTGTCAAGACATTCATTATTGAGGATCAGCAAGATCTCCATCTTGGACCTCTTGGTGCCAACCGTTTGATCCTCGGCATTGGGCTCCAGCATGACCACCTTCCAATTGTGTGTGGAGATGTCTGGATTGAAGACCTTAAACATCTCTAGGATCTCCTCGGGTTCAGATGGAGTGACTGGAACCCGGACCCTAGCTCTTGGTCTGGACGGAATCTCTTCCGAGTTAACAGCCTTTAGCCGAGCGCCTGGATAGACCTCCCGGACCTTCTCAACCGCCGCTTTAAATAGCTCAGCGGATCTGCTGTTGTCGCAGGCCATCAGCTTGACGTTACCCTGAAACCATCTTGCGTCCGTACATGACGGGGGTGGCCCAGGGTTGTCCTTGAGGAACTGCAAGGCGACCTTGGCGAGCGAAGCTTTTATCCAGCTCCATTGGTGTTTGGGTATTTTACCGTCCTCGCTGTTCTGGTCTATGACCCCTATGACTATTTTGTCCTTGGCAACCTCTGCGAAGGATCGTAACCCCACGCCATGGGTTTTGGCCCTCTTGGTGGTCTGGTTCGTATTTGCAGGTTCCTCCACAGAGCGGTTTCTCTTCGTGGCCGGAAGCTTTGCGCGGGGAGGCTCGAGCGTGAAGTCCGGTAGAACCTTCTTTGCTCATTCTATATCCTCCTTGACTTTCCTCAGGTCATCCTTTGAGACCTGACCCTCCTTGATAGGATCGGTAGCTAGGCGTCGAAGAATACGGGATGCCTTCCTGCGGTCTAGGTAACCTGCCTTTAAAGGATCCCTTCTTGCAAAATCGGTCGCCCTGGCGCTGACCATTGGGTTTTCCTTGGTCCCAGATGCATTGGTTGAACCCGCTTCTCCGCGTCGATTGCTACCTTTGCTTAAGGAACCGGAGGGTCCAATGTCAGCTACACAGGCTTTCGATGTGCTTGCTGTTGTTGATAAGGGGCGATGATCTGATGGTATCACTATCATCGTCTGACCCTGTGTGGTAGGTTTCGAGCTTGGTGGTACCACAGCTTTGAGATCGGAACCGGAGGTTCCTACCGGTTTTTTTGTTTGGGGTCCGGACCCCCGTTTGGGTGTTGAGGTTTTTTGTGTGTTGTTTTTGTTGTTGTCGTTCATGTTTGGTTCCCACGAGTGGCGGAGAAGGGACGGTCGACCCAGGCAGAGATCCGCAGTACCTGGGCAAGGCTGAATAGAACCGGAGGTCGCCAGGTATCCGGAGCACACCGTTCGCAACTGACTAATTATTTTAGACTGGGTCCTCAGCCAGGCTGATCCTCGGCACGGTACGCATGACACCTTGATCCGACCCAGGGGGAAAGAGAAGGAGAGAAGGGATGTTTCAGGATAGGGCAGGGGAGGAGTGGCAGGCTTAATTGTTCTCACCGAGTATGTTTGGTAACACAGCCCTGTGAGAAACTTAAGCCCCCACACCCAGCAGTCGGAGGGACTACTTTCGTCAAGGTGCTGCCAGTCGTGGGGGTTCAATGGTATTAAGGGGGCTTTTCTATAAAACAGACCCCAATGATATTAAAAATGATATAGATAGCCAAGTACCAAACATTGTTGCGAATATTTCCAAATTTTACACGCGTAATTCAAAACTTAACAATATTGATACTGGCCTCTTCCTGGTAACACTAGTTCCAGGTGGCGATATTAAAAATTTAAATCGTATTAAATTCATTTTAAATCAAGTGGTCACCTGGGAAGCGCCAAGATCCACAAATAAAATTATACAATGTAAACGATGTCAATCCTGGGGTCATTCGGCAAAAAACTGTAATAAAAAATTTGCTTGTGTTAAGTACAGAGAAGAACACGAACCAGGATTGTGTGCTAGACTTCCTGAGGATAAGTCAGAGCCATTTTGTGTTAATTGTAATCAATTTGGACACCCCTCCAACTATAGAGGTTGCTCAACTTACAAATCTTACATAAAGAAGAAAAAAGAGTTACTATTTGAAAACAAAAAAAAATTGCTTACAGCTGAAAAAAATATTACTTCGGCCACACGTTCCTTTTCTAATTTAATTTCTGGTACATCGTACGCTAGTAATTTTTATTCTGATCCACCAAACTCAAAAATCTACTCGACGAAAAGACCCCCCCTTATCGAAGAATTTCTAAATTTAGCCTGCTATTTCCAGGTTCCCTCTTTAACTTCTCTTGAAGAGAAAATTAAAAAATTTATTTTTACATATAAATCACTTCCAATGGAAGATGCCAAATCAGAGTATACTTTGCTGCTCAAAGAAGTCCTCATGAGTTATGGTCCATAGTTCACTATCCTTTCTCACTTTTAATGTCAGGTCTTTTATTAACAAAAGTCGAAAAGTTGACTTACTTTCTATTCTGAATCGGAATCGGATCGATATAGCCTTCATACAAGAAACACATGTCTCTTTCAAGAATAAAATCAATATGGATAATTACAATTTTATTCACCACTGTTCACCTCCGGGACTGGGTATTTTAATTAAATCACATATGAAATATACTCCTGTTACTATTCCTGACTTAAACTTTCCAAATGTTTTTCTAGTGGTTTATTTAACTGTAGACTCGATTCCAAAAAAATTCTTAGTAGGCAGCGTATATTTTCCTTCATGTGCTCCAACTGTAAGAATGCTCCGCGCTCTTTCTTTAATAAAAAATTTCTCTCGTGAATTTGATGGCACCGTTTTTGGTGGCGATTTCAATGCCAAAAACACGGCTTGGGGAGACTTATTCGATAATATAAATGGAAAGACTCTATATAATTGGATTCAGGACTCAGTTATGGATTTTCATAGACTCTGTGACGTAAGCCCCTCATACCCAAATGGATTATCCTTTCTTGATCACTTTATTTTAAGCTCAAATCTGATTGATCTTATAAATATAAATTTTTCAATTTCGAGTTTACCTTCCTTCTCTGACCATTTTCCCTTACATCTCAAATTCTCAATTCCCAATCTTGAATTTGTAATTAATACTCCTAGAACTCTCATCTCTTATAAAAACACTAACTGGAACAATTTTCGTGAAGATTTAAATTCTATTTTAGAAAACATTACTCCCCCTTTTATCAGAAATTTGTCAAACTCTGAAATTGATCAATCAATCGATATTCTTACAACCTCAATTCTCTCTGTAACCAAAAATCACACAGAAGAATTAGTACTTAAAGATAATCATTTTCTTCTTCCAAATAATATTAAAAACCTCTACAAAATCAAGCATCAATGGCAAAAAGACTTGAAAAAAATTTATCATCGAAATTTCAATCGTAAAAGTAATGAATACAATCTTATATCAACTCAAATAAAATTATTAAACGTAATGTTAAAAAATTAAGTTAATGCACATCAAGCTACATTGCTCAATCAAAAACTTTCCAAAATCAAACCTGGTCCGTCCGCATATAAAGAACTGTTCAAATTTCTAAAAACAAAAAATGATGAATTTTGTAACAAAATTCTCTTAAATAATATCATCATCCGTGACAGTTATCAAATTGCGAATGCTTTTAAAAACAGATACACAGACATCTACAGAGAGAACATCCCCGACACAGCTAATTTCGATCTTATCGATTCCTCTATTGATAGAGTTCTATCAAATTGTTCCAACCCTATTTTTAATTTTAACAGCAACTTCACATCGATTCAAAATGACTCGAATACTCATTTTACTAGCCCTGAAAATCTCCAAAACATAGCTACATCATCAAATTCAAAAAAGTCAGCTGGTCCAGATTTAATCTCAAATTTCATAATCAAAAAACTTCCCAGTTCAGTATTCACGGTTCTTTCAATTATTTTTAACAATTGTATTAACAATGGTTATTTTCCGCTTAAATGGAAATCTGCTATTATAATTCCCATTAAAAAAAAGCCTCATTCCTTCGAATTAAACAACTTTAGACCAATATCCTTATTATCCAATTTTGGAAAACTACTAGAAAAAGTTATTAAATTAAAAATGGATGTAAACATAAATTTTGATTTTATTCCTGACCAACAATTTGGTTTTAAAAAAGGTCACTCAACTATGAATGCTCTTCTCAAACTTCATGACGATATTGTATGTAACTTAAGAGAGCAATGCTGCACCGTCATAATTTCTCTTGATATTGAGAAAGCCTTTGATAGAGCATTTCATAAAGGTCTCCTATATAAATTAATTAATATTGGTTTTGATCCTTTTGTTATAAAAATTAAATTTAGTTTTCTTTCCGATAGGACTTTTCAAATTCATCTTAATGGAGTTAATTCAGAATTAGGTCTAATTAAAAGTGGAGTCCCTCAAGGAGCCATACTAGCTCCTTTCCTTTATAATATCCTTATCTATGACTTTCCACATGAGATAAATGACAGCAAAAGTATCCTTTATGCCGATGACTCCTTAATTTATGCTCATAACAAATCTCCAATTGCTGCACTGCATTCAGTCAAACATCATTTAAATATTATTAACACTTACTATCTTAGCTGGGGAATCAAAATTAACACCTCTAAATCTCAAGCCATTTGCATCAGAAATGCTTCTGGTAAATGTAACAGTAAAGTTGTTCCTGAAAGCAAATCTCTAAATCTTACTCTTAATGGAGCAAATATTCCTTTTAGTAATAGTATAAGATATTTGGGTATCACTTTTAATAAACTTTTTAAATTCAACGAACATGCCAGACTTGTCATTAAAAAAGTTAACAAGATAAAAGCCATATTCTCAAGATTATTTCATAGTACATCTTTAAGTGAAAAAACAAAGCTACTGATTTATAAAGTAAGTATTCGCTCTGCCATCTTATATGCATTCCCAATCTGGTTTACAATCTCGCCAACGGTTGCCAGGGAACTAGAAATACTTGAAAGAAAGGTCCTTAGACTTTGTATCGACAGAAATTTTGAATCAAGAACAAAAAGATTTTCTAATAATTACATTTATAGGAAAGCCTTCATAACTCCTCTTTGTCATTATGCCTTGCAGCTTCAAAAAAGATTTGTTGACAGTTTACAATATCACGAAAACACCCTCATGAATGATATTTATAGGCGAGAATTAGATTTCAATTGGTCCGACTCGCGTTATTTGTCCCCTGTGGGTATTACCCACCTGGATAATTTAGCACTAGCCTTTTCTCTGCTCGATTTTTATGCCAATACCTATCCTAATACCCATAGGGGTTAAGAGTATTCTGCATTCATAATAATTTGTTATTGTATTCTTTCAAAATTTTAATCAATCTTTAAGCTATTCATTTAAATGTTCATAACATATAGTTAAGTACCCTCTTAACGATATATATTAAAAATACCTCTCATTGTATTTTATTATCTTGTTAGTTTTTTAAGAAAATAATTGTATTTAGTTAGTTTTAAGCTAGTTTTAAGTCACTGAGTGTACCTCTAAAACCAATATCGAGTATTGAGCAAAACTCATTAATCACCTCAAACAAATGTAAATTTAAATATTTGGGCTATTCACAGTTTAAATACGCAGGTCTGTTATATTTACGATTTGTTATTTTTACGCCAACTTACGCAAGCGTATTTTGCTTTATTGTTGTTTTGCATGCAAACGCAAATACGCAGACACGCGTAAATAAAAGTAGCCCTTGGACGTGTTTTTTGTGCCTCGTATTTTAAGCCCTGACTACAGTTGCCAACTTCGTGTTTAGTTATCTGTCAAAACCTAAAAACTAAAATAAATAAAAAAGCTGTGCTCCCTATAAGTTTTAAGAAGTGTTTAGAAGTCGAAGATGGAGGAAATAAATGCAGAAAGCAATAAAAAAACTTTGCAAACAAGTGAAAATGTAAGAACTGCAGTTTTCGATGTCGATAGAAGTCTGTTCGATGGCAACAGAGTTTCAATAAATAAATCCTATGCACGTCGTAGTCCGCGCAAAGTGACCACAAAGGTTTTGAGGCAATTTCAGAATTGTTTATTATTCTATTAAATCTAACCAAGTCCTCGTCCTAAGTTTGAAAGGGAACGCTAGTGAACACTTACCTCATACAAATAATTATATGTGCATAAATATTTCTTTGTGTTTTTCCCTCCATCTGGAATAGTACAGTATTTTTATGTATGCAGTTTGTTTTTGTAATTCGTTGATATTGTTTACCAAATTTTAGCATGCAGTTCGTTTTCCATTTAATGTACCGTTACATGAAAAATGTGTCGGTGCATTGAATGAGCAGTAGTAAAGTATTATATGTGCATAACGCATTTAATTGGTGTTTGGTTGCTTAATTGATAGCTTCAAGTGCTCGCATTGGAAATAATTGTTGCGAAATACTAGGTAAGGTTTTTTCCTTTTAAAATCAATAAAGTTAATTTAACTATTACGTGTAAGATATTGAAAATATCTCACGGAAAGAGCCTTTCTAAACATGACCAGGGAATAATACTGGGAATGAGCGAAAATGGAGTTGAAATAAAAGAAATTGCCAAAAAGCTTAATCGCCACAGGAACACAATAACAAATTTTTGAAAATGTCCTAGTAGTTATGGCACAGCTAGACGGAGTGGTAGGAAAACCAACATCGACGCTCGGTGTAAACGGATAATTCAACATCTTGCAGTAGTGAAACGAATGAGTAGCGGACAAATAAAAAGTCAGATGGGGCTTAACGTAACAAGAAGTAGAATAGTTCAAATATTATATGAAAATCCTAAAGTAACACATACTTCCATGACGCGACAACCTAACCTTTTGCCTCAACATATTAACGCACGTTTGCTTTCGCTACCAAGCACCAATTTCGGGATGAGGAATGGCGTAACGTTATCTTCAGTGACGAAAAAAAATTCAATTTTGATGGGCCTGATTGTTACAAGAAGTATTGGCAACATAACGATCAGTTGCGGCGCACCTGCCACCTGTGTGTCCATGGAGAAGGATCGGTGATGATCTGGGCTGCATTTTGTTATGAAGGAACGACTCCAGTGTGTTTCATATCAACATAAATGATATCACACTAAATTGGACAATGAACTAATACAATTTGCCGGCCAACTTTATGGCGATAATTGGACTAATCAGCAGGATAATGCGCCAATACACTGTGCAAAGCATACAAAAGAGTTTTTTACAGCCAGAAATATACCATTTCTGCGATGGCCAGCAATAAGTCTTGACTTAAACCCCATCGAAGATCTCTGGGGAATCCTCTCTGGATAAGTATATAAGAATGGAAGGCAATTTGAGACAGATAGAGAGTTAAAAATAGCAATAGAGCAAGAATGGCAGAATTTTAGTCCATCCCCCCAAAAATCCTTGATTAACTCTATGCCATTCCGACCGAGCCAAGTTATTTTAAAAAAAGGAAACCATACAAATTGCTAACATGAAATTTTATTTAATTTTTTTTATTATTAAACTTGAAAATAAAACAAACAGCACATAAACTTGAGTTGTGCACATATAATTACTTACTATGAAGAAATGTTTATGTTAATTTTTTATTTAATTTAAAGGACAATTGAATAAAGTCGTTGTTATGTTATGTTACTGTTGTCATAAATAATATAACTGCAAAAGCAGAATTTTGAAACATTTTTATTTTAGCGCAAAAACAATTTGATCAATGGTGCACATATAATTATTTGTATGAGGTAGAACGCAAGAATCCTTCTACATGAGTGAGGAATGGCACTTGTCCAAGTGGTGGTGCTTAAAATGCAAGAAATTATGAAATTATGTGGAAATTATGTGATAAATAAAGCTGTCTTGTCTACGGAGCTGAGAAGATTGAGGAATAGAGAAATGGATACTAATTCTATTTAACGTGTCCAATAAATTCAGGCGCACACTAATTGATAGCAATAAGCTGCATACTGTAATCACAACTTTTCGAAGAATGCGCTGTCCACTGCATTACTTTTGCACCCAGATTTCAAGAGCATTCCTTTGCTCGTCAAGTGCGATGTCTTGAACACGTTAACTGAAACTAGTATCCATTTATCTATTCTTCAATCTTCTCATCTCCGTAGACAATTTTCAAGTTGTTGCATTCTAAGCACCACCACTTGGACAAGTGCCATTCCTCACTCATGTAGCAGGATTTCATTATATACAATTTGCTTAAAAAGCAATAAAAAGATATAAATGATCCAAAGAAAAAAAGTCAATAATTAATATAACTTTTCCAGATGGCAAAAAAGCGAAAAAGGAATGTGCCCAACAGAAAATGGAATGATAACGAGCAGGCTATCTTGTTGCAGTTTTTAAAAGACAACAGGCCATTTGAGGTTTGTAATTTTTACATGATTATAAGACTTATATGATAAAATTTTATTATTTTAGAAACCAACGGCGCAAATCTTTTACAAAAAATTTTTGGAAAGTAGTGAGCTGGATGCGGAATGGACCGTAGTTAAGAACAAAGTAAGAAACATGAGAATGTGTTACAACAAAGCCAAGGCTTGGGAGAACACAACAGGAGCAGGAACATCAAAAGATGGGGAAACAATGAGAAGTATGCATATATTAATAAAATTTTTGGCATCCGTTTGCAAATTAAAATTTAAATATTGTTTTTATATGTTTCAGGTGCGTTGCACAAAATGTGTCCGTACTTCAATGAAATGGACGAAATTTTTTTTAGCAACAGGAACTTCGCTTTTGAGGCAATCATTTCTGAATCGGAAGATTTCTCTAATCATGATTCGTTGCTTACCCCACCATTACTCAATTCGACTTCAACACATGTTTTTTTTGAAGAAAACATGGAACATGGTACTCCTGAAATTACTCCCGAATGTACTCTTGAAGAAACGGCAAGCACCCCTGTGTCTCGCAAGGGAATTTACTCGCGCACAGCCATATCCGATATCTTGGAAGTTCATACTGACATCATGCAAATGAGGAGAGAGAAATTTGCAACAGATAAAATTAAGATGGACAACGAAATCCTGTTAAAACAACGAGAAATGGAAATAAAGGAAAAGGAGCACGCACTTCAACAGGACCGGTTTCATTTTGAAAAAGAAAAAGAATTGAGAGCTTTGAAAATTAAAGAAATAGAAGTGCAGAGTCAAGAAAAATTGAAAATTTTGGAAATAGAAATGAAAAAAATAATTGCTTTAGAAGAAATTAAAAGCAAAGAGAGAATTGAACTAAAAAATATGGAGTATCGGACATAAGCTCAGCTCCTCGAGGGCGCTCACCCAGATAAAAATGCAATTGAACTTTTGAAATAAGTTTATGGGGCTTACCATTTAAAGCAAATAGTTCAAATATAATTTGCAAAAAGTTGTGTTCTCCCAAGCCTTGGCTTTGTTGTAACACATTCTCATGTTTCTTACTTTATTCTTAACTACGGTCCATTCCGCATCCAGCTCACTACTTTCCTAAAAATTTTTGTAAAAGATTTGCGCCGTTGGTTTCTAAAATAATAAAATTTTATCATGTAAGCAACTTCGTTAATTTGTTCCTATAAGATTCCTAAAAGTTCCTAACTTCAAATCAGAAATTGCATCTTGTAGACTTCAAGCTTCGGCAACTATTTGCTTAAAAGAGTGAGCTCCGTTAACTAATTTTAAAAGTTTAATTGCATTTTTTTTTTTCTGAAAGCTCATAAGGCAAACGCACATAATTTTATTTTTTATTTTTTGAAGCCTTTTGTGCTTATGCTATGTTAAGTTTTTTATGAAGTTTAAATTAATAACAAATGGCAATGGCCCAGTACTGAATTTAACTTTAATTAAAAGATATGTAGATACTAAAGAATAAGTTTTTATTATAAACAGAAGTACAAATAAATTTTTAAAAATGTTAATTAATTCGTCTATTGTTTACGTAATTGACTAAACCATGTCTTAAATTTTCATTTTCAATTATTTGTTATGGGTAAATTGGAACTGTTGGAACGTTATTTATTGGAAGTGGAAAATTTAAACACTGTAATATATTGTGCAGGATACAACACACTAAAACCCATCTACAACATTCTTTGTGGTCCTCTTCATTCTTCAGCCGGCATTTTAATTCTTTTAAGCTCCCGAACCTTTCTTTCAACTTCCCAAAGCAGTTCTCCACTCGAACCCGATATTTCGAAAAGTATTTGTTGAATGCACATCTCGCTTCCTCAGTTAGCTCGTTGCTGTTTTGCCTAAATGGTGTAACAAGATTAGGACCCAAAGGATATGCTGAGTCACCGGCAATCCACTGCAGATTGGAGAAATATCTTTCAGGAAAGCGTGCAATGGGACACTCCCTATAAATTTTTGCGTCGTGAACGCTTCCTCGATAGCCAATTGTTACTTGTCGAATTCTCAAAGTGTAATCGCAGATAACTTGCATTTTTATGGCATACTGCCTCTTCCTTGAAAAAAACTGCTCATGGTGCATCGTTGGTGCTTCTGCCACCCTGATTTCGGTTCCATCTATGTATCCGATGCATCCTAGTAACTCTGTCAGTGTGTTATCTACAATATGGTTCCTTTCTGTCACAGAAGGCCAGAACAAGTATTTCTGTTTAAGACGTAAAATTGCTTTAAACACACGTCTGCTTATGTTTTGAAGAGTTCCGCCATCTCCAACACCAAACAGTGAAACAATTTTGCGAACAGACGATCCTTCGCCATAAGAACCAAGGCGGAATAACGCGATTTGCAATTGAAGTTCTACTGGCAATTGTGGCACAGAATTTTTATTTTTAAAGACGGGATCATCTTTTATCAACTCTAAAATATATAAAAATTCCTTTGTGTCTACTCGCAGCATTTGTAATTTTCTATCGTCATCCAGATTCTTCAACACCTTATCAGTCCAATGGAATGACTTTGGCACATAGAAATGAGTACTCCTGCGATGCGACAGCAAGAGGATTAAGTTTACATGAAAAGTTGTCATTGTCATATCCTCCTCTTCTTCCTCATTATCTAAAATACACAAATTAATAAAAACACTACGCTTCCTTGCACAAATTCTAACCTGAGTCGAAAGCAATTAAATCCAAAGCATTTTGGAAGCACAAAGCATTTACTAGCTTATTTTTCATACAATCTCTTGGCATTTTAAAACACTAAGCAAATCGCGCAAAAAGGTTGTGTTTGTTAGAAAATAAGACAGTGGTGCCACTGCATTTGAGCAAAATTTGCAAAATCCACTTATTTTTTCCTTTGCTTTTACATTTCAGAATATGTTTTTTATTATTTTGAATGTTGGGTGGTTTTAAGGATAGGACCTCAACTTTGCTTAAAATTTATTAAGAAATAGGAATTCACTCCTAAACTTAATATATTGCACTGAATTCATTTAACTTGATTTTTTGTAATAATCCCCACAGGTAGTAAAAATTCTCCTTCAAAGAATTTTTAACGTAGTGGCAGCACTGACGATGAACGTCACAGCGTTGCAAATTATTGAATACGCCAGTCACATACTGAGGTGCTCACAGTTTCAGAAATAACAAATGCTATATATATGCTTTGTTAATATACGCTTAAACTGTGAATACCCTAATTAACTTTATTGAAACCTTAATCTATATATAGCACGAAGCTTGGTATCTTTTGTAATCATTTCATTTTAGATAAAACATTATAGTCTAAAACACATTTCTATGTCTAACATAATACATTGTACATTATTTTACTTATGTCATTATCAAGCAAAGTCTCAATAAAATTAAATTGAATTGAATTGAATTGAATTAACGAGCTCGATGTGAATACCCCTATTATTAAAAAGTTAGTAATAAAAATCACTTTATTATTTCAGTTAATTTCAACAATGACAATTGCTTTTGCTATGTATAGTAAGGCGCCTCAAAAAAAAAAGTGGTCCGGGTCACCTCCTGAAAACAAACTTTGGTTTATTTTATGATGATTCCCAAAATATTGCAACTCTAGCTTTAGCCGTTCGTGAGCTGGAATGGTTTGAAATAACCTCTAAAAATCGCGTTTTTGATTAATACTATTTATACCACACTACCTTCGGTCAAAAAAATTGTCACAAATAGTGTAAATCGATAAAATACATAGTTTTGTTGTTTTATTTTTTTTTAAATCTGCCCACACACTTAGTTATTGAGTTATTTGCAGTGATTTTTTCAATTTTTTTTAATGCAGTTTTTATAAAAATATATATAACTTCCCCATTTATAGCCTGATTTACCATTCCGTGGTATCATTGGAAAGGTACTGAATGCTGCTTTTCGTTTCTTTCGTTAATTAACCCTTATAAGCACTTTTATAAAAATGCATTTTATTTTATTTTTATTTTTTTGTGATGGCCTTTGCCTCAATTCCTGAATTTGTTCAAATACAAGAGAAATAAAATTAAATCATGTAGATAAAGAATGCATTTTTTAAATGGACTTTGGAATAAAGTATAGGAAAATACTTTATTGTACTTAGACAAAACAGCTAAGAGTAAATTTTACCACAGTTCTTATAAGTAGTCACTCATGACTTTTACATGACTTTTAGGTTTGACAATGAGTTACATATATTATATTATATAAATGTGAGTTTTTGAATTGTGATCGCTTAATTGTTCAAGTTATTCATAAAAAAAATGCTTTTCGTTTCTCGCGAGTTAAATAAAAATCAATTGCCAACAAAAAGTGATGTAATAAAACATTTATTATTTTTGCGCGAAAAAAATAATAATCGGTCTTACGGGCTATCTAATTATCATCAAAACATGCTAAATGATTTAAGCAAAATTTGGAAAAGAGCAGAAATTCCGGTTATATCGAAGACTGCGATCCGCAAAAAACTTCAAAATTTAACGCTTTTATATCGGGATATCACAAAAAATCCATCGCATTACAATGCAAGCGAGTGGGCCGAAATATTTTCAATTTCTGTTTGCAAATGTGCTCTAAAAATTAGAGTGTCTTATAGTTGCCCAGGTGAAAAACAAATGCCATTGCATGTTTGGAATTTTTACCTTGATCAGTCGAGCCGAAGGTTGCTCACGCTAGATGACGTTGAAAACCACATCCCATGTGATTCTATTACGGACTTCGAAAGCGAAAGTGAAAACGAAAGTATTGCAACAGCCACTTTTGTACCACAACTAAGAGAAATGGATGTGGATGATCCATATTCATCATCGTCTGAGGAAGATCTTAAAGATCTTGGACCAAGCGTACAAAGTTTTTCCTTACCAACATTCAGTGCTGCGTTGGACCGTGCCAGTGTATCCAATCGCTTTGGGGCTTTGCTCGCAACATTGCTAAAAGACTTGGACATTCCAGGCATAATTATTGATCAGCACAAAATCCAAAGGGAGCGAACTAAAACTAGGGCGAAATCACTAAGAGACATAAAAAACAATGAAATATTAAAATGCATTTCTTTTGATGGAAAAAGGGAACGCACTTTGAAACAAGTTACTGTGAATGGCAAACCACGCAACGTTAAAATGATGGAGGAGCATATAACTCTGGTAAGCGAACCCAGCTCAAACTACATTGGTTACATAACTCCCGTAGACGGAAGCGGTGCTGGTATCGCAAACGATGCTGTCAATTACTTGAAAGCTGAAAAGTTTTCACTAGAGCACGTGGTCGCTGTAAATTGCGACGGAACCAGCACCAACACAGGCAAATTTAATGGAGCGATTTGTAACCTAGAACGATAATTGCAGCGCCCTTTGCAGTGGCTAATATGCCTCTTTCATTTTAACGAGTTACTATTCACTGCGTTACTCAAGGAAATGTTAGGAAAAGCTAATGGGCCGCAAAACTGGCCAGGAATAATTGGGCATACATTACAGGGCTGCGAAGATGTGCCAGTAAATTGTATTAAATTATTTTGTTGTTTTTTTTTTAACTGTTAATTTCAATAAAATATTAACTTTAGATTGCTCATAACTTTGATCCAATTGCGATGGGCTATATGCCCATAAATATTAATGACTGGGTTTTGCGAGCTGATCAAAAATATCTTTATGATATGGTTCGAGCAGTTGATGCTGGGGCGTGCGATGAACATTTGGCCAGCATTAAACCTGGCCCGCTCAATCTTTCACGCTGGTTGACAACAGCATCAAGAATTTTGCGGCTATATGTTACGAAGCCTGTGGCTTGTGAAAAGTTAAAGCAGCTAGCATTTTTTGTTATGAGGGTCTACGCACCATTTTGGTTTTTAATAAAAAGCCAACCAAAAGCCATTCATGGCAGCCGCCACTTGTTTAAATACATTGAGTGGACGCGCGAATTACCGGCAGATATGCAATTTATTGTACAACGCTCTGTTCAAATTAATGGATTTTTTGCTCACCCAGAAAATATTTTACTGGCAATGGTTACAGATGAGAGCAAGGCGACACGAAAGGAAGCCTACGATATTATTTTACAATCGCGTGCTCATGACACACAAGGAATTCGCCAATTTAATGTCCCCAAGATACAATTCAATTGTGATTCCTATAAAAATATGATAGATTGGAATGAATTAAGAGCTAATACAGAACTGCCATGCATCCAGTTCTATACTCAACAATACTTATTAGAACTACACGACTCCAATGAAATTGTAAAAATTCCTGGTAATGAAAAGTTTTTAAAATAATTGTTATGCTTTTCTTAACAAACAATTTTCAGAATTTCCATGTCATTCACAAAATACGGAACGTTTTGTACATGTGGTAAGCCAATCCTGCGTTTCGGTAATTGATAAGAACAGACCTGCACATATTGCAAACAAGATTCAATCGCGCAAGCGTTACTGTAAAATTGAATCACGAAAAGATTTGGAATAAAAAAAAAATTATTTCTTTGATAAAACTCTAAATTGTTTTTTTTTATCTTTTAATTAGCGATAATAACCACAAATTTTTATCATGTTGATAAAAAATGCATTTTTATAAAAGTGCTTATAAGGGTTAATTAACGACAGAAATGAAAAGCAGCATTCAGTACCTTTCCAATGATACCACGGAATGGTAAATCAGGCTATAAATGGGGAAGTTATATATATTTTTATAAAAACTGCATTAAAAAAAAATTGAAAAAATTACTGCAAATAACTCAATAACTAAGTGTGTGGGCAGATTTAAAAAAAATAAAAAAACAAAACTATGTATTTTATCGATTTACACTATTTGTGACAATTTTTTTGACCGAAGGTAGTGTGGTATAAATAGTATTAATCAAAAACGCGATTTTTAGAGGTTATTTCAAACCATTCCAGCTCACGAACGGCTAAAGCTAGAGTTGCAATATTTTGGGAATCATCATAAAATAAACCAAAGTTTGTTTTCAGGAGGTGACCCGGACAACTTTTTTTTCCTCCATACAAGTTGAGGCGCCTTAATGTATAGTACCTTAACCATTTGATCTAAGCAATACCACTCTCATTTCTCTTTTAATGTTAACTCCCTTATAATGTTAAGCTTTTCTTGTTAAGCTTTATTCTTGTTATTAGGTTAAGACTAGTTTAAGCAAGCATTGAAGCTCAGAACAAAAAGTGAAGTAAAACGAAGCGGTCGACTTTATTCTCGGTTCTGCAAAACTGGTTTGGTCCCATATGTATGTATGTACCTAAGTACATAACAATTTGGTGACGAGGAAATAGGAAGTTTAAGCGCGTGATATTTTTTTTTAAATATATGAAAATTAATGCCGTTGGATGTACCGCTTATAAAAACTGAGTCAAGGCCAGAACAAAGTATGACTCAACAACCAATTATTGGACAAGTAGAGGTATACATGCCGGGAGAAGATTTTGAGCTGTGGGTAGACAGAATGGAGCTGCTACTAAAACTAAATAAAATTGTCGAAGACCAGTCGAAGGTGGAGTACTTTATTACTCTAGGTGGTGGCGAGTTATACAAAGTTCTGAAGTCTTTGGCTTCTCCAAGCAAACCAACCGCTTTAAAATACAGTGAAATATTGGAAAAATTAAAAAATCACTTCAGTCCAAAGAAAAATGTAATTGCGGAGAGGTACAAATTATTTTTACGAAATCAGGAAACGCATGAATCAATTTTAGAATATCTAATTGCAATCAAAACTATTGCTCAAGATTGCGATTTTGGAGACTTTTTGAACGATGCAATAAGGGATAAGCTGGTATGTGGTGTGAAGAACGATAGACTTCGAACAAATTTATTAAATGAAGACAAATTGACGTTGGAAAAAGCAACAAATAAATCATTGACATTTGAAATGGCAGAGAAGGAGGTCAGGGAGATGAGATCAGGTAATCAGGGCAGAATATCGAGGGTGAGCAATGGTCGAGTAAAAATGGATTGGCAGGAAAATGGTTCTAAGAATTTACGTGTTGGAGCAAACGCGTCCGATAAATATCAAAGGCAGCCAAGAGATACTTTTAGAGGTAAGCGCAGTGAAGAGGAAACCATTATGTGTTACCGATGTCGGAAGAACGGACATATGGCAAAGAACTGTCGAGTAGTTGTCAGTTACAACTGTTCCGAACAGGGCCACTACGCGTCTGCCTGTACCAAGGCAAAAAAAGCGAGGTTAAGTGGCAGAACCAATCACTTGGATTTAGAAGATGATGACGATTTCGAGAACGATCTAAATAGTTTAAGGTTAGGTCATATTCATAGTCTGGATCAAAGTGGTAATCCATTATATGTTAATGTTTGTATTAATGGAATGCGTGTTAAAATGGAGCTAGATACTGGCGCATGTTCTACCATTATTAGCTTAGAAGATTTTTTAAAAATGGGTATTGAAATGGAAAAGAACCCTACAAATTTAAAAAAATTGCATGTCATAACCGGGGAACGGTTTCAGGTAGCTGGAGAGGCTAGAGTACAGGTTGATTTCGAATCCACTTCCGAAGACTTACGGCTTGTAGTTGTAGAGTCTAAACATTCGTTTGTACCACTCTTAGGTCGAAATTGGTTAGATACTCTGATTCCAAACTGGATAGGCAAAATTGTAGGAAAAGGGCAAAATGCTATTAGTGCAATAAACTATTCCCTGGAAAAAGAATATTACAAAAAAAAATTTCCTGTGGTTTTTGATAAGGACTTAAGTACTTCAATTAAAGAATTCGAAGCGGAAATATATATAAAAGAAGGTAGCAAGCCGATATTTTTAAACCGCACACGGTACCCTATGCCTTGAGGACACGAGTTGATGAAGAGCTTGGTAGGCTAGTAGGTGCAGGTATTTTAAAGCCAGTTTTATCAAGTGATTGGGCTTCACCAATTGTGGTGGTACAGAAATCCGATCAGAGTTTACGCATTTGTGTTGATTGCAAGGTTACAATCAACAAATATATTGAAAAGCACCATTATCCTCTTCCGAGGCTCGATGATATTTTTGCGGCCTTGGGTCGATGTTCGTATTTTTGTGTTTTAGACTTGACTGGCGCATAACAGCAAGTAAGAATCTCAGAATCTTCAAAGCATTTATTGACAATAAATACTAGCAAAGGTTTGTTTGAATTTCAAAGACTTACTTTTGGAGTAAGCAGTGCTCCGGCTATTTTTCAGTCGATAATGGACAGAATCCTTATGGGAGTTTCGCATGTTCAATGTTATTTAGATGATATCATCATAGGAGGTGAGGGTTTGGAAGAATGCAAGAAAAACTTAGGGATCGTTTTAGAAAAGTTGAGTGCTCATAATGTTCATGTTAATGAAGATAAATGTAATTTTTTTTGCACGAGTGTCAAATATCTGGGACATATTATTTGTAACGAGGGTATAAAGCCTAATCCCGAGAAAGTTAAAGCACTTTTATAGGCACCAGAACCTAATGACCTACAGCAATTTCAATCATATTTAGGGCTTATAAACTTTTATCACAAGTTCATTCCAAATGTGGCCGAAAAGTTTAAAAATTTATATGGTTTATTAAACAAAAGTACAAAGTTTGTGTGGAACGAAGCTTGTCGTTTTGAGTTTAAAGAGAGCAAAAATTTGTTGCTCAAAAACAATCTGTTGGTTCACTACGATGAAAAATTGCCAATTGTGGTCGCTTGTGATGCTAGTCCATATGGGTTGGGAGCTGTTTTGTCTCACCTCATCAACGGTATAGAAAAACCAGTACTATTTGCTAGCTCAACGCTGACCAAGGCAGAACAGAACTATTCGCAGTTGCATCGCGAAGCATTGGCAATTGTTTTTGCCATGAAGAGGTTCCACAAGTACATATTCGGTAGACACATCACAATAGTGAGCGATCATCAGCCATTACGAGAAATTTTTAATCCATCAAAGAATACTCCTCCGGTGGCAGCCGCACGACTTCAGAGATGGATTATTTTCATGGGAATGTATGATTATACGATAGTGTACAAAAAGGGAAAGTTATTGGCAAACGCAGACGCCTTGTCGAGACTACCCCTAACTGGCGGTGGGGAATCTGAGATTGAACCAGGATTAATGGGAAATATTATAGAAAAAGATTGTTTTCCATTAGATATCTCGATAGTAGCTAAGTATACACAAAAAGATTGCATGTTGAGTTCGGTGATAGAATGCTTAAATGCAGACTGGAAAGAAAATAAAAAAATATATCAAAAAGTTTTTGGGATAAAAGAAATGAATTAGAATACGAAGAGGGATGTTTATTTTACGGAAACAGGCTCACAGTGCCGGAAGTACTAAAAAAAAAGTTCTTGATTTAGTCCATGAAGGTTACATTGGGGTTGTTAGAATGAAAAAACTTGCCAGGTCTTATGTGTGGTGGCCGTCTTTAGACGCCGATATTGAAAGGGTAGTAAAAGAGTGCAGTTCATGTCTAGCATATCAAAATAATACGAAAAATATCCTATTAGAGTCCTGGAAGCCAGCACATTTACCGTATGAGCGAGTTCACCTTGATTTTTGCTATTTTCAAGGTCAAAATTTGTTGATTTTAGTAGATGATTTTTCTAAGTGGATAGAAGTCTTTATTTTGAAAAAAACCGATGCTGAAAGTCTTACCTCAAGACTAAGAAATAATTTTGCCACCTTTGGGATTCCTTCCAAAATTGTAACTGATAATGGGCCTCCATACTCTTAAAGTATGTTTAGGAGATTTTGCGATATCAATGGAATACATCTAGTTCACAGCCCGCCTTATCACCCGAAATCAAATGGGCTCGCAGAAAGAGCTGTGCAAACCATTAAAACAGGCTTAAAGAAATGTTTGCACAATGATTTTAAATTCGGCTTGCAAGAGAAAATTGACAATTTTTTATTTAAATATCGCAATACTCCAAGCACCGTAACTGATATTTCTCCGTCGGCTGCAATTTTTTCATATAAAACAAGAACATTATTGGATTTACTTGTAACTAAAAACGAGCATGCTAAAGTAGACAGCTTCAAAATAAATTTTAAAAGAAATAAATCAAATAGAACTGTTCCCATATGTAAACGTAAATTAAGCATTGATTTTACAAAAGGAGAGAATGTTTTATACAGAAATAACTTTAAGACAGGAGTAAAATGGTTACCAGCTGTAATAGTTGAAAAATTGAGTAAAGTCGTTTATAGTATTAACATTAACGAAACTTTAAGAACAGCACATGTTAATCAATTAAAAAAAAGTAATATAAAAAAATTAATTTTTGCCAACAAACCAACTATTATTCCAACATCTAAAAAACAAAACAATGAAAAAGAGCATGAAAATATTGAAACACTAAGAAGATCAAAGAGATTAGAAAATAAAAACAAAACGAATTCAACTTAAATAAGAAAACAATTAACTTTTAAATATTGAAGTTTTGCGTAGAAAATAAGAAAATATAGATAGTAAGATTGGTATCCTTAAAAAAAAAAAAAAAAAAAAAAAACAAAAAAAGGTAACAATTAAGATTATTTCTGTTTGTTAATTTTCTTTTTAAACAAAAAAAAAAACAAATCATAATTTTTTGTTAATGGGGAAGAAGTGCTATGTATAGTACCTTAACCATTTGATCTAAGCAATACAATTTGATCTCACAGAATGTCCAGCCCTTCTCCATATAAGAAAGAGAATCCTAAATAGCGAAATAGTCTCTCAAGGACACCTTGCGATCCTCAACCTCGAAAATATATTGTTTTCTGAAAAAAACTAAAGCAAACGAACTGCTTTAAGAAAAGAAAAGGTATGGCACAATAGGCATCACAAGATACCGCAGTGCCAGAGCTGAATTAGCTCGCCACAAGCATATCTATCTATCTATCTAAGCAATACCACTCTCATTTCTCTTTTAATGTTAACTCCCTTATAATGTTAAGCTTTTCTTGTTAAGCTTTATTCTTGTTATTAGGTTAAGACTAGTTTAAGCAAGCATTGAAGCTCAGAATAAAAAGTGAAGTAAAACGAAGCGGTCGACTTTATTCTCGGTTCTGCAAAACTGGTTTGGTCCCATATGTACATATGTATGTACCTAAGTACATAACAGCTTTTAATAATTATTTTAAAAGAATTTCTCGAGTCAATTTTCTTTGTTTTGATTTTTCAGCGCAAATGTCAAAAATTTCATCTGAAAAAATGCCGCAGTACACATACCGTTTATGTGAGCATAACGCCACTTCCTTATCTCTTATATATATGGCCGGATTACGTATTTCAAGATGACGTGAGAACATGCTATATGCACTGAACACATTGACGACGGCAACGACATTACGACATCTGTCAAATTTTTTTTACATGCTTTTCTTATAGGGGTGAATGTGGTGAATATCTCGCGGCGACATAGAAATGTTGCTGACGCCGTTATAGAATTATTTCTAATTTGACGAGCGACAATAGAGCAAATATAAGGGTTTGTGTATGAGGGAATGAAACAATCGTATGATATTTTCAGATTGTTGACTCTTTCTTCATGTCGTGTCGTAAAGTCGTGTAGTCGTCAATGTGTTCAGTGCAATAAGCTTTTCTGTTCATTAAAACTTTCTGTTCATCCTGTTTAACTAGCGCCACCCTGTTGTACTAGAAAATGTAATTTGTTTGAAGTGAATTAAATTTCATCCATAGCTAATGTTTTATTTTGAAATTTTGTCTCATCATTCATCAGCAACATACTTATCTGTAATATGGTAAGAGTTCATTCAATTTAGCTATTTATGTGTGTCTATGTTAAAAGTTGAACTATATAATTTTTCAATACAAAAGTATATATATTATTTATACTCTGTGCTTTAGTTCCGTAACCAGTACGATAGTGATGTTACTGTGTGGAGTCCTCAGGGCCGTTTACATCAAGTAGAATATGCAATGGAGGCGGTAAAACTGGGTTCTGCAACTGTCGGCTTAAAAAATCAGAATTATGCTGTTCTGGTTGCACTTCGTCGTGCTTCTTCAGAACTATCTTCGTCGCAGCGAAAAATTATTCCAATTGATGACAATCTTGGCATGTCAATATCTGGGATTACCGCAGATGCGCGTGTACTTAGTCGCTATTTACGTAGTGAATGTCTTAACTATAAGTATTCATACAATACTACATTCCCTATCTCGCGTATTATCGCAAATTTGGGAAACAAAATGCAAATAACTACACAACGGTATGATCGTCGGCCTTACGGTGTTGGCCTATTATTGGCTGGCTACGACGATCAAGGCCCACATATATTCCAAGTTGTTCCGTCAGCAAATTTCTTTAGTTGCAAGTCAATGTCTATCGGGTCTCGCTCTCAAAGTGCTCGGACTTACTTGGAACGTAATTTAAATGCTATTGCTGAGTGTTCAAAGGACGACTTAATATGCCATGGAATCCAAGCAATTCAAGGGTCTCTACCGAACGAGGATATAGCTGGAAAGGAATACCAATCCTCGCTTTTGGTTTGTTTACAGTTTCGTTCAATGTTTGCTTTTGTTTTTAGAATTTTTTTATTTCAGAATATATCTGTTGCTATTGTAGGATATAATCAATCATTTAAAATTTTTGACGATGAAGAAAATGTATACTATATGAATATGACCAAAGCGAAGGGAGGCGCATCTATTATATCTCGTAATGATAAAAACCATGACTCATCGTCGGCTCTTGACGAAGATAATGACCAAACCTCAATGGATCCCCAAATTCACCTAAGAACAATGAATGAATAACGTCATACGAGCTCGATTTTTTTGTGAGCTTAAATGCTTTCAAATTATACTGATTGGAACTTTATATAAAAAAAAAAATCTTAAATGAGTCTTATAAAATAATTACTTGTTTTATTTACTTTAAATAAGAAATTACTTGATGGCGTTTAATTACTTTAAATAAGAAATTACTTATGCGTAAAGCTGGTATGACACTTGCTTTTTTCGCATTTTTAAGATCTTAACCTAAGGTCTACACGAGAGAATTTGTTAATACAATTCCAATACTCTCACATTTTTTACTAACACACTCACATTTTATCGGTCGGCAGCTCAATTGTCTTAACATTTATTTATTTATTCATTTCATTTCATCAAGCAGAGAACAAGCTCTTATAGACTACTGTAATATATACAATTAACACTAGAATTCAAATACATATAGTTAAAGATAGGTGAAAATAAAGTACATAGTTTAAACTGTTTTGTTTAAAAATAACTCACAGCAAGGTAGAATTTCATTTACAATATAATTCAATTAGTAATAAAAATAACTCTCAAGCTGAGAAGAAAAGTGTTTATAGTTCAAAATAATACATGGCAAGAATAGTATAAGATAAGGATACAATCCATTTCTTAGTTAAGTATACAATACACAAGTAATAAGATTACGTGACTTGGCACATGAGAATATTATACAAGGAAATCTTAAAAGTATCTTTAGGAATACCAACAAATATATCAATTAAGTTTATGACCTTATTAACTTCTCTGATACAACGTGACAGGGGTTCATTTTGAGCATAAACAGTTCTATGAAATCTTTCATAAAAGTGGAAATGACTACGAAGAGATCTCGAGGGAATGTGAAGGTTAAGCTTATACAATAGTTCCGTGCAATCTATGTTATGGTGAAGTATGTCTCTGAGAAAGATTATTGATGAAGCCCTTCTTCTGCAGTTAAGCGTGCTTAATCCAATCAAGGCACATCTTGTACTGTAAGGAGGGGAAACAGGGAGATTCCATCTTAGTTGGTTGAACATAAATCTAGTGAATTTACGTTGAACTTTTTCGATACGATCAGAGTGCATATTTGTTGAAGGGTTGCAGATAATGGAGCAATATTCCAAGTGCGGCCTTACAAGTGAAGTGTAAAGTGATTTTAATGTGTCACTGAACTCCTTGCTATTCCTCATAAGGAATCCGAGCATAGCATTAGCCTTATTTACAATGTATGCAATATGATCACCGAAGTTAAGATGGGGATCTAAAATAATTCCTAAGTCTTTTTTAGTGAAAATTCTATCTAGCGGTATAGAGTTAATGTGGTAGCCACCCACAAGAGGAGTCAATATTCTCGCGAAAATTAAATAGTCACATTTAGGGATGTTGAGAGGCAGTTGGTTAGCTTCACACCAAGAAAATATGGCGTTTAGATCATCTTGGAGGAGAGAGCGGTCGGACAGCGATCTAATTTGACGAAATAGTTTTAGATCGTCAGCAAAGATAAGACAACTGGAGTGTTTAACTACTAGCGGGAGATCATTAATAAATAACAGAAATAGTAAAGGGCCAAGGTGGCTCCCCTGCGGCACACCAGAGGTTACGTTGATGAGGTAAGATGTAATGTCATTAATTTGAACGCGTTGACGGCGATTAAGTAAATAAGATTTAATCCAGTTGAGCACATTGGAATGGAAGCCAATAGCTGAGAGCTTAGATATTAAAATATTATGGTTTACCTTATCGAAGGCTTTGGCAAAATCTGTAAAGATTACGTCCGTTTGCAAGTGATTTTCCATATTATGGATTATATTATTTAAAAAAAGAACCATGTTGGTGGTTGTGGATCTCCCATTCATAAAACCATGTTGGAAGGGGGACATTATATTTTTAACGAGAAAAATTAATTTACAGTTTACTATTTTCTCGAATAGTTTCGGAATAGCGGCTAGTTTGCAGATAGGTCTATAATTTACGATATTATGTTTAGGGCCTGATTTATGGATAGGCACTATGAGGAATAGTTTCCAAGTATCAAGGAAAACTCCCGATGATAAGGATTTAGAGAAAATTAACGATAGTGGTAGTGCGATCGATGATGCACAATTTTTTAGCGAGATCGGGACAATACCATCTGGGCCCTCATTAGAACTGGTTTTAAGGCTTAAAAGTGCGGCAAGGACCTCCAATTCATCTAGGTAAATGGAACCGACGTCCAAAGGTGGATTAAGAGTGGGAGAGCCAGACACGGGGGGACTGGGAGTGTATACTGATTTAAGGTAATCCGCGAATAAGTTGCAGATAGCACGTCTGTCGTCAGTGGTATCGTTCAGGTAGGACATCCTGACAGGAAGGCCATTTGATTTTCTTTCAACATTGATGAAGGTCCAGAAATATTTACAATTTTGTTTGAGACTAGCCTCAGTACAAATTAAGTAATTATGATAAAGGAACTTATTAAGTGTATCAAAATTATGTTTAATTGATAGATACTCAGATCGTAAAATCACGTTTGTATAGTTATCTCTTAAATGTTTGAAAGCTTTAGTCTTTTTATTTTTTAAGTTAGACAGTCTTCTGTTAAACCATGGTGGATTATTATTACGCTGAACATGTTTAACAGGGACGAAACGATCCAAAGCATCCATGAAAACATTGGAAAAAATATTATACCTTGACTGGAGATCACCTTCTAATAATAGAGAGTCCCATGGGACCGAGGATAGGAATCTATTCATACCATCGAAATTAGCATGACTATAGTCTCTGAGAGTTAATAAATTTCTATTAAACTTCTGGAAATGATATAGGGAGAAGTCAATTTGCAGAGGTACATGATGATGAGATTCATTAAAGATTGGACACGAAGGTAAGGCCAGATGTACCCGGAAATCTTTATCAATATAAACCAGATCTAAAATACGGTTTAGGTCGTTAGGTATATTATTGATATGAATAAGGTTATACTGACAAAAAAAATCAATCAAATTAGCTTCGACTTCATAATTTATATTGAGAGGCACAAGGTAAAACTCATCACAAACCGGTTTCCATTCGATATCGCCTAAGTTGAAATCACCTACGTATATTAGATGTTGATTAATGCTAAGGTTATCAAGGAGAGCTCTGCTATTTTCAAAGTGTTGATTATAAAGGTCAATAGGACTATTAGGAGGGATATAGCTCACCAACAGTAGGACCTCGAGATTATGATCGATAGTGACTTTTATGATAAGTTGATCAATGTCAAACAAGGAAGAATTATTCACTGGCGTAATTTGACAGCATGAAAAAGAGCTGCGGATCGCAGCAAGTACACCTCCTCCACGAGAAAAACCAGAGATGCGAGGACAACGGTCCTTACGGAAAACATTATAAAGAGCACAGTTAAAGAGTTCAGATGTATAGTGGCTATCAGTCAGCCAGGTTTCAGTGAAGATAATAAAGTCATAATCAAATGAAGAAAGGAGATAAATAATTGCTTAATTTTAGTTCTTACCCCACCTACATTGTGGTAATATAAGGAATACTTATGTGTTAATTGAGACGATCCATCCAGGGTCCTGTTGAGGCCCGGTCGTTTTTTGAAGAAGAAGATGATTGTGTAATTGCTGCTGCCTGAGAGTTGTTAATTGGTAATGATGCAATACGTGGGCGAGAGATGAAGTCATGGACTACAACACCTTGCGGCCAGAAATCCTCAGATAGCAGAGTAGCATGATCTTGATCAGAGACATGAATCCTAAAAGACGTAATATCACGTTGAGTTTTAGAGTTGAGCTTATGACAAGTTGGCGGCGAAGCAGGCAACGGCAGCTTGCTTTGAATGTAAGTCAAGATGTTTTCGACAGACGTCGTGGCTGCGAGTCTCGACAGAAATATGGCCTTCCGGGACGTACGAGGAAACACAATAAGTATCGGTGCACCCTCAGTGGTTGTGGGCACAAGGCGTTGAGACTGCGTCTCTGAGGTTGGGTTTTTCTCTGAGGTTAGGTTTTTACTAATATGAGCAGTGTTGTCGTTAACTAGGTTATAACTGGTAGAGGCAAGCGGCGAAGAAGAGTGAGAAGCAAAAGTATGCTGTACTGGCACAGTAGGTGGTGAGGCATTCGACGTTAGTTGGTCCAACATAGGTATGACAGGCGGAGAGTCTGCTTGAGTTTGTAGCTGAGTTGTTGATGCGCCAAGAACATTGGTTTGTTGAGATGGCACTGGCTGCACTCCAGCCGGTGAGGTGGTAGAAATGACGGTGCGGCTGACTGCCTGGTGCGAGTCGGGCGGACCCGGTGATTTTTTAGTTTGTCTAGGTCGCATACTCCTTACTGGCACCGATAAGTGGTGGCTTACAGCACTGAGCAGGGTAGAATCTGTGTCGGCTGAAGTGTACTGCTGCAGCGAGACTATGTCGGCAGCCAGTTTAATTATTAAATTGTTGAGGCAAGAGAAATCATCGACAATCTTGGTTGATGCGGATTGCAAGTCCAGAAGCCTGCCAAGAAGTGATGAAGTAGAGGCTTTTCTGCAATTTGTGCAAAACCATTTTAAGCCACTGGAATCCGGGTTTCGTAAGGCATCGCCGATTTTGGGAGTGATGTTGATGTTAATGTTAATGCACTTGGAGTGGAATTTCTTGGAGCAAACATTACAAATGATGAAATTATCGTAAGTGCTCCATTGAGACTTGCAAACTTCACAGCCAGCATTGTTTGAGGTTATATTATCCATGAGGTAAGTTCAGTATAGAAACTCACAAAAAGCAGGAAAACGAGCCAAGAACGAAACAATTTATATAGCAGATGTTGAGTATGTACTTCCAAAGTGTATAATTTTTCCAATGGATGATAGAAGCCAGCCGAAATTATTAAAGTTTAATAAAATTTCAACGGAGTGCAAATCGTAAGAAAAATAAAGATGAATAAAGATGAAAAATAAAGATCGTAAGAAAAATTTAGGCAGACAATTGAACTAACAACGATTTGACGTGGGCTGACAATTTTTGGCGTTTTCTTTTGAATAATTTGAAGTCTTGGCGTTTGTTTGTGAAAAATATTTTTGAAATTGAAAAATCAATATATACAGTGTTGTGCATATCAAAAGCAACCAAAATTGGCGTAGCAAACTTTTTCATATTTTTTATCGTCTTACTTCTTTCCCCAAAATTTAAATAGTTATTTTTACTTAATCATGTATTACGCTCAATATAGCATCAAAAGAAATGAAGTAAAAAATAACGGTATTTCAGCAATGAGAGCAATATATGTACGGAAAGAGCGATTTTTGACTGCAAAACAAAAGTCAAATAATTTTCGCTCCGATTAACGGTAAATGTCGGTTATATTTTTAATTTTTTGTTTAGTTATTACTGATTCAAACTGAAAAGAGTAATTTGCAAACAATTCTTTGCGTGAAGAAGACATTTGAAATTATCAAAACGTCATTTCGCGTGAAAAATACCCAGAGCCCTTTAAACAGCAATAATTTATGAGTATAAGTGTTGGCTTTTGTGCCCAACGGCCGTGAATAAACTCCCTGTATTAATCGGACTTCAAAAAGACTCAAAACTTAAGCGACAAATAAAAGGCACAGGACATTTTGCGACTATTTTAAGGAAAGTTTATTCTCTATATTAGACAAAAATGAAATGATTAGGATAAAATAAGAATAAAATATGAAATATAATATATATGAAGTTAAATATAAATTAATAAGTCTTACTGGTTTCCTCGGCTGCTGGACGTAAAAGAATTTAACAACCTTTAGAAAAAGTCCTAACAGCCTAATTTAAAATTTACAAATACATTAATATTGAAAATAGTTATACACATTTGTTTATATAATTAAAAATCTTAACTAATACGAAATAACAGATACGGTATAAACCAACATATAATGCAAGACTTACTAATACAAGTAACAAATACCGTACTCCAAAAGATACTAAGATATATAACAATAATATTACATAATATTTAACTTTTCTGTTTTATCGACAGCCAGGGCTTCAAACTTCAACATCTCCACCCCCGTGAATCGACCCCGGACGGGGAGACTCACCTTCTTTCGTGTTAGGTTCTTCCACATCGATGATCGCAAGTTTGGATACCGGTCTCTTTATTGTTCCGCTGCTAGTGGTTACTTCCGCTGATCTCGCAACGCCATCTTTGCCGTAAAAAAGGTTAGTTATGCGACCTCTTCTCCACTGTGACCTCGGTGCGCTGTCATCACATACAAGGACAAGGCATCCAAAGCTGATCGGATTAGCGAGCAGGCACCGTTTTGTTCGCCTAGTGAGCTCTGGCAAGTACTCGCGTATCCACTGCTTCCAAAAACCATTTTAAAAATTTTTTAAAATTCGCCATTGTTTTCTTATATTACGTTCACACCTAAGCCAAATGAGCAAATTTGAATATCTCATTACAAAGTGTTCACACTTATAAATCTCATTTTGTTTGACGGTTGTTTTTGTTGTATTTTCATATTTTGTTTTGATAAAATTTTTCTATGTACAAATTTTTCTTACATTTTGCTTTGAAAGGTATGTTCACAAAGCAGATTAATATGCTCAGAGCTGTGTTTAACGTGAAATTATCTCATTTGCTACTCATTTCGTCGAAATGAGTTGAAATGAGTTGGAATATTTCTATGGGAAATGAGCTCATTACGCATCTCATTTGTGTTTTTTGGCCGAAATGAGCAAATTAGCTTAGGTGTGAATGGGCTATTAAGCATAGAAGTTTTGGTTCGAATGGCGCTGGAGTTTGTGTCGAATTCGTACATCCCAGTAGAAAATGGTTCGGCGTAATCGGCTCGGGATCTTGAGGTGAAGTCGGCAAGTGTGTAAGGGGCCTAGAGTTCACGATGTTTTCAGCTTCTAGCAATAAGCTGTTAAAGGTGTCGAGACGAGACGCGTACTCTTTTAACATGATGTGAAGGGCCTTCTTAACTGACTGAACTAGGCGTTCCCAAGCTCCACCAGCACTGGGATTTGAGGCCGTGTTAAAAATCCATTTGATCCCGAGCGACGACAGTTCAGAAACGATTTTTCCTTGGTCGAGAAAATCTCCAACACCACAAAGCTCCTTTTCGATGCCGACAAAGTTGGTGCCGTTATCGCTTCTTATCTGGAGAGGTACTCTTCGTCGATTGATGAAATTCCTAATGCACATTAGGCAGGCATCGCTTGAAAGATCTGTTGCCATTTCTAAATGCACAGCTTGCACAGTAAGGCACGTAAACAGGGCCACCCATCTTTTTTCCGTTCGCCTGCCGATGGTAATGAAGACAGGGCCAAAATAATCAAGTCCAGTATCCGTAAATGGCCAGACGTAGGGTGTCACTCTATCTACTGGAAAATTTCCCATCTGAGGCTGTACCGGTCTTGCTTTCCTAAATTTGCAGAAAGTACAGTGAGACTCTACGCTTCGAACCAAAGAGCGTATCGAAGGAATCCAGAACCGCTGTCTTATCTAGCTGATAACAGTGGACGTGTTGATGTGTCGAAACTTCGCATGATAATATTCTACCAGAAGACGCGTAAGAGTGTGTTGCTTTGGTAGAATTATTGGATGCTTTGATGACATCGACAAGCTGGGAGCATGTTCTATCCGACCATTGACCCTGATGACACCTTTCTCATCCAGATAAGGGTTGAGCGATACGAGAGAACTGTCCTTGGATATCGTTTGCTTCTCCACCAGATTTGCTCGTTCGTTGAAGAATACCTCTTGCTGAACCCATTGGAAAACGAACGTTTCAGCTTCGTTGATTTCGTCAGCAGTTAGTTCACCCTTGCTTCTGCACTCCATTCTGACGGACTTCAAAATATTTTTCTTAAACCGCAGTACCCAAGCCATCGCTCGCTTATACCTCTGGAATTTCGAAAAACAGTTAATATTTGGAACACAAAGTCTACTCACTTATCTCAAATGCAAAGAAAAATGTTTTGTTCGAAGTTCATCGTGACTCTTGTCCTCGTTGTTTTGTAGAGATGATTTATCAGGCCATTCACATTCTTCAAGTCGTAGAAACTCTGGACCGTTCTTCCATCTGCGTTCAGCGTTGTATGCCATTGGAAATATTGCTCTTGTTGCATCGTCCGCCGGGTTCAGTTTGCCAGGACACCATCGCCAATCAGCTATCTTTGATGAATCCAAAATTTCTGCCACTCTGTTTGCCACAACTGTTTATAGACCCGATGATCTGATCGAATCCAGCGAATTATTGTGTGCGAATCTGTCCAGAAACTATACTTTCCAATTTTTAAACCATGATATTTCACAATGGTGTCTTTTAAGCGCACTCCAATCACTGCTGCCTGCAACTCCAGTTTGGGTATAGTGTGATACCGAGTTGGTGCACATGATGTTTTAGCTGCAACAAAAGTCAAATTTATACCAGACGGCTTCTGATATCGCCAATAAGCCACTACCACCATCGCTTCCTCGCTTGCGTCACAAAATATATGCAGCTCCAAATCGCTATACCTTAGAGAAACAAAATAACACCTGTGCACTTGAAATGTTCTCACCTTTTTCAGCTCTTATAGCCAGTTCTTCCACTTGACAAAAATTTTATCCGGAAGCTGCTCGTCCCAGTCTATTCCAGCTTTCCATACTTGCTGCATTATTATTTTGGCGCACACTGTGAAATTGGCCAGAAATCCGAAAGGGTCGAAGACAGACATTGTAACACACAATGTCTCGCGCTTTGTTGGTTTTCGTTGAAAATCTAGAACTTCGCTGGGAACCTTTACGAATTGCAGAGCAAAACAAAAAACATCTGCTTGCGTAGACCATTGCATATCTAAGACACGTTCAACGCCATTTTCACCACTTTCAATTCTGATTGTTGTGTTTGCTGCCGCGTTGCCAACTTCACTTAAAAGTTGCTCCGAATTTGACGCTACGTTACGCATTTCGAAACCACCGGCTTTGTGTATTTCTATTACGCGTTTTACAACATCAATGGCCTCGCATTCTGTATTGAAGCAGTCTACATAATCATCCACATAGTGCTTATTTGTTATGCCTTTAACTGCGCGTGGATACCGTTTTTGTTTGGGTTTTTAACACCAAAGTGTGGCAAATAAAATGTTTTGTCCGTGCGGATTTCAGCTTCATCTCTATTTAGACACCTGGCATATCCTTTTCTGACGTACTCTTCAATTTTTTCACAATACTCGGTGGCGTAATTTGGATCGCGAATCATTTTACGCTCTTTGCTCTCTAAACGATGTAGCGCCATCTGGAAGGATTCTGGAAACTTCACCTCTTCATTTCGCCATAACAATCCAGCTTCGTATCTTTCACCAGATTTTCTTACGGTTGCCTTCAGTAATTCCATTGCTCTTTCTTCCGATTCTGACCGCAATGTCGTAACGCCTGGCTTCACTCCGAAGTTTTCCATGTCGAAATACGCAGTCATCATATTTTTTATTGCGTCCAACGCAGTATCACATCCGCAACTTTTTCGTACGTGAAGAACATGTTTTGATTCATATTTTACCTTTTTGTTGGTTGGTCCATATACCATCCATCCAAGACGTGTTTTGACTGCGATAAGACCTTCCTCTGAAGGGGTTCTAGGAACTTCCAAAGGCACCGTCAAAAAAGCATGCGTCAAGCTTATTATGAGCTTTGGCTGAACATTGTTATACTCACTAAGCGGCAGCCCTGTCAAGTGCCTTTTTTATTAGTACCTAAAAACTCACCACAACTAAATGACTGTGTTGGCAACGCTAAACTATTGGTAGTGTATACGTTTGACAGTTCATATTTTTGGGCATTGTTTTCAACGCCACTTATCAGCAAATTCACTACTTCCGATTCTTGCCGCGTGCTTTTCTTGTTGATCCACTGAAGCTCCAACATTTCGCTGCGTCCGTGGAATCCTAATTCGTTGGCCAACTCCTGGTCTATCATCGATACATTCGCTCCGTCATCAATGAAAGCGTATACGGTGATGGCTCGGTCCTTGCCTAGATTACGACGGGCATAGCCTGGAAAAGCACCGCGCCGTGATGGCTTTCATGCGCGTGACAGTTTCGCCGGTCTTGTGGAGCTTCAGTGGAACTCGATGGATTCGAAGTATACGATCGGTCGACCCTTCGCGCTGCATTGTTTGTTGGTTGAGACATCGTGGTGCTTTGGCGATCGGTGCCGGCGCAGTGAAGCAACTTGTGGTGAATGTGATTGCATCCTTCAGTACCGCAGCGTTTTCGTGAAAAACACTTACCAACTTGGTGACCTCTTTTCAGGCAGGAAAAGCACGCATGCATTTGTTTTACTTTTTCCCATCGTTCATTAGCTGTAATATTTAAAAAAAGTGGACATTTAGAAATATTACTGCAGTCGCTGTCGCATAGTGAGCATTTTGACGGAGCGACTGTGACACAAGCAAATCTCCGGCCAATGTTCATGGCGTGTTCATTGGCTGCGTGCTTGCGTTGAGGAGCGGAACGTGCGTGCTGTGAAGATGTAGTAGGCAACGAATCTGTCACGGCGTTCACCAGGCGTCGTAAGCGGTTGAGCCACTGGCTAAAGTCCTCAATGGATGGCGGACCCTCAAGCGAGATGCATCTTTCAGCCCATTCAGCTACCGGTAGTTTCGCGACCAACTCACTCAGCAACGTCGGGTTAGACAGGTGATGTTCACCTCGCGCGTTCTTCACAAATGTGGCCATGTTTGTAATTTTATTCGCGAAAATAACTAACGCGTTCAGGTTGTCGTCGGCTAGTGGTGCTATCGCACGTACCCTTTGGAGTTGGCTTCTTATAAGTTGCTCCGGGCGTCCAAACGTTTCTCTCAAAATGTCCATGATGCTTGGCACATTGGCAGAGTTGGATAAGAGGCTCTCTACCGTCTCTCGGGCTGATCCTTTAAGTGCATCGCGCAGACGCATAATATTATGTAGTGGCGAGTACTCAAATTCCGTCGTGGTGCTCTGAAAGGATTCGGCGAACGCATGCCAGTCCTCGGCTGAACCTGAAAATATAGGCAGTGGGTAGATTTTTTTGTGGCGGTTGGACCGTAGGCTCTCATCGTAAAACGAATTCGGAGTTTCCCTATAGTTCTGGCAAAAAGTCTGGTATTGTGGCTGCGACGAACTCTGCATTATTGTTTGTTGTGGTGCTGGCTGCAGGTTGAATTGTTGCGGCGCCGGTACCGGCAACGCTGCTGGTGGAGTATGCGAGGTCATCTGAGATGTCGGCTGGGCTGAAGGTGGTAGCGCCATTTGAGACGTCGGCTGCTGTGTTGGCTGCAGCGGCGGCATGTACGAAGGCATCTGAGACGTCTGCTGGGTCGAATGTGGCGGCGCCATTTGAGACGTTGGCTGGGGCTTTGGCTGCGTATGAGTATATACTTGTGGCATCGGCTGGGTCGAAAATGGCTGCATCGTCGGCTGTGTAGAAAATGGCGGTGCTACCGACGATTTCGGTTGAGATATTGAAATCTGCTTTGGTGACGGTAGC
This sequence comes from Pherbina coryleti, assembly GCA_943735915.1. NCBI lineage: Eukaryota > Metazoa > Arthropoda > Insecta > Diptera > Sciomyzidae > Pherbina > Pherbina coryleti. Next base: position 88,725,213 of record OX030948.1, read on the forward strand.
GATTGCGACGTCGGCTGCGTTGGCGCTGATGGATGTAAGAGCGATAAAGGCTGTGCGTTTGGTTTTACCTGTGTTTGAGTTTGCTGCATCGTCGGCGGCTGTATCGGCTCCGGAATATTTGACCTTGGAGTCGGCTGTATCGCTGGCGGTGATGTAGACTGCAAATTCATCAATTTTTGTTGTGGTTGATTAATTTCGCTTCTCAGTTGAAGCACACTCTCTTGAAGCTGCTGATTATTTATGACCACCAGGGCTTGCATAGAATGCATCTGGCACTTAAACTCGTTCATCATACTGTTAATTTTCCGATCAAATTCGCGTGTAATGGCGTCGAACTTTTCGTTTTCGATGGTAGGTTTCGGTGCGATTTGTGGGTCAGTTTTAGCGGCTGGAGGCGTCGGCATGGCTGGAGCTGGTGATGTCATCGTTGGTGGCATCTTCAATGGAGTCTGCTTGGCTGGCGCTGGCGTAGTGGCTGAACCCTTAGCTGGTGAGTGGTTAAGTGGCATATTGACTTCGTCGAATCTAGGTGGCGGGATTCCTTTATTTGTGCGGCTGCTAACTCGTTTCTGCGGATTTTCTTGGGATAAAGGCATATGATCCCGGCAAATAGAAGGCGCAAAAACGTAGCACAAAAAGGTGGCGAAAATTCTAATTTATTTGGCAAAATTGAAAACAAGAATAAAATTGTTGGCTTTTGTGCCCAACGGCCGTGAATAAACTCCCTGTATTAATCGGACTTCAAAAAGACTCAAAACTTAAGCGACAAATAAAAGGCACAGGACATTTTGCGACTATTTTAAGGAAAGTTTATTCTCTATATTAGACAAAAATGAAATGATTAGGATAAAATAAGAATAAAATATGAAATATAATATATATGAAGTTAAATATAAATTAATAAGTCTTACTGGTTTCCTCGGCTGCTGGACGTAAAAGAATTTAACAACCTTTAGAAAAAGTCCTAACAGCCTAATTTAAAATTTACAAATACATTAATATTGAAAATAGTTATACACATTTGTTTATATAATTAAAAATCTTAACTAATACGAAATAACAGATACGGTATAAACCAACATATAATGCAAGACTTACTAATACAAGTAACAAATACCGTACTCCAAAAGATACTAAGATACATAACAATAATATTACATAATATTTAACTTTTCTGTTTTATCGACAGCCAGGGCTTCAAACTTCAACATCTCCACCCCCGTGAATCGACCCCGGACGGGGAGACTCACCTTCTTTCGTGTTAGGTTCTTCCACATCGATGATCGCAAGTTTGGATACCGGTCTCTTTATTGTTCCGCTGCTAGTGGTTACTTCCGCTGATCTCGCAACGCCATCTTTGCCGTAAAAAAGGTTAGTTATGCGACCTCTTCTCCACTGTGACCTCGGTGCGCTGTCATCACATACAAGGACAAGGCATCCAAAGCTGATCGGATTAGCGAGCAGGCACCGTTTTGTTCGCCTAGTGAGCTCTGGCAAGTACTCGCGTATCCACTGCTTCCAAAAACCATTTTAAAAATTTTTTAAAATTCGCCATTGTTTTCTTATATTACGTTCACACCTAAGCCAAATGAGCAAATTTGAATATCTCATTACAAAGTGTTCACACTTATAAATCTCATTTTGTTTGACGGTTGTTTTTGTTGTATTTTCATATTTTGTTTTGATAAAATTTTTCTATGTACAAATTTTTCTTACATTTTGCTTTGAAAGGTATGTTCACAAAGCAGATTAATATGCTCAGAGCTGTGTTTAACGTGAAATTATCTCATTTGCTACTCATTTCGTCGAAATGAGTTGAAATGAGTTGGAATATTTCTATGGGAAATGAGCTCATTACGCATCTCATTTGTGTTTTTTGGCCGAAATGAGCAAATTAGCTTAGGTGTGAATGGGCTATTAAGCATAGAAGTTTTGGTTCGAATGGCGCTGGAGTTTGTGTCGAATTCGTACATCCCAGTAGAAAATGGTTCGGCGTAATCGGCTCGGGATCTTGAGGTGAAGTCGGCAAGTGTGTAAGGGGCCTAGAGTTCACGATGTTTTCAGCTTCTAGCAATAAGCTGTTAAAGGTGTCGAGACGAGACGCGTACTCTTTTAACATGATGTGAAGGGCCTTCTTAACTAACTGAACTAGGCGTTCCCAAGCTCCACCAGCACTGGGATTTGAGGCCGTGTTAAAAATCCATTTGATCCCGAGCGACGACAGTTCAGAAACGATTTTTCCTTGGTCGAGAAAATCTCCAACACCACAAAGCTCCTTTTCGATGCCGACAAAGTTGGTGCCGTTATCGCTTCTTATCTGGAGAGGTACTCTTCGTCGATTGATGAAATTCCTAATGCACATTAGGCAGGCATCGCTTGAAAGATCTGTTGCCATTTCTAAATGCACAGCTTGCACAGTAAGGCACGTAAACAGGGCCACCCATCTTTTTTCCGTTCGCCTGCAGATGGTAATGAAGACAGGGCCAAAATAATCAAGTCCAGTATACGTAAATGGCCGGACGTAGGGTGTCACTCTATCTACTGGAAGATTTCCCATCTGAGGCTGTACCGGTCTTGCTTTCCTGAATTTGCAGAAAGTACAGTGAGACTCTACGCTTCGAACCAAAGAGCGTATCGAAGGAATCCAGAACCACTGTCTTATCTAGCTGATAACAGTGGACGTGTTGATGTGTCGAAACTTCGCATGATAATATTCTACCAGAAGACGCGTAAGAGTGTGTTGCTTTGGTAGAATTATTGGATGCTTTGATGACATCGACAAGCTGGGAGCATGTTCTATCCGACCATTGACCCTGATGACACCTTTCTCATCCAGATAAGGGTTGAGCGATACGAGAGAACTGTCCTTGGATATCGTTTGCTTCTCCACCAGATTTGCTCGTTCGTTGAAGAATACCTCTTGCTGAACCCATTGGAAAACGAACGTTTCAGCTTCGTTGATTTCGTCAGCAGTTAGTTCACCCTTGCTTCTGCACTCCATTCTGACGGACTTCAAAATATTTTTCTTAAACCGCAGTACCCAAGCCATCGCTCGCTTATACCTCTGGAATTTCGAAAAACAGTTAATATTTGGAACACAAAGTCTACTCACTTGGCTCAAATGCAAAGAAAAATGTTTTGTTCGAAGTTCATCGTGACTCTTGTCCTCGTTGTTTTGTAGAGATGATTTATCAGGCCATTCACATTCTTCAAGTCGTAGAAACTCTGGACCGTTCTTCCATCTGCGTTCAGCGTTGTATGCCATTGGAAATTTTGCTCTTGTTGCATCGTCCGCCGGGTTCAGTTTGCCAGGACACCATCGCCAATCAGCTATCTTTGATGAATCCAAAATTTCTGCCACTCTGTTTGCCACAACTGTTTATAGACCCGATGATCTGATCGAATACAGCGAATTATTGTGTGCGAATCTGTCCAGAAACTATACTTTCCAATTTTTAAACCATGATATTTCACAATGGTGTCTTTTAAGCGCACTCCAATCACTGCTGCCTGCAACTCCAGTTTGGGTATAGTGTGATACCGAGTTGGTGCACATGATGTTTTAGCTGCAACAAAAGTCAAATTTATACCAGACGGCTTCTGATATCGCCAATAAGCCACTACCACCATCGCTTCCTCGCTTGCGTCACAAAATATATGCAGCTCCAAATCGCTATACCTTAGAGAAACAAAATAACACCTGTGCACTTGAAATGTTCTCACCTTTTTCAGCTCTTATAGCCAGTTCTTCCACTTGACAAAAATTTTATCCGGAAGCTGCTCGTCCCAGTCTATTCCAGCTTTCCATACTTGCTGCATTATTATTTTGGCGCACACTGTGAAATTGGCCAGAAATCCGAAAGGGTCGAAGACAGACATTGTAACACACAATGTCTCGCGCTTTGTTGGTTTTCGTTGAAAATCTAGAACTTCGCTGGGAACCTTTACGAATTGCAGAGCAAAACAAAAAACATCTGCTTGCGTAGACCATTGCATACCTAAGACACGTTCAACGCCATTTTCACCACTTTCAATTCTGATTGTTGTGTTTGCTGCCGCGTTGCCAACTTCACTTAAAAGTTGCTCCGAATTTGACGCTACGTTACGCATTTCGAAACCACCGGCTTTGTGTATTTCTATTACGCGTTTTACAACATCAATGGCCTCGCATTCTGTATTGAAGCAGTCTACATAATCATCCACATAGTGCTTATTTGTTATGCCTTTAACTGCGCGTGGATACCTTTCAGCGAATTTCTGAGCATTGATGTTTTTTACGTACTGTGCGATTGTAGGCGAACACGTTGCTCCAAATATCATTCGCTCCATAATGTAGGTCTTCACTGGCATATTAGGGTTACCGCCTCTCCATAAAAATCGCTGACAGTCCTGGTCTTCTCGCTTAACTTTTACCTGGTGAAACATCTCTTTGATGTCACCACAAACTGCAATGGGCGCTTCTCTAAATTGAAAAAGAATTTGCAAAAGAGGTTTATTAATGTCTGAATCCGGAAGTAAGGCTTTGTTGAGTGATACACTTTATATTTCAGCTGCAGCATCAAATACGTGTGGCATAATATAATACAAAGTGTGGCAAATAAAATGTTTTGTCCGTGCGGATTTCAGCTTCATCTCTACTTAGACACCTGGCATATCCTTTTCTGACGTACTCTTCAATTTTTTCACAATACTCGGTGGCATAATTTGGATCGCGAATCATTTTACGCTCTATGCTCTCTAAACGATGTAGCGCCATCTGGAAGGATTCTGGAAACTTCACCTCTTCATTTCGCCATAACAATCCAGCTTCGTATCTTTCACCAGATTTTCTTACGGTTGCCTTCAGTAATTCCATTGCTCTTTCTTCCGATTCTGACCGCAATGTCGTAACGCCTGGCTTCACTCCGAAGTTTTCCATGTCGAAATACGCAGTCATCATATTTTTTATTGCGTCCAACGCAGTATCACATCCGCAACTTTTTCGTACGTGAAGAACATGTTTTGATTCATATTTTACCTTTTTGTTGGTTGGTCCATATACCATCCATCCAAGACGTGTTTTGACTGCGATAAGACCTTCCTCTGAAGGGGCTCTAGGAACTTCTAAAGGCACCGTCAAAAAAGCATGCGTCAAGCTTATTATGAGCTTTGGCTGAACATTGTTATACTCACTAAGCGGCAGCCCTGTCAAGTGCCTTTTTTATTAGTACCTAAAAACTCACCACAACTAAATGACTGTGTTGGCAACGCTAAACTATTGGTAGTGTATACGTTTGACAGTTCATATTTTTGGGCATTGTTTTCAACGCCACTTATCAGCAAATTCACTACTTCCGACTCTTGCCGCGTGCTTTTCTTGTTGATCCACTGAAGCTCCAACATTTCGCTGTGTCCGTGGAATCCTAATTCGTTGGCCAACTCCTGGTCTATCATCGATACATTCGCTCCGTCATCAATGAAAGCGTATACGGTGATGGCTCGGTCCTTGCCATAGATTACGACGGGCATAACTTGGAAAAGCACCGCGCCGTGATGGCTTTCATGCGCGTGACAGTTTCGCCGGTCTTGTGGAGCTTCAGTGGAACTCGATGGATTCGAAGTATACGATCGGTCAACCCTTCGCGCTGCATTGTTTGTTGGTTGAGACATCGTGGTGCTTTGGCGATCGGTGCCGGCGCAGTGAAGCAACTTGTGGTGAATGTGATTGCATCCTTCAGTACCGCAGCGTTTTCGTGAAAAACACTTACCAACTTGGTGACCTCTTTTCAGGCAGGGAAAGCACGCATGCATTTGTTTTACTTTTTCCCATCGTTCATTAGCTGTAAGATTTAAAAAAAGTGGACATTTAGAAATATTACTGCAGTCGCTGTCGCATAGTGAGCATTTTGACGGAGCGACTGTGACACAAGCAAATCTCCGGCCAATGTTCATGGCGTGTTCATTGGCTGCGTGCTTGCGTTGAGGAGCGGAACGTGCGTGCTGTGAAGATGTAGTAGGCAACGAATCTGTCACGGCGTTCACCAGGCGTCGTAAGCGGTTGAGCCACTGGCTAAAGTCCTCAATGGATGGCGGACCCTCAAGCGAGATGCATCTTTCAGCCCATTCAGCTACCGGTAGTTTCGCGACCAACTCACTCAGCAACGTCGGGTTAGACAGGTGATGTTCACCTCGCGCGTTCTTCACAAATGTGGCCATGTTTGTAATTTTATTCGCGAAAATAACTAACGCGTTCAGGTTGTCGTCGGCTAGTGGTGCTATCGCACGTACCCTTTGGAGTTGGCTTCTTATAAGTTGCTCCGGGCGTCCAAACGTTTCTCTCAAAATGTCCATGATGCTTGGCACATTGGCAGAGTTGGATAAGAGGCTCTCTACCGTCTCTCGGGCTGATCCTTTAAGTGCATCGCGCAGACGCATAATATTATGTAGTGGCGAGTACTCAAATTCCGTCGTGGTGCTCTGAAAGGATTCGGCGAACGTATGCCAGTCCTCGGGTGAACCTGAAAATATAGGCAGTGGGTAGATTTTTTTTGTGGCGGTTGGACCGTAGGCTCTCATCGTAAAACGAATTCGGAGTTTCCCAAAAAGTCTGGTATTGTGGCTGCGACGAACTCTGCATTATTGTTTGTTGTGGTGCTGGCTGCAGGTTGAATTGTTGCGGCGCCGGGACCGGCAACGCTGCTGGTGGAGTATGCGAGGTCATCTGAGATGTCGGCTGGGCTGAAGGTGGTAGCGCCATTTGAGACGTCGGCTGCTGTGTTGGCTGCAGCGGCGGCATGTACGAAGGCATCTGAGACGTCTGCTGGGTCGAATGTGGCGGCGCCATTTGAGACGTTGGCTGGGGCTTTGGCTGCGTATGAGTATATACTTGTGGCATCGGCTGGGTCGAAAATGGCTGCATCGTCGGCTGTGTAGAAAATGGCGGTGCTACCGACGATTTCGGTTGAGATATTGAAATCTGCTTTGGTGACGGTAGCGATTGCGACGTCGGCTGCGTTGGCGCTGATGGATGTAAGAGCGATAAAGGCTGTGCGTTTGGTTTTACCTGTGTTTGAGTTTGCTGCATCGTCGGCGGCTGTATCGGCTCCGAAATATTTGACCTTGGAGTCGGCTGTATCGCTGGCGGTGATGTAGACTGTAAATTCATCAAATTTTGTTGTGGTTGATTAATTTCGCTTCTCAGTTGAAGCACACTCTCTTGAAGCTGCTGATTATTTATGACCACCAGGGCTTGCATAGAATGCATCTGGCGCTTAAACTCGTTCATCATACTGTTAATTTTCCGATCAAATTCGCGTGTAATGGCGTCGAACTTTTCGTTTTCGATGGTAGGTTTCGGTGCGATTTGTGGGTCAGTTTTAGCGGCTGGAGGCGTCGGCATGGCTGGAGCTGGTGATGTCATCGTTGGTGGCATCTTCAATGGAGTCTGCTTGGCTGGCGCTGGCGTAGTGGCTGAACCCTTAGCTGGTGAGTGGTTAAGTAGCATATTGACTTCGTCGAATCTAGGTGGCGGGATTCCTTTATTTGTGCGGCTGCTAACTCGTTTCTGCGGATTTTCTTGGGATAAAGGCATATGATCCCGGCAAATAGAAGGCGCAAAAACGTAGCACAAAAAGGTGGCGAAAATTCTAATTTATTTGGCAAAATTGAAAACAAGAATAAAATTCTTCGCTTTTGTGCCCAACGGCCGTGAATAAACTCCCTGCATTAATCGGACTTCAAAAAGACTCAAAACTTAAGCGACACATAAAAGGCACAGGACATTTTGCGACTATTTTAACGAAAGTTTATTCTCTATATTAGACAAAAATGAAATGATTAGGATAAAATAAGAATAAAATATGAAATATAATATATATGAAGTTAAATATAAATTAATAAGTCTTACTGGTTTCTCCGGCTGCTGGACGTAAAAGAATTTAACAACCTTTAGAAAAAGTCCTAACAGCCTAATTTAAAATTTACAAATACATTAATATTGAAAATAGTTATACACATTTGTTTATATAATTAAAAATCTTAACTAATACGAAATAACAGATACGGTATAAACCAACATATAATGCAAGACTTACTAATACAAGTAACAAATACCGTACTCCAAAAGATACTAAGATACAGAACAATAATATTACATAATATTTAACTTTTCTGTTTTATCGACAGCCAGGGCTTCAAACTTCAACAAGGAGCATCACTAATTTCTTTATCAAAAAATATACAAAATAAAGTACAAAATAAATAAATCAATATTTCACATCTTATAAAAAAGTTTGAGACTAAAAAAGCTGTGAAAACCCTTTACTTGGTTGGTCAGAAGCTTAAAACAACACAGAGAGAGGACCGACATGTAATCCTAGCTTTTCAAAAATATCCTTTTTTATCATCTCAGTCTGTTGTTAATCAAATAAATTTAAACGTGGACTCGAGTACTGTGTAAAAAAATTAGAACGAAGGTTTGCTTTTAAAATCTCTTTTGGACATACAAATTTTTATATTCCCCATTAAATTTTGCAAGAACTCATTAAATTGGTGACCAATGGAAGACAGTCCTTTTTAGTGACGAGTCCGGATTTAATATCTTTACCAGCGATGGCATGGCCATATTACATCAGCGAAAAGGCGAGAGCCTTAAACCTCAAAACTGTCAGGTCACAGTTTAGCATAAAGGCGGTTCGGCTATGTTCTGGGCCCTTTGCTGAGCGAGAAATGCCAACCAGGTGGCATATTTCAGCATAAGGTGGATATTTCAGGTATTGGATTGACTAGCTCAATCGCCTGATTTTAACGACCAATCGGTGGGCAAAGGTTTTCTTATAAAGCTGCACTCGTTGAGACACTGATTTAAATTTCTTTAGTTTATGTTGCTTTAGTTATGTACAGCATAATTTCTACTTTGTATTTTATTTATTATAATATATTATAATTATAATTTTTTTGACAATGGCTTTTTTTTTGTTGCTTTTGATATGCACAACACTGTATATGGTCTGTTGTTTTTCACTTTCACAAGCAAACTTGGTATTTTTTTTTTTTAAGTTTTCTGTATTATTTCTTTCCACTTTCAAAAGAAACTTCTAATAAACTAAACAAATGTCGTTAGTTGTCATGCAATTGTTAAGCCCGCCTACGTCACGATAGACAATTTCCTTTGATTTAAAAAAAAATTTGACAACTAATAGGTCTGTTTCCGTACGCACACTGTGTAACTTGTGGGACACTATTTTCTGTTTCCGTACTTTCTGTGCTTCAAATGGGAGAAGAAGAACAAGCATAAAATCGCTCTCTCGAGCACACAAAGTGCACAGAGAGTGCTAGAACTCAAGACTTGGAGTAAAGTAAGAACAAGCATCAATAAGAAGAAGCAAATGTCAAATTACATTTAATAATTGTTTATGTTTTGCGATAAATAAATTCAAATTGTGTGCCTTAAAAGAAATTTACGTACAATAAATAAATAATAATAAATAAAAATTAAGTAATTGTTCAGTTTTGCATTAAAACTGGCTTTTAATAATTTGAGTGAAAGTGTTTTAAATTTTGTGCTGCCGTCTGCAGTCAAAATCAGCGTTTTGTGCTTGAAACTTACTAGAAGCTGTTTCCGTACTTTTGCAACTATTCTCATATTTCGTTTTTACTCTCTTGCACACATTTTACACAAATCTTACACAGTGTAGAGTACGGAAACAGACCTAATATGAATTAAAAAAACTATTATAACAATTGTCTTGTGTAGACCAGCGTAAAATGCAAACAGCAGCACACCAAACTAAGCGATATAATATTTAGTCATGGTATAATAATAAAGGAAGTTTTTTTTAGAGGTATAGAACTTCGAATTGAAATAAAACACAAGAAAATCGTTTTAATGTCCATCAATTTGGCTTTATTGGAAGGATAATTTTATGCCATTAATGTTTAAATATGATTTCGGGCATGTGGCCGCCGCGGCTGGCTCGAATAAAGCCAATTCTACAGGTCCAATTTTCAACCACTTTTTCGAGCATATGCGGCCGTATTGAATAAATGGTATCTAATAAAAATGCACATAAAAACAAAAATTTCGTGCATTGCACAATTTAATAACTTTACCATATGAGTCGTTGTCAAAGTCGTCGACTCGTTGTCGTTGTCACTTGCTATCGACGTCGTCGTCACCTCAATGCTAAATCGGCACTTGCTACACCGTTTCTTGCAATGACAAGACGAGACGACATTTTATCTATAATTTAAAACCATCTTCAAATTTGCCTTGAATGTGGACTGTCAAAGTACAAAAATTTCGTATTAAAATATTTTTCATTTAATTTCATTTTGATTTAATAATCATGTATTTCATATCGGATACAAGTTCTAGTGATTCAAGTGATGAAGAACAGAAAAAGGGTCTTATTTTGCAAAGAAAAATAATAAGGCAAAAATCGGATATATATAACCTGCAAAATTACAAGTAAGTTTTATAATTTTGATATTTCTGGTTTTTTTTTTCCCAATTTAAATTTGGTTTTACAACAGGTTTCAAAGTTATTTTCGAATGAATAAAGCAGCATTTTAATATGTGCTTCAAACAATTGAGCCGAAAATGAAAAAAAAATATTCGATCAATATCAGTTTCCAACACATTGAAGTTTGCTACAACGTTGCGGTTTTTGGCGCAGGGGTCATATCAGCTAAGTGTCGGAAAGGACTTCCACCTCGGACTGGCTCAACAAACTTTTAGCACAATTCTGACGGAAATGCTTGACGTTTTGGAAGCTTTCATCTGCCCACACTGGATTTCATTTAATATGTCTGAAAGTGAAAAAACGAAGCAAAATTGGCTTTTTACGAGAAGACAGGGTTTCCTGGTGTGTCAAGATTTTTGCTCCAAAGAAGGAAGAGCAAAACATTTATTTTGGAATATGAGTCACGCCAAACGGGTTTTACGTGAACGTTATGATGGTGGTGACCGTAATAGTTGGCTTTTGGGTAAAAAACAGTCACCTTATGAGAATATAAGTATGTACTAAAATATGATTTTTATGCAGGTGACGCAGGCTAAACACTTGAGCCATATCTGATGACGCCATATCGTTCTGCTGAAGAGAGGAGTGCCGAGGCGGTCTTCAACAACAAACATGCTAAAGCCAGAAACATAGTAGAAAGAACCATAGGCGTTTTAAAGAACCGCTTTCGATGTTTGCTCGGGGCTCGTCAGCTTCATTATAAGCCCGGCAAAGCAACAAAAAATATGAATGTTTGCTCAGCATTGCACAACATTTGCATCGAATATGGGGCAAGTATTTCAAGCGATGATGTACCTTTGGAATACAGCGAAGAAAATATTGAGAATACCAATGATGACGAAAATATACGAAGCATTGAGGCTTCACAAATAAGGGGCCAAATAAGAGCCAGTTTTGTTTAAGTTAATTTTTAATGGAAGACAAATTTGAGCTTTAGGCCAAGTATGTTGACAACAAGACAACATGAAGACAAAAAAGGCAACAACAACGGCTCTGTATAGAGCAAATCACACAGCACAAATGTTAAGATTAAAAACAGTTCATGTTTATTTTAATGAAAAAAGCTTTAATTTTAAATAATTTAAAATTTTAACATAGAAAACATTTATGTTAAAAAATAAAATTTAATTTTTACAAAAAGTTAAAAAAAAATCATTCTTATTTCAAATTTAAATTGCTTACAGCCTCAAAAGTTCATCACATTTTACACATTTTCTTATTTGTAGTTATTTTATGTGGAAACAAAATTAAAAGTAAAATAAAAAAAATTGCATTTCTTATGACTAGTAAAAAAATAAAAACTTCATTGTTTAAATCTTAAAATAAAAATATAGCACACTTGTGGCGTTTTTTAACAATAAATAAAAAAAAATTAATAAGAATAAAATAAAAAATAAGAAATTGCATTTCTTCTGACTAGTAAAAAAGCGCAGTTATGGAGTTTTTTCATAAGCTTCATTAAGCTTTCCAAATTTTTTTTTTCTTAATTTCAAGCACAACTTTTTTTATTTCCATATCAGTTTCATGTAGCAATTGCTCTCTTTCATTTTTTCTTTTCAACAATTTTAATTTCTCTTCTTCGATTTTTCTTATGTCTTTCAAAGTATTTTTCATTGAAATCATTGTCCGAGAAACTTCATTGAACACTTTTTCCTGCATATTGCTGTGCATTTCCAACAAACAATCCGGACTACTTTTGTTAGCGTTCCTTTGTTCTTTGCTTTTTTTTCTGGAAGCAGTTGAAGGTCTCGGACGCTCATATTCAGAATTTGAAACCGCACATATATTTTCTGTTATATGAGCTTCCCCTTCACACTCTTGCACCATAAATACGGGATCTTGCACCACAAATCCGGGCTCTTCAACTACTAAAAATTCATCGGGCGTACATATAATTTGTGATACGTAAATTGCCTCCTCACCTTCTTCCACCTCATGTCCGGGCTCTTGCACTCCAAACACTAAACCATCAGGTCTCAACTGCTTTTGGAATTGCATTAAATTAGCAACTGCTTCTTCCAAAGGGGAAATTTGTAGCTGCTTAAATCTTCTGCCGCCAGTTGCATTGAATTCTGCCTTGTTCAATGCAATTTTCTTTTTCACTTTAAATTTTAAATCTCTCCAGACCTAATAGAAAACAAAGTAAAATTAATTCTTTATTTATGTCCAGTATTACAAGTGGTATTGTTCCTTACCTTCTGCCAATCATCACTGTCCCTAAGCGGTGGACCAAAAGAATTTAGTTGTTTGCTTATTTCCTCCCATTTTGTTTTGAAATTGGCTGGGACGTTCCCTCTGGTAAATCCTTTTGCCAGGTTTGGATTCTTCTTCAGCTTGCGCACCAGATGTTCAAACTGGCGAACATTTGTTATTTTTAATTTTTTTTTCCATTTTCAATCACAATATATTCAAAAATTTACAAGTCACGAAGAAAAAACCAAACACTTTGCTTTAAGTCGTTGCAACTCGTTCAGAAAAAACTCAATGAGTAGTATTGAGTCCTGTCGACGCAACATGTTTTTCAAAACGACTTAGCGGGTACCGCATACTCGTCGTCAGCTGTCAAAATTTATCGATAACGACTTCGGTGGTGCCAATTTCAAGATGACGACAGAAGACGACGACGATAAATGTCGACGACGACTCACATGGTAGGGGTGAATAATTCACGTGCGGCATATTTGTTGGAGACTGAAAAAGATCCTCAATCAAAAAATAAAATTATTCCTCCCGTTGTCTATTGAGCAGAGAAGAAGAAGGTAAGTTAAGTTCAGAGGCAACAAGAGGCACCATCGATAATGTATATGGCCTTAAATGAGGATGTTCTAAAATTTTCAGAAAGCGAGCATTAAATAAAGCATTGGACTGCTTTTTCTTAACTGCTGACTTGGTCACGAATGAGTTGTCTGCAATTATTGGATAGATATCAACAGTGGCATTAATTTAAGTAGAATCTATCTCTTTGGACGCCGCGTACTCACCATTGTCATCAAATTTAAGCTGATTATTTTGCTCCTTCATTCCTTGCACAGACTCGGTGTAAAAAATGTATAGCAAATATTTGAAGAAATATGTTGCAACGCTTAGGCCCAAAATAGTCGCTGCTGCGTATTCCAAGTAGTACCAGCTGGACGTCGCATAAGGAGACGTGTTGCTGATAATAAAGAGCAGCACTGCCAACAAGATCATGTGTTTGGAGCCCCATTTAAGGCACTCGTTGGCACGTTTCGCCATGAATAAGAGATTCATAACTTTTTATGTGGGTGTAATCAAAGCCTGTGGATGAGAAGATGAGTGTTGAAAGTATATTGTTCGTGATGTTTTCAGTATCGCAAATAAATGTTAATTACCTTAAAAATGATTTCAATTTTAAATGTTTTTATCCTGCCGTATGTCATCTTTCGATGAAAGATTAGAAAAATTGAATATAAATTGAATGTAGGAGACGTGCTGTGCTGCTGCACAATTGTGTGAAATCAAACCCTGTGGATAAGATGAGTGTTAAAAGTATATTGATGGTGATGTTTTCAGTATCGCAAATAAATGTTAATTACCATGCATGGCAAATTTCCTGCCATGCATGGTCTTTCTTTTTTATATTTTTATAATCTTCCATCGAAAGATCATATATGGCAGGATGCTTCCGTACTTCCTCGATAAACATTTCGTCAATGTCCATTTTTCTGCAATTAATACAATAATCAAATGTTATATATATATTCAAATTTTTCATATTACCTGCGTTAATAGTCTTAAAGTTTGAAGTCAACCAAAGCAAACACCGAAATAACAAAAAAAAGGAACTGTCTTATGTCAATATTGCGAGCAACTGAACAAAAAGAAAAAATGGCTGCACTTGTTGCATGTCAAATTAGAATTAAATCTATATCGACGACAGCAGCATTGCCGCCGCCGCATTGTCGTTGCAACATATTCACCACATACACCTCCATAAGAAAAGCATGTAAAGCCTTACTCCAGACGCCAGAAAACTTCTTCAAGCAGCTATCGTTTACAAACGCAAAAAACAAATATTCAATGCGTTTACTTTTCGCGGCTCAGTTTTTATCCGCATGTCTAAGGGCGCTGATCAAATCAAGATCAACTGCGAAAATGAACTCCAGAGCATTATACGTGATGGTGTTGCTGATTCTGATGCTGTTGCTGAGTTTAATGGTGTTATTGATACTGAATGCGACTTATAAAAATCATGTATCTCTATTTATCTTCATTATGCTTGTTTATCTTAAGTTTATTTTTATTTTATTATTAAATTATCTCCACTTCTCACTCTTACCTTTTCTATTTGTACTTATTCTTTCTATACATTTTTTGCCTAAATTTTTCTTTCCACTATCTACTTTCAATGATTGACCCTTGTAATTTGTCTTCGGGCACTAATGAAAACTTAAAATCTTTAATCAATATTTTGTGCAGGCAATATGGAGGGCTTAATATCGTTCACTTCAATGCTCGTAGTCTTAATATGGCTAAACTGGACTATATCAAATATGTTTTTGATAATTCGTTAGTTGATATTATTTGTGTTTCTGAAACGTGGTTGTCAAGTAATATATGTGACTCAGTTTGTGGTATCAGTAGTTACAATGTGTTTAGAAATGATAGATCCGAGAAAAAAGGTGGAGTTGCTGTTTATTGTAAAGTTAGTCTGAATGCTAAAATTCTAAATAAATCTAAATGTTCTGGAATTGAGTATATTAACATTAGTATTTCTGTCAATAACCAAAAACTATTGTTGTCTTGTGTATATAATCCTCATAAATGTCATTCCGTTGATCCCTTGTTTACTGATTTGTTAAACTTTAATACTATTTATGATACTATTCTAATATGCGGTGATTTTAATGTAAATCTTTTATCAAATGATTCTTATCAACAATTGATGTTGGATAAAATATCTGCGGCTGGTCTATCTATAGTAAATTCAACTGAGCCGACCCGCTTTTGTAATAATGCTACTCCAAGTCTTTTAGATTACTTCATAGTGTCAGACCTCTCGCTTGTCTCACTATTTGATCAACTATTTTTTATCTCTGATCATGACTTAATTTTCTGCTCGTTAGATGTAAACATTTCTCGTAATGTCTCTTCTACTTTTTTTCGTATCATGATTATAAAAATATTAATTATCCGTCATTGTTTCGTGATTTGTCCTTGATATCGTTTAATGACTGCTGGCATCATAGCTCAGTTGATGATAAACGTTGTTCTCTCACAACCCCTATTAAACATCTTTTTGAAAAACATGTTCCTCTACGAACAACAGTTCTAAAAAATTCATCTTGCCCCTGGTTTACACAGCATATTCTCAATGCAATCAAAAAGAGGAATAGATCACACAAACTCTGGAGACGAATACCTTCATCTGCAAATTGGGAAAGTTATAGGTTAGCCAGGAATGAATCTGTCCGCTTAACAAGGCAATCCAAGACCCGCTATTTCACTGCCAAGCTTAATCTGTCCCTTACTATTAAAACATTGTGGAGTAATATACGTAATCTTGGAGTGAAGAAATATAATTCCCCTGTATGTAATATTGATCCGGACTTATTAAATGATTTTTTTGTAGGTAATACTGCTCCATTCAGTCACAATATGACTTTAAATAGCCATTTACATTTTTCAGATTTGTTTGAGTTCATTCCTGTTAGTGAACTTGATGTTGGGAATAGTGTTATGCAGATCAAATCAAATGCGTTAGGTGAAGACTTATACTTCCTCATATAATAAGTCCTCTAACTCATATTATTAATCATTGTTTTATATCATCCTCATTCCCTAGCATCTGGAAAATTGCAACCGTCTTGCCAGTTGCAAAAAAATCGAACCCATCTGGACCTAATGACTTTAGGCCAATAAGCATTTTATCCCCATTATCTAAAGTATGTGAAAAACTTATAAGCCTTCAAATCAATAAATTTCTCTACGCAAATAAACTCTTGTCTCCATATCAATCAGGTTTTCGGGTGGGGCACGGGTGTGCTTCGGCAGTTCTTAAAGTTCTTGATGATATACGACCAAAATATGATGCAGGATTATTGTCTTTGCTTTGCCTGCTCGATTTTTCGAAAGCTTTCGACAAAGTCAGTCACTTATTTTTATGTCAAAAGCTTAGGTATCTTTTTGGGTTTTCCCATAGTGCTGTGAGTCTTATTTCTTGTTATTTGTCGGGTCGTTCACAAAAAGTTAAAGTTGGTCAATTGTTCTCCTATCATAAGCCTGTCTTAAATGGTGTCCCTCAAGGTTCCATTCTTGGTCCTCTTCTATTCTCTATTTTTATCAATGATATCTTTACTGTTTGCAAACATGTCTCTATTCATGCTTATGCTGACGATATACAACTTTATCTTTCAAGTAGAATTGAACTTTTAGACGATTTCTCCAGTAGATTTAATGAAGATCTTAGTAACATATATAACTGGGCTTGTAGTAATGGACTTCAGCATAATGCTGCCAAATCTTATGTACTACCTATCTACAAAAATAAGACTACTCTCAATGCTGTCTCTGAATTACACTGTGTGTAATTTTTTAAGTCATGGCAAAATAACCATATACGGACACCACTACGTGAAAAAAGACTAAAAAAAAAAGACCCGTGTCTCCCAATTTTTCCCAAAGTCATGCACTTTTTTGTTTATGGGCCGCCAAAGATTTGGGGCCTCGGTATCATTTTCGCAAAAAAAGTGATCATTTTCTCGGGCTCATATCTTGCAAACCGTTCAGAATTTCGATTTACTCTCTGAGGCAAAGTTGTAGCTCTTGTCATAAAGAACAAAACTTGCGAACATATAAAATAAAAAAAAACTCACCTTCCAGATCAAAATCGCAAAAAACTTAAAAAAATTCGATTTTTTTTTACCTTTTTTCCCGTGTTCAGGTCCATAGGTAGCAAACCGTTCAAAGTTCAAGGAAACAATCAACTGCAAAAATTTACCTAAGATCTCAATAAACAAATTTCTAGAACATATAAACTTCGTTTATGAATTCGTCACTCTCTTGTACAGATCATGTTAATAATGTTGTCCAAAAAGTATATTATATCCTTCGTAACTTAAGAATGTCCGCCAATTTATGTCCTCTTGAATTGAAAAAACTACTAGTCAAGCAACTTGTCTTGCCCGTCATAACATACTCTGAGATAGTTTACAGTAAATTTGATTCATCCTCTCAGCTGAAACTTAATATCGCTTTTAATTATGCCACGCGTTTTGTATATGGTTTGAAGAAGTTTGACCATCTTTCTAGCTTTAGAAATGCAATAATTGGTTGTAGCTTGACTGGATATTTGAATGCGAGAAACTGTATTTACCTCCATAAAATCATTCACACAAAAACCCCCCATTATCTTTATAAAAAACTACAGTTCAGCATATCTAGAAGATGCAATTTGTTGATTATCCCCAGACATAGTTCTTTAGCTAGTTCTAATCTATTTTTCATTAATGCCGTTAGACTTTGGAATGCGTTGCCTCGTAGATTAAGAGAAATCTCCCGGATAGAAACCTTTAGGCAATCTATTTTTTCTCACTTTTCTACTTCCTAAACTCTGTTTTTTTCTTTTCTTCTTTATCTCTGATATATCCTTAATCTCTTTCTTAGTATTTAAGTTTAAGTTTTAAGTTTAATAACATATGTAACTTTTTACCATTTTTTATGCTTTATATTATCATAAGTGTTTTTCATGTCTGTTATGTTATTAATTAAATAATTTAATTTTCTTTTTAAATATCATATAATAAATTTGTTGTTATCTCATATATTGTTTATAATTAAGTATTCACTGTACTGTAAAAGAATATGTTTCTTATTTGTACTCATTCTTGTAATAATAATAATAATAATAATAATAATAATAATAATAATAACAAATTCGCTTAAAAAACAATTTGGCGGCTGCTGTACGGCTGCAGCCGTCGTGAATGTGTTTAGGCTATTAGTTTTCTTTTAATTATTTTACAGTACGCTCTCCTAAATAATAACTTTCACAAATTATAACTCTCACAAATTCGAACTGTCCAAAAATTAGAACCTGCCATTTCAATATTGAACGCTCTGAAATTAGAACCTGGTTCTAATTTCTGGACGTTTCTTTATTTATTAAATCATAAGTTCTCTTCAATCTTTGCTCATTGTTATAAATATAAATAGGGGAATTATATGAGTTTTATGTTTAAAAAGAAACATTAAATATTAATGAATAAAAATTATTTTTCGTTAACACACATTTTTTTTTAACCAGTTTCATTCATTTCTTTTAAATTTCTGTGAAAAAAAGTCCAGAAATTAGAACATTTCAGAAATTAGAACCACCCGTGGAACAATGTGGTTCTAATTTGTGAGAGTCTACTGTAATTCAATAACATTTGCCTAATCTATTTATTTTTCATTTAATTATTAAAATTTGTAATATTAGGAATTTCAAGAATGTGTCGAAAAGGGTTTGAAAAAGAAATGCGAAAGGCGATTAATTTATCACATAACAGATTCAAACAAAAAAGTTATCGAATACTAAGTCCCAATCCAATACCACAGTAAATGCGGTAGAAAATTTGCAAATCCTAGGTAAAACAATGGTTGGGTATAAACTATATATTCATTATAAAATTTGCTGATCAAGAATATATATACTTTTCTATACCTACCACGCCTCTTTATGATCGTTACAAACGGAGTGACAAAATTAATACACCCCCATTTACGTTTTTTAAACGAGAGGGTATAAATATACATAAATTCTTCTAACTCTACATTTTTTTATAGATTCTTAATGAAAGAGTTGCCGAGCGTCGACGAAACGGACTTCAATCAACTTTAATATAACTTTAATTTGAAGGATTTTGAACATTTAAAATTTGAACACTCGATTTTTCTTATTTTTTGTATTATTTTTACTTTGAATGTACAAACAGAATTTTTATTATTGTAACATAAATTTAATTATTGTGGCGTCCGTGGCGTAGTTGGTTAACGTGCGTGCCCGCTATGTCAACGAACTTTGGAGACCCAGGTTCGAACCCCAGCAGCGACAGAAAATTATTTGAATTAAAATAATTTTTCTGTATGGCCGCCACCTCTCTGCAGACAATGGCAAACCTCAGAGAGTAATCAAAATGCCATGTGAAGCTTCTTGAGATCGAGAACATTCCGTTCATCGCCGTTCGGAGTCGGCGTTAAGCATGTAGGTCCGGTTCTCGGTCAATTGTGTACAAACTTAATAACACGCACAACACAATTGATCATAAGAAGCTAGGTCAAAGTCCTTTCAAGGGCTGAAGTGGCCAGTTATTTATTTATTTATTTTTTTTTATATTCTTATAAAATTTATTTAAATAATTATAAATTCTTATAATATATTCTTTGTTTATTTAAATATTGCAAAATCAATTCAGTTTGTATATTTTTCTCTGTAGATGTTTTCACACTAATACGCACGAATCTTAAGTTGACGAATAACAATAAAAATAATCATCAAAGAAAGAACAGCATAAAAGAAAACTTGCTGGTACGAGCAAGTCTGTACTTGTCCCCTCTCGTCTCGTTCCGATCGCCCACAAACTCGACTTACCGGCAAGAAAAATTACCGTGTGGAAAAGGGGGCTTAGCACAAGTTGTACATCATCAAACCAAGCTGAAGCCTAAACGGAATTGTGGAAAAGGAAGAGAATTGAAGATGAGTGAAAATGGTTTTTTTTTACTTTTTTTTTTGAAAATGTGTATTTGCAGCTAAAAAAGCTAATGGTGAAAAAATTTCTTGCCGCTCTCAAGTGGTTTAGAAGTTAAAGGGCTCGAAAGTTGAGAAAATGGACCTCAAAAACTTGTTATTTTGTACAGGCTCAAATATTTGGCAGTATAAGTAGAACCTAAGTGGCTTGAATGGATCACAGTGGAAGTCATGCAAAGACTACTGATGAGTTGGTGTAACTGCCAACGAAACAGTCTGTATAGTCAAGCTGTGTGATTTCCTCTATACATAGCCAATGTTGGTTGTTGCCTTCTTTGTCTTTTAGTTTCTTTTGAATTGTATTTTAATCTGTATAATTTTCTTGTTTAAAATTTTAAGTTTTATTTAGTTAGCGACACATGAAGCAATCAAATTAATAAAAAAATTTTAAAATTTTACATAAATGCGTTTTTATTGATACCAGCAAACAATGAAAAATACTTTTGAAAATTATTCATAATACATTCTGCACTCTTTTTTGATTTCCTCTTATCAGAAGCAAAATCAGTAAAATTATTTCCAATTATATCTATATATCAAGGTGGGTCAATTGTTTTTGTCAAAAGGCGTATAACAAAAATGCAGTCTATGAAAAATTCTAAGAAAACTTCCCCAAGAAACTATGGGTCTAAATCAAAACCTAGCTCCCGCCGAGAGACATAAAAATTCGCATTTGAAAAATGTTTAAAAAAAGTTTGATTTTATTAAAAAATGCTGATATATAAGAAATACCACATTTTCAATTAATGTTGGGTTTATTACTGCTTTTTAGAATTTTGTTTTTTAATTTACCAAAAAACTTAAGTTTGTAATGTCATTGAACAATCACAATTTTTTTAAAATGAATTTTTTTTTGTAAAGTCAAAGAACAAAACGTTTTAAATAAAAAAAAACTGGATTTATTTGTTCAATTAAAAGCTCAAATTAAATTGAAAAAGCTCAGTTTTATTCAGTCTTTTTTATAGTCCATTCAAGGTGTTTGGGTACGACCTTTTAGAGGCACTGTCATAATATCGTCTCTCATTCTTTGTGATTACGCGTCGTGAGACATGCGTTAGCAACTGGACTATTACTTGATTCCCCGAATGTCTATAGGAGGAAGCAAATTCCCCAATGAAATTGGTTCAAAATATGGTAGAGCCTACAATGTAAATTGTGCTTTCTTTAAAGGAAAAAAACGATATTTCATTACTTTTCGGCATTTCTTTAAATCAAATTTTTACTATATGGAAACAGATTCTTAAAGCTAATAAAATTGTATTCAAAATAAGCCCGAACTAATAATATATGATGTTTACTTCAATGATAACATGTTCTTTTCCATAAAATCTATGCAGTTCCTTAAAATACCTCAAACCGAAATCTTTATGTCTCTCGGCGGGAGCTAGGTTTTAATTTTAGATCCCTAGTTTCTTGGGGAAGTTTTCTTAGAATTCTTCGTAGATTTCGTTTTTGCTATACGTCTTTCGCTTTTTTTCTTACCCGAACAATTTGACCCACCCTAATGCCCATATTGGGTTTTTGTATTGGAGCCCACGTAAGGAGTGGTCGGAGGATATAGGTCCCTAAGGGAAAAATGTTCCTTTTGCAAAATTAAAGGGGGTCGGTCACACATATTAACTCTCTCCGGCACTCCCTTAAAGGTAATCTGTTTAGGTGTAGGGAATAAATATACAAAAATCATGAAATTTGTATGGGAGCCCCCCTAAAGAGTGATCGGAGGGAATAGATGTCTTAGGTGAAAATGTTCCTTTTGCAGAAGCAATAGGGTTTGGTCATGCATTATAACCCTCTCCGGCACTTCCTTAAAGGTCATCTGTTCAGGTGTATGAAAAAAATATATAAAATATACAAAAATCATAAAATTTGTATGGGAGCCCCGCTAAGGCGTGGTCGGAGGGAATAGGTGTCAAAGGGAAAAATGTTCCTTTTGCAGAAATAATGGGGGTCGGTCATACATATTAATCCTCTCCGGCCTTTTCTTTAAGCCCTTCTGTTCAGGTGTTGAGAATACATATACAGAAACCATAACATTTGTTTACAACCCATGGTATAATGATTACAAGGTAGCATTGACAGCTGCTTG
Source organism: Pherbina coryleti (assembly GCA_943735915.1). NCBI lineage: Eukaryota > Metazoa > Arthropoda > Insecta > Diptera > Sciomyzidae > Pherbina > Pherbina coryleti. The sequence continues at coordinate 88,747,546 of OX030948.1, forward strand.
GGAAACCATCTTCTTTAAAAAAATTTACTCAAAAAGGGAGCGCTCACAATCCGCCATTGAAAACACAAATAACTCAGCAGCTGCAGATGCATTTTCACAAACAGCTGTTTTTGACAGGAGATGTTTTCTTGTAGAAGAGAAAATAAGCAGTTGTCAATGCTACCTTGTATTATTGTACCATAGTTACAACCATTACGTAGCTGCTCTGAATTTGTAAGCCAAAACATTCAACGCGTTCAAGGCAACATTGTAGAGCAACGTAGAGCAACATATTTAATAAGCACAAAAAATTGCTTCTACAGCTCAAAGGAACTATATAGTTCCGCGAACATGTTTCCGCGAACTAGTTCCGCTGTACAAAAGAAACGTTTCATGTTCGTTCCGGTCCCGGAACTGTTTAGCACAAGCCTAGTTTAGCCAATGCAGGAACCAAAAATTCAGTATACAATTCACAGTAGTCTAAATTTTTTCGATTAAGTTAGAAAATACCAAAATGAAATTTTATCGACTCAATCGATTGCATTCTATTCTACTGGCAATCGACAATAGCAATAGGCACCTTATTGTTGACCTCGAGGCGAAATATCCCTGCAAGACATGTCTAACCGAAACTCCAACACAATTATACAATTTTCGGTGAACACAAACACAAACAAACCTATTTATCAAGTATTTGTTTTACTTTGAATCTTGTAAGAAGGTAAAGATTCAACAAACTTGTAGCATCATTTTATAAATCCCTGCACATCACTTCATGCTGCGTTGTTAAAATTCGCAATTTATAAAACGCAACGCTTCACGGCGTGATATTTAGTGTTGAGTAATGTAATGGCGTAGTGGTAACACTGCAAAATGGCATTTTATAAAACGCAACGCTGTAATTTTATTCACATGAAATGTCAAAATCATCACTTGTTCTTGAGCGGCCATAAAAATGGAAAACTAAGCAACGAAAGGGAAAATACTTTATTTTTATCACCCCACGAGTTTTAAATAAACGGTTTTTATATAATTAACAAAACAAATGTGAAAATACAATTTAATATCAAAAGAACTTAGTGTTTAAGAAACTTCTATTTCAACTGCTGACAGACAACTAACTGACGAAAAAATGTAAAGCAAAATAAAGAATCAAAAGAGAATAAAATACAATGTTACAGCATTGCCAGACTTATTTCAATATTGAACATATTAAGCTTACTTAACTGATACAATTTTAACACTTCTTCTTAAGCTAATATGTGCATATGCCTTACAACAAATACATTTCAATTTAAACCAAGTAGTTTTACAAAGCTGCAATGCTTTTGCTTACACAAGCTTTTTGTAAATACATCTGCAGTGTTTTTATCAGTGGAAATATATTTTAGTTCAATTTCGTTATTTGCAACTTTTTCTCGTATAAAATTAAATTTGATGTCTATATGCTTTGTACGTTTATGAAGAACTGGATTTTTCTGGAGAGAGCAACGTACTCCGCTTCTGTGCTACTTAATGCAACAACACTCTGCTTTGCTGAAGACCAGAAAAATGCGCTGCCTCCTACAAAGAAAGCGTAGCCAGAGTAGGATTTTCTATACAGCTGATCATTCGCCCAATCGGCGTCTGCGAAGCCTTGCACGGGTTTGCCCGTTTTTTGATAGACGATACTCAAATTTATAGTACTAGAGAGATATCGCAGGATTTGTTTCGCTGCAGTCTCGTGCTCAGCGTGCGGATTTGTAGTTCGTTGCGACAATTTGCTAACTGCGTGTAAAATGTCAGGTCGACTCAAAACTGCTAAGTACATCAAAGAACCAATTAGAGATTGATATTGATATGCAACCCACGTGAAAACCGGGGTCGAGAGGTGTTGCGACTGCTCGACAGTTTTGCATGCCATATGCGTCAAAAAATTTCTAATATAAGTTTTCTGGCATAGTGATACAGAACCTCGATTGCCGTGTCGTTGTATTTCTAGCCCAACAAAATATGAAAGAGGACCGCCATCGTGCATCTCAAATCTAGATGCTATCTTCTTCTTAATCATGCAAATCTCGTTTTCGCTGGGTGAGATGATGATTAAATCGTCGACGTAAACAGCGATGTAACTGCTCTGCTTCTGATTTTGCTTTATGTACAGGCAAGCCTCGTGCTTGCACCTTTTAAAGCCTATGCCTTGCAACACTTCATCTAGCGTGCAGTTCCATGCGCGACCAGATTGCTTAAGCCCATAAATGGCCTTGTTAAGTTTAAGAACTTTGTTAGGATGTGCCGCGCTTACAAAATGTTGTGGCTGCTTCATGTATACGTCTTCATTTAGTCTGCTATTCAAATATGCATTAGAGATGTCGGCTTGATGCATGTACAACTGTTTTTCTGCAGCTATAGCAAACAGCATTCGGATGGTTTCATAGCCTATAACAGGAGAAAAAGTTTCCCAGTAGTTGACTCCCAGTTGTTGTCCGCAACCTTTTGCAACCAACCTGGACTTAAACTTAAACCGTTCGATTTCACCATCCCTGTTTCTCTTTACTCTAAATACCCATTTCGAGCCAATCGCTTTTGCGCCAGCAGGCAAATCAACCAATTTCCAAGTGTCGTTTGCTAAAAATGCGTTATACTCAGACTGCATTGTAAAAATAAATAAAATAAACCTAGCTTCTTATGGTCAATTGTGTTGTGCGTGTTATTAAGTTTGTACACAATTGACCGAAGAAAAGACCTACATGTTTAACGCCGACTCCGAACGGCGATGAACAGAATTTTCTTGTTCGCAAGAAGCTTTACATGGCATTTTTGTTACTCTCTGAGGTTTGCCATTGTCTGCAGAGAGGTGGTGGCCATACAGAAAAATTATTTTAATTCAAATAATTTTCTGTTGCTGCTGGGGTTCGAACCCGGGTCTCCAAGTTCGTTGACATAGAGGCCACGCACTTCCACCAACTACGCCACGGACGCCACTGCATTGACTCTTTCCAATTTTGAGCATATTGGCCCTGCAATGCTTCTGCTACTGTCTGTGGTGTTTCAATGTCATCTAAAGAGTTAAGGTTATTTAGCATGTTGTACACCTTTTTGGGCCTGCTTTTTTAACCCGTTCGCAAAATTTTAGGTCGCCCTGGACCACGTTGTACAACATTGTTTTGATCATCATCGCTTGCGCTGACAAACTCCTCCTCCTCTTCGTCGGAGTCACCACAATTTTCTTGTGCTCTTTCGCGATTAATGTCATGCTCAGCACCCTGTTCAGCCTTTTGTTCAATCGGATTGGACATTGCAAGCTCTTTTTCTGAAGACGGATGAGACTCAAGACGAATAATATTTGTGACGAAGGCATCATTTCGGTCTGATATATTACACTTTCCAGTAGTTACTGTGTCAAACTCACCTTCAACAAATTTAACATCCCTGCGTTCTATCACTGCACGTTTTTCTCGATCATACAAACGATAAGCTTTTGCTGAAATGGAGTAGCCGACGAAAATATACTCCTTTCCCTTTGGTTTGAACTTGCTGCTTCTGCTTTTGTCTAATGCAAACGCATGGGAACCGAAAACTCGAAGACGCTTTACGGACGCTTTGCGATCTTTCCACATTTCGAAAGGCGTACATCCATTTAATGCCTTTGTGGGGCACCTGTTGCGCAGATATGCAGCAGTTTGCACAGCCTCAGCCCATAAAAACTCCTCTAGCTTAGCATGAATTAGTAAGCTTTTAGCCATTTCGACTATTGTGCGATTGGCACGTTCAGCAACACCATTTTGCTGACGTGTTCTGGAACATTGTTCTGTCTTTTTATGCCGCAATTGTTTAAAAAAATTTTAAAGTCGTTGTTAACGTGCATTTTATTTTCTTGCCCGTTTGCAACTCAACATAACTTTTAAACAATTTGAATTTATCAAACACTTCACTTTTGGAGCTCATAAAGTATACATATATTTTGCGTGAATAGTCATCAAAAAATGTGACGAAATAGCGATTTCCAGCTATCGATTTAACGTTCATTGGCCCACAAACATCACTGTGCACTAGCTCAAGGACACTTTTTGTAATACGCTCTGCTTTGTTTGGAAATGGTAACGCACAGAGTTTTGCCTGATTGCATGTATCACAGTTCATATCCGTAGGGACACTCGCAATGTGCATGCCTTTTTAAAGCTTTTTATCATTTAACTTTAAGCTTTGAAAATTTAGGTAGCCAAACCGATTATGCCATATTGCCACGTTTGATGAGTCTTTTAACATATTAACCGCACTGTATTCTGACAAATCTTTGTACAAATATAAGTTTCCTACTTGCATTGCCCGTAACATAATTTTGCCATTTTTGTGTTTTAACTGCGCGTCTTTATCACTAAAAGTTATAATATTTTTATTTTGAGTTGCTTTACTAACCGACACGAAATTCATTTGCAACGAAGGCACATACAATACATCGCGCATTTCAAGGTTAAAATTGTTTGCTTTCAATACAACTGTGCCCATACCGGGTGAATCAACATATTTATCAGCTGCTAACTTTACCGACGTCCTTTTCATACCGAACGACACAAACATGTTTTTGTCACAGCACATATGCGTCGTTGCGCCATTGTCAATACACTATGTATTTTTTCTTTGTTCCGCGACACTGACTTGTAATAAACAGTTTTATTGTTTTTCTTTCTTGCGATGTTCTTCTTTCACCGTTGCTTTTTTGCGGCACTTACTTGCACGATGGCTTGGCTTGTCTTGTCACAATAAAAACACTTGCCTTTGAACTGTTGCTGTTGTTCACTTTTATTTATGTTCTTTTTAACACTTTCGTTACGATAGGCGTTTGATTTTTGATATTTGTTGTGTTGCGCTCTCCTTGGCGCTTGTGTATGTGCGTATACCGACGCAGCTGAATACTCTCGTTAATCTTTTTCTGCGTTTAGCGCAGCTTCTTCTAGAAGTTTCAATTTTACCGTTTTGAACGGTGGCAAGCTATCACGCGTTTTAATCGCAACGATAAAGTTTTCCCATGAATTTGGCAGGCTAGACAGGAGCGTAATGACTTTAAGCTCATCTTGTATTTTGATGTCCAGCTCAGCCAATTTGTCTACTAATAATCTTTAATATGCATTGGCTGCGTTGGCTTTACGTTCAAAATTAGGCACGCTAAAGCCTTTTGATCTGTTGCCTCCCATTTAGCTGCTTCAGTGACTGCCGCAGGCTTTGTCGCTGCGATAACTTGCCACAAATCAGCCGTTATCAGCACTTTACGCATAGTCATGCACCACACGTCGAAATTATCTTCCCCAAGCTTCTATATTTGGTGAGCCACATTCATTTTGCTTTTTTTTTTTTTTTTTTGATGTTTTCTAGTCCCTTATTCGCGATGAGCTGGGCCCATAACCATTTGTAGGAATATTTAAATGACACCAGTACCCTACGAGTTTTAAATAAACGGTTTTTATTTAATTAACAAAACAAATGTGAAAATACAATTTAATATCAAAAGAACTTAGTGTTTGAGAAACTTCTATTTCAACTGCTGACAGACAACTAACTGACGAAGAAACGAAAAGCAAAATAAAGAATCAAAAGAGAATAAAATACAATGTTACAGCATTGCCAGACTTATTTCAATATTGAACATATTAAGCTTTCTTAACTGATACAATTTTAACAGTTTCCTTGAATAAATAAATCTACTTTCAAATTTTTAATGTGATTTTTTGGAGTCGTTTTTATGAATGAATGAAAATATTTTCAGTCTGACATTTTAAGTCAATGTGTTCTGTGATTCGTATAAATTATAGAAATTATAGAAAGTGCAAGTAAAAAACAGTAAATTATAAATCTAAAAATAATACAATTAAATGTCGGTTTCAATAGAGATCAAAAAGCTACCGGAGCTAGTTAGAGGAACGCCACTGTTTGGTAGAAACAGGGCCAAATTGGAAAGTGCTTGGGAGTTAATGGCGTCAAAGCTGAAAAATGGCTGAGTGGAGAAAGGTTTGATTATTAACTTTGAAATTTCTAGACATGCTCTTATTTATGCATTTATTAAGAAAAGTTTACTATTTTTATCCTGACGAAAAAAATATTGGAAGCAAATAAGTGCAACCCAATCGAAACTGGCGGCCGTAGCGCAGTTGGTAGAGTGCGTGGCCCATACGCCAGAGAACCCTGGTTCAATTCCATCCGACACAGAAAGTTTTTTCAATTGAATTTAGTTTTCTGTACGGCCGTCACCTCTCTGCAGACAATGGCAATGACTGGTGGAGGCCCATTTACGGCTAGTGGTCTCAAAGATTTTGAGCAGGCAGTAGACAGGCTGCTTAATATAAGAGGAGCTGCTGTTCCACCAGGGGTTTGCATTCTAACAATTTAATCTGCACCACAAACACCTCCACAGCCGTCGGAAAACTTAGTGGTTCAATTTAATGATTCACTTTTGCTAATAGAGGTCACCTAGCCATATCACCAATAGGTTCACCTTTGAACAGAGATACTACACCGCAACTTCGCAACACACGGCTAGATGTAATGGACAAAAGGCGCAGACTGGTGATGGCGATTCGAATTGTGGGAGGGGAGGAGGTGTTATTTTCCCAACCGGTCTTCACCCACCCAAACTTCTCTTATTCAAATATTTATTGGAGCCCTCCACAGCCCGTCACATTACCTTTGATGATGAGGAATCAAAAGGGTTTGTTTACATAGGCATGTTATATGTTTAAAGGCATGATATCTCATTAAGATCGTTTAAGTTATGTTCAAAAATAAAAAAAAAATCTGAAAATAGGTTAATTTAAATTTATTTACTTGATCTTAAATTTCATTTTTTTATTTTTTTTTTTTTTTGTTTTTTTGTTTTTTGTTTCAATTACGTTGGTTTCCGTCGCGTTCATTTAAATAATCTGAAATTTCGTTTTTATTTAATTTAAGTTTAGTTTATTTTATTTAATTATTTCAATGATTTTAAGTTTCATTTATGTTGGTGCTAAGTTAGGTCAGGCGCGGATAGGGGTAAAGGGGGTAATTACCCCCCCCCCCCCCCTCAGAACTTTTAAATTCTTTACTTTTTAATACTTTATTTGAAGTAAATAATTGTGCCCACAGCTTAAGGGTACTTTTATGTATACATAAGCAATTTTGAAGGCGTTTTTTTAAAGAATGCTACAAAAAACAGATCAGAGATATTGATATAAAGTTTTTTTTATTAATTTCAACAATTTTTAAAGTATATAAAAAAATTTATAAAATTTTTTTTGTTGTGTGACGTCATTTGCGTTTAGGTGACGTTTTTATGAAGCGATGCGAGAAGAGTAGGACCATTTTGCTTGTAGAATAACATGATCTGTAGTCATCTGAAAAAAACAAAATATAATTATAAAACAAACTCTTACGTCGAGGTAGTGACTTCGAGTTTTTTAAAGTTTTAAGAAGCATCTTACAAAAAACAAACCTCTATAAGAATGCAGCAGAACGTTCAATAATAACTTAAAGATTACTGGATAAAAAAAAAAAGAAAACGCAGAATCATATTTTAACCCATTTCTGGCCAAGACAAGCAAATTTTTTTCCCGGTGAAATCCTTATGATGGCTAGGTTGTAGGTTCCCCAAAATGGATCTGAAATGGTCAAAAAAATTTTCCGCTTTTCCGTTCACCTGGAGCAGCATGGTGCGAAAACGCACCCGTGGCAACTAAGATGCACAAGAACTTTATTTGGGCATAATATACATAAATACATGAAAAATCAAAATTTGCGTGATGGTTATACTTTTATTTAACAAAAAAAACATAAAAAATAAGTTCATATGTTATGCAAAGCACTAAAACATTTAGGACACTGTATTTACAATGAAAAACAATGTTTGATTTACATTTTTTACATTTTAGTCGTTTTGATGCATTAAAAATTACATGCTCAGGAACATTGATGCGTGGCAATGTTGATGGTCAAAAATCTTCTTTGATTGAAGCTGAGCTCCTCCACATTATCATCTGACTCAGATTGTTTATCATCCGGTAATATTAGATTTCTGGCCATCTCTGATCTGAAATCAAGCTGATGCATTGATTTTATATTTTTCTCTTTACATGCAAGACAGTGTAATTTCCACGCGTTAAAGTGTTGGTAAAGTACTAAAATATTAGCACTAGCAAGCAAAACCCAATTCAATAAATTCAAATTAGTTTTGCAATTAAATTTTATATAATAGTTTGTATGCAATAATAATAATAGAAAAATCAGGCTAAGCGCTACGGGTGCGTTTTCGCACCCAACGAAAAGTAATGCATATATATCGCAATTACATTTACTTTACGTTATACAGTAAATCAATTATTATTTTTTGATTTATTTTCATCACATTTAGATAATTCTAAAACATTTCTTCCTTCGTTAAGTCTTTTTTTTTTATTTTTTAAAAATAGGTCAAACATGGAATCTTTTTATCTGGTAGGGGGAAGAGAGTATGGTTGGGGGAATGCTTAATTCGAACTTACAATACGAAAGTTAAAATATCAAACATTCTTTTTATGCATTAACATCAAAATAAAGTTACATTTATTGTTTATTAAAAAATTTGCCAACTTTTGGATGCGAAAACGCACCCTTTGGCAAGAAATGGGTTAAGACAATATTTGCAGATGTGCAGGAATTACACGAGAGGTAAGGTATGTCAATTAATATACCTCGTATTGCTGGAAGACAAGTTCATCGTAGTAATGTCAGCGCTTCAACACCAGAAGACTACTTTCGAATTTCCATATTTTTACCATTACTAGATGATATCAGTGCTTATATGGAGGCTCGTTTCTGCGGAAAAATTTTCCAAAAACTATGTTTACATATAGAAATCCTGCCAAACAAAGTTGATAAACACAACAATGAAAAGTTAAACAATTTGTGTGTTAACTTTTCAAAGATAATAATTCCATTTTGTGACGGTAATAAGGAAGTAATTTCAATTCAATTATTTCATGAACTTCAAATTTGGCAGTGTAAATGGGCGAGCGAAACTAAGGTTAATGATATCAACACCGTTTTTACTCTTTGTGATAATGAGATTTTTCCACTAATTTCTAAAACATTTGCTATCTTTGCCACGCTTCCTATCAGTATAGCAACAGCTGAGCGAAGTCTTTCTAAACTGCGACGATTAATGATAATAAAAATGATAATATATTGATGATAATAAAACAAATTAGAAAACATGGAAATGATAAGATTTCTAATATAATAATACAGTTAAATAACTTTTAAAATTTAACCAAGAAATTAATGGGAAAAGTTATTTAAAATTATTTTTTACGTTGTAGTGATTTTGAAGTCGGTTTTTTTTTTGTTAAAAAGTTTTTATTTCTTCCTTTTTAGAAAATATTTATGTCATAGTAGTTTTGAGGAAAATTTCATATATGAAACTTTTTTCATAAAAAATTTGTTTTATTAATTCCTGAAAGTTTGTTGGGTATTTTCCATTTCTGTCTCCTTAAATTTTTATTAAAGTGCCACGCCCCTTTTCTAATCCCGCCCACTTGCACTTTATAATGATTCTACCTAGTCCTGTGCCAAATTTCAGTTTCCAAGTATCAATATTAACCGATATATATTACTTTCATTAAAATGCCACACCCTATGTACAATTCCGCACACTTTTGTAATGATTCTATCTACCCACTTACCTGTACACAAAATATTAGTACGCTAGTGTCAATATTAACTTTATATAGCATTTTCATAATATTGCCACACCCCTTTCTTGAATAACGCTCACCTTTTGGCCTAAATTTGTAGTAACTGTGCCTACCCATGTACTAAATTTCAGCTCCCTAGTATCAATATTATTCGATATATAGTGTGTTTCTAATATTGCCACACCCCATTGGTGAATAACGCCCACTTTCTTGACCGTAATTTTTAATAACTGTACCTACTCATTTACTAAATTTCAGTACCCTAGTGGCAATATTATTCGACATACAGAGTTTTTCTAATACTGCCACACCCCTTTGTCAAATAACGCCCACTTTATTGACCGTAATTTGTAATAATTCTGCCCAGCATTTCTACTGTAAATTTTAGTACCCTAGTGTCAATATTAACTGAAATACAGTGTTTTTCTAATTTTGACACGCCCCTTTCTCGAATATCGCCCCCTTTTTTAGAAAAGGACCTCCGCATTTATGGTATCTATCTGTTGACAAAAAATTAGGAAAATCGGACAAGAGCTTTAGGAGGTATCGATGTACATACATTTAAAAAAAACGGACAAACCAACGAACTTGAGAACCTCCTCCTTTTTGAAGTCGGTTAAAAAAGAAGCGCTGCGATGATTTTGCCATGTAATTTTTTTCTCTATCTAATGACTATATAATAATCAGTATACATTTTGTATAGTTCATTTATTTTTCAAAGTGTACCCTATCATAGTTGTAACATCAGAACAATAAGTTTCATATTCCTTTAATTTTTTTTTTATTGAAAAGTACTATGTTTTTTTATTGCGCATACTTCAAAATATAATTGTGCAATGTTTTAATAATGGAATAAACGTAAAAAATTTTAATAAATCAACCTATATTCCAAAATTATTAAACGTAAAGTTTTTATTTACTTTTCGTTAAGCTATTATTCCAGAAAAAGGAAGAAACAAACAAATAGGGAAATGTGCGTGTATGTGTCTGGGAAAAATGCTTTTTAAACAATTCGATAATTTCAATTCAAAAAAGTACAATTTGTCTTTTTGTAAAAAGACAACATTTTCTCAAATCGAAAATGTGTGTCTTTGATTACCCCAACCAAGACTTTTTTCCAGAGCCGCCGCTGAGTTAGGTTTAATTTATGTTTATTTAAATACTCTTTAAATGAGCTTTCTTTAATTTCTTTAAATTTATTTCAATGATTTTAAGATTCATTTAGGATAATGTTGAGTTAGTTTTTCTTTATAATAAATAAATAAATAACTGGCCACTTCAGCCCTTGAAAGGACTTTGACCTAGCTTCTTAGGATCAATTGTGTTGTGCGTGTTATTAAGTTTGTACACAATTGACCGAGAAATGGACCTACAGGCTTAACGCCGACTCCGAACGGCGATGAACGAAATGTTCTTATTCTCAAGAAGCTTTGCATGGCATTTTGATTACTCTCTGAGGTTTGCCATTGTCAGCAGAGAGGTGGCGGCCCTACAGAAAAATTATTTTAATTAAAATAATTTTCTGTCGCTGCTGGGGTTCGAACCTGGGTCTCCAAGTTCGTTGACATAGCGGCCACGCACTTTAACCAACTACGCCACAGTTTTTCTTTAATCTTATTTAAAATTACCTTAAAATTAATGTTTGTTTGTTTTTAGTTAGGTTAAGTTAAGTCCATTTAAAAGAATCGTACGATTCAATATTGTTTCGTTTAAGTTAGGTTAAGTTCATTTAAATAAGCTTAATATTCCATTTTATTACGTTTACTTAGTTTAAGTTTATTTAAAGAATTTTATTTTTAATTTTTATTATATACTACGTTTAAGTTTGGTTAAATCTATTTAAAGAATCTTCATGTTAATTTTAGTTTGTATTAAGTTAGGTTAGGTTTAGTTAAAGAATCGTAATATTCCTGTGTTTTTTTTTTGAATCGTTTAAGTATCGTCAAGATAAGTTTATTTAAATAATCCTAAAATTCATTATGGTTTGATTTAAGTTAGGTTAAGTAAAGTTCACTTAAACAATCTTAAAAATCATTTAAGTTTCTTAAAAGTTAGGGTAAGTTAAGCTTACTCAAACAGTCTCAAAATTTAAATTATGTTTCATTGACGTTAAAATTATTTAACTAGTTTTAGAATTGAATTTTGTTTCATTTACGTTAAAATTATTTAACTTATCTTAGAATTAAATTTTGTTTCCTTGACGTTTAAATTATTTTATTAACTAATCTTTCATTGACGTTAAAATTATATTTTTAACTAATCTTATAATTCAATTTTGTTTCATTAACCTTACGTTAAGTTTATATCAATACAGAGCTAAAATCAATAATTTAATATTTTTATCTTAAATTTTTTTTTTAGTACACTCAGAAAAAAATTCCTGTAAAAACAACACTTTTTTAACATTTTATCATGTTATTGAAATTAATAATTAACACTTTACACGATGATTTTTCAGTGTTAAAATAACACGATGAACCTGCTATGTGAACAGGAAAATATTGTAAAACTAACACTTTAAACCTGTTTAAAGAACATTATCAAAATGTTACCTGAACACGATTATATTGTAAAGCTTGCACTTCAAAACTGTTAAAAGAACACTATCAAAATGCTACATGAAAAAAATAATAATGTAAAAATAACACTTTTGAACTGGTTGTTTTGACAGTTCGCCACGTAAGCACAACACTTCCGGTCGTGAGTTTTACAGGAGTTTGTTTCGAATCAAAATCAGAAACATTTTTTGCTTACCATGTATTACACAGTGCAACACAAAAAAAAATAACCATATACGGACACCACTACGTGATAAAAGACTAAAAAAAAAGACCCGTGTCTCCCAATTTTTCCCAAAGTCATGCGCTTTTTTGTTTATGGGCCGCCAAAGATTTGGGGCCTCGGTATCATTTTCACAAAAAAGTGATCATTTTCTCGGGCTCATATCTTGCAAACCGTTCAGAATTTCGATTTACTATCTGAGGCAAAGTTGTAGCTCTTGTCATAAAGAACAAAAATTGCGAACATATAAAATCAAAAAAACTTCACCTTCCAGATCAAAATCGCAAAAAACTTAAAAAAAATCGATTTTTTTTAACCTTTTTCCCGTGTTCAGGTCCATAGGTAGCAAACCGTTCAAAATTCAAGGAAACAATCAACTACAAAAATTTACCTAAGATCTCAATAAACAAATTTCTACAACATGTAAACTTTCTAGAGATGATTCTTAACACTGTTTAGGTAGCACGCAAAAGTGAAAAATTTGCCGAAAATTTTTTAATTTGATTTTTTTTTACCTTTTTTCTCCTGTTCAGGTCCATAGGTAGCAAACCGTTCAAAATTCAAGGAAACTGTATAATACTTTCTTTTGAAATAAATATTACACACTCTTTGAATGCTTGTAAGACACTCTCGTCTTTTTAATACCGTTTAGGTAGCGCTTAGGTAGCCGCAAAAGTGAAAAAAGTGACGCGGTGAAAGTTATATAAAGTGCTACAACGAAGTGTACGAATTAACATAACAGTGGCAACTGACAGTTTCAGTATGCAGTGTGAAAAAATTTATTTATTTTGCTACGTTTGCGGTCATCAAACCAGAAAAAAACATCTACAAGATTTCAGAAGGAAAAGAATCTTTTAACTAGTGAATTCAAAAGAGCACATACATTGTTTTTCGACGAAGTGGACTTGACCGATGAAAATGACACACCTAATACAGTCTGTCGCCAATGTTATAACAATCTCATGGCATGGTTGAGTGGAGGCAGAGGTACTATGAAGTATTGTAAGCCGGTAAACTGGATTAATCGCTCAGGTGATCATGATGCAACCAGTTGCTATGCATGCGTAAATTACACATGTCGTCTAAATCGACATGCTGAGAAGAACAAAATTTATAAAGCAACTGCAACATTTTGTATCACCAAGGCCGTCAACTCCAGATCGTACTACAGAATTTACAGCAATGAGTACAGCAAGTGGTGTTACTTATGAAGATCCATTTGATACCGATTATGAGCCCCAACAGGGAAGAGATGGACCACAACTAATAACACAAATGGAAATTTGGACTGCCTTCCAAGGGCAGTCTGGAAACAACGTGCCTGTGGACACCATAAGTTCTGAATCAGAGTCAGATTCGGACGATTCGGACGACGATTTGGATCCACAACTTAAGAGAGCGCGATTTGCAAGTCCAGGGCCATGAACATTATAAACATAATACGAATACTTTTTTTAATATTTTTGTAATAGATAGCATAGTATCTCAATGTTGAAGTAAATAAAAAACAAATGAAATAAAAAAACGGTGTTAAGAATAATTCCCAGGAAGTTTATATGTTCTAGAAATTTGTTTATTGAGATCTTAGGTAAATTTTTGTAGTTGATTGTTTCCTTGAATTTTGAACGGTTTGCTACCTATGGACCTGAACACGGGAAAAAAGGTAAAAAAAAATCGAATTTTTTTAAGTTTTTTGCGATTTTGATCTGGAAGGTGAAGTTTTTTTTATTTTATATGTTCGCTTTTTGTTCTTTATGACAAGAGCTACAATTTTGCCTCAGAGAGTAAATCGAAATTCTGAACGGTTTGCAAAATATGAGCCCGAGAAAATGATCACTTTTTTGCGAAAATGATACCGAGGCCCCAAATCTTTGGCGGCCCATAAACAAAAAAGTGCATGACTTTGGGAAAAATTGGGAGACACGGGTCTTTTTTTTTAGTCTTTTATCACGTAGTGGTGTCCGTATATGGTTATTTTGCCATGACTTAAAAAATTACACACAGTGTTATGCAAGTTGAAATATAGTAAAATATATAAGATCATTTTTTATCGTTTTGTTTATTCAAGAGATAACTTAAAATTACTTTATATTAATATTTCACATGTCACATTTAAAACTATAAATGAGGAAGATTAATATATAAAAAAACTAGCCTTTTCCCGGCGCGCGTTGATGCACCCTGCAACTATATGGGAACATAATAGGTGTATTCACAACTTTTCTTAGACTCATAGTATATAATAGTTTGACACCACTGTTATTTTCCATTGCCCGTTACAGTTTCTCAGTAGCAGAAGATCACCAAATAGTAACTCCATCTTGAGTTTGTATGTAAGTACTGCTACTTTTACTTTCAAAGCTATTCGATAATACAAATTTTAATTGTATGGGCGGAGCCACACCCACTTATATCCCAGTTTTCTAGTAGATGTACATTGCCTTGTTTTAGTACAGTTGCCGACAGTGAGCATACAAACTAAATTATCAAAATGTAGCCAAATCGACGAAAACCGTAGGAAATATAGCATTTTTATTAATTTGTGGGCGGTTAAAGGGGGTGTGACAGAAATTTAAACCATCTCGTACTTGAAAAAAATGTGCTGCCAAAATTTCAGCTTTATCGGCTCAGTAATTTTGAAGTTTCCAGCCATCACACAGACAGCGTTTTGCTTTTTGTATATATATTTTGGATAAAGATTATTGGCTATAACTTTTGATTGGTAAGAGATACTAAGATAATATTATTTATTCCTTATTACTTATAACTTATTAATATTACTTATTTCTAAAAAATTAATTTTTTAGGTTGTTTATTTTTTCAAAAATATAAAAACACAATATTGGAAAAAAAATTTTGTTCGAAAAAATCGTAGGCCTTTTTTTAATTTTTGCGTAAAATTGAAATATTTTTTGCTTATAAATGTTATAATTTTTAAATAGAGTTGAAAATTTGCGAGTTTGAATTTAAATTATTTTTACAACAAAAACAAATTTTGAGCCTTTTGTTTGAGGAAAACTCCAAAATTGCAGACCTTTTTTGAAAAAAATATTTAAAATATATATACTCAACTAACGGTATTTTTGCAATAAGTTTTTTTATAGTATTTTGATGAAGCTTTAAGACAAAAAAAAATTTAACAAAGTGTATAAAAAAGCAGCGGAGATATTTGAATCGAAAGTCACAAATTTAAATTTCTGATTGTGGTTTTCTCATTTATGAGCACGATGTTGCATTAAATATATCGTTGTAGTAAAATTTTTCATAGTTTTCAAGATATGTTTATGATTTTGATGTCAAAATAACGGAAATATTTTAATTTTACTAAATTTAGGAAATATTTTATATTTTGTAAATATTTCCATATGTAACAACTAAAAATATGCGATTTTGTAAAAAATTTGTACTACAGCACCATCTGGTGTCCAAGGTGGTTCAAAGAAGATACTGTCAAAAAACTCATTGTATCTGAAAACTACTGTATACTTTTCATTCTAATCGCATAAGCGGTTTGTGAGTTTTAGGCAGTTTTGTAAAAAGTTTGTACTACAGCGCCCTCTGGTGTTCAAGGTGGATAAAAATGGATAGCTCAGAAACACGCACCGTACCAAAAAACTTCTATGCACAAATTTTCATGCTAATCGGATGAGTAGTTTAGGAGTCTATTGCATAGTTACATACGACATTTATAGTTCCAAAGCAATTCGATATCATAAATTTGGCCTGTGTGGCCAAATTCCCCTTTGTCTAATGTTCGCTCAAATATATAATAACTACCTCTCGGGCCCATAACGTCTACATATCGAGTTCCACTATCAAAACATGTACAACTCAGGAATAATAATGATTTCTAAAAAAGGGGCGTGTATATAGTTAGACCACGCCCAGTTTTAGTATAGTTGCCGACAGTATCTATACGAACTAATTTACCAAATTTTAGTATAATACGACCAAACCCGTCTTAAATATAGCATTTTTATTGATTTGTGGGTGGTAAAGGGGGTATGGAAAAAAGGGGTTTGGAACATTTTTACTATGCCTATATTTTTCACGCAAATGCAAACTAAAGTGAGACTTGCCAAATTATTCCAATATTCCATTTATTTCCAATTACCTTTGCAAATATTTCCCCATATACACCATATGTGCGCACCTGTATTTTTTCACCCCTGTATTGTTGATAAGTTCACTAAAATGCCTATAATTCATGAACCAATACACATACAAAGACCATTTATACAAAAAAACCTTTGTATTGATGTCACCTTTCATGGGTCACCTTACAGAGAACATCAATTTCATACACAATGCAACTTATTTTTATATATAAAGATTACAAACATTAACAAAAAAAATCAGCGCAGGCGTTCTGCGATTTTAGATTTATATATCAAAACAGTGGGCGCAAAAGTGGGCGTGATCAATTTTTCTTTCAGTAAACACTTAAATTGGATTACTACGAACTTTTGAAAAAAAAATTATCCAAATCGGCCCAGCCGTTTTCCGATTTAAGATAAATCAAAAAAGTGGGCGCAAAAGTGGGCGTGGTCAATTTTTCTTTCCTTAAAAACCTAACTTGGACTAAAACGAACATTTTAAAAAAAATTATCCAAATCGGTCCAGCCGTTCTGAAGTGATGCGATTTCAACCAAACGTACACTTCTTTTTATATATATAGATAGTACAGGGTGTTTTTTTTAGGGGTTTTAGGGGTTGTTTTTCGAATAGAGATAATACTGGCATTTTGTGGTCAAATCTGGCAACTCTAATGTCACTTATGTTCAGTTTGGTTTGCCATTTCATCATGAACAAATTGACAAAAGAACAACGCTTGCAAATCGTGCAAATTTATTTCGAAAGTAATGGTTCAGTTCGCGAAGTTTACATCGCAAAATTTTGTTCAGTGATGAGGCTTATTTTTGGTTGAATGGCTTTGTCAACAAGCAAAATTGCCGCATTTGGAGTGAAGAGAATCCACATGAGATCTTTGAGACGCCATTACATCCACAAAAACTGACTGTTTGGTGTGCTCTATGGGCTGGTGGAGTCATTGGGCCATACTTCTTCCGAAATAATGCTGGAGAGTCAGTTATCGTTAATGGAAACCGGTATAGAGCCATGATAACCGACTATTTTGTTCCCGAATTGGATGGCATGAATGTGGATGAGTTGTGGTTCCAACAAGACGGCGCTACATGCCACACAGTGCGCGGCACAATCGATTTATTGAAGGAAACATTCGATGAGCGCATAATTTCGCGGAATGGACCTGTCAATTGGCCACCAAGATCGTGTGATTTGACACCATTGGATTATTTTCTTTGGGGATATGTGAAGTCGCTCGTCTACGCCAACAAACCAGAAACGTTAGGGGACTTGGAGGCCAACATTCGTGGCGTTATTGCCGACATACGGCCCCATATGCTCGAAAAAGTGGTTGAAAATTGGACCTGTAGAATTGGCTTTATTCGAGCCAGCCGCGGCGGCCACATGCCCGAAATCATATTTAAACATTAATGGCATAAAATTATCCTTCCAATAAAGCCAAATTGATGGACATTAAAACGATTTTCTTGTGTTTTATTTCAATTCGAAGTTCTATACCTCTAAAAAAAACACCCTATATATAAAATACCAATATTTTAAGGAATAGTATTATTAGGAAAATAGTATAAAAAAGGAATACGACTAGGACAAAAGAAGCAACCATATTCAGGAATTAAAACATTTTTAAACGTAATGCTTTTCGGGCATCAGGCAAAATTTGAAGAGAGAGTAAAGGAAGAGAGAGAGAGTAAAGGAAGAGATTTCATTTCATTAACATTTATGTAGTTTGCGCTATTTATTTTTTGTCCAACAATGTACGCTTGTAGGTGTGCGTCAAAATAGCTAAGACTATGCTCGAAACATATAAAGGACAATTCTCCACCAGCACTTGCAACAATGTTTTCTATCTCAAATAATAATAAGTTTTCCTTTCTCAAAATAATATAATATCCTTTGTTATATTCAACACCTTTAAAAATTATTTTTGAACATAGAAGGGAATTGTATAAGTCATGTTCTTGTACGAAGAGCTCATTATATTTAGAAATTTTTTTTTTGGAAATGATATGCTTCGGTTTAGCTATGACTTCTGGACTGAAAAAGTTTCTCGACATTAAATTATACGAAAATTTTAAAGCAGCTTTCATTGCCAGGCTCCAAGAAGCATTTTTACGGGAGTTAGTGCAACGAGAGTATCCTTTAAATATTTTGTGGTAAGCTTCAAACCGCATACACCACAAGAGCCTAAGTGGTCCACATTTCTCAATAGCTGAAGGGTAGTGCACTAAGAAGTGGTATTTTGGTCTAAGATGTTTTTCAAACAAAAACTATACATTTTATTGTGAGCTTCGATTAATTTTTCCAATTTGAGAGATATATCATCGATCTCTACCAACATTACAATGTCCACAATCTGCAAAAGCGTTGTAAAAAAAGAACATACACCATTTCCTTCTGGTATCGGATCACCTATCATTAGAGAAAGGTGATGGACAAATGTCATCATCTCACTCGCAGTCATTCGCAAGTTGAAGCTTTTCAAGTTATCTAAAGCTATTTATTGCGAAATGTTTCCTATCACTGTTTTACCAAAGTAAAACATTTGCTTGCGATAGTTAAGAGTAGCAATAGAAACAAATTTGTTTTCGATGAAATACAATAATATGTCGGGTATATCATACCTGCACACATCCTCAAAAAGGTCGTGCATTAAATCAAAGTAAAAGTTGTTAACTACATGGAAACTGTCAATGTCGTTAAAGACACAACACTCTTTCACACCTGTACGTTTCTCTTCTCGTATGTTGCAGTAATCCACTCCATCTTTTTGCATATCCTTCTTATGTCTTTTACAAACGCGACAGTAAAATTTCGCATTGAAGCTTTGCGAAAAACGAAGAACAGAATTCAAACCCAAATTGCCACCAATTATAAAAGCCAATACAAAACTTACATGAAACTCTCCATCAGAGGTCTTTAAAAACATTTCTTCTGTTTCTAATGTACTTAGTACTCGAATTAAAGGTTGAAATGCGTATCTATTCCCAAATTCCTTCCTATCCTTTGATTTAAAAAAACCAGCTAAGAAAATGGTTTGTTTGAAACCGAGTTTTGAAAGAAGATGTCGTGGAATTGTAGGAAAAGAATAATATATACCGCAAATTTTATGCTCAGTTGCATGGGAGCCTAATGGGTTGTCAATCCCAAACTCATCAAAGTACAGAATATATGGAATGCAAATTTGGATACTTTTTGTTTCCATACATCTCCATGAACTAAATTCATATATTTATTATCAATATTCTGCAAATATTGCATATATTTTAAGGTGCAACGTAAATTTTGTTCTGTCTCGAAATATTTTCGAAATTGAAATGATAGTGACATCAACACTCCGGTTATTTTGTTACAGTCTAAGGTTGGAGCACCATTTACTATAATTTCTGAAATTTCGTTATCGATAACATATAATAATGTCCGCACTTAGAATTGACTTCTTAAATCGATATTCAGACTGATTTCTTTTTAAAAGAGAGAAATTGTCGGTGAAGTGATTTTCAATTGTTTCTTTGCGATTGCAGTCAGTAAAAAGTGGTGAAATTAATTTAAGAAAATTGTCTGAAATAGGTTGCAGAATAAGTTCATCGACTTGTTTTAAAATATAAATTACATAATTTCTATTGAAGTTATTTCTACTGTGTAAAGACAATATGAATTCGTTAATTTGTTCTTCACAAAGTGCAGGCTTAGATACATTAACTATATTTTCAACGCATGTTGAAGCTATGTGATCTTCCTCAAGAGTTTGTTGTAGTTGTTCAACTAATACTATTTGCTCTAAAGGTTCTACAGATGTTTCAATTAAATTTGCGTGCTCACAGTAATTTCGATTTCTGTGTATTCTGTTTAAGTGATTTCAAAATGCACCTATATTTGAGAAGGCAAGAAAAGTGCAAATAAATTTTTCTGGATATACATGAAAACTTCTTAAATGTTGTATCAACCCTTTAACATTGGGTGAATTATAGTTGCACAGAAAACAATTAAACATTTTTAAGATTGATTAAACTTTAGGAAACTAATTAACTGAATAGGGAGCTTCGGCTCCTGGTAGGGTCACCCTTGTCATACAGGCTGCAGTGTAGCAATGAACAAAAGGCTATTCAACCCTCAATCCAAGGTGTAAAGCGTACCGTGCCTATTGGATGGTTTGCAGCCAGGGGTTAATTCCGGCTGTATTAGAACGGAGCCTCACTGACACCTGGCCACCTCAGTGAGTAACCTTGGCCTTACCACGTCAAGCGGGGCTCTGGCGTGGTGGACCACCCTTTCCCTAGCTTCTCGTGGGTCCAAAATAGACAACCAACACATAACAACTCTAATACCTGACGGAGATCCTTCATCTATCTCTGTCTGTCAGCATATGGCTGAAAAACCTGAGCTAATCGAGCGGTCTGACTACTCGATTGTGCTCTCTGACAGTGACAGAGAATCCGTCACTTCTGCAGGCTCAGAACTCTCGAATGTAACCTGCATAGACAGAGCAATTGCCTATGAAGGAGAGTCAGTGAGCGAACTGAACCTTGGCAGCTTGAACATCTCTAGAAAGAGACTGCGCACATCGCAGAAAAAAATGATCAAGCGCCTTATGGCTGACAAGATGCCATACAAAGAAGCACTAGAGAAGGTCCTGGCGGTGCCATCGCCTGGTGCATCTGTCCCCTCTGGAAAGAGAAGAAGGCCAAGTGACGACTCACCAGTTGTCACAGTGAAGAAGAAATCGAGGCCAGAAATACCTTCTTTCGCTGAGGTGGCAGGTGTAATCCAGGTGGCTGTAGCTCTGCTAGACTTTCCCAACAGTCATCTAACCCAGAATGAACAAAAAGTAGTGGAGAAAACCATCATAAAGGAGCTGCATAAGCTCCCACCGGTGGTCCACAGATTAGGTTTCTGGGCTGCTCTTTCAAACCGGGCTGGATGACTGTCAAGTGTGCGGACGTTGCAACGCGAGACTGGTTGAGGAAGGCAGTTGCAGTCATGGCCCCTTGGAAGGATGCTAAGATGCGCATGCTGGAAGGAGATGACCTTCCTAAACCGTGCGTCGCCACTGCATACTTTCCTGGAGCAGACTGCGGTGCTGAGGAAATACTACGCGTACTAATCGTACAAAATAATACGCTACCAACCTCAGACTGGAAAGTCTTGAGGAAGGTCGTGAACCTTCAAGGCACTGCCCTTACTATTTCGATGGATGAGAGATCGGTAAAACTGCTCGAGAAACTGGACAATCTGCCATATTACTATATGAACAGAGTACAGTTTCGCATCAAGCGGAACCCGCACTCTCGTTCATCCCCCCAGGCTAAGGTAAGTGGGAACTTGGGGCCGCTATCATCGACCTTCCGCTACAACGAGTCAAGAGACTAAAACGACAGTCTCGACTCCGGGGCCTAAGGTGGATGACCAGCGCCCATCCAGAATCATCTGCCCCTGCACTGCCAGCTAGCAAAAAAACGGACCCCAAAATGACGGAGAAGTACCGCAAAAGACCGCCCATAAGACCAACGGACGAAAACCGAGGACCACTACGAAGGGGACGTGGCGGAAAAAAGGGGGATTCCTTTAGCAAGAATCCCCAAAAAAGGCACTAATGGTGAAGGCTGTACAAATCAACCTTCACCACGCCAAAGCAGCTTCCGCAGTTCTGGTCCAGACAATGTTCCAAGACGGAGCAGACATTGCATTTGTGCAAGAGCCCTGGACCAGCACAAACGGCGATATCCTGGGTCTAAATAATGCAGGTAGGATTATATATTCCAACTCATCCTCTAGACCCAGAACCTGTATTGTTCATAATAATAATATCTCTCTTTTTCCTTTAACAGAGTTCATCAACCAAGACCTCACTGCGGGCCTGGTGAAGCTCAATGATCAAAAGGAAATCATTGTAGCTTCAGCTTACTTTGCGGGATACGAGCCCAATTGTTCCCCGGACTGCATAGCTGATCTGCTCCAATTTGCTGCCAAAAACAAGACAGAAGTTGTCTTGAGGTGTGATGCCAACGCTCATCATACACTGTGGGGTAGCACAGACACAAACTAAAGAGGTGAGTACCTTTTAGACTTCCTTATTTGTAATAACTTGTATGTATGCAACGTTGGAAATGAACCAACGTTTATTACCGCAATTAGAAGAGAGGTTCTAGACCTAACTCTTACCACATCAACTCATGATGATATAATAGCTGACTGGTATGTTTCAAAAGAACCTTCGTGTTCAGATCACAGACACATTAGGTTTAAAATAAAGTCAGCCATTTTACAAAAGATTTATTATCGCAGAAAACAAGATACTGACTGGAACTCCTATAAAGAGCAGCTTGGTCAGGTCGTCCTCTATAAACTTCCCCTCAGAATCGCCACGATAAGCAAATTGGAATACTCAGTAGACTATGTAAAATCATGCATTACTCAATCTTTTGAGGACAACTGCCGTCTTAAACTGAAGAAGTTCAAGAGACAAGCACCCTGGTGGAACAACCACCTCAACGACCTCAGAAAAGGAGTAAGGAATCTGTTCAATAGAGCTAAGCGCAATAATGATTGGCTTTCTTACTCCCGATCTCTGACTTATTACAATAAGGAGATCAAGAAGGCTAAAAAGGACTCGTTCAGGAACTTCTGTGGCTCCATCAAAGATGTTCCAACGAGTTGTCGCCTTCAGAAGATCTTATCAACTGTCAGACCACAATCCCTAGGTAGTCTATTACATGAGAACGGTGTTCAGACAAAAACAAAGAAAGAGACCCTAAAACTCCTTCTCAACACTCACTTCCCGGGTTCAGTCATTCAAAATGGTCCCCACTTAAACCAATCTTACTACTACGAACAGACAAATCTGCCAAGTAGAGAAGATTGGAGAATCAGCAAACAGATTTGCAATATTTCAGCAGTTAATTGGGCCATAAACTCCTTCAAACCCTTCAAATCTGCTGGTGGAGATGGTATTTTTCCAGCTCTTCTACAACAAGGCTCAGAACATCTGATACCACTACTATCAAAACAATTCAGCTGCAGCCTAGCCTATGGCCATATACCTGGAGCATGGAGAAAAGTGATAGTAAAATACCCTAAGGCTGGCAAAGGCTCAGAGAGTAATCCAAAATCTTTCAGACCCATCAGCCTTATGTCCTTCATACTGAAAAGCATGGAGAAAATAATCGACAAATACATCAGGGAGAATGCCTTGTCAATATACCCCCTAAGTAAGGCACAACATGCCTATCAAACAGGTAAATCAACAGAGTCAGCACTTAATGACCTTATAACCACAATTGAAAAATCTATCGACTGCAAGGAAATATGTATTGTCGCTTTCCTTGACGTAGAAGGAGCCTTCAATAATACGTCATACGAGTCCACTAGAAGGGCACTCAATAACCTTGACATGCCAACAATCATAGGCAGGTGGATTATGACGACACTCAATAGCAGAGTTATCCAGACCTGCATGGATAACACTTCCCTCAAAGCAACTACAACCAGGGGACGCCCGCAAGGAGGCGTCCTATCACCTCTGCTTTGGTCACTAGTTGTAGATAGCCTCCTAGTTGAACTCAAAGAAACTGGGATAGAGGCGGTTGGGTTTGCTGATGACGTATCAGTCATCATACGGGGGAGCTTTGAAAATACAGTGTCTGATGTTCTACAAGCAGCACTGAACACAGTACAGAGATGGTGCAATAACGAAGGCCTCTCCGTAAACCCAAAAAAGACAGTCATTGTTCCTTTTACAAAACGACGCAAGCTCAATCTTACTTGCCCGGTACTTTTTGGGGAAAAAGTAGATTTTTCCAACTCAGCAAAATACCTGGGAGTGATCCTGGACAGCAAACTGTCCTGGAACCTCCACATAGACCGCATCATCAGTAGATCAACAGCCTCATTGTGGACCTGCAGAAGAATTTGCGGCAAAAACTGGGGGTTAAGCCCTAAGATGATGTACAATCTCTACACTTTGATCGTCAGACCAGCACTTACATAGGCGTCGGTAGTGTCGTGGTCGAAAACGCTAGAAGGATCAACCATCAAGCGGTTAGGACGAGTTCAAAGATGTGCAGGGATATGTATGACAGGCTGCATAAGATCTACGCCAACAGCAGCCCTCAATGTCTTCTTAGGGCTCACCCCAATCCACATATACATCCAGATGGAGGCGAAGCTCAGCCTTCACAGACTTTTCCATCTGGGTTATACTGTCCCAAACCATCTCTTAAAGGGACACCTAACCTTAATCACAACCCTTAAGCGAGAAAAGGAGTTCTGCATGCCATTAGATGACATGCTTCCCAAAAGCCGCTTTAACAAAAACTTCATCGTAGTTATCCCCCCCAGATCCAATTGGGAACACGAGAAACTAAGCCCGTCCGAAAACGACCTTGTGTGGTACACAGATGGCTCCAAAATGGAGAAAGGCACGGGAGCAGGGGTCTTTGGAGAACACACCAATGAGAGCCACTTCTTCAGTGCAGGTCTATTTACCACAATCTTTCAAGCGGAAATCCTTGCCATTAACAGATGCGTCAGACTGAACTGTATGAACAATGTTAGGGGCAAATCAATTTTCGTCTTCTCTGATAGTCAAACTGGCCTTAAAGCTCTGACATCACCCATCATAAAATCCAAGCTAGTGCTGTCGACGTTCTCAACGACCTGGCTGCGCAAAACAATAAAGTTACTCTACAGTGGACTCCTGCCCACTGTGGTTTTGACGGGAATGAAAGAGCAGACTCCCTGGCCAAACAGGGAGCATCATCACCACTCATAGGACCGGAACCGTTCTGTGGGGTTGGTAAGAATTTGTTCAAGCAACACGTCAAAAAAACCTCATTCCGCGAATCTCAAGACATCTGGAAGAACTGCTTAGGACAGATATGCACTAAGCAAATATTTCCAGAACTTTCTCCCAAGAAATCGAAATTTCTTATCAACTTAGGGAAGAAAGACTTAAAGATGATGACCGGAATTATAACTGGACACTGCAAACTAAAGAAACACCTACAAAAAATGAATCTCGCTACTGATTCATTATGTAGATTATGTCTTGAGGATGAAGAAACCTCCAGACATATTCTCACTGAATGTCCAGCTCTTCTCCATATAAGAAAGAGAATCCTAAATAGCGAAATAGTCTCTCAAGGACACCTTGCCATCCTCAATCTCGAAAATATATTATGTTTTCTGAAAATAAAAACTAAAGCAAACAAACTGCTTTAAGAAAAGAAAAGGTATGGCACAATAGGCATCACAAGATGCCGCAGTGCCGGAGCTGAATTAGCTCGCCCCAAGCATATCTATATATATCTATCTAACTGAATAGTACTTGGTTTAGTAACAGAGTTCATATAAAAAAAATTGCTTTCAATAAACTCAAACAAATTAACTGCTTCAGAAGCTTATTTAAAATTCATCACGGGATGCAATTTGAATATAATGTCAAAAGCTTTTAAAAAAGTTGGTAGCTATTAAAATAAAACAAAAAACATTCCACTTGATGGATTGAATCACCTATTACTAACACAAGAGGCTGTAGTGTTGTTTTGAGATGAAGCGCTTTTGATTTAAGTTCATCATATTTTCGCTGGTAGTCATTAATGGACGGGCAAAAAAGAATTGTAGCATTTTGAGCGTCGGAAATCGTTGGCTTCCATTTTTTCTGAGTTCGATGATTTGATAAAAGAGTTGGTTTCAATATTGCATGCAGGAGCAATATTGTGATGCAAACCCATAGAGTCTGCGAAAAATGTTTTTTTTTAATTTGTTTTTTAAAGTAATTGATATATATATTATTGCGTTATTATCATTTGATATTCCACTTTCCAGCTTCTCCAAAAGATTGATGGAGACGAAATCTTTAATCTTCTTCTTTAAATATGGAAGAATAGCGCGTGTGAAGTTTGCCCACTTCGCTAGCAAGCATTCTGCGCGGTTGGGTAAAAGTTGCTCGAAATCTATTTCAACCTGTTAAAATAATGAACATTTTGTTTGTTATGTGGCAGCGGGAGGATTTTGTTTAAAACACTTCACTAAGTGTTGATTGCATTTAACTCACCAGTATATGGCCGCTAGATTTTCTTAATAAGGGACAATCGAACAATATATTAGTAGAATTCAGTACGTCTTCTCTACGCAAAGCAAAAGACTGCAACCAGGAGCGGTTCCAGGAATATATTTCTGGGGGAGGGGGGTTTCAAAAATATTTATGTACGTTATATATAAATATAATAAAGTATATATTTTGAACATGTGTTTATAAATTGTATCGTCTAAACTTTGTGTAAGTTTTAGTTTAGTGTAAATTGTAGTTTTAGTTGTAGTTTTCGTTTGGGTGTTATTTTTACTTACTTTTAAGTTTTAGTTTAATTTATAGTGTTATCTTAATTTTGATTTTTAAATTTTATTTTATTTTTTTTAAATTATTAAATATATCTTAAATATATTAACTTTTTGTTTTGATTTTTGGTTTGGTTTAAGTTTTGGTTTTATTTTAATTTAATTCTACGTGTTTAGTTTATTTTCAAATTGTAATTTTAGTTTACATTTTAAATTTTATTGTA
The DNA here is from genome assembly GCA_943735915.1 of Pherbina coryleti. Classification (NCBI taxonomy): domain Eukaryota; kingdom Metazoa; phylum Arthropoda; class Insecta; order Diptera; family Sciomyzidae; genus Pherbina; species Pherbina coryleti. The sequence continues at coordinate 88,774,646 of OX030948.1, forward strand.
TTGTTTTACATTATTAAAATTGTATTAGTTTTTATATTAGTTTTAATTTCAGTGTTAGTTTTAGTTTAGTGTAGATTTTTATTTCAATTTAAGTTTTAGTTTAAATTGAAATTTTATTTTTAGTTTTAAATTTTGTTTAAATTTTAAATTTACGTTTTTGTAGTCTTTTGGTTTAAATTTAAGTTAAATTACGATTTTTATTTCAATATAAGTTTTAGTTTTAAGTTCAATTTTTAGTTTTGGTTTTAAAGTTTATAAAGTGTAGATTTAAGTTTTAGTTTTCAGTGTAATGTAATTCTAAGTTTTAATTTCAAGGTTAATTTTAGTTTAGTGTAGATTTTTATTTCAATTTAAGTTTTAGTTTAAATTGAAATTTTATTTTTAGTTTTACATTTTGTTTAAATTTTAAATTTTTAAAAATATAAAATAATAAGAAAATATTAAATAATTTCAGTTTTTATGTATCTTTGTAAATACTTAATATGTTTTAAGTAAGTGACTTAAAACAATACAACTATATCAATTTAGCCAATTAATGAAATATGGATAAAAGTTATGAATTAAAAAAATTAAAATTTTAACTTACATTTAGCAAAAATGCAATATTTTCAAGTTATGAAATTTCAACAACAGCTAATCACAAAATATACAAAAGTCTTTTTAGGAATTAAAGGGTCCTTTTAGCTTTTAATAAACCGATTGAATTTTTAGAGTATCTACAATACAAATTTTACTATTGATGTGTAAATAAAATTTTTTTTTTGTTTTTTTTTTCAAATATTTTCATTTGAAGTCTTTTTACACAAATGGAAAAATTTAATTAAAAAGTTATATATTTTAATATATAATAAAAGTACCCAATTTTGAAAATACTGCATATAAGCTGAATGAAAAAAAAAATAACAAATGAAGAGTACAACTAAAATTTAACTATCGAAGGAAATCTGACGTTTCGCCTTAGCTGTGGTTGCCACAAACAAATCATGTATAACATTTGGCTGCAGTTTAACAGCTGAACGGAAACGAATGGGTGCAACACCAGATGTATAAGGACTTACGTTACGCTGATCCTTGCCAGTGAAGTTCTTTTGCGTCGATCGTCGCAGCTCGCAATCGACATTTTCACGTAGAGCCAGGCCACAGAGATTGTTTTTCGATGAACTTCTTTCCAACGTAGGATTAAGTTGAATGGGCAGTTTAATGCTTTGTTGTTGCTGCTGATGTTGTTGAAAATGTTGCTGAAGTAATCGTTGTTGTTGTTGTTGCAGCAGCACAGCGGTACCACTAGGGCTACTTTTAAAACTGTGGCTGATGATGATGATGCTGGTGCAGTTATTGTTGTGCGTTGGCGTTGCAGCGGCACAGCGGTAGCACTAGGGCTACTTTTAAAGCTGTGGCTGATGATGATGATGCTGGTGCAGTTGTTGTTGTGCGTTGGCGTTGCAGCAGCACAGCGGTAGCACTAGGGCTACTTTTAAAGCTGTGGCTGATGATGATGATGCTGGTGCAGTTGTTGTTGTGCGTTGGCGTTGCAGCGGCCTAGCGGTAGCATTAGGGCTACTTTTAAAGCTGTGGCTGATGATGATGATGCTGGTTCAGTTGCTACTGTTGCAGCTTTTCATTTATATGCTATATAATTACTTGGTTATTAATATATATATACAATATTTAAAAAAATTTAGTTTATTTTACTTTACCTAAGTTTCCTTTGTTTGTTTGTTGATTTTGCTCCTTTGCTTTTTACAATTTAATTTTGCGACCGTCCTCGCTGATGGCTCGACAGGAAAAGAACGATGGCCGATCGCTGCGATGCTTCGCCAACGTTGATCCGCCATCTTCGCTCAGGGGTGCCAACCGAACGTCAAGCGGGTATGTTCACGTAGGTCGTACGTTAAGGACCATTCCACACTTGACGCATGGTGTAAGCAACCATGAAAAGGGTATTCATGAGGCGTTTGTGCCATTACATCTTGACGTGTATAAATCGGGACTTACCGGCTAATTTGTTTCGCTATTTTTTAATTTAATTCACTTGTTGCTTTTACCCCTTTTATATTGGTTCTCTTTTGAACCCAAAAAGTTGACGATACAACACAAGCGTACCGTCAATATTTCCCCTTTCTTGTCAGCCAATTCGCCGCAATTAGCCTACAAACTCGAAATTCAGTTATTGACCAATGTAAAAAGGGTCTTTGTTCAGCAACTAAATATGGATAATTCAGATTTTTTTTTTGTTACACAGGATGATTCACAATAATATTAAACTACTTGTAAGTATGTTCAGTGAGGTAACAGTACTGCCAATAACTCGAAAAATTAACACGTTTAAAAAAATCATTATTTCCGCAAAATGTACCACTTTTGGTCAAAAATTACCTTTTTTACCTCTGCCCAAAAAATGAGTCAAAAATTACAATTTGAAGAAGTATAAAATGGATGTTTCAAATCGAGTTTCCTATTTAAATTTAAGTCCTACAAAAACTTTTGACTATCAGCTAGGTTCTGCATTTCACTTTCACTCGGATTTGGCATTGAAATCTTTGCAAAACGAAACTTGGTGTTCCACATTTCACTTTTTCGGTTTCAATTTCACTTTTCTTTCGAAGTTAAAATCGAGTGAAATGGCGTGTTCCACAAATCGCTTTCACCGATTTTAAAGTGATTTCAAACGGACTAGTTTAAGATGCGTGAATTACAGAAAAATAAGTTGATTTTGTGCAAAAAATTCAGAAACTTATTTTTCGTTGTGGCAACATCGGTTTTTCAACGATTACACGGTGTTACAAAATGAAAAAAAATCAAAAAACTTGCCTCGAGACATAGAAGAGGTAGTAGGCCTGGTTGAACATAAGATAACTGCATACTTGGTTTTTTTAATATACCCTCAAAATCGGGATTTGTGGTCAAAAAACCGATTTTTGGTAGGTGCATGTATAGTTTGTTATGTAACTCCGTTATATCTGGCTCAATTTTAAAAATTTAAACATTGATAAAAAGAAGAAAAATATACCCTTAATATAATATATAGACCGTCTTTTTACAAAAAGAATTGACAAAGTTAGAGGTAAAATCATTTGAAAATTTCTCATTTTTTTTTAATTTTTTCAACTTCAACAACGTTTTGTTAGCAAATTTTGTTTTGTGGCACTATTAGTTTTAGCAGGATTCTGAAAGCCTGTTAAATTTTGCGTTCAACAAGCTATCATTTACTTCAATTGGCTAAAATACAAAAGCACTATCGAATTTTTAGTATTCGTAATAAAATACAAAAAAAAATTTTTTTTTCTAAAAATGTTTTTTTTACCTTTTTCGTTTATATATATTATCATAAAGCTGGTGTATTGCCCGGATGTGACAGAACTGTTTGCAGTTTTCAACCATAAATACGCTCCGAATGAATGGCGTTTGTTTATTGAGAGATCTTGCAAGATTATGATTTATTTAAAAACTTTTTGTGTGATTCTTGATATGTTAAATTCTGATATATGTATGACGCCGACTTAAAGGCTCTAACAATACTGTTTGGAATGCAAGGTGGATATACCAAGTATCCTTGCATTATTTGCGAATGGGATAGTCGTGCGACTAATAAATATAAGCAAAAGGAGTAGCCACTGCGTGCTTCATTTCAAGTTGGCCAAAAATATGTTTTGAATACTCCACTGGTGCGACCTGAAAATGTAATCCTACCACGGCCTCGGTAGTCGAGTTGGTAGCGTGCTCGACTGCCACCCCAGAGGTCCAGGGTTCGATTCCTGGTCAGGCCATTGTCCTTCGCTTTTAACCTTTCTTAATTTTCTATCCTCATTTCTAATTAACTGAAATTAAAAATTCATCAATATTTTCGACATGAAGTTGTAGCGATGGTAGAGAAGTTTGTGGATGAGATTGACTTATAACTTGAATTGACTGAGGTAAAGGCATTACACTTGCGTCTGATTCAAATTCATATGTTTCTTTGGCTTTCCACCACGCTTAGAACATCCTACGCGTGTTTCACTTGATTGCCCTTTCCTTCCCACTAATCTATCATCCCATTTTCGAACCAAGGCAGACATGACTGAATAGGTATTCCACCTCGAACCAAGGCAGACTTGACTGAATAGGTATTCCACCTGAAATCGTTGGTTCAAAGCTAACAAAAAAAAAAAAGTCTGATTGCAGCGTTTCCTAGGTTAAGTGGGGCCAAAATCAAAGAAAGTATCCTGCACGTTCAAATCTTTTATAAAAGTTATTTATTCATTTCGGTTATTCTAAGGTTTATTTGTGGGCCCACAAATTCGGAAAATTTTCTTGGACACTGATTTCGTTTCTAAATTAAATCCAGTTGAAAAAAAGAGCTTGGAATAGTTTTATTTCGTTATGCATTTATTTCCTCGGCAACAAGATGAGTCGAAATTACTTAGATGTTGTAAATGAATTTTTAAGTGCCTACGAAGAAATGGGCTGCAATATGTCAATTAAAATACATTTTTGCACTCCCATAACAACTTTTTCCCGAATAGCCTTGGGCAGTTTAGTGATGAACAAGGAGAAAGGTTCCACTAGGAGATGGCAGACTTCTGCTGGTTCCTAACACGTGAAATCGATTATAATATATATAAACGAAAAAGGTCAAATAAACATTTTTAGAAAAAAAAAAAAAAATTAAAATTTTTTGTATTTTATTACGAATACTAAAAATTCGATGGTGCATTTGTATTTGAGCCAATTGAAGTAAATGATAGCTTGTTGAACGCAAAATTTAACAGGCTTTCAGAATCCTGCTAAAACTAATAGTGCCACAAAACAAAATTTGCTAACAAAACGTTGTTGAAGTTGAAAAAATTAAAAAAAATGAGAAATTTTCAAATGATTTTACCTGTAACTTTGTCAATTCTTTTTGTAAAAAGACGGTCTATATATTATATTAAAGGTTTATTTTTCTTCTTTTTGTCAATGTTTAAATTTTTAAAATTGAGCTAGATATGATGGAGTTACATAACAAACTATACATGCGCCTACCTAAAATCGGTTTTTTGACCACAAATCCCGATTTTGAGGGTATATTCAAAAAACTAAGTATGCAGTTATCTTATGTTGAACTAGACCTACAACCTCTGCTATGTCTCGAGCCGAGTTTATTTTCACTGTTACACCGTGTTATTAATAATCGATAAGTTAACTATTCAAATATAACCTGCTTTACTTTTCATACTGATAAAATTAACTGCTACGTACGGATATGTGAGTATAAAATATTGAACAAATTTTGTAAAAAAACGCTGGAAGAACAAGTGAGCATTCTTGCTACTCGCTGTGATCAACTCACTCAACAGCTTAATGAGAGCAACAACATCAACAACAATAACAACATCAATAATAATAGCAGGTGGGTTGATCACAACTCAGACGCTGTTCTCTTTGGGCTGCCTTTTTCTAACGAAGAGAATCTTAAGAGCAGTTTTAATTTAATTTGTCGCTCAATTGACTTTTTCTCTCCACCAGTAAAAGACATTTTCCGAGTTAAGACAAAAAATAATAACTTGTGTGGTGTTGTTATTGTCAAATTTTATACGCCATACGACAGAAATCGTGTGTTAAAGGCTTTTGGTGATTACCGTCGGCAAGCAAAAAAGACGATAAATTTAAGAGATGCTGGTTTCGAGTCCAACAACAACGTTTATCTGCATGAGAGTATATCTGCAGATAACAGAAGAGTGCTGCATGCGGCGATTAATTGCAAACGCAGAAAAGCCCATAATAAGGCTGAAGATATATCAACTGGTGACGGCCCTTTCAACAAATTCGTGATTTCCAGTGTAGAGGATGCCGTGGCAAGAATATGCGGATTATATGTTGTGGTTGAAGGCGTTCCAAACACAATGGATTTTGGAGAGATTGATGATAACTCTTACGAGCTGCAAATACTTCCTGAAGATGTACCAGCAGAAAGCGAAGCTTCAGCGTCTGCAACATCCACAAAAAGAAGATACCAGCCTTCATATAATGAAAGCTTAAATAAATGTATGTCAGAGCAAACCAAAGAGATAACCAATATATCAGGATATATTAAAGAAACTTTGGCAGAGTCCAAGAATCTTGTGAAAAATTTTAAATATATGGAAAGCAACATAAAAAAAGTGCAAAAATCAATTGAAAGCTTAAACGTTTCTTTAAAAGAAAACAATAAGGAAAATATTCGCCATAACTTGCAAATGGAAAAATTGCGTCAGGAAGAACTTCTACTAAAAAGAAGAAAAATTGAAATTGGAGAAATGAGGCTGTCTGTGGACCAAAATAGAGATTAATGTTTTAATTCAATTTCAAGAATTGATATTTTTATGTTCCTTTTTATATTATATTTAAGAGAAATTGAACTGATTTTGTTAAGAAACTATTTTTTTATATTTACATTAAAAAAATTTACATTTTTTCAACTTATGTATGTATGTACACTAAAAATAATTAACGAATTTCAACTTATAAATAAATTTATAGAATTTGCAATGCTATCCCTTATTTGATTGGCATCATTATTTGTATCTTCTGTACTTATTAAATTTTCACCAGTTTCATTTGTGTCATGTTGTACTTCAAAACTTGTGTCTACTTCTTGCACTTTGTAATGTCTGCAAATATTATGCAGAGCGCAACATACGTTTACTATTTGTATAGATTTTTGCGGCTGGTATTTAAGGGAACGGGCTAAGCACCTGAAACGATTTTTCAAAACGCCGATTGTCCTTTCAACGACATTGCGAGCTGACGAGTGTTTTTGATTAAATGCATGCTTGGAAGTTCCTGCTGCTAGATCTCTATATGGCGTTAAAAGGAATGGTTCAAGTGCGTACCCAGCATCCCCTAAAAGCCATGAACCACGATCACCGGTGTCATACTGACGTTTAAAATGGTTCCGTGCCTTGCTCAAGTTCCATATGAGCGAATCATGACTTGATCCAGGGCGACGGGCATCGACCGCTTTGATTAACAAATTATAATCGCAAATCTAAATTAAAAAAATTCAATCAATTTTACAAAAAATTAGGTAATATTTTTGGACCTTACTATCATGACATTAACACTGAAATGACCTTTTCTGTTATAGAAAAGTGTTGGATCTTGATGTGGCTGCGAAATTTTCACATGGGTGCCGCCCTACAACACCAGGAATGCTGAATTTATCCGTGAAATGTCGCTTGGATTTAATTTTTTCTTCTTCCGACATTGCAAGAGTAATCCAATTGCGACATATTTTTTTTTTCCAAAATATCAAACACTTCCGTCAGCACTTTTGATATTGTGCTCCGGCCTAAGGCAATATCAGCATCTTTTCCAACCGAACGTTGGAAACTGCCTACAGCAAGAAAACGTAAGACCGCAGCAAGTTTAAGTACGTTCGGAATAGATGACTTTTTAAGGTCAGGTTTTATGGTGTCCAGCAACATTTTGAAAGCACTTTTATTGACGCGGTAGCAATTCACAAACCTGAAATATATTTTAAAACAACTTAAAACTTAAATTAACTGCAAATCCTTGGTACTTACGCAACATCAGGAATTTCCAAAGGGTTAGAAGTGTCCCTCAATGTTCTCCTTTTCAGTTTTTCATATGCATTCTTCTGTGCTTCATTATGCTGCACAGCAGCAACATAAATAGCACTAATTTTAATGAAATTACTACAAAATATTAAAAATATGGAAAAAATGCACAATTGGCGAAAATAAACAAATAAATTTAACTCTGTACTGACAGCTATCAGCTGTTTCGAAAGTGAAATTGAATCGACTTCGAAAAGATCATATCACTCGGATTGCAGAACACCGAAATCAAATTCACTCGATTTGCAATTTCACTTTCGACCTAGTTTCACTCGTTTTCTGGAACCTAGCTGTATAACGTATCCTAATGTAAAATCGTTTGCTGACCTCAAATATGATATCAAATTCTTAAAAAAATTAGTCCTTGACCCAAAATTGGCCTTATTTATTAAGAATTTACTAATTTTTTATTTCGATTTTGAAAAAGAAGCTTTACCTTCGCCAAGGTCGCAGCAACTTTCTCAAATTAAAATGCTGCAGTATTGTTAGCCTTTTTATGAAGTTTAGGAATAATAAAAAAATTATTCAAATAGGGCCATTTTTATGGCAGAAAAACGATTTTTTTGCTGAGCCGACTCATGGACAAGGATGGAATAATCGTCATTCTGACACGCTATGGTTTCACTACGTTGGAAATACGTTGTTAGAAACCCGTCCGACAACTGCCATACATTTTGGACTGTTAATCGAGAATTCTTTCAGCCCATTTATCTTTTCTTTATCTTTCCATTTTCTTTATATTTTTTATCTTTTGATGTAATTAAGTAAGCAGTTCAAGATACTTGTATCCAATAAAAAAATATCGAATCTCTTATATTTAATTGGTGAGTTTTATTTTATGACGAATTTGTAGCCGTATTTAGTGAAATTCATTTTCGCGTATTAATGTTTATAGAAAATACTTTGAAATTCTTTCAAAAAGTAACATTGCCAACGCTCGAGCATGTGCTAAACCGTTTGTTGCATCTTAAGGTACTAGACAATTTGACGTTGAATAGAGCGTATTGTCGGTGAATTTTTTGAAAGTTTAGTCAAAGTATCCATCATAGAAAGAAGAAATCAACAATAGAAACTCTTGTTGAAAAGTTGCATTTGGAGTATAAAAATCTTCGTAAAAGCAGAAATCACCGTAATACTGCACAAAAGGAACTTAAAGAGTCAAAATTTATTTTGAAATACACAAAACTGTTTGATATTGTTCCTATAAGGGGAATCACCAACTGAGGACATCCCATGAGCTTTCTTAACATCGATACAAGTTGTTGGCTTATTGACGAAATAACTTTACATGCTGAGGAAATGGTCAGCAAAATTGTTGTAATGAACGATTGTGCTGAGAGCGCAATAAATTTAAAAACACGTTTCGATACAAATGTTGCTAACTTAGAATCCGAAAAACAGTTGACTTTGCAGGTGGTAGAGGAACACCAAAAACTTTAACCATATATCATAACAAAGAATGACATCATTTCAAATTTGCAGAAAAAAAAAATGAATTAAATCTATTCAAAAATAATTATTTGCTTAAAAGTCAGCTCAACAAGAAAATTATATCCCTCTACTTCAGATTAACTTGACTATGTTTTCTCAGTGGCGGATCTACGATTCGCCACAAGGGGCTGAAACTACAGTTTTGTATGCCAAGGGAGGGGGGCGGACTGAAACGTCTTTTTGGACTTTTTTTCATTTTTTTCCCATGCAACAAAAATCTCCAAGGTGGGGCTAAAGCCCTTTCAGCCCGTATGCAGATATGCCACTGTGTTTTCAGCTTCAAAAGTTTTTATTAACTTATAATTATTTAAATATATATAAAATTTTAAACTTATAATTAAATTATAAATTATTTAAGTAAGGACTTAAATTTAAATAGCAAACTCGATTTGAAACATCCATTTTATACTTCTTCAAATTCACGTTTTTTAGCGGCGCCAATCCAGTTTGCGAATTTTCTGGATTTTTTTCCGCGTCACATGCTTATATTACATCCAGGATTCAGAATCTGGCCTTGCAGGGAGGTTCTGGAATACTTTTGGAAAAAAACCCATCTAATATACATATATACGCATATATATATAAACGAGTGCAGACTAAATATAAAAAGTTGCTTCACTCACAAGATCAACAAAAGAAAAAAAAAACCAAAAATATTATTGTCAAAATTGCGCCATTTTTCTTAAGTTTAGTTACATACATACATACATATTTATGCATGCAACTTCGATCACTAATCACCACAAAAAAGAGGTTAAAATTGTACATCTATACATGTTGGTGGATTTTCTCTCCTTTTCATGTTGATGTTGAATTAACTCAATATTTATTTCGAAATATTTTGTTCCTGTTCTCTCGCCAACATTTGAATTCACTCAACATTTATTTCGAAACATTTTGTTTCTGTTTTCTCGCCAACATTTGAATTCACTCAACATTTATTTCGAAACATTTTGTTTTTGGTTTCTCGCCAACATTTCACTTAACTCAACATTTCTTTCTAAACATTTGTATGCACACTCCCTCACCAACAGTTGAATCCACTGAAACATTTACTTCTAAACCTTTTTCTATGTTCGCATTCTCTTGCAACAGTATCAACATTATTGCCGAGCTGCTAAGTTATCGCGCAACAAAACGATATTCTCTGCATACACATACTATGTTTTACAAGCAAAACTCGCAACATATTTACATTATATTTACACAACATATCTTATATACAAATATGCAATAAACATTGTTTACAGCAAAACCCCATATCATACATTGTTGAATTATCTCCATATATTTACAAATGCATTAAGGTGGGTCACCAAAAAAAATATCAAAAGACCGCCCCTCATTTGAAAGCTTATGCCAAAGATCATATAATATAAAGATGCGCCACGGCCATACAAATCAGCGACACAGTCAAAATCGAATGTGGATTTATCATAAATCCACTTTAAAGCTTTGTGAGAGTCAGTGAGCGAACGACTTAAAGCTTATGAGAGCGGGATAACAAGCAAGCGACATTGTGAGTATAATATTGAGAAGCATAGAGAGCACATGAAATTGTTTAGTATACGAAAGATCTCAACAAACGATGTATCTGCAAACGAATTGTAGCTAAATTGTCTTGCGTAAAAAAAAACAAAAATGTAGGCATGATTTGTATTTAAATACCCTACGCACATTATAAAAAGGTAATATATAACATATGTCGCCCATTTCAGATTGAGGTGACCTATCAGTAGCACTGACCATCTCCGATTTGGCTCAAATTTCGTTCATAAATTCGTTTGTTGCTTAGAAAACCAAATACGAAGTTATAAATTTTTAGAACCATTTTCAAGGTCAAAAAAGGGTATATTTTGAAACGACGTAGCTCAGTCAATTTAAATCCGATTTTCGTAAATAAGGTATCATTGAAAAGTTTATTTTGTCTGTTTTAAGGAAAAAATATAAAACTTTTGGAAAAATTGTTGTAATTTGGCCCATTCTTAACTTTAAAGTTCAATATCATGCCAACAACAGACGCTATAATTTTTTTTCAGTTTCTTTATTTTGGTTTTTTTGTACGTTTTAATACCTTTCCAACGATATAAAATTAAGGTGTGTTCTTGAAGAATTCAGAAGTTATGGCGTAAAACGTACAGTGTTAAAGAATTTTCAATACAAATTCAACTAGCTTTCGACTTTTTATATTTTTGTTTGTAAAAAATCAAAAAAAAAAATTGGATGAAAATTGAATGTGTAGTTGAATTTGAATATTAATTGTGTATATTATACTATATTATATTATATTATATTAAAGTATATTATTTTATATTATATTATATTATATTATATTATATTATATTATATTATATTATATTATATTATATTATAGTATATTATATTATATTATATTATATTATAGTATATTATATTATATTATATTATATTATATAATATTATATTATATAATATTATAATATAATATATTATATTATATTATATTATATTATATTGTATTATATTATATTATAAAGGGTGTTCTTTTTAGGGGTTTGTTTTTCGAATAGAGATAAAACTGGCATTTTGTGGTCAAATCTGGCAACTCTAATGTCATTTATGTTCAGTTTGGTTTGCCATTTCATCATGAACAGGTTGACAAAAGAACAACGCTTGCAAATCGTGCAAATTTATTTCGAAAATAATGGTTCAGTTCGCGAAGTTTACATCGCAAAATTTTGTTCAGTGATGAGGCTCATTTTTGGTTGAATGGCTACGTCAACAAGCAAAATTGCCGCATTTGGAGTGAAGAGAATCCACATGAGATCCTTGAGACGCCATTACATCCACAAAAACTGACTGTTTGGTGTGCTCTATGGGCTGGTGGAGTCATTGGGCCATACTTCTTCCAAAATAATGCTGGAGAGTCAGTTACCGTTAATGGAAACCGGTATAGAGCCATGATAACCGACTATTTTGTTCCTAAATTGGATGGCATGAATGTGGATGAGTTGTGATTCCAACAAGACGGCGCTATATGCCACACAGCGCACGTCACAATCGATTTATTGAAGGAAACATTCGATGAGCGCATAATTTCGCGGAATGGACCTGTCAATTGGCCACCAAGATCGTGTGATTTGACACCATTGGATTATTTTCTTTGGGGATATGTGAAGTCACTCGTCTACGCCAATAAACCAGAACCGTTAGGGGACTTGGAGGCCAACATTCGTGGCGTTATTGCCGACATACGGCCCCATATGCCCCCAAAGTGGTTAAAAATTGGACCTGTAGAATTGACTTTATTCGAGCCAGCCCCGGCGGCCACATGCCCGAAATCATATTTAAACATTAATGGCATAAAATTATCCTTCCAATAAAGCCAAATTGATGGACATTAAAACGATTTTCTTGTGTTTTATTTCAATTCGAAGTTCTATACCTCTAAAAAAAACACCCTATATTATATTATATTATATTATATTATAATATATTATATTATATTATATTATATTATATTATATTATATTATATTTATACATATACTAGCGATTCACTGCGCGCGTTGTTACACCCGGCAAGTTTGTTGAAAAATAATAAGTAAGTTCAAAATTTTTATTAGACCCTTAGTCTGACACCACGCTCATGATCCACTATCCGTTTCAGTTTAAAAGTTTCCCCACATCACTCTTAGGTGGCAATTCAATAAAATACAATATTGGAAGAACAATTTTCTTCAAAAAAATCAAGTGGTAACTTTGTTTTCTGAATCACATAAGCGGTTTTTAATTTTTGGATGAATTTGAAAGAACGCTAGCTTATAAGTGTTATATCCAGGGACCGAAAATAGCTGTTATTTTCGAAATTTCAATTCAAAAAGTCTGGCGAAAAAAATTTGTCTTTTCGAGATTTGAATAAAGCAATGCTTGTTAGCTAAGGAATAATAATCTTGAAAGCTTTTTATTTATTTGACTTTTTTAAAAAAAGGAAAAAAAGAATGGTTATTTTTTGATCGATTTTTTTTTGGTCAAAAATATAAGTTAAAATTTGACTTTTATTTTTACGGTCAAAAATAACAGTTAAAATTTGACTTTTATTTTTACGGTCAAAAATAACAGTTAAAATTTGACTTTTATTTTTGCGCTTAAAAGTATAAATCATAACAAAAGTATAAATTCTATTCATTCTACTCTTCTCTACCGTTGTTTTGCTTATCACTACACTTCTTTCTGACTCAAAAATAAAAGTCATATTTTAACTTATATGTTTGCCCAAAAAAATAAAAGTCAAACTTTAACTTTTATTTTGACCAAAAAGAAATCGGTCAAAAAATTACTACTATTTATTAACTACTTTGAAAAAAGTCAACAATTACGGTCCCTGGTTATAGCTTCTGAAAAAGAGTTCAAAATTTGCATTTAATTTTAAATTTAATTTAAATTATTTTTACAACAAAAACAATGTTTGTCCCTTTTTTTTGGAAAACTGCAATATTTCAGATCTTTTTGAAAAAAATATTTAAAATACACCTATATACTCAACTAAAGGTATTTTTGCAATAAGGTTTTTTGTGAGGTTTTTAAGACAAAAAAAAAAAAAAAAATCAAAAAAATGTATAAAAATCAGATATTTGAATCGAAAGTCACAAAATTTAATTTCTGATTGTTTTTTCTCATTTCTGAGCAACGATGTTGTATTAAATATATCGTTGCACTCAAATTTTTCCTAGTTTTCAAGATATGTTCATGTTTTTGGTGTCAAATTGACGAAATTTGTTTCTATGTTAGTTAAACAAAAAATCTTTTTTTAACAAATCTTGTGCACTGGTTTTGCTAAGGGAAAGATCTCACTTCTAAAATTTCATTGTAATCAAAATTTTAGCAGTATTGAAGAAATGTAAGTGTTTTTGGTATCAAAATAACAGAAATTTTCTTAATTTTACGAAATTTAAGAAAAATTTTATATTTTTAATTTGCATGTGGTTTGTAACCTAAAAAAACAAAAAAAAAATATGCCTATTGTAGACATATTGTAGTTTTAGGCAATTTGGTCAAAAATTTGCACCACAGCGCTTTTGGTGTCCAAGGTGGATAATGGATGGATGGATGGATCATGAAAACCACTATATTTCAATTTTCATAGCCTCAATAGCCTCAAAACGCGCACCGTACCCAAAAACTTCTATACCTACAAAAATGTTCATCCTAATCGGATGAGGAGTCTATTGCGTATTTACACACAAAAACTCTTTTTTATGTAAAGATATAGATTATATTATTTAATGTATTAATAATATAATTGATATATAATTAATAATATATAATTAATGGCATTTCTGTGTCCAAATACGAAAAAGGGTGTCTCAAAATCAGGAAATAAAATAATTTTAAATTCGGAAAATCTCTTTCTGATTTCCTACAATTTGACAGAATTTATTTATTGCCAGCCTTTTTCCGTTTTTCTTCCATTTTCAAAAGAAAGGAATCAAATTAAGTAAAAATCCATTCATATGATCCAATCCAATCATATTAATCGTATTAGGTGAAATATTTAGATCAATCAATCAATTCAATCCGAAATAAATATCAAAATCATAAATCATTAAATATGCATTCACACAATATCAAGCAAAATACTGTGATAAGAAAAAAAGGGAAACAATAGAAATGCAATTGAAAAAATTCAATGACTATTTCAATACCGAGAAAAACTTTCTTCTTCTTCTCCGACGCATAAAATAAGCCAACTGAACTCGTTCGCTATCAAAATCATAATGAAGAGATTGCAAGCAATTGATGTAGAGAAGAGCATGCGGAGCGGAAGGGCATAGAGAAACGGAAAACTTTTCTCTCAAGCAAGAATTAAAAGCTTTTTCATATCGCACTCACAAAAGCTGTCGTGTTGGTCTGAAAATTTTTTGTTACATTTTATTGTACTACGTAACTCATCTTTATATTATATGATCTTTGCTTATGCTAAGAGGATTTTAGTAGCATACAATTTGTTTTTTTAGGTGGACCCGAATCTGCCCCAAATGGTCTTTTTTGTATAACTTCATCAGTTTTTATCCGATCCGAGATGAACGAACGCAAACGAAAATGAACCGAAAACTAAATCCTAAAAACGAAGCCAAACTTGACCGAAAATTAAATTCGCTGTTACTTTTTTTTCCTACGAATGAAATCAAAAAGTTTCTTCACAAAAGTTTTATGATTTTTTACGAACTTTTATTTTCTTAAAAACAAAAATGGAAGTTTTGGGGTTACTGAGAAAATAAGACGAAAAGTTGAAATATCTGGTCAAAGATGGAATCGGAGGTAAAAATGTTGTTAAAACGAATTATAGTCCTTGTTGAGATATATCCAACGACATAATTACGATCAGATAAAAACTGATGAAGTTATACAAAAAAGACCATTTGGGGCAGATTTCGGGTCTACCTAAAAAAAATTTGTATGCTACTAAAATCCCCTTAACATACGCCTTCAAATGAGGGGCGGTCTTTTGAAATATTTTTCTTTTCCATATGGGGTGACCCACCTTAATATACATTTACTAAAAGCAACTTTGCTGTGCCTGTAATTCGGAAGAGTATTTATTATACATTATAAACATTTTCAGAACCCAGATGTTGCTGAAGTTACAAAGAACATTGCCTCCACTAAATCTGATTTACAGGTTTTATTCCACTTGCTGAGCAAAATTCCGTACTTTGTTTTTTAAATGTGTTAAATTTATTTGACAAGAATAAACATAAACTTATTTTCAGATTTCAGCTTTTTATTTCCATATTTTCAAATTTATTCTGAAGTCTTTCAAAATAAATTTATTAAAAAAAAAAAAAAACAAAAAAAATATATATAAGAACTCAGTGCATGTGTATAAGCGAGCAGAATATTAAAACAACAATTTTTTTTAGTATTTTGGATTTCATTATCATATTTGGAAATAGCAAAAAAGACTTCCGGAAGTTTTATAATCTTCCTCAATTCATGGAACTATTTCCCAATAATCTTAAATACTTAACAACCTTGTTTATATGTGTATTTTTAAAATACACGGTGTATTCGTCTGTGTTCTGAAAATAACATTTCTGCTATAGACATTTCGTTTTACTGACTTAACGATTTCCGATTAAGTACATAACTAACATCTTTGCCGATTTGAATTAAGCCGTGAAATACCATTCGAACAACTTTTATCGATTTTAATCTATGTAAGACTTTTTTGAAATTTTATTCTAAAGCATCATTGTTAGCGAATCAGTTTGGTTCCTGAAACCGTAAGCATAAGACGTGTTTTTTCTTCCACCCGAACAAATATTATAAAGCAACGCATTTATTAATCAAAATTCCTAAACGTACTATATCACCGTGTGATGTGGACGAAATGTCCTCATCAAAGGTTAAAAAAACTTACAAAACAAATAACAATATAAATTCTAAAATAAACAAAAATCTCAACCAAAGTAAAACTCGAAAAAATTACTGGTCTCCATTACAAGCATTGTCAGATGATGAATCTGATATTGAGCTTAGTGAAAATGCTCAAGCTGCCGAATCAGCTAAAGTTAAAATACCACCGATAGTTGTGCTTGGACACGAAATTGAGTTTTTAAAGAATCTTTTCATTGGGAAAGGTGTTACTAAATTTTTTGTGAAAAGAATCTCAATTGGTGTTAAAGGTATTTGCCAGTCAATTGAATCGTACATATTTTAAAAACTATTCTCATTGAGAACAAATGTCAGTTCTTCTCTCATGACAATAAAAGTGATCGTGTGTTTAAAGCTGTGTTATATGGACTAGATAACCATTCCGCGGATACTGTTAAAGCTGAATTGGTCTCTCTTGGCTTAAAATGTAAAGAGGTTAAAATGATCGTCAAAAGAAAAGAGAGCTTCGTTGACACTCTTTATATTGTTTACTTCGAGATTGGCACCGTCAAACTGCATGATTTGCGCCAAAAAGTGAAACATTATTTCATACAATTGTTCGTTGAGACTATCAACGTAAATTAAAGAATAAACCAATGCAATGCCACAATTTTCAATTGTACGGACATGGTGAAAGATCTTGTTTCATAAAGTCTAAGTGCGCAAATTGTGCTGGTTAGCATAAAACATCCGAATGCTCCTCCGTGGACACACTGCGTTGTGCAAACTGCAATGGAAATCACAAGTCTATAGATGTCGCTTGTCCAAATCGTGTTCTTTATTTGCAAATCAAAGATAAACTACATAAAAAATCCACTCGCTCAGCGAAGTCTCCAATATACACCTACGATTGCCAACAAGTATAGTTAAATAATACAACTGCAAATTTCCCTCCTCTTTCTTCTTCTCCGACTGCTTTTGCCATACCGACAAGTCAGCAGTGGCGATCTCAAGTCTCTCAATCTGCTGCTCCTACGCCAAATAATGATCTTTTCTCCCATGAAGAGATAACTAAATTAACTTTTGATATTGTTCTAGGGTCTTGGAAAGTGTAAAACAAAACAAGATCAATTTAACGTGATTGCTCAATTAGCATTTAAATATCTGTATGCTAATGTTAAATAATTCTCATCTTAAAATTATGTTCTGAAATTGTCGTAGTATCCACAACAAATTTATTGAACTCTATGCGTACCTAGATTGTAACAATATCGATATATGTTTGCTTTCTGAGACATGGCTCAAACAAACAAATAAATTTTATCATAGAAATTATAATTGTGTTCGTTGGGATAGAGAGCACTCTGCAGGTGGCGGAGTTGCCATATTAATAAAAAAATGTATAAAATTTAACCAAATTCCCAACATCAACACTGAGGTTATAGAAAACGTTGGTGCTGAGATTATCTGTACTGATTTATCTTAAATTAAATTTGTCAGCATTTACTTTCCCGGTGGTTCTTCCTCTGCCGATCTTCGGCAAAAATATAAGTCTGACTTAAGGAAGCTTTTTAATACCAATGGATCTTACATTTTCTGTGGGGATCTAAATAGTAAGCATCGTAATTGGTTTTGTTCTCGTGCTAATAATTGGGGAAATATTCTAAATGAGTTTACTACTTTTTTTCCAATTTCAATATGTCACACCGATGAGCCAACTTATTTTCCTTGTGCAAGTAGTTCATTTCCCTCAAACTTAGACTTAATTTTAAGTAATGTCCCATATTTGATTTCTCAACCACTTGCTGCTCGTGAACTTGGCTCTGATCATCTTCCCATTCATTTCAATGTTTCAGTTGGTTCTATTAAGGATGAAAATCTTGAACTCGATTATTCAAAGTCAGACTGGAAACTTTATCGATCATTTCTCAAAATTGCTTTTGCAAACATTTCTAGCAATTTAAATCTGATTTCTTCCATAAACCAAATTGACGAAAACATAGTATTCTTAAATGAAATGTTATTAGAAGCACAAAGAGTTTCTGTACCTAAAAAGACTAGGGCAATTAATATCATTAAACTACCTCAATATATTTTAGATCTTATCAAAACAAGGAAGTATTATCGACGACAGTGGTGCCGCTTCAGGCAATATTACGACCATGCATCTATGGTTCGACTTTCGTCACAGATTCGTTCTGAGATTTTTCGTCATCGAAATCAAGCTTGGAACAAAAAGATTTCTAATCTCGACAAAGGAGGCAAGGCTTTCTGGAATATTTGTAAGCTTTTAAGGAAAAAGTACGTTCGAATTCCGTCCTTAAAGCATCAAAACGGTGTTGTTGTTTTGAACAAAGATAAAGTTGCTGCTGAATTCCTTAAAAACCACGAAGTTTCCATGAACTTGGGCCAACATTATAATGATGTTGTTGTCGATACTGTTTATAATCACTTTCATTCACTTTCAATAAACTCTCAATCCTCTGATTATGTTGATGATGAATATATTGCTTTTTTGATAAATGATTGTAAAAGTAAAAAGTCTTCAGGTCTTGATGGTATTAAAATAATTCTGATAAAAAAATTACCATTGTTAGTTGTACATTTTGTAACGTTTATATTTAATTCGTGTCTCAAACTACAATATTTCCCAAATTCTTGGAAGAAAGCAAAAATTATCCCTATTGCTAAGCCAGGGAAACCACAAAATGAAGTAAGTAGTTATAGACCAATAAGTCTTTTAAATTGTCTAAGTTAAGTCTTTGAAAAAGTCATTCGAGACAAACTTCAAACGTTCGCAGAAGATCAAAATATTATTCCTAATGAGCAATTCGGATTTCGCAGTTCTCATAGTACTACTCATCAAGTAAAAAGAATATGCAAATATGTTAAAACAAGCCTTATTAATAAGAAATCGACTGCTCTCGTTCTTTTGGACGTTGAAAAGGCCTTTGATTCGGTTTGGCATAGTGGCTTAATCTACAAACTTATAAACTTTGGGTTTCCAATACAACTGATCAAGCTGATTGATAGCTTTTTAAAAAATCGTTCTTAACGTATTTTCGTTAACGTATTTTCTAATATGGTAAGGGTTCCTGCTGGCGTTCCTCAAGGTTCTGTTATTGGGCCACTCTTATATATTATATATAGCTCTGATTTTCCAAAATTGCATAGCTGCCATCATGCTTTGTATGCATATGATGTTGGCGTTTACGTTTCTCATGACTCTGTTAATCATATTTTGTCTAATTTACAACGAGCATTAAACTGCATTGTTGATTACATGCAGAAATGGAGAATTAAGCTAAACGCCAACCAAGCGCAGTCTATCTTTTTTACACGAAAAAGAAGTTCTTGCAATCTTCCTGCAACTTATCTTAGTATAAATAACCACAAAATAGCTTGGTCGAACTCAGTTAGGTATTTAGGTGTTATTTTGGACAGCAAACTCATATTTCGCGAATATACTCAAAATATTAAAAACAAATTCAATGTTTTAATCAAGATTATGTATCCACTAATAAATCGTTCATCGGATTTAAGTACTAATAAAAACTTTTTAACAAAAAAAAAAAACGACCTCAAAATCACTACAAAGTAAAAAATAATTTTAAATAACTTTTCCCATTCATTTCTAGGTCACATTTTAAAAGCTATTTATATGTATTATAATATTGGAAAAATTATCATTTTCATTTTTTTTCTTTTGTTTTATTATCATCAATATATTAATTGTGCATAAGAGCTTTGAAGTCGACGCTTATCTTACCATATCGAAATCTTTTTATTTTAATTTTTTCTAATTTGTTTTATCATAAAAATATTATTAACTTTATGAATATAAAAGCTTCTTAGCGATTTTTTTTCTTTCAGTTGGCAATTTTTGAGTACGCTGAATGTAGCCAATGTGTTCCATGCATTATTTGTGCAGCTGTTACACACTATGTCATATTCAATACCAGCTTTACAAGCTCACCCTACAAGCTCAGTTTAGTGACAATTTTAATGTGTACAAAGCTTTTAAAATTACTACAGTGTCACCAAGGCACCAAATAGTGCACGGATGGTAAAAGATCATGATTGTGTGTCAAAGATGAGCGCCGACTTAAAAGCTTTTATGTTCATAAAGCAATTAATATATTGATGATAATAAAACAAAAAAAAAATGAAAATGATAAGATTTCCAATATTATAATACATATAAATAGCTTTTAAAATATGACCAAGAAATGAATGGGAAAAGTTATTTAAAATTATTTTTTTCTTTGTAGTGATTTTATGGTCGGTTTTTTTTTTTTTTAAAAAGTTTTTATTTCTTCCTTTTTAGATAGTATGAAATATTTTATGTAATAGTATTTATTCTTGAGGAAAATTTTAAACATGAAACTTTGTTCTTAACAAATTTGATTTATCAATTCCTGAAAGTTTGTTGGGTATTTTCCATTTCTGCTTCTTTACAATTTGTAGTGCCACGCCCTTTCTCTAATCCCGCCTACTTTATTTACCGTACCTTATAATGATTCTACCTAGCCCTGTGCCAAATTTCAGTTTCCAAGTATCAATATTAACCGTAATATAGTACTTTTCTTAAAGTGCTACACCCTGTGTACAATCCCGCTCACTTTTTTAATGATTCTACCTACTCACCTACCTGCATACCAAATATTAGTACGCTAGTCTCAATATTAACTAAGATATAGTATTTTTATAATATTGACATGCCCCTTTGTTGAGTAAGGCCCACTTTTTTGGCCGTAATTCGTAGTAACTTTATCTACCTATGTACAAAATTTCAGCACCCTAGTGTCAATATTATTCGATATATAGTATGTTTCTAATATTGCCACACCCATTTGTCGAATAACGCCCACTTTATTTACAGTCATTTTTAAAAAGTGTGTCTACCCCTGTACTAAATTTCAGTACCCTAGTGTCAATACTATTCGAGATACAGTATTTTTCCAATATTGCCACACCCCTTTGTCAAATAACGCCTACTTTATTGACTGTTATTTGTAATAACTATGCCTACCCATGCACTTAATTTCAGCACCCTAATGTCAATATTATTCGATATATAGTGTGTTTCTAATATTGCCACACCCCTTTGTCGAATAATGCCCACTTTCTTTACAGTAATTTTTAAAAATTGTGTCTACCCCTGTGCTAAATTTCAGTACCCTAGTGTAAATACTATTTGAGATACAGTGTTTTTTTAATATAACCACACCCCTTTGTCAAATAACGCCCACTTTATTGACCGTAATTTGTAATACTTGTGCCTATCCCAGTATTGCTACTGTAAATTTCAGTACCCTAGTGTCAATATTAACTGAAATACAGTGTTTTTCTTATATTGACACGCCCCTTTGTCGAATATCGCCCACTTTTTTAAAAAAGGACCTCCGCGTTCATGATATAAAATTACGGAAATCAGGCAAGTGCTTTAGGAGTTATCGATGTACATACATTTAAAAAAAAAAAAAAAAAAAAAAAGCGGACAAACCAGCGAAATTGAGAACCTCCTCCTTTTTTAAGTCGGTTAAAAATAAGGTTCTGATTTGTAAAACGATATTCCAATCCATCATATTACATATATGCTTGCCCTGTTTGGGGTTGTTGTGCCCAAACACACATAAAAAGATTGCAAATTTGCCAAAACAAACTTTTGAGAATGATGCTGAATGTTCTCTGGTATTATTCTACAAGAAAGCTACACTTAGAGTCAAACGTAAATTTAATTTCTAAGCAAATATGTGATATAACCACCAATTTTTATGTTCGTTGTAGCATGTCTGATAATGTTCTTATATCCGAACTTTGTGATTAGTTAACTCTGTATAAACATATTTATTTCACAATTTGCTTTGTATAATTTTTATTTTCCTGTTCCTATCTAAATATTACAGTAAACTATAAACAAACATTTTCATCTAGTCACTCTTTAGTTTTAAGATTTAATATGCGTAGGTTTTTTATAGTAGTTTTCCTACACTGCAATTTTCTATTTATTTTTTTCATATTTATTTAAATTTATTTGTAAATTGATTATTTATTATTTGTAATTTCTGTAAATTGAGCATTCACAAAACTATTGTAACGATTTTGACTACTAAATAAATAATAATAATAATAAAAAAAAAATAAAAAAAATTGATAGCTAAATTAATTTGAAATCTCCAATATTTTCAATTTAAAAGCAAAATAGTACTTAGCAAAGCGTGTTTGCTTATTCTATTCTACCTAAATTTGATTTCGATTCCTGTTTCCGATTTTTTTTTTTTTTTTTTTAGACTAAACCAACGCTCAGGGGATGCCCCCTATGAATGCGAAAGCATTGTGTTGATTCGGAAGACGGGTGATAGTTAGTTGGAGGGTGGAAAGAAACATGTTACATTCGGGTAACATTTGTCTCATTTCATTTTTGGTTCGAATTTTTATTTTGATTTCAATTTTTAAAATTCCTGTTTCCGGTAACAACAATTCGGATAACATTTGTCTCATTTCATCTTTGGTTTAAATTTTGATTTCCATTTAAATTTTTAAAATTCCTGTTTCCGATAACTACAATTCTGATTATATTTCTATCATTTCATACTGCTTTTAAAAATTTTGATTTCGATTTCAATTTTTAAAAAATTTCTGCTTCCGAAAACTACAATTCGGGTTCCACTTATTCCATTTCAATATTATTGGTTTGAATTTTGATTTCTACTGCAATCTTTTTTCCATTTCCATTATAATATTCAAGTTCATCGTTTTTTAATTCTGTGATAGATCCGTTTCTGCTTAAAAGTGTTTCACCTTTCATTTTGGCTCCTTTTTAAGAACAAATTCTGATCCAACGGTGCACCACTACAGTCCTTAATTTTGACAATAGCTTCTCTCGCTGTCTTTATTCGATTAATGGATGCGCTCGTCGAGTTCGAAACGGATTTCAGCTCACAACCAATCGCTACTTTCTCTAAACATTCCTTAGAAGTACATCGCGAGGAGATGAAATCTATTTCGAACAAGGTTAAGACGGCATACGAAAGTTGCATCAAGGAAGTCATTGAGGACAACAGCGATGACGAATCAGCAGATCTTGAAACGGTGAAAGCACGCTATCGGAACTCCTACGAAACGTATGTGTGCTGTGTCGCGAAGATCGGAGAACTTTCTGAACAGCTGACATTACGTACAGATCGACAATTCATTAGTTCAAGCACTAATGATGTTCCCCACAGCAACTTTCATCTTCATCTTCAGGAGATTATTTGTCCTGGCCATGCTTCCGGGATATGTTTCAGGCTATCTACATCAATAACTCCCGATTAAGTCCAGTGGAAAAATTGTTCAATTTAAACCAGAAAACCCGAGGTGAAGCTTGCGACATAGTCAAAAAGACTCCGTTAACAAATGATGGGTTTGTCTTAGCATGGAAAATTCTGAAGGATCGATTTGAAAACAAGCGAATCCTAGTTAATAGTCAATTACGCATTTTATTTAATCTTCCTGTTGTATCCTCGGAATCTGGTTTCGCGATAAAACGACTACAAAGGGACATTAATAGTTTCATTTCTACTCTCCAATTATACGACATTACTATCGACAACTGGGATGCCATTTTCGTGTTCTTGTGTTCCTCCCGTCTTACCGATGCTACTCTTGCTCTTTGGGAGCAATCAATACAAAATAAAACCGATATTCCAGTTTGGCAAATTCTTGACTCCCTCCTTACTAATCGATATCAGACCCTTGAATCCGTAGCTGATATCAGATCTTCTACAAGTGTCAGGTCCCAGGCTTCGAAAAAAATTACTTTAAATACATCTAGTCCTGCACCTATCACACAAATGTAGCAACTCCAACTTATAAATTATGCCCAAACCGACATCACACAATCAGACAATGTAAACGATTCCTTCAAATGAGACCTTCAGAAAGAATAGCGTTTGCCAAAAAACTAGGACTTTGCCTAAACTGCCTAGCTCGAGCTGATTCAATAAAAAACTGCAAGAGTACTCCTAATTGCTATACGTGTAATAAAAGACATAGCACGTTACTTCATATCGAGGAATCCTCTTTTAACTCCGGATCCTTTTTACAGTTTACATCTAATTTACCCTCACATTCTGCGAATGAACAACCAAACACAAGCAAGAATTACCCAATGCAAAGATGTCACACTGACAATACAAGTCTATCAGAAATATTCAATCCTGCTTTGCATCCAATTCAAAAGGCATTCTATTGGGTACCGCTATGGTGCATATCTGCTATTTGGGCACCACTTACACTGCAAGGGCCCTCCTGGATTCCGGATCAGAAGCGACATTCATATCTGATCGCATATTCAAACTTCTTAAACTTCCATGTTCTTCTATCAATGCTCAAGTTTCTGGACTGAATCATGTTATTTCTGGTAAAATCCAGAAATCATGTTCTTTTATTCTAAGTTTCCTATTCTCCTATTCACCCCGAAATGAAAATAGAGACAACAGCTCTTGTTTTACCACACCTCACAGTAAGTCTGCCAACGTGTTCGGTAGATTCCTCCATCTTATCACAACTTCCAAATCTACGCTTAGCTGATGCGAACTTTTTCAAAAGTTCACATGTCGATGTGTTAATTGGCTGTGATCTCTTTCCATCTATTATTCTTGACGGAGTTCAGAATCGAATTTGGGGATAGTTTTTTGTTTGGGTGGATATTGTCGGGTCCCATATCTGATAAAGTTACTGATGCTCCATCCCCAGCCGTTTCATACTATAGTGAAATCGCACTCGATAAGCAAATTTCCAGATTTTGAGAGGTGGAGGATCTTCTACAAAAACATTTCATGACAGAATCTGATCGTTTTTGCGAAGAAAATTATATTCGAACTACAAAAAGAAGTGACGATGGTAGATATGTTGTATCCCTACCTTTCAAGAGCGGGGTCCATAATTGTTCTAAGCTGGGGTACTCCAGTACCTCGTTTCTGTAACTTGTATCGATCGCAGTTACCGACTCATATTATCGATTTGACGTCACTCTGACGTCACTCTCACCAACACTGTTTCTGTGAGAATCTGAATCGATTTCTCTTCAATTCGTTCGTTTCAAATAGATAATCTGTCACATGTTCCGACTTCACTTCAATGGAACCTTTTAAAAAAGTGTTTCTGTACAAAAAGTGAATCGAAAAAAATGTGTCACTTTTCTCACTGACTTTGCGGCAAGTGAGAATTCTACCGATTAATCTTATGTCAAGAATGTTGTGTATTAATAAGTTATAAGTACTCAAAATATACTTTAAAAATGGTTACTTTCATTTAAGTTGAATTTTTTATTGATTGAAATATTTTGTTGTTATTATAAAACGTTTTAATTCTCAACGTAATGCAATTAAGAAATAATGCATATTTACATAAAAGTTAAAAATGTTCGCAAAACAATATATGCTACAGAAATGAAAGAGTACCATGTTGCAAATATTTGCTTTGTTTTCGTTGCACTTCACTATGTGTCAAATTATTAAAATTTACAATTGTTGTTTATTTCCGGCAACATTTTAACAACTACATCAAGCCACATATTTTTTAAAAACAATGGACAACAACACTCAGAAGGTAAACTCGGCTTCGCTCAAACGTTTTAAATTCTGAAATAATGTGCAATAAGTTCCAAATTTTTCGTAAAGATCGTTATAATAAGATCGGTGGTGGCGTTCTGATAGCTGTCCATAACTCGCTTACTTCTGAGGAATTAACAATTCCTGGCACCAACGACCTGGAGTTTATGTGTGTTACAGTTAAACTAAATAATAATTCTATTTTTCTTACTTGCTCTTACATTCCACCTAAAAGTGATTTAACAATTTACTTAAACCATATTAATGCCATCGAAACTGTCCATAATATGCTTAAAAATATGGACACTATCATTGTATTAGGTGATTTCAACTTACCCGCCGTGTCTTGGCGTTTTTCCGATAATTCCGCATTTCTTACTCCTATCTCTGCCTCTGATTGGATAAATGACTTCTTAGATAAGTTGTCTAATCTATGTCTTCATCAGGTTAATAATATTCTTAATAAAAGTAATAGATCTCTTGACCTTGTATTTGTAGACAGATGCACTTTCGTAAATCTCCGTCGTTCGAACCCAGTTTCTTTTCCGGAAGACGATTATCATCCAACTCTTGAAATAACAATATTACTTGCCAACGAAAATGAAAATAAATTAGCTCCAGATACGCGAAATAATAAAATTTTTAACTTTAAAAAACAGACTATGTTAAACTTAATGCTCTTCTCGCGTGGATTGACTGGTCCCCAATTTTAAATAATAGGTCTTCGTACTCTTTTTATGATGTTGAATCTTCAGTGCAGTTTCTCAATGATACCTTGCAAAAATGCTTCTCATTATCTGTGCCCAAAAATATATTAATTTCAAGCCTTTAAGCCTTCCTTGGTTAACTAAGAAATATAAAAAGTCAGGCTCTAATTTAGACTTCGCTTGCTAATCCTCTTGTAGTTACAGATATCAACTATTAAATAAACAATGCTACTCTGCATATATAGCCAAAATAAAAACTCAATTCAAAGATAATCCGAAACTTTTCTACACGTTTGTCAGCTCAAAACGAAAAACCTCCAGCTTCCCACCTCTTATGAAATTTAATCATGATGAAGCATCTTGCGACATCGATGTTTCCAACATGTTTGCAAACTTCTTTAACTTTTCTTCCTACCACCAGTTAACTCTTTTGAAACCCCCGTAATAGATTCTAATATAGTTATGCATTACCTTCGACAAGTTAAATCTTCTTTTACGACTGGTCCTGACGAAATACCGAGCTGCATTTTAAAATATTGTTCTAATAGTTTATGTTCTCCCCTATCAAAAAGTTTTAACACATCCTTGCACAGTGGTCATTTTCCCTATATATGGAGAACATCTTATATAATATCTCTTCATAAATCCTGTTCAAAAATTGATGTTTCCAATTACCGAGGTATCGCAAAACTAAGCGCAATCCCTAAGTTATTTGAGAAAATTATAACTGATCAAATACCCCACGTCGTATCTTCCTTCATTTCCACCTCTCATCATGGTTTCTTTAAGGGTAAATCTACGTCAACTAACCTCTTGGAGTTTACTTCGCGTGTCATCAAAGGTTTTACTTTAGGATGACAGACTGACGTTATTTATACAGACTTTAGCAAAGCTTTCGATTGTGTCAATCATTATCTTCTTCTGAAAAAGCTTCATATAATTGGGTTTCCCGTCAAACTATTACACTGGATTAACTCGTACTTGTCGAATCGTTCTCAAAAAGTTTTATATAAGAATTCTATGTCAAAAAATATTTTGGTTACATCTGGTGTTCCGCAGGGAAGTCATCTTGGTCCGGATTTATTTTTACTGTTTATAAATGACCTTCCTTCTGTAATAAAACACTGTAACGTCTTAATGTACGCTGATGACGTGAAACTTTTCCTAACTTACAAATCGCCTGAAGAACAACAACTCTTACAATCGGATTTAAATAGCCTAGTTGAGTGGTGTAATTTAAACCTTATAAAATTAAACTTAAAAAAATGTAAGCAAATGACATTCTCACGTCGAATTGCTAAAAGTATAAATTACACCATAAATAATACTAACTTAGAAATTGTACACAGTTTTCTTGATTTAGGTGTAATTATGGATCCTAACTTCATTTCAATCTTCAAGTTAATTTGGTCGTAAATAAGGCTAGAGGTGTCCTTGGTTTCATTAAAAGATGGGCTAAAGAATTCAACGATCCTTTCACTACTAAAATACTTTATACCTCTCTCGTTAGACCAATTCTTGAATATGCATCCGTAATATGGAACCCTCAATACAATGTCCACATCGATGCATTAGAATCGGTTCAAAAACAATTCTTACTTTTTGCCTTACATTATCGTTGGAACCCCAATATTATTCTTCCCCCATATGAAACCCCCCTTAAAATTATTTCCCTGCCTTCCTTAAGAAGCAGAAGAATTATGCTGAATGTCTCCTTTTTATACAAATTACTCAGTGGTGTAATAGACTCACATTACCTCCTTTCTTCATTAAACTTCAACATCCCTAGGAGCGGAGCCAGACATTTCCAGCTTTTTAAGTTGAGTCAGAGCACTTCTAATTGTGCCCTTCACGACCCTTTGCGATGTATGTGTAGTGATTTCAATGGCAACTTGAACTTGATAAATTTTTCTGACTCGGTGGATGTCTTAAAACGTAAAATGATATTACATTTGAGTACTTAATGCATTCATTGCCATAACAAATATAACTCGCAATAATTGTGTAGATTTTACGATTTAACATATAAGCATTATCGAATTTGATAAATACTTTAAGTTTTCGTTTTATTTAGTTTCGTTGCTTAATTTTTTCATGAAATTATTTTAGATCTTTATTTCTATAGCTTGTTTGAAATGGGACCATGTATACCGTATCCCTCGGCTTGGTGTGTCAGAGTGTATCTCTTTTCCATAAAAGTTTTTACCTGCGTTGGTCCAAATAATAACTTTAGCTCGGTGTTCCCTTATTTTAGTGACCCGAATATATAAATATATTGTGCCTGCATAATATATACTTGTATATCTGTGCTATTTTTGGTATTGGTTTGGTGTTTGAGAGTTGCATCTCTTTTCCACGTAGGATCTTGGGTTGGACAGTGGCCCCAAGCCGAATGACAACAATTATAAATGCGGTTATATATGGTCTAATAAATTACTTTGGATGTTGTCTTATATTGCTTCGTGTTATGAAGAATGTGCTTTTATTCGATGATGTTTATTATGTTTACATAAGCACAAAAATTCTCAAATTTCAAATGTTTCTTTATTTAATTTTAATTTCCGCTGAAAGGCCAAGCAATTGTGCTTAGTGCAGGCTTTTATTTGCCAACAGGTGGTAGGTTTTAGCACGTAGGTGCATTCTATTCGGTCCAGCTGATCCGGGAACTTCTTAGAATGTAAATCGTGCATGGCGCGGGTCATACGTATCTATGAAGATTTCCTACTTCCGGGGGAATAAAAAAAAAAAAAAAAATAACGCCGTTTGGGAGGCTGTCTCTAAAGAGCTTAATGCTATAGGTGGTTCCTTCAAAAGAGCTGACCAGTGGAAGAAGGTATGTGACTCTTTAAGCATAAGCTAACAAATATTTATGTTTGTTTATAAACAGTGTTGGATTGATTGGAAATCTTGCGTCAAGCAGCTTTTTGGACGTCACCGAGCATTCCAAAACAGGACAGGAAATTTGCCAGCGTCTGAAAGGCCCAAATCTATTGAGAATATGTACAAGGAAGTTCTGGACTTCTTCTCAAAGCACGACGTCGATGGAGATGGGGAC
Source organism: Pherbina coryleti (assembly GCA_943735915.1). Lineage (NCBI taxonomy): Eukaryota > Metazoa > Arthropoda > Insecta > Diptera > Sciomyzidae > Pherbina > Pherbina coryleti. The sequence continues at coordinate 88,804,433 of OX030948.1, forward strand.
ACGGTCGAAGCAGGAATTGAGGTAACATATATAACCTTTTTCTAGTGCAGCCCCAAAATGGTACATACAACTTTTTAGGGGGACTATATACCTAGAGGCCGAAAAAAAGGTCATGTTTGTGAATTTTTTTTTTGAGGAAACCTAAGAGATATTTTTAAATGAGGTTTTTTATACCTTAAAATATACACATTCAAGAGTATGTTTAGTTTTTTTTTATTAAAAAAAATTATTATTAAGGTAGATACAGCATTTTATGTAGAGCGCTGTGAAAAAAAAGGTGAAATGCGGTGACCAAAATTGCGATTTTCGACCAAAAATTCGTCATTATTTTGCCTATAAAAAATTAATGAAGCTACGAAAACAAATCCTATGACAAGTACGAGATAATTATGAATAAAGTAAGCCTGCAAAAAAATCAAAACGACCGGTTCACTGAGTTTCGAGAAATCTTGGTCACCGACTTTGTAAACATGGTTTCGAGAAAAACGCGTTTGGAAATAAGGGCCAGCACTACGCGCTCTAGAAGGCGGTTCACTCAGTAGGCTATAACTTTGTTATTTTTTGAGATATCGACTTGAAATTTTCACCACATATTCTTAAGACTTAAAGTTTTAAGAAATTTTTCTTTCTTGTTTAGGTTACTTTAGAGATTTTTCTATTTTTAAACTTTAGGCTGTGATTGCGTCTGCGGTAATCGAAGTGGATCCAAATATAATATATTTGGACGATAGCCAACTGGACAATAGCCGACTAGACAGTAGCCAACTGGACAATAGCCAATTGGAAGTCGAAGATGCTTTTGTCACACAAAACCCGCGAAAAGTAAGAAGGCGTGAACCTTCCTCCCTAAGCTGCTTGGAGGAAGTGAAGAAAGTATGCACTGAAAACCAAGCGCAAGTAATGACTGCTTTCAATAAAGTCATTGATTTGGTAAAGACCCAAAATGAGACGCTGACCCAGATTCTACATTTTCTGCAAAATAAAAATGAATGGTAGCTTCTAATTCATCAAACTTTAACTTACATCGTGCTAAGTTCATTTTCCATTTTTTTCTAGGTTTTGTAACTAAACACAAGATATTTGCAAAATGACTGACTAATGACTGCCTAAAAATTTATAAAGTCGATCTAGTCATATTTTATTTAATATGTAAGATCAATTTTTAAAAATTTTAAGTTTTTTTGTTACATTTTATTTCATACACAATGTATATTACATATAAATTACATATACTATGTAAAATTAAGTTTTTTAAATTTAAAGTTTTTTGTTTCATTCTATTTATATAAAATTTAAATTACATTTAAATTACATATATCTAAAATGAAGTTTTTTAAATTTAAAGTTTTTTGTTTCGTTCTATTTTATATAAAATGTAAATTACATATAAATTACATATATTTAAAATGAGGTTTTTTAAATTTAAAGTTTGTTGTTTCGTTCCATTTTATATAAAATGTAAATTATATATGTAATATGTAAAATGAATTATTATAAATTTAAGTTGTTTTTCTTACAATTTAGTTTTGATGAATACAAATTAATATACACATATAAAATAATTATGAAATAGCATGTTTCATTTAATAAAACAGAAAACGGAAACATAAGCTTCAGTAAGTGTTTATATTGTTATGGTTGTTGCTTTGGTTCGTGTCGAAACTAAGAACATAGTATCGTGTCGTTTGTTGTTGTGCTGCTTGTATTGTTACTAACATGCATGTTAAATTTACTAAATATATAAATATATTAAAATTACTAAAAATATATATTTATAAATATATAAGCCACTACACTATCCTCAGGTAGAGTCTTGACGTTCAATAAAATTTACTGAGATACCTTGTAAAATAAAAAAAATTATTATTACGTTCTTGTTACATAGTATTATCTACTTACAGAAGATTGCCAGTAAGTTTTTGTAAATTGTTTTTATTTTTTGTTAATGATGTTTTTTGTGTGTAATTGGTATATGTAGATGCTGTTGTTGATAGCGAAGTTCTTGTTTTCCAGTTTGATACTTCTTTGTGTTTCGTTGAAATATTTTTACTTTTTCTGACTTATTTCAAGTACGGTAATGATGAAGTTTTCCAGATTTTTTAAATGGTTTAATATTGAAAGTAGTTCCGGGTAATTGATTCTCGAGTAGCTCTGCCTTCACTCAAAACCAAGTTTGAGGTAATTGCGTCCTCTACATTAACAGAAGGAATATTATGTGCAATGCCTACTTCTGGAATCGGTAAATTGTATTTTCTCCGAATATTATGCAGAGTGCAACATGCGTTAATGATGGAACCAGAGAAAACCGGTGAGACCATCAAACCACGGTCTCCTGAAAGACATCCAAAAACTTTTTTTAACACGCTGTTAAGTCTTTCAATGCAGTTTCTGGCTTGAATGTGCGTCTTATTAAATTCTTCCTGGCTTGCACTTTCAACATTTCTGTATGGTGTCATCATCCATGGCTGTAAAGGATATCCCGAGTCACCAATCAGCCAACCTTCACATATCCCATTGTTGGTGTACTTGCTATTAAGAAAACCGTTTAACCTGCTACTTTCCCATATAAAGGCATCGTGAGTACTTCCTCCAAACCTGGCGAAGCATCCCAAAATTCTTAAGTCGAAATCGCAAACCAATTGAACATTCTTTGAAAAATACCCTTTGCGATTTGACGTGCGTGCAGTCAATTGCACCCAAAACACCAGGATTTGTAGCTTCAAAAACTCTAAAATATACGGTGAAATAAAACATTTTGTATCTCTATTATAATAAAGAAGGTACCTTTCTTTCACATATCGTTGATCTTCGGATATGGTTGGAAATATAATATATTTTTTCATTAAATTATTTTCAATTATTTTTGTTAATTGCTGAATGATGCAGCTGATCATAGTCTTGCTTAATGGACACACAAAGTCTTGCCCTATATCACGCAAGAAAGATCCGGTGGCGTAGAAATGCAAGGCTGCACAGAGCCGAAGTGAATTTGTGAATATACGTGAATATACGTGCTTCTCTGTCCCGTTTCCATATAAGGGCGTATTTCACCTAGTAGGTCCAAAGCTGCATCTTTGGAGAACCTAAATAGTTCGACAAATCGCGCTTCAGGAATGTGAAAAGGATTCGAGGTGTCTCTCAAGAAGCGTCTCTGAATCCGCAACTTATTTCTGCGGTCATGCCTTATTGCATACATTACAAGATTAATGTTACTCATTTCGTCTGAAACAATAATCCATTAAACAGTTGATTTCCAAATAATCGATAGCGCATGACGTCACACAAATTGGTAACTTTGCCGATTTTGTTACAGGAACGAGCTACAGACCCATCGCTAACTCACAATTTTTCCAAAACGAAGCGCGTCTTTGTAACAATTTAAGTATTTGAACTTGAACCATATGAAGAAGGTCTCTTCTCCACAGAATTCCTACATTCCGAACCACTACTATCTTCCGCACCACGCTGTTATAAAACCTGAAAGCACAACTACTAAAGTTCGTGTTGTTTTTAACGCTTCCAATCCATCATCAACCAGTATAAGTCTCAATGATATTATACATACCGGTCCAGTTCTCCAATCTGACCTAACTCTAATAATTCTTAAATGGCGTTTTTATCGTTTTTTCGTCAATGGTGATATTGAGAAAATGTATCGACAAATCCTCGTCGATCCCTCCCAAACGCCCTTTCAACGAATTTTATATCGAGATAATCCAATCAACAAAATTGAAGATTATGAGTTACAAAGGGTAACATTTGGAGTAAATTGTGCTCCTTGTCTTGCTATTCGCACACTTTTGCAGTTGGCAGATGATGTACAACAGCAATACCCACTCTCAAGTACAATCCGTAACAAAAACATGTACGTTGATGATGCTCTCTCAGCGGCTCATGATCTTCAAACAGCAATTCAAGCTCGAGATGAGCTCATAGCAGCATTGAAGTCTGCTGGATTCTCATTAAAAAAATGGACTTTAAATTCCAGACATCTACTAGGGGCTGTCTCCAGATGACCTTTTCAAAGACGATTTTCTCCGATTTGATGACACGAGTCACGTCAAAACTTTAGGAATACGTTGGAATGCTCTTTCAGACTCCTTTTACTTTATTACTTAAACCATTTCTTACAATACGTCCTTCACCAAACGTGAAGTATTATCCGAAATTGCTAAGTTATTTCATCCAGCCGGCTGGTTAGCTCCATGTATCGTTTATGCTAAAATGCTTATGCAGCAGATATGGCTTGAGCAAATTGATTGGGATGAGAAGATACCTGATAACTGCTTGAAGAAATGGCATTCTTTTATCGCTAATTACAAATTCATTAATCATATCCAAGTTCCAAGATGGATAGAATATTCTCCCGAATGTGAAATCCAATTACATTCATTTTGTGACGCATCGAAAAAAGCCTACGCGGCTGCCATTTATGTTCGTATAATTCGAAGGACAGTTGTTTCCACTCATTTACTGGCCGCGAAGACCAAAGTGACGCCCGTCAAAACCATTTCGTTGCCAAGACTCGAATTCTGCGGTGCCGCCCTTTTATCAGATATGGTTGAAAACCCTTTAACAAAACTGGAAGTTCAAAAGTCTAACATGTTCTTTTGGACAGATTCCACAATTATTTTAGCTTGGCTTCGAAAGCCACCCTGTCATTGGTCAACATTCGTTGCGAATAGAGTCTCCAAAATTGTTCAAGGCGTTGGTCCAAGTAGCTGGTTTCACGTCGATTCAGCTTCTAATCCTGCTGACCTAGCAAGCCGTGGGATACTTCCACAGAGCTCGTAAGCAATAACCTGTGGTGGGTTGGGTTGAATGGCTCCAACTTTTATCTGCTCATTGGCCAAGTACGAATCAAGACGATCACTCAGAAACCCAGCTGGAATAGAAACCAATAAAGTCGCATTTTGCCTTTTACCAAAATTTCCAAGACATTACTGAACGTTTTTCCACTTCTCCAAGAGCACTAAGAGTGATTGCCTACATATTTCGATTTTTCTATCGTACCCATCCAAATCATTCCTCAATATTGAAAAAAGACCTTTACTTGTTACATCCCAGGAGATTAATCAAGTGAAAACTCTACTCATGATCCTTTGCCAGCAAAACGCATATCCTGAAGAATATCTAAATCTTTCCATTAAAAAGCCTCTAGCAGCTTCCAGCAGTATTTTGAATTTTAACCCATTTTTTGATGAATTGGGTCTATTAAGAGTTTGCGGTCAACTTGCTTCCTCCCCCGCCCTAACTGTCACATATGTATCTCGCCTTCTAGTTCAATTCACTCATCAAATCTCCCTTCACGGAGGTAATCAACTAGTTTTACGACTTATTCGACTACAATTTATTATTGAAAACTTATTGGATTCCAAAGGCTAAAAATCTCATAAAGACGGTAATTCATAGATGTAAAGTATGTGTGGTCCACAAGAAAAAAATTTCAAGGTCAACTTATGGGCTCCTTACCTCCAGAACGAACAGATTTTCGAAAAACTATACTGGCCAAGCGTGTCTTATTACTAAAGGATACGTTTGTGTCTTCGTATGCTTTTCCACCAAGGCAATACATCTTGAAGCGACATCAAGTTTGTCTACTCCTGCATTCCTAGCTGCTTTTGCTAGATTCGTATCTAGACGTGGCTGTCCACTCCACGTCTATTCCGACGATGTAACAAATTTTGTCGGTGCCTCAAAAACACTGATGACTGAATTCAGCAGAGCTTCCCGCGAAGCTCTTGTATCAAACTATAGCGGTCAAAATCTGTCATGGCATTTCATCCCTCCTTAAAAAAAGTTAAGTCCTTAAAAAGGCGTTAAAAGTTTCAAAACGCATTTCCGAAAAATAGCAAGTTCCTTTAAATATACCTTTGAAGAGTTCTCCACACTCCTTTCCAAAATTGAAGCATGTCTTAACTCTCGACCTTTATCACCGATGTCAGAAAATCGAACTGACCTATCCTCACTGACCCCAGGGCATTTAATTATCGGCCCTCCAATTCTAGCTCCATTAGAACCAGAAATCCAAGAACAGTCCATTTCCATTATCAATCGATGGCAACGACTCAAAGCTCTTCATCAAAATTAGTGCTCTCGATGGAAACACGAATATCTGAAAGAGCTTCAAAAACGAAGTAAATGGAAAAGGCCTGAACCAAATTTAGATGAAAACGTCATGGTAGTCATAAAAGACGAAAATCTACCTCCGAACGAATGGCGACTTGGACGTGTTACAAAAACGTATCATGGTAACGATAAGCGAGTCCGAGTTGCGGATATCTTAACAGAACGTGGTGTAGTCCCACGCCCTGTAGTAAAACTTGTCGTCCTTCCAGTGAACTGACATGTCTTGCCCGTTCCTTTTATATATCAGTGTACATTCCTATTTTTTACGTTTTATAATTTTTTCTTCTACTTTTATATTATAGACAATATAGTTCGTGAATCCCGAGTCGTGCAGTACCGTGGTCGTAATTCCAGGACCCATCACGCAAAAGATCCAAAATTGGTCCGGCGCTCCAACAGAAAGGTTTCCCGTGCCGAATCTGTGAAGAAGATTATGCCCTCCGTTTCTGTTCGGTCTTCCTCTCAATGAACACGGAGAAGAGGATGCAAATTGTATTTCTCCACAAGTACTGTTCCAATTGCTTGGCTCGTAAGCACTCGAGCGGAACATGTCGTAGCAACACCGGATGCCATTACTGCAGAGGAAATCATCACACACTGCTACATATGCACGATCGCCTCCAAAATCCGCAATATGTTGTACTCAAGGATGGTACTCCTCCAAGGCCTTCAATGACATCACTCCTTTCTCAAAATATCGTCACCTTGCTCCCATCGGTGGTAGTACACCTCGAGATCAAGAGAAAATGGCATTTCGTGCGATATTCGTTAGATCCTTGTCGACCACTGAGTCGCATATCTTCCGAACTTGTCCGAAAGCTGCGGTTATCCACTACGACTGTTGGCGACCAAACAATGGTCTCTATTTTAATTCGATCGCCACACAATTCCAGCATTAAAATCGAGGCGAATGCTAGCGTGGACAATCGCATAACAATGCGTACTCCATTGAAATCCATTGATGAGACTATCCAGGAAAAATTTTACAATGTGGTCCTGGCTGATCCAAAATTCTTCAAATCAGCACCCGTGGCATTAATTTTGGGTGCTGATCTCTTTCCGAAAATAATTCTACCTGGGATGCTGCCTAGCACCAGTAGACTTCCTGTGGCCCAAAATACGGTATTCGGATGGATACTGTCAGGATCGTGCGCGCTGTAAATTATGCAGTAACTTTTCCATATTTTCATATTTTAAACAACAACAATTTATTGATTTATATACAATATCAGCTTATCTAAAGGATCTCACCAATTATTCTAAATTATCTACTATTATATAAAGCTGATGGCAACTATTACTGCTGCCGGATTAAGTTCCACAAATGTATATACTTATGTACTTTATTATTAAGTTAGATTATCCAGGTTCCCTCGCTTACTTAATAAAAATAATACTAATTCCATCCAACTGTATTTTATTTCTATTAACACGAGTCTAAAGTTCCGAATTTATACATAGTATATATACAGATACATACTTATGTTTTCCCTTCTTCAAGATAATGACGCCAGCCGAGCAAGTATTAGGTGTATAACCATATGGAACTTGAGATGAGAAACGTTTTCCTCCAGTAAATGCAGGATAATAAAGCGTGCCGCTAAACTGCACCGTTCCACAAAGCATTAAGGGGCCCGATATAGCTGGACGTTTTGCTAATGGCATTCCAGAGTAGGGAAGAAATGAAGCTGGTTGGCTGCGTCACAAACGTCTTACTCCTCGCCACAATCCATTGGACTCGGCCTGCCCTCAACGCTTTCGTCACACATAACGACAAATGGTGAAGAACAAAAAGGAATTTATTTCACTTTACGTTGCAAACGAAATGATGTTGATCTATACGGGACTTTTTACTCTTCATAAGTAACCACGCTTACACAAAACAAGCAGCAACGTTTTTCAGCAACCACGTTTTTTCGATCAGCTGCTCTGCTGCAGCATCGTTTTTCGTCCATTTTCTTCTCTACTTTGTATCTGACATGCCAACCAGTGCCCTATTTCACAAAATATAAATTCAATCACAAAATTGTACTTCTTAATCACAATTACAAATTTGTGAAGCGTCAAATTTCTTGCACGAATTACAAATCAATATTTCACAAAATAAGAAGCAATTTCACAAGTTTGTAATTAACAAGCTACAAATTGTAAAAATAAAATTGCGAATTACAATTCAATAATTTTTAACCGTTTCTTCAAAATTAAGAGAAACATGTAAGCAAAAGCAGTTTTTACAAATTTGTGGAAGTCAGTGGGTATGTACATATTTTGGATGAGCCGACAATATAAAGTATACTAAAAACAATATAGAAATACTTTTTGGAAAATTTTCTGAGAAAAATAGATTTTTTTTTTCTGTTTCATGATATAACTTGCAAGAAATAATCTTCGACTGAGCCGAAGTTAAAATATCCCCACGGCCGAACCGAAGTATATGCAAAGTCTTAAGCAGCCAATAAAATATTAATCTGTAAAAACATTTTCGTCGTAGTTTTAACATAAAATATTCGCTTTGTTTTTTGATAAATTCACTTTGTATCGGAGGTAGGCGTGTTTTATACCCAATTTCATTGAATTTCATACTCAAAATGCATATTAAATATCAAAGCTCATTTAAAAAATTTCAAGTCCATTTAATTATTTTTGTGAAATTAAAAGAGATTGTACCTTTTTAAGTCACTTGTATGGGAGGTAGGCGTGGTTTTCATCCGATTTGGTTAATTTTCGAGCTTGGTCTTTCTTTTTTAGATAGAAGCTTTAATATCGAATTTTGTGATGATAGCTTGAAAATTGCAGCCATAGTCGTGATCACACACAGACAGACAGACAGACGGACATGACTAAATCGACTCGGGTGGTGATGCTGTGAAATCAACGCGCCTCTTTATGGGCGTTGTTGTGATATTGAAATTTGTGATTTGTATTTTACAACTTTAATTCGCAATTTGTACAAAAGTAGTGATACGAAAATTATTGATTTTTTTACAATTTTCTTCAAATGGCACAGGTATGCGAAAAGGTGCGATTACACTGCACATACACAGCGTTCACACGTGAATACGCGTAATTATTTTCTCATTATGCCTGTGTTTGGAGCTTATTCGTTCGTTAAGTCGTCGTGCCCGATTCGATTCGGTGCCCGGTGGTGGTCAACGCAGAAGAGCACGCCCACATCTTCGTTGGAAGGATCAGGTGTTGGATAACCTGACCATGCTTGGTGTTTTCAACTGGCGTCAGCAAGCGCAGAACAGAAATGGCTGGCGCAATTTCTTATACGAAGCCAAAACCAACTTACGGTTGTAAGCGCCAGATTAGTAAGTAAGTCGTCGTCAAGATTGAGTTTGGTGCACAACTTCAGCCAATATCCGATAGGCATTTTGTTAGAACGTCCATTTTTATTGGTTGATGCCGGCTCAAGCACTCGAACTTGTCGAACCTGTCCAGGGAGGAAATCGAGATTTTTAACGGCGTAACGCTGCATGTTAAAAAAAATATAAAGATGTTTAAAAAAAAATAAATTAAAGTGACTATATGAAAATGGCCGTTGTGTTGTGTCGGTTTCGAATTTGAATTCAAATTCGAATTCACTTTTGAGCACAGAACCAAAACTTCACTTCCGACAATCTGTCACGTAAGCAACAACAACTTCATCCGGGCAGACAAGAAACAAACGTTAGCCGCCATACTCGACTTTTGAATTTGAATTCAAACTCTCCGTTGAACATGGAGGTCACCACCTATCTCCATTTTGAACTGTCACAAGGCAAAAGAAAAAATCAATACAATGTCATGGGAGGTGTTCAGACGACGCAACATCCGTCAACCTTGGCCAATCGAATGTCAATGAATTGGAAAGTGGCTTGGAAGGTGTTCAGACGCTTTGAAACAAGCCGTCACTCACACATTAAAAAACGCAGCTTGCTGTCCTAGCAAGAATAGCCGAAAAATAAGCTACTGCGACGGCTGAAATACTAGGAATTTTAAAAGAAAGAAATTCTTTAGTTTTTTTTTACATAATTTTGTTTTTGCTGCATTATTATTAGATCATTTTTATTATTTTTTATTTTTTATAACGAAGCCGATATAGAGAGCTCCCTGAAGACCCTAACAGAACTGCTTCTCAAATCGTATAATACATGTTGTAAGCCCACGCGAACGAACCGACAGACCAGACCACCTTGGTGGGACTCGGATCTCGTAGAGGAAAGACGCGATCTAAGAGATTTCTTTAAGCTAGCAAAAATAGCTGAACAAGAAGAAATATGGGGGGGAATACAAAGACAAACTTAAACTTTTCAAGAAGAACGCACGCAGAGTAAAAAGGATATCTCGGCAGAACTTCTGCTCTAGCATAGAGAACACTACTGACACAGCAAGGCTTAGGAAGCTACTCTCGAAGCAGCCTTCCGTCCAAAGCCAGCTACGCAATGATAATGGAGACTGGGCAGAGAGCAATCAGGAATCACTTGAGGTGCTTCTGAATGCTCACTTTCCAGGCTGTACCAAAACTTCGACCACAAACACAACACAGTCATGGAGGAGTAATCCGCTACAGACTCCACACGACCTAATAACGAACAATAAAATCCAGTGGGCAATAAACTCATTCTCAAGATACAAATCTCCTGGGCTGGACGGGATAGTCCCATCCATGCTGAAAACGACCAAATCAAGAGTCGTCCCATGGCTCGTAACCGTATTCAAAGGCTGTATTAGGCTAAATTATGTACCCGTTGTCTGGAGGACAGCAAGAGTTGTATTCCTGCCGAAATCAGTTAGAAGCAGCCACTTGTATCCGAGAGACTACAGGCCCATAAGCCTAACGTCTTTTCTACTAAAAACACTCGGAAAACTGATAGACCTGCACTTGAGGAATGGTGCGAACCGATCCGTGCTAGCATCAAATCAGCACGCTTATACGAAAGGGAAATCTGTGGAGACAACGCTACACTCCCTAGTAGCGCCCATAGAAAAATCCATAGACCATAAAGAATACGCACTAGGCGCATTCTTAGATATCTCTGGAGCATTCAATAATGTCTCAACAAATGCAATACTCAAGGGACTTCGCGCAATAGATGCACCACCAGCAATCGAGCACTGGATAAATAATTTACTAAATTGCAGAATGGTCCAAGCTGAGTGGGGTATAACAACCATGGAAAGGGAAGCACGCAGAGGAACACCCCAAGGAGGGGTTCTCTCTCCCCTACTATGAAACCTAGTTGTGAACGAACTACTCAAATACTTTGAAGGCAAAGCCCCAAGGATAACAGCGTATGCAGACGACATAAGCATTATAATTGTGGGGAAATGTCTTCCAACAATAAGCTCTATAATGGAAAGAATACTCAAAGAGGTACTCAGATGGACTAACTCAGTCGGTCTAAGTATTAATGCTGAGAAAACCGATCTGGTGCTGTTTAGTAATTAGCCCTCGGAATTAACACTCATCACTCTCGAATCAACATATTTGTAGACATACCATCAAGTCCAGAAATGCCCTGGCGAGCAGAGAAGCACTAGACGCTCTGTTCGACAGAAAGGAAGTGCATATCTACTGGGTTCCAAGCCACCAGGGCATCGAAGGCAATGAGATGGCAGACGAACTAGCAAAGGAGGGCACCGGGCTGGGAGCAGAGCTCACTGAGCATATACCGATCCCACTACAAGAACTATACAGAAACCTAGAAAAATGATCCGCACTAACAGTGAGTCGCAGGTGGAAAGACACGGCATCCTGCAAAACTGCCAGAACTATGTGCGAGGCACGCTGCGGAAAACGAACTACATACATCCTCGCACACCCACGGAGTGTCTGCAGAACACTAGAAGGTATTCTTACTGGCCACTGCACAAGCTGCAGGAAGTGTATGGAACCAGGCACCGTAGAGACCCTGGAACACCTACTATGCACATGCCCCTCTATACTCAGATCAAGACATAAACTCTTAGGCTCTCCGACGATCTCGTCACTAAAAGAAGTAGCCAAAACCCCTCTTGAATCCTTTCTAAAATTCGCGAACACGACGCAAATCTTTAATAAATTCTCCTGACCCACTCAGCCTCCACTTAACCGGTACCACTAAGGACCTGTATGGTCTATGTGAGACTTCTACGAGAGGCGACCGGTCTAACCTAACCTAACCTAACCTATTTTTTATAACATGCATTTTTACCTTAAACTGTGAAAATTAGTGTTTTACTTATGTATTTCTTCTTTATTACATTATTATTATGAAGTATATATTACATTGCGTATTTCTTATATCTTTTAAAATAGGTCATATTTAAATGATTTATATTTATAACAGGATATTGACAAGAACAGAAGATTGAATTTACTTTGTTAAACTTTCAGCAATTTGGCGCCTAATAATTGTTGCTGACGAAGTCAAGTCTCTACTGGAAGATTCTGCAGCTGGCAGGTCTTCACTACCACTGAAATAGTGCTCTATTGGAGGATACTCATTTTTATAAAACACGCGTGCATTATGTATAGCACAATTTATTATTTTTGTGGTCTTTTCTAGTGAATATCTCAATCCTCTCTCCAATTAAGCAACGGAATCTGTTCTTCAAAACACCGAAGCAACTTTTAACTGTATTTCGAGCCTTGCACAGTCGATCGTTGTAAAGAGTTTCATTTTGGTCAATTGGATGCGAAAGAGTGTCATCAAATATGAAAGATATTGGTAGCCGGCATCGCCTACAAATGAAATTATATGTTGTCAACAACAAATATATGATTTACATTTTTACATACTTAGGATCCACGTATTTCTCTTCCTTAGTGCCTTAATTTTGATCCCATCTATACAACCGGAGCATTCCGTGAAAAAGCGGAAACGTAAACTGTTATATCCACGATATGGCAACGTATTTTACGTACAATTAGATCATAAGTTTGGCAACGCTGCACAAGTAAAGACTGAAACGTTTTTGACATTGGATTCACTCTCTCACTGGCACTTGCACACGCGGTATGGACTTAACTAAATTATATATCATAATTAGCTATTAAGCTCAATAAATTGTAAGAATAAATAATTACAAGCGTAAACAAAGATTTCTTTTATTGAGAGACACAACATAAACCATTTTTCAAAAGCATTTTATGTAAGTAATTTTGTGCATTTATTGAAAGCTGAATTCCTTACCTTTTATAATCTATACAAGTTTTTAAATTTAGATCACTTTTTTTCGAAGCAAGTTAGTTTGTTTGAGCAGTAGCATTAGAAGAAGTAATTTATACTTCTTTATTAAGTTTTTGCATTAATATCGTAAGTAAATTAATATCGTAACGCACATGAAAGCTTAATTTATTTTTGAAGGTTACGTGTGTAGTCCTCTTAGCTAAATTTCAAAACAGCTGTTTTAATAAATTGTGCAATTGAAGAGAAATTTATTTTTTACTTAGTCCAAGTTTCAGCATCGTACACGTGACACTTAGATCTCGTTTTTTTTTATAACTGTAAAACATGTTCGTTATCTAAACTAATGTTTATTGCTTAAAGTAAATTTTTAGTTGTGAGAAATTTCTGCAAAAATTGTGTTAAAAATACATGTCTTCTAATTGATACACAGCCGTTAAAAATTGTCCGTACGTGACGCTGAAAAAATACCATATTGATTGCATTGCTGTTTTTTATGTTAATTGAAGAAGATATATTTATTTTTCCTTTTATTTTATAGAAGAATATCCAATCATAAAAAATGTCTAACCAAGCACGATTAACTAGTGCCAGCCGTATGTGGAAGCTTCGAGAAAAGCGAAAGACGGATGATCCATACTTTACTGCAAGTGAGACAAAAAGGATTAGTGAAGTGCGTAAGAAAAAACGAGAGCAAGCTTCAGAAAGCAAATTAGTAGCCATAAGACGTAAGCAACGAGATCAAAAAAGGATCGAAAGGGCTAAAAAGCGGGTTCAGGTTCAATATGTCGTCTGTCAATATGTCGTCTTAATCTATTTTTAAATAGATTAAGATAAATAATAATTGTTACCGTATAAATTGTAATGTTTCTTTTTTCCTTGTTAATCTAAATATTTTTTCTTTTTATTTTAAATGTTGTTATTATATAATATATATTTTAATGAATAAGCCTATGTATGCTTCCTGTGGTACTATAAAAGAACTAAGTTCTTACTGTACCGATGTTTTCTTAATAAATAATAATAATATGGATTTTCCGTATAAATCAAAACAAATTTTGTCGAAAGCTGTTTGGAAAGCTCTGAAGGCCTTACCTGAATCACCAAGGATGAAAAAAGTGGTGGTCACAGACCTCGCACGTAAAATGAACAAAGCTCTATCTGAAAGTCCACGTGATAGCATTTCAGATAATGACACACGCTACGAGGTAATGAAAAACTTTTATTTTCGTTCGTACATTGTGTACACGTGCCCAGGAGCCAATGATTTCGTAATTTTTTGGGAAAGTGGAATTAAAAAGAAATGTCAGAAGCATTATATGACCATGTACCTGAGAGAGGCATTTGGCATTTTTAAAGAATTTAATCCTGATTTCGAAATTGGGTTTACTAAATTTTGTAGTTTAAGGCCAAAAAACGGTTTGCTTATGAAAGACACACCTCTAGATCAATGCAGATGTTTAATACATAAAATTTTAGATTAAAATTAAAAGGTTTGAAGCAACATACTGTAACAACTGGTGGTGCACGATTTTATGTGACCCTTCTTTGAACTCTACGTGCTGGAAAAATGAATGTGATTTTTGCTCTGATGGCAAAAAATTTTCAATATCGATAGATTTCAGCAGAAATTGCGTATGGAGAGAATAGAAGAAGAATGCAGAGAATAAAATGCGTCTGGTTACACAAGAAACCAGCGCAGGTGAACTTAAAGAAATCCTTAATAAGTCCATTCCTAAAATAATGCATCATGTCAATCTGAAACGGATTCAAGCTTCTGAATTTCAACAGGATAAAATTAATGAAAATGTACGCATTCTACAAATTGGCTTTGCAATTTCATTTGGCTGCGAATACCAGAATGAAATACAAAGTGCACTTTGATCTCGAACAAGTGTTCTTTTGTTTACTGCTGCAACCTTTTATAAAGGTATTTGTAAAACATACGCCATTTGCTCCGATGCAAAAGCTAAGGACAAAGATACTGTTTTTGTTTTTTTAAATGAGTTATTTGATTTAATATACAGAGAAAATGATCAGTCGCCTGGAGCTGAAATAATATGGAGCGATGGACCTGCGTCTGAGTTCAAGAACCCTTATATGGTTAAATTAACGTCATTTTTTAGTGAAAAATACAATAAGACATTTTTTTGGAAATATTTCGCTAGATCGCTAGATCGCCACGTAACCCTGTGGTCACTGAACACTCCCTCACGACTACTCTCCGTAGTGGCAAGAAGGGCGCTGCAGTCGACAAGGTGGTCGGCGCGCCGCTTCACGATTCACGCTCGGCAAGATCAAGGGGGCCGAATCGAGAACCCACCCAAAAAGGAAGGAAGAATTTTAGACACGAACAAAAAACCCAACAATCAACAATCAACAAAATCACAGATTTGCCATACAAGCAAACATTAAACAATTAAAATCAGATAAAGTATACATTAACTAAACAAATCACAAGAAACACTGTAAAACAAAATCACACAGAAAAAAGGTATAAAAAATACACACTCACCCACGCAATTTAAACCAATACTAATTGTGTTATATATCTATTTTCCAACCCCACGTTCACTACCCGAACAGCATGGGAAAGGTGTGATAGATGGAGTTGGCGGGAACATAAAAAGGCTAGTAAGAGAAAAAATGATAAGACAAAGTGATATCGTGGTTCAGTCAGCAAGGGACTTCCGAACTTAGCATCTCAATTGGTCTCCAAAACTCAAGTGATTTATGTTCCATGTTCAGAAATTTCTGAAAAAATTGAAACCATATCACCATGGGCAAGTACCAAACCGATACCTGGAATTTCAAACTTTCACTTCATTAAAACTGAAGGAAAAATTGTGGAGTGCAGAAAACATAGCTTATCAAATGATAAAACTGTTATAAACTTCTAACTATTTGTGTGTAATTTTAACTCTGTCAGACACGTGACGTGATTTGTCTCCACGTGACGATATGTAAATAAAATATTTAAAAATAAACTGTATGCTTTATTTAAAATCTTTTTACGCTGAAAGCATTGTGATAAATAAAAACAACTTCATTGGTGTGTCGATATTAAAGAACTGGCTTTATTATTTTAGCTGAACTTAAAAGTACTTAAGACTATGCTTGTGTTAGTTTACATATGTATATGTTTAGCTGAGCGCTAGCAGAGAGTTGTTGTATATATTTGTGTTTCAGCTGCGGGATTATGCTGATCAGACATATCCCACGTCGCTGTGCAAAAAGGTATTGTGTTACGAAGCGATTGGAATAGTGCTGTTGAAGCACATTCCACATCGTTGTGTTCTACTCAAAGTGAAAGAATAATAAAGAATATATACATACAACACCTCCCTTTTTTTAATGAATTTATTTTTATAAATTCATGTTTAAGTCTTACTAAATATGTGTTAAAAAAAACTTAATGTTATATTTAAATTTATAGCATATAGTAGTTCAAAGTTACATTGCTTTCTGTATTAATATATTTAGTATAATATTTTATTTTTATTTCATTTATTTTTGTTTTTATTTTAAAAACTAAATGCTAACTAAGAAATGCTTAGATGAAACTATATAAAATCAATCTGTATATGTTTGAATAAAATATTTTTTTTTTTAATAAAATGTTTTAACTAAATAGTTTTGTTTTTATTAAACTAGCAAATATATTAAATTTGAAATTAAATATTGTTTTGCTTTATAAAGTTTTTGCTTTGTTTTTTTTTTTTTTTTTTTTTACTTAGCCATTCTACTGAAATCTTAACCTAAACAAGTCTCAATCTATCTTTATGAATTTTCACTTCTTTATTTGGTCCAATTTTTACAGTACAATTATTGCTATTATCAATTTCTACAATTTTGTAAGGACCCTTAAACAAGTTTTCCAACTTGTGCCCTGCCGGGTTGTCTATGTAAACGGTATCGTTTATTTTAAAATCCCGTTTTAAACAATTTTTATCATACCGTTGCTTTTGTGTGTTTTTGTTAGAAACCAGCATTTCATGTGCACGTTTGTTTGCTACTTGAAGTCTATATTTGACTTCATTTGCATATGCTTCTATGTTATAAAGGGGATCAATTTGACAATTGATTAAACATTGTGGGTTTAAGGGTATTTTGCCATAAACCAGTTCGTATGGGCAATATCCATGAACTGTACTAGGTATAGTATTGTAGCAATATGCAAAATACTTAATCCATACATCCCAATCTGTTTTGTCTGAGCTAATGTAGGATCTTAAATATTCATTACAAGTCCTATGTGATCTTTCAACGGAGCCTAGAGACTGATGGTGGTATGGTGTTGAGGTTTCAAAATTAATGTCCATTAGGTGGCATAATTCTTTAAGGGTTTCATTTTTATATTCTGTCCCCATGTCGGTTAAAATGTTTTTCATGGGACCAAATGTTAATATAAAATTTTCAAAGATAGCTTTGGCTACTGTTTTTGTTGATTTGTTTGTGATGGGGGTAACGACAAGGAATTTTGTTAAATCACAAACTATTGTGACAGCGTATTCATTATTATTTATTGTTTTGGGCAGTGGTCCTATAGTATCAATTTGTACTCTGTCAAAGGCTTGTATTGGAGTTGGTGTGATTATTAGTGGCTCTCGTGGTCTTCGGAGAGATTTATTTTTATTGCAACTTTCACAATTTTTAACGTAATTTTTGATATCCTTTAATATGGATCTCCAATAAAAATATTTTTTCAATTTATTCAAAAAACGAGTGACACCTAAATGTCCTCCGATTAACTTATCTTCATGAAATTTTTGTAGCAATTGTTTCTTTTCATTTTCGTCGACGACGTATTTAATTTTTGGTGTTATCGCGATTTTAAGATTTCTATTATTATTATTATTATTGAGGCCTTTTTTATTTAATAATTCATTTGCGTACGCTTTA
This sequence comes from Pherbina coryleti, assembly GCA_943735915.1. NCBI lineage: Eukaryota > Metazoa > Arthropoda > Insecta > Diptera > Sciomyzidae > Pherbina > Pherbina coryleti. The sequence goes on from OX030948.1 coordinate 88,822,618, forward strand.
AATGTTGATATTTCAACTAATTGAAATATATCATCTCCAGCATTTATCTGGAGTTTATGAATGGAAAGTTCACTGGCCTCTTTTTCTAGCCTTAGGAAGAATCGTTTAAGATAAATTTTCCCATTAGTGAGATATTCATTCAAATCAATCGATTTTAAAATTTTCCTTCCGTTTTTAAAAATAAACCTTGGTTTACTTTGGAATGGGTAAAATTTTAAAAATATACTTTTTGCTACTTCTTCAGGATTTAATGTTTCAAAACAAGTTAATTCAATTTCATCTTGAATCTTTGCATTTTCATCACATGGTGTGGTTTTCTTTGTACTAGATCTAGTTGTCATTTTGAAAACAGTTTTTTTATGTATTTTTTTTATTTCACTAAAATCAATACGTGATAACGCGTCTGCTCCACAATTTTTTGAGCCTTTTATATATTCGACTGTAAAATTATATTCTTCTAAATCCAATCTTAGACGAGTTAATCTCGATGATGGGGTTTTCAGTGAATATAAATATGTTAAAGGCTTATGGTCACTTTTAACAATGAATTTGTTACCGTATACATATGGTCGGAAATAATTAATAGCCCAGTGAATGGCTATTAATTCTTGTTCGATTGGAGCTTTATTAGACTCTCCTTTAGTCATTGCTCTGGAAGCAAATGAAATAGGCAATTGGATACCATTGTGCTCCTGACTGAGGATAGCACCGCAAGCAATTTTGGATGCATCAGTTGTGATGAAAAATTGCTTGGATAAGTCTGGATATTGAAGGATTTTGGGGTTTAAAAGTGAGTTTTTTAAATACTGAAAAGCTGTTTCACACTCTGTTGACCATTTAAAAGAAGTGTTTTTGCGTGTTAAGCGTGAAAGGTGTACCGAATGGTGAGTGAATTTAGGGATGAACTTTCTGTAATAGTTACAGAAGGCAACAAGCCTTCTTGTTTCGTCTGGGTTAGTCGGTTTTGGGTATTTTTCTATTATTTCAAATTTGGAGGGATCGGGTAGTATGCCATCTGCTGTGCATTTATGTCCTAAATAGGTAACTTCTGGTTTGAAAAAGGTGCACTTATCAGGGTGAAGTTTAAGATTTGTTTCTCTGCATGTATTAAAGACTTTAGTTAAATTGTTGAACATATGTTGTTCAGAACATCCTATAACAATCAAATCATCCATATATATAAAAGCTTGTGAGGGTTCGAGGCCTGAGAAAGTTAAATTCATCATTCGCTGGAAACTATTAGAAGCAATTTTCAAACCATAAGGAAGTCTAGTGAATCGAAATGATCCTTTTTCCGTCGAGAAGGAAGTAATGTCCCTCGAATTTTCTTCCAGCTCTATCTGATGGAAGCCTGACATTAGATCTAAACAGCAAAAGTATTTTGCTCGACCTAACTGGTCTAAAATATCTTCGATACGCGGCAGAGGAAATTTATCTGCCACAAGTTTTTTGTTTACCTGCCTATAGTCGACCACAAGACGCCATCGTTTTTCGCTATTGTTTGGCAGTGATTTTTTCGGTACTAATAAAATTGGGCTGTTGTAACTAGAGCATGATTTTTCAATAATATTATCATCTTCTAATTTTTTGACTTGTCTATTGATTTCATTTTTCTGAGAGTGAGGCGTTCTGTAATTTTTTACATATACGGGGTTTTTATCTGTTAGAGAAAGTTTTTGTTTATAGAAGTTGTTTGCTGATATTATTTCAGTATCAAGTGCGAAAATGTCTAAGTAATCTTCACATAATTGCATTAATTTGGTTTTAACAAAGGATGGAAAGTTTTTAGATAATCTGTTTAAAATGTCTGTATCACGTTTTATAGGGTGGTTGCTAGTTTGCACTATATTGTAGTCGGATAATTTTTCCGTTTTAATTTCAACATTTGACAAAAATTTGTTGTTTATTGTAGTATTTATTACTCGAATAAAAGGGCTATTGTACGACACGATCGTGTTAGCAACAAATATTCCGTCTGCTATAAGTTGATTTGGAACAAAAAGATCTTCTCTATTTTTTATTATAATTCGTCTTATTACCTCGGAACGCGCGGGTATAGAAAATATATTTGTAGAAGCGTTATCTAATAAATTTATTGAGATTTCATGGGCAAAGTTATTGGGCCTGATAGTGAGTAAATCTTCGTTGCCCATATTTTGGTAACTGAGGATGCAATTGTATTTCTTTATAAAGTCAAAACCAATAATACCGTCACAGCTTATTGGGAAATCTTCGTTTACTATATGAAAGTCAATTGGTACAAAATAATTTTGAACTAGAAGGTCAGATTCTACCACTCCTAAAGATTGTATCACTCCGGTTCCTATTCCAGTTAAATTTGTTCTTATTGTTTTGTTTACAGGCAAATGAGCCTTTATGGTATTTTCCTTAATAAGTGAAACTTCCGCACCAGTATCTACAAGAAAAACACACACACCGTTACTAATTGATGTTTTAAGTTTTACGTAACTATTTAAATTGAGATTGAAATTAAAAATTGTATTATAAAGTTGATTCACACCTGTATTTTGTTCAGTCTGATTTTGACTAATCGATACATTATTAATATTTTTAGGACCACTATTATTGTTTTGGCTCCCAGTAGCCTCTTTTACTGGGAGTTTGTACCGTTTTCCTGATAATTTTCTACAATTCTAACGTTTCTGTTAGAAATGTTGTTATTATTTCCCCGATATATACGATAGCTATTGTTACAGCCTCGACCTCTATTATTATTATAATTTCCGTTGTAAAAATTCTGTCTTGCCCCTCTGGATGGGCCACGGCCACGACCGCGTCCATTGAAATTATTTCCATATCTTTGGAAATTATTCCGGTTCCTATTATAATATAGTACCGAATGTTCATTTGCAGTTGCTTCAGTGCAACTGTTGATGAATTTGGAAACGGCCTCGTTCATATCGGTGAACTGGCCCGATTCCATTATAAGTTTAACTTTTGGGCTTGTAGAGTTTTTGATCATCGCTTTAACCGCAGCATTTGTTGCGTATTTAGCCGCTAGGGGATTTTGTAGACCATCTGCAATGTATGCGGATTGAAGAGTTTTAGTTTATTCTTCTATTTCTTTTACATATGTTGTGGCTGTTTTACCATTTTGTTTTGTATTATTTAATTTTGCCGTTATGAGCTCTACTGATTCCCCCTTTATTGATGTATATAGTTTATTAATAACTGCCTGAATATTTTCCTCAGTTCCGGCTATTAAATTCCTGGCGTTGCCTTTCAGCTTAGTTTTGACCAAGTTCACTGCAACAAGGTCATGGTCTTCTTTAATGCTATTAACGAGGTTAAGAGCATCGATAAAAGTTTGTAGATTTTCAGATCTACCATCAAATTCTGGTAGAATTTGTAACGCTATACGCAGAAATTCTACTGCTGTTTGAGTCATTTTTGTTGAATTTATTGTAGTGGTTCGTTGAGAATAGTCTGAAGAGTTTGAAGTCGTTAGTCCTGTATGTTCGTTTTGTTCTTCATCTGTGTCAGAGCTATTTATTACAGTATAATCTGATTTAACCTCCTTATCTAGCGTAGTTGGTATTTTGAATTCTATTTGTCGTTTTGTGCTTATTTTTATTAGATTGTCCCTAAATTTTCAAAATATTTTATTAGTTGTTGCCTTATGATTTGGTGTAAGTTTATTGTAGTTAACATTGAGAATGCTCCTTATTCCGTTGAAATTATCTATTAAAATTTGTATATGTCTATCTAATGTTTCTTTTTGAATTTGCCTATTGTTATTTAGACATTTAAAAGACTTATCGAATTCTGTTTTATATGCGCTGATTTTATCTAGTATATCTTCCCACTTCATATATCTTAATTATTATCGCCATTATATTGTTTTTTTTTTGTTTTAGTTTTGCTTTTGTTTTTAAATTTTATCCATATTTGCTTGGGAGTATGTTCGAATATTTTTTTTCTTTAGGCACTTGTTGTGCATCATGTATAGCTTAATATTAAATATGCAGCTAGAATAGTTGCTATGATCCATAGTGGGATCTGGAGCGATTCTGCTCCCTTATTTGTATTTATTACTTCATTTACAACATTTGCTCGTGGATGATCTATGTCTGATTTTGGTCCACACATTTTTATTTTTAATTTATGTTTTTAAAAGTAACTTCAATAGAAATGTATGAATATCAATATATTAGAATAAGGTGAATAATTTTGAAATACATAATTGAATATGAGAGTAAGCAAAATATATTTTTATAATTAACTTATATACAATGTTATGCATTCATTAATAATATTAATTCACTTGCGACATTTTAAACTTCTTTGGTTGTAGTTGCTGGCAGCTAGAAGACAGCATTCCTGGTTGTAGTTGACACACTGGACAATGACGATGTAGGCGGTTGATGAATACTTTTCGGTTGATGAGGAAGTTGATGATGTACTTAATTCTTTTCACATTGAATTAATTAATTAAATTCAAATTGCCACTGTTTTTTTTTTTTTTAAATCATTTTAAATATAAGTCGTTTAGTCAGTTTGCCTTTAGCATTTTTTTTTTATTTTTTTATTTATTTCATAGTTTCTTTTGTTTTTACTATTTTCTTTCAAACTGCCACGCTTAAAGGATTAAAGCAGTATTTTTTTTTTATGTATTCATGTTCTTTGTTGGATAAATTAACATTGAGAAAAAAAAACAGTTTCTTTTATTGGATTTTTCTTATAAATTGGAGCATTATAATATTTGCTTTGTTTTATAGCTCGATCGCGCACACTTGGCTATTTTTCGTAACCATTAGTTTTTATTATAACCATTCGTTTTTCGTCACGGTCGCCATGTGATAAATAAAAACAACTTCATTGGTGTGTCGATATTAAAGAACAGGCTTTATTATTTTAGCTGAACTTAAAAGTACTTAAGACTATGCTTGTGTTAGTTTACATAAGTATATGTTTAGCTGAGCGCTAGCAGAGAGTTGTTGTATATATTTGTGTTTCAGCTGCGGGATTATGCTGATCAGACATATCCCACGTCGCTGTGCAAAAAGGTATTGTGTTACGAAGCGATTGGAATAGTGCTGTTGAAGCACATTCCACATCGTTGTGTTCTACTCAAAGTGAAAGAATAATAAAGAATATATACATACAACAGCATGTTTATGTGCAAGCAAAATTTGGCCTTCAAATACCTCCACCCCATGTTTGTTACTTTCGCTAAAATTTGTAATCGAACACCACTGTTTTCAACGTCGGTTGACTGGACCCGTCAAACACGTGACCGTAGATGTCTTATTTTTTTCTCTTGCATTTTATAATATTTATAGAAAGTTTCAACGTACAATAAAGGAACAGAATGTAATCTATTTAATTAGACAAAAGGACTTCACTTCCAATGAGTAAATTTAGAATTTGCTGTAAAGTAACCGCAAAAAATTGTTGAATTTGTCTGTACGGGACCGTGGAATTCTCCAACCGATTACTTCAGAAAATTGAAATTTTAAATTATATTAATGCTAAATTTTTTGTTTACGCAAAAATTTATCACAAACCTAAAACATCACTTTGAAAGTCTTTCAACAATTTATGTATTATTTATTACTCAAATATACCTGGCATATTCAATATGTTGCAATGGTCGCGTAATATCCGTTTTGATGTGCGCATTGCTCCAACATCATAATCGTCAGATTCAGACGATGAAGAAAAACGAAATCAACAAATTGTTGTAAACATTTAAAAGTTGAAAATAAACTCGATTCAAAATCACTTATAAAATTAACTAAATAAACAGTTCAAATATCTTATTCAGTCAGATGTAGCAAAAGACAAAACTAACAGCTAATGCCAGTACAACGTTGTCAGTATCCAAAAATTTGATAAAAATTCAATTTGCTCAAAAATTGAAGAAAATAGTGGTGCTTTTTTTTACATCGGACAATGCTTAACTACATATTACCCTTTGACAGTTCACCGTGATAACGTAATATAGGTAACGCAATAACGTAGTGATTAATAAAATGCAAATTTTAAATCCAAGTGATGCGCCGCGTTAGCGTTGAGTTTCATCATAGTGACTTAAAATGTGATTCAAAATCACTTATAAAATAACTAAATAAACAGTTCAAATATCTTATTCAGTCAGATGTAGCAAAAGACAAAACTAACAGCTAATGCCAGTACAACGTTGTCAGTATCCAAAAATTTGATAAAAATTCAATTTGCTCAAAAATTGAAGAATATAGTGGTGCTTTTTTTTTACATCGGGCAATGCTTAACTACATATTACCCTTTGACAAAATCACTTATAAAATTAACTAAATAAACAGTTCAAATATCTTATTCAGTCAGATGTAGCAAAAGACAAAACTAACAGCTAATGCCAGTACAACGTTGTCAGTATCCAAAAATTTGATAAAAATTCAATTTGCTCAAAAATTGAAGAAAATAGTGGTGCTTTTTTTTTACATCGGACAATGTTTAACTACATATTACCCTTTGACAGTTCACCGTGATAACGTAATATAGGTAACGCAATAACGTAGTGATTAATAAAATGCAAATTTTAAATCCAAGTGATGCGCCGCGTTAGCGTTGAGTTTCATCATAGTGACTTATAAAATGAAGCCATTAACGAACTAGGCTTAGCTGTGCATGTGAGAAAGAGACAACCCATACACACGGTTTAAGGTGCTATCTGGTAATTGAAAAAATGTTAAAACTGAACAAAGCAAAGTGCGCCTATATTAATATCGCATATAAGGTCCTGTCGAGCGTATTATGTTTCCAAACGAGGTTTCAGACAAGGTGATTCCTTATCGTACGACTTTTTCAACCTTATGATGGAGAAGATCATCCGAGCTGCTGATTTGAGATGCAGTGGCACGATATTCTACAAAAGTATTGTGCTGTTAGTGTATGCTGATTTTGATATCATTGGTCATAAAATGCACGAAGTCAGTGTAGCATTCTCCAGATTAGCGAAAGAGTCGAGTCGAATGGGTCTTGCAGTGAACGCAGATAAGACGAAATACCTAGTGTCAACAAATAAACAGTCCCAGCATCTTGGAAACCACGTCACTGTTGACAACATCTCCTTCGAGGTTGTTATCCAGTTGGGATCCAACATAAACTCTTTTAATGATGTCAGTATTGAGATAAAACAAAGGATAACTCTTGCCAACAGGTGTTACTTTTTGGTGTAGCGGCCAATGAAACAGTCTGTATAGTCAAGCTGTGTAATTTGCTCTATACAGAGCCGTTGTTGTTGTTGTTGGTTGTTGCCTTCTTTGTTCTTCATGTTGTCTTGTTGACAACATTTGAACGGTTGTTGCCTTCTTCCGATTGAACTTTAAAAATTTGAGCGAATCACTTTTTGATTTAAATAAATTATTTCATTTATTTTGAATATATGTCAGCAACACTTGCTTTGTTTTTAATTTTGTATTTTTTTTTTTTGTGATAACTCGCCTGTCAAAAAACACTTGCTAACTCTCACTTACAATTCCAGAAGTACTTCAGTACACATACACTGTATGTGAGGTACACGCCATTTCTTTATTTCTTACGCTGCGTCTACACAAGACAATTGCTATAAAAGTTTTAACGTAGAATACGTTAAACGGGGGTGTTGATCTGGAGCACAAAATTTTTTGAGAAAATGTTTGTCACTTTCATTATAAGTTTTTAATACTTTATGCATGCATTGAAGAAAATTCAAGTATGGTCGGAACATATTTATGGCCATATTTTGTAAAACGCACGCAATCACGTCACTTCGGGTTTTCTTATCTGGTAATATATCTTAGTAGAAAATTTTTGAGTGAGTGAGAGAGACTTTGTTTTACTTCATATGAAAAAGGCATTGCCAGACTGAAAATCTTAACGCAAGTGACTGCGTTCGTTTTACAAAATATGGCTATTAATGTCTTCTTTTGATTTGTATTTAAATAATCATATTGCTACATATAATTTTTTTGATTCTATAAGTAAATCAAAATTTAACTCCTTCAAATTTTGTATTAATTTTCATATGCTTTGTATTTTATGTATTATAACATCATGTGTAAGAGCAGTACGATTATCTGTGTGTTCATCACAGAACCAGTGTGAGAAAGAGAAGAAGTATAATGACCAAGTAGCGAACAATGTGTACATACACAACATTGATAAGCGAAGCAGAGAAACAAAATTGTGCTTAACCAGTTGGCCACGTCTTTAAGACATCCTCAATGTCTTACAGCCTTATTCATAAACACATTTTAGAGGCAGCGTAACTTTAAACGGGCTTTAAACAAGAAAACGTTACTCATAAACATTTTTCGTAGTTGTTTAAGAGCTGCGTAACTTAAACGCCTGGAGGACGATCCTCACAAGGCAACGCGTGAGGGTCAAGGGGGCGATCTTCACATGGCAACGTGTCTGACTGCCTCAACCTGGTGAGGCCAGCATTATCCATGTCGAACTCGTCTCAAGTCGACTCAAACCTCTGCGTGGTGTCCTCTAGAAACGGCAAACTGGCAACCGTTAGTTTGACGGCTTATCTGAGCGGCGGGCTCCCCCTGCCTTTAAAGGGTTGTGCGTTGGGTTTGATGCCCACCACGTAAAAACAAATTTCAATGAAACGACAAAGAAATAAGATAAAAATGGTCCCCAAATCTGATGACGACTACCGCAAACGAAAAACTGACAATGATTTACGGATATGCACCTGGAACGTCCGAACCCTTAATTGGGATGGTGCCTCTATCCAACTGATAGATATCTTAGAAAGATACAAAGCTGATATCACTGCAATCCAAGAAATGCGATGGAAGGGACAGGGTTGCTCACGGCAAGCATCCTGTGATATCTACTACAGCGGCCATGCGGAGAAGCACGAATTTGGATGCGGATTCGTGGTTGGCAAGCGACTACGACATCATGTTCTGCGATTCACACCTGTGAACGAACGACTTGCCATAATCCGTGTCAAGGCAAGATTTTTCAACATAAGCCTGATTTGTGCGCACGCTCCGACAGAAGATAAGGACGATGAGACCAAAGACAGCTTCTACGAGCGCCTTGAAGAGGCCTATGAGCGCAGCCCCCGCCACGACATAAAAATCGTGCTTGGTGACTTCAACGCCAAGGTGGGAAAAGAAAATATCTTTGGTCCAACAGTCGGAAAGTTCAGCCTCCACGACAATACCTCCGATAACGGAATGAGGCTGATTGACTTTGCCGCAGCGCGAAACATGGTCGTTAGTAGCACTAGATTCAAGCATCTCAATATTCATAAAGCAACTTGGCTGTCTCCTGATCAAAAGACGCGCAACCAAATTGATCACGTTTTGATTGACGGAAGGCACTCTTCTAGTGTTTTAGATGTACGCACGATCCGTGGTGCCAATATAGACTCGGATCATTATCTTGTCGCAGCCAAGATCCGTACACGCCTGTGCGCAACCAAGAATGCGCGCAATCCAGCACAAAGAAAGCTAGACGTCGAAAAGCTGCAATCAAAGCAAACAGCCGAAGACTTCGCTACTCGACTCTCACTCCTGCTTCAAGAAAGCACTCCTCCGATCGACGATATATGCGCGCAGTGGAATCACATTTCCCACTCTATGCGTACGGCTGCCGAAGAGGTGATTGGTTATCACCGCCCTCGCCGAAACCAGTGGCACGACCAAGAGTGTCGCGACGCCACTGCAGAAAAAGATGCCGCCTACAAAGCCACCCTGCAGTCGGTTGTAACGCGTGCTGCTAAGGAGCGATACAAAGAGAAGAGGAGGGAAGAGAAACACATTTTCAGGCGAAAGAAAAGGAAAGCAGAAATGCGTGAGTGCGAGAAAATTGAGATGCATGGTGACAGGAAAGAGGTCCTCTTCCTGCAAGGATGAAAATGGGAATCTAGTGACAGATATCCAGAGTACATTGATGATGTGGAGGGAACACTTCTCTAGTCTTCTGAATGCCGACGACGACAACAATTCCGCCAATAGAGATGATATCCCGGAATCCCCAATTTTGGACGACAGCGTTGAAGTTCCGCTGCCCGACCATAGTGAAGTCTTGAAAGCTATAGCTCGGCTTAAAAATAACAAAGCCACAGGAGCCGATGGCTTATCTGCTGAGTTCTTCAAGAATGCAGGCGAAGCTCTGTTTAAATGCGTTCATGAGCTTCTATGCAGAATATGGTCGGAAGAATGCATTCCAAACGATTGGAACCTCAGTGTGCTCTGCCCAATCCACAAGAAAGGCGATCCCACAATTTGCGCCAACTACCGTGGGATAAGCCTTCTGAATATGGCATATAAGGTCCTGTCGAGCGTACTATGTGAAAGACTGAAGCCCATCCTAAACCAGCTGATTGGACCTTATCAGTGTGGCTTCAGACCTGGCAAATCCACCATAGACCAGATATTTACGCTACGACAAATCTTGGAGAAGACCCTAGAAAAACAAATCGACACACACCATCTTTTTGTCGATTACAAAGCCGCCTTCGACAGTCCAATAAGGAATCATCTATATTCCAACATGTATGAATTTGGTATTCCTGCAAAGCTCATCCGCCTTTGCAGAATGACACTGAGCAACACCAGCAGCACAGTTAAAATTGGAAAGGACCTCACTCCTCCATTCGATACCAAACGAGGTTTCAGACAAGGTGATTCCTTATCGTGCGACTTTTTCAACCTGATGATGGAGAAGATCATCCGAGCTGCTGATTTGAGACGCAGCGGCACGATATTCTACAAAAGTATTATGCTGCTGGCGTATGCTGATGATATCGATATCATTGGCCATAATACGCGCGAAGTCAGCGCAGCATTCTCCAGGTTAGCGAAAGAGTCGAGTCGAATGGGTCTTGTAGTGAACGCAGATAAGACGAAATACCTAGTGTCAACAAATAAACAGTCCCAGCGTCTTGGAAACCACGTCACTGTTGACAACATCTCCTTCGAGGTTGTTAAGGACTTCGTCTACCTGGGATCCAGCGTAAACTCTTTCAACGATGTCAGTATTGAGATAAAGCGAAGGATAACTCTTGCCAACAGGTGTTACTTTGGGCTGAGTAGGCAATTGAGAAGCAGAGCCCTCTCTCGACGAACAAAACTCACGCTCTATAAGTCACTAATCATGCCCGTCCTATTATATGCAGTACAAACCTGGACGTTGAGCAGTTCTGATGAAAAGACTTTGGGAGCCTTCGAGAGAAAGATCCTTCGTAAGATCTTCGGTCCAATCTGCGTCAATGGCGAGTACCGAATTCGATGGAACCACGAGCTGTATGAGCTGTATGCTGACATCGACATAGTTAAGCGTATCAAAATCGAGCGGCTCCGCTGGCTAGGTCATGTTGAGCGAATGGAAAACGACGCTCCAGCGAAAAAAATATTCGATTCGGTGCCCGGTGGTGGTCAACGCAGAAGAGGACGCCCACATCTTCGTTGGAAGGATCAGGTGTTGGATAACCTGACTACACTTGGTGTTTCCAACTGGCGCCAGCAAGCGCAGAACAGAAATGGCTGGCGCAATTTCTTATACGAGGCCAAAACCGACTTACGGTTGTAAGCGCCAGATAAGTAAGTAAGTAAGTAACTTAAACGCCGAAATTGGCGTTTAAAAATACTACCATGATTTTTGTTTGTCTTTTCGTTTAATATCAAAGACATGCCCCATATGCGCCCTTTGCAGCATTTTTTTATGCGGCGGCCATTGTAAATCTATAGGAATTCTTAATTTTTGTAGAGATTTTCTATAGTTCAGACACAAACCTTACAATCATAAGCAGAAAATGAAAAAATGTTTATGAATAACAATGTTAGCAAGGTTGCATATAAGCTGCGTAAAGCCTTAAACAGCGCGTAACTAAACAAGCGTTTAAAGGTTGTTTAAGGAAATCTATTGAATAAGGCTGTTAATGACTAACGTATTCTACGTCTGACCTATGCGCCCGTGTTATCTAACACAGGCTTGAGCTTTTTTTTAATTCATATTAGTTGTCAAATTTTTTTCAATTCAAAGAAAATTATCTATCGTGACGTAGGTGGCCTTAACAATTGCATGACAATAAACGACATTTGTTTAGTTTATTAGACGTTTCTTTTGAAAGTGGAAAGAAATAAACAGAAAACTTAAAAAAAATTACAAGTTTGCTTGTGAAAGAGAAAAAACAACAGACTATATACAGTGTTGTGCATATCAAAAGCAACCAAAAAAAGCCATTGTCAAAATAATTATAATTATTATCTTCTATATATATAAAAATAATTTGCATTGTGTATGAAATTGATGTTCTCTGTAATGCGTGAACCGATTTTGGTACTGGAAATTTCCCATGAAAGGTGACGTCAATACGAAGGTTTTTATGTATAAATGGTATTTGTATGTGCGTTGGTTCATGAATTATAGGCATTTTAGTGAACTTATCAACAATACAGGTGTGAAAAAATACAGGTGCGCACATATGGTGTATATGAGGAAATATTTGCAAGGGTAATTGGAAATAAATGGAATATTGGAATAATTTGGCAAGTCTCACTTTAGTTTGCATTTGCGCGAAAAATATAAAAAATAAAATAAATAACTGGCCATTTCAGCCCTTGAAAGGACTTTGACCTAGCTTCTTATGATCAATTGTGTTGTGCGTGTTATTAAGCTTGTACACAATTGACCGAGAACCGGACCTACATGCTTAACGCCGACTCCGAACGGCGATGAACGGAAAGTTCTCGTTCTCAAGAAGCTTTACATGGCATTTTGATTACTCTCTGAGGTTTGCCATTGTCTGCAGAGAGGTGGCGGCCGTACAGAAAAATTATTTTAATTCAAATAATTTTCTGTCGCTGCTGGGGTTTGAACCTGGGTTTCCAAAGTTCTTTGACATAGCGGCCACGCACTTTAACCAACTACGCCACGGACGCCACGCCGCACTTTAACCAACTACGCCACCAACTACGCCCGCGAAAAATATAGGCATAGTAAAAATTTTCCATACCCCTTTTTTTTGCATACCCCCTTTACCGCCTGTAAATCAATAAAAATGCTATATTTAAGACGGGTTTGGTCGTATTAGACTAAAATTTGGTAAACAAGTTTGTATGGTTACTGTCGACAACTATACTAAAACTGGGCGTGGTCTAACTATATATATACACCCACTTTTAACCCTTTCGGTTATTCTATGCCATATGGCATAGTCGCTTTTCAGTGGCTGTTTTAAGTAAAAACCTTAAAGATAATGTTTTCTTTTATATTTTTATATTTTTCTTTGAAGTTTTTTGAATAAATTAATTAAAAAAAATTTTCAGTAGTGGACCCAGTAAAATGTGATGGTTCAGAAAGCGAGAGTGCCTAAGAAGTTATGTGTTTTACAAAAAAATATCACTTTGTACTTTTATATTTTCTATTGCAAAAATGACTTTATTTGATAACTTTATGTAAGTAATTTAAAGGGTAATCAATGCTTTCGTAAATATAAAAAAGTTTGATCCCAAACATATTTCAATAAGGCTGTATTATTTTTTTATTCTGTACCATGCCATATGGCATAGATTTTACCCAAAGGAAATTATATTTTTATTTGATTGAGAAAAGTCGCAGCGGCTGAACGCTTTTTTTATTATATTTTACTATACTCAAATATTTCATTTGACTAGAAAGACTCGCAGCGGTTCGACGCTTTTTTTAACTTAACTAAATACTTTACTTTACGTTACTAAAATATTTAATTTTGTAAAGAAGAGGTGAAGTTGTTGTACGCTTTTTTCTGCAGACATTTTTTTTCTAATATATGTAATTACGATATCTAATAAACTAAACATCGAACAAACAGGAAATATTTTAGTAAATTTTGATGACTCAGATTTATCTGGTTTTCACGATGATGAAGAAGAAGAAAATGGTGTTTTGGAGACTCTATTGGAAACTCTTAACGATAACCATAACAATTCCTTTTTAATCGAGGAGCTAACTAAACCGGATGGCAATAACGATTTATTTGAGAAGAATGTATATGCGGTAGATGATTTATTGAATTTGGATGAATCAACTGATTCATCATTTCAAAAAATCGTTCAACTTCGATGGGCAAAGAGAGCGTGGAGCATTGCAAGCTCAGATTTTTCTGAAAGTTATCCTAAACAACATGTAAAAACTCCAGTTTCGTATTTTTAAAGTATTTTCCATATGATTTTATTGACACGATTGTTCAGGCAACGAATCAAGCCTCACTTATAAAAACGGGAACTGCAATTAATGCTACAAGGGGATTAATGGGCTTAGAAATCATTATTGGAACAATCGGTTATTCTCGATTAACGATGTACTGGAGTAGTGCTACTAAAGTACCAGCCTTTAGTAAACATATGACAAAAAATAGATTTAATACGCACTAATCTAAAGTTCAGAGTAGAAGAGAACTTGAATGACAAACTTTATAAAGTTCGTCCACTTATCAATTCGTTTTTGAAAAGATCTTATGATATACCAAAAGATGAAAACTGTTGTTGTGATGAAAAGATGATTCCGTACAAAGCAAGAACTGGGTTAAAACAGTATATGCCCAAAAAGCCTACCAAATGGGGAATAAAGGTGTTTTGCCTATGTAGCTCAAATGGAATTTTGTATGATTTCAAAATATACTTAGGAAAAAATACAAATGATGGGGAATCAAAATTAGGGATTTGTTCAGATATTCATCCTTATTCCAGGATCCGTCGTAGCTGTGATTTTCTTTCGGATTCGTAAAGTTGTATTCTACGATCCGAATCGTTACGTCGTATTCGAAATTCGTAACATTGTTATTCCACGTTCCGAGCGCATCAACATTTGACAGTTGTTTTTGCGGATTTCTTACGACAGGTTTCTATTGGCGGAATTAATTTTGAACAAGAATTTTAAAGTATAATTGTTGCAGAGTTCGTATGTGAATTGTGTGTTTTCTTTGAAAATAAGCTGCATTTAGGAAAAAATGTAAGTATTTTCATTTAAATCACCAAAAAAAATTTATTGTCTGTTTTTATAGGTCAAAAACAACAAACAGAAACCAATACGTGCGTTTGGTCAGCTTAATGACTGAAAGGCCAGATTTGGCGCAGGGATTTAGCAAGGATTTAGACGTTAGAAAAAGTTAATTACACCAAGGCAACACTTTGTGACACTTTTAACACTTTAATTAATCAGTTCTTTTACAGTTCTTCTTCTTTTGAAGTAATTCTTTTAAAACACAATTTATGTGACACTTTTTAAACACTTTAATTTATCACTTCTATTAAAGTTTCTTGTCTTCTGTCAAAAACAGCAGTGTTCGAATTTTCGAAATTAAATTTCAATGAGGCAACGCTCCGCATCGTTTTGTTCGGATCCTAGAATAGCAAATTTTTCGTATTCGTAGCGTAGTCTTACGTTCGTAGATTTATTACGACGGACCCTGGAATAGGGCTGATTGTCATTCACCTCTGTAAAACGATTCCAGAAAATAACAACTACAAACTATTTTTTGATAATTATTTCACTACAATTAATTTATTAATATATTGGCGAGAAAAGGGAATATGGGCAACAGGCACTTGAGAAGCAGAGCCCTCTCTCGACGAACAATGCTCTATAAGTTTTGTATAAACCCATCCGGGAGTGCAGACGTGTTTTTATTCGCTCTACAAAGTTTTTATTGTCAGCGATAAAATATCTTAAACTAATAAGTGCAAACAAAACAACAACAACATTAACAAAAATATAAACAAAATTATAAAAACATCAGAAAAAAAAAACAAATCAACAACATTAAAACAAAAACCTTAACTAATTTAAGCAGATCTAAAGCACTCAACATTTTTAATATACTCCAAAATGAACACAAGAACGAAATCTACTCTGAAACCGGTTTCATCAGAGCGACTGGGGGCTCTAAATTCAGCGTCAACAAAATCACCGCAAACTGAGTTGACGATGAGCAACATGATTAATCTCTTTCGAAGCGAAATGGAAATGCAGAAAGCAGCAATAATTGAGGAGCTACGATCGGCGCTAACAACAACTGAAGACCGAGTCATGCAGAGGATTGGCGAAACAACTGCGGAGCACATAAATATTAAATTTTCGCTTTTAACTTTTGAGAAACGGGTTTCTGCTGTTGAAGTTATGTGTACCGACTTAACCACGGAACTTAATAAAAACAAAATCGAACTTCGCGATCGTATGAAAGAATTTAAATTGAATAATTCTCTCAATGATATACAAAGTCTTCAAACGGAGTTGATGAACTTAAAATATCATTTTGATAAGCAAAACGAAACCATCGTTGCTTCTGATCTGCGCTTATGTGGTATTCCAAGCAACCCTCAAGAGAATCCATTCGAAATATTTGAATGTTTGAAGAGAATCTATTGGTGTTTCACCACCTTCATTAAAAAGTGCATATCGGTTAGACGTACCAAACATAACGATGCAATATCTGATATGTCAATTATTATCAAACTTACAACACCATACGACAGAAGTCAGTTTTTAAAGGCCATCGCTAAATTTAGACATACAAATAAGGGATTACCAAATAAGGGATTAGACATACAAAGGGGATACCAATCTATATCAACGAATGTTTGAGTAAGGCAAATTATGAAATCATGCGAGAGGCTCTAAGCAAAAAGAAACTAAAACAGCTATCTTCGGTATTTACATTGCGTGGCAATGTGTTTGTGAGACTCACGGAGAATGAAAAAGCAACTAAAATCTTGTCTCTTCAGCAGCTCTCTAGTTTTTTTCGGAGTGAACAGAACTCTACACCAATATTCTAGCTGTCTTAATTATTATAGATTATATTTCACTCAATTTTTAATACTTACATTAAGCTCTCACAATTATTATAGATTCTATCTAACTCAATTTTTAACACTTATTTCAAGCTCCCTCTTCTCAATTTTCTCTTTCACTCAATCTTTAATACCTACATTAAGCTCACTCTTTTAAATTTTCTCTTATTTCATCCAAAGCAATATATTTAAAATTTTGATAAATCATCTATATTTAATAAATTTTTTAACATTTACGTTAACTTTAAAAATTTTTGACTGTTTTAACTTTATTGTATGTACTTGAAAAGTATGTTAGTTGCGTCTATATATGTTTATCTACATTGCTCATCAGAGATTTATATTTAATTTTTAATGTAATAATTTTTTATGTTGCATTCTAGAGATTGTACTTATGTTATGATTCGTATTTTTTGTAAAATTCAGTCGGGTTTAAAAATATGTCACATCAATGCTCAGAGTTTAATGAGAAGAATTGACGAGTTAAGGCATCTGTTTGTGAATTCGAATGTCGATGTTTTATGTATTTCCGAAACGTGGTTTTTGTCCACAATGCATAGCAATATATTTAAAGTTTCTGGCTATAGATTATTTAGATCCCATCGAGAAAGTCATGCGGGGGGGTTGCCATTTTTGTGCGAGAGGGTTTAAATTGTAATCTTTATAGTAAGTCAGATATGAACAGTGCCATTGAATATTTGTTTATCCGCATTACGAATGATAATTCAGATGTTCTTATAGGTTGTGTTTACAGGCCACATCGTTCCATAGACCTAAAACCGCTACTTGATGCTTTACAAGATATATCCTTAAACTGCATAATAACAGGGGACTTCAATAGCAACATTTTTACAGAAAACAGGCTTGTGTCGGAGATGACTGCTTTAGATCACTATATTGTTAATACAACAACTGCAACTCACTTTAGTAGCACTGCCAGCTCACTCTTAGATTTATTTTTTGTAAGTGACAAATCGAAAATTAAATTTTATAATCAGCTTTCCGTTCCTTGTTTTTCAAAACACGATCTAATTTTTCTAACGTATGAATTTGAAAAAAATTGCTCTTCGCAGCACTACATATATCGTGATTTTAGAAATATTAACTATCAACAGCTTTCACTTAAAGTAAAGATGGTTAACTGGGACGCGATTTTCTACATGTCTTCCTCAAATCAACAAGTTGAGTACCTTCAAGCTATGATCACAACATTATTCGAAGAATTTGTTCCATTGAAACTGCGCAGTTTGAATCAGAGCCAGCAACCTTGGTTCAGTACTAATATTAAACATCTAATTTATATGCGGGATATTGCTTATAAGAGATGAAAGCGCTACCGTTTGGCTTCCTTGTACGAGACTTACAAGAGTTTAAGAATAAAAGTTGTAAAAGAAGTAAAATCTGCTAAATCAAGGTTTTATGAAGAAAAATTTAATAGTGCCCTTAATGGTAAACAAACTTGGAAACAAATTAGAAATATCGGTATAGAGAAAAATGCTTCTTGTAATACATGTTCAAATATATCAAATATTGATCCAAATACCCTTAATGAAAAATTTGTAAATATCACATGTGAACCAATCGGAATAAATTCATACCTTCAAGCCAAAAGTGTAATTTCTACAGAAAATGTGTTTGCTTTTAATTGTGTTAGTGTTCTAGTTGTTTTACAGTCTTTCCTTCGATTAAAGTCTAATGCGTGCGGTTTCGACAACATTCATCCTGTGTTTGTCAAAGCGCTTCTTCCTAAGCTTCTACCCTATTTGACACATATTTTTAATACAGCATTCACGACATCTTCATTTCCTAATAGCTGGAAATTTGCTAAAATAATACCAGTACCTAAAGCAGATAACGACTTTCGACTAATAGCTATATTGCCATACCTATCTAAATAATGGAATCTTTAATGGCACAACAAATTAATAAATTTTTAGCTGATAATTCAATAATAAGTGAATATCAATCTGGTTTCAGACAAAGGCGTAGTTGCATACGGGATCACGTATCCTCGTTTTCAAAATAAATTTTGACCATGAGTTTCAACAAATTTCTTGACTATAAAACTGATATATTACTGCACAAAGTTATCTCTACTCAAGAACCACCTTATTTGTATAATAGACTCACCCTTTCACGCTCAAGTCGTAATAATCAAATTGTCCCATTTAGGCACTTATCTTTAATGTCTGAACGTCAATTTTTCTTATACTCTGTCAGACTATGGAACACATTGCCACTCCGACTGCAAATGATAAGCAATGTAGAACAATTTTAAGAAATGCTTATTAAAATCTATCAAGTGCAATAAATTCGTGATATTTAGTTAATTAAATTACTTATACATGATTTTTTAAATGTGTGCTTTGTAATGCTTGTTATTTTCATAAACCTTTTAAATACTTCTTTTCTTTCTCTTTTCTTTAATTTATTCTTTTCTTTTCTCTTTTCTTTAATTTATAATAAACTGTTAATATACATTGCTAAATTTTAAAATTTGGTAATTTTCATTATGTACTTCCTTTTTACCATAATAATTGTTAATATGTTCTCATTAATATGTCTCATGTTATGTTATGTTATGATATGTTAAAATTATTTATTGATATATATTTCATTAAAATCAATTTATGTTAAATTATTTATTATGTATTTCATTAAACTCATGTTGTTAGGGCAATATTATAAGATTAACATCTTGCTGTCCTAAAAAGAATTATTCAAATAAATAAATAAATAAGTTGGTGCCTGGTGGTGGTCAACGCAGAAGAGGACGCCCACATTTGCGTTGGAAGGATCAAGTGTTGGATAACCTGACCACGCTTTGTGTGTGGTGCTAGCAAGAGCAAAACTGAAATGGCTGGCGCAATTTCTTATACGAGGCCAAAACCGACCTACGGTTGTAAGCGCCAGATAAGTAAGTAAGTAAAATATTTGCCATAAAATAGCTCTAAATTGTTTTGTTTATAGTTAAGTTGCTGAAAAGTGTTCATATAAATATCTTATTAAATTTGAATATGAACTTTCATTATTTATAATGAAAAAAAATTTGAGCTTTGACAATTAAGAAAGTGAAGACAATGAAGACAACAGCCAACAACAACAACAACGGCTCTGTATAGAGCAAATCACACAGCAGACTAGACAGACAGTTTCTTTGGCCGCTACACCAACTCATCAGTTGTCTCGCATGACTTTTCACTATGGTCCACTCAAGCTACTAAGGTCCTACTTATACTGCCAATACTCGAAAAAAGTTACGCGGACATTTATTTTGACAGAGAGAACGCTTTTTACATTAGTAAATTAGTTCTTATGCTTTGGCTAGCATGCAAATTGTCTTGCATTCACATTGTCTGCTTCAACAACATCTTCATGTCATGAAAGAATGTTCAATGCCTCAACTGATAATAGCCATCAAAAGAAGTGGATATGGTATTGAGTTTCGATTGACTGCACGTTAGCTGATTTATTTTCAGCTGTTTTTGACAGGAGCGGGGCGAAATAAATTATCATTTTGAGAGAGAGACAAGTGTCAAACCTTATTATTATTACACCATGACCGCCATCAGAGCATGTTGAGGTTGTGTTATTTTGTTATTAACTCCTCCTTTTTTCACACTGCCGTTTAAAGGATTTACATTCTTCTACTTCTGTAAAATATTTTCGATTAACACAAATAAATTTTTATCTAAGAAGTTCAACTTCACTTAACATAATTAAAAAACCTTTATTGTACATTCGCACTGACCCGAAACTGCTTAAATTTGTGAGATTATTTCGGTTGAAATTGTGAGTATTCGTACTGAATTGAAGTAATTTCGTTTGACGTTTATTTGTTTACTTTTTCGAAATTCAAGAGAAAAAAAACATTGTATCGTTTGTTGATATCTTTGTAATAAAGAGTGATTTTTTAAGTGCCTGATAACTTTTTTTTTAAAAAAAACGCATAAAATTTGCAAAATCTCATCGGTTCTTTATTTGAAACGTTAGATTGGTCCATGACATTTACTTTTTGAAGATAATTTCATTTAAATGTTGACCGCGGCTGCGTCTTAGGTGGTCCATTCGGAAAGTCCAATTTTGGGCAACTTTTTCGAGCATTTCGGCCGGAATAGCCCGAATTTCTTCGGAAATGTTGTCTTCCAAAGCTGGAATAGTTGCTGGCTTATTTCTGTAGACTTTAGACTTGACGTAGCCCCACAAAAAATAGTCTAAAGGCGTCAAATCGCATGATCTTGGTGGCCAACTTACCGGTCCATTTCTTGAGATTAATTGTTCTCCGAAGTTTTCCCTCAAAATGGCCATAGAATCGCGAGATGTGTGGCATGTAGCGCCATCTTGTTGAAACCACATGTCAACCAAGTTCAGTTCTTCCATTTTTGGCAACAAAAAGTTTGTTAGCATCGAACGATAGCGATCACCATTCACCGTAACGTTGCGTCCAACAGCATCTTTGAAAAAATACGGTCCAATGATTCCACCAGCGTACAAACCACACCAAACAGTGCATTTTTCGGGATGCATGGCCAGTTCTTGAACGGCTTCTGGTTGCTCTTCACTCCAAATGCGGCAATTTTGCTTATTTACGTAGCCATTCAACCAGAAATGAGCCTCATCGCTGAACAAAATTTGTCGATAAAAAAGCGGATTTTCTGCCAACTTTTCTAGGGCCCATTCACTGAAAATTCGACGTTGTGGCAGATCGTTCGGCTTCAGTTCTTGCACGAGCTGTATTTTATACGGTTTTACACCAAGATCTTTGCGTAAAACCTTCCATGTGGTCGAATAACACAAACCCAATTGCTGCGAACGGCGACGAATCAACATTTCACGGTCTTCAGCAACACTCTCAGAAACAGACGCAATATTCTCTTCTGTACGCACTGTACGCATTCGTGTGGTTGGTTTAATGTCCAATAAAGTAAACTGAGTGCGAAACTTGGTCACAATCGCATTAATTGTTTGCTCACTTGGTCGATTATGTAGACCATAAATCGGACGTAAAGCGCGAAACACATTTCGAACCGAACACTGATTTTGGTAATAAAATTCAATGATTTGCAAGCGTTGCTCGTTAGTAAGTCTATTCATGATGAAATGTCAAAGCATACTGAGCATCTTTCTCTTTGACACCATGTCTGAAATCCCACGTGATCTGTCAAATACTAATGCATGAAAATCATAACCTCAAAAAAATCACCCTTTATATCAGCAAAATACGGAATTAATGATGAAGCTGAATGAAATATGCAGCAGAAAATACACGAAAGAAAATGCCGGTCATTAAAAGAAAGAATAAGGAACCTGCAAATAAATATCATCAATTCAAGAAGACAGCAGTTAATGCTTCTGGTCTTTGCAGCCAGACTATCATCGCAAGGTTTTCATCCATTTTTGTGGACACCACGCAATTCATCCACTTTCCCGTCCACACATTTAAAAGAAGCTCCTCGGCTCCAGGAGACCACAAACTCCTTTTTTAATTCCTTTTTTTTATAAATTATCAGAAATTCGAATTTGAAAAAATTCAAAAAGACGATAAAATTATTAATATTTTGACTTATTATTTTGATTGACAATATAACATATTGGCAGTGCTGCCGGATTTGTTGCCAAAATACCTGCGTTGCCTTACAATTTAACTCAATTTTGTGGTCAATTTCGATGAATTTGAGTTTGGTTCCTAATTTTATTTGAGAGTATTTGTATGGCTAAATTTAGCAATTTCAACTTAATTTCAGCCGAAATTGAGAATATGCTCGAAAACGACAAGTTGACAAGAACCATCAATATAAGTAATTCAATCAAATAACCTCAAAAGCATGCAGGTCAAAATAAGCTCTATGAGGCGAAATTCCACTAAACATTAAAAAAGGCCAATTTCAATATGTTTTTATGCTGAAACTCAAGACTGTAAATAACAGCAAAGTGCTAAATAAATAAGAATAAGCAGCAATTCATGAGAAAAAAGGCCAAAAGAACGAACACTGAAGTCACTCAAGTGAGTATGAAAAACGAATTTTGCAGCCTCGAAGCAATTAAAGAAGAATTTGTAGAAAAATAATCCTAATAGACATTATTTTGCGCTTAAGCTGATGGTTGAAAAAGGCATTGTAAAAGGCAGAAATAAGAAAAAAAAGATACAGTATACCGTGTATACAGTAAAGAAGTGAAACTTCTTCTTTGTATACACTCTTTCTCTTCTAGAATAAGAACGATTTTAGTGTAAAGGCTCGATTATGCAATCGTAAAGCTACACAACGTAAGAGCCCGAACAGAATCAAATATCGTTGCGACCGACGATCCTCTCTGATCGTCGATCGCAGAGAACACGTCCAGAATGAAACTATTGCGACTGACGATTCAAAGTTGCTTTTATTTAGAATTTTTTTATTTATTTTTTTCTATTTTATTTCAATGTGTTGGTCTCTTCAATTGTGTGAATACAACACACACAAACAAGAAATGTCAGAAGATAACAAAAAACTAAGCAAATTTCATTAAACATAGCCAATCCTTAGCAAATATATGGCAACATTAATGGCACCCAGAGAGAGAATCGTTGGTCGCAAGAGAAGAAATAAAATAGATTCTAATTGTGCGATTTAGCGTTGCGGAAAAAGAGCTGCGTTTTTTTCTACATTTTGCATGTATTTTCCAACAACAAAGATCGGCAGCCGCAACGATTTTAGATTCTGTTCAGGCTCTAACGTGGCGTAGAGTTCTATATAGAATAGAACCCATCGCTGCGCTAGGTTACGTTACGATTTCACTAACCACTTACACTTTTTTTTCATAAGTTAGAACTCTACGCCACGTTACGTTGCGTTGCTTTACGATTGCATAATCGAACCTTAAGGGCAAAGAGAGATATTTTAAGCAAAATAAATACAATAAAAAGTTTTTACAAACATATTCTGTTTAATTAATATTCATTGGTATGGACCTATAGCCGAAAAGCAATTAATTCTATAACTAATTTGCGTCGTATTTACATATAGATGTGAATAAACCTGTTGAGAAATATACGTGTTTAAGAAGCAGTCAATGCAAATTTGCTTATTGGAAAGCAGTAGGTAGGCTGGTCGCAGCAAAATACGTTGCAAGCGAAACAATTGTATGTATGTGTGTGTAATTTTCTTGACGTTTAATTTATTTCGTTTGCAACATTCTGTGGCAGTGTACGCTACTTCTGCTTGATGAGTTCTGGTGTGAATCCGAAAGGAGAACGGAAAAATGTGAGAAAACTCAGAGCGTAGCTTTATAGAAAGTTTGAGAGCGAGAGTATGATCGTGAGAAAATCAAGTGTTGCATATTCTGCATATTAAGAGAATAATTTCTTAAAAAGGGATTTCTTTTATTTTACATAACTACAATGAGCAATGTTTTTTTTTTGCCAATGGAGCTTCAGGTGCATTTATTTCAAGTTTTTCAAAACATTTTTTTGGCATTTTAATAAGGAGTTTTACAGAACAATGTCAAAACACTAAATCTACCTCAGCGGTACACTTGATGTTAACTTTCATTTTTATTTCTGCCTTAAAAAATAAAAATCAAAAATGACCGGTTATTTTGTGCTCCAAAAACTATGGGAAAAATTTTAGTTTTTATTTTTGCTTTCAAAAAATTAAGCCTTTTAAAAACTTTTTTGTTCCAAACTTTAAATGTGAAAAGATAACTCAAAACTTTTTGCACACTCAAACCGGTCTCTGCGTTAAATACAAAGCATTCAAGATTAGTTATAAAATGCCCCTTATATGAAATCACTGAGCAAGCAACATTGATTTGAGCGCAATGAAGATTTTCGCAATGATGCAGGCTCTCACTAGGGTTGCCATGTAACATTTTTTTTTCAGAATACAACTTGATATATTTTTAATTCAACATATATACGTATTAATATTACTTATATCAAACATATTATACTTACTATTATTAATAATATTTCGATATAAGATTATATGTTTATTATATAAATATTAATATATGTTTATATTAATATTTATATAGAAATAACAAAAACATGAAAAAATAACATTTGTACAATTCTTACAGCGAAAAGCAACGCTAATCCGACAACCTCTCTTATTCAGAACGTGTTCTCAGCGGATTTCTCCGATAGAGGATCGCCAACCGACAGCCACTTTGGTTCTGTTCGGGCTCTTTAACAGCTTATGAGTATGCTTAGAGAGGTAACAGTGCTGTGAATAACTCACATAATTGACAAGTCTAAAAAACTTATTATTTTGGCAAAATTTGCCACATTTGATCAAAAATTACCTTTTTTACCTCTGTCCAAAAAATCACTAAAAAATTACCTCAATTAGGGAAATTTACCTCAATCTGGCAACACTGGTCCTCGAAGGAACCTCTTTTATGTGTTAGCGCTGTGCTCTCCTTGGACTATACATAAAAACAAAGCGAGAAAATATTATTCTTTGTCACATGCGAGGATTGAACTCGGACCGTTGGCATTATAGTCAAATGTTTTACCACTCTGCTATTTTCCTATTTGATTACTTGTGAACAAAATGTATATAAAAATATGAGCTCCACAACTCTGGATTTATTTTCCCGCTGGGCATCTACAGCAAAAGTAGTTTGATTAATTGATATATAGAATATATTTTTATATGAATAGTTTAGCTCGATAGATAGGACGATGTTTTTGAAATCTTGAGTTCGCAGGTTCGATCCTCAGCGGTGAAAAGGAAATTTTTTCAGTCTTTTATGCAATGTATATCTCTCTCATTCTCTCTACTATAAAACATATCTTTCTTCTTTATCGCGTAACGAAATGAAGTAAAGTGACCTTGAAATTTCACTCCTCAATATTCTCGTTCAAATTTCGAAGCGCCGCCTAAGAAGTTTCACTTAAAAAAAAAAAAAAAACTCAACATGGCTAAGATAACAAAATGCTCTGAGATATAAATTATATGAAAATAAATAGATTGACACGTTAAAATTTGCCTGAAAGCTAAGAATCCATTCTATTGGCAAAAAAAAATTATTTATATAAAGCTGGTTGTGCCAACGTTACTCGAATAGAATGCCTCAAAAAAGATAGATTCGTTTAGTTATCATTTCTACTTGCAGGGATATTCAGTGTTGATATTCAGGGATATTTTGCAATTTAGATTTAGTAATCAAAAGCAGCCGGCGGCCGTGGCATAGTGCGTGGTAGAATGCGTGGTCCATACGCCAGAGAACCCTGGCTCGATTTCAACCTGGCACAGAAAGTTTTTTCAATTGAATTAATTTTTCTGTTCGGCCGTCACCTGCAGACAATGGCAAACTTCAGAGAGTAAATAATGCAATGTAAAGCTTCTTGAGAACAATGCACATCATGTATTATGATTATACAAAGTAGGAGTGACAGTTTTTTCGTCTTCGAAAAATCATCCAACGAAAAAAGTAGAAATTAAAATAGAAAGCAATATATACAAGCAAATGACAGTCCGTACAAGACACTGCACTATGGTCCGGCTGACACATTTTAGTGGCAGTAACATAAATACAAAAAGTAATTGTTAAAGTTTGGTATAAAAAATATTTAAGCTTAACAGAGATTGTCTAAACATTATAAAAGTGTATAGATGTTTTAAATGTGGCAACGCTTTCTGATTGTGACGTTCTGGAAGTTGTCAATATATGAACATATGTTTTTTGACGTGATGTGCATAAAACAAAAGTGCAACAAAACTTTGAATAGTTTGAAAATTTACAGATAAAAAACAAAATATCAGATATGGAAAATCAACATCAAGGTAAATTTGTCATAAAGTATAATAAAATTGTTTTTTATAAGTTGTAGTTTTTTGATTTAGCTTATGTGCATGTATTTTTGATTTAGTTAATGAATTGTGTTTGTGTTTCGTAGACGAAAAGTAATGATATTGTCATGTATTGTCAAAGTGTTATATATGTGGTGAAACGCTGAATTATACACTTTATGATGCTGTTTGATTTTCCTGAAACAATTTGCCGCGGCTTAATATATCGACCTATTTCAGAGCCACTAAAAATAAAAAATTCAGAAATTTTGCAAATTTGGTTGGAGAACTCAGGAAACGTTGCTAACCTATTCAATTGGTTTCTTCAAAAACTTAATATACATCATACAGTGCTGTGCAAAACATTTGCAACTGTAATCTCATATAAATAAATGGTCTAAACTTTTATATAAAATAAGTTAAGAATATTAACTTTTATATGTTTTTTTATATGTGACATTATTGTTTATTTTCCAATAATAAAAACATAACTTCTTAGATTAATAACAAAAAAAATTTTATATAAATAAAAAATTTACAAATTCAGCTGTGCAAAACATATACAACTGTTTTTTTGTTTTTTTTATTTTGATGCCACATTGCTTTTGTACGTCTAACGCAATAACGGTTATCTCATTTTTTGCTTTGTTCAGCTTTTTTGAGTCTTATGTATTAAGAATTTGTAGTGATAGATTTGTTGCTATAGCGTTTTGGTCTATTGCTGCAATTCAAGTGTTTTATTTACTATTTTATGCTAAAATGGGTGGCAATAAGTATAATTCTATACTCAAATCAAAAATTTTGTTTGATTACAACAATGGACTGTCGCAGAAAGAAATTGCTATCAAGTATTCAATTCACAAATCTACAATTTGTCGCATTGTTAATAGTGGAAACACTGAAACACGTCATGAAGGAGGAATACCACGCAAAACAACAGTGAGAGACAATCGTAAAATCATAAATATTATAAAGCAAAATCCTCAAATTTCCTCCAAACAAATCAAAAATGTGCTACAATTGAATGTTGACGCTTCAACTATCAGACGAAGGGCTATAGAGGCTAACCTTAAAAGTTATACAACGGTCAAGAAACCTTTCATTTCTAAAAAAAATTTGCTAGCGCGTCTTGAGTTCGCGCGTACTCATTTAAATTTGAGTTTAAAAAAGTGGTCAACGGTTCTGTTTTCTGATGAATCGAAATTTAATTTACATGGATCGGATGGCAGGCATCATGTGCGAAGACCCCGAGGTGAGAGGCTGAATCCAAAATTTACAAAAGCAACAGTAAAGCATGGAGGAGGACATGTGATGGTGTGGGGTTGCTTTTCGGCAAATGGTGTTGGCCCAATTCATCAGATAACAAATATTATGAGGGCTGAAGATTATAAAAGCACACTAAACACGGTTATGCTTCCAAACGCGGATTGGGAAATGCCACTTGTTTGGAGGTTCCAACACGATAATGACTCCAAGCACACGTCTAAACTAGTGAGAGCCTGGTTAAATGAAAATAGTGTAGACGTTATTATGTGGCCACCGCAATCCCCGGATTTAAACCCTATCGAGAATCTCTGGGAGATTGTAAAACGTAGGATAGGCAACAAAACCTTTAAAAAACTTGACGAGCTCTTCAAGAGCTTCAAGACGAGAAATTCAAATGCAGTGGAAGGACATTCCAAATACATTTATACATAACCTTATAGCATCAATGACAAGAAGATGTTCAGCCGTTATAAAAAATGAAGGATATGCAATTAAATACTAAGTTGCATTTTTGTCAATTTACTTTTAATGTATTCGTATTAAGAGTTGCATATGTTTTGCACAACTGAATTTGTAGTTTTTTTATTTACATAAAATTTTTGTTATTGTTTATCAAAGAAGTTATTTTTTGTTATTGGAAAATAAACCACAAAGTCTGACGTTAAATAAAACACATAAAAGTTAATACTTAAAATTTATTTTATATAAAAATTTAGATCATTTATTTATATGAGATGACAGTTGCAAATGTTTTGCACAGCACTGTATATGTAAGAGAAGAAAATATTAATAAAATAAAAAAAAAATCCAATTTGTTTGTTTTATAAAAAGAAATTGGAATAAATGCAACGGAACTCTGCAACAGAACAGAACAGAATACATATAAATTAAAAATAAAAAATATTTATCATACCAAAAAAATTGAAAAGATCCAAAGTCTGTGAGCGCCCAATGGGCCACGCCCATTTTTTATTAATAACTTAATATCGATTCCATATCTTCCTGTTTCTAATTTTATACTGATAACTAACATAGAAATCAATATAAATATAGGGTTCCAGTATTGTGGTTTGCATGGGAGGTGGTTGTGGGCGTGTCCTTAATTGGATGTTTCATGTAACATTCACACACATCAAATATTTGAAGCTAATTTTACAGAGTTTTAACAATGGTGGGCGTGGCAGTGAATCGATCATGCCCACCTGATACATATTTGATTAATACAGTATCAATAGTAAATGTGCGAAGTTTGGGCACTCTATGTGCCTTGTTTGATTAAATTCCACAAAATCTGGTTCTTGGACTATAGTGCACTGGTGAGAAAATAGCCAGTTGTCACTGCTACCTTGTATAATTGTATCATAAATGAACATTAGCCGTTCGGAGTCGGCATAAAAAACTAGTTGGTCAAGTTTTCGATCAATTGTGTACAAACATTTAATAACACTCACAACACAATTTGATCATAAGAAATTCGGTCAAAGTCCTTTCAAGGGCTGAATTGGCCATTTTATTATTGTTATTGTAATCAAAAGAACAGCCATGACATTTAAGAATCTTCTTTAACGAACTTTCTAGCCGGGGTTAGCTCGCCGGGTTTCGTACAATTTCCTTCGTTGTTAATTTAAACAAATATTTTATTTATTTAAATTCACTATATAATTTTTTTATTGAGATATTATTTTCATTTAAATTTTACATTTGTTTTATGTTTCTGCTGCTTCTCGATTTCCTTCGAAATAGGATCCATGAAATCCGTAGTCCGTTCGCCTGCCCGCTATGTATTTGAATTAAGTATGGGCCGTCCAGTATGGAACGACTCAGGCCAAATGTAAAATTCGGTCGCAAAATCGTTAAAATTGTCTGAACGAAAGTAGAACGTCTACTTGTATGCTTTTAGAGCGGACCGTCTGGTATGAAGCCTATCGGATTGACGGAAAAACAGCTTTCTTGATGCCAATCGGATGTTTTTCGGTCGGCCGTTCGATATGAAACCACTCGGGTCAACACGAAAAACACTGTTCACTGTTGTCTTTGGTGACTGACGTACTTGGTCACTTGTTCACTGTCCGCTGTCACTGCTTCACTTTTTGTCCTTAGTCACTTGCTCACTCGACTCACCGATATGCGTTGCTTGCGTGTTGACTTCAAAAGAGCCCCACAGTTGGTTCGCTGACTCCTTTTATCCCCAAAAAGGGTAACCAATATCAGCAAAGACTCTTATGAGTACCAGCAGAGAGAATGTTGCCATTAAAACTATTCCAAATAGACATTTCTTATACCATGAAATTCAAGCTCATTTCCTTTTGAGCTCGTTTGAATATTTAAATGAAAAGCCAGAAGTTTTGATTGATTTTGGGATTGATGGTTTGAAATTGTTTGGTAGTTCTAGTCGGGTTTTATGGCCAATTCTTGGCGCAATAGTTGATTTTCCTAGTGTGAGACCTTTCATGATTGCTTGTTTTGCTGGGTTGAAGAAAGCAGAAAATGTAAATGATTTTATGAAGGATTTTTGTGAGAAAGTGATATTATTAAGAGACAATGGTATAAAAGTAGATTTTAATCAGGTTAAAAAGGTGTTAAGTGATGAATTCATGAATGTCCGTCTGTTTCATATATGTATGTAATACTTCTGTATTGGCTGCAACCTACATTTTCAATGAATTTCAACTATGAAATCAAAGAGAGATAGCCTACATTAGATTTTGTTGTTTGTATTTAGTATATTTCATTATATGAAAATTACTACACACAAGAAAATGTCACATCGTCACAGGGGTGGTTGTTAAGAAAAACGTGAGTTACGTTTCCAATGCAACACGATCCCTCACACTTAATAAAATAATTAAAGACCCTGATTCGTCACATTTTTGCATGCACCGAACTGCAGTCATAAAATCATAAAAGAATATTCTACAGAAGACAGCAACAGATGTATGTGTGTATAAATATACTTATGTTTGTTTATACATACACACATCTTGAGGCGATGTTGGCTAATAAGTAGACAGCGGTAGACAATTTATTTGAAGTCTGATTGGAGTCAAATTTTGGATTTGCACTAATTTTGAATTCTTGAATGCATTTTTTACTCCATATCTATGATATGCAAATTTTATGCAAAAAATATGCAAAAGCATATGCAAAAATATGCAGCATATTTTCTACATATGCAAGAAATATGCTGCATATTTTTGCTTATAGAGTCACTAAAATTTTCTGATATTATAAAATTTCCAAATTAATTTATATATTGAAAATGTTTCTTGAAAAAGAGAATGTTAAAAATTAAAAAAAAATATTTTATTAACGTTCTATTAGGGCATGTCCCTACTTGGCGCACTGGGTATTCGAGTGAAAATTTAAAAAATTTTTATAGGAAAACGGTAAGAGATAATAAAAAATTTTTTTGAAGTGAATAAATACACTAAAAAATTATTTACAAAAAAAATATTTTTTAAATTTTTAACATTTTTTGTGTATGATATTTTATATATTTTATATATTTTATACCTGGTTACCATCGTTACTCAAAATTACCTTGTCCGATTGTCTTCAAATTTTAACCGCAGACTTTCCACATGTAATGTTTCCGTGTGAACTAAAATATTACAAATATTTGTATTATTTTTTTGCACAAAATCCAGACAAAAACTTGAGTTTTTTACGATTTTTTTTTTTAATCTTCATAAATTTTTTGTTTTTGACCAAACTTAGAAATTTTAGTTCACTCATATTATTTATGAATTCTTTTCTATTTTTTTCTAGTTCGAAGAAAACTTAAAGTTAAAACTTAAGTTATTATGGTAATCAGCTCTTTCCGATATCGACACGTCAATTCAACTTAAAGTTTCGTACATAAAAAATGTTAAAAATGAATAAAAAAAATTTTTTGTAAATACGTTTTTAGTGTATTTATTCAATCCAAAAAATGTTCAATTATCTCTTACCGTTTTCCAGTAAAACAATTTTAAATTTCCACTCGAATACCGAGCGTGTCAAGTTGGAACATGCCTTAAAGGTAACATATATATATTAAAAAAAAAAAAAAATAAATAACTGGCCATTTCAGCCCTTGAAAGGACTTTGACCTAGCTTCTTATGATCAATTGTGTTGTGCGTGTTATTAAGTTTGTACACGATTGACCGAGAACCGGACCTACATGCTTAACGCCGACTCCGAACGGCGATGAACGCAATATTCTCGTTCTCAAGAAGCTTTACATGGCATTTTGATTACTCTCTGAGGTTTGCCATTGTCTGCAGAGAGATGGCGGCCGTACAGAAAAATTATTTTAATTCAAATAATTTTCTGTCGCTGCTGGGGTTCGAACCTGGGTCTCCAAAGTTCGTTGACATAGCGGCCACGCACTTTAACCAACTACACCACGGACGCCGCAAACTATAAATTATTAAAACTTTCCAAGTTGTCGTCGGCAAAATTTCGTCGCTTTTTAGAAAAAATAATTTTATATTACTCCAGGTAATCCACCGAAGTTTTATTTAAAATTTCGTTTGTTTTTAAAACAGATATAAATCTGGGTTTCTTTCCATAACGAACTTTAATGTAAGGCGGAGGTCGTCACCCAACTTTTCAGGAACTTATTTATAATTCGTTGAGCTTTCTCAAATATTTTGTAAGATTTCTTTAAGCTCATACCGTTTCCTTCCAAACTGGTAATAACTTAAAAAAATTGTCCGAAATGGGTTTTGATAAAAATGAAACTCCCATATAAAAGTGAATTTTGCAATAACTCTTCTGCGGTTTTTACTAACACTGCTTCATTCAAATTTAATGATTGTACAACCTGAAACACATATAATGAATTTATACACATGTGGTATAATACATACTATATATATGTGTTGGTAATAAAGAGCTGCACAGAACATTCTATGCACAGTACTTGAATAGTATACACTATGTTGGTGTAGTTTCAGTGTAGCCATGACATCGAACAAAAATGTGTAGTATGAAGCAAAGCCAACAAAACAAGAATTGCATATTTTAAAAGCTTTTCGTTGTATTTTGAAGGTTTTAATATGAAATAAAATATCAAACCGTAGAACGACACTGAAGTAAAAGTAACGGGAAATCATAGCGAGCACACCTAGTGCACCATCAAACCGCATCGAACCATTTTCAGCAGTCGTTTTCAGTTTTCTAAGGGGCTCACAAGTAAAGAGAGTCGATAATTTAATATAAACTTAAATAATTTGAAAAAGCATAACTCGAAAACGAAGCAAGATAGACCAAAAATGACAGTGATTTTGGGTTATCTAAAGGGAGTCTCGAAATCGAGATGCACAGGTAGAGGGATCGGTCAAAATAATAACCTTAAAAAATTAGAAAGAACGCCATATCTTGAAAAAGAAGCAAAATGGGCCAAAAATAACACCGAATTTCAGTTTTCTAAAAGGGGCCTTGAACTCTTGTCATCGCTTTGATCATCGGTTGATTTTTTTTCTGAAGAACTCAACTTCGGTTGACTCAATTTACCTATGATCATCGGTGTCCGCAGGATTTCTAAAAATGCAAAGCTGGGGGAAAGGGGGGTACTTTCCCTGCACCACCTGCATACGCCCATTCCTATGACAGAAGTTGTTGTTGGTTCACAAACACATACAGACATGCAGTTGCGGTTAAATGGACTTGCATACATTTTGCATATGCATATTATATGCAAATATGTAATTTTTTATTTGCATATGCACTAAAAATGTGCATATGCATTTTTTATGCAATATGCAAAATATGCAAATTTTATGTTATGTTTTTCAAGATAGAATTTGACGGGACGCATATCTGTGTCATCGAAATTGTTCTACGGTCATTCAATACAAATATGCAATTTCATATTTTCCGCTGTCTACTAATAAGATACTTTTTAAGTCTTACGATTCAATTGCTTTAATAAAGTAATAAATTAAAAATCGCTCCTTGTTTTTAATTTAACTAGCACAGTCCGTTCTTAGTAACTCTAAAGAGATTACTTGCACGAACACTCAAATTTGGTGCTAAAGAGTTCATTTTTCAGAAGTTAATAAATAGATGTGAATTATTCGATGATAATATATAATAATAATATTACTTTTTATATTGCAAAGGAAAAAAGTGAACTTTAAAATAACTCAAATCTGGCTCTAAAATGACCATCGTTAACCAAAAAGTAAAAAAAGCGATAAGTACGACGCAAGCAGAAACATTAATTGCGAAGAAATGGCAGCCAAGGAACAATTAAGGCAAAGAATAGAACATTTAGAAGCCATACCGAAGCAGCAGGAAGCAACTACAAAAGGTGCATCTACAAAATCAACAAATAGAGCTGCAAAATCTTCAGTTACAAAATCAGCAAAGTCAGCCAAATCAACAACAACAAGGAATATTTATATGGAGCCCAAAACACATCATCGAACAATTTAGGCGGTTAAGACCTTTTGGAAAGGGACACCATTTGACAGCATTCATAAAATGTGTGGACAAGTAATATAATTATACGAATTGTGGGATGCAAATTGATATCAACGAAAAGTTACTCGAAGAGGCAGGCAGCTGCATAAGACAACTAGGAAACAATCCATCATGGGAAGATGTTAAAAGGAATCTAAAACAGCAGTTCCGGCCAACCAAATCTTATGCAGAGATTTTCAATTTCTACAGAATTTTAAAGGTTAGAAATCTCAGAGAACTTCTAGATGTATTTTTAAAATCTAAGTATGAAATAAACGAGATATATTAATTTGACGAAAATAAACCGAGTATATATAATCCAAATAACGTTGGCAGAGACCTAGTTGAGTTACTATTAGAAAAAATTCATGGTCAATTTCGAGCCCACATCGACGATGAAAAAACAATTCAAGAAATATTTGATAAATATAACAAACATAAGCTTTTTGACGACTGTAGAACTATTGATTTAAATCATAAATTTTTTAATAACAGCAAAGGTATTCATAATAATTACAATAAAAAATACACTGATAATTTTAACTATTCTTAAAATAAAATACTTAAAAATTTTTAAAATAAAATTTTCGGTAGTATAATTCAAATAACTATACCGAAAAGCGGAACGATAATCAAACGTTTTAAACAATCAACTACCGTTTTAAACAATACCAAAATAGCAATAATAACAGACCTGACCAGTAGGGCGTATTGAAAAATTTAGATCGTATTCTAAGAGGACTCAAAAGATGCATGGGGTTGTCAAGATCACCCAAAAAAAATTTTAAGGAAAAAAAAGGATGTCTTCCTGCACCGCAAGGACAAAGTTGTTTTTGGAGGAAAACAGTAAAAAATAACGATCTTTAAATGCTTTGACTTTTATAAAAAAAACTACGTATGTCTTAAAGCAAAAGTAAGTATAGGCTTAAACTAAGAATATATTGGTAAACTAAGAATATATTGGTCAGTATAGCTGTCAAACTGTTCTGCCGAAAGACGTGCTTTGTTTCTTGTCGCGTAAAATTTTAATTTAATACCGAATTTCGCGTGTAATTCAATTAAAATTAAATTCTTTTTGGACTTGCCGTGCATTACTGCGCTGAAATAATCCTTTTTTATATATCATAAATTTATATTTTCATTTGTTTTTCTGCTACAGCAACAACAAACGCTGGTTTGTTTTTTGTGAAAGCGGATTTGTTCTTGTTTTTCTTCCATTGTTTTCTGACGTTTGTCAGCTTGAATTCTAAAGCTTCTCAAACCGTTGTCATTAGTAACAACTTTCGAACGCCTTTCAAACTGTTGCCTTCTAAACTAGTTTGCCTGTCTCTTTCAAACTTTCTCAAATAGGGTTGCCAAAGCTTAACTTTATTTTTTTACTTTTAACTTATAAATTTATAACTGAATATAAGATTTTTAAATATGGTTTGCAATTTCCGCAACTGTACCATTAAGGGAGAATCTGACCGAATTGTAAATTGTTGGTTATGTGAATCCTTTTTTCACACTAAGTGTGTAGCACTAAATGCGCGTGTCTCCGACGCACTGGGTGAAAATAAGGGTCTCCGTTGGGCATGCGAAGATTGCAGAGCAACCGATTTGGAAATATTAAAACTTATAAGGCAATCGAGAAAGGGTTTCTTGGAGGTTTCTAAAGACCTAGAGGCGGCTCAGATTAGATTGGCGGAGTACGAAAAGTCTTTCAAATCGTTTAAGTGCATGGATGAGGCTTTTGTCTCTCCTAAGCGAAAGCGGAACAGCAAAAACCTTCGAAGCTCTGCCAAATCTATTACTAAATCAGCCACTCCGTCTACAAGTGTTACTCCTAAAGCTAACACTGAAACTAATGCTGAGTCTTCACCCTTAAACTTAAACTTACACACTTCATGTGAAGCATTTTCAACTGAGAATGTAACTACAGCTCGAAATACTGATGTTGCGGCCCTTTCTAGAGCTCCCGCATCAGTCAGTAAGAATTTACTGATGACAGAAGCCTCTGCTGTACACACAATAAATTTAATTACTGACTCTCCTTCTACTTCTGATGCTAAGGTAACTTATGCTAAGGCTTGTGCCTTATTAAGTGCTGGCACTTCTCCTGCATTACTCAAAACTAATAACACAGGCGCAATACCAAAACAAATATTGATAAGCAGTTTGAATCAGCCGGTTCACAAAAATCTTGTGATAATTCCGCCTGCAAGATCAATATTTGTATCCCGTTTTGCAGCTGATACGACTGAGGATGACATTCTTTTCTATTTGCAATCAAATTTAAATCTTTTAAATAAAAGAATTTCGATTTATAAATTCAAGTTATCTCATGAACGCGTCACGTCTTCATTTAAAATTACTCTACCTGATGATCTCTACAATAAAGTAATCAGTCAAAGTTTTTGGCCTGAATATACATTAGTTCATGAATACGTCCCTAGATCACAACCTAGAACTGTACTAGCTTCTTTACCTGTTCGCAACATGAACCAAAAAAACTAGATTGCTGCCTTCAGTTCCTAATCTTATATCAAAACGTTCGTGGCATTAATACTAAATTGATTAATTTATTCATTATGAGTCACAACATTCATTATGATATAATTACTTTCAGTGAGACTTGGCTAAAACCCAACACTTTAAATTCTGAAATTCTTTGCAACAAATTTAACATTTATCGCAAAGATAGAAACTCCATTCCTGGCAATTATTCTAACGGTGGAGGTGTGTTGATTGCGGTCAAATCAACACATTACTATCAAGAAATAGACATACAAGAAGCTGCAGACATAGAATTTTGCTGTGTTCATGTAAAGTTCGGTCCCTTGAGTATCTACATTACATGCTCATATATCCCACCATTTTCTAACTTAGAAGTTTATAGCAAACATTTGCTCGCTATTAGTAAAGTTTGCCTACAGCTTCATCCAAATGATCATATATTAATAACTGGTGACTTTAACCTGCCCAACGTTTCTTGGAACTGTTGTTCCGAAAACCCTACAATATTTTTACCTTCTTCGGAAAGCTCATCTGACAATTGCTTTTTAAACGAACTCTCAAGCCAAGGTCTTTTCCAACTAAACTGTCACTTGAACAAGAATAAACGTTTGCTCGATCTGGTATTTTTTGATGATAGCAATATTGCTTCAGTGTCAAGGTCTGATCCCTTGGTCACTCCTGAAGATTCTCACCATCCGACTATAGAAATCTGTTTAAATTTTCCTAAACCATCTGTGCAGAACCAAACTATTCAACCGCTCACCGAATTCAACTTTAAGAAAACTAATTATGTTACTTTGAAAAATATTTTGTCCAATATAAATTGGTCACCTATACTGAATCTAAATACAAAATTCTTATCATCACAGAATCTGGATGCCGCGGTCTATGCGTTTAACTCAACGCTCATGGATTGCTTTCTTAGATCTATTCCTCAACGAAAAGCCTCTATAATTTCCGGCCCCGTGTGGTATACCAATGAATTACGAAAACTGAGAAACTTGAAAACTAAATATTATAAAAAATATCAAAAAACACATAACATATGTGATATTGCACGTTATACTTCGACTAAATATAGTTACCAACAGTTGTGCAAGCAATCCTATAACATCTACCTCACAAAAGTTAAACTAAACATTAAGTCTGATGCAAAATCATTCTGGAGCTTTGTTAACACAAAACGCAAAATTGATTCCTATCCTTCTTTTATGAAATACAATAATGTGGAATCCGATAATGACAATAGTATCTGCAACCTTTTTGCTGATTTTTTTAAGTCGACTTATTCATCATCTTCTTTTAATAATGGCAACTATCCCCATTATGTTCAATCTGGTGATATTTGTCTCCCAATAGTTGA
The DNA here is from genome assembly GCA_943735915.1 of Pherbina coryleti. Lineage (NCBI taxonomy): Eukaryota > Metazoa > Arthropoda > Insecta > Diptera > Sciomyzidae > Pherbina > Pherbina coryleti. Next base: position 88,860,748 of record OX030948.1, read on the forward strand.
TACTAGTACAGTTCTAGCCTACTTAAGAGATCTTAAATCTTCTTATAAAAGCGGTCCCGACAATATACCCTCATGCCTATTGAAATACTGTTGCGAAGAATTAGTAAAGCCTATCACTTTACTTTTTACTTCATCTTTAAAATCTTGTTATTTTCCAGCTGCATGGAAATCTTCATTTATTATTCCGTTGCATAAATCTGGTAACAGGTCTTTAATCGATAATTATCGTGGAATTGCTAAATTAAGTACTTTGCCCAAACTTTTTGAGGCAATTGTTACATCACAATTATCACATAGTGTAAAGTCTTTGATGTCTCCATGTCAACATGGATTTCTTTCTGGAAAATCGACTGTCACTAACCTACTTGAATTTACATCTAAGACCATAGAGAATTTTGGAAAAGGTCTTCAGACAGATGTCATCTATACGGATTTTAGTAAAGCTTTTGATGTTGTAAATCACAAACTCTTAATTTTAAAATTATCTCTTATCGGATTTCCCATACAGCTGGTGAGGTGGATTGAATCGTATCTCAGTAATAGAACTCAATCTGTTTTATTTAAACTCGTGAAATCTTACGAGTTCCCGGTTACCTCAGGAGTGCCCCAAGGGAGTCACATCGGGCCTCTTCTCTTTCTAGTTTTCATAAATGATTTGCCAACTATAATATTGCATTCTAACGTCTTGATGTACGCTGACGACGTCAAACTATTTCTTTCTTACAAAAATGAAAATGATGCCAAATTCTTACAAATTGACATCAATAATCTTTATAACTGGTGCAAAATCAATCATATGAATCTCAATATGAAAAAATGTAAGCACATGACCTTCTCGCGTAAGCCATGGCTTAGAAGCACGTACAAAATCTGCGACTATACACTAGAATCTCTAGATAGTTTCCATGATCTTGGAGTTACCATGGATCCTAAACTTCGCTTTCATATTCATATAACTAAAATAATAAATAGAGCAAATAGTACCCTAGGATTTATCAAACGATGGGCAAAAGAGTTTAATGATCCCCTTATTACGAAATCTTTGTTCACTTCACTAGTGCGGCCTATCTTAGAATATGCCTCAATTATATGGTGTCCACGATATTGTTGTTACATTGACGACATTGAATCAGTTCAGAAAAAATTTCTTCTGTTCTGCTTAAGCAATTTATACTGCAGAACTGACTTTCATCTTCCACCTTATGAATATCGATTACAGCTATTAAATCTTCCTACTTTAAAAAATCGCAGAACTATGCTTAATGTAAGCTGGATTGTTAAACTTCTGCATGGATATGTTGACAGTCCATATTTATTAAGTAAAATTTATTTTAATATTCCTATTCGTCCTAGAAGATCTTTTGAATTACTTTGCGTGAACTTTTGTAGAACAAACTACTTGCAAAATGAACCGCTGAGAAGTGCTTGTGGTGACTTTAATTTTGTTTCAGATGTAATCTCTTTAAATGAATCCATATACTCAATTAAACTTAAAATTCTAGATTATCTCCAGTACCGAGGTTGATTTGGATTATGCTCTCCCAAGAATACTTTATATTTTCCTGGCTATGTTTGGCAATACTATCAAGCTGATTTATTTTAAACATGATTATCCAGAGTGAGACCACGTCCGTCTCGCCTGGCATATGCCGGAGGTAGACCCCGTCCGTCTACCCTTGCATATGTGAGCTTTGCTCTAATCCCTGTTTACATGAATCTACAAACATACATCAGAATAGTATTTGATTATCAGCCTCACATATGGGATCGATGCTCTAAATATATGATCCGGAATATGCAACTTCACATCATACTTGGGAATTTTACACCAAGCTGATTAAATTCAAACATGATTATCCAGAGCGAGACCATGTCCGTCTCGCCTGGCATATGCCGGAGGTAGACCCCGTCCGTCTACCCTTGCATATGTGAGCTTTGCTCTAATTCCTGTTCCTACACACATTATAGAACTTGGTTATCAGCCTCACATATGTGAGCACTGCTCTAATCAATTGATCTATTAATATCAAGATGTTGATCCGGAATATATACAACCTTACATCATTTTTACTATGTATATTATATCTGAAATCCTTTAAATTAATAATTAAATGTATAATGAATTGTATAGTGTTTAAGTTAATCAAACAAATTGTTAAATTTTTAAAATGCTATAAAGCCTTAGGGCTTAGCATCTCAATAAAAAATAATAATAATAATAAACACGACGCCACTCATGATATTACTCCACAGTGTCCTGTGTGAAGGATATTCGAAGCTAAAGTTGAAACCGAGATAGCACAGAACTTTTGATTGTTACCCATTGGTCTAAATTTTGGTGGTATTGATTATACTATAAACGTTTTCCTTAAATTTGCCGAATTAATAATTAGCATAATTTATTTATAATTTTATTTATAATAATTTGTTATTATTATAATAAATTTATAATAATTTATAATAATTTGGCGCCTCGGTAGTCGAGTAGGTAGCGTGTTCGACTGCTATCCCAGAGGTACCGGGTTCGATTCCCGGCCAGGCCATGGTCCTTCGCTTTAAAAAAAACCTTTCTAAATTTTCTTTTCCTCTTTCCTAAATCAACTGAAACAAATTTACCACTGAAACAATTAATATTTACCACTTGAAATGAAATTATTGAAAATGTATTTATCACCAATGTTTACGACTTGAAATGAAACTATTGTAACTATTGAAACTATTGAAAGTATTGAAACAATTGAAAATGTATATATGAATAATTTAATATAAGTAGTCTGTAAGAGTTGATCTCTGTTAGATGAAATAAATAAATAAATAAATAAAAAATAAATAAATAAATTTTTGCATATGCATTTTTGAGAAATGTATACTTGAATGCAATTTTTTAACTTTTTCAAAAAAATGAATATAAGATTTTATACCCGGGTACCAGAAATGGTACCAAAGAAACTTTGCTCAATTTGGATTCTTCAAATATTCCTGAACAACACCCTGTCTAAAAGTATTATTTTAAAATACCAGCTTAAGGCCACAATTTTATTTTCTATTTTGATATTTATTGATGAAATTGTTAAATTTCATGTTTGGAAGTATTTTTTTTTTAAGTATCAAAATAGAAAATAAAATCGTGGCCTTAAGCTGGTATTTTAAATTAAAACTTTTAGACAGGGCGTTTTTCAGGAATATTTGAAGAATCCAAATTGAGGAAAGTTTCTTCGGTACCATTTCTGGTACCCGGGTATAAAATCTTATATTCATTTTTTTGAAAAAGTTAAAAAATTGCATTCAAGTATACATTTCTCAAAAATAGGAAAATGCATATGCAAAAATTATGCTAATTATTATTTCGACAACTTTAAGGAATACGTAAACAGTATAATCAATACCACCAAAATTTAGACTATTGGGTAACAATCAAAAGTTCTGTGCTATCTCGATTACAACTTTAGCTTCGAATATCCTTCACACAGGACACTGTAGATAAGAATCGTGAGTGGCATCGTGTTTACTAATATATTGTTAGTTTAAGCCTATACCTACTTTTGCTTTTAGACATTCGTAGTTTTTTTTATTAAAGTCAAAGCATTTTAAGATCGTTATTAGTTACTGTTTTCCTCAAAAAACAACTTTGTCCTTGCGGTGCAGGAAGACATCCTTTTTTTTCCTTAAAATTTTTTTTTTGGGTGATCTTGACAAACCCATGCAACTTTTGAGACCTCTCAGAATGTGAAATTCGAAAAAAATTGTTATTCGATACGCCCTACTGACCAGCACCAAACCAACAATAATTTTAGAACTAATCCAGGTTTCTCAGGGCCTGTCCAGAATCGCTTTAATTATAGAAATGGCCAAAATCAGCATAATTAAGAAAAGATGTGTTGACTTTTGTCAAACTGATGTCAATATTTAAGAAAACATCAGCCTTACTACAATAATTCATCTCGAAGTAGAAATACAGGAATTTCACAAAATAGTTACACTCACAATAACAAGGGATGAGCCCATGGAAGTAGGAAATGTAGTGGAAAATGTTGTAAATTTTTCCCCAGGGCCTCCACGTCAAAACTACCGCTAGTGTATATTACTACAGGGAAAACAAAACTAACATGTAACATGTCCATGGAAGTAGGAAATGTAGTGGAAAATTATGTAAATTTTTCCCCAGGGCGCCTCCACGTCAAAACTACCGCTAGTGTATATTACTACAGGGAAAACAAAACTAACATGTTTGATTGATACAGGGTCAGACACTAGCATTGTAAAGCCAAATATTTTTACTACCTTTAAAGAAGAACCCTTGCCGAATACACGTTGGTATTGGACTATAAATGGGCTTACTCAAATATCAACCAGGGTAATTACACCAATACATCGACGATGAAAAAACATTTAAAAAAATATTTGACAAATATAACAAACATAAGCTTTTTGACGACTATAGAACTATTGATTTAAATCATAAATTTTTTAATAACAGCAAAGGTATTCATAATAATTACAATAAAAAATACACTGATAATCTTAACTATTCTTAAAATAAAATACTTAAAAATTCTTATAATAAAATTTTCGGTAGTATCATTCAAATAACTATACCGAAAAGCAGAACGATAATCAAACGTTTTAAACAATCAACTACCATTTTAAACAATACCAAAAAAGCAATAATAACAGACCTGACCAGCACCAAACCAACAATAATTTTAGAACTAATCCAGGTTTCTCAGGGCCTGTCCAGAATCGCTTTAATTATAGAAATGGCCAAAATCAGCATAATTAAGAAAAGATGTGTTGACTTTTGTCAAACTGATGTCAATATTTAAGAAAACATCAGCCTTACTACAATAATTCATCTCGAAGTAGAAATACAGGAATTTCACAAAATAGTTACACTCACAATAACAAGGGTTGAGCCCATGGAAGTAGGAAATGTAGTGGGAAATGATGTACATTTTTCCCCAGGGAATCCACATCAAAACTACCGCTAGTATATATTACTATAGGGAAAACAAAACTAACATGTTTGATTGATACGGGGTCAGACACTAGCATTGTAAAGCCAAATATTTTTACCATCTTTAAAAAAGAACCCTTGCCGAATACACGTTGGTATTGGACTATAAATGGGCTTACTCAAATATCAACCAGGATAATTACACTAATACCTAGAGAATTCAATGTCGCAGGAACCTTCTCCTGGAAAGTCGCTTATTTTACTGGTTCTAAATATGATGCTATTATCGAAATAAATTTTCTAGTACTCTTAATGCTAAGGTTGGCTTAGAGAATGAGATTCTGATCATTAATAATCAAACCCTGTTATTCAAAGATAGAGAATTATTCCTTACATCGCAGACGAAATACGTACTTTAGAAACAACTAACGAACCTTTGTTTAATCTGGACCATTTAAATTTAGAAGAAATAAAGGCCATAAGCAAGATTATAAATCAATACATCAATCTATTTTTTAAAGAAGGTGATACATTAACAGCAACTAATGAGATACAACTCGAAATTATCACCTCAATTTACAGTCCGGTTTATTCAAAAATATATCGATATCCTCAAGTCTACGAAAAGGAAATTGAGAGGCAAATATCGGATATGCTAAGATAGGCAATTATTATGGATTGTAAAAAAAAACTTGATAACTCAATGCAGCAAAAATGGCGAATTGTGATCGATTATAGAAAATTAAACGAAATCACAATCAGCGATAAGTTTCCCATCCCAAATATTGACGGGATTTTGGATAAATTAGGAAAAGTGCAATACTTTAGCAACATTGATCTAGCTAAAGGATTCCACCAAATACTACTTGTCAAAGATTCAAATCGAAAAAAACAGCTTTTTAAACTCTATTTGAACGCCTTTTGGACTAAAAAATTCACAATTTACGTTTCAGAGTATGATGAACTTTGTTTTGAAAGACTTAATTAATAAAATTTGTGTTGTCTATTTAGACGACTTTTTAATATTTGGTACTTCTTTAGAAGAACATGTAACTAAGTCTGTTAAGTAAGAGTGTGTACGGCATTATTCGCAGTCGGTAAATAGTGCAACCCTGAAATTTTGTTAACAAGTAGAAACTTTGTCAGAAAAGTATGTTACGTATAATGAGTGCTGCATACGTAGAACGCTTCGAGGCAGTTTTCCTCTGCAAGATTCCAAAAGGACCAAAAATGTCCTATGCAGCTGCGGCAATGTATTTGAAATGTCCAGAAAAGGGTGCAACGCTTTAAGAAATCAAAAAAGTCGATGACCTTCCCGGTTGTGGCTCAAAATGGAACGTGACCAAGAAGGATAAAAAAATTGTAGTGAGTTTGTTTTCGTGGAATTCTGGCTTAAGCTTGCGTCAAGGGCAAGCGAAATAGAAACAAAAAGGTCTAAATATATCGCACGTTACTATTCGTAAACATTTGCGTGCAAATAATTTTAAATGGCGAAGCACAATGAAGAAATCACTGTTGTCCAAAAAACAGGTAACTAAAAGAATGGCTTGTGGCGTCCGTGGCGTAGTTGGTTAAAGTGCGTGGCCGCTATGTAAGACCCAGGTTCGAACCCCAGCAGCGACAGAAAATTATTTGAATTAAAATAATATTTCTGTACGGTCGCCACCTCTCTGCAGACAATGGCAAACATCAGAGAGTAATCAAAATGTCTTGTAAAGCTTCTTGAGAACGAGAACATTTCGTTCATCACCGTTCGGAGTCGGCGTTAAGCATGTAGGTCTGGTTCTCGGTCAACTGTGTACAAACTTAATAACACGCACAACACAATTGATCATAAGAACCTAGGTCAAAGTCCTTTCAAGGGCTGAAATGGCCAGTTATTTATTTTAAATGTTTTTTTTTTTAAAAGAATGGGCAACAGAAAACATTGATCGCGATTGGAGTAACATACTCTTCTCCGACGAATCTTCTGTTTAGGGTTATTCGAAATTAATCGTTGGGGATGCTTCTCAAAAAAGGGTTTCGGCACTTTGCACCTCTTTACCGAGAACCTTAATGCTGACAGAATGGTCAAAATTTATGAGAGCTCTTTATTACCGACTGCCAAATGCCAATTTATAATAAAAAAACAAAGTCTGGATTCTGCAGGAGCACAATGACTAGGCTTGCCACTTACAGGGTTTTCATCCTGAAACTCCGGTTTTTTAATCATTTCTCCCGTCTCCGGTTTTTTGAAAAAAATCTCCGTTTTTTTACTAGGTTTAATAAATTTTTGTCAAAAACACAATTTAATGTATCGTTATTAATATTTATTTCACATTTTTTTAATGTAATGTGTAAAACAATTCTTATTTTAGAAACAGTAAAACTTACAGCTGCAGAGCTACATGACGTGATGCTAGATTTAAAATCAAAATTAGAAAAAAGAATCGATGATAAGTTTTTCGATGCGATGGTAAAAATGCACCAAAAAAAATTTTCAAAAAAAAAAAAATTCAATTTGAAAAATAGGCATTAAATGTATATTAGCTACATAAAATAATATTATAATTTTGAAAACAGCCCAATGCAACTATTTGGACATTTAAATATTTTAAAAAGTGATCTCGATTTAGATAATGTTTTGAGAATTGGGGATATACTTAACTTAAATTTAGACATTGATAAACTTTATAAGAGTAAAGAGTTTTTTTGCAAAATATAAGAAATACACACACATCTGTAGAAGATGCGTGGGTTTTTGTTTTTAAAAATTCGCAAGTCAATGAATTAAGAAAAGTTGTTTCAAAAACGTAGAGTATTCCAGTGAGCAATGCGTTTGTGGAGCGTGTTTTTTCTATTATGGAATCGGTTTGGGGAAACGACAGGGGTAAAAAAAGGACGGAGCTAGTAAAAGCTGTGGCGACATGTTGTAACTTCACTATCGAAGCGAACATCGAATCGAAGTTTTCGATCAGGCAGTATGTTGTAACATTTTCGTTCGACAGGCGATTTGGTTTGTTTCGAAGTTATGTTCGAACATTTGATAGCTGCATGCAAGCCTTTTTTATAATATAAATAAAATTCAGTGATAATAAAATTCAATAAAAATTACTCTGTTATGAATTCTTCAAGTGCGATTGCATTTAATTTAATGTGATTGCATTTCATGTGACAGTTAGTTCTTGCCACAAACTATGCACTGTTTGGTTGACCAAATGCCTTGCTGACCATATAAGGGTGCCTCTCCAGAAAGTCCACCAACCCCTCAAATTGTTTTGATGTTTTTTTTTAAGAAATCCTGGAAGTGAGGTTAGGTGTAGTAAGTTAAGTTTTACTTAAGACATATACTTTTATTTAAGCCTATAATTTTATTATTTAAGATCATAATTTAAGATCATAATTCAACAGTTCTGTTATTTAATAAGAGAAATCATGTTTAAATAAAAAAATAGTTACATTTATTTTTGTTTCGATACTCGTTTACCGCCACCAAATCAAAGTAATATTTTATCGCAAATATGTCGAAAGTGTTAAAACATACCGACTTTGTATAAATTCGACAACTTCGAAACTTTCGAAGTGACAACATATTGCCACTAAATTGTGTGTTAGAATTAATTATGATATAGTTTTTATCAAGTTTTTGAATTCATACAACATGAAGACCAAAAAAAACTTCTGCAAAGTGCAGAAATAATGCAGTGAAAGATCAAAAATATAATTTAAGAAAATAATTTTTTTTTTAAATAATATTTATTTTATTTTATGTGAACTGTAATAACTGTGAAGTACAAAACTATGTAAAGAATGTGGTTTTTATTTGTAAGTGTTTTACCGTATATTAAAAAATATGTCCTGAATAAAAGGCCAAGCCTATTGAAAAATCTTTTTATGTTTTTTGTAATCTCCGGTTTTGGGCTTCCTTAAAAGTGGCGAGCCTAACAATGACCCCAAACACCGCAGCCGCCTCTGCACCGAATGGAAACGCGAAAAAGGCATCGTCACATTAGATTGACCTGCACAATGGCCTGATGCTTATCCCACCGTAAACGTCTGGAGAAGCTTCGAGGGAGACCTACCTATACTTGAAAACAGCTTTCCAAAGAAATTCGACGCATTTGGAGAGCTCTTTCTGTCAAATATGCCGAAAATTTAGTGGAAAGTATGCCGCGGAGGTGTCAAGCGATTATTAACGTTGGTGGTGATTGGACTCTTATTATTATTATTGCGTCGGCCTTCGTAACGTGTGTAATGAATGTATGTAAAGAACCATTTTCTTAAATAAATTTTTAGATAAATTATGTCGTACACGCTCTTACTTAACAGACTGTAATTTAAAAAAGTGTTTGAGAGACTACAAAAAGCTGAATTAAAAATTCAAGTTGATAATCAAATTACCTAAGAAAAGAAACTGAATTTTTGGGGCACATTCTTACTTCTGAAGTAGTAAAGCCCAACCCAAACAAAATTGAAAGCATTCAATTATTAAAATTACCTACCAACCAGAAACAGATAAAGTCCTTTTTGGGAGTGACTGGGTTTTATAGAAAATTCATTAAGGACAATTCCAAAATCGCAAGTCCAATGACAAATTATCTTAAAAAATATGCTAAGTTTAATACCAATGATCCAAATTATATTTCGTCCTTCGAGAAACTCAAAGATATTTTAACTAACACCTCTATACTGAGGTACCCATATTTTAATACGAAATTTCAATTAAATACTGATGCTAGCAACACGGCACTTGGTGCGGTTTTCGGACACCCGATTAGTTTTGCTTCAAGAACTTTAAATGCCCATGAAATAAATTACTCTACTATCGAAAAGGAGTTACTTGCGATAGTGTAGGGAACTAAATATTATCGTCCTTATCTTTATGGACAACAATTCGATATTTTACCGACCATGAGCCAATAAAATGGTTATATGCAAAATATTCCGGAAAAGATATAAATCCGCGATTACAAAGATGGTTAATATCACTAGGCGAATACGATATTAATGTTGACTATCTTAAGGGGAAAGAAAATAAAATTGCTAAATTTTTAAGTAGAATAAATAGTAATACAAATGAAATTAACACCATAGATAACGAAGACCATAGGTGTCCGCAGGAGGGGGGTGAGGGCGGGGGCAAAGGTATGTGTGGTGTGCACGTATATGAAATTGATTATATTAAAATGTAACATACAAACATGGGAAATGAAAATATATGAAATTTTTCAAGTCCAGGGGGGGCAAGTGCCTCTCCCTGCTTCCCCCTGTGGACGCCCCACGTTGAGTAAAATATAGGCAAAACTCTCGCATTAGGGGTTATTGAAAAGTTACGGGGTTTGAATTTTTTCAATTTTTTTTGTAATCTAGGTACATTTCTTAAGAAGAAAATAAGTTTTGTTTGTTAATTTGTTAAATTATCGTATGATGTAGTTTCCACGGTCAACTAAAGAAGGCGCTTTTTTGACAAAAATGTTTATTTTATTTCAGTATGACATCACTCAATAAAATTGCATATAAAATCTTTAATTATAAAAAATATTTAATGAAACTGTACCCAGTGAAAGCTAATTAATAGGGAGTTAGTTCTGCGCATTCTTTTTTTAAGAATTGTTGTTCTTGGTACAGTGACGCATGTTTGAATTTGTTCATTTTTTTGTGTTTTTTCCTGAAAATTTGTAATTTTTTTAAATCCACTCAAATCCACGAAAAATCTTCTGAGCATATATTTCAAACTTTCCTCTCTCTGGTGGTACCAAATTTGGAACTCTCTGCTAATTGGAACCCAGGACAACCGCCAGGTAGACCAACTAGTTTTTATTGTTGCTGCTCTATGTAGTTACTTTGTTGCCACTACAATAAGCAATAAAAATATTTCAATAAAGTAAATACGCATGTTCCTTATTGTAAATAAAAGATAAATTAATAACACTATAACATGCAAAAAAAATATTTACTAAATAAAATAAAATAAAATTAAAAATAAGAGTATAAGTAAAAAAATTAAGTTCTTTATAAAATAAACAAAATTAACAAAATTAATGAACGATTTGTTGAAAAATAAAACAGTTCAAATATAACATAAATAATAATAATGAATAACATTATATAAAATTATGAGAAAATTAAATGAAAAGGAAATTGCTAAAATAAATTAAAATAAAATATAAAAATAAAAAACGAAAAAAGTCAAAAATAAAAATCGAAATTATATATAAAATAAAATTAATAAATAAATATAATTAAAAAAATAAAAAATATTAATATATAAAAAATAACATAAAAATTTATTTATTTTATTTTATTTGATTTGATTGATTAATTATTTATTCTGTATTGAGGCGCTTACAAAAAGCAAAAACTATTATTTTTTATTTTATTTCTACACCGTGTCTTATTTTTGAAAATGTATTTCTAAAACTGACAAATACGATTGACAATTCGCAAAATATATAATTAGTAAGCATTTGATGATCCTATGTTCGGCACGATCATTTTTTATAGAAAAAAGAAAATCTTACGAAATTAAAATTTTTATTTACTTAAAAAAGCAAAGACTGAAAAAATTTCAAGGTTTTCAAAAATTTGTTCAATATTTTTTTAATATTTTCAACAATATTTTTATTTTATTTTTGCACTTCTTATATCTTTTTAAAAATTTTAAGAATTGCAACCAAGCAATTTTTGTTAAATTCTTTTTATTTTCAAATTTGTTACATATTTTTTTTTTTCAAGATTTTCAAAATTTGTCATTTATTTGCAACTAAATTGACCGATTATTTTCCGAAGCAATGTTTTCCTCAGGCTTTTATAACTAATTTTTTTTTTTATACGCATGCATATAATGTAAATTTTAAAACAAAAAATAGATAATTTTTTATCCTTGAAAAAAACATTACAGATTTACTTTAAAAGCATTTTTAAATATTTTGTTCTCATATGAGCAAAAATATTTTGTTTCTTATTTTTATGTTATTTTACTTTAAATGTTTTGGTTTTAATTTTAGTTTTTTTTATGTAATTTTTTCCGTTTATGTTTTCATTATTTTTAAGATATTTAAGGATACAGAATAAAATAGTAATTTTTTATTATATTAAAAAAATGAAACCACACTCATTATAAAAAACGTCGAAAAGAATACAAAAACAATAGCAAATTTCCAATAGTTTCATCAAATTGTTTAATATTTTCAACAACTTTAAAAATCCAAAAATTATGAAAAAAAATTTAGTAAAAATTAAAAATATCAGCAATCTTACAAAAGAAAAATCAAAAATTCAGTATTTTTATATAAATTTTCTTAAAATGCGATAGTTTTATTTTCAAATATTAAATATTTGAAAGATATTTTAAAAAAATTCGTGCACAATTTTAATATATATTTTATTAATTCTGTTTAAATATTTAAATATTTTATTTAATTAAGAAAATATTTAAACAAATTTTAAATATTTACGTGGTCGATTTATGCAAATGCGTTATTGGTGCAAAAATGACTCGCTTTTTGGATAAATTAAAAAAGTTTTTGGATACATTTAATATTTTTTCCCTTAGTGTACTTTTTTATATGTGAAATATTATTTTTATATTTATATGAAATATTTGAAATATTTATATATAAATAATATATAATAATAATAATATGTGAAATATTTTATTATTAAAATAATAAAAGTGACTTTTTGGCAAAAGCTTACCCACTAATAAAGTTCTGTGTTTTATTTAAAAGATAAAAAAATGCAAATAAAAATTGAATTGAGGGCCTTCAAGGTTTTGGGCAACGGCTCAAAAAGACTTTTTTTGATTTGACATTTATTTTTTTAATTCATGTTGTAAAAGTTGAAATCTGGTAAGTACTAGAAAGGGGTCCTCGACCCAAATGTCTTTTAGAGTAAAAAATTTGGACGCCTCGAAATAGAAACATTGATATATCATTCTTGGACAAGATATGTAGGTCTGTAAATGCCGAAGATATGAAGAAAAACTTAAACGTTCGGGAAAAAACAATTGTTTTTTTTTTAAATTGTCTTAAAAAATGCTTCAGGTTAGATGGTGTGCAGCGTACTTTTTTTCCATTACGGTGTAGTGTACTCGTACACATTCATTCATATAACAATTCTGTTGAAAATAAAAATATGTTAATTCGTTCCATAGCAACTTTTATATTTTTCAAAGATCTGTATTGTAATGTTAAAGATGTATATTGCTCATCATATTTTCTTTCCAATGAGCTTAAGATGTCCAAAATCGGTTAAGATTTGACAAAATGACAGCACTTTGTATCATAGCAAACATATAGTACATGGGAATCAGTGTTTTATGACAAAAAAAAAAACGTTAAAAGTGCCGCCATTTTGCCAATTCTTAACCGATATTGATGGTTTTAGATTCAATGAAAAGGTATTTTTACATGCAATGAATTTTTGTGGAAAAAACATGTCATTAATGCAGCATTATATCATTTCAATTCCTAGAAACACTAATTTATTTTATGAAATTAAAGAAAAATTAAGGAATTTGCTTCGCTACACGCTTCATTTTGTATTTTATCGTATTTATTTTTATACAGCCTTATTCTACGTGAAATTCTACTTAAAAGAGGTGGAATTTGTTTTTCATTTACAACAAGGAAAATAGCTGTAAAAATTCAATGAACGTCGGCACAACAAAACTTGAACCCTTCAACTTTAAAAAACGAATTAAAAGAAATTGTGACGACATTGAGAGGTCAGACCAAGTGCGATAGACTCACAACATGTCCCTCTTTAAGAATTTCTATAAAGTTTGGTTGTGCTTTTTTTTTGGTCGATTTCGTCACACTGTGATATTTATAAATAAAAATTCTTTTGAGTAAACATACATTTTTTTAAACAGTATATATCTTTTCTTTTGAATTTCTGTGAAAAAAAAGTCCAGAAATTAGAACATTTCCTAAATTGAACCACCCGTGGAACAAAATGTTTCTAATTTGTGAGAGTCCGCTGTACTCTCATTTTTAATTTTATTTTATTTTATTTAATAACTATTAAGAAATGATCTTCGACTGGGCCGAAGTTAAAATACCCCCGCGGGCGAACCAAAAAATATTCAGTCTTAAGAAGTCAATAAAATGTTTATTCGCAAGGACATTTTCGTCATAGTTTTAATAGAAAACTTTTGCTTTTGTTTTTTTATAAGGCCACTTTATATGGGAGGTGGCTGTAGTTTTCACTCAATTTCGTTGGATAATGTACTCAGAGTGCATGTTTAGGTTTATTTACAAAATTTCAAGTCCATATATTAATTTTTGTGGAATTAAATATATTTTACATTTTTGATAAAGTCTCTTTATATGGGAGGTAGGCGTTTCTTCATTAAATGCTTTTGATCAAGCATGCAAAATTTCACTATCATAGGACCACTCCTATATTTTTTCAAGAAATGTATGAAGCGATTCCTCTGTGGTGCGTGGTAACTAGACCAATATGATTTATTGTGAATGAAATTATATTTATTATATAGGTACAGAGGGTGTGGATTTAGGTAGATATATATAATATTAAGTTAAGTTAAGTTAAAAAAAAAAAATAATAAATTTAGTAAAAATTTTTCATGGCATTTTAAAGATGGTAACATTTTCTATAATTTTGTTCTTGGGTACATTTTAATCCAATAAGAAATTAAGAAGTTACGTGGTTTTTTCTATAGCTCCATTGAGATAGATAAAACGGCAAAATATAACTTATCTGACGATCGACGAAATGTTCAGCTAAGTAAGTAAAGAAAATCCTAGTGCAACAAAAATCTACCGAAAAAGAAAGAAGAGCAAAAACAAAAACCAGAATTCCAATGAAAAAATAAAACGTAAACAAGGCCTCACGGCAACTTTATTGATAAGATTTTGTAATTTTAGAGTCTATCAACAAATTCTAGCAACTTACTCGCCTTTGATGTTGGCTTACAACCTTCCATCGCTTGCAAAAATGTTCTTGCAACTTGTCCTGTTACATTTTTGCTTGAATTTATTTTACAATCCTCTTTCGCTTGCACTAAAATATGTTCCTCTTTTGCTTTCAACGCGTCATATGGTAAAAAAAAACAAAACAATTTCGTGTGAAAAAGTGGGTGTGGCTCACTCAAGAGTATGAATTATACAAAGGCTACATACACAAATTTAAAAACTAACGAACGTATTCATAAAAATTTAAAGTGCTTCCTTCTTTAAGAAAAACTTGTTGGGTAGTGGATAGTTTAAATCCTTTTTGAGTTGTAGGTCAGGATGTAAGAACAATTAATTGTTTTACTAAATTTTTTCCCAAAGTAACTCTAGATAGTTACGTGAGTTAGTCATAATAGCGACGATTTATGATATAATGGTCCATGCCATTTCACTTACTTACTTACTTACTTCCCAGTGGTATCCCAGCCTAAACTACTTGACCTAGAACTATAAAATTAGGTAAGTGGTGAAGACGCGTAGATACTAAAAAAGGTATTAGAAAAATGTGGTGTCTAAATTGTCAAAATTGAATAAAAAGAGTAAAAAGCTGGTAATGGGATAGTTGAAAGAATTTTAAATATCAAAATTTCTATAATTGTTTTTGAATACCTTTTTAAATGTCTGAAATAAATTATTAGGACTAATTTTGGATGCGGAGGGTTAAAATATATTTTTTTCTAAGTGGCTACAATTTTATTACCATATTTATTAGCTTAAGGCTGTGCATTACTTTTTAAACTAATATCTAGAATATACCTTCTGGGATTTTGTTATTTCGCCGTTAAAGGGTTCAACAAATTTTCTTTAGGTGTGAACAATTTTTACGTATTTGAGTTTGAGTCGAAAATTAACAGAAGTAATCTCATGGTTCTTTCAAATAATTTTTTTTTCTTTTTGCACAAGAAGAAAATTGCATAAAAATTAATAACACTTTAAAGGGTCAATTAGGAATTTTCATCAAGTTGAAAATAATTCATTCATAAAATATCAAAAATTGATGCTTCTACGTCTAACCGTTAAGACGTTAACGCTTTTTTTAAGCGATGCGAGCGTTTTTATCATATTTTTCCCAACGTGCGCCCTTGACAAAGACTATCGTAGCGAATTAAATCAAATGTTTGAACTCCGTGTTGAAAATTTGAACACAATGGAGGAATTTCATAACGATAATGGTTCAATAGAAGAGCAAACGATTCATTCCTAAGAAGAGAATTTAAATGATCTCATCCCACTCCTCCATACGATCATCAACCGATTTAAGACTGAAATTATATTTCAAGACAAAAAAGAAAAAGATTCTGAAAAAATATTTAAAAATACAAGAATATTTATTGACCAAGAAGACTTAAACAATGACAATATAACGAATATAGCAAAGAACTTAATCAACAAGGGCAAGATTGGAATTCATTCCACGTTAAGTGATCACGATTGTAAAAAATTACAACGACAACTGATTAAAATTTTCCCAGATAGGAAAATTATTAAATTTGTAAAATGTTCACATTTTGTCAAAGATATCGATGATGAAAACGAACTTAAAAAACAAATTGCATTGTTTCACAAACACGAAACGGGTCACTCAGGAATTATTCGTACCTACGAAAGAATTAAAAACAATTGGGCCTATTCTGCGCAATCTTTTATGAAAAAATTCTGTTATTCTGTTATGATTTCCCATACAAATTTTTTAGCTGTCAATAAATCTGCTATGCATTCTAAATTCATATTCTGCATAACAAAATCTGTTATGAAATCTGTTATAAATCATAACAGATTTTCGAACTGTCAAAAAATCTATTCCAAATTCTATAATTGGTATTCATCGCGACAAAATCTGTTATGAAATCTGTTAAAAACCATCACAGAAAGATTTTTGAGTCTTTTATGATAACAAATTTATATTAAAGTGACTTTAAATTTCTGAAATGGATATTTATTTTAGAATATCAATAAGAAATGCCGAAAAAAGGTGAAAAATGTAAGTAAACTAATTGTTAAGTTTAAATATATGCATATATTTGTGTTAAATTTAATTTTTTTAGAAGAAACCATCGAGCAACTCTACTAGTTGTGGCTGAAAAGCAAACCATTCGAGCTTCCTGATGTGCGCTTCGTTTAGCTATTTCGACTGGACAAGGTGAATGCTCGACTGCCCATGAACAAATTGGAATCAATTGTGGAACATCCAAAGTCTGTGATCACTATTACAGCCGTAATCTTTAAGCTATCATCACGAAATTCGATATTTAAGCTTTTATCTTTTATTTTTATTAAAATGCACTCATTTTGCATATGAACTTTTATATTTAACATGTACTTTGAGTATGAAATTCAACCATCGAATAAAAAGCACAACTACCTCCCATTCAAACTAACTTTATCAAAAAACAAAAGCGAGTATTTTCTATTAAAACTATGACGAAAATGTTTTTACAAATAAACATTTTATTGGCTGCTTAAGACTTTAAATATACTCTGGTTTTTTGGCCCAGTCGAAGATAATTTCTTACTACTTTTAAATATTTAAGTTTTATAAAAATATTTTATTCTTAAACTTGCATTTATAGTGTTCATAACACTGAATAAACATTTATAAAATTTAAGCATAAAATACCAAATACAAATGCTTTAGCCAACACCCATTGTGTTGATCTGCAAACCTAAACAAAATTTGTTTGCTTGTTTGAGATCACAACAGGGAATGCGTTGGAATCCTTGGGCGTTCCATAGCTGCCATCCGACATGACACGTATGACGTACTGACCAGAAAGAGTGTCGTGCCACAAATCGTGCATATGATTGCAAACAGCCTTAGCGGCAGACATCTTACGTGCGGAAATCACATCAGCGCCACGCTTTTGCACGGTCTCATCAAATTTTCTCTGCTGTAAGTCGGCATCCCAGACTGATTTTATGAACACTGTCTCATTTCTAGCATCAGGGAATTTAGTCGAAAAATTATTTTTTTTACAGCAATCTGTGCACCTAAACATCCTTGCGTGCATGTAGATCCACCGCCTGGCCCTGCATCTTATAAATTTTCACGTTCGCCGAGAACAAATCCTTGCGTTCCGAACCCTTCTTACATGCCATTGAACCAACCATGAAGGCAGCGGCAACATCCTCGAAGCCCATAGCTGGATCAGTTGTTGGTACAACTTGCCGTAGTAGAGGTAGTGCACAATCGGCTAATTCCATAACGACACCCTCGAGTACACCAACCATAGGAGGAATATCAAGCAAATCCAAGATGAGAAGCAATTTGGCCGGCAGCGCCGGCAACAACATGAATTGGCTGCATTTTGTTAACTTGTTTTTTTTACGATTTGCTTATGAACGTCAGGGTACCAGCAGCGAATTTAAAGACGACTGAAATATACTGAAGAAAATAAATTGTTTAATTTATAATTAGCTTTTGCATAAAACAACCCTTAACTTACTTTTTCGCTCTGCATTTTGTTGACTATGAATAAATTTATTTACAACAATCAGCTATTTCATAACAGAAGTTAAAGGAATTGTAATAGATTTTTTTTTCGAAGATTGATAACAGGTTGCCATAAAAGTTCGATATACTGAATACCAATTTTAACAGATCTTTTATGATCGGCATCTGTTACGATTGATAACAGAAAATTCGTAACAGAATAACAGATTTCGCCGAATAGGCCCAAATATATATGACGCGTTGAAAGCAAAAGAGGAACATATTTTTAGTGCAAGCAAAAGGGGATTGTAAAATAAATTCAAGCAAAAATTTAACATGACAAGTTGTAAGAACATGTTTGCAAGCGTCGGAAGGTTGAAAGCCAACATCAAAGGCGAGTAAGTTGCTAGAATTTGTTAATAGACTCTAAAATGACAAAATCTTATCAACAAAGTTGCCGTGAGGCCTTGTTTGCGTTTTTTTTTTTCGTTGGAATTCGTTTGTTTGCTTACATTTTTTTTGCATGGTTTTTGTTTTTGCTCTTATTTCTTTTTCTGTAGGTTTTTGTTGCTCTAGGATTTTCTATACTTTTTTAGCTGAACATTTCATCGATCGTCAGCAAAGTTATATTTTTCCGATTTTGTCTATATCAATGGAGCTATAGAAAAATTATGTAACTTTTTAATTTCTTATTGGCTTGAATTGTACCCAAGGACAAAATTATAGAAAATATATTTATATATTTTTTTACTAAATTTATTCAATTTTGTACCTATTAAAACTATTGTATTATATCTATCTACCTATATCCACCCTTATTTACCCATATAAAAAATATAATTAATTCCATAATAAATCGAATTCAATATTGTCAATCAATATTGGCTAATTGGAACGCAGGACAACCGCCAGCTAGACCAACTAGGTTGTATTGTTGCTGCTGTATGTAGTTACTTGTAGTTGTATGTAGTTGACACTAAAATAAGCAATAAAAATATTTAAATAAAGTAAGTACGCATGTTCCTTATTGTAATTAAAAAATAAATCAATAACACTATAACGTGCAAACAAATATTTATTAAATAAAATAAAATAAAATTAATAATAAGAGTATAATTAAAAAATAAAGTACTTTATAAAATAAACAATATTAACAAAAAATTTGTTGAAAAATAAAACAGATCCTATATAACATAAATAATAATTAAGAAATACATTTTCTAAAATAAATCAATTAAAATAAACTATAAAAATTGAAAACGAAAAAAGTATAAGTATAAAAGTATACAAAATAAAAAAATTAATAAATTTAATTAAAAAATGAGAAGATATCAATGTAAATACAAAACTGGATTTATTTTATTTCATTCGATCTCTTTTATATTCGATTTATTTTATATTAAGGGGGACTATATACCCAGATGCCGAGAAAAAGGTCATGTTTGTGAATTTTTTAAGGAAACCTAAGGGATATTTTTAAATGAGGGTTTTGACGCCTTAAAATATACAATTTTAAGAGTATGTTTATTTTTTTTTTCATAAAAAAATTTAATAATCAGGTAGATACAGCATGTTTTGTAGAGCTCTCTGAAAAAAAGGTGAAATGCAGTGACCAAGATTGCTCCTCCTAAATTCATCTGGAACAAAAAAATGAAAAATATTATTAAACTTGATACTTAAATCTCGTACTGTCATAGCCAATTTTGAAAATATTGATTTTTCGCAAAATGGCGGACTTCTGAACGTAAATTAACGATTTTCGACCAAAAATTCGACATTATTTTGCCTATAACTAATGAACGAAGCTACGAAAAAAAAAATCCTATGACAAGTACGAGATTATTATGAATAAAATAAGCCTGCAGAATAATCAAAACGATCGGTTCACTGAGTTTCGATAAATCTTGGTCACCGACTTTGAAAACATGGTTTCAAGAAAAATGCGTTTGTAAATAAGGGCAAGCACTCTAGAAGAGACTCATTAGGCTATAACTTTGTTATTTTTTGAGATATCGACTTGATTCGAATTTTGTTATAGAAAAAATAAAATCTTACGAAATTTAAATTTTATTTACTTCAATATTTTCTAAATATTTTCAGCAATATTTTTATTTTATTGTCGCACTTGTTCTTATATCTTTTAAAAAAATATTCTTTATATATTAAATTTGTATTATTTCTTAAATTAATCAAGCAATTTTTTGTTAAATTATTTTGAAATTTAAAGAATTTTTTATAACTAATAGGCTTTTATAACTTATTTTATTTTTATACGCATTCATATAACGTAAATTTTAAAATAAAAAAAAAAATAATTTTTTGTCATTGAAAAATATTACAGATTCACTTAAAGCATTTTTAAAAAATTTTGTTCTCATCTGAGCAAATATATTTTCGAAAATATTTCAATATAACAGAAATAAAACCCAATGTAAAAAACGAAAACATAATTTCTTATTTCTTTCTATTTTGTTTCTTATTTTTATGTTTTATTACTTTTTAATGTTTTGGTTTTAATTTTTGTTTTTTTATATAATTTTTTCCGTTTATGCTTTCATTATTTTTAAGATATTTAAAGATAAAGAATATAATAGTAATTTTTATTATATTAAAAAAATAAAACCATACTCATTATAAAAAACGTTAAAAAGAATAAAAAAACTATTCCAAATTTCCAACAATTTCATCAATTTGTTTAATATTTTCAACAACTGTAAAAATCCTAAAATTATGAAAGAAGAAATTTTGTAAAAATTAAAAATATCAGCAATCTAACAAGAAAATTCAAAAATTAACAAGAAAATTCAAATATTTAAATAAATTAAATACATGTATAAAATAAATGATATTTTAAAAAATTATATAAAATTTTTTATATATTTTTTAAAACATAAGGTAAAGTGTTAAATCCAATTCCAAAAAAAACAAGCAATCAATCAAATGAAATAATCCATTTTTGGATTTATATTTTTATATTTATATTTTGATTGTTTTATTTATATATTTTATTTTGTATATAATTTATTTTTTTTTTATTTTGACTTTCTTCGTTTTTTATATTAAAAAAAAAATTATTAATTTTTAATAATATAAAATGTTTTATATTTTATATTAATTGCTTCATTTTAGCAATTTCCTTTTCAATTAGTTTTCTCATAATTTTATAAAATGTAGTTCTTAATTTATTATTTATGTTATAATTGAAATGTTTTATTTCTCGACAAATTTTTCGTTAATAGGTTCAATTTAAAACTTATATTAAATTTTGTTTATTTCATAAACTGCTTATTTTTAATTTATGCAGCACACTCCCACAAATTAGAACTCTTCTCACAAATTCGAACTGTCCAGAAATTAGAACTTACCATTTCAATTTTGAATGCACTTTCTTTATTTATTAAATTCATAAGTGATCTTTGATCATTGATATATATTTATAAATATGAAAATTATATGAGTTTTATGCTAAAAAAAACATTAAATATTAATAAATAAAAATTCTTTTGAGTTAACATACATTTTTTTTAAACAGTAATATCTTTTCTTTTAAATTTTGTGAAAAAAAGTCCAGAAATTAGAACCACCCGTGGAACAAAATGTTTCTAATTTGTGAGAGTCTGCTGTACTCTCATTTTTAATTTTATTTTATTACAGTCAATAAAATGTTTATTCGTAAAGACATTTTCGTCATAGTCTTAACAGCAAATTTTCGCTTTTGTTTTTTGATAGTCACTTTGAACGGGAGGTAGGCGTGGTTTCCACTCAATTTCGTTGGATTATGTACTCAGAGTGCATGTTTAAGCTTATTTACAAAATTTCAAGTAAAATATATTTTACATTTTTGATAAAGTCTCTTTGTATGGTAGGCGTTTCTTAATTAAATGCTTTTAATCACGCATGCAAAATTTCATTATATTAAGACCACTCCTTCTATATTTTTTCAAGAAATGTATGAAGCGATTCCTCTGTACTGCGTGGTAACTAGAGCAATATGATTTATTGTGAATGAAATTATATTTGTTATATAGGTATAGAAGGGGTGCATTTAGGTAGATATATACAATATTAAGTTTATTTATTTATTTCATTCATCTACTGAGCAATTGCCCTCACAGATATAAAACATTAACTTAAGCCAAATTCTTAAACTATAGATAACAAATTGAATAATATTTGCTTAAAAATTTCTCTATTTAAACCAAAATCCACTTCCAGGATGGATCTGAACAAGCACGTAAAAATAGATTTTACTGTGTGTAGGTCAGAAAACTCCTTGGAGTTTCTTTTGACAAAACCTAGTTGAGAGTTTGCCCTCGAAATGATATAGTCTCTATGAATTTTAAATGAAAGATTGGAAGCAAAGTAAATGCCAAGATCCTTAATAGAGGTGGATCTATGAAAAAATTGGTTGGTATCAAATGAATATTCATGTGTAATGCATGCGTTTTTGCGAAAATAAGTTAAGATATGGCATTTGGAGAAGTTTAACTTCAAACCATTAACGTTACACCATTGAGGAAAAGTATTAATATCTGATTGAAATTTTAAGCAATCTGAAGTGTATCTAATAATAGAAAACATTTTCAGGTCGTCAGCATACATCAGAGTTTTACAGAATTTAAACGTTTTTGGTATATCGTTGATATATAAAATAAATAAAAGTGGCCCTAAGTGGCTTCCGTGGGGTACACCTGAAGTAGCTTGGATCATACTAGTGTAGCAGTTTAAAATTTTTATGAATAATTTTCTGTTAATTAGGTAAGAGTTCAACCATTGTAGAAAGTTGGAGTGGAATCCTAGCTTACCTAATTTAGAAATTAATAATTTATGGTTTAAGCTATCGAAAGCCTTAATAAAATCAGTGTATAACACGTCAACTTGGAAACCTTTTTCAATGGCATTAAAGCAGAAGTTTGAAAACAAAGATAGGTTAGTGCTTGTGGATCTTCCAGCAAAAAATCCATGCTGCTCAGTCGAAATATAGTTTCGCACTTCGGAAAAGAGCTTATCGCTTACAATTTTGTCTAGCAATTTAGGTATCACGGAAAGTTTAACGATTGGTCTATAATTCTCAATAAGAAACTTCTGCCCGGATTTGAAAATCGAAGAAATATAGGCTAATTTCCACTCATCTAAAAATATTCCGCTTAAAGGGACTTATTGAAAATTAGAGTTAGTGCAGGACAAAGAGAACCTGCTCACGATTTAAGGAGTATTGGATGTAGTAAATCGTATCCACCACCCTTTGTACAATTAATACTCTGAAGAGCTTTAAGAACTTAATTTTCAGATATTTCTAAATTTCCAATATTAACAATTTCAGAAACAGATGGGAAATTATTGAGACCAGTAGTCTGGCTGACATTTTCAAAAACTGATCAAAAAAATTGCGCAAATAACTGGCAAATATCTTGATTATTATTCGCTTTAATGCCTTTGAACTCCATCGATTTAGGAAGTCCAGATGATTTTCGTTTAGAGTTATAAAAAATCCAAAAGGACTTAGGGTTGTACTTTATATTTTGTTCCATTGAACTAACATATTTTTTATATAAAAAGTTTGATAAAAAGTCAAATTCACGTCTGAGTTGAATAAATATGGATTTATCAATATCTGAGTTAGTAAATTTGAATCTTTTGTGTGCCTTATTTCTTGAATTTTTAAGTTGAGACAATCTGTGATTGTACCAAGGCAATTTATTTTTCTGTTTGGATTTTTTTACAGGAACAAACAAATCAAATCCGTTTTTTTTAAATTTACTTAAATACACTGTACATATCTTTAACGTTCTATGAACCGATTGCTGATGTCAAATCAATGGAATAGAAATAAGTATTTAAAGATAGGTAATTTGCTTTATGAAAATTGTATGAAGTACTCAAATCCTTCACTAAATTATTCGTAAATTCATAAAAACTGAAAATTAGCATGAGTGCCTTGTGATAAACTGATTCGGACGTTAAAGGAATGTCACATTTAAATAACTCATATTTAATATCATTATTAATGAAAATTAAGTCTAGAATTATATTAATGTCATTTATTACGAAACTAATTTGGAAAAGACCGAGGGAGTAAATCGAATCGCAGAGGTTCAATTCAGTCTCATGTTTTAAATTGAAAGGAATTAATATTTGATCAGTTTCGCTCAGTTTCCACTCGATATTTCCCACAAATTATTGAAACACAAATTTGCTCGATGTCATCAGAATTTCTTGGTAGCAGGATTTGACTGCTTTTGAATTTAGAATCTACTGCAATTAAAACGCCACCGCCTCTGGTGACTCCAGAACGTAACACTCGGTCTCTACGATAAGCTTCGAAGTTGGAGTCAAATAGTTCCGTCAACAAAAAATGAGATATTAACCATGTCTCAGTGCGAGCGATAACGTCGAAATCATGTGAGGCAGCGGAGGAAAGCACAAAGTTGGTCTTCGTGCGCAGACCGCCTGCGTTGTGATAGTAAAGAGCAAATTCACATTTTTGAATGTTCAAAGAGTTCGAAGAGTTCGATGTGATGACCGGAGCAATGTTGAAAGCAGTGGTGGAGCCCACTGCAGTAGTTGGAATGTCGATGATATAATTGGAGGCGCTTGAGATAAGATCATCACGGTCACGATTCACTGCGTGCCCGCATGAATCGGTGGTGGAATAGTTACAATTCCTTCGTCGAAGTTTTTTGGTCTTGTAACAAAGCGTGAAATTTTAAGAGAAAACGGCCAAACTGATTTGTCAAATGCCTTATCGAAGAGTTGCGCTTTTTTAAGTTAAGTTAAAAAAAAATTAATAAATTTAGTAAAAATTTATGATGGCATTTTAAAGATGGTAAAATTTTCTATAATTTTGTTCGTGGGTACATTTTAATCTAATCAGAAATTAAGAGTTACATGGTTTTTTCTATAGCTCCATTGAGATAGATAAAAACGGCAAAATATAATTTATCTGACGATCGACGAAATGTTCAGCTAAGTAAGTAAAGAAAATCCTAGTGCAACAAAAATCTAACGAAAAAGAAAGAAGAGCAAAAACAAAAACCAGAATTCCAATGAAAAAATAAAACGTGGACAAGGCCCCCCGCAACTTTGTTGATAAGATTTTGTAATTTTAGAGTCTATCAACAAATTCTAGCAACTTACTCGCATTTGATGTTGGCTTACAACCTTCCGACGCTTGCAAACATGTTCTTGCAACTTGTCCTGTTACATTTTTGCTTGAATTTATTTTACAATCCTCTTTTGCTTGCACTAAAAATATGTTCCTCTTTTGCTTTCAACGCGTTTAAATTAAATTACTCTTAATAATGATATTAGGAAAAAACGTGGCCTAATTAATCTTATAGGCAGTATACATAAATGGGCTTTTGGAACAATGGATATAAAGATAGAGAAGAATTAACCGAACACCTTAAAATTATCGATACAAATAACAATAACGCCATTGGTACTTTAAATCACCAGATAATTTCAATAAGAGTATTGACCTTTTAAAAACAACCATAGAATTTGACAGAGTTAAAATTGAACAGTCACGTAAAGATGTGAAAATAAGAAATAACGAAATAATCCAGCATTTATTGTATTCTGATCAAATGCATAAATTAAAGTCTATCGAAACACAAATAAATATTATTCAAGATAACATTGTATCTGCAAAATTTAATATGTTCCACCCCAATATCCTATCAACCGAAGAGATAGATAGATAAAGGGTGTTTTTTTTAGGGGTTTGTTTTTCGAATAGAGATAAAACTGGCATTTTGTGGTCAAATCTGGCAACTCTTATTATTTCATTTATGTTCAGTTTGGTTTGCCATTTCATCATGAACAGGTTGACAAAAGAACAACGCTTGCAAATGGGCCGAAAATGAGATTGATCTCGATGCTGATTTTCATCGCAAAATTTTGTTCAGTGATGAGGCTCATTTTTGGTTGAATGGCTACGTCAACAAGCAAAATTGCCGCATTTGGAGTGAAGAGAATCCACATGAGATCCTTGAGACGCCATTACATCCACAAAAACTGACTGTTTGGTGTGCTCTATGGGCTGGTGGAGTCATTGGGCCATACTTCTTCCGAAATAATGCTGGAGAGTCAGTTACCGTTAATGGAGACCGGTATAGAGCCATGATAACCGACTATTTTGTTCCCGAATTGGATGGCATGAATGTGGATGAGTTGTGGTTCCAACAAGACGACGCTACATGCCAAACAGCGCACGTCACAATCGATTTGTTGAAGGAAACATTCGATGAGCGCATAATTTCGCGGAATGGACGTGTCAATTGGCCACCAAGATCGTGTGATTTGACACCATTGGATTATTTTCTTGGGGATATGTGAAGTCGCTCGTCTACGCCAACAAACCAGAAACGTTAGGGGACTTGGAGGCCAACATTCGTGGCGTTATTGCCGACATACGGCCCCATATGCTCGAAAAAGTGGTTGAAAATTGGACCTGTAGAATTGGCTTTATTCGAGCCAGCCGCGGCGGCCACATGCCCGAAATCATATTTAAACATTAATGGCATAAAATTATCCTTCCAATAAAGCCAAATTGATGGACATTAAAACGATTTTTTTGTGTTCTATCTCTATTCGAAAAACAAACCCCTAAAAAAACACCCTACATAATATTGATTTTTTTTCTAAAATTAATTAGATTAGGCGTCTTGACTCTTGATAGCAGTAAAATAGTAATTGCTATCAAAATACCTAAAGATTTTATTAATTTAGATTTAAAAGTTATTGTACCAATACCAAACGAAAATAATTATGAAATTAAGGAAAATAAAGAATATTTTGTAGAAATCAATAATATTATGTTTTCATATAAGGAAAACAGTATTGTAAAAGATTTAAAACTAAGTAAAAACTGTATTGTAACGGAAAGTTGTAAAAATTATACTATTGTTGTAAAAAACGCAGATAAAATCGAAATGGTTCAAAATTGTAATGATAGAAAATTCATTTTAAATAAAAATTCCCTAATTTCATTCGACAATTGTAAAATAAATATTAAGAAAGATGTAAGTTTTACTGAAATAGAACAGGTTAAATTTAACAAAATAATATTGGTACATTCTGACAACATAAGATATATCGAAGAACTTAAAATTCATATAAATATTAATTATGCAATTGGGTTTTCCACAATACTTATCATAATAGCAGTGTTAGCTATAGTCATTTTACTATATAAGAAACAAAAAGAACTTAAAATCAAAATCTCAAACCAAATCCCAAGGCCATCTTTAGAAAAACAGATGAATAATGAAAATATTGAAATGTTAAAAATCAAACCATATGTCGGAACTATTCTTGAAAAATACTCTACTCACCCTAAAAATTAATTTATGTTATAAACATCAGAAAAAAAAGAAATAGTTATATACATATACAATTTTTTTTATATACTATTCAGGAGAGTCCCCAATTTATGAGGGGAGGAGTTACGTTCCCAACGCAACCCGATCCCTCACACTTAATAAAATAATTAAAGACCCTGATTCGGCGCATTTTTGCTTGCACCGAACTGCAGTCATAAAATCTTAAAAGAATATTCTACAGAAGACAGCAACATATGCATGTGTGTATAAATATACTTATGTTTGTTTATACATACATACATATTGAGGCGATGTTAGCTAATATCTTTAGTCTTCAGTTTGAATTTCATTTTCAATAAAACCGGTCGTGTTTTCTTTGAAACATTGATTTATACATTATCGCGGCACTTTTGCTTGCACTTTTTTTTTAACACACGTATTTAATAATTAATTAAATTAATTCTGAATTTGCCGGCGCGACCGCGAATTAAACACAAGTAAATTATGCGCGAACAGCTGATTCAGTTATTTTAAGGACTCTAAGTGCACAATAGTGCCGACGATAAGAGTTACCACCTGTTCAGCGGAGACGGGTGTGGGTATATATATTGCAATGAAAAAAAAACCGAAAACAATAATGGAGGTGCGTTTGATAAGACTTTATGATAAAGGTCTTATCAAATTTACGCACACTGGGACGAAATAGACTAAGTCACGAAAAAAAGTATTATGGTTAATATTATTGAAATATCGCGTTTTTTTTTCTTTTTTTTTAATTATCGATTTAAAAAAAGGAATACCACAAAAAAAATAACCCAATTTTTGGGTCGCACTCTAATTGCGGGTTCAAGGGGACCACTTGAACCCTCACACGGTTCCATCGGTGGAATCAATTTATTTCACCTGTTCCGGACGGAACTAGGCTCGAGTGCGAGGGGCCTAACACAAAAACAAAACGCGCCAAAGTGAACGCGGAGCAATAATTTACACGCGATAAAAAAACAAAAAAAAGGAGGAGCGCGGTCACACACAAAAAAACCGGCAATAAAAAGTAAAACACTGTGTGTGGTGAGCGCACCAACACACACACGCAAATATTCAAATATATTATATAGATATATATATATACAAAGGGTACTCCCTGATAACTGTCCAGGTCCTCCATTCCTGGCCTTCCAGGCTTTTCCTTGGTCCAGCGACGAAGTCCTAAATCCCACGGACTACGTCGGTTGTCGTGGGGTTCAACAGCGTCCACAGGAACCACTTCACTCACTTTTTTTAAAGATTTTTTCTTTTCTAGCCCAGAACTTTCGATTGCGGTACCTTGTTTGTCACAAACAACAAGAAGACGATGGTATAAATAGGCCGCAATCGAAAACAAGAGGACAGAATGTATTATACATTAAAAGTGCGCAGAGTGAAAGTGATCCAAGTTATCTAAACAAATAATAAAACAGTGAAGCAGTGAAATTGGACCGAAAAGTATTTGAGTAAAATACGCCGACCGAAGAAAATAGTGGAAAGTTGCAAAGGAAGAGGAGGTGAGAAATTGTGAGAAGTGAGATTTTTTTATTAAGAGCAGAGTCGTTGGCTTGTAGGCCCACCTGCAAAGATAATAGATAAACATTTCGGTGGCTTGTAGGCCCACTTGTTTATCCAACGGCAAGAGCAGCGTCGGTGGCTTGTAGGCCCCCTGCAGTAGCAGTAGACAGAGTCGGTGGCTTGTAGGCCCACCTGTCTTCACATTTTTGTTAGCAGCGTCCGTGGCTTGTATGCCCGCCTGCTCAAACCAGAACATTGTCCGTGGCTTGTAAGCTCGCGTGTTCGCATTTTTTTCATCGAATAACAGTGCTGCGGCTTGTAGGCCCGCCTGTTAAGCCGAGACGCAGACGTGACAGACCCGGAGGAATAAGGCCTACTAAATCAACAATACAAATATATAAATTCAGATATCTTACAGTGTATTAAAGATAAAGGCCAAAAATTTAATAAAGATCAATTGTTAAAGAAAACCAAAGTGTAATTTCTTGTAAGAACCCTGGAAACCCGCTGAGCTTACCCCAGCAAACAAAAGAACCAGCGGAGGTTCGTTACAACTATATAAGTCTGTTTCAGTGGTTTTTATTAAATTTTTAATAGAAAATATTCTTAAAACGTTTGCTAAAGAATTAAGTTCTATATGTCTCTGACCTTTATAGCTAATTTTCTTTTCCCTCCAAGGAAACTGTGACCTCCATTCTTGAAGGAAAGCATATTATCATCATATTTTTTCACTTGGTGTTTAGGTGATCGTTAGAATTGAAAATAAATTATATTCTTATAATAATATACAATTATAACTTTTGCAAACATTTGAAACAAATCTCCATCTTTCTTAGCATTTTTCAAAGATTGTTGCGGCTTCTCTGTGCATATTCAAAACACAAAAAAAAAACTAGATTGCTATCAAAAGTTTTTTTCTTTAATTTAAGTTACTTCTTTATAAATGTATCCCGTTTGCGTCCAGCGCGTTCCTTTAATGACTTCGTTTAAAGTATTCAATTTGCGTGTACACAAAACTGATCACTTTTAAGAAAACTTTTAACTCAAAAGAAACCTTTGCACTGAATGCTCGCCTGAATTTACAATCAAGCCATGAACAAATTTTATTCGGTATTCGTTAAATAAAAACACAGGAACAACAATGGATGTTAGAAAATAATTTATATATGAATTTGATTGATTTTTAAGAATACCATCAGGGGTGCAAAAATAAAAAAAAATAGCTACTTTTTTAAGTGTTGCATTTTATAAAAATTTTAAAATTGGCAATTTTATGTTTTAAATTTTAAAATTGGCAATGTGGCAAATTAAAAACGTAACCACTTTCAGTGAGCGAAATAAAATGTATCGAAAACGCTTCGATAATATGAAAGTAGGAAAGGTGTAAAATTGTACCAAAATAGTACAATTGTACCGAAAAAATCATGCCTGCACTGTACTGGTCAGTCTGCGTGAAAACAATTTTATTTCGTGTACATGAACTATGTTTGATTGTATTGGTTTGGTAAATTTTGCGAACCCCTTAATTAGATATGGCGAATTGGCTTATGTGTGCGATCGTCACTACCCAGCGGGAAAAAGAGCGCTTCCAAAGGCGTCTTGCAGCGCTGCTGTGGAAACGCTCTATCTCCACATTTTTCAACTTATTAATTATTTTTTTGTATGCTCAAACCACATTTGAACAGCATTTGAACAGTTGCGTTATTACTAGTTTTTTTTTGTTTAGCCTATTACCAATTAGCGTGCCATATGACTTTTGACTTTGAGAATTGAATCGCAACTGAATAAGCGTGCAACTAATAAGCGTGCACTAAAGAACAATGGAGAAAAGCTCAAAACTTTGTCTTTGTGCTTGCTTGCTTTGAGAGAAACGCAAAGAAAACAAATATTCGAAAGTGTGCTTCTTTCCTGCTGGTCAAGCAGGAAATCAACTTCGAACTGCTTCCTTCCTAGGACATGACAGTGTTAACAGAAGCACGTTTGGCATGGAGGAAGCAAGCGCTTGCTGTTACCACAGCAGCGCTGCAAGATGCCTTTGGAAGAGCTCTTATTCCCGCTGTATACAGCTTTTTTAGTGCGTTAAATTTCACGCACTTCACGTCACGCATTGCCTCACATCCTTTGCCTAAGAAAACCGGTTTCATGCAGACTGAGCACTACAGTGTATTTTGGGCCATTCATAAACGTTCGATAGCTTTAAAAATCTCTTTTAAATGCTTCATAAATGAGAGAATTTTAAAAATGGTTAAATCCTTCAATAAATCTTCGATAAAGCATTTTTAAATTATTTTTGTTCTCATCTGAGGACAAATTTTGTCAAAAATATATCGAAATATTTCAAAATATATCTTTAACAAAGTAAATATCAAAAAATGCTTGAAAATGTTTGTTTATACAGAATTTTTAAAAATGGCTGAAACGTGCAATAATCCCCTCATAAAGCATTTTTAAAATTATTTACTCTCATTTAATAATATTGTCAAATATTGCAAAATATTTGTCAAAAACAAATAAAATTATTTCATACATTTGGAAAATTTGTCAAAAAAGAAAAACTAAAATATATAAAAATATTTGCAAAAATATTTAAAAATATTAACAAAAAAAAAGATAATAAAATGAGAATTTTTTTCAGTGCAGAGTGTCATGGTGGAATAATTATAAGGTGCTCTCATCCCATGACATTTTTCAATATATTTTTTGACATGCTGCCTTATTTTAACAATCTGAAGGGTTTCATATAAACGTTTTTGTATGAAATTGTGAAAATAAGGCAGCGTATTTTTTTCTGATATTTGGGATGAGAACACCTTATTTATTCCACCATGCAGAGGGTAGCTTCGAAAAACGTTTGATGTTTAACCCATTTCTTGCCAAAGGGTGCGTTTTCGCATCCAAAAGTTGGGAAACTTTTTTAATAAACAATAAATGTGACTATATTTTGATTTTAATGCATAAAAAGAATGCTTGATATTTTAGCTTTCGTATTGTAAGTTCCAATTATGCATACCCCCAACCATACTCTCTTCCCCCTACCAGATAAAAAGATTCCATTTTTGACCTATTTTTAAAAAAATAAAAAAAAATACTTAATGAAGGAAAAAATGTCTTAGAATTATCTAAATGCGATGAAAATAAATCAAAAAATAATAACTGATTTACTGTATAACGTAAAGTAAATGTAATTGCGATATATGTATATGCATGACTTTTCGTTGGGTGCGAAAACGCACCCGTGGCGCTTAACCTGATTTTTCTATTATACTAATGCATACTAAGTAGTATATAAATTTTAATTGCAAAACTAATTTGAATTTATTGAATTGGGTTTTGCTTGCGAGTGCTGTAGTGGCACAGCACAACAAGCTTACGGTATAATTGAAATTCGGCACAATTTCAATTCGGCGCAAAAAAAGAATTGCAATTGATAAACTAATTTTCGTTTTGTTTATTTTCTTTCATTCATAACGGCACTGGGTCAAACGATTTGTATTACATAGCGACTGACGCAAACAATGTTGCTGCATTGACTTTGCAAGCTCAGCATAATTATTATTAGAACTAGTGTGAATGAAAGAAATGAAAAGAACTCTTTAACAAAAAGATGTTGCACAATAGATCAATCTATTGGTTAACTAAAGTTTTATTACTTACATTGGAAAACATGGGAGGAGTTTTGGAAGCAGCAGCAAAATAAAATACTGGTATTTTTGATTTATATAGCAGAGAATAATTTAAATAAAGTTAGTTAATTTTTGGTTAAACAAAAAGAAACTCTTTTTTATTTTCAAAGTACGGCGTAAAGCAATTTTTAGATTTTACCATATAGATCGGCACCTTAGGCACATAAATATTGATCCTGCTTTTATTCATTCAAAACACCTCTTCATGGCGATCCTGCGACCTGCGATCCTGTGACCTACGATCCTGCGACCTGCTATCCTGCCACCTTCAAGGTTAAATGGATCAAGGTTATTACAAGTGAACCCATAAACACTTCTGGTGAAATGGACAACTTCTTTGAAGTCCTTAAGGATGGAGTTCTACTGTGTAAGCTTTCTAATTGTCTACAGCCCGGTTCAGTTCGCAAAATTAACGAAAGCAAAATGGCATTTAAGTGCATGGAAAATATTTCCGCATTCTTGGAATGTGCCAAAAACTTGGGTGTCCCAACACAAGAAACATTTCAAAGTGTTGACCTTTGGGAGCGTCAAAACTTGAATTCGGTAGTAATTTGTCTGCAGTCCGAAAGGCTCATAACATTGGAAAATCCGGAATTGGACCTAAAGAAGCTGATAAAAATGTTCGCAACTTCAGCGATGAACAGCTTCACGCAGGACATAACGTTATTTCATTGCAGTATGGCTCGAACAAGGGTGCCACTCAGTCTGGCATCAATTTTGGCAACACAAGACACATGTAAATGGGATCAAACCAAGTCGTCATCAATAGCTTCTAAGTAATATGAAACATTTTTTTTTTTTGGCATTCGTTTACAATATTTAATTACGTAAAATTTTTTAAAATAACTAAACATTCCTTTTATGTATCTTAATGTATTCCGATTTTGTGCTCTGTGAGAGTTAAAGTGATCTTTATTTATGTACTTGTAATTTAAGAAAATGTCTTTTTTACCCGCTTATCTTTTGTTAAGAATATTTTGATGTACAACATATACAAAATGCGCCATTGATTGGCACTTTATATTTACTAAAATACATTCAAAAACGAAACAACATTTCCACCTGAAATACAATTGCCTTATTGAAAGCACCTTCTCTATTGTGCCATTATGTATTTATAAAATATAAACCAATAATCGAAAAGGAATTGTTAGCCATACACTGGGGCATAAATTTCTTCAAACCATATCTTTTTGGTAGAAAGTTTATAGTGGTCACTGACCATAGACCTTTGGTATCGTTATTTTCTCACAGAAACCCATCGTCAAAAATGACAAGAATTCGAGTAGACCTGTCAGATTATGATTTCGAAATTGTGTACAAATAAGGTAAAAAATCTAAACTACTCCAAAGGTATCATATACTCAAATGATTTGAGAGGTATACCGGAGGAAGAAATTCTGAACGAGCTTAAAGATCAAAATATAACAGAAATCAAAAAAATTTTGAGAAAAGTAGGTGACAATTTAACTGAAACTGGTTTAATTATAGTAACTTTTGCAACACTTAATCTTCCAAGTGATATCTTCATTGGATACGAAAAAGTATTCACCCGCCCTTATATACCTCTCCCAATAAGATGCAAAAATTCCCACCGATTTGGACATCTTAACAAGTTCTGTGAAAATAACAAAATTTGTAACAACTGCGGTAATGAAGATCACGTTGACCCTGACTTTAACGAATCATGTAACAAGAATGTTTCATGCATTAATTGCAAAGAAAACTTAATCGTATATAATCACCACGCGTATGACAAAAAATACCCTGTGTTCATTAAAGAGAAAGAACTTCAAGCAATAAGAATATTGGAGAAAACTGATTCAAAAAATGCTGTCCGAATCTATAATGAGAGGCACCAGCACAATTATTCTTCTTACTCATCCAGACTTCAATCAACTCCCACCAGGCATCAATCATCAATAACAATAACA
Source organism: Pherbina coryleti (assembly GCA_943735915.1). NCBI lineage: Eukaryota > Metazoa > Arthropoda > Insecta > Diptera > Sciomyzidae > Pherbina > Pherbina coryleti. The sequence continues at coordinate 88,895,576 of OX030948.1, forward strand.
AAATCACATACCACGCCAACTACAGCTCTTAACAAGTCCATACCCACCATAGTCAAAGTACTCTCAACTCTAAATTCCAATATCTCCAATCAAGACTCATTTTCGTTGCAAGACGTTGGTACCTGCTCCAATTCTGATATGTCAAAAAAAATCGCTTGGCACAAGCTTAAAATCCCAGAGAATCTCGGACACAAAACTAAGAATTCTTCCGAAAAATACTTCAAGACGCGCAAGAAATCAACTTAAGTTGAATAATAAAATTAAATCATCTTCCAGCATCTTAAAACACCATGGCACCGACTACGATACCGAAATCACAGACAAAACAAGTATAAACGAATCACTGATGATATTAGAATGAACTATGCTCACAACTTAAATATCTTTTATTCCATTTTAATTTTAATTTTTATGCTTTTATTGCTCTTTTATTATTGCTATTATTGCTATTATTATTATTATATCATTAATACTAGTCAAGCTATTATTATAAGATTTCTTCAATTATATAATTATTTTACTTCTTTTTTCTTTAAATCTATTCAACAATGGCTCTTAAAATAATCCAATGGAACATTCGAGGATATCTTAATAATTACAATGAGCTACAATATTTAATAAAACTTCATAATCCCAAAATAGTTTCTTTGCAAGAAACTCATTTACATAGTATTTCAAACATTCCCATTCCAATCAATTTCACCTTATACTCCTTAAATTCGTCACCAAACTCGTTTGGTGGTGTCTCATTGCTTATTCACAATTCAATCCAACACACTCAAATTTTTCTTAACAATGGCATAGATGCAATCGCACTCTCGGTAAAATCAAAAATCGACTTCACAATAATTTCTACATATATTCCCCCAAGTAAACAATTTTCATTAAATAACCTTGAAAATGCCTTCAACAGTAATCACCCTTGCATCGTCACCGGAGACTTTAACAGTTGGCATACTAGCTGGGGTTCTCCACGAAACAACAAAAGAGGAAACATCATTTCTAAATTTCTGAACCGATCACAATTCATTTTACTAAATGATGGCTCCCCTACCCATTATAGCACCCATCACTCCTTTACTCACATAGATCTCACTTTCTGTTCCCCACTGTTAGCTGTTCAGTGCGATTGGAAAATTGAAGAAGACTCCTTTAGCAGCGATCACTTCCCTATCTCCCTAACATTATTTCCAACTCCACCTCAATACACCCAAAAATCAAGACCTAGCTTTATAATTGACAAAGCCAATTGGGATCTGTACCATAAACTCACTGACAAACACCAAAATAGTAGACCAATAAGCAAAAATATTAACAAAGAAGCCGCAAACATTCACCGCATAATCCTCGAAAGTGCCAATGTATCAATACCGCAACGATCAACGCATCAAATAAAACCTACTCTTCCATGGTGGTCACAGCACTTAAGTAATTTAAAAACTGAAAAGAGAAGACTATGGAATATTTTACAGCGTAACATTACAACAGTTACCATCCTCAATTATAAAAGAGCCAACTCCAAATTCAAGCGTGAACTAAAATTGGCCAAAAGGGCGTCCATACATAGCTTCACATCTGATATAAATCCCACAACCCCAACAAGTAAAATTTGGTCCAATATTAGAACCATTTGTGGTATAAGGCAACGCCAAAATATACACTGTATAGCTTCAACTGCCACTCCCAACCTTTCTCTCACAGAAAACAAAGAAATAGCTAACGAGTTTTGTAAATACTGGTCTAAAGAAGCTTCGGACGACAGCTTCTCGGCTGAATTTCGTCAAAAGAAAGTTTCTGTAAATGCAATGACCAGCCAATTAAACCCATCGAGGAAAGCATTGCAAATCGAGAGAGATATCAGCTACATTGAACTTAGCGCAGCTCTAAAAAAGCTCAAAGGCCGCACCCCAGGAGCCGATAGAGTGTCATACCCTATGATAAAAAACCTTTCCTATCCAACCAAACTACGACTTTTACAGACTTATAATACTATATTAAAAAATTACATACCACAATCTTACAAAATTAGCACAGTTATACCTATTATTAACCCTGCAGTAGTCGCGTACCTAAATGTGACGAGAGTGGTCGCGCGGATTACATATGTAATCCGTTTTTTAAAGTTTAAAATAAGAGACGGCAATTTGAAAATGCTCAGTTATTTGTTTTAATTTATATTATTACTTTATTTTATATTATATTTATTTAAAAAAACAACAAAAACATAATTCTTATTGGACAAACGGACAGAACACTTATAAAATCATACAGGCCAATATCTTTAAACCAGTGTCGGGCAAAACAATACATAAACATGCAAGCTTGTGTCTGTGTCCATGAGAGAGCGACAGCGCTGGTTTTATTTACACTGTAAATAAAATGCATTTTTTATTATTATTATTTTTATAGTAACTTTTCAAATTCTATTATATCGTCTATATTTATGTTGCCTTCATAACTTTTAATGCGCAGTAAATCTGAGATATGTTCATCTGATAAACGGTTTCTAAATTTATGTTGGATAATTTTGAGGGTTGAAAATCCAACCTCGCAATCGTATGAGGAACTGAACATAGAATATATTTTGAAGATTTCATGTTTAATATTTGGATATGTTTCCTCTCTTACCTGTTTCCAAAAATGTTGACCCATTTCCAAGGGAAGGCTTATATCATTGCGCAGCATTGTTAGCTCTGCGTGTATTTCTGTTGGTTGGTCGTTAATTTTGCAAATTAAAGGATTATTATGCAATTCAATTGCGGTTTTAATTATCTGAAAATCTTGAAATCTTTTGTTATAATTTATTAATAACTCTTCAACAATCCTTGTATAGTCTATTAATTTATTAAAATTTAAATTATCTGACCATATTATCCTGGTTTTATCCAAATTGGACAGATCATTATTTTTTAATTGAATTATTAAAATATTTAGTTTGCGCTCAAAGTGTTCTACAATAGGCACTAGCTCAAAAATATGTCTGTTTTTACCCTGCAGTGACAGATTTAATTGATTTAATAAAAGAGTAAGGTCGCATAAAAAGGCTAAGTCTAATAAAAAATCTTTATTCTTAATATTTGAAATTAAATCATCCGATTTTGAAAAGAAATTTTGTTCCAAAAACAGTAAAACTTCATTCCTCAAATCAAAAAGGCGTTGCAAGCTCCTACCACGGCTAAGCCAACGAACCTCTGTGAACAAAATTAAATCACCAAACTCGGCATCAAGTTCATCGAGAAAATCTTTAAATTTTCTGTGCCGTAGTGCATTATGCCCCCCTCGAATTGCATTAATAATTTTGATGGCTATTTCCATTACATAGGAAAGTTTTAACTCTTTCGAAAAAAGCGACTGCTGATGGATAATGCAATGAAAAGCTGGAATTTTTATATTATTTTTCATTAACCAACCTATCAGCCCTTGATTTTTTCCAGTCATCACTCTGGCTCCATCAGTACAAATCGCAGTCAACTTTTTTTTGTTAAAAAGTGAAAAAACATTTTGTTGTAGTATTTTAAAGAGGTTTTCGCCTGTAACATGCCCATGCATTGAAACAACGGAGAGTATTTCCTCTGTTGTTTGTAAGTTTTCATCAACTGACTTAACACATATGATTAATACGCTTAAGTTATTTATGTCCGTGCTCTCGTCAAGACATATAGAAAAAAATTTGCAGTTTAATAACCTTTGCTTAGTGGTAAAATATAAATATTTACAAATAACTTCCGTTCGGCGAGTTATTGTTCGTCTGGATAAACGTATTTGTTCTACAATTTGTTGCATTTCATTTCCTTGCTCCCCAAAAAAACTGAAAACAACCTGACTTAATTCTTTAAAAAAACATACCATCTTCATACGGTCGGCATTTTTTTGCCAAGGCCAATGACACAGCATAGGATGCCTTTTTAAATTGTAATGAAGAAATATTATGATGAATATAAGAATTATTTATATTTTGATTAAAATCATCAGCAATAAACCTTAAAAAATATTTAGCTTTTAATTCGAAAAGCTTTAGTTTTCGTTCTTCTCCTAAAATTAAATTGAATTGTGCGTGACAAACCGAGTAATGCCTTTGCACATACATCAATACGGAACAAGAAACAGTGCGTTCGCATATAAGACATTGCGCTACAGCGTTTGTATTTTCTATAAAAAAGAAATCTAGCATCCATTTATCATTAAACATTTTTCTCTCTGTAGTTGCGAAGCGAGCAGAACCGAGTTCTTGCCTTCTTGAATGCTTAACGTCAACTGACATGATTTGAATAGCAAAATTAAGCTCACAGCTTCTCATAAGCACGAACCAATGTCATAACTCGGCTACTGTTCGTACGCCACACGAAATTTTTATTGTGTACATGTGAAAACATTGACGTCGGCAGCAAATCTAGCTCAATCACATGTGAATAGGTTTTTCAATTTTGCCCGACACTGCTTTAAACCCATGCTGCGGCAAAGTTCTAGATAAAATCATTGCAGATCGGTTGTGGTGGTTTGTCACTACCAACAACCTTATCAATAACAGGCAGTTAGGATTTATAAAAGGAAAATCTGTATCTGATATTTTAGTATACCTAGATTATTTGATTACTAAATCCATTTCCGCAAAAAATCACTTATCAATAATTTCTCTAGATTTCTCGAAAGCCTTCGATAAGGTTGGCGTTCACACAATAATAGAACAGCTTATTAATTGGAATCTTGGCCCTAACATACACTGAACCAAATATTGTTCTTAAAATCAAAGAATCTCGTTCATAAAGGGAAATTCATTGATTTTTAAGAACTATTCATTGCCCCAAAGAACGAATTCTTTGGTTCAATGAATCGTTGCTCTTAATTTTAAGGAGCAGTTCATTGTTCGTGTTCATTAAAATTTTGTTCCAGTTCTTGTGTTGTAATATCTAAAAAACCATTAGAGAATTTTATCTCAATAAGAAACTGATTTTTTAAAATATATCTTGATATTGTTTTAAAATTTCTAAGGACAGACTAACTTATTGTAACAGTTGTATGTGTCATTAATTAATCATTTTTCTTCATAACATATCAAAGAAATAACGTAAGAACAAAGATTCATTGAACCAAGGAACTCGTACTTTGGACCAATTTTAATGTATAATACATTGGGACAAAGAACTTTTTCTTTGTTATTAAGTACGTTTTTGGTTCTGTGTAGTCAACTACGTCCGCAATTTTATGTCGAACAGACAAATAAAAGTTCGTATTGCAAACTCTTACTCAAACACCCTACCTTTAGGCAACGGTATCCCCCAGGGATCCCCTCTTTCCGTCATATTTTTTCTTATAGCATTTAACAACCTATCTAATATTATTTCACTACATGAATATATTGACTTTTGTTCTTACGCTGATGACTTTTACCTAATAAAGAAACTAGGAAAAAATAAAAACGTAAACCTAGATTTTAACAATGTAATCAACGACATTCTCTCCTGGTGCAAACACACTGGTGCTGAGCTCTCCCTTTCAAAATGCAAACACCTGCATATCTGTAGGAAACAGAATTGCCTATGTTTGATCCACTCCAATAACATAACCATTGAAATGTTAATAACTTAAAAATACTAGGAGTCGTATTTAATAACAGATTTAGGTGGAACTCTCACATCGAACATATCCTAATATCTTTATCAAAAAAGTTAAATATTATTATTATATTATATAAATTCAATTGCAATACTTACACCCTCAATACTTACAAACAAATATGCGGACTTGGCTGCTAAATTTGCATGCAAAGCCCCACTTGCCTTGACTGAAAACCTTAATACCAAAGATATAAGAAACTTTTTAAGAGAACACTACAATTCAAATCATTCCTTATCTTGGCAGCATACTTCACAATGGTACCAACAAATAAACATGAACAAAAACAACATCAAAACATTTCTTAGAGATAACCACATAGACCGGATATCCAGAAAAGCCCTAATAAAATTTGAACGCCTAAGACTAGGCCATACCTCTCTAACTCATGGACACCTATTCGATCCTCAAATCTCCTCTTTATGCCCACAAGTAATATTATAATATTGCAACACAAATTCTCCAATATCCTTACTGCACATCCTCAATGATTGTCCACATTTCAATAGCCTCAGATTAAGCATATTCCATAATGATGTTCCAACGTCTTTTCTCTCTTTTCCTACTTTAGATAACATAACTAAAATTGTCAACTATCTCAAATGTTCCAATATATTTTCACTTATTTAACGCTTGAATATGTATTAATTTACTCTATTATTATTTTATTACTATATACTTTTAATGTACTTGAATTTTTATGATTTGTAGTTGTTAAACTCTAAGCTGAAGGCCATTGTTGCTACTGCTTTCTTTTTCCTAATTAGTTTTTATAATTTTAATTAAAAGCTAATTTGTAATAAATAAATAAATAAATGTTTAGTCTTCAATTCAATTGTTTTAATAAAGTAATAAATTAAAAATCGCTCCGTGTTTTTAATTTAACTCGTGTGCCCGAAACATAAAATAAAACAAAACAAAACATACATATTTGTTTTGCATAAATCATAGGAACGCATCGCTATAAAACAATTATAACACCAACGCGTGAAATATCATTAAATTTTTAAAAGAAAAATGCAAGCAAGCAATATTTAAACCATAAAAATTCAACCAACAAACATTTTAAATTAAATTCTTAACAATAAAAGCTCTTGAGTTTTTTCATTATGAAATAAAATTTCGGGTACATTCATTTATTTATTTTCTCGCTCATATAACAATATATATCCACTCTAATGTTGGCGAATGTAATTTGAGTTTACTGCCAATATATAAGTATAACATACAATATGGTCTGTTTACTTGCGTTTCCCCAGCTCGAGCTTTCGTGTCAGGTGTACAATCGCATAATGGAAAGTATAGTTGCCCCAAATGCAGTCAAATATGTCAATATATGGAAAGAGTGTGTTTTTCGAAAGAAGTTGGTGCATTAAGGTCAGATTTATCTTTCCATTAAAGAGTGATCTTTCTCACATAGTTTTCAGTTGAAAGAATAAAAAAGCGTGCAAGAGCTAGCTAGGTTCGGAATGGTTTCACAATTTCCATTAGATAATATGTGAATACAGACAGTTTTTGTTATACACTGGCATTTTTGTTTTAAGGATTGTGTTAGTAGTGATTTGTATTACCATTTCTTATTGCTTCATTCAATTAAGACTTATCTCTGGTGAAAGATCGTATATAGTAGAGGGTAATGTAGCTCAGCAAAATTTTGGAAGAGTTTGTCAATATTTTTGGTAGTGTATATGATGGTTTGCTTCCCTTGTCACAATGTGCAACAGAGTTCTGCGTATAAGTTCGAAAATTATATGCAAGACATAAAAAAATTGTTAAAAATTCAAATAAAATAAAATACTGCAGGTTGTACTTGAGACTTCAAGAAAGAAAAGGTAATGACCTTGATTGCAACAGTTCTTTTAAATTACATTCGTTCCACATAGATGTAAGCAAGGAGAAAAATTGTTATTGTTTAAGTGAAAATGTAGGTCCTATTAAAGTGGTGAGAATTCTAATCCCAAAGTGAAATTTAATATGTATGCAGACCTTTAAAAACTTCTTTGAAGAACTTCTCGAGTCATCCCATGAGTTAGACATAGTTGTCGTCAGTCATTTAAGTAATAAAATGGTTGAAGTCAATAAAAAAGATAAAAGCTATAAATATTTTTGTATTTCTTTCAAAGAAAAGTTTAATTTGATACCACTTTTGCATCTTTTTCATGAATTCTCGAACTACTTTTAAAATTATGATGATGAGCCACACATTCTGTAATCATAAATTAAATATATCTTATTGAAATTAATTAATTATGGCGACCGTGGCGCAGTGTAGAGTGCATGACCCATACGTGAGAGAACCCTAGTTCAGTTTCCATCCGACACAGAAAGTTTTTTCAATTGAATTAATATTTCTGTTCTGCCGTCACTTCTCTGCAGACAATCACAAACCTCAGAGAATAAATAATGCTATGTAAAGGCTCTTGAGAACATGCACATAAGCCGTTCGGAGTCGGCATAAAAAACTAGTAGGTCCAGTTCTCGATCAATTGTGTACAAACATTTAATAACACGCACAACACAATTTGATCATAAGAAGTTCGATCAAAGTCCTTTCAAGGGCTGAAAATGTCCAGTTTATATATATTTTTATGTTATATATATTGAAATTAATTAATATGTAAATAAATAATGATAATTGCACAGACCCACTAACTTTTGAAATGACTAGTATTATAATAATTCATAATCTTAAATGACTTTTTTATAAAAATCCTAATTTTTTGCAGATTTGAGGTTGATTAAACGGAAAAATAAGGCACAAAATTAATATTCTGCACCTTTAAAGAAAAGAGCCATCCAGGACGTTGGAAACTCAGAGGCTGATTTTGGACAATTTTACACTTATCGACGAGAGGATCCCAAAAATATAAAGCACTGTAAGTACGCTTTGTTAAATAACAACGCCTAATCGGTATACTATAAATATACAAAAAATGCATACTATAAATATACAAAAATCATAAAATTTGTATGCGAAGCCCCCTTAGGAGTTTACCCAATTCTCTACAAGTAATGTGATTAACTTAAAGTACTTGATAAAATCAAACAAGCAGCCCTTTAATATTCACAAATAAAATAATATTAATTATTAAAATAATAAAAAAAATATCATTTGTAATAGATGCCTGATATACATAAGATGATGGCCCAAAATAACCAATTACGAGAGTGTAAAGTAGAGATGAGCGATCCGGTGATTTTTCAAGAACGTCGTTCTTAGTGAACATAATTTTAAAATAACCGTTCTTTTAAATGGTGGCCGTGATTAAAAAATAAATAAATAAATAAATAACTGGCCATTTCAGCCCTTGAAAGGACTTTGACCTAGCTTCTTATGATCAATTGTGTTGCGCGTGTTATTAAGTTTGTACACAATTGACCGAGAAATGGACCTACATGCTTAACGCCGACTCCGAACGGCGATGAACGGAATGTTCTTATTCTCAAGAAGCTTTACATGGCATTTTTATTACTCTCTGAGGTTTGCCATTGTCTGCAGAGAGGTGGCGGCCGTACAGAAAAATTATTTTAATTCAAATAATTTTCTGTCGCTGCTGGGGTTCGAACCTGGGTCTCCAAAGTTCGTTGACATAGCGGCCACGCACGTTAACCAACTACGCCACGGACGCCACGGTGGCCGTGATTACTGTATTTTATAATTAAGCAAATACATATGCATGTAGTTATGAGCGGGCATGGGCACTATTACATTTAAAGCTTCTGTGTTGTTTCTGTGTTTGTCTTTTGCCTTTGCTCTGTTGTTGCGTTTGTGTTGCTACATAAGCCTTTGCTCTCAATGCTCCGCAGCTGGCTCCGAAGCTTGCTCAAGAAAATATTCAAGCTGAAACAACACTAAAATTCATGCCCAAATCATTGGTTATGTCACGAATAGCTGCAAACGACGAAAAAGCAAAAATTACCAAATAAAAAAAAAAATCATTCACTGATCACGGTTTTTGTAGTATTTGATCACCGTAGTTACCAGTGATTTTTCAATCGTGTGTCTTATGACAAGTGACATAAGGGACGAGCAGCTGGACTTCATTTCAAGCACTTTACGTTCGAATCAGTGGAAGCAATTTTGAATTCTGAGGAGAAGTTAAAAACTCTTTATTACGCCCAAGCACGGTATTTTTTTTTTAATTAATTAATCCTTTTTGCTTTTTAATACTTGTTCCTTTTTTTAAGAAGGCCACGTATTTAATAATGAAAAGGGTTTCTGAGGATGTAGACAGCGTCATACACAAAATGTTTACCGATGAAGTGCTAAACCATTTCAACTGGGATGGAAGATGGGACAAGCGAGCACTGGTCAAATTAGTTTTGGTTGACCGAATTCTCTGTGGAAATTTTGACATGTGGTTTTATTCTTTTAGCTTTTAATTATCAGCATTTTCTTACCATTTAGATGTTTTTAAAGCTCAAGGACGCGTGGACTTTGAAAAGAAACTTTAGAGAGCAATAGAACTGAACAACAGGCTGAAAAAAAAACACAACAGAAATAAATAAAATTTAATATCATGTTTTTATTTTACGTTATTTAAATGATATTTTTATGTTTTTTCATTATTTTTTTTATATTAATTTAAAAAATAAATTTTTTATATATTTGATTTATTTTTACTTTTTTAGTTATTTATTTTTAATATACTCTATGTACCTTATTTCCAATGGCTGTAATTAATTTAAGTTACTTTAAAAAGTGAATTCTTTTATATGATTTAAATAGTAATACTTTTTAAGTTATTTTTTATTTTTATATGTGTACATACCAGCGCCGTCTTAAGATTTTAAGGGGCCGGAAACAGTTTTTCTCTGGGGGCCCTTTTTCGAAAATATATTTCAGAACTATCCTATCATTTTCCATCATAGAACACGTCAAGGAGAAACGAATGAGATTCAAGCGGTATCCACTCGATTTCTTCTTACCCTGCCTTCACAAGTGCAAACAATCACTTGCAAGTAGAGAATACATGGTTTCTACGAACATTTCGAAAATGTGCTGCAAGCAGATGCGTGACCACACTTACAAGTGAAAGTTTATGCTTGCATACTTTAGGTAATTCAGAAAACTAACATTACGTTGATCTTCTTCTTGATTTTTAACAGGTCGATAAAATTATTTTAGTTGCATATTTTGTATTATCAAATGTATTCTGCAACGCTAACAGCAATTAGTTTAAATTTTATACTTTTATGTTGCGTGTGAAAGGTTTAGAAGATTTGAATTTGACTTTCAAATTGATTTCAGACACGCTTTAAATTTCATCAGCGCGTTATCTATGAGAGTCTTGAGAATATTTAAATCAATTTATTAAGTGATATTTAGTAGAAGCGAGGAATAGAGAAAAATTTGCTGAAAAAGGCTCCAAAATTATCAAATCTTTAGGGTTCTCGTTTGAAGCAGCAAAATGGAAACGAAGGAAATGAAAGTGAAACGAAAAGTGTTGTATTTGATATCGAAGAAAAAAGAGCTGACGAATTAACTGTCGGTGATGAAATATTGGGGGTTGGAATTAATTTTAAAGGATTTTTTTCGGTTTTTGAGCATTTATTTAGAAACAACGGTACAATGTATATTATTCAAAGTATTGTCCATCGTTAGCTACAACATTTTCCCATCTTTCTGGCAGCATATGGATTCCACGCCGGAAGAACGACTCGTCTTTTGAGGCCATCTACGAATCGACCCATTTTTTGGTATCCTCGTAAGAAGTGAAGCGCTGCTCAGCCAAGCCATGCGTCATCGATCTGAATAGGTGGTAGTCGGAAGGGGCTATGTCTGGGCTATAAGGCGGGTGGGGTATCACATCCCAATTCAGCGCCTCCAACGTTTCCTTGACGGTTCTTGCAACATGCGGCCGTGCGTTGTCATGTTGGAAAACCACTTTGTCGTGTCTTTTGCCATATTCCGGCCGTTTAACCTTTAATGCTCGGCTCAATTGCATCAATTGTTGTTGGTAGCGTTCCCCAGTGATGGTTTCGTTCGAGCAAAGCCTCCAATTCCTCATCTTCAAACTTTTTCGGCTGGCCCGGACGCACTTTGTCTTCCGTATCAAAATCACCACTTTTAAACCGACGGAACCAGTACTCACAAGTAGAAATCGATGGAGCATAGTCCCCGTAAGCCTCAGTAAGCGTGCGTTGTGCTTAAACCGCTTTTTTCTTCAAATGGAAGCACAAAAGTAAACCTTCCCGCAAATTGCGTTTTGTTGGAACGAAAGTCGACATGTTCACAGAGAAAAAAAATATATGTTGTTTACACTTCAGTGGAATGACACATACTGAAAAATGAAGCTTAGACAATGTGCTTTGAAATGAATATAGTCACAGGTGTGCCCGATGCGATCTATTGATAGTTACGCCATCTCTTAGAAAACCTTTAAAACTAATTCCAACACCCAATATATATTCACAACGACCTATTCTACAGGCAACGTAGAAGGAAGAAAAATAATATCTATAAAACGTTTATAAGCAACGTCTAGGAAGATATACGCAACTGGAGATATATTTTCAGAGGAATGGCTTTTCGTGATAGTGATCAAACTATCTCACTAACTCAAAACACAACGGCAATTGAAACGAGCAACTGGAACTAGATAGCTCGCGAAACATAATGCTATTCGATCTTTGCACTCATGTTATGGGAAAGTTGTGAAAGCGTTAGAGTCCTTAGTATCAGAAAGCAGCTTTCAAACCGATGACAACAAAGCGATTGCTCGTGGTTTCATCAACCAGTTAGGTCAATTCAGTAATACATTGATGCTGGTTATTTGGAAACGGATTTTAAGTGAATTAAATCGGGTCAATATCATTTTGCAAAAAGCTGATCTGGATCTCAGCGTAAGCACGAAACCTTACACATCTTTGATATTCTTCCTCGAAAATTTGAAAACAGAGAATTTGAATTTGAAAACAATGCTATATACGAGCTAGCGATCGGATTATTTGAAGAAGTGCGAAATAGTTATCAGAACGAAGCTCTTCAAACACGAGCAGGAAATGAAAATGATTTGATGAAAAATATAAAATACTTTGGTTACTATTTTAAATCAACGTTGTGCTGTCTACTGAATTATTTGCGAAATTGAATGTCTGAATATAAGTTTCTCTCTTTTCAATCGAAACTGATGTTTTGGATTGCTTGAATTTTGACGATATTATTGAAACATTTCTTCAAACTAAATGCCGAAAGAAAGCCATTTAATGCAAAAATAGTATGTCAAATATTTTCATGTTCTGATCAATGTAAATCAAATTTTTAAATAAAAACTGGGAAATTTTGAACTGTGTCGACTTTTCAGTTTTATATTTTACGAGCCCATTGTACTTTATATGGTAACTGCAATTTTTTTCACAAAATTTCTCGAATTTTCCGGGGCCGCCTGAAGCTCGGGGCCCGGGGACCTGCAGTCGCAGTTTTTTGCGACACTTCTGTTTAGTAATTTGGAGTCGCTTAACACGAATCCGTTGTCGGATTAACGAATTTTCCAGCGGTTCAGGAGTGGTCGTCAAAGGGTTAATCTGTAAAGTTAAACTAACATGCGTTGTCCTGAAATAATATAGCATTTTATTGTCAAAAACTTGATGCTGCTAGTCATTTGAATAAAGTAGCTTGAAGCGATAAATTTGTTACTAATTTACTAGTGCATAGAATGCTTTGTTGGAATTGGAATTTGTTAACTTTACATCAATTAACGTTTCTTTTTGTTGATGCTGCTGAAGCTGTATAGCCGTACTGTTCTTACTCATTAATTGGTGAGGATGCTCGGCCATTTGCTGCCGCGATGGATGATTTTTGTGGAAAATGCGGCAGCGATGTCACTTAAGACATTTTATTTTACCAAATTTTTACTGAAATTGTTACTGCCCCAAATTTATTGCATACCTTTGTACCAACAAAGTTTACCAAAAAAACAATGCATGTATTGTTACCTTCAGTTGTCACTTTATGAACTTACAAAAAAAAAAAGTTATACAAGTTTTTTTAAAAAATGTAAAATCCAAGAATTTGTTTTTTTTGGGGTTGTTTTGAAGTGAATTAATTTTATGTCAGAGTTGCTAAGATTGTAGCAAGTGAGCAAATAATATGTTGCTTACAATAATTTTTGTTTGAGTTACTTCTTAATTGTTTGGAATTCTGAAATTTTTCAATCCTACCTTAACTAATTGAATTAAAAATATATCAAGTTTGTAATCCGAAAAAAATAGTGGCAAGGCTTGTATGAGAGTCTGCTTTGCGAAAATCATAATGCGCTCAGTGGTACTCTTTTATTCGCTTCTTCTTAGCTCAAATTTTCTCTCTTTCACCCGAGTCATGGCAACCCCCCATATCTAGCACACTTAGCACGCAGCCAGCAAGCTCTGTCGCATAATTGTGCGCCTGTGCGTAATGTGCTCCATTTGCCCAACTCTACTTTAGGCTAATCGCTATTTGGGATACTATTGCATTGATTGTGTCTAAATAATTGATAAAATAATTGAAAACCTGGACATGTGGTTACTTTCGCGAAAAAAAGGTTTTGATAGCTTATCAAAACCTTATCAAAATCGAAGATAAGTTATCAACGTCGCGAGCTAAAGCAATTGGAATTGTTAAAAATGTTGTTAAAGCTGAGTGCAGCAAACATCTAAGTGAATTGAAATTTAATAGTGATCATTTGCAGAGCTTAAAAACTGATTTTGCATCCCCTTTTTATACAATATCTGCTTCTCCGGACTGTGCACCCATGCCTAGTGTACCAATTGTTAACCATTGATAGCTCATGGGTTCAAATGGTTGCTAGTGATTCACCATCAGCTTTGAATAAAAGTGTTAATAAGGGGAACTCTTAACGTTCCTGAGTATTCAAGTCTTTCATCTCTACCTCGTATTGACAGCCCATAGCTCATTCTCCGAAAATTGTTTGGAGGTGTAAAATCAAAAAGCTAAAATAAGGTTTACCAATAAACCATGTGATAATGGCATAACATCACAGGATGGAGTTGGATACATTTATCACCATTCAAACCATCGTTTTCAAAAGAAGATGTAATTTCCTATGTGATTAAATATTCTGTTATTGAGAAACACCATTTTGCCTGCCATAAACTGGTAATGAAAGATGCGCCCATCAAAAATTTAAAGCGTATGTTGGGCAACTCTATAATCACAAGGGTAAAGGCTTACGTTGGTCTTTTGAGAAGTGTAGATTGGCCGACATCAATTTTTAAAATTATTTAAGCAGACAAAGCAAGGTTTCTCTGAAATTAGTAGGACATTTCTGCAAAATTTAATTCGCTTTCTGCAAAATTTAATAAATACCAAACTCTTTTCAATAAGTTAAAATATATTGAAGAGCCGAATTCTTCACCCAAGCGAAAAAAGAAACACATGACCCTTCGATGTAAGCAGAAAACTGACTCGACACCACCACCACCTCCTTTCGAACAGGACATTGTTGAAGACATGGACACTTGTACTATTAGTACCCCTCTTCTTACTGTTGCTTCTTCTTCAAATGTAACTGTTTCTGCTCTTTTGCCGTCGTCGGCACCACCACTTACATTGCCAGATATGTCGTATGCCAAAACTGCTTCTTTTGCTCCTACTGTTGTCAATGCTAAGCAGGTTGCTCTTATTTCGGAGGCTTCTGTTCCAATCTGACCTAAGCAACTAGTTGTGGTTCCTCCAAATAAATCAATCTTTGTTTCACGCTTAGATGCTGATACAACAGAAAATGATATAGACTTTTTTATTAAAGCAAAGATGAAGTGAAGGTGGACGATTCTCACATGGTGACGTGTCTGACTGCCTCAACCTGGTGAGGCCAGCATTATCCATGTCGAACTGGTCTCAAGTCGACTCAAACCTCTACGTAGTATCCTCTAGAAACAGCAAATTGGCAACCTTTAGTTTAACGGCTAATCTGAGCGGCGGGGTCCCTGCCTTTAAAGTGTTGTGCGTTGGATTTGAAGCCCACCACGTAAAAACACATTTCAATAAAAAATATAAGAAAAAAGATAAAAATGATAGAAAGATAAAAATGAAAAACTGACAATGATTTACTGATATGCACTTGGAACGTCCGAACCCTTAATTGGGATGATGCCTCTACCCAACTGATAGATATCTTAGAAAGATACAAAGCTGATATCACTGCAATTCAAGAAAAGCGATGGAAGGGACAAGATTGCTCACGGCAAGCATCCTGTGATATCTTCTACAGCGGTCATGCAAAGAAGCACGAATTTGGATGCGGATTCGTGGTTGGCAAGCGACTACGGCATCATGTCCTGCGATTCACACCTATGAACGAACGACTTGCCATAATCCGTGTCAAGGCAAGATTCTTCAATACAAGCCTGATTTGTGCGCACGCTCCGACAGAAGATAAGGACGATGAGACCACAGACAGCTTCTACGAGCGCCTTGAACAGGCCTATGAGCGCAGCCCACGCCAAGAAATAAAAATCGTGCTTGGTGACTTCAACGCCAAGGTGGGGAAAAAAAATATCTTCGATTCAACAGTCGGTAAGTTCAGCCTCCACGACAATATCTCCGATAACGGAATGAGGCTTATTGAATTTGCCGCAGCGCGAAACATGGTCGTTAGTAGCACTAGATTCAAGCATCTCAATATTCATAAAGCCACTTAGCTGACTCCTGATCATAACACGACCAAATTATCACATTCTGATAGACGGAAGGCACTCTTCCAGTGTTTTGGATGTACGCACGATATGTGGTGCCAATATAGACTCGGATCATTATCTTGTCGCAGCCCAGATCCGTATATGCCTGTGCGCAACCAAGAATGCGCGCAATCCAGCACAGAGAAAGCTAGACGTCGAAAAGCCGCAACCAAAACGAACAGCCGAAGACTTCGCTACTCGACTCTCACTCCTGCTTCAAGAAAGCACTCCTCCGAACGACGATATATGTGCGCAGTGGAATCACATTCCCACTCTATGCGTACGGCTGCCGAAGAGATGATTGGCTATCATCGCCCTCGCCGAAACCAGTGGCAAGACCAGGAGTGTCGCGACGCCACTGCAGAAAAAGACGCCGCCTACAAAGCCACCCTGCAGTCGGTTGTAACGCGTGCTGCTAAGGAGCGATACAAAGAGAAGAGGAGGGAAGAGAAACACATTTTCAGGCGAAAGAAAAGGAAAGCAGAAATGCGTGAGTGCGAGAAAATTGAGATGCATGGTGACAGGAAAGAGGTCCGAACATTTTTCGAAAAAATAAGACGCCTGGCCGATGGTTTCAAGATCAGGGCCTCTTCCTGCAAGGATGAAAATGGGAATCTAGTGACAGATATCCAGAGTACATTGATGATGTGGAGGGAACACTTCTCTAGTCTTCTGAATGCCGACGACGACAACAATTCCGCCAATAGAGATGATATCCCGGAATCCCCAATTTTGGACGACAGCGTTGAAGTTCCGCTGCCCGACCATAGTGAAGTCTTGAAAGCTATAGCTCGGCTTAAAAATAACAAAGCCACAGGAGCCGATGGCTTATCTGCTGAGTTCTTCAAGAATGCAGGCGAAGCTCTGTTTAAATGCGTTCATGAGCTTCTATGCAGAATATGGTCGGAAGAATGCATTCCAAATGATTGAAACCTCAGTGTGCTCTGACCAATCCACAAGAAAGGCGATCCCACAATTTGCGCCAACTACCGTGGGAAAAGCCTTCTGAATATCGCATATAAGGTCCTGTCGAGCGTACTATGTGAAAGACTGAAGCCCATCGTAAACCAGCTGATTGGACCTTATAGTGTGACTTCAGACCTGGCAAGTCCACCATAGACCAGATATTTACGCTACGACAAATCTTGGAGAAGACCCTAGAAAAACAAATCGACACACACCATCTTTTTGTCGATTACAAAGCCGCCTTCGACAGTCCAATAAGGAATCATCTTTATTCCACCATGTCTGAATTTGGTATTCCTGCAAAGCTCATCCGCCTTTGCAGAATGACACTGAGCAACACCAGCACCAGCAGCGCCAGATAAGTAAAGTAAGTTAGTAAAAAAATTCGATGTTGGCCAAACCCTAGCGGTGTTCTATGGGTCATTTTAAGAAACTTTGGAGAAGAGATTATAGATCTATCTTGAAATCGGAGCCTGCCAGTTTTTCAAAATAGGTATTTTTTTGAAAATATTGCATTAAAAAGACAAAAAACTATTTTTTAAGTGTATATATGTGGGTTTTTGGGGTTTTGATGTAAAAATTAAAATAAAAAGTATAGTTTTAGCAGCATATAAGCGCATCAATAAAAAATAAGTAATCAATAAATCAAATCAAATAAAATAAAATAAATCCATTTCTTAATTTTCAGTTTCATATTTAATTTTAACTTATATTTATTTATATATATTTTTCTTTCTTGAATTTATATTTTTATTTTGACCTTTGACACTTTTTAATTTT
The DNA here is from genome assembly GCA_943735915.1 of Pherbina coryleti. NCBI lineage: Eukaryota > Metazoa > Arthropoda > Insecta > Diptera > Sciomyzidae > Pherbina > Pherbina coryleti. The sequence continues at coordinate 88,913,612 of OX030948.1, forward strand.
TATATTTTATTTTTATCGTTTTATTTTAGCACTTTTATTTTTATATAATTTTCTCACAATGGCATTTTTTAAATTATTATTGGATCTTAAGGCCATAATTTAAAAATATTTATTTCTTGTTCGTTGTAGTGTAATTGATTTAAAGTTTATTTACAATAAAAAAAAGGTATATTTAATTTATTTAAATATTTTTGTTGCATATATTAGTAATAACAAGACAACCTAGTTGTTCTAGCTGGCGATTGTCCTGCGTGGCAACAAGACCAATTTATTTATTATGAAATGAATTATATTTATTATATAGGTTCAGAAGGGATGGATTAAGATAGATAGATGATAGATATAATATTAAGTTAAGTTAAAAAAAAAATAATAAATGTAGCAAAAAAATAATTTTTGATGTAATTTTAAAGGTGATAAAATTATCTTCAATTTTACCCTTGGGTGCATTTTAATTCAAACTAAATTAATATAGTTACAGCGATTTTCCTATAGCTTCATTGAGATAGACAAAATCACAAAAATATAAAATTTCTGACGATAGCCAAATATTAAGCTAAAAATCCTAGCGAAACAAAAACCAGCAGAAAAAGAAAGAAAGAAGAGCAACAACAAAAACCATGCAAAAAAATGTAAACAAACAAGCCGTCCGTCGGCTTAGAATTCCTATGAAAACAAATATAGACATGGCTTTACGACAACTTTGTTGATAAGGTTTTGTAGTTCTAGAGTCTCTGCAACAAATTTTAGCAACATAAGTGTATCGCCGCTCTGCCATTAAGTTCGCCTGGCCATCGTTTTTCGCCGTGCCCATGTTTGCGGGCTAAACTCTGAGTGGAATTGCTCGAGTGTTTCTGATGCAAAGTCTATACAATTTATAGTCTCTGGTGCTACTAGAATGCCATCCAAAAAAAGAAACCAGACATAAAAAGTTTAAATTTTTCTTTGCTTTTTCTTAACTTTAAGTAACACGAAAGGCGTACGAATTAGGGTATGCAACTATTCGACGTTATAATAAAACCGGTTTCGAATAGTACAATTTTTACAAAACCGGTTTTCGAATTATTCGACCAGATAAAAACCGGGAAAACCGGTTCTTTTTAAATTAAATAAAATTTGTACTTTCCTTATCTACATAACATATATCACCGACTTGTGTGAAGTTAGCATCCGGCGAAAAAAACTTAACATAGCTCTGTAAACATCATGTTAACAGAGAAAAATGTAAAAACTCTGTAGTAACAGTTTTTTATAACATAAAAGCTCAAAAAAGCTCTTTCTATGTTTCATAACATATTTTGTCAGAGAATAGAAAACAAATACAGATAATTATAAACAAAATTAATATTTTACGATTATTATAAACTTTATCGAATAAATTTTTTATCCAAAAATTTTAAAGAAATTACAAATCAATCGTAAAAAGAATTTTGCATGATACATTGACAATTAAATATTTTAATATAATACATAGAAAGAAAAACAAAATGTTTTCTAACAATAAGAGAGTTGACATGTTTTGAAGGCGATGAGTTTTTAAGAAAGAATAAAGTTTGTCTGGACTACACGTTTCGTTGGTAAAATATTCTTTTTATAAAGCAATCGCATTACTCCAAAAAATATAACTAGAAAAGCGAAAAATTCAACTTTTGTTAATTTGAACAAATTTGCGATACTGTTAATCCCACAGATTCTAAAAGAAGAAATAAGAAACGATGATCTCATATAGATATACTAGAAGACTGTCTTAACTTCATTCTCAAGAAGTTTTATTAAAATATCCCAGTTCAATTTTTTTTAAAATGTGTTGCAAGAATTCAACTTGTTTCTTTTTTGCTAAAAATAAGTGAAACTGCTAATGCCACAGATTCTAAAAGAAGTAATAAGAAACGATGATCTCATAAAGATATACTAGAAAACTGTCTTAACTTTATTCTCAAGAAGTTTTATTAAAATATCCCAGTTCAATTTTTTTTTAAATGAGTTGCAAGAATTCAACTTTTTTCTTTTTTTCTAAAAATAGGTAAAACTGCTAATGCCACAGATTCTAAAAGAAGAAATAAGAAACGACGATCTCATATAGATATACTAGAAGACTGTCTTAACTTTATTCTCAAGAAGTTTTATTAAAATATCCCAGTTCAATTTTAACGTAGAATACGTTATACGGGGGTGTTAATCTGGAGCACAAAATTTTGAGAAAATGTTTGTCACTTTCATTATAAGTTTTTAATACTTTTTGCATGCATTGAAGAACATTCAAGTATGGTCGTAACATAGTTAATATGTCTTCTTTTGATTTGTATTTAAATAATCATATTGCTGCATATAATTTTTTTGATTCTATAAGTAAATCAAAATTTAACTCCTTCAAATTTTGTATTAATTTTCATATGCTTTGTATTTTATGTATTATAACATCATGTGTAAGAGCAGTACGATTATCTGTGTGTTCATCACAGAACCAGTGTGTGAGGGGAGAATTAGGCCCCTATTAGGTACGACAACTCAACTTAAGTTGACGTGAGTTAAGACACCTCAACTGAACTTTTTTGCCATATTACGCATAACATACATTTTCAGTTGAGCTGTGGTGTAAAATTGCTGTTTCTATTGGAGCATGATTACACCGAAATTTTGACACTTTCGTTGAAATGAATCAGCTGTTCGCATTAATTTTAATTTTTGTGTATATGTATTTTGTTCACAAGTAATAAAGCAAGGAAATAATAGTATAGAGCAGGAGTGCCCAAAACTTTCTTATGGAAGTGCAAACACTAATACATATAAAACCCTGCAACCTTTCGTAAACGAAAGCATACTATGTTAGACAACAACAAAATCTACGTAGAAGATCACTGTCACCAAAATGTACCAACAAAGCATACGAAAGTGTTGTTGCTTGCACTTCGGTATAAGCAACGAAAAAAGATCAAAAACAAAAAAGACAAATTTGTTTGTGTATTTTGTATTGCTTAGTGCGGAGTGCTGTGTGTGTATATTAGAATACACAGCCTATGCCTAAGTGCTTTTACAAAAACAAATGTGCACCAAGTGCATAGGGCTTGGGCACCTCTAAAGACGCTATACAACTAGCTCAAAGCAGATGTAAGTTTTTGACAGTTTTTACACTCGAGACATAGTTGCATTGTTAAACCTAATACCACAAAAAATACATACACATCTCTGAGATACATACTTGTCAGTCGATAGACACATATGTACCTCAAATGTGTAATAGACAATACAAATTTACAAATTACACACTCAACTTAAGTTGAGTTGTCGTACCTAATAGGGGCCTTATAATGACCAAGTAGCGAACGATGTGTACATACACAACATTGATAAGCGAAGCAGAGAAACAAAATTGTGCTTACCCAGTTGGCCACGTCTTTAAGACATCCTCAATGTCTTACAGCCTTATTCATAAACACATTTTAGAGGCAGCGTAACTTTAAACGGGCTTTAAACAAGAAAACGTTATTCATAAACATTTTTCGTAGTTGTTTAAGAGCTGCGTAACTTAAACGCCGAAATTGGCGTTTAAAGGTTACGTAAATACAACCATGATTTTTGTTTGTCTTTTCTTTTAATATCAAAGATATGCTCCATATGCACCCTCTGCAGCATTTTTTTATGCGGCGGCCATTGTAAATCCATAGGAATTCTTAATTTTTGTAGAGATTTTCTATAGTTCAGACACAAACCTTACAATCATAAGCACAAAATGAAAAAATTTTTATGAATAACAATGTTAGCAAGGTTGCATAGAAGCTGCTTAAAGCCTTAAACAGTGCGTAACTAAACAAGCGTTTAAAGGTTGTTTAAGGAAATCTATTGAATAAGGCTGTTAATGACTAACGTATTCTACTTCTGACCTATGCGCCCGTGTTATCTAACACAGGCTTGAGCTCTTTTTTTAAAACGAGTTGCAAGAATTCAACTGTTGCAAAAATACTCGAAACTTTTAATTTTACAGATTATAAAAAAAACACAATCATAGAAGCTTTATGTTTAGACATTACTTTACAGCACGATCTAGAAATTAAAAGACAAACTTCTGTGGTGGAAATATTAGATATGTGAATTGTCCACTGGGTGACGCTTTTTTTAACTTCTTTTTCAGTTGTTGATTGTGGTTTTAGCATAAGATGAATATGTAAGCTTTTGTTTGCATTAGATGTACCTACTTTAAAAAAATTATTTATAAAGTGATATTTCGTTTGGCATTGAGATTTATTGGATTGTATTATTCGAACGACTTTATTCATAAAAAATTATGAAACTGTTTTATAAGAAAAAATCTTAAAAAAATTTAAAAATATTATTGGCCCAAAATACACTGTAGTGCTCAGACTGCGTTAGCAGTCAGTCATTCAAAAGCACTCTGTACCAGGGTTGATAAATGAGTTTTTCAATTTGGTATAGAAATGCAACGTAACGTGTACTAAATGAAAGAAAATAGTATCGAATAAAATTTTGAAAAAAGTATTTATTTTAACATAAGGTTTTAATTTTTATAATAAATCACAAATATTTTTTATAAGGTAATCAACACGTCTTATAAGATTCTTAAAAGTTAATTCATTAGGGCCTACTAAAGTTTTTCGGCGACCAAAAATCAAAAATTTTTATATTTTTCGTATGTATAACATCTTAAAAATATTCTCAGAAAGATTTAAGTCAATTGAGTAAAAATTGTTGTAGTTATAAGCACAATTCTCCAAAGAGAAGACAATAAAAAATATATGTACTTGCCTTACTCATACCAGTTGCTACAAAAACTCTTCTCTTTAATATGTGTTTTATTTCTTCAAAAAACAAGCTCTGAAAAATCGCGTTCACCGCATATTTAAGGTACTTTACTAAACTACGGATTCCTGCTATATGGTTGAATATTTGTTATCGAAAAATTCAAAAACTTTTCTTCAAAACATATATAATTATAATGTACAAAAAATGTACCTAAAATAAACAGTAGCTTAAAAATAAGACTTTTAATACAAGATTTTTTTTAGCTTAAACAACTGTAGTAGGCCTTAAAATCAATAAAGCTAATAAACAAACTAATAAGTAATAAACAAACTGAACTAATAAACAACAAGTAAAGAGCTCTTCTTATAGTTAAAAAACAAATTAATAAAAAAAACAACGTATAAGTTTTTGGTAAAATCTTTCAGTCCAGCAATTCTTAACTGTCAGTTAAATTTTTTTTTTTACAGAACATTTCTCATTTGATACATAATTTCTAAAATCAATATTGTGGCATTGTTTTCCATTATATTTGAGAAAACTCTTTTGTTCTTATTAAAGATGAAATTGTATATAAGTATATATACTATGTGACGGCTAAAATATCATAGGCGATTTTTTAGCCGCACAACGGCCAAGGTGCGAGAAAGACACTCGGTGAACACCGCCAGTGTTGCTTATTTTTATTTTCACTTTTTTTACATTTATACACATACACACACATAAACACTGAATATAATGAATAAATAAACACATGAACACAAAAAAACAACACCCATACCCATTTTCTATTAGGAAAAGAGAGAGAGAAAGGGACGCATGTAAAAAAAGGTTGGAAACTGGCAAAACGTGCGCAAACACATGCGCAAAGCTGGCGAGATCTTGCTCAGAGTCAAATAGCGGATCACATAAGGAAATAACAGAAGGCAAATTGCTGGGCAAAATGTGGGAACAAATTCTGATGAAAGACAACAACAAGGCTGCACCGTACGGGACTTCGGTTACGGGAAAATCAGCCCAGAACTTTCGATTGCGGTACCTTGTTTGTCACAAACAACAAGAAGACGATGGTATAAATAGGCCGCAATCGAAAACAAGAGGACAGAATGTATTATACATTAAAAGTGCGCAGAGTGAAAGTGATCCAAGTTATCTAAACAAATAATAAAGCAGTGAAGCAGTGAAATTGGACCGAAAAGTATTTGAGTAAAATACGCCGACCGAAGAAAATAGTGGGCCTAGTAGACAGAGTCGGTGGCTTGTAGGCCCACCTGTCTTCACATTTTTGTTAGCAGCGTCCGTGGCTTGTATGCCCGCCTGATCAAACCAGAACATTGTCCGTGGCTTGTAAGCCCGCGTGTTCGCATTTTTTTCATCGAGTAACAGTGCTGCGGCTTGTAGGCCCGCCTGTTGAGCCGAGACGCAGACGTGACAGACCCGGAGGAATAAGGCCCACTAAATCAACAATACAAATATATAAATTCAGATATCTTACAGTGTTTTAAAGATAAAAGCCAAAAATTTAATAAAGATCAATTGTTAAAGAAAACCAAAGTGTAATTTCTTGTAAGAACCCTGGAAACCCGCTGAGCTTACCCCAGCAAACAAAAGAACCAGCGGAGGTTTGTTACAAGTGGCGCCCGAGCAGAGACTATTGTTCACAGGAATAGACACGGAAAACGACAGGAAAAGCAACTCACGAAAGAATCATGGTACGAACAGCCTGGATACACGCACTGCGAAGAGACGACTTGTTGGCCTACGCGAGAGAGTTTAACTTCAGCGGCGAAGGTACTGTTGAAGAACTTTGCTACGTTTGCGCAAGAGCCAGACCAAAAACCGGAGGTGCAACAACGCCTCATCGAACTGGAAGCAAAGCATGCAAGATGTCCTTCCCCTGGTCAGCTTGTCGTTCCTCAACAAATACCGATGTCCACCGCAGAACCAACAGGATCGGCGTATACCCATATAGCTACGCCTACGTATAACGGAGTAATGCCCAAAGTACAACCACAGGTGGCGCAGTACAACCACAATCCGTACGCTACTGTGATTGACCAAGTGAGAAAGTTGTCTGTGAAGTACGACGGTGACCGAGACACACTTGCGTTCATTGAGCGTGTAGAAGAACTGGCGGAAGTGTATGGCCTCGGAAAAGACCATCTTCTCCGAACGATGCCCGAATTATTAAGAGACCGAGCTTTGACGTGGTTTCGAAATAATAATCGGATGTGGCGCGAATGGAGAAGCTTCAAAGAAGACTTTTTGCATTTCTTTCTGCCAGCGAGATATTTCGAAAGATTGGACGATGACATAAGGCAGAGGCATCAGCACCCTGGCGAATCTCTTAAAGATTACGTGCTGGCGCTACAGAGCTTGATGCGACATTCAAGTTACAGCGAACAGCAAAAACTCGAAAGAACGTTCAGGAACAGTCGGCAAGAGTACCAGCTCTATATAAAAAGGAAACATTTTGTTAGTCTGGAAGAGCTCATGGCGTTGGCCGAAGACTTCGAATGCTTACATGCAGACGCGGCACCCATTCGAGCACCGGTTCAAAGACCCAGAGAGGCACGTCATCGCATGGTTACTCAAGCTCCGGAGGCACCCATCAATCCGAATGCCGGAATCCATGGGTAATATTCTGTTGGGAGTGTGGGAAACGAGGCTTAAAAGCGATGGAATGTTGTCGTCGACAGTCGGGAAACGGATGGAACACCCGATAGACGCAAGGCCTATCGGGGATAGCACACACGATCCCTCGCATTCCATAGAAAGCCTACAACACGACGCAGCCCACATTTTTGCATTTGTTACCCTCGGAAAGGAAGTTCAAGAGGCCACTATTGACACAGGAGCCACCAGGAGTTTTGTGAGTCAGCAGTAAGCTGAAAGATTAGCCAACACAGGAGAGAAGAGAAAGGAAGACATCATCGTACGAATGGCCGACAACTCTGTGCGATCCGTGAGCGAATCATTGGTCATAGACGTAAGAATGGGAAATGATGCTTGCCGGATCCCGTTACTTGTGCTACCCGACATAGTGGACGATGTAATTTTGGGAATGGACTTTCTTATAAGAATCCAGGCGACGCTTACATGCGGCGGCCACACCATAACGTTAAAAAGTAGCGAGATGACAACGAGTGCTAACGTTTCCCCACTATGCACAGTAGTGCGAGAAGAGACAGTGACGGAGAAGGAGATGATAGATAATTTCTTAAAGGCGGAATTATCGGAGTTTGAGAAACTGGAGGGTCTATCCAATATTACTACACACAAAATAATTATGCAGGATGATAGACCGATAAAGCAGAGGTACTTCCCGAAAAACCCGGCAATGCAAGCGATCATTAATGAGGAGATCGACGAATTAATTGAAAAAGGGTGTATTGAGCCCTCACATAGCCCCCACAGTGCCCCAATAGTGCTTGTGAAAAAGAAGACAGGAAAATGGCGGCTCTGCGTAGATTATCGGCAATTGAATGCGAAATCCATACCAGACACCTACCCAATACCGTGAATTCATCATATTTTGGACCGTCTGCGTGACGCAAAATATATTAGCAGTTTAGATTTGAAAAATGGTTACTGGCAAATTCTTATGGATGAAAATAGTAAGCAATTTACAGCATTCACGGTACCAGGTCGAGGTCTTTTCTAATGGAGAGTAATGCCGTTTGCATTAGATCAAGTGATTGGTCCTGAGATGGAACCACATGCCTTTGCGTATTTAGACGACATAATTGTCACAGGGAATTCGTTCCAACAGCACATGACTAACCTGAAAGAGGTGTTCCGTAGACTCCGGGCGGCTAACCTTAAAATCAATGTCGAAAAGTGCGAATTCTTCCAAGAAGGAAAAAAATACTTAGGCCATGTCGTAAGCAACCAGGGGATACATACAGATCCCGAGAAAATATCTGCGATCAAACTTTTACAGCGACCCACAAACACGAAGGAGCTACGACGAGTTTTAGGAATAGCTTCATGGTATCGACGTTTCGTTCCAGAGTTTTCAAAGATTGTGCACCCACTAACAACGCTACTGGGAAAAGGAAAGCATTGGAAATGGAGTGAGAGTCAGGAAGAAGCATTCGAAACTCTTAAGGCCAAGTTAACTGAGGCACCAATCTTAGCGTGTCCGAACTTTAATGAAAAGTTCACACTACAAACCGACGCCAGTGACTACGGCCTTGGAGCAGTCTTAACACAAGGTCAGTGAGACGAGGAGAGAGTTATTGCTTACGCAAGTCGACACCTCAATAAGGCGGAGTGTAACCACTCTCCTACCGAGAAAGAATGCCTAGCGATAGTTTGGGCAATCCGGAAAATGCGACCATATCTCGAAGGGTATAGGTTTACAGTGGTCACAGACCATTTGTCACTAAAATGGCTGAACTCAATAGAAAGTCCATCTGGTCGCATCGCGAGGTGGGCATTGGAGCTTCAACAGCACACATTTGACATACAATACCGCAGAGGAAAACTCAACCTAGTAGCTGACGCGTTGTCTCGACAGCCTCAAGAGATGCTGCGTAAATCAACCACGGGAGATGCACAAGAAAATACGTGCAACTGGTTACGTAAAAAGATGCAAGAGGTCTTGGAGAACCCAGAGAAGTTCCCAGACTACGTTATGGAAGAGGGGCAGATGTGCAGACACATCGCAAGCCAAGCGAACGACGAAGATTGCGTTCCTTGGAAACTTTGTGTGCCCAGTTATTCGAGAGACAGGGTTCTGAAAGAGAATCACGATAGCCCGTGCGCCGGCCACTTAGGGATACGGTAAACAATTGCAAGAATAGCCAATAAATACTATTGGCCAGGCATGTTCCGTGATATTGGCCGTTATGTTCGTCGTTGCGAATCATGCCAGCGCTACAAGCCAAGCCAACAAAGTTCCGCTGGTAAGATGCTTACCCAAATTGCGGAAGAGCCTTGGTCAATTGTATGCGCTGATTTCGTTGGACCGCTCCCTAGGTCCAAACATGGGAACACAATGCTCCTGGTATTTTTCGACAAATTCTCGAAATGGACTGAAGTGACGCCGATGCGCAAGGCTAACAGCGATCACCTCCAACGCGCATTTCGAGGGCGCATCCTAGCGCGATTTGGCGTCCCAAAAGTCCTCGTCACGGATAACGGTGCCCAATTCACGAGTCGATAATTTAAAAAGTTCTTAAACGAACTAGGAGTGAAACACCAATTCACTGCCCCATATACACCCCAAGAGAACCCAACAGAGCGCGCAAATCGGACTATCAAGACGATGATAGCACAGTTCACAGGTGAGCAACAACGGGTCTGAGACGAACTGCTTCCAGAAATCTCACTAGCCATGAACACCAGTGTCTCCGAAACTACCGGATATAGCCCAGTCTTTCTGATTCAAGGACGTGAACCAAGGCTGCCAAAAACCCTGTATGACGAGCAAACATTTGGCACAGGAGAAGAACCACAGACAGCCCCTGAAAGAGAAACAAAAATGAAAGAGATTTTCGAGATTGTGCGGCGCAACTTAGAAAGCTGCCCAGGACCAAGCTCGGCACTACAATCTACGAAGACGAAACTGGACCCCAAAAATCGGAGAAATGGTCCTTATCAAACAGCATCACTTATCGAAGGCGATAGATAGTTTTGCAGCAAAACTGGCTCCGAAGTTCGATGGCCCATATAAAATCATCGATTTTATATCCCCAATGATAGTACGCGTTAAGCAAGAAAGAGAAACCCAAACGAGGACAGCACATGTAAGTCAGCCTTCAAAAAATTGATAAGAGGATAAATGAGCGCGCACGCTCCTCGCCACCTTCTCTATCGAGGCCAAGCGACCCACAGGAGACTACAGCTAGCGACAAGCTCTCGGTCAAAATCCAGGAGCTTGCTAAAATGATGGCACCCCACCGACGTAGCATCCACCAGCCCATGAGAGATCTTGTCGCAGAGATATCAACGTTGCAGCTGCAAGCATGCAAAGAGTGGTGCCAACGCGATAACATAACAAAAGCCGTTGCTCAGCCACGACCAGCACAGAACGCAGAGACGCAAACCGAAAAAGAAGCGTCCTTCACGGCAGGAGGTGGTTCAAAAAGAGCCAGAGGAGATCAGCGGGAAACACAATCACCGACGCCATTAGCAAAAAAATCGATGTACAAGACTCCACCACAAGAACGAGTTTTTGCACAATCCAAAGAGGGTAAGGCCAGCCAAGCTAGCATAACCACAGAGGCTGCCGAAACGCCAACAACGCCACGCTCAACGAGTACAACAAAGCCACAAGCAATTACGCTGGAGAGGGCCATGAGTGAACTCGAAAAAGACATCGAACGGCTTGTGACGCATACAGAAAAAAGGTCGAACACCGAACACGCCATCAAAGACGCTGCATGCAGTATAAAAAGATGGTTCACAGAGGTTCAAATCCTGATGGAAACAAAAGGTACCTTAGAGAAGACCAAACCTACCTATGCTATGGAAGCGGCCAAAGCAATTGAGGCGCCAAAAGAACCATAGATGGCGCTAGCTATAGCTAAAGCCCGGCAAGAAACGCCGTGTACCAAAAGCTTTGGCAGGACAAAAATCTCCAAACAATGAATTGAAGCGAAGCTCAAAGTACGTTGCGGTGCGGGCTGAGCGGAAAATAGCGACAACAATATCAGATGAGTCGACAAGGCTGCCGCAAGAAAAGGAAGAGTACTTAGATGCCCCAACTTCCAAAACCGAGCGAGAAGGATGGACAAAAATCATACCAAAACGGAAGAAAAGGTCCACAATGATAAAAACGCGACCAGACGTGATTATAATAAAAAAGAAAGACGAAACGTCATATGCAGCTATACTGAAAACACTGGAAGACAGTGACAGCCTGCAAGAACTGGGCGCAGCTGTGCGCACAATGCGACGCACGTAAAAAGGTGAACTTCTCCTAGAGCTGCGGAAACGCGATGACATTCACGCATCCTCATACCAGGAGCAACTAGTTAAGGTGCTCAGCGAGGCTGCTGAAGTAAACGTCCGGACACAGATGGCCACGATAAAGTGTCAAGGACTTGTACGAGAAGTGACAACAAAAACTGCTCTGTGCGATGCCATGGCCAAAACCTTCAGCATAAGCAGACCTGAAGAATCAGCAGTGCGTATAAGCAAGGCTGCACGCCGTGGCACAGAAACCGCATACATAACGCTAATGGCACAAGATGCAAAGAAGGCACTGCGGGCAAAGTTCTTCCAGGTTGGCTGGACTAGGTGCCAAATATATATATAATAGGTAAGCATACCTCAAACATGCTACAGGTGCTGAGAGTTTGGCCACAAATCGGGTAACTGCAGCAAACCGGACCGAACAAAAATGTGCAGACGCTGTGGAGAGGATGGTCACATGGCAGCATCATGCCAAAATGCAGCAAAGTGTGCACTATGCAAAGGCGCACATCCAGCGGGCAGTTTCAAGTGTCCGCACTACAAAGATGCTCAGAAAAAGCATCTATGAGATTCATTCAACTCAACCTGAATCACTGCACAGCGGCTCACGACCTAATTAAGCAGAGTGCATATGAGCTCAAAGCGGACGTCGCACTAATAGCGGAGCCATACAGACAAGAGGACGGCCACAGCTGGACAAGCGACGCCACAGGGAATACAGCAATCTGGGTGCTAGGAGCTTACCCCAAGAAGGCGACAATGACACCAGTGAAAATCGGCTTCATATGGATATTCATCAATGGAATCTACGTGTTCAGCTGCTATGTCCGTGAGTGACTTCAAGCAAATGCTAACTTTACTGGAGCTCGAAACAGCAGGGAAACGCCCTCTTATTATCGCTGGAGACTTCAACGCGTGGTCACTGGCCTGGGGCAGCAAAAAAACTGGCATAAGAGGGCGACTATTGGAAGACGCGATGAGTGCTATGGGTCTCACGTTACTCAACACGCCCGGTATTCACACGTTCGAGAGAGGAGAAAAGCGGTCGATAATTGACCTCGCGTTCGCAGACGTAGGCACTGTATCACGTGCAACATGGCGGGTAGCCGACATTCATACGCACAGCGATCACAGAGCGGTCATCATTGAAATCTGGACGAAAAACTCAAAAAATAAGCCGAAAAAGCTCCAAAACAAAAACTGGGCAGCTGCAACCATGGCAAAATCAGTTATGAGTAGGCTCGAGACTGCCTGTGATGTTGCCATGCCACGAAAGGTTACTATACCAGACAGAAAGCCGGCATATTGGTGGAATGACCAAATTGCAGAGCTCAGAGCCGCATGCAACATGTCACGCAGAAGAATGCAGCGAGCTCGCGGCAGAGACATCTTCGCCGTAAGACACGCCACGTACTGCGCTAACAAAGCTGCTTTTAAGAATGAGGTAGCTTCAAGCAAACACTGGCTATACATCGAGCTTAGAGACAGTTCGAACGACGACCCCTGGGGGTCGGCTTACCACATGGTAATGCGAAAAGTAAAGGGACCGAAGGCACCCCAGCCCACATGTCCCATTTTACTGAGAAAGATAGTGCTAGCACTCTTTCCCTCACAAGAAGAATCGAACCACATCGACACTGATACTTTCGTGGAAGCTGAATTTCCAGCAGTTACAACACAGGAAGTTCTCGCAGCTACCTCAAGAATAAGTGATGACAAAGCCCCTGGGTTGGATGGCATTCCGAATAAAGCACTTAAAGCCGCGGTACGTGCCAAGCCGGAAATCTTTGCACGCGTATATAATGAGTGCCTTAAGGAGGGTACCTTTCCGTCACCATGGAAGAAGCAGCGACTGGTACCCACTAGGGGGGTTCTGCATCCCTACAGTGCGCGTCCCCAGGTGGCGGATAGGGGAAAGCTCGGCAGTCATGCAGGGTAGGTGGGAAATAAAATACCACCCGCGGACCAAACAGAACCATCAAATCCAACAGCGTCTGTCCCAGATTGGGCGGCTCCTTGCGTCTGACTCCAGAGGGGTGGCAGTTTATAAAGGGAAGGACACACTTAGACAAAAAACCAACCTTGCAGAAGGTATAAAATGCTATGGGAAGGAGACCCTGAAAAATAAAACCAAAATGATAGGTTGCATAAGAAAAAACCTTACGGTGCAGGGAGTTGAATCCCCAGTACCGGCGGCTTAAAGGAGTGAGCAAGCGGGCTCCCAGTCGTCGTCATCCAATGACCGCAATGCTACGGTGGTGGCAAACTTGGCTACCGTAGCAGATCATACTACAAACAGTAAAGAAGAAGGTACCGGTTCCGCATCCGGTTATAGTCTGGAAATGATGGATCCATTTGAAGGAACCCCAAGGGTTGCACGGTCCCCTCAAAAAATTGATAAGAGGACAAATGAGCGCGCACGCTCCTCGCCACCTTCTCTATCGAGGCCAAGCGACCCACAGGAGACTACAGCTAGCGACAAGCTCTCGGTCAAAATCCAGGAGCTTGCTAAAATGATGGCACCCCACCGACGTAGCATCCACCAGCCCATGAGAGATCTTGTCGCAGAGATATCAACGTTGCAGCTGCAAGCATGCAAAGAGTGGTCCCAACGCGATAACATAACAAAAGCCGTTGCTCAGCCACGACCAGCACAGAACGCAGAGACGCAAACCGAAAAAGAAGCGTCCTTCACGGCAGGAGGTGGTTCAAAAAGAGCCAGAGGAGATCAGCGGGAAACACAATCACCGACGCCATTAGCAAAAAAATCGATGTACAAGACTCCACCACAAGAACGAGTTTTTGCACAATCCAAAGAGGGTAAGGCCAGCCAAGCTAGCATAACCACAGAGGCTGCCGAAACGCCAACAACGCCACGCTCAACGAGTACAACAAAGCCACAAGCAATTACGCTGGAGAGGGCCATGAGTGAACTCGAAAAAGACATCGAACGGCTTGTGACGCATACAGAAAAAAGGTCGAACACCGAACACGCCATCAAAGACGCTGCATGCAGTATAAAAAGATGGTTCACAGAGGTTCAAATCCTGATGGAAACAAAAGGTACCTTAGAGAAGACCAAACCTACCTATGCTATGGAAGCGGCCAAAGCAATTGAGGCGCCAAAAGAACCATAGATGGCGCTAGCTATAGCTAAAGCCCGGCAAGAAACGCCGTGTACCAAAAGCTTTGGCAGGACAAAAATCTCCAAACAATGAATTGAAGCGAAGCTCAAAGTACGTTGCGGTGCGGGCTGAGCGGAAAATAGCGACAACAATATCAGATGAGTCGACAAGGCTGCCGCAAGAAAAGGAAGAGTACTTAGATGCCCCAACTTCCAAAACCGAGCGAGAAGGATGGACAAAAATCATACCAAAACGGAAGAAAAGGTCCACAATGATAAAAACGCGACCAGACGTGATTATAATAAAAAAGAAAGACGAAACGTCATATGCAGCTATACTGAAAACACTGGAAGACAGTGACAGCCTGCAAGAACTGGGCGCAGCTGTGCGCACAATGCGACGCACGTAAAAAGGTGAACTTCTCCTAGAGCTGCGGAAACGCGATGACATTCACGCATCCTCATACCAGGAGCAACTAGTTAAGGTGCTCAGCGAGGCTGCTGAAGTAAACGTCCGGACACAGATGGCCACGATAAAGTGTCAAGGACTTGTACGAGAAGTGACAACAAAAACTGCTCTGTGCGATGCCATGGCCAAAACCTTCAGCATAAGCAGACCTGAAGAATCAGCAGTGCGTATAAGCAAGGCTGCACGCCGTGGCACAGAAACCGCATACATAACGCTAATGGCACAAGATGCAAAGAAGGCACTGCGGGCAAAGTTCTTCCAGGTTGGCTGGACTAGGTGCCAAATATATATATAATAGGTAAGCATACCTCAAACATGCTACAGGTGCTGAGAGTTTGGCCACAAATCGGGTAACTGCAGCAAACCGGACCGAACAAAAATGTGCAGACGCTGTGGAGAGGATGGTCACATGGCAGCATCATGCCAAAATGCAGCAAAGTGTGCACTATGCAAAGGCGCACATCCAGCGGGCAGTTTCAAGTGTCCGCACTACAAAGATGCTCAGAAAAAGCATCTATGAGATTCATTCAACTCAACCTGAATCACTGCACAGCGGCTCACGACCTAATTAAGCAGAGTGCATATGAGCTCAAAGCGGACGTCGCACTAATAGCGGAGCCATACAGACAAGAGGACGGCCACAGCTGGACAAGCGACGCCACAGGGAATACAGCAATCTGGGTGCTAGGAGCTTACCCCAAGAAGGCGACAATGACACCAGTGAAAATCGGCTTCATATGGATATTCATCAATGGAATCTACGTGTTCAGCTGCTATGCGCCACCTAGCATGTCCGTGAGTGACTTCAAGCAAATGCTAACTTTACTGGAGCTCGAAACAGCAGGGAAAAGACCTCTTATTATCGCTGGAGACTTCAACGCGTGGTCACTGGCCTGGGGCAGCAAAAAAACTGGCATAAGAGGGCGACTATTGGAAGACGCGATGAGTGCTATGGGTCTCACGTTACTCAACACGCCCGGTATTCACACGTTCGAGAGAGGAGAAAAGCGGTCGATAATTGACCTCGCGTTCGCAGACGTAGGCACTGTATCACGTGCAACATGGCGGGTAGCCGACATTCATACGCACAGCGATCACAGAGCGGTCATCATTGAAATCTGGACGAAAAACTCAAAAAATAAGCCGAAAAAGCTCCAAAACAAAAACTGGGCAGCTGCAACCATGGCAAAATCAGTTATGAGTAGGCTCGAGACTGCCTGTGATGTTGCCATGCCACGAAAGGTTACTATACCAGACAGAAAGCCGGCATATTGGTGGAATTACCAAATTGCAGAGCTCAGAGCCGCATGCAACATGTCACGCAGAAGAATGCAGCGAGCTCGCGGCAGAGACATCTTCGCCGTAAGACACGCCACGTACTGCGCTAACAAAGCTGCTTTTAAGAATGAGGTAGCTTCAAGCACACACTGGCTATACATCAAGCTTAGAGACAGTTCGAACGACGACCCCTGGGGGTCGGCTTACCACATGGTAATGTGAAAAGTAAAGGGACCGAAGGCACCCCAGCCCACATGTCCCATTTTACTGAGAAAGATAGTGCTAGCACTCTTTCCCCCACAAGAAGAATCGAACCACATCGACACTGATACTTTCGTGGAAGCTGAATTTCCAGCAGTTACAACACAGGAAGTTCTCGCAGCTACCTCAAGAATAAGTGATGACAAAGCCCCTGGGTTGGATGGCATTCCGAATAAAGCACTTAAAGCCGCGGTACGTGCCAAGCCGGAAATCTTTGCACGCGTATATAATGAGTGCCTTAAGGAGGGTACCTTTCCGTCACCATGGAAGAAGCAGCGACTGGTATTATTACTTAAGCCTGAGAAACAGCCTGACCAACCATCATCGTACAGACCACTCTGTATGTTAGATTCAGCGGGCAAACTCCTAGAAAGAATAGTCTGTGACAGACTTCAGGCAAACTTGGAAGGAGAAGCAGGTCTATCCCATAACCAGTACGGTTTCCGATGAGCACGCTCAACTGTCGATGCTATCAGCAGCGTGATCCAGATTGCACGTTATGCACTCACGGGGACGAGAGCCACTCGCAGATACTGCGCCATTGTCACACTTGACGTGCGAAATGTTTTTAATTCTGCAAACTGGGAGCGAATAATCCAAGCACTAGTTGGTTTCGATGTACCAAAATACCATCATCCATGACTACTTCCGCGAAAGAGTGCTGTACTATGACACAGAGCAAGGACCAGCACAACATAAAGTTACAGGAGGCGTACCGCAAGGATCTGTTCTAGGGCCAACACTGTGGAACGCAATGTATGACGGCGTTCTAAGAAACAAAATGCCAACCGAAACGACGTTGATTGGATATGCTGACGACATTGCCTTAGTGGCGGTCGCCAAGCGCACCGACGAGCTCTCCATAACCTGCAACAACGCAATCGCACGCGTGAGACCCTGGCTTTTAAATGCTGGCCTAGAACTGGCAGCCCAGAAAACGGAACTAGTACTTGTTACCCCAAAAATGCAGCGTGAGCAGTTAGTCATCAATGTCGGGGGCTATGACATAACATCAAAGCCTCACATCAAATATCTCGGGGTCCTTATAGACCAGCGCCTGAGCTTTAATGCGCATTTGCTGGCAGCGGCCGATAAGGCGAGAGCCATAAACGGTGCACTTACGCGCATATTACCAAATATTGGTGGGGCCCAAGGAGAAAGAAGACTCCTACTGTCAACTGTGGTAGATTCCGTGCTGCTATATGCGTCACCAATATGGGAAGATGCAAAAAACACAGCAATTGAACCACTGAGAAGGGTCAGCAGATTAAGTGCGTTGAGAGTAGCATGTGCCTACAGGACAGTCTCAGACGTAGCCATTGTGGTCATTGCTGGTAAGATGCCAGTTGATATCCGGGCGACGGAAATGAGACGGCTTTACCCCCAGCAAGGGATCAAACCTACGAGTGAAGGTAGACGGCGGGAGCACGCTCGCGCTATTGAGGAATGGCAATCACGTTGGAAGCGAGCTAATAATGGCAGATGGAGGTACCAACTTATACCGTGTATCCACGATTGGCTGTTGTGTAAACATGGCTCACTGGACTACTATATAACACAAATAGTCACCAACCACGGATGCTTTCGTCAGTACCTAAACAGGTTCCACATTGTAGGCGATCCTAACTGCCCAGAATGTCCTGACATACCCGAAGACGCAAAGCATGTAATTTTCGTCTGTCACCGCTTTAGCGCAGAACGGGCAGAACTCGAAGAGATTACGGGAGTACAAATTGCTGTTGACAATCTGATACCGACGATGTGCCAATCCAAAAGTAATTGGATCGCAGTGTGCACTTTCGCAAAAAAAGTGATGCAGACTTTGAGAATGCTTGAACGGGCTGATCGTGACAACTTGTCAGCACAAGAAAGCCAACAGCCGACGAATCACACCATACAGATGCCTTCCCCTGATTCCACAGTTGAAAACCCTCACAGAGGTGACAACCAAGACAGGACGGAGACAATCACAGACGATTGAGCTAAGTGCTCACGACGGCCTTCCTGACGTAGAACTACATCGGTTTCCCAGGAGGGCAAGCCGTCTTGACAGCGTGCAGGTTTAGCGGGTTAAAGTCTCACACTACCAGAGGCGTTCGATGCTTCCTGTACGAAAAATATTAAAAAAAAAAAAAACTGTCGCGCACACAATTGCATCCGCTGCCGCGCACACAACTGCATACACTGTCGCGTACACAATTGCAGCCGCTGCCACGCACACAACTGCATACGCTGCCGCGTAGGCGCGTACGCTACCACGCACGAAGCCACACCACTGCGTGCAAGGCTGCACATCTGCAGCTGCATTATATACTTCAAAAAAAGTAAGTTTCTTACCTGAAGAAAACAACCTGGAAAACACAAGACAGCGCCCGCTGTGCAGTCACATTTACGACCATGAACAACACCGCTGCGCAGCCAGGCCAAAAAATAAGTGGGCCGCCACGCCGCGAACCTAGACGGACGGACCGCGAAAAAAAACATTAGAAGAGCGCCAGCACACACGCCTTGTATTTATTACACAAAACAAACAAAAAAAAAAGATAATTTACACATAGATTTTATAAAAACTGAACTCCATTTGATGGCTCTTGCGGGGCCTCTGATTCCTCGGTAGTCGGCGCCATGCCCAGAAAATTGAAGACATCGTACAAGCTAGAAAGGACTACAACCAGCCATGTCCCGAAGACGATTTGAAAAAAATGTATCAAGTTGAAAAACCGCAACAACCTAGAAAATATCATTTAATAAATCTAAATGAGAAAAACATTACAAATAATAAATAACTTTAAAAATAATTACATGTTGATGTGTACAGGCTACGAGCTTAAAACAAAATGGCGAAACAGCACAAAGTAAACAAAGAATGAAACGTCAGAGCCCAGTGCTACCAAGTCCGCCCGAAGAAAAGGGGCCAACACACAGGGTACAACATAAGGAATTACGTCGAAATGGGTATGTTCATTGTTGATTATGAAAGAAGATGGAAGAGAAGAGGGAAAGAGTAGAAACAAAGAAATAAAGATTAAAGGATACCGAGGGTGGTCACCACACACTGACAGATGAGATCATTTGATCAGTGACCACGCGCTTGAGCAGTTAAGTTTTGAAAAAAATATATTTCGCAAAAATAATAATGTAAAATATAAATATACCAACGATTTATATCAGCGACACGGAGAGCGAGGCGGAGTCCATTGGGGTCCTGAGAAACGCCTCGGAAGAGAAAGAAGTACCACCAGCGCCAGCATGGGTCCCCTATGATCCGTTCACAGAAGAATATGAGGCAGATGAAGATGAAAGGGAAGGAGCAGAAGGAAGAGAAGAAGAAGCATACGAGGAAGAAGAAGAAGAAGAAGAAGACGAAGAAGAAGAAGAATGAGAAGAAGAGTCTCGGCCTGCGGGTCGCTTCGATTTATATGTCGAAGAAGAGGTCTCGCGGTGGCCGGGCTTCAGGATGAAGACCGTCTGGGTTACAGCCACCTTCATCCAGGAGTGCGACGAGGACGTGCCAAACCCAGGACCAATTGTGGAATTTCCACCACAGCAGATCGAGTTGCCAAACAACAATGAAAACAACGACGACAACAGCAACAACCACAACAACAATAGCAACGAGTACAACACAGGCAACAACAACAATAACAACAACAACAAGAACAATAACAACAACATCAACAATAGCAACAACAACAATCACAACAACGACAACGAGTACCACGAAGACGACAACAGCAACAACAAGCGTCACAAGCCGAGCAGCTCCAACGGTAGCACCCGATCAGAGGTGCTACATATTGACAGCAGCGACGGCGAGGACTACCTGTACCCGGTGGCTGTCACCAACGCCGTCCAGGCGATGCTGGTAGGGAGACGCCCAGGAGAGGTACGAAATTCGATTCGTACAATCGACGGGGCAAGGTACCGGATCAAAATCGGGAGAAGAGGACAGGTGAGGATCCGTTGTCTGCCCAAAGTAGGAGGGGAGTGTGACGGCTAAAATATCGTAGGCCATTTTTTAGCCGCACAATGGCCAAGGTGCGAGAAAGACACTCGGTGAACACCGCCAGTGTTGCTTATTTTTATTTTCACTTTTTTTACATTTATACACATACACACACATAAACACTGAATATAATGAATAAATAAACACATGAACACAAAAAAACAACACCCATACACTTTTCTATTAGGAAAAGAGAGAGAGAAAGGGACGCATGTAAAAAAAGGTTGGAAACTGGCAAAACGTGCGCAAACACATGCACAAAGCTGGCGTGATCTTGCTCAGAGTCAAATAGCGGATCACATAAGGAAATAACAGAAGGCAAATTGCTGGGCAAAATGTGGAAACAAATTCTGATGAAAGACAACAACAAGGCTGCACCGTACGGGACTTCGGTTACGGGAAAATCAGCCCAGAACTTTCGATTGCGGTACCTTGTTTGTCACAAACAACAAGAAGACGATGGTATAAATAGGCCGCAATCGAAAACAAGAGGACAGAATGTATTATACATTAAAAGTGCGCAGAGTGAAAGTGATCCAAGTTATCTAAACAAATAATAAAACAGTGAAGCAGTGAAATTGGACCGAAAAGTATTTGAGTAAAATACGCCGACCGAAGAAAATAGTGGAAAGTTGCAAAGGAAGAGGAGGTGAGAAATTGTGAGAAGTGAAATTTTTTTTATTAAGAGCAGAGTCGTTGGCTTGTAGGCCCACCTGCAAAGATAATAGATAAACATTTCGGTGGCTTGTAGGCCCACTTGTTTATCCAACGGCAAGAGCAGCGTCGGTGGCTTGTAGGCCCCCTGCAGTAGCAGTAGACAGAGTCGGTGGCTTGTAGGCCCACCTGTCTTCACATTTTTGTTAGCAGCGTCCGTGGCTTGTATGCCCGCCTGCTCAAACCAGAACATTGTCCGTGGCTTGTAAGCCCGCGTGTTCGCATTTTTTTCATCGAATAACAGTGCTGCGGCTTGTAGGCCCGCCTGTTAAGCCGAGACGCAGACGTGACAGACCCGGAGGAATAAGGCCTACTAAATCAACAATACAAATATATAAATTCAGATATCTTACAGTGTATTAAAGATAAAGGCCAAAAATTTAATAAAGATCAATTGTTAAAGAAAACCAAAGTGTAATTTCTTGTAAGAACCCTGGAAACCCGCTGAGCTTACCCCAGCAAACAAAAGAACCAGCGGAGGTTCGTTACAACTATATAAGTCTGTTTCAGTGGTTTTTATTAAATTTTTAATAGAAAATATTCTTAAAACGTTTGCTAAAGATTAAGTTCTATATGTCTCTGACCTTTATAGCTAATTTTCTTTTCCCTCCAAGGAAACTGTGACCTCCATTCTTGAAGGAAAGCATATTATCATCATATTTTTTCACTTGGTGTTTAGGTGATCGTTAGAATTGAAAATAAATTATATTCTTATAATAATATACAATTATAACTTTTGCAAACATTTGAAACAAATCTCCATCTTTCTTAGCATTTTTCAAAGATTGTTGCGGCTTCTCTGTGCATATTCAAAACACAAAAAAAAAACTAGATTGCTATCAAAAGTTTTTTTCTTTAATTTAAGTTACTTCTTTATAAATGTATCCCGTTTGCGTCCAGCGCGTTCCTTTAATGACTTCGTTTAAAGTATTCAATTTGCGTGTACACAAAACTGATCACTTTTAAGAAAACTTTTAACTCAAAAGAAACCTTTGCACTGAATGCTCGCCTGAATTTACAATCAAGCCATGAACAAATTTTATTCGGTATTCGTTAAATAAAAACACAGGAACAACAATGGATGTTAGAAAATAATTTATATATGAATTTGATTGATTTTTAAGAATACCATCAGGGGTGCAAAAATAAAAAAAATAGCTACTTTTTTAAGTGTTGCATTTTATAAAAATTTTAAAATTGGCAATTTTATGTTTTAAATTTTAAAATTGGCAATGTGGCAAATTAAAAACGTAACCACTTTCAGTGAGCGAAATAAAATGTATCGAAAACGCTTCGATAATATGAAAGTAGGAAAGGTGTAAAATTGTACCAAAATAGTACAATTGTACCGAAAAAATCATGCCTGCACTGTACTGGTCAGTCTGCGTGAAAACAATTTTATTTCGTGTACATGAACTATGTTTGATTGTATTGGTTTGGTAAATTTTGCGAACCCCTTAATTAGATATGGCGAATTGGCTTATGTGTGCGATCGTCACTACCCAGCGGGAAAAAGAGCGCTTCCAAAGGCGTCTTGCAGCGCTGCTGTGGAAACGCTCTATCTCCACATTTTTCAACTTATTAATTATTTTTTTGTATGCTCAAACCACATTTGAACAGCATTTGAACAGTTGCGTTATTACTAGTTTTTTTTTGTTTAGCCTATTACCAATTAGCGTGCCATATGACTTTTGACTTTGAGAATTGAATCGCAACTGAATAAGCGTGCAACTAATAAGCGTGCACTAAAGAACAATGGAGAAAAGCTCAAAACTTTGTCTTTGTGCTTGCTTGCTTTGAGAGAAACGCAAAGAAAACAAATATTCGAAAGTGTGCTTCTTTCCTGCTGGTCAAGCAGGAAATCAACTTCGAACTGCTTCCTTCCTAGGACATGACAGTGTTAACAGAAGCACGTTTGGCATGGAGGAAGCAAGCGCTTGCTGTTACCACAGCAGCGCTGCAAGATGCCTTTGGAAGAGCCTTATTCCCGCTGTATACAGCTTTTTTAGTGCGTTAAATTTCACGCACTTCACGTCACGCATTGCCTCACATCCCTTGCCTAAGAAAACCGGTTTCATGCAGACTGAGCACTACAGTGTATTTTGGGCCATTCATAAACGTTCGATAGCTTTAAAAATCTCTTTTAAATGCTTCATAAATGAGAGAATTTTAAAAATGGTTAAATCCTTCAATAAATCTTCGATAAAGCATTTTTAAATTATTTTTGTTCTCATCTGAGGACAAATTTTGTCAAAAATATATCGAAATATTTCAAAATATATCTTTAACAAAGTAAATATCAAAAAATGCTTGAAAATGTTTGTTTATACAGAATTTTTAAAAATGGCTGAAACGTGCAATAATCCCCTCATAAAGCATTTTTAAAATTATTTACTCTCATTTAATAATATTGTCGAATATTGCAAAATATTTGTCAAAAACAAATAAAATTATTTCATACATTTGGAAAATTTGTCAAAAAAGAAAAACTAAAATATATAAAAATATTTGCAAAAATATTTAAAAATATTAACAAAAAAAAAAGATAATAAAATGAGAATTTTTTTTTAGTGCAGAGTGTCATGGTGGAATAATTATAAGGTGCTCTCATCCCATGACATTTTTCAATGTATTTTTTGACATGCTGCCTTATTTTAACAATCTGAAGGGTTTCATATAAACGTTTTTGTATGAAATTGTGAAAATAAGGCAGCGTATTTTTTTCTGATATTTGGGATGAGAACACCTTATTTATTCCACCATGCAGAGGGTAGCTTCGAAAAACGTTTGATGTTTAACCCATTTCTTGCCAAAGGGTGCGTTTTCGCATCCAAAAGTTGGGAAACTTTTTTAATAAACAATAAATGTGACTATATTTTGATTTTAATGCATAAAAAGAATGCTTG
This sequence comes from Pherbina coryleti, assembly GCA_943735915.1. NCBI lineage: Eukaryota > Metazoa > Arthropoda > Insecta > Diptera > Sciomyzidae > Pherbina > Pherbina coryleti. The sequence continues at coordinate 88,938,049 of OX030948.1, forward strand.
ATATTTTAGCTTTCGTATTGTAAGTTCCAATTATGCATACCCCCAACCATACTCTCTTCCCCCTACCAGATAAAAAGATTCCATTTTTGACCTATTTTTAAAAAAATAAAAAAAAATACTTAATGAAGGAAAAAATGTCTTAGAATTATCTAAATGCGATGAAAATAAATCAAAAAATAATAACTGCTTTACTGTATAACGTAAAGTAAATGTAATTGCGATATATGTATATGCATGACTTTTCGTTGGGTGCGAAAACGCACCCGTGGCGCTTAACCTGATTTTTCTATTATACATATGCATACTAAGTAGTATATAAATTTTAATTGCAAAACTAATTTGAATTTATTGAATTGGGTTTTGCTTGCGAGTGCTGTAGTGACACAGCACAACAAGCTTACGGTATAATTGAAATTCGGCACAATTTCAATTCGGCGCAAAAAAAGAATTGCAATTGATAAACTAATTTTCGTTTTGTTTATTTTCTTTCATTCATAACGGCACTGGGTCAAACGATTTGTATTACATAGCGACTGACGCAAACAATGTTGCTGCATTGACTTTGCAAGCTCAGCATAATTATTATTAGAACTAGTGTGAATGAAAGAAATGAAAAGAACTCTTTAACAAAAAGATGTTGCACAATAGATCAATCTATTGGTTAACTAAAGTTTTATTACTTACATTGGAAAACATGGGAGGAGTTTTGGAAGCAGCAGCAAAATAAAATACTGGTATTTTTGATTTATATAGCAGAGAATAATTTAAATAAAGTTAGTTAATTTTTGGTTAAACAAAAAGAAACTCTTTTTTATTTTCAAAGTACGGCGTAAAGCAATTTTTAGATTTTACCATATAGATCGGCACCTTAGGCACATAAATATTGATCCTGCTTTTATTCATTCAAAACACCTCTTCATGGCGATCCTGCGACCTGCGATCCTGTGACCTACGATCCTGCGACCTGCTATCCTGCCACCTTCAAGGTTAAATGGATCAAGGTTATTACAAGTGAACCCATAAACACTTCTGGTGAAATGGACAACTTCTTTGAAGTCCTTAAGGATGGAGTTCTACTGTGTAAGCTTTCTAATTGTCTACAGCCCGGTTCAGTTCGCAAAATTAACGAAAGCAAAATGGCATTTAAGTGCATGGAAAATATTTCCGCATTCTTGGAATGTGCCAAAAACTTGGGTGTCCCAACACAAGAAACATTTCAAAGTGTTGACCTTTGGGAGCGTCAAAACTTGAATTCGGTAGTAATTTGTCTGCAGTCCGAAAGGCTCATAACTTTGGAAAATCCGGAATTGGACCTAAAGAAGCTGATAAAAATGTTCGCAACTTCAGCGATGAACAGCTTCACGCAGGACATAACGTTATTTCATTGCAGTATGGCTCGAACAAGGGTACCACTCAGTCTGGCATCAATTTTGGCAACACAAGACACATGTAAATGGGATCAAACCAAGTCGTCATCAATAGCTTCTAAGTAATATGAAACATTTTTTTTTTTTGGCATTCGTTTACAATATTTAATTACGTTAAATTTTTTAAAATAACTAAACATTCCTTTTATGAATCTTAATGTATTCCGATTTTGTGCTCTGTGAGAGTTAAAGTGATCTTTATTTATGTACTTGTAATTTAAGAAAATGTCTTTTTTACCCGCTTATCTTTTGTTAAGAATATTTTGATGTACAACATATACAAAATGCGCCATTGATTGGCACTTTATATTTACTAAAATACATTCAAAAACGAAACAACATTTCCACCTGAAATACAATTGCCTTATTGAAAGCACCTTCTCTATTGTGCCATTATGTATTTATAAAATATAAACCAATAATCGAAAAGGAATTGTTAGCCATACACTGGGGCATAAATTTCTTCAAACCATATCTTTTTGGTAGAAAGTTTATAGTGGTCACTGACCATAGACCTTTGGTATCGTTATTTTCTCACAGAAACCCATCGTCAAAAATGCCAAGAATTCGAGTAGACCTGTCAGATTATGATTTCGAAATTGTGTACAAACAAGGTAAAATAAACACAAACGCTGATGCATTGTCTAGAATAAAATATGATAGCGAAATTTTAAAAAATATGATTCCTACAAGTGGAGAGAAAGAGATTTTAGCAATAACAAGGAGCAAGGCGAAACAGAAAATAAATAATAATGCGAGTGATGTAAGAAAAAACGATAATGCGAGTATAATAAAGAATATGGGTACCCACCAAGAGCGCATTGAAGGCAATGACTTATCTCATAAGGGGACTGATCACATCCACTTTTGGGAATGTACATCTTTCAATGACGTTAGGTATTTAAAGACATTGAAATTTATATTGAAAAAGAATTGTAAACTCGCCATAAAGTTCAACAAAGATATTGTGCACATAACATGTAGTGATGACCCTTCGCGCCTAGGTACGATGTTGGCGAAACTACATTGTTATTTAAATAAATCACAGATAAAGGAAATAGCCCTTTGTGATCAAGATTATATATTTAAGAATATCGATATGAATGCATTCAAGAAAGAATATAATGAATTAACAATTAATAAATCCTCGCCAATTAAGATAATAATACACAGAGCTCCACGAAATATAAATAGTACTCTACAACAATACAAATTGATAGATGAATATCATAATACTAGAACAGGCGGACATTTAGGAATCAGGAAAACTATTTTGAAATTAAAACAACGCTACATATGGAAGAACATGAGAAAAATGGTGAAAGAATATATAAATAACTGCGAAAAGTGTCACAGAAATAAAATACATAGACATATCAAAGAGAGTTTAACAATAACGAATACACCAACAACAAGTTTCGAAACTGTATCTATAGACACAGTAGGTCCATTAAAAATGTCGAATGGAAATCGATATATTTTAACTATCCAATGCGAACTTACCAAATTCACCATAGCACATCCTATCGCAACAAAAGAAGCTAAGACAATTGCAACCACGCTTGTTGAACAGTTCATACTTAAATACGGATGTTTTAAGACCCTTAAATCTGATTGCGGTACAGAATTTAAAAATGAATTGATGGCAAACATATGTAAATTGCTACACGCGACAAATTTTTTGGAGATCTAGACTAGACTATTGGAGATCTAGAAAGAAATCATAGGGTTCTGAACGAATATTTATTATCTTTTGCAGATGACCAAGAATGGGATAAATGGGTCCCTTATTACACATTTGCGTATAATACTACGCCTCACGTAGATACATCATATTCACCGTATGAACTAATATTTGGTAAACTACCATCACTTCCGAGTGATATTACAAATGAACATGACAAAATTTATAATTTAGAAGATTACACTAATGATTACTAATGATTACACTTACTTAGGTTAAAAACATCTATCAATAGGGCTAGAGATATGATGAAAACAGTTAAACATAAAAGAAAAATAGAGTATGATAGAAATAAGAATGAAGCAACATTAGAAATAGGTGATTTTGTTTTCGTAGGTTTAGAAAATAAAAGGAAATTAAAGAGTCTCTATCACGGACCATATAAGATAATTGATAGATTAGGTGTAAATTCACTAGTAGAAATAAATGGTAAACATAAATTATTGCACAACAATATTTTAAAGAAATAAATACATAAATAGCACTTTATAAATTACAATAAATTTAATGTTCACTAGTAGAAATTAAAAGCATATATAAAAGACTATAATAGTTAAACATTAAGAATTTAAAAATACTTTTGTAAGACAAACAAAAAAAAAATAAAAACAAAAAAAAAAAAAAAATATTTTAACTATGGTATATTATATAAGTAAATAACTCTTATATACATATTGCTAAATTAAACAAGTAACAAAAAAAAAATTTGTTTGTGAAAACTCTAATATATAAGCTGCTCCTAAACTTCTCCAATCTTTAAAAATTATTTCAAGTAATAATTTTTCGCTTAAGGGTAAGGGTGTAGTGGCACAGCACAACAAGCTTACGGTATAATTGAAATTCGGCACAATTTAAAGAATTGCAATTGATAAACTAATTTTCGTTTTGTTTATTTTCTTTCATTCATAACGGCACATAGCGTTATAGCATTACATAGCGACTGACGCAAACAATGGTGCTGCATTGACTTTGCAAGCTCAGCATAATTATTATTAGAACTAGTGTGAATGAAAGAAATGAAAAGAACTCTTTAACAAAAAGATGTTGCACAATAGATCAATCTATTGGTTAACTAAAATTTTATTACTTACATTGGAAAACTTGGGAGGAGTTTTGGAAGCAGCAGCAAAATAAAATACTGGTATTTTTGATTTATATATATATAATTTAAATAAAGTTAGTTAATTTTTGGTTAAACAAAAAGAAACTCTTTTTTATTTTCAAAGTACGGCGTAAAGCCATTTTTAGATTTTGCCATATAGATCGGCACCTTAGGGACATAAATATTGATCCTGCTTTTATTCATTCAAAACACGTCTTCAGTGCTAATATTTTGGTACTTTACCAACACTTTAACGCGTGGAAATTACACTGTCTCGCATGTAAAGAGAAAAATATAAAATCTATGCCACAGCTTGATTTTAGATCGGAAATAGTCAGAAATCTAATATTAGCGGATCACTCAACTCTTACAAGTGAAGAAATTGAAGCAGTGATCGAAGTTATTCGAAAACGCTTTCTTGGACACTTTAATAAGCGATTTGAAGAAACCAAGAACTTCGATAAATTAAGAATTGCTGAAAATACTTCTTCATCTGCTGTTTGTGATATTTGTAAAGCGAAACCTTTAGAAATGAACAATTGAGACACAATTTTGAAAAAAGACATTGGTATCGATGCTTATACATTGCGCATTTCTTCATTACATGCTAGAATAAAATTTATGGAATGCATACTCCATGAGGCCCGAAACAAAAGAAGAACCGCTGATTTTACTTTAAATTCCGTTGTCTTTAAGAACTAACTGACTTTTTTATCAAATATTGAAAACGGAAGATCACCAGTACAAAAAAAAAAAAAAAAAAACGAAAAGTGAAATTTCGCACAAAAGCAAAAAACGAAATTTTACCCAATAAAAATGCAAAATCGCCCAATTTTTTTCTGTGGCTTTTTATATGAAAAATCACCCAAATTCGTATGGAATACGGCCTATTTTTAATTTAATGGCCTTATAATGTAGAGTAACATCTTTAATAAGCACGAAAACTTGCTTGACTTACAGGTTACTTATTTTTATGCATAAGGAACTCTAGTAGTAAGTAGAAGCAACATTTTTGTTTTTTGCTACTCTTGTTTGCATAGCCAATACACAATACTTAGTGGTTATTGTAGTGGCTTAAAGATATTATAGGATATAAAGGATATATAATGTGTATTGGCACATTCCCTTAAATAGATTATTGTGATCTGCCGCAACAACTAAGGTTTATGGAGTGATGGTTAGAGCATAGAACTACCAGTCGAAAGGATATGAGTTCAATTCCTACGGCGGACGGAAAATTTTTTTTAATTTAACATTTTCTTGTTGCAATAGACGCAAGCAAAAAGCAACATTAATTCTAAGAATAAAGGTTTCGGAAAAAAGTATCGTTTTTAAGATTTTACTCCAGCAAATCACAGAAGGAGTCGTAAAAAGCTTCCTTTCCGATTTCGGCCGATTTCGCAAAGTTGGCCTTATTTCAATTAAAAAATTAAATAAAGCCTATTTGGCCTTATTATTCGGACTATGATGAAAGTTCTCATTCAGATGAAGAAAACACGTCACCAACACCTGATACAAGTGCTAAGTACATTATCTGCAATATCTTACCATCTAACACAGTTTTGTTACCATGCAATAATTTCAAATTTTGCAATGAATGCATTTAAAAGCTGCAGGCATCTTCACTTGTAAATGGCTCTAATAATTTTAACTGTTCTTATTGTCACATAACAGTTGTAGATTCCAGGGCTGCGGAGTCAGAGTTGAGGAGTCGAAGTCAGTAAGTATTTTTGGGTTAAAGGAGTTGGAATTAAAAAAAATTTAGTGTAAAAAAATACAGAGACTCCGGTTGAAAATCATCAATAGATAATTATAACGAATATCGCCATGGCACAAAATCTTATGGAAAAATGATTCATTTTTAACATTAATTTGTAAAGGGCTCTATAGACGAATCGCAAAATAGGTTGATAAACTGGTTGCTGGTTGCTAAACATTTGTTCAACTAGTTGATGTATTTGTACCAAATTTAGCAAACAAACAAAATAATTCAATAAAGGTATTCACAGTTCCCCTTTAAAGTTAATATATAGTAACTTTAGAACGATACTTCAATCAAATTGTGAGCACCACTTCATGTAGTTAATTCTAAAATTGGCACAAACGTGTTCTGAACAGAGAAGTTTTCTCTAATTTTTTAATTTTTATATCATTTCTAAGTTTCTATTTTTTCTAAGTAAAATAAAATTAATTAATAGATTTAATTAATTAATTCAGAAATGCCAATTTACTATTAAAAACAAGTATGTTTGAAAATAAGGCAATTTCACCAGTTTGTGCTATCTCTACTTTGCATACAAAACAAAAACAACAATAGTTACCCCATGGCAAGACGTTTTAGAGTTAACAGACGGCAAAGTTAACACACCAGATTAAAAAATTTTGTGAACACCCTAATGGTAAAATCAATTCGTACGATAAGTTCCATGAGTAATTTCAATTGAAAAATATTTGAAATAAGTTTTCTTGCCAGTTTTTCTTTTGGTGGTTTTTTTATAGATAGTATATCTCTTTAAGTTTAATAGATATATTTGATTTTAAATTTAATTGAATTTAAATTACTTTCTTTATAGCTTTAACTTCCTCATTAGAAAAAAAATAAATGTTCGGTCGGAGTCGTGATATTTCGAATTGACTCCGCAGCCCTGGTAGATTCAATGCAATTATTGTTAAAAGTTTTGCAAGTTTTCCTGTTAATTATTTTTTCATGAAGGCATGTTCCTACTTGACGCACTCAGTATTCGAGTGAAAATTTAAAATTTTTTTACAGGAAAACGGTGAGAGATATTTGAAAATTTTTTGGAGTAAATAAATACACTACAAAATTATTTATAAAAAAATTTTTTTTCATAAATTTTTAACATTTTTTAATGTTAATATAATGTTAAACATAATATTTTAGTTCACACAGAAACTACACACGTGGAAAGTATGCGGTTAGAATTTGGAGATAATCGGACAAAGTAATTTTGAGTAAAAATGTAAACATGCATACATATAAACATGTTAAAAATTAACGAAAAATTGTTTGTTTATAATCTTTTAGTGTATTTCTTCACCCCCAAAAGAAATTTTTTATTATCTCTTACCATTTTCATGCAAAAAAATTTTTAAATTTTCGCTGTAATACCGAGTGCGTCAAGTAGGAACATACCTGAATATAAGCAAATCTTAACAATTTTGGGCTTGGTTTAATTTTTAGTTTTGGGCTTTTTTTTATGTTTGGGCATTGTTCTTTTTTTATAATTATTTTTTTTCCAAAAATATTTTGGGATTTATTTCATTTTTGGTTTGGGCGTTTTCATTTTTGATTTTCGGCTTAATTTTATTTTTGCAAGACCAAAATATTTTGGGCTTTATTTAATTTTTTATTTTGGGCGATATTTCATTTAGCGTTTGTCTGAACTTACCAAAACACATCATGGAAAAATTTACGCTTCACTAAAAATGCGATCTTGAATGAATAAATTTTTGCTTACATAAATAAATCCGAGCATATCACAATTGGCAGTCTTTTTTGTCTGAACTCAGAAAAGCCTTAAAATTTAATAAATTTTTGCTTACATAATACTAATCGAGCCGTCTTCGTGTTAACATCACCTTCGTGTAGATCATTGCGATGGCATCTGATGTAAATGAAGACGAATGTGCTGATCATTTTTTTGCATGTCATGGTCAAGATAATGAAAAAGATAAAAAATTAAGTACATGCTTGATGTGCATTATGTGTGGCAACATATTTCATAAAAGTTGTGCTGAAAGAAGAGACTCAATTATTAAATTAAAGAAAAGTTTCATAATCTGCTGCGTGAATATAACCTCAAATATTGATGTATGTGAAACAGTTGAAAAAAGTAAAATTGAATTACTCTCTCAATCTTTGGCAAAATGCAAAGCTGATAATGACAAATATAAAGAAAAATATCGTAAATTAAAGAGTGACTATGAGAATAAATGCAAAGTTTTTGGATCTACTCTTAATGATAGTAGTGATGTGGTTGAGGTTGCTTCTCAACTCTCAGCATCAGAATTATTCTCTTCTGATGCAACAAACGGGAAATTAAATAATTTTGAGTTAGAAAATAAATATTTGAAAAAACTTTTTTCCTCATCTGAGAGTGAATGTAAATTATTAAAAAGTCTAAATAATCAAATAACGGAGAATAATGAGTTAATTAAAAGTCAATTGAAAAATAACTATTCTGTTAATTACGCTGGAGCAGTGATTGGCAATCATCATTTGAATTCTAAAAATAATAATACTCCTGCCATTATTATTACTGGTCGCGATGATGTTAATATAGAAGAAACTTATGCTGACATTAAATCAGCGTTATCAAACAAAACCAACATTAATTATGATACTGTCAAATTAAATGATAAAAAAGTAATTATAAGATGTAAGAATGAGACAGATATAAGTGCAACTGAAGAAACTATTAAAGCAAATGTGAAAAACATAAATATTAATAAAGAAACAAAAAATAATCCGATTGTGAAATTTGGTGGTATTGACGAAGACTTAACCTCGCTTAACATCAATGATATACAACAAGACTCATGTTCAAGAAATGATTTGGATGAAAAGGGTCTCAAGATTCTGCATATATCTAATAAGACTAATAATAAAATGAAATCGATTATAATAAGTGTTAGTAAAAACAATTATGAAAAAAATTATGTTTTCTAAAAAAATGTATTTTGGTTTAAGAAGATACAGAGTAACAGATGACTTTAATGTAAATTTATGCTATAACTGCTATGGTTATGGTCATGGTTTCAATAAATGCAAAAAATCGAAGTGCTGTGCATTTTGTTCTGGTGAACATGAGACCAAATCATGTACAAATAAAGAAACTTTAAAGTGCTCCAATTGCACTTCGAATAATGAAAAATACAAGCTAAATTTGGATACTGGGCATGCTGCTTTTGATAGAGGAAAATGTGATTCATATAAACATCGTGTTAGAAGAAGGATCCAACAAACTGACTATCCATATGATCCACTGCCATCGTTGAATTTCAACAATCGAAAATTAAACACCTAAAAATTTATATTTTTATTTTATTATTGTAATGTATACTAACTATGACATTGTTGATACTATGAAAAACCAAATAATTAAATCTGAAGAAATATTTTCGGATATTGAAACACTTAACACTAAGTTTGACACTAACTTTGATTTAATCCTTTATATGAACATTAGAAACTTAAATGCCAATTTTCATAATCTGGAAATTTTTGTTAGGAGTCTCCATTGTAAGCCTTTCTATATAGTCTGTGTTGAATCTTGGCAAATAGTACACAAAAATTTTGTAAGATTACAAGGTTATAAAATGTATTATAGCGATGGTAGTTTAAATAAAGCTGATGGAGTAGTAGTCTATATAAGGGAGCAAGCATTGAGAGTAAAAATGGCAGCAAAACTGAATTCTCTGCAATGTACAGGTCTCATGAATTGTCTAAAACTGAGTTTATTTATAGTGTAAAAAAGTATCTACTTTTAAAAAATACCATAAAAAATCATTACATGTTGGGAGATTTTAATATTGATCTTACTTTAGATAGCTTATCCCAAGAATTTTTGAGTAATTTTCTTGAAAAGGGATTCAAATCAAAAAGTTACCAGACCATCTTTAGAAAATAATAATGGTGGAACATGTATTGATAATATTTTTTATAAATCTGATTTATTTGAGACAAGTAATTATACTTTAAAAAAGTCTATTACTGACCATTTCTCACTTTTTGCGAATTTGAAAATACCAATTTTGTAACAAAAGGTGCTCATGAAATGGCTTTAGTCAACTATAAAAATTTAAAAGCTCATGCAAATAAAATAAACTGGAATTCGATCCTAAGTGTACAGAAAACAAATGAGGCCACAGAGATTTTGTTAAAAAATGTACATGAATGTATTGATAATTGCAAACACTTTAGTAATAGGGGAACCAAACGTCGAAAATCATGGATTACTAAATCTATTATGCTATCCTGTGTAACAAAGGAAAAATTATATCATTCGTGAAAAAGAGATGTTAATAACGTTGCCTTGCAAAATAGGTACAAACAATACTCAAAAACACTTAAAAAAGTGATAGATGAAGCTAAATTATTGTACGATAAAAGCTTAATAGAGGAAAATTTCAGAAACCCTAGAAAACTTTGGGAAATTATTAACTCGAAAGTTAATAAAAAGAATAAAAAAGAAACTAAAATTAACTATATCACTGATGAAAATAATTTCAAAATAACTGAAAGTATTGTAATCGCAAATAAACTAAATGAATATTTTTGTGAAGTTGGCATTAAACTCAGAAATAAAATTATTGAACCTCACAATGTTGCTTTAAAAATGCCTGCAATGAATACTAAATCTATTTATCTTAAACCTACAGATGGATTTGAAATTCAGAGAATTATTCATGATTTCAAATTTAAAAAGGAGGGTAAAGATAACAAAATGAAATGAAATGTTTAGTTTTATATATTAGTGAAGCGCTGGCTCACATATTTAATTTAAGTATTAGCTTGGGAACTTGGCCTACAGATTTTAAAAAAGCTGATGTGATGACTCTTTATAAATCTGGCAAAAAATGCACTCAAACAAATTACAGGCCAATTTCTCTGATCTCTAATATTGCAAAAATTTTTGAAAAAATTATTTATGAGAGGATTTTTGGTTTTGTTGAAAACTGTCATATTCTTTCAACGAATCAATTTGGATTTGTAAAAAATAGATGCACCAAAGATGCTCTACAATATGTAACAAATATTTTATGTATATAATAATTTAGATAAGAGTATTCCTACTATTGTTACTTTTCTTGACTTAGCAAAGGCTTTTGATACTGTTGATCATCAAATTCTTCTTGACAAACTGTATCATATTGGTATTAGAGGTGTTGCACACAATCTTTTAGGTAGTTACTTAAATGATAGAATGCAAAGAGTAAAAATAAATGGTAAGGAAAGCGAATATAAAATAATTAAAATGGGTGTTTATCAAGGTACTATATTGGGTCCTCTATTGTTTGTATTATATATAAACGATCTGCTTGAAGAATTATGAAAAGATGAGATTATATCTTATGCTGATGATACAGCAGTTATTTCCTCTAGTAAGAACTGGTTTGATGCGCAGAACAAAATGAATTTTCAATTGAATAAAATTGCTACATGGCTTACTTTAAATAGACTCTCACTAAATGTAGATAAAACTGTGTTTATGACTTTTGGGAACTTGTCAGTGTACCAATACAAGTTGTAATTAAAATTAATGATAAACAGCTCAATAGAGTATGTGAAGTTAAATATTTAGGAATAAAATTTGATTATAATTTAAGATGGGACAATCATATTGAACTCATCATCAACAAAACTAAATATCTTGTTTATATTTTTTATAAATTAAGAAAAATAATGAATTTTGATACATTGAAAATAATATATTATGCTTTTTTCCATACACAGAAAAAATTATGGCGGTAAATATGATTAAAAAGCAGGTCAAGCGGATGAAACGGTGATCACTATGCGGTCAACACTTCCTAGGTGTTAACGCAACAAATCTTCTGTTAATTTGAATAATTCTTGCAAATTTAATTTTGAATAAAATTTTATCGTTTTGAATAAAATTCTTCAATGTCACGAAAAAGAATTATTCAAATTCACAAAAATTTTTTCAAAACAACGAAAAATTCTTCACATTAACAAAAAAAATATCTTTAATTAGTGAATAATTTAACAAAATATCTTCAATATGACTATTTTTATTCTTCATATTGAGAAAATAATCTTCAATTTGACTAATTTTTTTGTTCGATATAACGAAATTTTCTTCATTATTACTAAATTCAGTCTTCATTTTAACAAACTATTTTCAATATGACTAATATATTTTTCATTACAACAAAATTTTCTTTAATTTGACTTATTTTACTATTCATATCGATAAAATATTCTTCAATTGGACTAAGTATTTTTTTCATATTAATAATATATTTTTCAGAATGACTTTCTTTATTCTTCACAATAATGAAATATTCTTCAATATAAATTATTTCATTATTCATATTGACGAAATATTCTTCTTTTTGATGGTTACTACTTACCAAAATGATGCCCCAGTACGTAAATTTTAAGAAAAGAAAATAAAAAGTCTTTCTTTGTTTTAGATAATTTTATTAAAAACAGTATTTGTTGGTTTTTAAGCTAAGTTGAGTTTGTTTTCACAGGCTCTCCTTTTTAACGGAAATTATTGCAAATACTTTTCATAGTTATTTTCATAAAGATATGTTGTATAAAATGTTTTTATATAATTTTATATATATTTATGAAGTTTCTTAAACTGAAATTATTTTAAATAAATGAACTCATGAAATGGATAAAATTTTCAATGCTAACAAAACAGTTTTATACAGTAAAATAATGCATACATATTTTAATATAAAATAAGAAAACATAAAAAAGTATCTTTTATAACTGCGCTTTAATCTTTCAGTTTGGATATAAGAGTTGAAATTTTGGGAATTTCGATATCGAAATCGGTTTTAATATTATAAAAAAATTGCTGAATAAAATTCCATACCAGACTGGATGGAACAGGATAAGCCAAATTAAAAAGATTAATAATTTTGAAACATAAATCTATAGCCGACAAAACAGAATTTTCTTTGTATTTAATTTCATCGAAATAAACAACAATTTGAACTGGATCCAAAACTGGACCAGATATTAATATTAAAGGCTGAATATTTTCCTTACATTTTTGTCTCCTTTTTAGCTCTTCCTCATATTCTGTGACAGTGCTCCCAAATAAAAAAAAACTGGCCTGAGAATCTCGAACTGATAACCGTTTATGGACCTTTTTATCACTTTGATTGCTTACAACTTTTGCTATAGGGGCAAGGATATTATGCAATAAGAAGAAAATTCCGCAACAACGACCATCTGAAAATGAAGGAATGTTGGGATTAGAAACAGCCATTTAAAAATGTGTTTACTCTTAAAAATTTAATTATACAATAAAAAAAAAGAAATCATAATGTGAGTACGAGTAATAATAAAGAAAACTTACTTTCACTTATGCTTGACGACATTGTTCTTAGGCTATTAAGAATATCCTTACTATGTCGATCTTTTATTTGTTCCTCTAAGATCGGCATGATTTTATTAGAAAATGGCACATAGTTTACTATTAAACTGCTAGTATTTGCATAAAGCTTCTTAAAGTCCATATCAATCTATTTAGAATAAAATAAGTTTCTTATCTCTTTGTCAATAGAAAAGTATTTACCAATTTAAAACCCATTGGTTTTTTATATTGCTTCCACTTAGATAAAATATCAGTTATGCTCTGAGCTTTATTAATCTCAGCTAGCCTAAAATTTATTGTTGCAGCCCAATGCTTTTCGAGCTCAGTCCAGTCACAATTGTCTTGCAAAATTTCTTCGACGCATTTATCAGCATTCGGTTCCGGTGGATCTATTAACATAATCACAACATAATTATGGTTGGATGGATTCAAAAAATTATTCACTACGAAGATAAAATTTATTGTTACTATTTTACCTAGATCAAATTTTCGTAATTTATACAATATAACATTTCATTACAGGTGAAAGAACACAAAATATTATTAAAAATAATTACAAATGGATAAAATTGTATACTTATTATTTGAAAAATTCGTTTTATATATATATTGTTCGTTTTTATTAATCGTTATTTAATGTTATTTTGAACAATTAAGAACATTTAAATACATTTTTATTAAAAAAAATAAAAAAAAACATTTTTATTAACAATCGTAAATAATTTAATTGCAAATAAGACTAAGATTTATTTTACCTAGATCAAATTTTCGTAATTTATACAATATAACATTTCATTACAGGTGAAAGAACACAAAATATTATTAAAAATAATTACAAATGGATAAAATTGTATACTTATTATTTGAAAAATTCGTTTTATATATATATTGTTCGTTTTTATTAATCGTTATTTAATGTTATTTTGAACAATTAAGAACATTTAAATACATTTTTATTAAAAAAAATAAAAAAAAACATTTTTATTAACAATCGTAAATAATTTAATTGCAAATAAGACTAAGATACGATTGTTGTTTTAGTAATATTCTTTTAATTTTATCATAAGCTTTCCTTTTATAGTGCGGTGGATGTTAATTGGTTTGACACTAAAGTCTTTTATATTTTTTTGCTAAATTGACTGATATAACAGTTTTTGGTCTGCACAGTTCAATAGCGGCATAATGAGAAGAAAATGAATCAACTAATAGTTCATTAAGTAATAAAATTACTTCTGAGCTATTTTCCAGGACAAAAATTTCGTTAATTTCAAAAACGCACAATTTTATATTAGACTTTGTCAAAATTAAGCCTTTCTGATAAATTGTTCCTTTATATTTTATCCGAGTTAATGCTATAACCTCTTGAGGCCTTATTTTTAATTTAGAAAAAACTATTTTTGCATTTTGGCTTTCGATTACATGTATTTCTTCAAACAAAAAATCTTTTTCTTCAACAGTCAATAAAAAATAAGAAAACTTAAGTTGACATTTTTTAGCTAAAGTCATTAAAATATTTTTCCTGCATGTTGTAACATTAGCATATGTTTTAATTTCCTTATGTTTAGCCTCATATCGGAAACACCAAAACTGTTTTGGAGGGCCGGAAAATTCTATTACGGTTGGATAGTGAGTTAAAATATGGTGTTTTGGCTTTAAGGCATCATTGAAGTATATTATATACTTTTCGTTGTGGTCTAAAATTAACTATCGGAGTAGCAAAATATCGTTTTTGGAAAAAAAATTCTTGAGTAGCATATCCATAATTTTTAAAAGAGTGAGCAAAAATTGCCAAATTTTATCGCTAATTGGAATAAGGTCTCCTAACAACAATGGGAAAAAACGAATAAAGTTTTTCATTTCACTTGCAGTCATTTTTAAGCGTTTTTGCTTTAAATGATTTTCGCGAATTGGCTTCGACAATTTTCCTATTTCTAATAAGCCATAATTGAAATTTTGCTTTCTCAGGTTTAGTTCTTCCAGGGTGAATAATTTTACTATTTGTGTATAGTAATTAATAATATGACAAATATCATAATGGCAAACTCCTTCAAACAAGTCATGCATTATGTCAACAAAAAAATGTTCAACTACATGAAAAGAAACGATTTGATTAAATATTGAATTTTGACAAATCCCGGTTTCAGAAAAACAGTTTTGATTAACATCATCTTCATAGTTCAAAGAATTTCGCATATATTTCTCCTCCTCTTTACCCATTTTACAAGTTAAATTTTTCGAAGCTTTGCAAAAACGACAAAAATAAGTGCTTGAAAAAGACTTGCTAAAGTCACATATTGAATTAATTCCTAAGTTATCCCCTAATATTATTGCCAAAATAAAACGAACTTTAATAAGCTTTCCCTTTATAGATAATATGACTCCATTATTTTCCATGTCATTTATTTCATTAACGAGATGCTTAAATGTTGCATCGTTACCAAACATTTTCAAATCGCGAGACTTTATAAAACCAGCTACAAAATATGATCAAGTTGCCCATTTTTATCTGATAGAGGAAAACTGTAATAAATACCACAAATTGGTTGGCAATGTGGGCCCAATGAGTTGTTTACTTCAAAATCATCAAAATAAAGAAAAAATGGAATGCATATTAGACCGTATCACCTTGTATGGAAGAAAAATAAACCTATTTTGACACCGACTCAATCGCTAGACATTTAAGAGACATTTTCAAAAAAAAATTTTTTTTTTTTTTTAAGTGGTCCCTATGGTGCTATTTTGATTTTTTCGTTATATCTTTGGTGTTTTTCATCCGATCCGGAAAAAAATTTATGTGTGTGCTTGTTGATGTAATGCAAATATATTTGCATTTTTTTCCCTCAAATGATTTTTTTTTTTGACTAATTGCACAATCTATCTCAGTTCCTACTATGTCATCATGTTACAAAAATACCAAAAAACGAAAGCTCACAAAAAATCATTATAACCATGGGAACAAATGAAATCGAAAAAATGCATTTTAGAAGCACTTCCGACCAATTATATGCAAAGAATAACACTTTAATATCAATAAATGAAACGAAAAATTAGTCAACTGAACTTTGTTTGCGGCATGTACTTACGGGCAACCTATAAATAGAAATATGCAATAAAATATGTAACGAAAACGTTTAATGAAAAAAAAAAGAAATTTTTAAAAACATACCGTGGCCAGAGCGGGGTTCGAACACGGGAGCTTATGGCTGCCAAGCAGATGCTTTACCTCTGAGCCAAACAGGCTATACGAATTTTGTTGCTTAAGTATTATTTCAAATAATAGGATTTGTGGAAGACATCCTTGTCGCCATTTTGATCGAGCATTCGTATTTTTGAGCGGACACTCGTTATTTTGAGAGATATACAAAATTAATTTCATTATAAGCAAACGAAAAAACTCATTTATCGAGCACGAAAAAGCTTATGTTCGTGTAATGCAATTAAATTTAGCTTTACCAAGAACAAATAAAATTTACCGCAAACAATTTTAAGTTTCCAAAACACTTTGTCAAACGCTGCAAACTTAATTCTTATGCTGTAAAATGCCTCCAAACGTTTTATTTCTCTGCGTGTACTTAGTGTGCAAAAGCACAAATCGCCGCTGTTCAAAGTTACTTATACCGCATGGTTCTTGTGGTTGATAGTGGCCACTGTGGTAAGAATTTAGCCAGCGAACAGCCCGGTGCTACCAGTACAGCGCGATGGCTTACAACAGCATCTCGCATCTTGCGCTGGTACGTAACGCAAGCGCAGCCGTCCCAGAAATTAAGAGATCTTGCTATGTTCGTGGTCAGAGTGTATGCGCCATTCTGGTTTTTAGTCAAAAGCCAGCCACTTGCCATTCATGGGAGCCGCAATGTCTTTAAGTACATACACCATCGAAAGCAATGCCTATTATTTTCACCATGAAAATATATTACTTTCTATGATAACTGATCCGGATGCAACGGTGCGTGCAGACGGATACAGCAAAATTTTGCAAGCACGTTTAAACGCGCCAGGTCGAATTCGGCAATTTCATGGGCCCAAGCACCAACCCTACATCAACTACAGCAGCAACATTTACACCGAAATGATTGATTGGACACAATTTGAGATCACTGAGCCACCATGCCTTCAATTTCACACCCAAGACCAACTGTCTGATATGCAATATTCTGATCAATTGATTAAAATTCCAGGTACGCACTGCAATACACTTTCATACTTGTATAATAAATTAATCTATGCGTATTTAACTTTAAAATCTAAATCGTATATTTCATGTTATATTTTCAACAGATTATCTTTGCCACTCGCAAAACACGGAGCGTTTCGTTCAAATTGTGCACTAGTCAGCTACAGCAGTCACTGACGAAAATCGTTTGGGGCACATTTTCGCGAAGCTTGATAGTTGCGAGCGCTACAGCTACCTTGAATCTCGAAAAGATTTGCAAGATTAAAAACCAATTTTTAATGATATTAATGTGTTATTATTTGCATATAATCGGTCGGAAGTACTTCTAAAATGCATTTTTTCGATTTCATTTGTTCCCATGGTTATAATGATTTTTTGTAAGCTTTCGTTTTTTGGTATTTTTGGAACATGATGACATAGTAGGAACTGAGATAGATTGTGCAATTATTCGAAAAAAAAAACATTTGAGGAAAAAAAATGCAAATTTATTTGCATTACATCAACAAGCACACACATAAATTTTTTTCCGGATCGGATGAAAAACACCAAAGATATAACGAAAAAATCAAAATAGCACCATAGGGACCACTTCAAAAAAAAAAAATTTTTTTTTGAAAATGTCTTTTGAATGTCTAGCGATTGAGTCGGTGTCAAAAAGAGGTTAGTTTTGATGATACGCTCTAATGCATATATCGCCACAATCATACATTTTTATTTTTTGTTCCCATAATTTTCCGTTAATAAAACTTGAATATTCCCGTTGGGCTTGTTGTACATTTTTGATGTTTTCAATAAAAGTATTCAATACATTTTCCCTTTCAAAATATTTCTTAAACTGAAATTTAAGAGGCAGAAGAATTCCTTTCGTTATCTCCTCATCATAAATTACGTCACCATTACAAATAACAGGAGCTACTCTTTCATTAATAGAAAACACTATTAAATCATCTAAATAGCCGTTATTTTTAAGCCACTTATTCATTAAAAAATCCGTTTTGCAAAACGCAAAAGGGTTCGGAATGTTTTCAACAAAACTTTTAAGTTTAGAATGTATTTCAGAATTAGACATTTCTCTTTCATTTAACCATTTTATATGTTCAATTATTGGAATCAAAAATACATTAACGACCATCTTTTGAATTATTTCAACATTTTTCCTAGAAAAATTATTATTGTTATGTAAAGATACACTAAATTTTGCAGCAGCCATGGTAAAAGACTCAACAGAAAAACTGCTATCCATATTTTCTATGATTAAACTGTCTTTATTTATTTTTTGAACTTACTGTATGAATGTCAATAGTATTATTATTAAAGCATACTTTGGATGGAGAATCATTGGTTATGTCATTGTTAGACTGATCAATAAAATTGGAATGTTTTCTTTTTACATGGCGCCTAAAGGTATTGAGATTGTCAAACATTTGCGTGCAATAATCTGCAGTACATTCATAAGTACTATAAAAGGAAAGCGAGTGATATATTTTAAAGTGGGTTAACAAAGACTTCAAAGAAGCATGTTTTTATTGCATTTAAAGCAAATCATATTCTTAAATTAATTTTTGAATATATCTTTAAGTTATTACTTAAATTAATTTTGTTAAAATTCCCTGTAAATAAAAATGACATAGTTAATAATAAATATTAATACAATAATATCGTTAATGTGAAAGAAGAACTAGGAACAGGAATTTAACAAAAATAACTTAAATCTCATAAGGAAAAATCATGATAAGGAAATGTCAAATGTCAGAAAATTTAAAGAAAGCTCAGTTGATTCAAAAAACTTAAGGTTTGCTCCTTGAAGAGTGATTTATAATCGCGAAAAAATGTATGATACAATGTACAATTATGTCGCAAGATTACGAATAAATTCTAAGTGATTAACAATAATAAATCTCCTCATAGATTTTTTCTGATTTGCTTATATAATTTGTTTATTAAAAAGAAATGATTACTAAGAAATTTTAATGAATTTTTATTGAAATTATTTTCATATTGAAATAAATTATGATTCCGGATATATTTCGAATATAAAAGAATAATAAAATATATGTTAATATTACTACTTACGTGTGAATTTGTTGTAGAATTTTTAAGTTGTGTTCAATTCTTATTTGGAGACCAATTGAAAGAGGATAAAGTTCCAAAAATTGTTGAAGCTGTTCCGGCTGTGTTAAAAGTAAAACAGCTGAGTTAATTTCACACTCTAAAAGATATTTAAAAAGTTAAAAATGAAAATTTTGAAATCTTTCAAGAGTTCTTACCAAGAAGATTATTAACAATATCAAATTTATCAATCACTGCCTCCGTGAGCTTTAACTTTAAAAGAATATTTTTTTATTCTTCTTTTTTATCCATCTATGACTTATCCACTTGAAAAATTTTTTAAAATGACGCCGATGATGCCAAAAATTGTAGATATACTCAGTTTCAAAGATAACTGTACTTTGTGAAGAAATTTCTTGAGTTTAAATAAATTTCTTCAATTTGAAGAAAATTCTTCATTTAGCATAAATCATTCTTCATAGTAAAGAAATTTCTTCAATATTACAAAATTGAAAAAACGCATTATTCAAATTGAAGAAATTTCTTCTATGTAATGAAATTTTAAACGAATTTTATTCGGAATGAAGAAATTTCTTCAATGAAATGCAATTGATAACGTATTAACTTGAATTAAAGCAAAACAAAATTCCTTGAATTCGGTATATAAAAAATTTTCGCTAAATAGAATTATCCAAATTAATCAAATTTAAAGATTTTTCTATTAAAAAAAAAAATTTGGTTAATAAAACAAAAATATCTTATTTAATAAAAATTTCATGATATTTTCCAATTTGAGTCACCGATTAAAAAAGCGTAATTATATATTCACCCAAAATTGATTTGTAAATTTGAAAAGTTCCCTTTACTTTAAATTGCAAAATTTATTGCGTGCCGCAAAATAAGAAAGATAATTGAAGAAGTTTTTTCAATATAACATCATCAGATTCAATAAATTTCTTCAAAATAACAGTCTATTTTTGTCAATAAAACTAATCTAATTTTTTGAAATGATGAAATTTTGTAACCAGGAACTTCTTTGTTTTAGAAGAATTTTTGTTCACTTAACAAAATCCATCATCAAAATGCCTAAAAAATGTTGTAAGGTTTATTCAATCGCAATAAAATTTTCGTAAATCATTAACAAAAAACTTCGGTAAAATTCACCTACCAGATTTTAATGAATTTGATAAAATTTCATTAGTTACTTAAAGTAATTCTTCAAGTTAACGAAATTTTATTAATCTCTCAAAACTGATGAAAGTTTTTATTGAAATTGAATATGATTCTTCAATATAACTCCATAAAATTGAATGAAATTTCTTCAAAATAACGCACAATTTTCGTAAATGAAATGAGTTAAAATTTTTGCAATGATGAAATTTTGTAAGCTCAAAATTGGCTTTTTTCACGAAATTTTGTTATTTTAACAAATTGTCTTCAATATGAATAAAAATTTGATGATTTTTATTCAATTTGAATACAATTTCTGTCAAAAATTTACAAAATATTTTCGTTCAATGCACCAACCAAATTTTAATGAATATGAGGATTTTTTGTTAATACAACAAAAAAATATTCAATATGAATAAAAAATTGATGAAATTTATTCCAATTGAATAATCGTTTTGTTAAAAAGTTACAAAATTTTTTATTCAAATTCACCTCCAATAATTTTTTCTGTGTAGTATTATCAGTTATGGTAATATAGCATGGGGTGGAGCATATAATAATAATTTATATATTCTACAGGAATTAAACATAATCTTTGAATTTTATACATAAAAAAATATATTTATATCTTTCCTATTTTTACTGCAAAATTTTTGTCATGCAAAAAAAAAAAACACTATAAAAAAAATCAATGAATTTCCAAACTTTAATTTTAATCTTTAATTTAGTTAGTACGTATTTTGTAAGTATTTTTGTAAGATACCAGTCCATGTATAAGGATTGCAATCCCTCTATGGTTCTATAAATGTAAAATTTATGTATTTACAATTTATGCTGGGTTAAATAAAGAATAAAGAATAAAAGAATAAAGAATAAATAAATCCGAGCATATTACAATTGGCAGTCTTTTTTGTCTGAACTCAGAAAAGCCTTAAAATTTAACAGAAAAATTTAACGGAATTTAATTTCTTTTTTTTTTTAATCGCTATCAAAGTTTTTTGTCCCTCTTGAGGATAATATAATAACTTTCTAAACTAGCTGAAAACAGAATTAGCTTTTAGGTAACGCCCTCTAGTAGTAAAATTTTTCAGCTAACTGACTAACCGATCGAATGCATGAAAGCTTTCTAATTCGCCTAGAAATTTTAAAGCTCATTAAATTTAGCAGCATTCTGCTATCAACATATGTGATTACAGAGCTAGGATCAAAGAGCATATATTGTAAAGAGGTTTCATGAACTTAACAGAGCACTGTTAATGTTAATTATAAGCGCCCGAGTTTAAGACCTATCGAAAGCATCACCGTGAATGACATTTTTTCACTAGAGCTTGAGACGAATGCATGAATGAAACTTCCACTACTTTTACCGTTTTTCATTTGTATGCATGGATGTGTGTCCGCCTCGTAGCTGACATAAAATAAATTTGCGATATCTGACCTTTTTTCCGATCTTATTTGTTAGGCATGATTTTTGTTGATTTTAGCTTAGCTTTGTGTTGTTGTTTTGAGCATTGCTTTGTGTTGTTGGTATCCTTTGCACTGAGTGTGTTGTTCGTGTGTTGATCACAAAACAGATTCATTACTTAGATCAAACATTTAAGAAATTTTGCGGGAAACATTGCAGAAATCGTTTAAAGGTCATTTTGAAGCTACATATTTACGAGTGTACCATTTTGAATAATGTGGTTACAAACCGAAATACATATGAATATATTTTGATGAAAAATCATTTATTAGCATCTAAACTTTTTTAATATTTTTTTTTTATTTTTTAAAAGATGCATCTGATAATTTTTGGACATACTTGTTCAAGTTAAAAAAAAACAACTTTAACAAAAAAGAAATATGCACCTCAAATGTTGGTATTCTTATAAGCATATCGAAATAAGCATAAGCATAAGCATAAGCGAAATATTGAGAAAAGTGACAAATTCATCCCTTAGCAGCAAGCAGTTGGCGCCGTCTTTAGACAATAAAGTTTCGAAATGGACTATTCTTCGGTTAATTAAGAACACGCCTCATCTGCTTCATCAGAAAATGAAGCCTGCTCCCCGTTTGACAAGCAGCCATAAGGATCGTCGGCTGTGTTTTGCTCGAGAAAATATGGGTACGGACTGGTCCGAGGTTAGCATAAATTAAGTTTCAAAACATACGTTTTCCTCTCATATATTCATTTAAAGGTAATATTTTCGGATGAAAAGAAATGAAACTTAGATGGTCCAGATGGTTTCCACTCCTATTGGCGCGATCTAGAACGGAGCCCCACTATTTCTCAAAAAGGAATTTCGGAAGCGGATCAGTAATGGTTTGGGGCGCATTTTCAAGGGATGGTGCTCTCGAACTGCAATTCGTGTCGACTAAAATGAAAAGCACCGATTACATAAATGTTCTACAGTGTAGTCTTATTCCATTTTTGAATGAAAAACGGGGTAAATATTGGAAATTTCAGCAAGACAATGCATCTATTCACATTAGTAAGCAAACTCTAACTTGGTTACGTGCCCAAAAAATACCAAAGCTCGACTGGCCAGCCTGCTCTCCCGATTTAAACCCCATTGAAAACCTTTGGGGTGTCCTTACTAGGCGCGTTTATGCAGCTAACAAGCAATACGAAAGCGTAAGTGAGCTTAAAGCAGCCGTTTCCCAAGAATGGGACAATTTAAACGAAAATTTGTTGAAAAACCTAATTGATTCAATGCCAAGTCGCATATTCAATTGTATTAGTGTTAAGGGAGCTTTTACGAAATAAAGAAAATATAAATTGATAAAAGTTTTTTTTTTACTGATTGCGCCTTTTCATTTTTTTTCTTATTGTTTATAGTTATGCACCGCTAGTTTGCATGGAGCTAAAAAGCTTCACTCAAAACAACAACAATTTTATGAAAACAAAAGCGCAAACAAAAAATACAGTCTAGCCTCTTTAAAGTGGACACTATAACAATGTTTTTGCCAATTTGAAAGTTTTAAATAAGTGCACTGTTTTTTTGTAGCGAACGATTTTACTAAATAAAGTTTAATCGTCTATAGTTTTGCACCGCACCTTATGGTGGTAAATATGGCTAGAGGTGTCCTTGGATTCATTAAAAGATGGGCTAAAGAATTCAATAATCCCTTGTCTACTTAGTTACTATATACATCTCTCGTTAGGCCAATTCTCGAATATGCATTAGTAATATGGAATCCACAATATAATGTCCAGATCGAAGCAATAGAATCGGTTCAAAAACAATTTTTACTTTTCGCTCTACGTCATCAACGTTGAAACCCTAATATTGTTCTTCCTTCGTATGAGATCCGACTTGTATTTATTTTACTGCCTTCCCTAAGAAACAGGAGAATATAAATTACTTCGTATATAAATTACTTTGTAGTGAGATCGAATCCCAATATCTCCTCTCATCTCTAAACTTCAACATTCCTAGAAGAGGATCTAGACATTTTCTTTTTTTAAGTTAAGTCCGTGCAGTTCAAATTTTGCAAAGTGATTTCAATAGTATCAATAACTCAATAAATTTTTGTGACTTGGAGATGTATTAAAACGTAAAATAACTTTACATTTAAACACTTGATTTCATTTTATTTTTATCTGAAAAATATACTCGGCTGACAACATTGTGATATTGGTAATAATGTTGGCATTAAAAATTTAGAGTTGTCGGTTTTTCTTTTAAATATTATGTTTTGTGAAGTAAGCATCATCGAATAAGATTAGCATGCCTAAACTGGCTATGTTGTCGACATAATTTTTCTTAATTTTATGAGTTGGGTCTTGTGTGCTCAGGTTACTATTTGTATTTTAAAGTAGACCAAATATTTTTTTCACTTGGTTTGTGTGCCAAAGTAGTTCTCTTATTCACACAAGTTTTTGCCTACGTTATCCCAAATGCTTGTTAAAATAAAAACATTAGCACGGTGCTCCTAAATTGTTCAGCGGTCCGAATATATGTTATATTTTTATGTTTGTACATATAAAGACTTATATATCTGCGTTATGTTTGGATTTGTTTTGGTAAATAAGAGCTGGATCTCATTTCCACGCAGGTTCTTGGGTTGGACAGCTGCCGCAAACCAACTTATCATAGTTTTCTGGTTATTTTTTTTTTTTTTTTGTGTTTGAACACAGGATGTCAATTTTGTACAATTATTGATTATATTTTATTATTTTTTCATCATTTTAGACATGCAGGCCGTTCGATTTTTTTTATTAACATAAATTATTTGGCGTCCGTGGCGTAGTTGGTTAAAGTGCGTGGCCGCTATGTCAAAGAACCTGGAGACCCGGGTTCGAACCCCAGCAGCGACAGAAAATTATTTCAATTAAAATAATTTTTCTGTACGGCCGCCACCTCTCTGCAGACAATGGCAAACCTCAGAGAGTAATCAAATTGCCATGTAAAGCTTCTTGAGAACAAGAACAATCCGTTCATCGCCGTTCGGAGTCGGCGGTAAACATGTAGGTCCGGTTCTCGGTCAATTGTGTACAAACTTAATAACACGAACAACACAATTGATCATAAGAAGCTAGGTCAAAGTCCTTTCAAGGGCTGAAATGGCCAGTTATTTATTTATTTTTTTATTTTTTTTAAAATTATTTGATAATGAATAAATTCGAGTTAATAATAATTCTACCTGTATTTCTGCTGAAAAGCCAATAAATGCTTAGCGGAAACCTGTAATCGCCAACAGGAGGTATGTTTTAGTACGTAGGCATATTCTATCTCTCCCAGCTGATCCGGGCGGGATCTAGAATGTGAATCGTGCATGCATATAGCACGGGCTATATGTATCTTTAGAAGAAATCTTACCTCCAGTGCTTATCAAAAAAACAAACTTGGCTCTTGTGAAAGCTATAGTCTTAAAATAAGAAAATTATTTTTGAAAATATCTTGAATCGACGACGTTCCATTCAACATTAAAACCTTAAAGACAATAACTTGGTTCTTATGCCAGCTAGAGTCTCGAAATTGGTAAAATCAATACTAGCCCCCATACAAGATTTGCAAACAATTGTCCACACAAAATGTAATTGAGTTTTGAAAACAGAGTCTAAACATCCCATGCAACGTCATAACTTAAAATACGATTTTATTTAGGAAAGCTTAGAGTATTAAAATAGGGAACAATGGTGCTCATTATCAAAACTAGTCCCAACAAAAAATATGATATGAAATTGGACCAAATAAGTTAATGAAGTAAGTTAAATTCTTATAATTGGTAACAGAAATATCCTTTACATTATCAAAACTCATCGAAATGAATACGGTAGGTATACATTATGCTTAAAGTGCTAAAGCTTCGTCGACGAGTTTTCACAGACGACACCCATAACTCTTGATGACCTTGGGTATATCAGCCAGTTTTAATATAAAATTTAATAAACTTGGACAAATACCTCCGAGAAAGTAGAGCGCAAGAATTATATTTGCAATAAAATACAAGCTTAAAAACATCAACAAACAACACGCTTGCATCATATTTTATATATTTATAAGATAAAATAGTAAAACTTTTAAATTACAAAAATTCAATCTAATATAATAACATCCATGGCAGTAGTAAGGTTTGTTGAAGTTGCTTCGCAAGATCCAGTGTCATTTGATTCTTTGTACTTTTGACGGCTTTCTAATGACTGTTTCAGAGTGTTTGTTGGGCTCAATTTTAAAGCATCTGCAGATGTTGTTTCGTGTGAAGAAGTGTGAGTAGAAGCTGCAATTTGCACACCATAATTAAAATGTTTAGTTGCATTTTCAGTATTCATAGTAATACCGGATAATCTAGTAATATCAGATATCGTAGTAATATCGGATGAACTCTTTTGCATAGTTGTTGGATTGTTGCATGTCAACACTGAATGTATTGTCAGTTTCTCATTTGAAAAAGTTTTGAATATGTTGTGGCTTAGGTTAGACTCGAGAGAATACTCCTTCTGAGGATTCATGTGAGTAACCTTTTGCGTCACACCAAGGCTAGATGGCGATTTAATATTTTTTATACTGTATGTAGTCCTTACCGGATATTGATTATTTAAAAAAAGAGATTGATTGTTGATTTCCCGAGTGTAAGGCTTTAATAGATTTTTAACTTTATTTGAAGATATATTAACCTTGCCTTTAATCACTTTCTCTTCAGACTTATTACATTCCGGCGAATTGTATGGAGAATTAAGAATAGGTCCAAATGCCAAATTGGTATTAGGAAATGATTCATTTGTGTAATTAAATTTTGAATTTTGCACATTGGATCCAACCGGTTTTGTTTGTTGGAAATTCTGATAATACTTTATTTCAGATGAAACCAAAGCAATTCCATCATTGTGTGATAATGACCCTGATGAGTTCAATGTTTCTGAAATTAAAGGAGGCTTTGGCTCTTCTTTGAAGTTTTGTCGAGTTAAAGTTGGTTTGTTTTCACCAAGACGATCTGAATAAACTGTTGTAGGAATTTCAAATTGTTTCATCGAAGTTTGTTTGTCTTCATCATAGCAAGACTTTAATTTAGAATAGTTTAATATTTTGATATCAGAAAGAACTGAAAGATGTTCTGAAATAGGTATTTGAGATGCTTGGTGGCAATTTGTGTTTGACGAATTTTGTTTAAGAGACGAACACTTTTCTCGATCTTCGTTGCTTATCTCAATCATTTTATTAGATACTGCAAACAAATTTGGATAACCAATGTCATTCTGAAAATATGTTTGATAAAATAAAGTAAATATTATTAACATTTATTACAAAAGAGTTATATACTCAAACTCTATATAAATAATTGTAGTTAATTTGAAGTTTTGAAAATAAATTGTACCTAGTATAATCAAAATAATTAATAAATTTTATAATTCTTTTAATGTTCTTCTTTTCCATATTTTTATAGAAGGCTCCATAGATTTCAATATGGAGTCTTCTTTTTTTATAAGAAGAAGAAGAATCCAAAGTTAAAAGTATCTCTTGCCCCTGAGTATGGTGGGATGCTCAAAGCTTTGGGTTCATTTCATTTCTTTACTTATTATGGCGTCCGTGGCGTAGTTGGTTAAAGTGCGTGACCGCTATGTCAAAGAACCTGGAGACCCAGGTTCGAACCCCAGCAGCGACAGAAAATTATTTTAATTAAAAACAGTCGACGTTTACTTTCTATGTCAATCAGTTCGTTCGCCGCTAATCGTCTTGTTAATCAACTGATATAGTGTTGTGCATTATTTCTGCTAAAGTTGTACACGTTTGTACTTTAAAACAGTTAAAAAAAAAAAAAAACAAAAGCTCTTCTGAACAATTTTTTTTTTTTTATATCGTTTCGGTAGAAAGTGTTCTATTTAAAATGAATGATCCGCCGGATCGGACCGGTCACAAGACAATGGGCCAGCTTTTTTTTCAAATAGACAAAAACAAACAATTAAAAAACAATTCCATCGGACCGAAATTTTTAGTTATGTCTAGAATTAATAGTTCCGATAATTTGTCTAACGTGTCTCCATTTTTAATTAAAAAAGTCATAGACTCCACGTGTGGCGGAGAAGTAGAGTTATGCAAAAAATTGAGAAATGGTAACATTTTAATAAAAACAAGAACCTATATGCAAGCGGCAAAGTTAATAACTCTTATATCGCTTACTCCAACAATTTGTGTGGAAGTTACGGAACACACCACTCCTAATTATTCAAAAGGAGTAATATACTCGAACGATTTAAGAGGTATTCCCGAAAACGAAATTGAAAAAGAACTGAGATCACAAAACGTAACCGAAGCAAAAAAAATAATGAAGAAAACTGAAAATGGTATAGCAGAAACTGGCTTGGTTATTATCACTTTTGCCAACCCCACACTCCCATCAGAATTATTGATTGGATACGAGAGAGTTAAAATTCGCTCTTATGTGCCCCAGCCTATGAGGTGTATGAGTTGTCTCCAGTATGGCCACACTTCAAAAGTATGTAACAACAAAAAAGTTTGCCCAACATGCGCCAAAGAATTTCATATTGTCCCTGATATTGGTGAAACATGCAATCGGCCTCAAAATTGCATCAGCTGTATAAACAATGGATTGGACGACTCCAACCACAATGCATTTGACAAGAGATGCCCTATCTTTTTAAGAGAAAAAGAAATACAATCAATCATAACTCTTGAGAAGGTAGACCGAAGAAAAGCAACAACAACATACAACGAACGCCACCCGCATGGAACGACAACTTATGCCAACATTGCCGCGCAACAAGTAAAAAAAACAACTACCAAACCAGAATCAGCTCCCATCGTCCCATCGCAGTCCGCTAGCAGTACCCAGAGAGAGATAGTTAACTACTCCGACATGTTAAGCAATGAAGAGGAATTGTCTGAAAGCAACACAAACGAAACCAAAACAAAAGAAAAAAAAATTAAAATACTCCCAAGAAACGTATCAAACAGAACAAAACTAAAGTAAAAGAAAATTATTAAAAACACTAAGCAAGAAGCAAAAGAATTCAAAACAAAGAACAACTTAGACGACATTGACTCTTCTGAATCAATGTCATTTGATGTAGACTTATAATTATATTATGTATCCCATTTCAACTTATTTTCGTTTTCTCCACTTATCAGCTTTCTATACAAAAAGTATTTATATTATTTTATATATAAAGAACCAATATATTCATTTACCATAAAATAATTTAATGTCATTAAGAATACTCCAATGGAATATGAATGGTTATAAGAATAATTACAACGAATTGTTAATACTAATCAAGAAATACAACCTCAAAATTGTCTCGATCCAAGAATCCCATATACTCCATCAATCACCAAACATCCCAATTCCAAGCAATTTTTTACTTTATACCTGTAACTCTACCAGTTCAAATGGTGGGGTTGCAATCCTAGTACACAATTCCATTCAGCATAAACAATTATTTCTAAACACAGAATTTTCCGCTATTGGCATTGAAATTTATTCCAAAGTTAAATTCAAAATAATTTCCGCGTATATCCCACCATCAGCCTATTTTCAAAATAACAATCTAGAAAATGTTCTCAATAATGGAGATGGGCTATCTCTAATTACTGGAGACTTTAATAGCTGGCACCAAAACTGGGGATCTGCAAAAAATAACCGAAAGGGCAATATACTAGCAAATTTTATAAATAATTCCAACTATGTTATACTAAACGATAAGTCTCCAACACATTTTTCAACACATAGCACGTTCACACATATTGACTTGACTTTCTGTTCCGCTGAACTTAGCATATTTTCAGAATGGTCCATTCTAAGTGATTTATGCGGTAGCGATCACTTCCCAATTGTTATATCCATGTTTCCAAACCAGCAACAACAACAAAGTGAAAACAAGCCAAAATTTAAAACGGATTTAGCCAATTGGGAACTTTTTGATAAGATATGTACTTATTTTGAATCTCTTAGACCTACGTCAACAAACATCAATATAGAAACTGCTAACTTAAAAAAAATAATTGTACAATCTGCTAATGAATCAATACCGCATTCTCATCATAATAGTATGATGCGAACTGTGCCTTGGTGGAACAATGACCTGAACGAACTTAAAAAAGAAAAAAATAGACTCTGGTACAGATTTCGAAAAAACATGACTCAACAGAATATGCTTATGTATAAAAAAATTAACGCGGTTTTAAAACGAGAAGTTAAATTAGTAAAAAGGCAATCGATACAAGATTTCACTTCGGATATAAACCCTTCCACACCAATATCCAAAATATGGAACAATATACGCCGTTTTTGTGGATATAAAATTTCTCATGGAATTCACTGTATTCAGACAATTGATGAAACACCAAAAACTTTAACAGATAAGAAAGATATAGCTAATGAATTTGCCACTTTTTGGTCAAACAGCTCTGCTGATATTAACTTCCCTTTGCCTTTCCAAGAAAGAAAGGCCCAAGTTCAATTAAGCCTTCCGAGAAGCAATCCATGTACGAAAGCAATTGCAATAGAACAGGATATTAAGATGATAGAATTTAACTCAGCCTTAAACAAATTGAAAGGTAAAACTCCAGGAACTGATAGAATATCTTATCCAATGATTCGAAACTCTACACAGATATTTAAGAGACGTCTCCTCAAGCTTTATAATTCAATCTTCCAAAGCAATATTCCACAAACTTTTAAATCAAGCTTGGTAATTCCAATCCTAAAACCAAAAAACAACAAAGTCTCTATAAAATCATACAGACCAATATCACTGAATCTCTGTTTCGCTAAAATAATGGATAAAATAATTGCAAATAGGCTATGGTGGTTTGTGACTTCCAACAAACTTCTTGATAGTCATCAAATGGGTTTTAGGACAGGTAAGTCTACAGCAGATACTCTATTATATATAGACTACCTGACTGCCGACTGCCTATCATCAAAAAACCATATAACAATAATTTCACTGGATTTTGAAAAGGCATATGACAATATAGGAGTACACACAGTAATTGACCAGTTAGTCTCCTGGAATGTTGGA
Source organism: Pherbina coryleti (assembly GCA_943735915.1). Taxonomy (NCBI): domain Eukaryota; kingdom Metazoa; phylum Arthropoda; class Insecta; order Diptera; family Sciomyzidae; genus Pherbina; species Pherbina coryleti. The sequence continues at coordinate 88,969,284 of OX030948.1, forward strand.
CCAAAAATTTTGAATTACGTACTGAGCTTTATGACTAATCGAAAAATATCTGTAAGAGTAGGAAAAAATGTTTCCAATGTTAAGCACCTTCATAATGGAATACCCCAAGGGTCACCACTTTCGGTGATCCTCTTCTTAGTAGCATACAACAAGCTTTGTTCTACCATATCTCTTCACAGAAATATAAACTTCTGTGCATATGCAGATGATTTTAATATCATCATCAAATCCAATAAAGAAAAAAACCCAACCATAAACCTAAATGTTCTCTTTGAGGATATTTTAAATTGGTGCAAATACTCTGGAGCTAAACTTTCTGCAACAAAATGCAAATTTATACATATTTGTCGTAAAATCAATTGCTGTTGTACTATTCTTTCTAGTAATATACAACTTATCAATTCTGAAAATCTGAAAATTCTAGGAGTAATAATAAACAATAAATATAAATGGAACACCCAGATTGAGTACCTTAGCACTTCCCTGACCAAGCAGCTAGGTATTATCAAATGCTTGTCTACACCAAAATACAACTGCAATACTCTTTCACTTATAAAGGTAATAAAGACTCTAATTATTCCTAGGATTAGCTACGGCATATTTTTATTTGGATATGCACCTAAATATCAAATAAAAAAACTTAAAAATATTATAAATGCTTCTCTGAGAACTGTATTAGGATCATTGCGGTCAACTCCAATAAGTAATATGATGTTTGAAGCCAACATACTACCTTTTGAAGTCTTAAGAGACCTTATATCATCAAGACTCATAAAACCAATACTCTGTAGTCAAGACAATCTATTGGGGAGCATTACTAAGAACTTCAGTAAAAGATCAAGACCACTTAAAACCCCACCATCAATAGCTAGAACCATAAAACTATGCTCTGAATTGAATTTGCCTATAAAGCCTCTGGTTTCCATTAAACCAACTAATCCCCCGTGGAATTTAAATCCAAGCTCAATAAACACTTCCCTCCGCAACGGTAAAAAAATAGATACAAACCCTTTGCAATTTCGAGCAATGTTTCAAGAAATGAAGCAAAAAATGAATAAATACAGTTTTATATACACTGATGGATCTTTTACCAATGGAGAAGCCACTTATAGTATCACCAATGAAAATGAAATCCTTAGAATATCAAGACTTCCACTATATAGCACAATATTCTCTGCAGAAATTATAGCTATACTGGAGGCTATAAGCCTGCTCAAAAGCAAAAGAGGCAAATATGCAATATGTTCGGATTCTCTTTCAGCGCTTGATGCCATTTCAAACATAAATAACAAGGACTATTATGTGTCAATTATAAGAAATCTTCTAATTAGTAATTACCCAAAATTTGTTTTAATTTGGATCCCAGGACATGTACAAATTGCAGGTAATGAATTTGCTGACCAAGCTGCAAAGCAAGCTCACCTAGAGCCTCTAACAACTACTATTAATTTTAATTTAAATGACATTAAAAAATTCATTAATAAAGAGTTCAAAACAAGACAACTGGACGTTTGGAATACGACAAACAACTGGTACCAGATTTCAAACAGTCAAAAACTATCTGCGGTGGATTTTCTACCAGTTAATGACCGCGAAACAAAAAGACTAGACATCATTAAATTCGAACGTCTTAGGCTGGGACATACAAAATTAACACACGGACATTTAATGTCAAATAGTTGCCAGAATACCTGCTTATGCATCCCAGACACAATTATAACACTTTCCCACATACTTACGGACTGTCCAATATTTGCTCGACATAGATACCAAATCTTTGGTAATACAAACCCACTTTCACTTCTATATGCTCCTTCTATCCAATCTGTTTATTTAATTTCCAAATTGCTTAAGATAACTAATCTTTATCATAGCATATAAGTCTCTTAATCACCCCTTTTTAAAAAAATTATTATAATAAATATATTATAATAAAATAAAATATTAATAAATATAAAGTATTAAGCTTAAGGCTCTAGGCTATAGCTTCATCTATAATTAGTTTATATAAAATTGTTATAAGCTAATTCGTTAAATAAATAAATAAATATTTTAATTAAAAGAATTTTTCTGTACGGCCGCCACCTCTCTGCAGACAATGGCAAACCTCAGAGAGTGATCGAAATGCCATGTAAAGCTTCTTGAGAACGAGAACGTTCCGTTCATCGCCGTTCGGAGTCGGCGTTAAGCATGTAGGTCCGGTTCTCGGTTAATTGTGTACAAACTTAATAACACGCACAACACAATTGATCATAAGAAGCTAGGTCAAAGTCCTTTCAAGGGCTGAAATGGCCAGTTATTTATTTTTTTTATTTTTTTTTAATCCAATATGGCGGCTGAATTCAAAATGTGATTGTATCTGTATGAAATTTTGTGTAATACTATGTTCACACGAAGGCCGAAAAGCCGCTTTTTGGACAATAATAGGAGTATTCACGGGTTGATGCGAATTGCAAGAATGCGAAAATGTAACATATTTTTCGCACTAACGCGCGAACATCAATATTGTAACTTTACGATAGCTGAAAGAAATATATTGCCACCTTATTTCAAAATAACAAAAACTTATTTAAATCAACGTACAAACTTAGCCTTTTTAAAGTTTTACACAGATGGAAACTATGCTTGAAAACAACCATAACATGAATCAGCTGTTTCGCATCACTGTTTGTGCGCTTTCGCAATAGGTTTGAGCAGTGCGTAATTCAAGAAGAGTTGCAAAATTGCTTCTAATGTGTTTGTTGTTGGAATGAAGCAAAAATTCGCAATCTTGCATTTTCGCATCATCGCACATTGGTTGAAGAGTGGCCGAAAGTAATTTTTTTCATGTTCGCCGATTTGGATAATTTTTTGGTATTTTGTTGTCAGATATCTGAATATTATGATTCCTTAATATTAGGCTGATATATTCATTATTTGTTTGGACAGACGTGCTCGAAGTTCATATATGTTCGCTTGTTTAAAATGGCATGCAAATTTACTGTATATTCAATCTTTTGGTACAGTCACAGTAATCTTATCATTTGACTTTGTTGTATATTTTCGTAAGTGACAATTGTCATAGATGACATTTGCATTAAAAAAAGTTGGAAAAAGTGCCATATAAAAAATTTCGTAGAACGAAATATAAACAACATCACAATTTCTATGTTCATCAACTTCAGTGTACTGCATCTTTTTAGCCCTGTGGAGCCCTGTTTAACGAAAGATGTCAAGTTACAGCTTGAAGTCTCAGCTAAAAGTAAAAAAAAATTCAGCTGCTCAAATCTGCAAATCAAAAAATTGGAGTACGATAATGATGTTAAAAAATTATTAAAAGACTATGCTTAAATTACTTATTCATGTTTGTTCTAAATATTTGTTTTTTTCTATGGGAGGTGGGCGTAAAAGTGGGCGGATCAGGTATATATTTTTAGGAGCCCATTCTACAATTATAATATATATTTTTTGTGAAAATCGAGTTGATGCAGTAAAAATCAAGGGAGTTATGCCACTTTTTCAATACAAGTTGTATGGGAAGTGGGCGTAAAAGTGGACGGATATTTTTCAAATTTCACACAAATGATTCTGAGTGTTAAAAATGATATGTGCCAAAAAACAATGCCGTAGGTCAAAATTGAATTTTCTCTTTGTATGGGAGGTGGGCGTAAAAGTGGGCGGAACATTTTGATTTTTCCATTTTTTTCTTGATTCAAACAAAAAATGCCTATGTACCAAGTTTCATTGTCCTTCGACAACTTCTTCTATTTTTAGCCGCTCGTTCTATGAACTTCAACCAATGTGCGTCGCAACTGTGTTTCGCATCAACCCGTGAATACCCCTAATGGCTTTTCAGCTGAAAAGTTTTTTTACTTTTAGACTATTTAAACTATTAAGACTATTTAAACTATTAAATTTTTCGCCATAGAAAAACTGTCAAATGCAAAGCATCTTTTTGTGTGCTTTTCAGCGAAAAATTTTGAAAAGCTAAAAAAGAGCTCTGATTTGAAGTCTGTTTTTTGAAGTAAAGTCAAAATCTATTACTAAAATTTAAGTTGTCACTGATATTTGACATTTCGTATGTCTGGTTTTTTTTTATGTGTATACTTGTAGCCAATAAGAGCATCTTATTTTCTAAGAACAATGAAACACAACGCAATAATAACAAACATTTGACTACTGTGTGTCAAATGAAAAGCTGCTTTTCAAGTGTGAACACCTTTTTCTGAAAAGAGGTTTTGCAGCTGAAAAGCGGCTTTTCAGCCTGTGTGTGAACATGGCATAAGGGGCTTTCCGTGGTCGTTGATTTCGAATCTGATTTCGCTGATTTGACGTCAAAATTTAAAAATTTTATATGACGGCTTTAATGTGACGCCCGGTATTTCGAGTCCATATTCCACAAGCTATTTTAAGATTTCAGATTTTGGTATTGAAATTGAAAAAAATTTTTAGACTTGTTACCCATTTCGCTTTCAAATGAGACCATATTTGCTGAAATTTAGATCGAAGCCTTAAACAATTCAACCCAACCCATTTTTTAAAAAACTTTTTTTAATTAATTTTAAATTTGATGATAATTTTAAATATCCAATTCATTATCAAAAATTAAATTTTCCTATTTAAAAACGTCAAGCACATAAGCTTCAGTGGGACCCTCACAACTTAATTCCTTGCTTTCAATACGTATATTTAGCAAGATGTCAAAACTAGATTTTTGAAAAAACGTATAGTTTTTTTTGCGGTTTATAATAGATATGATCATAGCCAGCAACTTTTGTTCTAGCATTTTGCAAATATTTGCACTTGGCCCGTGGCCCGACTTTTATACAATTTTTTTTTTAAGTGTTAATTTTATTGCGGTTTAGGATTGATATGGTCTTAGCTAACAATTTTTGTTCTGGCGATTTTCAAAAATTTTAAATTAGGGGCGTGGCCTTACCTTAATATTTATTTTTTTTTATGTTTATTTTATTTCAGATTACGATAGATATAATTTTAGCCAACAACTTTTGTTCTGACATTTTTCAAAAACTCTTAACTAGGGGGCGTGGCCCGACTTTTATATCAGAAATAGTTTTCTGAAATATTTACATTTTATTTATTATTGAAATAAGTGCGCCTCCCTAAAGTACTAACGCATTTGAATGAAAATTTTGTAGTTTTAACCTAAGCTTATCTTCCAAAGTTATTTTTTCCCGTTGCACTCCTTTAAAAGTTCTGCCGGATTTCTTCAATAAATCAATTTGTCTCCTCATAACTTTCATTCGGTCAGCTTTTATTTCCAGTTCAGAAAATTTTTTCTCGAGGTCTATATAGTTGAACGCAGTTTTGACACATTAGGGAAGTTAATAACAATATTGAGTCGCTTCTTCGTTTTTTTCTAACACACTCAATTTTTAGATGTCTAATCTCTTTACTCTTTCTTCAGAATTCCACTTCTTATGTTCATAATAATTACTTTTTAAAAATTTAACTTTATCATTTACCTCGGAAATTAGTTTGCCCCGTCACCCCCTGTCATACGCGGGTTCACGGTAGCGTAATTAAATTCTTATTTCGTGCTTCGTTTTTGCTAGCTATCGACGACACTTTGTCGTAATATAGCACCCTCGCTTGATAACGCGTTTCGGGTTAGTTTAACATAGCTTAGCTTGGCTTGGCTCGTCACTCAAGTGATGACCCAAGCACATTCCTAGCGCTTGAAACTATGTTGCTTATTTTGACTCCGCTGTAGTTCTTTTTATCGCTTATCGCAGTATAAACTTTATACTTTGTTGCAGCCGTTATCGCTACAGCGGACATTTGAGCCAGCAACATAAACAATGTGTTTGCACATTTGTACAACATTGTTTGTGTGACTCAAACGTTTCGACGCTAATAACACTTAGTCGGGGTGACGTAATGTCAGACAGGGTGATCGCGTCAAAACGACTGTGGATTGGTGTCTATGACAAATCACAACTACGCGATCACCGACGACAAGCTCGAGTGTGTTGTTGTAACACGGGAATGTTTCAACAGCAAGCGCTTGTTATATACAAAGCAGGCGTTTATGCCTGTGTGTTAGAGTAGCTAACCAACGCCCAGGTCGATGCGCCACCAGTACGATGACTGGTTAAGTAGACCACGACTCGCCCCCACTTCTTCTTCGCGCCCCTATCTTATTGTTAGCGCTGACAGAAAACATCCGGTTGTGTTTAACGTAGACACCTGCCTTGACGGCTCTATTCTACGGTGCCCCTTGGCACAAGGAGTCTTTGGGTTCAAAAAGAAGAGATCTAGTGGATTAATCTTCAGGAACGCCAATATAGCAACGTACGGTAATTAACGTCCATCCAATCAGATGATCTTCCGGACGCTAACCCAGCTACGTTTCATTAGCGTCCTTCCGACAATCCACCGAACCCAACTCCTTGAACCCGGACGAGACCAACGCCCTATTTTATAGTCTCAATAACGATTTCACCACCACACTTAAGCATATTTAATTTAATAAATATCCTGTATGGATTGCATACCGATAGAGAGACATAGTACCAATCATGGAAGGCTAGTGTTATCACCTTCCACATTTATTGGTAGAAATCGAGACCGATCTAAAATCTCTGACAATATGAGGGCATTGTCACCCGGTTGTAAACAAGTGCAACTCCACACCGATCATCACAGACCTGCACGCGACATTGTGCTACCACAGCCAGCACGAAACTCCCCGAAGGGCCAGCCCACGATAGTCTCCTGGGCTAAAGGATTTGCCCCGACATAGCAATCACACACACTGACATAAAACGTATCACACATGACTGTAAAGAATAATAATATTCAACACTTATTTACACCCAATCATCCTTGAGTCACCAAAAGACGTCCGACAACCTGTCCAGCATCACCAATTCTGCATCACTGCGTTGGCAACCACAGTGATACAAAATACCTTGAGCATCCCGACAACCCTGCATGGGGTCAAGGTTATCTTTGTGCCCAAATTCACCTTGAACGCTCTGAGACCACTTTTGGCAGAAGTGGCCTCATCACGCCCGTAAAATCTCCTAACAATCTGAGACCACACTAGGGTGAGTAGTCCTAGGTGAGTCTCTTCATTTTGTTAATCTTCAGATTATACATCAAGCAACCGCCTTCAGTTTCTTCCGATTTTGTTCGCTCAGATTTTAACTACGCTTACGCACATTTTAAAACTTCGCATTTTGCTCCGTATTATACAGCTCTACCATATACACACATCATCGCCTACTTTTTCTAGGCTGTCAGACACTTCCGGTGGCTCACCGTGTACTGCACAAGCAATCCCACAGTTTTGCAGTAATTTTACTGCCATCCATTTTTAACACAACTGTTTAACGCTCTCTAAAGACATGCTTTTTATCAATGTATTTGTGTTCATGTTTATTGTCATGTTAGCGCTGACAATAAGACTGGCCAATAAAAAACCACGTTTAGAACTTCTACAATCAATACACCATGGACGCGTGTAAATATATCGACTCATAACCGCCAAAATATCTTAAGTGCCAAAAAGAAAATTTTACAGGAGAAGGTTTTTTTTAATTATCTTTGCTATTAATTTTATCTTTTATCTCTTATCTCTTTGCTATTAATTTTATTTTAATAATTTTATCTCTTATATTGATTAATTTCTTTTAGAGAATTTCATCTTAAGCGACACTTTGCTGTCATGAAAAATGTAAACAAACATGTAGTGTGTACTTAAGCTAAAATTGCTTTTGGTTTAAATTCATAATCTAATTTCGTACACCTATGAAAACTTGACAGACGATGTAAACCATCGCAAATTATCGATTTTCATCAAAAAACATAAATCGGATATTATGTCGCTTAAGATATTTTGGCGGTTATGAGTCGATATGATTGTAGTTTTTGCGATGTGTGCTGCGACCGTATTATATTGCGCGCTGCAATATATTTTTAAGGCGCTCTGGTGGCATGGACTCTGGTCCATGTTGCCATTAAAGAGTTAGTCAGTTTAAGACCGCGCGACCCTAGACAACGCCGTGAATCCGCTTCCGTATAAATAATAAATTGTAAATATTGTAAATACATTTAAATGAACAAAATCCTGACTCTTCCTTTATGTTAACGGAAATAATATTGCCACATTGGTGACCTCGACGTCGCGAAACGCGAGTTAAAATATAAAAACTATTCAAGACACTAAGAAAGGCGTGTAAAGTTTTTTCAAAAAAAAAAACAAAAAAAAAAAAAAATATAAGCATAGAAATAAAAAATTGCTAGTGAGTGAATAGAAGAAGTCGTGAAGGACTTTTAAAAATAAAAATTGTATCCGTACTAGGTGGTAATATTTAAAAAAAATACAAACTAAACAGTATGAGTACGTCAGAGAAACAGGTCGAAGTGCACGACCATACTATTTCCGACGAGGAAATTGTAGAAGGTGGCACAACTACCCCGATCGCAAACGTGGACAAAATAAAAATAAACGCGTTGAGCGACTCGACTAGTGCGGAAATAAGCGGCATAGCAGCAATAAAAACGCCACAATTTTGGCACGATTCGCCAGATTTGTGGTTCCTCCAACTGGAGGCCCAGTTCGCGAAAATGAAGATTACAAGTGACCATGCTCGTTTTTGCACAGTAATTGGGGCATTATAGAAGGCAGTGCTGAGACAAGTCAGCGATATAGTGCGGAAGCCGTCGGTGTCGGATCGGTATAATATGTTAAAAAACAGCCTTCTGGAAATCTTCAGTGCCACCGAACAGGAGAAACTACGACAGCTCCTGTCAGAAAAGGAGCTCGGCAACTTACGCCCGTCGCAACTGTTGAACGAGATGCGCGAGCTCGGCAGAAAAAATCTGCCAGATAAGATGCTGGAGAGCTTATGGACGGCTCCCAGCTATGGTGCAAGGTATGTTGCAGACTGTGGTAGTAGGTTTACCACAACGCGCCGTGCTTACCGATAAAATAATGGAGACCTTAGCCGGCACCCGAAGCGTAGCCAGTGTCGACGCACCAACGCCAACCAACGACGCCGAACGCGCCAAAGCAGATTTGATGGAGAGACGCATCAACAGGCTGGAAGATGCCTTATACAAAAAAAATCTGGCAAAGATCGACAACGAGGGTGCAGCGTCGACAATAACCACCCACTCCTACCAGTCGAACTCTGCTCGGAGGACAGCGATGAATTAAGGTTTTTCAAGAACACAAGGCCCAGGGGCCGTCATTACGAGCTACCACCACGCTTACAGTCACCATCAAGACTGAATCGTGGCTGGTCCCAGCAGCAAGCAACACAGCAACAAGCAACGCAGCAGCGACGAGCTTTTCACGGCCCACGTTATGACCCTGACCAACCGGAAATAAAGGTAAGCAAATGCTACTATCACCGAAAATTCGGCCGCAACGCTACTAGATGCCGTAAGCCTTGCTCGTGGCAACAGTGGCCAAAAAACTAAGAAGGCTGCCACTACCTACAGGCGACAAGGCTGGCAACCTTAAAATTGGTCGTCTGTACGTGACCGACACTACGACGAGTAGACGGTTCCTGATAGACACAGGTCGTCATGCCACCAACAGGTAAAGAACGGTACAACGCCCCGCATACGCACCAGTTATTTGCCGCAAACGGATCAAACATAGAGACGTTCGGATCGAAAAAATCATCCTGGACCTGGGCTAAGGCAGAAAATTTGCTTGAAATTTCGTGATAGCTCGCGTAAAAACGCCACTTATAGCAGCTGATTTCCTGAGACACCATGGTATCTTGGTAGACATGAGAAGCAACAAACTCATCGACAGGACGAACGACATTCAGGCGAATGGCAATGACATAAGAGCAAGTCTTAGTAAAATACAAGCTCTTAATATTACACGTCCCTATGCCGACTTGCTCGCTGAATTCTCCGACGTTACTGTCCTACGTCCGGATCAGCCAGCAAAAAATAGCAAAATAACTCACCATATAGTAACTAATGGACCGCCTGTGCATGCCAGACCGCGCCGACTAGCACCAGAAAAGCTAGTGGCTGCTCGTAAAGAGTTCCAGTTCCTTATTAAAAACGGCATTTGCGAACCATCGGACAGTAATTGGTCAAGTCCCTTACATATGGATAAGAAGAAAAACGGTTCGTGGAGGCCTTGCGGCGACTACAGGGCTTTGAAGGATAGGACAGTTCCGGACAGGTACCCTATTCCCCACATACAGGATTTTACTAATATCCTGCATGGAAAAAAAATCTTCTCCACAATCGACCTGCAACGTGCCTATCACTAAATTCAAATTGAGCCTAAGGATGTCCCTAAAACGGCGATTACCACGCCTTTCGGCTTATTTCCGTTCAAATCCATGACATTTGGACTAAGAAATGCGGCCCAAACGTTCCAAAGGCACATTAATAACGTACTAGCTACTGAAACGGATCACGCTTTTGTCTATATAGACGACATTTGCGTGGCTTCTCCAGATGAAAAATCCCATACGGAACATCTGCGCAGAATATTTCAGTTGCTCCGCGAGAACGGCTTAGCCATTAACTTAGAGAAGTATGTTTTCGGTAATTCCGAAGTAAAATTTTTTGGGCATACAATCAATAGTAAGGGCATATCTCCCAACGATAGCAAAGTGCAGGCTAACTTAAATTTCGAAAGGCCAAAGATCGCTAAAGACATGAAACGCTTCCTAGGTATGCTAAATTTCTATCGTCGCTTTATACCAAAAGCAGCAGCAACTCAAGCTGTGTTACAAGGAATGATAGTAGGGAACAAGAAAAATTATGCTTCTATTTTGCCCTGGTCAGAAATAACACTAGCTGCATTTGAGAGGTGCAAAAGGGACCTCGCCAATGCTACAATGTTATTCCATCCGGCACCTAATGCAGCCCTGTCATTGAGCATAGATGCGTCCGATTTCGCCATCGGACGGTAATCCACCAACAAGTGGGCAACAGCCTACAGCCACTGGGTTTTTTTCTAAGAAGTTAGATAACACCCAAAAGAAATACAGTACCTACGACAGGGAGTTACTAGCAATATTCTTGGCGGTCAAGCATTTCAAATTTATATTAGAGGGACGCCAGTTCACCATCTTTACTGACCATAAGCCGCTTACCTTTGCTTTTAAGCAAAAAGCCGACAGTTCACCACAGATATTCGCCACGTATCGGGCAGCGACAACAAAGTTGTGGACGCCTTATCACGCATTCAACAGGTGGCAATGATGGAAATCGATTTTAACGATATAAATATAAATATCAATATATATAAATATTGATCTGGTTTTTGATTGCTTAACGATCATAGATAGATTCACCCGCTGGCCTGAGGCTATCCCAATTCCAAATATGACGGCAGAGACAGTCGCACGAAATTTAGTATCGGGATGGATTGCACGCTTCGGAGTTCCAGTTAGAATCACCACTGACTTGGGTCGGCAGTTTGAGTCGGACCTCTTCCGTCAGTTAAACAACTTGCTGGGCGTCAAGCATTTTCGTACAACGCCTTATCACCTTGAGGGTCATGCAAACGGCATGATAGAGACAACCACGAGCGTTGGAGTGACACCTTGCCCATAGTACTTCTCGGTCTACGTTCAGTTTTCAAGGAAGACCTCGCAGCAACACCGGCCGAAATGATTCTCGGCGCGCCCTTAAAATTACCCAGTGAGTTTTTGGCCCCATCTCCAATTAAGTTAGGTGAGGCCGACTTCGTTGCAGCCATTCGAGAAACAATGCAGAAAGTTGGCCCAACAATTGTAGTCCATCATGACAGCCCGAAAATTTTCGTGCAACCCGAGTTATAAACTGCACACATGTTTTTGTTAGATGCGACAAAGTGCAACTTCCTTTGCAACCCAGTTACGACGGCCCGTACGAAGTCGTGGAACGAAACGACAAGTATTTCACAATCGTTATCAAAGGCAAAACAGCCAAGTTGTCTGTAGATAGGTTGAAAGCGGCTTTCTTAACCAGAAATTGCAACTATCCTGCCAATCAGTCGACGTATCCAACCAACACGAGTACTGCTACGAGTAGTAGTACTAACAAGGCCATGTCAACTTTTACCGGCCCATCGATGGACATCGCTGGACATAAGCCAAGCAAAAATCCTACAAGACAGGCCGTGTCAACATTTACCGGCCCGCCGTTGGTCGACGTTGGACCTAAATATAAGAAGAAATGTTCTCTAACTCCGGCCGTGTCAACTTTTACCGGCCCACTGTTGGACCTCGCGAGACCCAGATCCCACAAAAGACCCGGTAAAAAAGCTAAGGCGATGAAGAAGGCCGTAACATTTTCCGGCCCACCGGTGGACATCGCGGCACCGAGCCACACTTGCTCTTCGCGATCGTCAAAACCACCCTTGAGGACTATAAGAACGTCACAGCAGTCACCAACGCCGGTCTTTACAAGAAGTGGCAGAAGGGTCAGAGTCCCAACAAAATGATATATATATAAAAATATTAAAACTTATATTTTGTAACACGTTATTATTTGATTTGTAAAATATTCGAAACACTATGGGGGGAGTATTGTGGCGGTGCCATCAGCCCCGTCACCGCTGCCATACGCGGTCTCACGATAGCGTAATTAAATTCTTATTTCGTGTTTCGTTTTTGCTAGTTATCGACGTCACTTTGTCGTAATATAGCACCCTCGCTTGATAACGCGTTTCGGGTTAGTTTAACATAGCTTAGCTTGGCTTGGCTCGTCACTCAAGTGATGACCCAAGCACATTCCTAGCGCTTGAAACTATGTTGCTTATTTTGACTCCGCTGTAGTTCTTTTTATCGCTTATCGCAGTATAAACTTTATACTTTGTTGCAGCCGTTATCGCTACAGCGGACATTTGAGCCAGCAACATAAACAATGTGTTTGCACATTTGTACAACATTGTTTGTGTGACTCAAACGTTTCGACGCTAATAACACTTAGTCGGGGTGACGTAATGTCAGACAGGGTGATCGCGTCAAAACGACTGTGGATTGGTGTCTATGACAAATCACAACTACGCGATCACCGACGACAAGCTCGAGTGTGTTGTTGTAACACGGGAATGTTTCAACAGCAAGCGCTTGTTATATACAAATCAGGCGCTTATGCCTGTGTGTTAGAGTAGCTAACCAACGCCCAGGTCGATGCGCCACCAGTACGATGACTGGTTAAGAAGAACACGACTCGCCCCCACTTCTTCGCGCCCCTATCTTATTGTTAGCGCTAGCATAAAATCTGTCCTATGATCAGGTAAATAATTTAGTTTATTATTTATTTAGTTTATAGGTAATTAATTTAATTTAGACACGCTGTAGATAATTCCACAAAGCACAAACATTTTTCTTTATACTTGTAAGAAGTACTCTTCGACATACTTAATTTGAACAAATTCAAAATTTCGACTATTTTGTTGAAAGGAACATTTTGTTCTAGCATTCTGTAGACGCATATCTTTTTAGTCATCACATCCATCTGTAATGTTTTGGGTTTAATAGCCCTCAAAATTTTTAATTTATATTCTAACCTTTTAATTTTTTTATTTTTCATTGAAATAGAGCTCAAAAGTGTCCTTTTTTTCTACAAAGTGTTTGGGTTCCACCAAGGTTCCTTGAAAAAGATCATCGTAATTTGTTTTTTTTCAGATTTAAAAATTAATCCAATTTTCTGGCAACCAACCGTCTGCCATCCGAACCCTCAACATGTTTCAAAAATGAAATAATAGCAGATCTATCATAATTTGAACTTTTACTGCTCCCTGTTCGGAAATATGAAAAGAGTTCAAGAACGTCAGAGTTCTTCAAATTATTTTTCCATCGGAATATTCCATTGTTGTCTTGAAAAACACATTTAAAAAAGATTTTCCAATCATAAACCATTTTGAAATATTTATGTGCGTGTAATACGATACTAGTATACATACACAAGACACGATGTGACTACGTGCCTTTCAACGACAATATTTTTATTCGTATTGATCCTGAAAAATGGAGGGGTGATTGAGCTTTGAGACGTGAATGTGCTGTGACTGTTTTCTTGTATTTTATTCGTTGATTAGATTAGCTTACTTTCGAATGAATTTTAATTATAAATTTGAGGAAGGTATCGTATGAGAATTTATCACATGCCCCGTCGATTATTAAAAAAAATATTCGTTGGATAATTTCAAAATAATCACGGTATGTGACAAAAAGGGAGTTTATTACATAAATGGCTATAACTTTTTTCACAAACTCTGTTCTAGAAAAACATTATCACATGCTTCTCAGTAAATGTTATTAGCTTTTAAAAACTGCTTAAAATTTTTAACTAGCACAAGTTCCAGAGTAATAAACTTTTAACTGAAGGGGTCTTTACACTAAGGGAAAAAAATATGAAATTTATCCAAAAACTTTTTTAATTTATCCAAAAAGCGAGTCATTTTTGCACCAATAACGCATTTGCATAAATCGACTACGTAAATATTTAAAATTCATTTAAAAACTTTTTTAATTAAATAAAATATTAAAATATTTAAACAGAAATAATAAAAGAATATATTAAAATTATGCAAGAATTTTTTAAATATCTTTTAAAAATTTACTATTTGAAAATAAAACTATCATATCTAAAGGAAATTTATATAAAAAACATTGAAATTAAAAAACAATATATTTAAATATTTCTCACAAGCTGCGTCCATTAATGCCATTAGCATGGTTAATTTATTTTCTTTTTTCGTTCCTTAATATTATATTATTTTTGACAGTCGGTGCAATATTATGACACCATATGTCAAAAATAGTATAAAACTAAAGAACGAAAAAAGAAAATAAAGTAACCATGCTAATGGCAATAATAAAGCAAACTAATAAAGCAAAATATGCAGGCAAATGACAATCGGTGCGACACATTCGTGGGAAAATGTCGAGTTGTCACTCCACCCTACATATAATTGCATTATTTCAGCACGCAATCGCTCATACGTACGGCCAAATATCCCTGTTATACTACCCTTGCAACAAAAACGAAATGAGAATTATAAGAACTAAGGTTGCAACTGCAAGAGAACAGAGTGCGATGTTGTTGCTGCTTGTCGGAATATGTGTGTACGTGTGCGATGCTGTTACTGCTTGCTTGTATGGAATATGTGTGTACGTGTGTGGTATAAATAAAATTAAAATACGGAAAAAAAACGAGTTGTAGGGAAAATATTTGATTTATCCACGTAAATATTTAAATAAAATTGATACTCAGGCGTGGATAATGTTAATATGCATTATTTCCCTTAGTGTAGGGTAAAAGAGTGACACATACTTTACGGCACTTACGTTGATCCTTCAAATAAATTCATGATATCGAGGCGGCTTCTTAAAGTTGATCCTTCAATGAATTTAAATTATACTTGGTTTTTAATTCGAAGCAGTTTTAGGAATGTGCACCAGCCTCTGAATATGCCCAAAAACACTATATTTTTTGTATGGAGAATTTAGTTTTTCGTTCATATTTTGTAAGGTATTTGTTTTATATTCCATATTGATGCTGGTTGGAATAGTTGCTAAGAATGTCTTTTCAAAATGGTTAAAAAAAAAAATAAATAACTGGCCATTTCAGCCCTTGAAAGGACTTTGACCTAGCTTCTTATGATCAATTGTGTTGTGTGTGTTATTAAGTTTGTACACAATTGACCGAGAACCGGACCTACATGCTTAACGCCGACTCCGAACGGCGATGAACGGAATGTTCTTGTTCTCAAGAAGCTTTACATGGCAATTTGATTACTCTCTGAGGTTTGCCATTGTCTGCAGAGAGGTGGCGGCCGTACAGAAAAATTATTTTAATTGAAATAATTTTCTGTCGCTGCTGGGATTCGAACCTGGGTTTCCAAAGTTCGTTGACATAGCGGCCACACACTTTAACCAACTACGCCACGGACGCCACAAAATGGTTAATAACTCTAAAATCGACTTAGTTTAAGAGGTGTGCACGCAAATTGGAAAATTGAGGTTTTCACATTTTTGCGGTTTTCGCGCTATATATACCTGATATCTGAACGATCGATGAAAAATTTTTATGTATATAAATTATAATATGTAAAAAATAAATAAATAAAAATAAATAACTGGCCATTTCAGCCCTTGAAAGGACTTTGACCTAGCTTCTTATGATCAATTGTGTTGTGCGTGTTATTAAGTTTGTACACAATTGACCGAGAAATGGACCTACAGGCTTAACGCCGACTCCGAACGGCGATGAACGTAATGTTCTTATTCTCAAGAAGCTTTACATGGCATTTTTATTACTCTCTGAGGTTTGCCATTGTCTGCAGAGAGGTGGCGGCCGTACAGAAAATTTATTTTAATTCAAATAATTTTCTGTCGCTGCTGGGGTTCGAACCTGGGTCTCCAGGTGACATAGCGGCCACACACTTTAACCAACTACGTCACGGACACCACAAATTATACTATGTAATATATCTAATAATAAAGACTCATTACTTGCATCGAATTCCATCAAGAAAGCTTGTCTGAAAAAAAGACTTTAGCAGAAAAAGACGACTGAATGAAAGTGATTCCTTCCAAGGTAGCTCCATATACAGCCCTTATTCCCTAAACTATTAGTTAAAAAATCACAAATTGTGATTGAAGCATTTGTCTTCTATATAAGTATCAATTTAAAGGTATATGCTTATCTCGAAAATTTTGAAAAAATTACACCTTGCTAATTATATCTGAACAATAATAAAGTATTATTTTGACAGCATAAAAATAAAACATAAAAATAAATGTTAATTAATTATCTAATTAATTATATTTATATTTTCAATGCAGATGCCTTGAAAATTTTAAAAAAAAAGTTAAATCTGATCATTATACCGTACATGAAGCTTTACATGGCATTTTGATTACTCTCTGAGGTTTGCCATTGTCTGCAGGGAGGTGGCGTCCGTACAGAAAAATCATTTTTATTCAAATAATTTTCTGTCGCTGCTGGGGTTTGAACCCGGGTCTCCAGGTTCGTTTGACATAGCGGCCACGCACTTTAACCAACTACGCCACGGACGCCACTAAAAATTACATTCTTAAAAATTTACTTTTCTAACTTTTAAAGCAGCGAAATGAGATACAACATCGTCAAAATCAATTGTATTGGTTTATTTGTTTTCAATCGCTAAAAGAGCAAGGTCTGAAACTCTTGCCTGTCCCATAGTTGATCATAAATAAGTTTTTATTAACTTCAACTCAGAAAAACTTCTTTCGCATTAAGCCACCGACACAGAAATTGTTAAAAACAGTTTTGAGACTAAGGAAATATTTGGCAGTGTTTCCAAAAAATAAAGGCTAGCATTTCTAAGGCGGTCCACTCTTTGGCATTTTGAAAATAATTTTGTGCTGCTTTTATGTGCTTTCCGAAGCCTCGGAATTTCAACAATAAGCTCATTTTTTGAGATTTCGTTATAAACTGTTGTCAAATATCTAGCAGTAAATTTTCGCCAATGTGATGAAAAGACATCGTTCTTTTTTTAAGTTCTGTCTTAAAGCGGTTGACACATTCATTCAGAACTCTTCTGATTTCTTCGGTAAGGGTCAAGCCAACATCTTGCGAAATTTCACCCTCCATCCTCTTTTTTTATCGTACTAAAAGCCCCACTCTAACAGAAATTATTTTTTACTTTTTAGTTCGTTTTAAAAACGTGGTATATTAAAAATTTTTTTTACCTCAATTATTATTTAATGGTTTTTAATCTTGTGTAAATTTAACAATAGCTTTTGAAGGTTTTATGTTTTTATGACTACAAAATTTGTTTTAAGAACCGAAATGGTTCAATTAATATTAAAAAAAAAAAATGAAGAAATTCATTAATATTATCGAGGCTCTAACTCTCAACCTCACGATTATCAAGCCGTTAACTCTGAGCTACAGTACCCATTTAAAGATATCATCTAAATAGCAATAAATCACACTACTTTTTACAATTTTTTTCCACCTTCTGTGGTGAATTTTTTAATATTTAAATTTGTTTCATGGAGGACGGTCCTCACAAGGCAACGCGTGAGGGTCAAGGGGGCGATCTTCACATGGCAACGTGTCTGACTGCCTCAACCTGGTGAGGCCAGCATTATCCATGTCGAACTCGTCTCAAGTCGACTCAAACCTCTGCGTGGTGTCCTCTAGAAACGGCAAACTGGCAACCGTTAGTTTGACGGCTAATCTGAGCGGCGGGCTCCCCCTGCCTTTAAAGGGTTGTGCGTTGGGTTTGATGCCCACCACGTAAAAACAAATTTCAATGAAACGAAAAAGAAATAAGATAAAAATGATCCCCAAATCTGATGACGACTACCGCAAACGAAAAACTGACAATGATTAACTGATATGCACCTGGAACGTCCGAACCCTTAATTGGGATGGTGCCTCTATCCAACTAATAGATATCTTAGAAAGATAAGAAGGTTTGTACCTTCTATGTGTGTTGTGTTTCTTGACATATTTATTAGACAACCGGAGACAATTTGAACCATCAGTTGACTTTGTATACTTAACGAGTTACCCCCACTTGCATGGCAAAAAAATTCTCATGAGTTTTTTTTTTATAAAAACTACTAAACTTTTTTAAAGGATCAATATATCGTCGATACAAATGTGAAGTTGCGAATCTGAAAAATTCAATTTTTCTTTTACCATTGTATTTTATTGCTTAAGTGGAGCTATATGATGTACCAAACCAAACTATGAACAACACGCATAAGGTAATGTAAAACATAAAAAAAGATTTTTTTCGCTCTCCTGAAAAGAAATGATTATTAGATTCGCAACTCCAAAGTTGTAACGACGATATCGTCTTAAAGTACATACATACATTGAACACCTTTGAGTCTTTTTTTTATTGAAAAATATTGTATAATTTTGTAACAAAGGGCTTAAAAAAATTTGTGTATATTCTATTCCGTGCCCATATGGTAGCTCTTCCACCGACGATGCTTCTTTTAAAAATGCAATGCAACGTGTTTTCTTTTTTTATTCAATATTTCTTTTTAATCGAAAATTAAACAACAATTGATATCGTTCAATTAAACTTAAATCAGAGAAACATCAAATTGTGCTATCAGTTCCTCTTAAACGGGTATCTGTATTTCTTGGAAGATTAACATTTAAAACCAAAAACTATTTTAACAAAAATTGCAGTTATAGTAAAAAAAAACGGCGGAAAAACATACGTCTCGATTTGCCGAACGTTCGAGCTAAACTGACGAATTCAAACCATAAAAAAATGCATTTCGAGAAATATAATATTTACATTATGAATGCCAGAAATGCGAGTTGAATATCAGGTATACAACGCTTTTCGTAGAACAATGTATAGAAACCCTAAAGAGGGTCGAGTGCGGCAGACTGGCCAGTCGAAATTTTAAGGACGTGTAATTTCGCAGATAGTTATACTTCAAAAATATGCAAGAAATAAAATTGATGAAAATTCAAAGTTACAAGTAATTCAAAGTTAAAAGTTAATTACAAGTAAAAAGAGTAACCCCTTAATGTGTTTATATTTTGGCCGTGGTAAGTTTATCTAAACTCATTGAAATTTTTTACCATGGTGGGAACCCAAACCAGCTGAATTACTCCAACTAGGACCCAAACTGGGTAAGTTTGTTAACAAAATGTACGACCCAGTGGTGGATCCAGAAGTTTAATTTGGGGGGTCGATCGTAGTTCGTAAAATCAAATCGAAAGCAACAAAATATACTATAAAATGTAAAAATCGTTTTGTGGAACAACCCAAAAATGGCGATATTTTAAAAACTAGTTTTTCGAATATATTAAATAAAAAAGAGTTAACCAGTTTTCATGTACATGAATTAAAAAAAAATTTTACATAACTTATATAAAAATTAAAAGGGAAATATAAAATTTTTATGCTTACATTCTTGGATTAAGGGAAGGGTTCCCTCATTATGGACAAAAATAAGGCAAAGTTTGTATTTTTGTTGTAGGACAATGAAAAGGCGTACGAACTTTTGGTTTTGATGATTATATTAGTTTATTATCAGAGAATTTAAAAAAGTGAAAAAGTTGAAAAAATTCAAAATGGCGGCTACAAAATGCACATTTCCGTGGGCCCCTGCGCACGAAACATGGTGTCCTAACTAAAATTCTGCCGCTTCTTGTGGTGGACTGAAATCAAAAATTGTTGTTATTCTTTATTTACTTTTAATTTCCGCTGAAAGGCCAAGCAATTGTGCTTAGTGGAGGCTTTTATTTGCCTATTGGTGGTAAGTTTTAGCACGTAGGTGCATTCTATTCAGTCCGGCTGATCCGGGAACTTTTTAGAATGTAAATCGTGCATGCGTATGACGCGGGTCATACGTATCTATGAAGATTTCTTACCTCCGGGCGAATCCAAAAAAAAAAAAAAACTCCAATATTATTTGTAAAGTTTTCAACTTCTTTAAAGAAGTTTCAAATTTTATCTCACACGATTCTCGTTTCTTCTGTAATAAATTTAAAGTCTCTTGAATCGTATAATGCTCTGATTTAACATCAATTTGAATTCTCTGTCGGTTCGTCTGACATGTTGTACTTTTCTAAACAGGTTAATAGTGTCAAAATGAAAAGAAAACATTCAAACAATGAATTATGCTATACTATTCTTATACATACTATACTGGTTTTGCATTATTTAATAGAACTGTTTGCTTACGCTAAAATGAATACTCAGGCACAAATGCTTTATTCTAAATATGTTTTGAGACTAGATTTGAGAACTTGTATATTCACAAGGGGGGCTATCGCTCTTATCGCCCCACCGTGGATCCGCGCTTGGTACGACCACAACTATATAACATAATATTGTGTAAGTGTTGACTTCAATTTTACGTTAATCATGCATAATGCTATCCCTTTCACAGCGAAGTTTCCAATCTCTTTATATCTGACATCGTAAAATAAAGATCAATAAAATAAAGACTACACTAGCTATACGTGCCTATACGAGGGGTACTATTTATATTTCGTTTCGGGAACAGCAAATAACAACAAACATTTTTAAATAAAAATGGCTGTATTGTTTTTCAAAATATACCCCTTGATGATCAATACACTTTTGCATTCGTTCAAACCATTTGTCATAGCAGTTTTTCCATTCCTCTTGATACACCTCCAAAACATGGTTTTTGAACGGTTCAACTGCTTCTGCGGCGCTCGTAAATCATTGACCACGAAGTTTACCTTTGATATTCGGAAATAAGAAGAAATCATTGGCTGCCAGATCAGGACTGTATGGAGTCATCAATTCTACGTTTTGATTGCTCAACAAATGCACATGTTTGACGAGATGTGTGAGAGCTCGCATTGTCATGATGGAGAATGATTCGTCTTTGGCGGTTGGTTTTGCGAATTTCTCCGAAGACTTCCGGCATACAAATGGTCGTGTACCATTCAGAATTGACCGTCCTACGTTGCTCAAGCGGAACAGTGGCCACATGACCCATTCGGTGGAAGAAACAGAAGACCATTTGCTTCGCAGTGCTTCGTCGCGAACAACTTTTGTTGGATTTGTCTCGTCTTGGAATACCCACACGGTCGATTGCTGTTTTGTTTTCAGCTCATACGCATATATCCATGATTCGTCACCTGTCACGATTTTATACACGTCTCTTGAAGCACCAAGATTGAACTTTTCAATAATTTCCTTACACCAATCGACTCGAGACTTTTTTGAGCGATTGATAAATTATGGTGTATCCAACGAGGGCAAATTTTTATTACAGATAAGTGCTCATGCAAAATCGAATGTATTGAAGTGGAACTGATGCACAAAGATGCCACTATCTCACGACATGTCACATGACGATCTTGCATTATTAGTTCACGTACTGCATCGATGCTTTGTGGCACAACAACCGATTTTGGACGACATTCAATTTGTCGGCGACCGAACTACAACCACGATTGAATTCACTATACCAGCGATATATTTATTTATTTATTGGCCAAACAAGGCAAGACTTATTCTAACAGGTTTACTTATTTAACTTATGCTCAAGTTTGACAGGTTTTTTTTTATTATTTTTTTTTTCTCCTCTTTCCGTGTTTTTTTTTATTTTATATTTTTTTTATACTAAAAGTGGGCATACCCGCCCACCAGATTGACATGATTTTAGAAAACATGTCAAAAAGAAAAGGAGGAGGAAAGTAAATAAGACGGTTTATATCTATTCTTAAGATACTATATAAATCAAAGAAGGGAATAGGGAATTGGAAGTATACGCTTAAATGTTTGCTTTGACATGGATGGTGAGTAACAGTGGCTAAAGTTGTTAAATACTCTGCAGTATCTAGTAATGGGCTCGTTGTGTCCATAAACGGTGTGGTGTTGGTATTCATTTAAGAGACGTGTATGTCTGGTTCGTCTTACTGGATCGTTAAATGTGAACTTATTTCAAAAATATTCAATGTCTATAACACCAGTGATTACATTAAATGTAAAACATGAACTCAGTAACGTTCTTCTTGAAGATAGAGGCATCAGATTAAGAAGCCGAAGCCGTTGTTCATATGGGGGTAAGTTGGTAAAATCACGGGGGTCAAATGTATCTCTCAGCGCAAAAAGCAAGAATTGCTTCTGGATTGATTCAAATCTTTCACTATGTGTCTCAAAAGCTGGATTCCAAATTATGCAAGCATATTCAAGTAGCGGGCGAACTAATGCACAATATAGGGCTTTAGTGACCCACACATTTTTGAATTCCCTTGCACGCCTTTGAATGAATCCAAGCTGTTTACAAACCCTGGATAAAACTTTATCATAGTGAACGTTGAATCTTAACTTGTTATCTAAGACAACACCAAGATCTAAAATATGAGTGGCTCTATTTAGTTCATCGCTATTAAGGAAATAACCATTATTTTTGATTAAGTTTTTACGCGAAAAGCTGATAATATAGCATTTATTAGTGTTAAGAGAGAGTTTATTGTTACTGCACCATTGATCTAGGGAAATCAATTTTGATTGCAGGAAAATTGTATCTTCTTCCGACTTAACAACATAGTACATCTTTAGGTCGTCAGCATACATAAGATGCGGAATGTCCCCTAATACTACCGATAGGTCAGAGATGAAGATATTGAAAAGAAGTGGACCAAGGTGACTTCCTTGCGGAACACCAGAAGAGACGAAGATTTTTTTGGATAATATGCCTTGAAATTTAACAAATTGGAACCTTTTGGACAGATAGGATTTAATCCAATTAAGCAAGGTCCCCGTAATTACAAATTTTTTTAATTTAAGAGTAAAGATATTATGATCAACGCAGTCAAATGCTTTACTGAAGTCTGTATAGACTGCGTCTACTTGATGTCCATTTTCCATTTCAATAAGAACATCGGAGACTAAAATTACAAGATTTGTAACCGTTGAACGGCCTTTACGAAATCCATGTTGCTGCTCATTAAGTAAGGGATTAACTAGGTATGTAAGCTTTTCACATATAATTTTTTCAAAAAGCTTAGGAATAGCAGAGAGTATGGAAATACCTCTATAATTTACGACTGACCTCTTTTCACCATTTTTGTATATAGGTGTTATATGTGATGATTTCCAATAAGATGGAAAAATACCAAGATGCAAGGATCTATTAAAAAGAGTATGTAAAGGCATGAGGAGTTGATCTACACAGTTAATCAGAAAGCATGTCGGTATGAGGTCTGGACCAGGTGATTTATTTGGATCAAGTTCTTTAATAGCTTTGGAAATTTCATCTTGCGTAAGTAGGATCATATCAACCAAGGATGATGTAATCTGACAGGGCGGCATAATTTGATGTTGGGATGAATGCACGCTAAATACATCTTTAAAATGGTCTGCAAATAGGTTACATATAACTTCAGGATTGGAAGAACTAACGTTTCCTTTGGACATGGTCGTAGGGTAACCAGCTGACTTACGCTTAACATTTACAAAGTCGAAGAATTTTTTAGGATCTTCAAGAATTTTCTCTCCAATTAGGTTAGTGTAAAATTTGTAAGCTAATTCTGACTTGATAGCGAACATTTTGGACAGCTCAGTGTATCGCACCTTTACTTCCTCACTAACATGAAGGTTATTTTTTATGACTCTGTAAACCTTGTTGCGTTGGTTCCTCAGGTGTCTTAGGTCCTGATCAAGCCATGGCTCCGAAAGTTTATTTCTTTTCTTTATTTTTGGAACGTGTTCGTCCATAAGGCTTAGAATACGCTGATAGAAAAGTGAAACCGCACTATCTAAGTCCATGGTTGATAGAGGATCCCAATTTATGGCATTTAAATCGATAATAATGCTTTCGTAATCAGCATTTAGAAAGTCATACTCAATTGAGTTGTTTGAGGATTGAGTAAAAGGTATATTGGTATTTGACGTCTCTACTGTGAAAGCAGTATGGTGAAGAGTATTGGTAAATAAGTGTTCTGCTTCATTGGTTAGAGCAAACCTCACTTCCTCATAGGAATTAGTAAAGATTAAATCTAACCACCTACCGTTCAGGTTTGGAGTTGCAGCAACTTGCTGCAGATCGTTGCTGTAAAACGTGCTGAGTAATGTATAGTCAATCGAATTAGAGAGGTTAACTGGAAGAAGATAGTCATCATCTTCATCAGTGACAAAGGAAATGTTGGGACGGTTAAAATCACCAGAAATTATAATTTTATCTTCTTCATTTAAGGCCGAGATTATTGACGAAATTGCTTCACAAAGTTCATTATAAGTGCATTCAGTTGAACTGGGGGGAATATAAATAGCAACAACGTATATGTAGAAGTCTTTACTTGAACGGATTCTGACAATAATGTGTTCGAATAGCTTATGTGAGGTGGTTTCGACAAGATCACTTGAAAGGGAAATGTGGGTTGCGATAAGAACACCTCCTCCCCGGGAGAGACCTGTTAGAGAGTAATCTCGATCATTTCGGTCCAATCGCTGTCAAGAATTTCCTCATTTTTGAAGTTGTCATTTAGCCATGTCTCAGTAAAAACCAAGATATTGAAATAGCATGATTTAGCTTCAACGAACAGTTTATTTAACTTTCCTCTCATACCACCACAGTTATGATAGAAAATTCGTAAACTAAATGATGGGTTAGGTTGAGCTGAAGAATTAGAAATTTTAGGATAGGAGTTAGGAGCCATAATAACTTTTAAAATTGGAGCGCGATCTTTGCAGGTGCCAAAGCCGTTTTGAACTTGTACGTGAGGCGAATGCAGACGGATCATTTTCAACATCAGTTGGTGAGATGTTAAAGCTTTCGTGATATCCAATAAAGATTTTCTTAAGTTCTGACAGATTCGTTGGAAGGCCTTCTTGTTGAATCGAAACCATGACACTTGTCTTCGTTAAACCATCAATACAAATCGAATCTGCCTTATTGTTCAAGTATGCGAGGTACAGGCGTACGTTGTCATACAATCTCCGGTCCCTAAGTCGAGACATAACGAAGCGGCCGTCACTACTTACATCTGAAAGATTTTTCGTAAGCTTTGCTGTAGGCGGAAGAAGAGGATCAAGAAAGCTAGATGGTGCATCGGAAAAGGTTTGAGTTTCAATGGAGGAAGGTGGTAAGACTGTGGTTGGAGTTGGTGTAACATTTTGTATTTGAGGACTTACAGTGGGTATTTGAGAAGTTCTTGAGTTTATCGATGTGGTTGGTGCAGCTGACTGTGAAGGATTGATGATGTGAGAACTAATAAAATTGGGATATTTCTTATTTGAATCTGAATTGAAGGCAGGTAGAGTTGAAAAAGATAAGGAATGAGGATATTTATCTTTTGGATGATTGATTGTACTGGTTTCATTTTCGTTAAGGTTAAATGAAGCTCGGTTACGATTCGGATAAGTGGATGTTTGGGAAGGAAGTTTTGATTGGTGAGAAATGAAGTTTCTATGTTTTACTATATTCGAATATGAGTTGGAAGTGGGTGAATGTTGAATAGGTGAGGACCGCGGAATGGGGGTAAGGTCGAAGGAAACTCTTTTGGTCTGACGTTTGTTACCAACTTTAGGTTTAGTGTTGACACTACTAAGTGTTGGGTGCTTCAAGTTTCAAGAGGATCGACACTACTAAGTGTTGGGTGCTTCAAGTTTCAAGAGGATCGTTTAGAGGAGGATATTCGAGGCTTACGTCTAAACTCTTTTTGCTGCTTTCTGGGATTCTCCGTAAACTCGGTTATTCTCACGTTTCCATGCTTTAATTTAAGTGTTTCCTCTGAAGTATCAAACATCCAATTAAATTTGGACGGAAGGCTTATTTTAAAACTACTAAATTTGGAGTACTTAGATGACACCTTCTGGCAGCTACTGATGGTGATTCTATATTGTTTTCGAAAATAACTCTTTACCCAAGAATCTTTCGTGTTTTTGGGAAATCCTTTGACAAACAGTGTTGTGTCCTCCTTATGGTTGGCACTCCTTAGTCTTTGAATCCTATTGTCCCATTCTGATGTGGTCCAAGAGGTTCCAAAGCGTTCAATTACTTTGCGAGAAGCTGCAATGGGATGAGTTTGCGTTTCCGTTTGCGTTGCTGCAGAGAGGCAGTCAGATGGCGAGTTGAAAGTTATTGTGGGTAGTGTTGATGAATTAGATCCAATTTGGGGTGAATTCGAGAATGCTTCCATTATTTCTTCCAAGATCGAACTGGAGTTTACATGATGATAATATCTTGTGAGGTCGGTAATGTTATCATCTCTGATTGGAGGATGTCTGACAACATCAACAATTTTCTCAAGATTTGCACGAAATACACTTAGTTCATCGCTGATGTCATTTATTTTGTGAAATAAAATTTCTACAACCGGATCAGGTTGCAGGACTGACTGTGGGTGTTCCTTGGATGTTGATTGGATTATTGCGGATATCATTGCGGAGAGTTCAGATTTTCTATTATTTGGTTATTTGTATCTTGGTTTTTTAGATTTTCATAGTTTTTATTAAAGTCTTTTTTAGATTTTTTTATAGCTTCTTCGATGTCACAATTTTTGCAATTACTATTTATTGTTTCATTTAATATTTTGATTGTATTGGTAATTGTGTTAAGTTTCAAATCGATTTTTTTATTGGATGCGTCGATTGTCTTGACAATATCTTCACACAATTGCGTAGTTGCATCAGGTTTTGCAAACTGCTTTAAGACCTTATTGAAAAAGATTTTATTTTCCGACACCATCGCAGTAAGAGAGTCACTTAAGCACTTTATTGCAAGCATTATGTGCGAGAGCGATATTTCCCGACACTCATCGCAGAAGAACATAAAATTGTTAGCATATTCATTCAGATAGTTCAAGCTTCTTTTAGACAACCCAACGCAACTACCATGAAATGATTTACCGCATAATCCATTACATGTTATTTTGGCGGTATTTCCGTCTTCAATTGCGCACATTGGGTTGGCACATGATGATTCCATAATTTTACTGTTTTTGTTTTTTTTTTTATTTCTTTTTTATTTTTGATCGATTTAAAGTTCAAAAACTTTTGACACAGTTACTGCATTATTAATATTGCAAGGTTAGCAGCAATGAAGTTTAAGTTGCTAATACGTTGCTAATTTCGCAGAATAGCAGTTCAGGCTGTTGAAATTTTTTACAATTATCAACAAACGGTAGCACACTTATTAACACTTGTTATTTGTTTCTTTTTTTGTTTTTTATGTTTTGTTTTCAATGTTTATTTTTTTTATTTATTATATTATATTGTCGTTCATTGGGTCAATTTTTTGATTTTTTGAATGAAAACAAACTTGAAGAACTCTAAACGAACACGTCCGAACGGTAGGGATGACGATGGAAGAATGAATGCCACAATATA
This sequence comes from Pherbina coryleti, assembly GCA_943735915.1. NCBI lineage: Eukaryota > Metazoa > Arthropoda > Insecta > Diptera > Sciomyzidae > Pherbina > Pherbina coryleti. The sequence continues at coordinate 88,997,053 of OX030948.1, forward strand.
CTGTGGCTTTTGATGGTGCTTTATCGTCATGCAAAGAAGTGAGTTCATCGACACCTTCTTGTTGAGATAATCCACGTCGAAAGTTGTGAAAAATAATCTAACGCAAACCTTCTCGTGAAATTTCCATTTTTTTGAACAAATTGATTTTCTTAACTAACTGTAAACAAAACAAATATTACTTGTACATCAAGACGTTGTGAGTACATTTATGCTCACAAATGTCAAACTTTATTATGGTGATGCCAGATTTTAGCGATTGACATTAGTGTTGCCAGTTCCCGAAATATAAATAGTACCCCTCGTATTCGCTTCGCTTGTATCGCCTGAAAAGTGGGAGTAGCAGTAATTAGGCCACTCTCTTTTTCGGTAATGTTATCGACAATATACATATGAACTAAACTAAATATATACGATTATATACAATTAAATACGAACTAAAAATTACAGTTTATATAGTGGTTTTGTGATGGTGCTGCATTGACATAGTTCAACAAACTTGCTGTTATCGGATTTTTATTGATTTTTGTGAAAAAATAAATTCATTTCAGTCTATTTTCATATGAATCGTTGTTTGTTTCATTATTTTTATTTTTTTATTTATTTATAGCAATAATAAGAACTAGGTGCTTTTAAAGTACGAATTATGTAATTTAATAACAACAGTAAACTTATATTATAACAATTTCAAATAAAAGAGATAAAAAGAATATATCAATTTTAAAATTTTAAAGCTAAATCAAATTGATTATAAAATATATTAATGTTGAAAAGTAGGTAAGAAGGAAACAGAAAATGCAGAATTAGATAAGGACTAAGAGAAAGAAAAGAAAGATAGTATAGATTGCCTAAATATTCCCTCTGCTACTGATTTCTCTTATCCTACGTAGCAGAGTATTTCACAGTCTAATGGCGTTGATAAAAAATAGATAAGATGAATTCAAAGAGTTATGCCTAGGGACAATAAGAACATGGCTTCTTCCTGATAAACTAAACTGGAGTTTTATGAAGGTGTTTTTTCCTGCGTTAGTTTATGCAAAACTAGTAAGAAATGATCTTCGACTGGGCCGAAGTTTAAATACCCCCACCGTCTAACCAAAGTATATTTTAATTCTAAAGTAGCAAATAAAATGTTTATTTGTAAAAAAATTTTCGTCATAGTTTGATTTGGCTTATTGTTGAACTTGATCTTTATTTTTTAGATGCAAGTCTAAACATCAAATTTCGTGATGATAGCTTGAAAATTATGGTTGTAATCGTGATCACAGAAAGCAAACAGACCGATGAACATGACTAAATCGAATCGGGTGGTGACACTGATTAATAATATATATACCTTTCTATACCTACCACGACTCCTTATGGGCGTTACAAACGGAGTGACAAAATTAATATATCCCATTTACGTTTTTTCAACGTGGGGCTATAAAAATGGCCAAGTTTAATAAAACTAATTGTACAACAATAAGCAAATAGCATCATGATAACTATATGAAGTTTCATAAGTTGTCACTTGAATATGATTTTGGTCAATATTAGAAAATACCCAATCGATTTGAGTATTACCACTTGTCGTATAAGCGGTGGTTGGTAAAAGTGATAACAACCCTTTTTCTCTTAATTTTGTTTCTAAAATGTTTTGATTTTTTGCGCGACAAATATTTAAATCCCCTAACAGACAAACATTTTCGTTTTGATCGCCAAGCAACCCATCCACATCGGTAAGCAATAAATTTCTAAACAAGTTTACGAAAAACGAAGGATTTTTATAAAGTATATAAAAATTTATATTTTTGTGTATAAAAGCAATACGTTGAAAAGAACTTCCACGTCAGTTGAAGTTTATTTCGAAGTGGAAATGCACAGCAAGACTGTATTTAACAAAAATTATGAGGCCGTTTTTATGGCGTCCGTTATCGTCTTCATCGCTATCAATTCGGCGAAAAACTTCAAACTCAGGAATATCGTAGTTCTCGGTAAAACAGTCAAAGTTTCAACAAAACATAAAATGTCTGACGAAAGAAGAAGCTGATCTTTTCGAATGTCCTCGATATGAGCATGAAAGCTTTGAACATTCTGATATAGCACCTGAAGCGACATTGTAGATTGGTTCAGCATGAAATCAAAGTGTGTAGAAAGTGACTTGTCTGTTCGCAATCTAAACAGCTCAAGTTTAACAACATCAGTTCTTCCAATAGGCTTTGGTGGTACAAAATTACCGATGAGATAGACCTTCTGCTACATGCGACATATAACGCTGCATGACTTATGGTACTTTTTAAGTGAACAGCAACCTGTGTGTAGGTAGCTCCTTGGCTTTTGTGAATCATAATTCATTCTTTTTGAACTGAAATGATCTTACAACTTTTTCAATTGGTGTCCAATCGTTATCAGATGGATTGCTCCAACTGTAGCTTAAGCAAACTTTTTTTTTTTGGATTCGCCCGGAGGTATGAGATCTTCATAGATACGTATGACCCGTGCCATACGCATGCACGATTCACATTCTAAAAAGTTCCCGGATCAGCCGGACTGATAGAATGCACCTACGTACTAAAACATACCCCCTGTTGGCAAATAAGAGCCTCCACTAAGCACAATTGCTTGGCCTTTCAGCGGAAATTAAAATCAAATAAAGAAAAATTTGAAATTTGAGAATTTTTGTGCTTATGTAAATAAACATCATCGAATAAAAGCACATTCTTTATAATACGAAGCAATATAAGACAACATCCAAAGTAATTTATTAGACCATATATAATTGCATTTATAATTTTTGTCATTCAGTTTCGGGTCATTGTCCACCCCAAGATCCAACGTGGAAAAGAGATGCAACTCTCAAACACCAAACCAATACCAAACATAGCACAGATATACAAGTATATATTGTGCAGCCACCAACTCCGTAGATATGGGGGAAACTTGTATGGAAAAGAGATAAACTCTGAGTCACCAAACCGAGAGACACGGTATACATGGTACAATTTCAAACTTGGGAAGCTATAGAACTAAAGATCTAAAACAGGGCTGGGCATTCTAATACAGACACATTATATTTCGTCTTGTAAGTACGAGCCCATCGTCAAAATAGTTCGGCCACCTTAATTTCCATCTAAGCTAGAACAAAGAAATTCCAAGACATTTTTAAAAGGGGTATAAATAAAAACAAAACTTTTTCTACAACACTTGATAAGTATATTTAACATATTAGACCAATAATAAAATTGCATTTTGCAAAAAATATTGCACAAAAGCAACAATTTCAAATAAAACTTAACTCAGAAAAGTTCGGCCAGCTGCAAACAGAGTCATAATAGATCGGCCAATCAGCTACCGTGATAACGGTATAACGAAGTTTCGTTTTTATTGTGTTTGCATTTTTTGTTGTGTATTGTAATGTTTATTTGTCAGCAAGTCAGTTCAATTTAAAAAATTAGTGTAGAACAGGGCTGGGCATTCTAACACAGTCACATATTATTATGTCTTGTTAGTATTGGTGCTCTCTCGGATTCGGCACACTGAGCGAAATAGTTGTCCCAATTATATAGATTTGTAAGTTTTTCTTTTTTATTTTATGTTTTTATTTTTAGTCATCAGTATTGTTCATTATTTCTTTTATTAATTAATTAATTAAAACAAGTAATATGAATGAATAATGTAAAGAATCTTAAAAGATAATATAAATGAGTTATATGAAACCTTAATATATACGAATAATTATTTTAATATAAAATCTTAATATATATGAATAATTAAAATTAATAACGAAAAATATGTAAGTAAATAATAAGGAATTAAATAAAATAAGTAAACAAGTAATCAAAAAATTAAGTATTAAAAAATTAATAAGGAATGTGAATAGCTGATATGTATTATTTATATGAAACCTTAATATATACGAATATAAAATTCTACAAACTAAAAAAATATATGCATAAGTATTATAAATCTACAAAAGTTGATTTTTCATGAGTGTGCATATAATTTGCAGCGCAAAACGACATAGGTCTTCACAGCTTAACCGTCAGCGAACGACTGAATTATATTCTCTTCTGTTGTGATCTTTATAGCTGAATTACAATACTGTGTTAGGTTGGTCGTGCGCTGACCGTACGTTGGTCTCCGTTGTAAAAACTTTACGATATAAGCTGTCAAAACGGACGACCTCAAACTTTGCAAAATTCAATGTTGCGTTGACAGATCGTGCGTCTGTCATTTTGGTGATGCCAATAAAAGCAGCTATACTAAAAATTCCACAAAACGTCCCTTTTTCCGAAATCATGCAATTATAATTTTAATCAATGAAAAATTAAAAGATATTGTCATAAACTCACTAAGAACCATAAAACCTACTTTACGTCCCTTTTTCCGAAATCATGCAATTATAATTTTAATCAATGAAAAATTAAAAGATATTGTCATAAACTCACTAAGAACCATAAAACCTACTTTAGAAAGATATTTTTATTAAGTGTAATATAATCTGCGAAATAATGAAAAATGTCACATATTAATGTGAAAATTCGTACTAGAAGCGTTAAAATAAATGAACGCTTTGCAATTTAATGATAAAATGTGGCAAAAAATTTGTTTTTGATTTATCGATATTTGTATTCATATATATATATATATATATAAATATTTTTTTTTATAAAATGTGATTGCTTGATGTCATTATTTTTCTTGTTTTTGTCAAAATTACTGCTATTTATTATTATTATTACTGTTGATTTTTGCCGAAATTTTTGCAAATTTCGAGAGTAAAATGTAGGAAATTTCGTCAACGAAAGCAATTTGGAAATATGTATGGAAATACTCATGTAAATTTGTGAGTACAAGTTTTTTGGTAGGGTGCGTGTTTTGGGGCAATTTCAATCAATTTTTATCCCGCTTGAACACCAGAGGGCGGTTAGGTAAAAATTTAAAGAAAATCGGTATATAGTGGTTTTCATGTACACTGAGTGTTCTGCTGCTAGCTTGTTTAACCAATATTGAACACCAGATGACGCTGTAGTACAATTCATGCCACACCCCCTTGACCAATGCCTGTCCAAATTTTTTAGTAGAAATGCATCACCAAATAGTAATTCTATTCTAAAATTCAAGGTTTTGTGACTTACTTTCATTGTAATTGTATGGGCGGAGCCACACCCCCTTGTACAATGCCCGTCTTGGTTTTCTAGTAGATGGACATTACCAAGTGGCAACTCCATACCGAGTTTCATTATTATGCGGCATTTAACTCCAAAGCTATTTGATACCATAAGTTTGACTTATATGGGCGGTGCCATGCCCCCTTGTCCAATCCTCACTCAATTTTTCCAGTCAAAGGACAAGACTAAATAGTACATTCCTACCGAGTTTCATTGATGTTTGACTAATAGTTCGAAAGTTATACCCACAATTTGGGCAGCCGAAAAAGTGACACGCCCTTTGCCCAACGCCCATAAAATTTTACCAGTGGAACGGCACATGTAAATCGAGGCCGAACACCTAATTCCAATGTTGTGCGACCTATAATTCCAAAGTTATTCGAAATCGCAGATTCGAGCTGCCACGCCCCCTTGTACAATGCTCGCTGAATCACTTGTAATTAGTGAGTACTTGGGTACAACTTTACAAAAACAAAATGAACTGCACAAGTGTTCACAGTTGAAAATTTTTTTCAAACACATTCATGCACATGTCTAATATTTATCATTTCATTCTTATTATGCTTTTATATTTATCATTTGACATTTTGTGGGCAATTGCAAATCTTGCTAGCAGCAATAAATTTGCATGTACTATTATATTTTCAAAGTAAAAATACAACATTCCTTTGTGTGTTATATTATTCAAACAATAATATTAAGGGTATTCGTCCTCAACCAACCTCGTTACAATATATAGGGTGTTTTTTTAGAGGTATAGAACTTCGAATTGAAATAAAACACAAGAAAATCGTTTTAAAGTCCATCAATTTGGCTTTATTGGAAGGATAATTTTATGCCATTAATGTTTAAATATGACTTCGGGCATGTGGCCGCCGCGGCTGGCTCGAATAAAGCCAATTCTACAGGTCCAATTTTCAACCACTTTTTCGAGCATATGGGGCCGTATGTCGGCAATAACGCCACGAATGTTGGCCTCCAAGTCCCCTAACGTTTCTGGTTTGTTGGCGTAGACGAGCGACTTCACATATCCCCAAAGAAAAGAATCCAATGGTGTCAAATCACACGATCTTGGTGGCCAATTGACAGGTCCATTCCGCGAAATTATGCGCTCATCGAATGTTTCCTTCAATAAATCGATTGTGACGTGCGCTGTGTGGCATGTAGCGCCGTCTTGTTGGAACCACAACTCATCCACATTCATGCCATCCAATTCGGGAACAAAATAGTCGGTTATCATGGCTCTATACCTGTTTCTATTAACGGTAACTGACTCTCCAGCATTATTTCGGAAGAAGTATGGCCCAATGACTCCACCAGCCCATAGAGCACACCAAACAGTCAGTTTTTGTGGATGTAATGGCGTCTCAAGGATCTCATGTGGATTCTCTTCACTCCAAATGCGGTAATTTTGCTTGTTGACGTAGCCATTCAACCAAAAATGAGCCTCATCACTGAACAAAATTTTGCGATGAAAATCAGCATCGAGATCAATCTCATTTTCCCATACACCAAAATCACGACGCATTGCATGGTCCGCGGCTTTAATTCTTGCACAAGCTGGATCTTGTAAGGTCGCAAGCCAAGATCTTTGCGCAAAATCTTCCATAAAGTTGATGGACAAAGCTCCAATTGCTGTGCACGGTGGCGAATCGATTCATTCGGGTCCTCTTCAACATTTTGCTCTACAGCGGCAATTGTTTCTTCGGTGCGCACTGTTCGACGTCTCTGCGGATGCGTATTATGACATAGAGTAAACGTAGTGCGAAAACGACCCATGGTTAACCGAATTAATTGCTCTGATGGACGATTATGTCGACCATAAAATGGACGGAGCTTGCGGTAAACTTCGCGAACTGAACCATTACTTTCGAAATAAATTTGCACGATTTGCAAGCGTTGTTCTTTTGTCAACCTGTTCATGATGAAATGGCAAACCAAACTGAACATAAATGACATTAGAGTTGCCAGATTTGACCACAAAATGCCAGTTTTATCTCTATTCGAAAAACAAACCCCTAAAAAAACACCCTTTATAATTGCCCAATACATAAGTTTGCCATTTTGCATGAATACCCTCATAATAGTATTTATAATATACTAAAAAATGTATAAATTTTAATATTTAATTGAATAATATTAATATCATGCTAAATTCATCAAAATCATTATTATACTACTTAAGCAGCATGTTAATTTAAAAAATTTTATCAATATAAAAAAAACTCGCATCAAAATATATATTCCTACGATAATCCTATGAAAATCTTAGTTTTCCATCGGAATCCAAGAATACCCACATTTTAGCATTTCTCAACGAAAATGCAACCCAGCGTTAATATGGAATGTCAAAAGCACGAGCTAGTAGAGCATGTCGCTACTCATAGCATTGATCGTACGTCACCCCCTCAAATTCATTTTTACGGGATGATGTCGACGCAATGCATGAAGTCATATTTTGTGTTGCTTCATAAGAACCCATTGTTTCTAGTCGAGCTGTCAAAGGCCGACCGACCTAACGCAGTATTTTAATTCAGCCATTATGTACATGTGAAAAGTTACGCTCACAGAGAGCTCAGTGAGCTATGGAGCGCCCTGCGCTGGTGTAGAAACATGCCACGTGGTAAAGCGGTTTGCAGAGAAATTCGGGAATTAATCATTAAGGCTAATATTGACGGTAAATCATGTCGCAAGATATCCGAAGAAATAAAAATACCTCGTACGACGGTTCAGGATATTATAAATGTTTTTAAAAGAACCGGCAAAACTGAACCAGCTAAAAAAAACAGGTCGAAAATCTTCAGTTAGTCCGCAAGATTTGCGTGCCTTAAAGAAAATAGTGGTTAAAAATTGACGAGCCACTGCTGCTGAGATCACATTAGAGTGGAATTTAATGTGTAATTCTACAGCATCAGTTAGTACGTGCAAAGGAAGTGTAAAAAAGCTCGGGTACAAATTTTATAAGGTTTGTTTTTTGTTCAATTTTTGAACTTGGTTTATTCAATGTAACTAAAGATTTTATAGGCAAAAGAGAAACCCTTGCTAACATCCATGCAAAAAAAAATCGGCTGCTGTGGGCTAGCTAAGGATCACAACAACTGGACTTGTCGCCAATGGAACTCGATAATTTGGAGCGATGAATCAAGGTTTGAGTTATGTTTAGGGGGTAGTCGAAAACGAGTACTACGAACTTAATCTGAAGCTTATCACAAAGATTGTTTAAAGCGCACTGTCAAGTTCCCTGCTTCTGTTATGGTTTGGGGGTGCATGTCAGCCAGAGGAGTTGGTAATTTGTACATGGTCGATGGTATAATCAACGCTTCAAAATACCAAGACATACTAAACACTCAGCTTTTGCATTCCTAACCTTCAAACCGCAGAAGGTGAATATTTATTTCAGCAGGATGGTGCCTCATGTCATACCGCGAAAACAACAAAAAATTGGTTAAATAATAACAATATCCCCGTTATTCCCCGTTTACCCTGCTAAAAATATTGGAGCTTTAAAGGCTAAATTATATAATATTTGGCAATCAATTACCCCAGAGTATTGCCAAGAACTTGTGGATACCATGCCCCGACGCACTGCAGCAGTCATAAGTCAGAAAGGGGATGCTACCCAATGGTAGATGGAATTGGCCGAACTATTATGACTTACTCCAAAGGTGGCCGATGTTTTCTGAATGAAGTTTAATTTTTTTTATTGCTTAGGTTATATAATATGTATTGGTTAATTTAGATTTTTTTACTTTTCTTTGGCTCAATATAATATCGTTATTCTGTTGGAAAAATATCCTGTTTTATTCAAAATATTTTTTTTACAATTTTATGGGTTTTCTTTTGTTTATTTGAACAGAAATTGAAGTGGCCGAACTATTCTGACGATGGGCTCGTATTAGTGCGCTCTCGAATCGCGCACACTGAGCGAAATAGTTGTCACAATTATTTAGATTTGTAAGTTTATATTTTTTACTTTATGTTTTTATTTTTAGAAATCGGTACACGTCATTATTTCTTCTACGAAATTAATTAATGCAAGTAATATGAATGAATAGAGCAAAGAATCTAAATAGGTAATATGGATGAGTTATATGAAACCTAAATATATACAAATAATTATTTTAATATTATAAAATCTTACTATATGCTAAAAATTAAAATTAATAATAAAAAAATAAGTAAATAATACGTGAGTACATAAAATAAGTAAGTAAGCAAGTAATCAACAAATTAATACGAAATTAATTAATTAATACAAATTAATACGAATAAACAATACAAAGAATTATGATAGGTAATATGTATGTATGAATTAGATGAAAGCTTAGTATATGCGAATAATATAAAAATCTATATAATAAAGAAATATGTGCATAAATATTATGAGGCTACAAATAAATAGGATGGTTTTTTTAAGAGTGTACATAAAATATGCAGTGCAAAACGACATAGACCTCACGGCATCACCGTCTGCGAACGACTGAACTATATTCCCTTCTGTTGTGAGCTACATGTGAAAAGTTACGCTCTCAGAGAGCTCAGTGAGCTATGGAGTGCCCTGCGCTGATCTAAAATAATTTCATAAAAAGTAAAGCAACGAAACTAAATAAAACGAAAACTTTAAGTATCTATCATATTCGATGATGCTTATTTGTTAAATCGTAAAATCTACACAATTATCGCGAGTTATATTTTTTATCACAATGAATGTGTTAAGTATTCAAATGTAATATCATTTTGCGTTTTAAGGCATCCACCGAATCAAAAAAATTTATCAAGTTCAAGTTGCCATTGAAATCACTACACATATCTCGCAAAGGGTCATGAAGGGCATAATTAGAAGTGCACTGACTCAACTTAAAAAGCTGGAAATGTCTGGTTCCGCTCCTAGGGATGTTGAAGTTTAATGAAGAAAGGAGGTATTGTGAGTCTATATCGCCACTGAGTAATTTGCATAAAAAGGAGATATTGAGCATAATTCTTCTGCTTCTTAAGGAAAGCAAGGAAATAATTTTAAGGCGGGTTTCATAAGGGGGAAGAATAATATTGGGGTTCCAAAGATAGTGTAAAGCAAAAAGTAAGAATTGTTTTTGAACCGATTCTAATACATCGATGTGGACATTGTATTGATGGTTCCATATTACGGATGCATATTCAAGAATTGGTCTAACAAGAGAGGTATAAAGAATTTTAGTAGTGAAAGGATCGTTGAATTCTTTAGCCCATATTTTAATGAAACCAAGGACACATCTAGCCTTATTTACCACCAAATTAACTTGAAGATTGAAACTTGATTATTTATAGTGTAATTTATACCATTAGCAATTCGACGTGAGAATGTCATTTGCTTACATTTTTTTAAGTTTAATTTTAAAAGGTTTAAATTACGCCACTCTACTAGACTATTTCAATCCGATTGTAAGAGTTGATGTTCTTCAGGTGATTTGTAAGTAAGGAAAAGTTTCACGTCATCGGCGTACATTAAGACGTTACAGTGTTTTATTACAGAAGGAAGGTCATTTATAAACAGTAAAAATAAAACCGGACCAAGATGACTTCCCTGAGGAACACCTGATGTGACCAAAATATTTTTTGACATAGAATTCTTATATAAAACTTTTTGCAAACGATTCGACAAGTACGATTTAATCCAGTGTAATAGTTTGACGGGAAACCCAATTAGATGAAGCTTTTTCAGAAGAAGATAATGATTAACACTATCGAACGCTTTGTCTGTATAAATAACGTCAGTCTGTCGTCCTAAAGTAAAATCTTTGATGACACGCGTAGTAAACTCCAAGAGGTTAGTTGATGTAGATTTTCCCTTTAAGAAACCATGTTGAGAGGTGGAAATGATCCAAATATTTTTAAATGCTTAACTGATGGCTTTCTTCAGTCCATATCTCATGCGGAGTTACATCATTTAGCGATTTCGTTGGTGCTCTGTTTCGCAGAAATGCTGCTGTGGCCACTGCTTATGATATCATGCTTCGTGCCATTTCTACCAACGTGCGGCTGCATGCCCAGCGACACCGTGTTGCTGCGGTGTATATGGAACTGTCAGTTGCCATGAAATATCATGTTCATCTAAAAAATTATTATAATTGTTATTTATATACTCACGGCCATTGTCACTTCTAATGGCTTTTATCTTCTTGCCAGTCTGACACTCCACCAAAGCTTTAAATGATTTGAGTTTTTCAAACGCCTCATCTTTTGACTTGATAAAATATATAAAAATATATCTGGACATGTCATCTATAAATGACACAAAATATTTTGAGCCGCCAACCGAACTGACATTCATTGGGCCACAAACATCAGTGTGTATCAGTTGTAGCATTTCTATAGCACGATTTTCTGCTGTTCGAGGAAACGGTTGTACACAAATTTTGCACTTCATACATGTCTTGCAGCTTATATTTGTTGACATATTCTGTTATTTTATACCAAGAACCATTTTTTTACGAACCAACATACTAAAACTGGCGTAGTTTAAATGACCAAACCTGTTGTGCAATTTAACTGCGTTATCAACAGATGAATAAAAACAAGCATTGACTGAATCTGAAAATATGAATAAATTGTTCATTTTTTTTTTTTTTTGCTTTTAAGACCAAATTACCACTTGCAACTGCTTTGCTTACTGAAATAAAATTTCCTTGTAAGCCTGGTATGAACAAAACATTTTTAAGCGTTACTGTGCATGTAGTTGTTGAAATTCTTACGTCGCCATGACCAACCGACTGTATAAACTGTTCGCCAGCTAATGACATTCTCTCCTCTTGTGCGTGAAACGAACTGAGCATCTCGCGCACGCTGCACATGTGTGACGTTGCACCGATGTCAACACACCATGACAAACGATTTAGCACATTGATGTCTCCTGCAGCCAGAAGAGAAAAACAATATTTTTGATCTTGATCTTGCTTCTTTTTTGTCGCTCGACATTTTACGGCGAAATGCCCCTTTTTCTACAGTTGAAACACTTGCCATTCGTTTTACTGTTGCCTTTGTTGCTGCGCTCGGCTTTCTTTTTGGAGTATGTGTGCGCTACAAATGCTTGTTGGCTGCTTACGCTGGCTTCTTCCAAATTTTCTTTCCGCTGTCCTCGCCGATCGTCTTCCTCAATAAGCTTGACTTTAAACACATTTTATGTAGGCAATTCATCGCGTGTCTCCATGGTGATTACAAAATTTTCGTACTGTCGCGGCAAACTCGATAGCAATATTATCACTAGTAGCTCTTCGTTCAAATTATGTTTACCTCTGCCAATTTTTCTACAGTGTCTGCAAATGCATTCAAATACAGTGACATGCTGTCGCTCTGAGACATACTGAGATTGAGCAACCTTTTATACAGCGTCACTTTTCTGGCAGGGCCACTTGGCTGGTATATTTCTCGAAGCTTTGCCCATACTGCTGCAGAAGTTGTACAATGTTTAATCTTGTTAATTTGCGATGCTTTAACACTAAGCATCAACGTCGCTAAAGCCTTTTCGTCTAGGGCATCCCATCTTGAGGAATCTTCCGGCCATATTGAAAGCTCATTTAACACAAGGGCGATGTAAGCAAGGAATTACAAAAAAGTCACGTTGAACAGATAAGTAATAAGGCCTCGGTAGTCGAGTTGGTAGCGTGCTCGACTGCCACCCCAGAGGTCCCGGGTTCGATTCCTAGCCATGGACCTTCGCTTTAAACATTTTCAAATTTTCTATCCGCATTTCTAATCAACTGAAATTAAAAATTCATCAATATTTACGACATGAAGTTGCAGTTCTTGCACAACTTGAATTGATTGAGGTAAAGGCATAACACTTGCCTTTGATTCAAATTCACATGTTTCTTTGGCTTTCCACCACGCTTATAATATCCTACACGTGTGTACAATAACTGTACAACAACAACAACATAGGCAAAACAAATTGCAGCTACAGCACAGGGCAACGCACGCTTGTTGACCTACTTTTATTTATTATTAAGTTTGTTATTTTCATTTTATATGTATATTGTGAATTTTGCATGTTTTTTAATTGTTTACATTATTTATACCAAATAAGCAATATTTATCATGAATTTAGGTTTTGTCATTTATTGAAGTTAATGTTAAGTAATCAATATTTATTTTTGTTTAACTAAGCAATATGTTTTATATTTAAGCAGGTACAAGGAAATAATAAAGTTAGTTATTTATTTTACACTATTCATCAAGTGTCTTTTTTAACTCTCTACATAAACAATCCAGGTTCAAGTGCCTGTGTTTGTTAAGTGTTCAATCCAGAGCAATCCAAGTTCAAGTGCTTGTGTTTGCGCCACTGGAACGAAACATTTTGGTGACCCCGACGTGATCGGAAGGATAACTGGTTCAAGTGCCAAGTATCCATCAATCCATTGATCACTCATCACACAGGCGTGATTCATTTTGGTGACCCCGAATATTAAGGATACGTTATCCTTCAACACCTTCAACAAGAAGGACAAGCCACATCGATCAACATCTTCAAGGGTGCCACAAGGACACGCTACAGCGACCGCCGCATTCAAGGGTGCCACAAGGACACGCCACAGCGACCGCCGCAATCAAAGGTGCCACAAGGACACGCCACATCGACCGCCGCATTCAAGGGTGCCACAAGGACACGCCACAGCGACCGCCGCAATCAAGGGTGCCACAAGGACACGCCACAGCGACCGCCGCAATCAAAGGTGCCACAAGGACACGTCACATCGATCGCCGCAATCAAGGGTGCCACAAGGACACACCACATCGATCGCCGCAATCAAGAGTGCCACAAGGATACGCCACAGCGACCGCCGCAATCAAAAGTGCCACAAGGACACGCCACAGCGATCGTCGCAATCAAAAGTACGACTAAAGTGCCACAAGAGGCACACTACAGCAAAAAATGTCAACATTCAACGCGTTATTGGAATTACAAATCAAGACTGGCGAGGAAATACAGCGGATTGTAACAAATTTCAAAAAGGATTCGGTTGGAAGAAAGTCGAACGCCGCATATTACAAAGAGCGGTTGCGTCAGCTCAACTTAGTTTGGGATGAATATGAAAAACGAGACAGCGAGTTGAGATGCAAGATCGACCAGCCAATGAATCACGAGTATTTCACAGATCACTATGATAAAATACGTAAAATAGCTGAATACCACATCGAGCTATTCAACACGGAAATCATACGATTTGAATCACAAGAGGCATCAGGACTAAATCCTGGTGCTAACAAACCTGGACCCAACCATGGGGCTGGTACAAAATCAGAGCAACAACAACATGATACGACAACTACTCAACATCAAGGCCTAATTCGAAAGATTGCAGCACGCATGACAGCTTTACGGCGATTGCTCAATTCACTAGCAGCTGCACAAGAAGAGGAGACATCTCAATTCTACAAGGTCAATATCAACACCATAAATAAATTATGGAATCAACTTGAAGGCCTTCAGGATGAAGCATTGGAAAAACTGGAGGACCAAACACCATTAGGTTTCGATGAAACTGAATTCAACGAATTAGGAGATATGGTGAGGCAACAACTGGTCAAACTCTCCATTAAGGAAGATCAGCTTCAATCAAGAAACACATCATTATCAACTTCAGGAAGATATCATCCTGCACAGACTACACTACCATTGCCAAAGGTGACAATTCCGAATTTCAACGGCGATTACCTAAAATGGCAGGAGTTCTACAATATATTTAATCAAATGATAGACAAAGAACCATTACCACTAGTCCAAAAAATGTGGTATCTAAAATCAAATGTTTCGGGAGAAGCCGCAAAGCTCATCAGTCATTTGTCACTGACTGAAGAAAACTACAATGCAGCCTGGACGCTGTTGCAAGATCGATATAACAACAAACGAATCCAGGTTGGAGCCTTGGTCCAAAAATTATTAGAGCAGCCTCTCGGTACATCAACAGCTGGTTCAGTAAAAAATCTACATGACACAACAAGAGAATGTTTGTTAGCTTTAAACAATCTCGGAGTGGAAACAACTTCCTGGGACCCACTCCTGTTGCACATACTGATTAAAAAATTGGATAGAGCAATGCACATTAGATTCGAGCAATCATTAGCAAGACCAAAGGAGCTATTGAAAATCAATGAATTTTTGTCATTTTTGGAGCTACAATTCCAATCAATGGAGTCGATCGGTTCTAAAGATAAATCGTCATGTGCACAGGCAACGACTAGATCATTCACTACAGTTGCGACCACACAAAGGAATATAAATACGTGCAGATTATGCAACATCAGCTATCATCCATTGTATTTCTGCAAAAAATTTCTGCAATTATCTACACCAGAGAGACTGAATTGGGTGCAAAAAAATAAACTTTGTGTCAACTGTTTCAAGCTAGATCATACAGCAAAGAACTGCCCATCACGAACCTGCACTAAGTGTGACAAGAAACACAATTCACTGGTGCATCTAGAAGGAAGAAGCGATGTCTCAAATGCAACAAAGGCAACTGATTCAAGAATAGCAGCCACATCAGCTGCAGCCAACACGATGCCAGCACGTAAAGGTTATGTCTTACTAGCAACAGCGAAAATAAAAATAACTGCGGCTAATGGAAGATCAGGTGAATTTAGAGCAATTTTAGACTCTGGTTCACAAATAAACATTATCTCTGAGCGTCTCATCAGAAGGTTGTCCATCATTCCAAACGACGCATCACTCTGCATTGAGGGCATCGGTAAAGCAAAAAGCAGAGCCACACAACGGGTCAATGTCATGCTGCAATCTTTGGACAACAATTTTTCAACTCATTTGGAGGCATTCGTACTTCCAAACATCATTCCTTGTCAACCAAACAATAATCTTGATATTTCTAAATGGCCAATTCCTACCAACATTCAACTAGCGGATCCAGAATTTCATCAACCAGGAAAAATTGATATTCTGCTTGGTGCCGAGTTCTATTTCAAGCTAATATCCTCAGGACAAATCACGCTGTCACCTGACCTCCCAGTCCTACAAAATACAGTTCTTGGTTGGATCGTTAGTGGAAAGATTGGTAACAACTCTGAAGCATCGGACACATTGACTTGTGCTGTTGGTGGTCAAGATGCCAGTGATATAAATTTCTCATTGGAGGAAATGGTGGAGCAGCTGTGGAAAATGGATGAAGTAGAATCAAATGAAAAGGGCTTATCCCCGGCGGAGCAGCGATGCGAGGCACACTTTACTCAAAATGTTCGCATCAATGAAGAAAATCGTTTTGTCGTTAGACTACCGTTTCTTCAAACTACATCAGCCTTGGGAGAATCGAAAGAAATGGCTTACAACAGATTCTTAAGCCTAGAACGTCGACTTCTCAAAAATGATATGGTTCGAAAACAGTATGTCCAATTCATGGAAGAGTACAAGCGATTGGGGCATATGAAGGAAGTTAATCTTGATTCTGTACTGACGCCTAATTATTTCATCCCTCATCATTGTGTACTAAAGCCAGACAGCACAACAACCAAACTACGAGTGGTATTTGATGCATCAGCCAAAACTTCGTCTGGCTACTCCTTAAATGATTTAATGTTCACAGGTCCAACAGTCCAAAGTGAATTATTCCCCATACTTCTTCGCTTTCGTTGGTCACGCTTTGTTTTTACTACGGACATTGAAAAAATGTATAGACAAATTTTAATACATCCAGAAGATCAGCAATACCAAATAATTATGTGGAGAGCTCATCCAACGACACCTGTAAGCTACTACCAACTCAACACGGTTACCTATGGGACTCGAGCAGCACCATATCTTGCCACAAAATGCTTGCAACGCATCGCAAACGAAAATATTAATAGTTTTCCACTAGGATCTCAGATTTTGCAAAACAATTTCTACGTTGATGATGGGCTTGGTGGATCAGACAGTTTGAAAACAGCTATCGAAGCTCAACAGCAGCTCATACACATCTTGAAAAAACATGGTTTCAATTTGCGCAAATGGTGTGCAAATCATCCAGCGCTCCTTCAGAACATTCCTCAAGATGACCAGGAAGTAAAATTAGATTTCAACAATACTAACAACGATTCAATTAAGACACTTGGATTATTATGGCTACCAAAAACTGACCAATTTTGTTTTAAAGTAAGACTGGATCCAGTAAAGGTTGTCACAAAACGAGCGATCACATCTGATTTAGCTAGGCTGTTTGATCCATTGGGAATCGTTGCTCCAGTGATAGTAACTGCGAAGATGTTTGTTCAGGAACTGTGGCAATTAAAAATTAATTGGGATGATGCCTTACCAGCTGAATTACATACAAAATGGATAAAGTTTCGCAGTAGCTTAAGTGATTTAGACGATTTGAAATTTTCACGTCACATTTTTAAAGGAGACATTCCAAGGACAATCCAAATTCACGCATTTTCGGATGCATCAGAGAAGGCGTTTGGCGCTGCAGTGTATATTCGTTCAGAATTTAGGGATGGGAGAATAATAGTGAAACTTTTGTGTTCTAAATCACGAGTAGCACCACTTAAAATACAAACACTGCCTAGACTCGAACTATGTGCTGCAGTGCTAACTGCTCAACTGGTAAACCGAGTAAAGAACGACCTTAATCTCAAGGAACATCAAACATTTCTCTGGACAGACTCAGAGATTGTTCTCTCATGGATTAATGCGCATGCAAACATTTGTGGCAAATAGAGTTGCAACAATTCAAAATTTAACATTGATGGAACAATGGCGTCATGTCAGCTCAAAAAACAATCCAGCTGACATCCTGTCTAGAGGTCTGCAACCAAGTACTTTAGCCAATTGCAATCTTTGGTTTTATGGACCACTATTTTTACATGGAAAAGAAACTATGTGGCCACCAAGATTCAACTCCGCATTGGCGATTTCAACCAACATGGAAAAGAAACGGAAACCTTCACCAGTAGCCAGCAAAAACATGGTGTTCACATTAACCAAAAACGACGGGCTACTAAATGAAGATTTTGTGTACAAAATTAACCATAGAAATTCATTCCGCACACTTCAAAGAATTATGGGATACGTTCTACGGTTCATAAATCACACCAGGTGCAAAAGAGAGCTAAGACAAACCCAAACGGTACTTACTCCCACCGAGCTTGATCATGCATTAACTGTCATTGTTAGAGCAATACAGACTTCTGATTTCAAGGATGAAATAATACATTTGAGAAAATACGCGGAATTCAAAAAGACAAGTCCATTTAGTAGTTTGTCACCATTTTTAGACGAAATGAACATTCTGAGAGTCGGTGGACGCTTAGAGGCATCGACATTACCATTCGATGCTAAGCATCAAATGCTGCTGCCATATAACGATCCTATAACAAAACTAATTTTGGTTATGTTACATAACGATAATATGCACTGCGGTCCACAGACTTTGCAAGCATTATCTAGGCAGCGATTTTGGATAATCAAAGGAAAATCAATGGCAAGGAATGTCGTACAAGGTTGTGTTCGCTGTTCCAGAGCAAAACCAAGACTTTTTCAACAAATTATGGGCAATCTTCCAGCATCCAGAATAACTCAAGCACGACCATTTCTTAAAACTGGAGTAGACTTTTGTGGACCCTTCTGGATACATTACAAAATTCGTGGTAAGAAACCGCATAAAGCATATATTGCCATATTCTGCTGTTTCGCTACAAAGGCTGTGCATCTAGAGTTAGTCAATGATTTGACAACCGAAGCCTTTATAGGATCACTAAAGCGTTTTACATCTCGACGTGGGCGCTGCGATACATTATACTGCGATAATGACACCAACTTTGTCGGAGCCAAAAATAAATTGAAGGAATTAAACGACGCCATATTCGTAAATACTTCTCAGAAGAAAATCACCAAAACATGCAGCGACCGTGGAATCGACTTCAAGTTCATACCACCTCGGGCTCCACACTTTGGCGGACTATGGGAGGCGGCCGTGAAATCAGCAAAACATTTATTACTGCGAAGCGTGTCAACCGAATCCCTTACATACGAAGAGCTTGAAACTGTGATCATTGAGATTGAAGCCATCTTAAATTCTCGACCAATAACACAAATGTCCACAGATCCAAATGATTTGACTGCTCTGACACCAGGACATTTCTTGATTGGTGAACCACTAACTGCACAAGTCGATAGAAGATCACCACAGTCCAAAATATCATTGGCAACAAGATGGAAGCTAGTATCGCAGGTTAAACATGAATTCTGGAGAAGATGGAATCTCGAATACCTCAACCAATTACAAGAAAAACGAAAATGGAAGAATCATTCACAAAATGTTCGAGAGAATGAATTGGTTATTATCAAGGAAGACAATGTTCCTGTCATGCAGTGGCCTCTTGGCCGAATAGTAGAGGTACATACTGGACCTGATGGAGCAGTGCGTGTTGTTGACGTAAAAACAGCAACAGGAATATGGAAACGAGCAATCCACCGACTAGCACCACTTCCTGTAGAGTCTGACCCAACATCTGATCCAACATCGCCATCTCAACAGAATCATGAAGAAGAAGAAGAAGAAATGAGTGACATTCCAACTAAACGAAAGAAATTCTCCAACAATTCACTGATCACAACTCTTGTAGTATCGTTACTGCTACTACCAATGATACTAGCAAATCCTGTCGACATTAAAAAATTTGAAAATGGTCCTGGAATTTATTTTGAAGATGTTGGTACAGCACACTTGGCGACTGCCGAATGGAAAATTGTTGCATACTATGACCTTACTCCGTTCTGGGTTGAACTCGAAGCTTTCACTAATGGAACATTAGCCTTTCAACAGCTATGCAACCAATCACGCCAAGGTTCAGGCTGCACTGCACTTGCCAAACATTTCCTGCACACAAGAAAGGAATTACAATTGGACAGCGAATTGTTAATAAGGCGACGCAAGGCTAGAGCTGCTTTAGACATTGTCGGAAACATAGCCAATACACTGTTTGGTGTTCTTGATTCTGATTATGCCAAGGAAATGTCAAAAACAATTAGCCAACTACAGAATAACGAAGAGCAGATGGTCAACATTCTTAAGAAGCACACCTCCATTATTGATTCGACAATTAATATAATAAAGCAAAACGAAGTCAGCACAAACACAAGAGTAAATATGATACAGGAGGAACTAGCTAATCTTGAAAATGCAATCAACAAGGAAACTGAGACACAGCGAAGATGCCAAGTTCTTATGTCATTAGGACTACAGTTGTCTCTCATAGCTACAAACTTACAACAGATCCAAACTGCCATTCTAAATGTCCTCACCGCTACCCATCACGGCAAAATAAGCCCATTGCTATTATCTCCTCAACAACTAAGCGATGAGATAATCAACATAAAAAACAACTTGCCACCATCAAAACAGTTGCCAATCGGAAAAGATGACCTGTTGCATTTTTATAAATTAATGACATCAGAAGGAGGAATAGCAAATAATCATGTTATATTTGTGATAAAATTCCCACTAATGGATCAGGAACGTTTCAACATTTTTCGAGTTATACCAATTCCTACCACAATCAACAATACTTTGATAGCAATTAAGGCAGATACCGAACTTATGGCCACAAACCTTCACAGGGACCATTACTTCCCGATGAGTTTCACTGAACTCGAAGCATGCCTTGTAATAACTGCATCAACTTATCTTTGCTCAAATAAACAATCCATGTTTAACAAGGGATCAAATGCCTTCTCTTGCGAATTCAATTTGTTAAACAATAGAACATCGGCAGATTGTAAACTCACCAATTTACATGATGATTTCGTATGGACTCAACTGAACCACAAAAATCAATGGATCTACGGGACTAAGGAAACTAATCAAATGAGCGCTGTATGCGGAACCAATGCTTTTCAAATAAAAATAGAGGGATCTGGACTACTGTCACTAGATCCAGAGTGCATAATAAAACATAACGTCATAACCATTCAAGGACATTTTGTCATCAAAAGCACCATTCATTCATCTTACGCAAAACATGGCAATCTAACAGCAGTCGCGTTTCCCAGCGAAATCAGGAAGATCTTCAACTCTTCTTCCGATTCTACAGCAAAAACCCTGGAACAACTTACAGCTCTACAAAATGTCTTGAAGTCAGGAAAGAGTTCAGAGCTTCCAGAACTGTCGCTGTCTACCAACATTCATCATTACGCAATCAGCTATACAGCCCTTATTATATCAATTATAATAGCAAGCTGTATTATCTGGCAAATAAAAACTGGTGCGTTTAAAAAGAAACAACCCATCATCATAAAGCCAATACCAAGGCCAAGACGACACCTGTCCGAATCTGTATAGTTGAATGCGAGCATTCAACGCGCGGGAGAATGTACAATAACTGTACAACAACAACAACATAGGCAAAACAAATTGCAGCTACAGCACAGGGCAACGCACGCTTGTTGACCTACTTTTATTTATTATTAAGTTTGTTATTTTCATTTTATATGTATATTGTGAATTTTGCATGTTTTTTAATTGTTTACATTATTTATACCAAATAAGCAATATTTATCATGAATTTAGGTTTTGTCATTTATTGAAGTTAATGTTAAGTAATCAATATTTATTTTTGTTTAACTAAGCAATATGTTTTATATTTAAGCAGGTACAAGGAAATAATAAAGTTAGTTATTTATTTTACACTATTCATCAAGTGTCTTTTTTAACTCTCTACATAAACAATCCAGGTTCAAGTGCCTGTGTTTGTTAAGTGTTCAATCCAGAGCAATCCAAGTTCAAGTGCTTGTGTTTGCGCCACTGGAACGAAACAACGTGCTTCACTTTCCTTTCCACCAATCTGTCACCTCATTTCGAACCAAGGCAGACTTGACTGAAAAGGTATTTCACCTAAAATCCTTGGTTCAAAGCTAAAAAAAAAAAAAAATTAAGTTGTTTCAAAATTCGTAGAAGCTAGCACAGAAGCTACAACTTCAAATTCTTTAGTTTTTAACTTTATGCGGAATGGCCCTGCCTATTCGAACTATAGAAATAGGGGTTTCCATAATCACCGCGGACGCAGCCAAGACCAAAGCTGGCGTCAGATTAACAATTATAATAACAGTAATAATTCGCGACATGATAGACAAAGTAGCAACTATAGAAATCTATCAAACCGTTCATAAAACAGAGGACGTGTAAGATTGGTGCAGGAAGTCTCGGAAAACGGGATTTGCCCCCAAATTTTGGGGGCCAGCATCAAAATTAGAAAAACACAAAATAAATACTAAATCAATATTCCACTTAAATCTGAATTTAAGTAGTTTTATTGCAATTCAATAATAATCTAAACACATTTTTAGTGGACACCGGAGCTGATGTCTAACTAATCAAAAGCAATACGCTTAATTCATTAAAATATAACGAGAAAAATATTATTCAAATAACTGGAATAGGAACAGGTAGCATAAAATCCTTAGAGAAAATTCAAACTGATTTCAAATTTAAAACTTTTTAATTCCTCATAAATTTCATGTAATTCCAGATAATTTTCCAATACCATTTCAAGGTATATTCGGTTTAGATTTCCTTAAAACAAACAATGTTATTATTCAATATGATCAAAATACAAACTCAACTTTGCTTAAAGTTGCATTAGGACCATACAATTTAAATTATCACATAAATATGCTACTACAGGGTGTTTTTTTTAGGGGTTTGTTTTTCGAATAGAGATAAAACTGGCATTTTGTGGTCAAATCTGGAAACTCTAATGTCATTTATGTTCAGTTTGGTTTGCCATTTCATCATGAACAGGTTGACAAAAGAACAACGCTTGCAAATCGTGCAAATTTATTTCGAAAATAATGGTTCAGTTCGCGAAGTTTACATCGCAAAATTTTGTTCAGTGATGAGGCTCATTTTTAGTTGAATGGCTACGTCAACAAGCAAAATTGCCGCATTTGGAGTGAAGAGAATCCACATGAGATCCTTGAGACGCCATTACATCCACAAAAACTGACTGTTTGGTGTGCTCTATGGGCTGGTGGAGGCATTGGGCCATACTTCTTCCGAAATAATGCTGGAGAGTCAGTTACCGTTAATGGAGACCGGTATAGAGCCATGATAACCGACTATTTTGTTCCCGAATTGGATGGCATGAATGTGGATGAGTTGTGGTTCCAACAAGACGGCGCTACATGCCACACAGCGCACGTCACAATCGATTTATTGAAGGAAACATTCGATGAGCGCATAATTTCGCGGAATGGACATGTCAATTGGCCACCCAGATCGTGTGATTTGACACCATTCGATTATTTTCTTTGGGGATATGTGAAGTCGCTCGTCTACGCCAACAAACCAGAAACGTTGGGGGACTTGGAGGCCAACATTCGTGGCATTATTGCCGACATACGGCCCCATATGCTCGAAAAAGTGGTTGAAAATTGGACCTGTAGAATTGGCTTTATTCGAGCCAGCCGCGGCGGCCACATGCCCGAAATCATATTTAAACATTAATGGCATAAAATTATCCTTCCAATAAAGCCAAATTGATGGACATTAAAACGATTTTCTTGTGTTTTATTTCAATTCGAAGTTCTATACCTCTAAAAAAAACACCCTATACTTGAACGTTTAAACGATGATGCCATTACACTTCCCGCACGACTTATGTTGTTTCTTCCGAACGAGTTTAAAAAAAACAAATTCTGTTTTATTTTAAACGTCTGCTTTATTGATAATGTAAAATGGAACTGAACTTTCTTAAAACTAACAGAATGTTCGATACTTAAAATATATGAAAGAAGTTCACTAATACATATTTGTTTACATAATTTCTATATTGATATGTTAAATATATATGTGAAACTTACTTCTATACATTAACTCTCTTCTTTCTCTTTTCTTCGTTGCATTCTTGTATTGCAGCGAAGATTTCAAAACATTTATGAAACTACAAAACACTTAAGTGGATTTTTGGGTCTGTTGGTGCAATTGAAATTGTAATGTGAATTGTAATTGTAATTGTATTCTGTTTGTTGTTGCCGATATTCGGTCAAACTGGCAAATGGGTTTGGCAATAAAAATAGTTAAATGATATGGGTTGTGCAGTGCAGTGCAGCAATGTGCAATGTGCAATGTGACACTTTTGTTTTCGAGTTTGACAAAAGTGTTTAGCAACTTATGAATGAAATATGGGTTTGTAAGAGTTTAGCAATTAATGAATGAAATGTGGGTTATTAAAATAAAGTGTTAAGAAATATGCTTAATTGCTGCGTTGGTAAATATATGTAAAAAGGGAAAATGTTTATATTGCCCAATTGATTGGCATTTTGTAAGAAGTGTAAGAGTTTGTAAGTGACGCCGCTGATGTCGACATGACCTACGCGCTGATGTTTTCAGAGCTATACAAATTAACAGCGAAGTTTCTGATCTAGTTATACCAAGTCAAACAATACAAGATGGGGTGTATGTAGCTGGCTGCATAGTATCTAAAAATTTTCCATTTGTTAGAATTATAAACACAAACTCTGAAAATAAGTTTTTAAATAATGTGTCAATTAAACATGAAAAGTTATCTGATTATGAAGTTCTTAACACATCCAATGTTGACCAAATAGACAAACAAACCATATTGGGAAAATTAACAAAAAATTTCCCTGAAATTGCAAAATCCGAATTAATCCGGATAATTATGTTCAAAATATATCGATATATTTGCTTTACAAAGCAATAAGATAAGTACAAACAACTTTTACATACAAAAATTAAGAGTTTCGGATAACAATCCTGTCTACATTAAAAATTAGCGTTCGCCACATTTACAAAAAGATTAAATATTGAGGCAAGTTGAGCATCCTCCAAGAAGATGGAATCATCGAACCATCAGCGTCCAATTATAACAGCCCTATTTTGTTGGTACCAAAGAAAACATTTCCGAATAATAATGAAAAACGATGGCGTTTAGTAGTCGATTACCGACAAATTGATAAAAAGCTAATAGCAGACAAATTTCCGTTACCCAGAATTGAGGATATTTTAGACCAACTTATCGCGGCACTTTTGTTCGCACTTTTTTCTTAATTATAAAACGTATTATAATCGCGCACTTAGTTATTTATAAATTTATTCGAAAAAACTACCGGCACGATCGCGAATTAACTACAAGCAAATTATACGCGAACAGCTGTTCGGTTTCTTTGTGGACTCTAAGTGCACAATAGTGCCGACGATGAGAGTTGCCACCTGTTCAGCGGAGACGGGTGTGGGTGTTTATATTACGATGGAGAAAAAAAACCGAAGACAATAATGCAGGTGCGTTTGATAAGACTTTTTAATCAGTCTTATCAAATTTATGCACCGTGGGACCAAACGAAAATAAAATACGATAAAAAAAAAATATGTTATTCTTATTATTAAAGTATCGCGATTTTTACGTATTTTCGATTAAAAGAAAAAGTATACCACAAAAAAAATAACCCAAATTTTTGGGTCGCACTCTAATTGCGGGTTCAAGGGGACCACTTGAACCCTCACACGATTCCACCGGCGGAATCAATTTATTTCACCCGTTCCAGACGGAACTAGGCTCGAGTGCGAGGGTCCTAACAAACACAAAAAAACGCGCCAAAGCGAACGCGGAGCAAAAATTTACACGCGACAAAAAAAAACGGAAAATGAGAAGCGCGGTCACACACGATAAAAACCCGGCAATAAAAGTAAAACACTGTGTGGTGAGCGCACCAACACACACACGCAAATATTTAAATATATAATATGGATGTATATATCTATAAAGGGGTACTCCCTGATTTTTTCTCTTGGTCCTGGCCTCTGGGTCCTTCTCGCTCCAGCGGCTCCCGATACCAAGATCCCTCGGACTCCGTCTGTCCTGGTGGCTTAACAGCGTTACTGCAACCACTTCACTTTTCTTATTACTTTTTTTTTTCGACGTTTCGTCGAAAAAAAACCACTTGGCAATTTTTTTTTTTAATGTTCTCTTCTTTTTTTTCCACACACTTCTGTTTTGGCACACTACCACCTTGCTTCACTGTTCAGAATGAACTCAACTGCCAACCAGCGGTGCAGACTGACGATGCTTAGGTTCCACAAGATGGGAACCTAAACACAGCCATCTTTTTTCTAGCATAGATGCGGTTTTCGCAGAAACCGGTATTCACACCTGAAGGCTTTGCTCACACCTATTTTCAAAATCGTTTTCCAGATTTTTTGAGGTGCATCTTGAGCAAATTTAAATAAAACCTTCTACCCACCAAGTGTTTTTCTACATCTTGGCGGCATCTATGCTAGTATTGGTGTGGCAACACTCCACACCTTCCACAGCCCACAATGGCTACTCTCATTGTGACTTGGCCAAGTGATTTTTTACTTTTTTTCACAATAACAGTCCTAGTCCTGTTCGTTTTATTTGTCGCGCAATTCCGTGCGTTCAGTCACTCGTGGGATTTCCGTTTCGTCGAGCATGGAGCACAAGGAGAACCTTTAGCTAAACCGAGTTTTATGAGTAATTAAATAAACAAAGTGGTTTAATGACCACTGGAGTGCATGTGTGTGTTGGGCGCCACTCCAAACGCACAGTGATTACGTCCGGACAAAACAAAATCGTCATTTTATGACCACACATAAAATAGTCGCCGTGTATTTTTGTCCGTACGTCACTTTGGCGCAACTAAAATTTTAGACCGCGACAACCCCACCCCCACCTCCACGAAAGTTGCTCGGTATCTGATAACCGAGAAACTTTCGTTACAGAAAACTAAGCTAAGGGATACTAAGTTTCTCCTACATGTGGCCGTAGATCCTGTACGTGCCACGTCCCTTTCTCACGCCCATCCTCATCTTCGAGGACATAAGTCCAGGGAGATACCCTCTTTTTAACCCTATATGGTCCTATAAACTTGGGTGCTAATTTTGCTGCAAAGTAATTGGCTGCATCGGACAGCACAAAATTCCGTCTCCAGACTAATTCGTTCGGTAAGTATTGTACATCCCTACGTCTCAGATTATAGGTCTTTGCCATCTTGGCGCTCGCTATTTCCATTTTCGTCCGTATGTCTTGCCTCAACTTGGCCATAAGTTCCGCTCGTTCCTCACTATTATTACAAGTCGGTTCGTCTAAGTCATCCTTTCGTCGATAGTCCCTATCTCCCCGGACCGCCATGTTTCTGCCAAAATTTACAAAATAGGGAGATTGGCCTATCACCTCGTGCTGCGACGTGCGAATGCAGCAGGCTACTTTAGCCAGGTGAGTATCCCACGTTCGGTGATTTTCAGAAATATAAGCCCTAAGGGTTGTCTTAATGATCTGATTAATCCGCTCGGCCGGGTTCGCCTGCGGATGATAATTGGCAGTGAACCGGAGCCGGACTCCAAAGGAGTCACACAAGGACTGCAGTTCTCTGCTCTTAAATTGAGGGCCATTGTCGCACACTATTGACCTAGGGACGCCAAAGAGTAAGAACACGTTGTTCTCCAGCTCTTTGCAGATGCTTTTTGCCGTTGCTGAACGTAACGGAAACAAAAGCGGGAATTTGGTGAAGTAGTCAACCACAGTTAAAATATAACTGTAACCTTGACTAGACTTCACAAGAGGTCCTACCAGATCCACGGAGATCATCTCCCATGGCTCCAAATCCTTGATCCTACCTACCATTCCACCAGCTGGCTTTCTATTGTCTGGTTTCACCTTTTGGCAAACCTGACATCCCTTAATATACCTAGCTATATCTGCCTTCATCTTTGGCCAATAGTATTTTTCGGCCACCCTAGCTGACGTCTTTCGTACGCCCATGTGTCCTGACAACGGGTCATCATGACACTCGCGCAAAGCCTCTTTTCTCTCACTTTTCCCTAACACTCGTTTCCACTCATAAGCCCTATCATAAACGTTGCTAAGCCCTGCCTTAACGTGTTTGTATAAAACACCGTTTTCGAAACGCCACGCGGGAAAATCAAGGGGCGTCTGTGCCACCTTCTTGCTCATCTCCAATACCCAAGGGTCCGTTGGTCCATCGGTGATTTCGCTGATTACTGGAACACTCCGTGACAGCATATCCGGGACAACATGGTCCTTACCCTTGCGGTGTACGATTTCAAAATCGTACTGCTGTAGTTTAAGTGCCCACCTGGCCAGTCTCCCGCAGGGGTCCTTCAAGTTGTTCAGCCACACGAGCGAGTAGTGATCAGTTACCACCGTAAAATGGACTCCCTCGATGTATGGACGCAGCTTCTCCACTGCCCACAAAACTGCCAGACACTCCTTCTCCGTTGTGGAATAATTTTTTTCACACTTACTAAGCGACCTACTCAAGTAAGAAATTACCTTTTCGCCCTCATCAAACTGCTGGGTCAGGACTGCGCCTATGCCAAAATCAGAGGCGTCAGTTTGTACAGAAAAGGGCCTATCAAAATCTGGGCAACTCAAAACAGGGGCAGTGACAAGGCGCTCTTTGGCCTTCAGAAAACTATCTTCACACTCAGCTGACCAGTGAAATCTCTTGTTTTTCTTGAGAAGATCCGTGAGTGGTTTCACTAGATCGGCGAAGTTTGGTACAAAACGCCTGTACCAAGAGATAGTACCTACAAAAGAACGAACTTCTTTAACATTCCTGGGGGCGGGTATCTTCAACATCGCCTCCACCTTTTCTGGGTCTACGTGTAGACCTTGCCTATCAACAACATAACCTAAATATCGAAGTGAAGACAAACAAAAATTACATTTTTCCCTATTCAGCCGTAACCCGGCGTCACCGATTCTACGAAGAACTTCCCTCAAAATCTCTACGTGTTTTTCGAACGTATTCGCCAGGATGATGATGTCATCCAGGTAGACGAATACGTGCGGCTCCAAATCAGCTCCGATCACCGTATCGATAAATCTCTGCCACGTGGCAGGCGCATTATGCAGGCCATAGGGCATTCGCTTAAACTGGTAAAGTCCCCGACCTGGGACCGTAAAAGCAGTAAAAGCCCTTGACTTTTCCGCGACTGGAATCTGCCAATACGCTAATTTTATATCCAAGCTTGAAAGATACTTGGCGTCTTTCAGCTTATCCAACGTTGCGGAGATATACGGCAACGAGTAACTATCACGCTCGGTGTTCTTGTTGAGTGCTCTATAGTCGACACAAAATCGATAAGAGCCGTCCTTCTTCTTGATCATGACCACCGGTGAGGCCCACGGACTGTGAGAGACCTCGATCACGTCCTTCTCCAACATCTGCTCGATTTCCGCGTCGATGTGCTTCTGGATGGCTGGAGACACTGGGTAGTATCTCTGCTTGATCGGCTCCACATTTGGCTTTGGTCTGATCCGATGTTCGACCAAATGTGTGCAGCCAAGACCCTCGGGCATCGCCTCAAAAATTTCTCCTACAAGTCGTTCCAACGACGCGGCTTCGCTAGAGGTCAACTCCGACCTTTCTATTATGCTCGCCACTGCCGACACTTCTACCCTATCGCTAAACCTCCACTGATTTCTGGCTACATCCGGGACAATGCCCGCCTTGACCCAAAAGTCAATGCCTAAAATCAGGTTTTGCGGTAAGCCTGGTATAACGAGGCACTCTATAAGGACCGACTTGCCCTCGACCTCGATCGGAAGTGTAATAACTCCACGCACTGGAACAAACTCGCCATCCGCTAACGCGACCCTAGAAATAGTTGAAGAAGACAACTCTATACCCCAAGAACTCAAAATATCCCACCCTGGGCGACCAATGATGGTTCTTGAAGCTCCCGAATCTAACAATCCTCTCAGAAAAACTCCAAAAATCCTAACACCTAAATACGGCCTATTGTCTAATTCCTTTTCCAAAAGTGTA
Organism: Pherbina coryleti; assembly: GCA_943735915.1. Lineage (NCBI taxonomy): Eukaryota > Metazoa > Arthropoda > Insecta > Diptera > Sciomyzidae > Pherbina > Pherbina coryleti. Next base: position 89,026,993 of record OX030948.1, read on the forward strand.
AACCCTAATCTAACCTCATGACAACAATTTTCTATGTCCCTATCTACCCTAGCCAGCTGGTTGCTCGCAGGCAACCTCTTTATTCTCGGCGAGCGCCTTGCCCTGCGTCTGCATGGGCTCGCAACACATTTCCCGACATGTTCGGGTTAGGTTCCTCCCTTGGCCCCTCTCGGCCCCTATCTGCTTCGGCCCTGAACCCGCGCCTGTCTGACGGCCCTGCTCTATTCGAGCACCGAGGACAATCGCGCTTCATGTACCCGGCCATTCCGCAGCCGTAGCACTTAATCCCTTTTGGACAGTTGACCGAAACATATCCAAAACGTCTGCAATTAAAACACCGGAACGACGGTTGTGGTGGCGAAGAAATCCTGCGTTCCAATCGTTGCGCCCGGAGCGGGGCGTTCACTTCAGCCACAGGGGGCTCTGCCGACACGTAGGCTAAGTCCGGCTCCAGCAGATTCCTTGAGCGACTGCTTGGCGGCGGGACGAATGATTCCACATTCGTACGAACAGCTTCTAACTTGCGACCTAACGAGACTAATTCGGACAGGGTGGTTGGCTCAGCTAAGCCTAGCTGAGTCTGGAAAAAGGGTGTCAAATTCGACATTACCAACCCTAACTTGCGACGCTCTGATAGAGGTTCAGCCAGCCGACCAAATAAGCCTCTCATCGCTGCTACAAAAATTCCTATGGACTCATTTCCCCCTTGAGTCCTTCTCCTAATCTCATCCATTAACAACTCATCATAATTGGGTGGGAGAAACTCCAGTTTCAACTCCCTTACTAACTCCTGCCAACCTGACACGGTCTTTCGTACCACACGAAACCACAAAAGCGCCTTACCGCTAAACAAGTCTACCGCCCCTCTAAAAAGTTGGGTCTCACTGACCCCTCGAGCTTCACAAAGCTCCTCTACCCTCTCTAGAAACGAGCTCAAAGACATCCCTACCTTTTCACCAGAGAACTTTAACTCCCACTTGGCTAAATTTTCTATTTTTTCGGAGTAATGCAGACTTCCCTCTACACTAACCGAGCGACCTGCCACGGGTTCGGGTACCGGTGGCTTCGGTGGAACATCGTCCTCAACCGCAGCAGTTTTTTGTAGTGTGGCCCTTGGCTTGGCCATCTCCTCCGTTGTTTTGACGGGTTTAGGTGGTACCTCGTCTTCCTCATCCTGCACTCCAGCTAGCTCCAAGAGATCCGTCAGGAGCAACATCAGCCGGTTCCTCAGCTCCATCTGCTCGGATACCATACTGGCAGACGTAGGCCTAGACCGGTTAACCCGACCAACGCTCCACTCGATTTTGGTCATAATTTTCAGAAACTCAGAAGACTTCGGGTCCTGTGGTGGGTTCTCCATAAGCGCCTCGATCTCCACGATCTTCGCCTCCAATGCTGCCTTATCCTCAGAAAATTCAAACGGGTACACGGCGAAGATGTCGACCGAGTCCCTGCGCTCCAGGTGCCTTGAAGCTCTCAAGGTTTTCCTCATAGAGTCAACCGTGCCTGTTGGTAACCCACGAGACTCCATCTCGTACACCAACTCTTCTTGGTTTGGCCGGTTGATCTCCATGGTAGATTAAATTAAGACACAAATAAAATAAACAAGGATAAAAACTAAAATCGTTGAACTGCTACTACGGCAAAATAAGAAAAGAAAAGACAAAACAAAACCAATCGTATATTAAAATAGAACAAAACCCCAAAATGAAATAAATAAAACCAAAAAAAAGGTATAACCTAGTGGGCCAACAACGAACGTTGGACCAGTATTAAAAAAAACGCAAATATGCAGAAAATAGAGGCTCCGAAATAAGCAAAAACGGACCGACAACAAAAGTCGGACCAGCGACCATTAACACGCGCACGGATAACTAATGGTAATAATACCCTGATTCAAATATGTAATCTTTAAGAAAAAGCGACACCGACGTTTAAATTTTATTCCATTTAACAAAAAAATAAAAATAAAAGAGAAATCAAACAATAAACAATATAAAAATATATATATAATAACAATATAAAGTATAAATAAAAAAAAGGTAATAAAAATAAATGTTATTAAAATTAGACTTAATTTCTTGAGCGTGTTTTAATTTTACTCCTATGATGGAACTTAGTTCCCTCTATTTCAATTTGCCCGGATTTACAAAACAAAACAAATCATCAATTCAGTTTAATCTCGATTAAATGTTAAGTTATCTTTTAATTAAACTGAATTTAATTTACTTTCAAATTACTTTTAATTTAATGCTAATTTAACTTTATTTCGATGTCAATTCTAATCTAATTCCTGCTTTTAATCCAATCCCAATCCGATTACGATACAATTTTCAATCCAGTCCCACTCTTATTCCAATTCAATTTCAATACAATTCTAATTAAATTTTGATTAAATTTTACTTTAATTTTAATTTAAGTTTGATTTAATTTTAGTTCACTTTTAATTTAATTTTGATTTAGTTTTTTTTTTATTTTATTTTAATCTAATGTTTATTTAGTTTTAATTTGATTTCAATTTAATTTTAATTTGATTTCATTTAATTTTTAATTTCAGTTTTATTTAGTTTTGTTTTAATTTTAATTTTAATTTAATTTTAATTTAATTTTTAATTTAATTTTAATTTAATTTTAATTTAATTTTAATTTACTTTTAATTTAATTTTAATTTAATTTTAATTTAATTTTAATTTAATTTTAATTTTAATTTTAATTTTAATTTAATTTTAATTTAATTTTAATTTAATTTTAATTTAATTTTAATTTAATTTTAATTTAATTTTAATTTAATTTTAATTTAATTTTAATTTAATTTTAATTTAATTTTAATTTAATTTTAATTTAATTTTAATTTAATTTTAATTTAATTTTAATTTAATTTTAATTTAATTTTAATTTAATTTTAATTTAATTTTAATTTAATTTTAATTTAATTTTAATTTAATTTTAATTTAATTTTAATTTAATTTTAATTTAATTTTAATTTAATTTTAATTTAATTTTAATTTAATTTTAATTTAATTTTAATTTAATTTTAATTTAATTTTAATTTAATTTTAATTTAATTTTAATTTAATTTTAATTGAATTTTTAATTTATTTTTAATTTTAACTTTATTTTACTTTATTCTTAGTTTGATTTTAATTTAATTTTAATTTTAATTTAATGTGAATTTAATTTTAATTTAAATTTTGATTTAATTCGATTGAATTTTCAATTTAATTTTAATTTAGGTTTAATTTACTTTAAATTTAATTTTAATTTTATTTTACTTTAATTTTAATTTAATTTTAATTTAGTTTTAATCTAATGTTAATTTAATTTAATTTTTTTTTTCCCACTAAGGATCCCACCTGGCCCACTGTGCGCATGAAAACAGGCAAAACAGGCAAATCACTATCGAACGCTTTGTCTGTATAAATAACGTCAGTCTGTCGTCCTAAAGTAAAATCTTTGATGACACGCGTAGTAAACTCCAAGAGGTTAGTTGATGTAGATTTTCCCTTTAAGAAACCATGTTGAGAGGTGGAAATGATCCAAATATTTTTAAATGCTTAACTGATGGCTTTCTTCAGTCCATATCTCATGCGGAGTTACATCATTTAGCGATTTCGTTGGTGCTCTGTTTCGCAGAAATGCTGCTGTGGCCACTGCTTATGATATCATGCTTCGTGCCATTTCTACCAACGTGCGGCTGCATGCCCAGCGACACCGTGTTGCTGCGGTGTATATGGAACTGTCAGTTGCCATGAAATATCATATTCATCTAAAAAATTATTATAATTGTTATTTATATACTCACGGCCATTGTCACTTCTAATGGCTTTTATCTTCTTGCCAGTCTGACACTCCACCAAAGCTTTAAATGATTTGAGTTTTTCAAACGCCTCATCTTTTGACTTGATAAAATATATAAAAATATATCTGGACATGTCATCTATAAATGACACAAAATATTTTGAGCCGCCAACCGAACTGACATTCATTGGGCCACAAACATCAGTGTGTATCAGTTGTAGCATTTCTATAGCACGATTTTCTGCTGTTCGAGTTGTTGTACGGTTGTACACAAATTTTGCACTTCATACATGTCTTGCAGCTTATATTTGTTGACATATTCTGTTATTTTATACCAAGAACCATTTTTTTACGAACCAACATACTAAAACTGGCGTAGTTTAAATGACCAAACCTGTTGTGCAATTTAACTGCGTTATCAACAGATGAATAAAAACAAGCATTGACTGAATCTGAAAATATGAATAAATTGTTCATTTTTTTTTTTTTTTTGCTTTTAAGACCAAATTACCACTTGCAACTGCTTTGCTTACTGAAATAAAATTTCCTTGTAAGCCTGGTATGAACAAAACATTTTTAAGCGTTACTGTGCATGTAGTTGTTGAAATTCTTACGTCGCCATGACCAACCGACTGTATAAACTGTTCGCCAGCTAATGACATTCTCTCCTCTTGTGCGTGAAACGAACTGAGCATCTCGCGCACGCTGCACATGTGTGACGTTGCACCGATGTCAACACACCATGACAAACGATTTAGCACATTGATGTCTCCTGCAGCCAGAAGAGAAAAACAATATTTTTGATCTTGATCTTGCTTCTTTTTTGTCGCTCGACATTTTACGGCGAAATGCCCCTTTTTCTGCAGTTGAAACACTTGCCATTCGTTTTACTGTTGCCTTTGTTGCTGCGCTCGGCTTTCTTTTTGGAGTATGTGTGCGCTACAAATGCTTGTTGGCTGCTTACGCTGGCTTCTTCCAAATTTTCTTTCCGCTGTCCTCGCCGATCGTCTTCCTCAATAAGCTTGACTTTAAACACATTTTATGTAGGCAATTCATCGCGTGTCTCCATGGTGATTACAAAATTTTCGTACTGTCGCGGCAAACTCGATAGCAATATTATCACTAGTAGCTCTTCGTTCAAATTATGTTTACCTCTGCCAATTTTTCTACAGTGTCTGCAAATGCATTCAAATACAGTGACATGCTGTCGCTCTGAGACATACTGAGATTGAGCAACCTTTTATACAGCGTCACTTTTCTGGCAGGGCCACTTGGCTGGTATATTTCTCGAAGCTTTGCCCATACTGCTGCAGAAGTTGTACAATGTTTAATCTTGTTAATTTGCGATGCTTTAACACTAAGCATCAACGTCGCTAAAGCCTTTTCGTCTAGGGCATCCCATCTTGAGGAATCTTCCGGCCATATTGAAAGCTCATTTAACACAAGGGCGATGTAAGCAAGGAATTACAAAAAAGTCACGTTGAACAGATAAGTAATAAGGCCTCGGTAGTCGAGTTGGTAGCGTGCTCGACTGCCACCCCAGAGGTCCCGGGTTCGATTCCTAGCCATGGACCTTCGCTTTAAACATTTTCAAATTTTCTATCCGCATTTCTAATCAACTGAAATTAAAAATTCATCAATATTTACGACATGAAGTTGCAGTTCTTGCACAACTTGAATTGATTGAGGTAAAGGCATAACACTTGCCTTTGATTCAAATTCACATGTTTCTTTGGCTTTCCACCACGCTTATAATATCCTACACGTGCTTCACTTTCCTTTCCACCAATCTGTCACCTCATTTCGAACCAAGGCAGACTTGACTGAAAAGGTATTTCACCTAAAATCCTTGGTTCAAAGCTAAAAAAAAAAAAAAATTAAGTTGTTTCAAAATTCGTAGAAGCTAGCACAGAAGCTACAACTTCAAATTCTTTAGTTTTTAACTTTATGCGGAATGGCCCTGCCTATTCGAACTATAGAAATAGGGGTTTCCATAATCACCGCGGACGCAGCCAAGACCAAAGCTGGCGTCAGATTAACAATTATAATAACAGTAATAATTCGCGACATGATAGACAAAGTAGCAACTATAGAAATCTATCAAACCGTTCATAAAACAGAGGACGTGTAAGATTGGTGCAGGAAGTCTCGGAAAACGGGATTTGCCCCCAAATTTTGGGGGCCAGCATCAAAATTAGAAAAACACAAAATAAATACTAAATCAATATTCCACTTAAATCTGAATTTAAGTAGTTTTATTGCAATTCAATAATAATCTAAACACATTTCTAGTCGACACCGGAGCTGATGTCTAACTAATCAAAAGCAATACGCTTAATTCATTAAAATATAACGAGAAAAATATTATTCAAATAACTGGAATAGGAACAGGTAGCATAAAATCCTTAGAGAAAATTCAAACTGATTTCAAATTTAAAACTTTTTAATTCCTCATAAATTTCATGTAATTCCAGATAATTTTCCAATACCATTTCAAGGTATATTCGGTTTAGATTTCCTTAAAACAAACAATGTTATTATTCAATATGATCAAAATACAAACTCAACTTTGCTTAAAGTTGCATTAGGACCATACAATTTAAATTATCACATAAATATGCTACTACAGGGTGTTTTTTTTAGGGGTTTGTTTTTCGAATAGAGATAAAACTGGCATTTTGTGGTCAAATCTGGCAACTCTAATGTCATTTATGTTCAGTTTGGTTTGCCATTTCATCATGAACAGGTTGACAAAAGAACAACGCTTGCAAATCGTGCAAATTTATTTCGAAAATAATGGTTCAGTTCGCGAAGTTTACATCGCAAAATTTTGTTCAGTGATGAGGCTCATTTTTAGTTGAATGGCTACGTCAACAAGCAAAATTGCCGCATTTGGAGTGAAGAGAATCCACATGAGATCCTTGAGACGCCATTACATCCACAAAAATTGACTGTTTGGTGTGCTCTATGGGCTGGTGGAGGCATTGGGCCATACTTCTTCCGAAATAATGCTGGAGAGTCAGTTACCGTTAATGGAGACCGGTATAGAGCCATGATAACCGACTATTTTGTTCCCGAATTGGATGGCATGAATGTGGATGAGTTGTGGTTCCAACAAGACGGCGCTACATGCCACACAGCGCACGTCACAATCGATTTATTGAAGGAAACATTCGATGAGCGCATAATTTCGCGGAATGGACATGTCAATTGGCCACCCAGATCGTGTGATTTGACACCATTGGATTATTTTCTTTGGGGATATGTGAAGTCGCTCGTCTACGCCAACAAACCAGAAACGTTGGGGGACTTGGAGGCCAACATTCGTGGCATTATTGCCGACATACGGCCCCATATGCTCGAAAAAGTGGTTGAAAATTGGACCTGTAGAATTGGCTTTATTCGAGCCAGCCGCGGCGGCCACATGCCCGAAATCATATTTAAACATTAATGGCATAAAATTATCCTTCCAATAAAGCCAAATTGATGGACATTAAAACGATTTTCTTGTGTTTTATTTCAATTCGAAGTTCTATACCTCTAAAAAAAACACCCTATACTTGAACGTTTAAACGATGATGCCATTACACTTCCCGCACGACTTATGTTGTTTCTTCCGAACGAGTTTAAAAAAAACAAATTCTGTTTTATTTTAAACGTCTGCTTTATTGATAATGTAAAATGGAACTGAACTTTCTTAAAACTAACAGAATGTTCGATACTTAAAATATATGAAAGAAGTTCACTAATACATATTTGTTTACATAATTTCTATATTGATATGTTAAATATATATGTGAAACTTACTTCTATACATTAACTCTCTTCTTTCTCTTTTCTTCGTTGCATTCTTGTATTGCAGCGAAGATTTCAAAACATTTATGAAACTACAAAACACTTAAGTGGATTTTTGGGTCTGTTGGTGCAATTGAAATTGTAATGTGAATTGTAATTGTAATTGTATTCTGTTTGTTGTTGCCGATATTCGGTCAAACTGGCAAATGGGTTTGGCAATAAAAATAGTTAAATGATATGGGTTGTGCAGTGCAGCAATGTGCAATGTGCAATGTGACACTTTTGTTTTCGAGTTTGACAAAAGTGTTTAGCAACTTATGAATGAAATATGGGTTTGTAAGAGTTTAGCAATTAATGAATGAAATGTGGGTTATTAAAATAAAGTGTTAAGAAATATGCTTAATTGCTGCGTTGGTAAATATATGTAAAAAGGGAAAATGTTTATATTGCCCAATTGATTGGCATTTTGTAAGAAGTGTAAGAGTTTGTAAGTGACGCCGCTGATGTCGACATGACCTACGCGCTGATGTTTTCAGAGCTATACAAATTAACAGCGAAGTTTCTGATCTAGTTATACCAAGTCAAACAATACAAGATGGGGTGTATGTAGCTGGCTGCATAGTATCTAAAAATTTTCCATTTGTTAGAATTATAAACACAAACTCTGAAAATAAGTTTTTAAATAATGTGTCAATTAAACATGAAAAGTTATCTGATTATGAAGTTCTTAACACATCCAATGTTGACCAAATAGACAAACAAACCATATTGGGAAAATTAACAAAAAATTTCCCTGAAATTGCAAAATCCGAATTAATCCGGATAATTATGTTCAAAATATATCGATATATTTGCTTTACAAAGCAATAAGATAAGTACAAACAACTTTTACATACAAAAATTAAGAGTTTCGGATAACAATCCTGTCTACATTAAAAATTAGCGTTCGCCACATTTACAAAAAGATTAAATATTGAGGCAAGTTGAGCATCCTCCAAGAAGATGGAATCATCGAACCATCAGCGTCCAATTATAACAGCCCTATTTTGTTGGTACCAAAGAAAACATTTCCGAATAATAATGAAAAACGATGGCGTTTAGTAGTCGATTACCGACAAATTAATAAAAAGCTAATAGCAGACAAATTTCCGTTACCCAGAATTGAGGATATTTTAGACCAACTGGGAAGAGCAAATTTTTTCTGCTGTTTAGATTAAACCTCTGGTTTTCACCAAATTGGATTACACGAAAAATCTCATTTCGTTTCACGCGTTTACCCTATGGCCTAAAAATAGCCCCAAATTCTTTTCAAAGAATGATGAATCTAGCATTTACAGGTTTATCACCTTCAAAATATTTTATTAACATGGATGATGTTATTGTCACAGGATGCTCAATTAAACACATGATTAAAAATTTAGAAACAGTCTTCCAAAGATGCAGAGAATTTAACTTAAAATTATATCCGGATAAATGCACTTTTTTTTCAGATCAGAAGTAACATATTTAGGTCATAAATGCACAGACAAAGGTATTTTACCAGACAGTAGCAAATATGATTCAATTAAAAACTTCCCCAGACCAAAGAATGGCGATGAAGTTCGTCGATTTGTAGCATTCTTTAATTAAATCAGACGGTTCATATCAAATTTTGCATTTTATTCTGTACATTTAAATAAATTAACTAGAAAGAAAGAACCTTTTATATGGTCTGCAGACTGCTGTCTCCAAAAAATCCTTCAAAAGGAGAATCAAACAAAGCACCAATAGAACAAAACTTAATAGCTGTTCAATGGGCAGTTAATAACTTTCGACCCTACGTCTATGGAATAAAAATTTATACTACGTAGTGATCATAAACCATTAACATATTTATATCCTTTAAAAACCCATCCAGTAGATTAACGAGAATTCGTCTGGAATTAGAAGAATATGATTTTGTTATAGAACACATAAGAGGAAAAGACAATTCAGGAACGGACGCGCTGGCTCGAAACGACTTTAACAATATTAAATCAATCCCTTCAAGCAACAATGTTCTTCTGGTAACTGCACGCGCACAATCAAAAAACACGGCTCAAGAAAAAATCCAAAATGCAGAAAATCAAATAACTCAAGAAAAGCCTTAGGTTTTCGAAACTATTGGCTTCGACTGCGTTAAAAAGTGGGTCAAGCTCAAAGTAATCCTACATTTTATTTTAAACGAGGTAAACAAGTGCTAGCACCAAAAATTAATATAAACTAGTAAGAAATGATCTTCGACTGGGTCGACGTTAAAATACCCCCACGGCCGAACCAAAGTATATTCAAAGTCTTAAGCAATCTAATTTTTAACACAAAATACTCGCTTTTGTTTTTTGATAAAGTCACTTTGTATGGGAGGTGGGCGTGGTTTTCACTCAATTTGGTTGAATTTCATTCACATAGTACACGTTATATATCAAAGTTTATATGCAAATTTTGAACAATTTTAATTTTTGTGGATTTTAAAGAGATTTTACCGTTTTGATAAACTCACTTTGTATGGGAGGTAGGCGTGGTTTTCATCTGATTTGGCTCATTTTTGAACTTGACCTTGATTTTTTAGATACAAGCTTAAATATTGAATTTCATGATGATGGCTTTAAAATTACGGCTGTACTCGTGATCACAGACAGACGGACAGACAGACGGACATGGCTAAATCAACTCGGGTGGTGATGCTGATCAAGAATATATATACTTTTCTTTACCTACCACGCCTCCTTATGGGCGTTACAAACGGAGTGAAAAAATTAATATACCCCCATTTACGTTTTTTAAACGTGGGGATATAAAAATACAATTGCCAATGGAATTATTGATCTAGATCAATTTTTTCCAATTCTTGAAAAAGAAGCAATTAGTAGAAATATAAATAAAATACAAGTGAATTAAAATTATCATTTGTTTAACCTCGTAACGATTGAAAAATTTAAACAAAACGCAAATCAACTTATAAATAATTTACAAATAGCGCTTACACCCAAAATATGCTTAGTTACAGATGAAGAACAAAAATCTTTATCAAAAAAATTTCATGACAACGCTCTTTTCGGAGGACATCCTGAAACAACTAGACTTCTTAAAAAGATTCGTCAATTTTACTATTGGAAAAACATCACTAGAGATGTGAATCAATATGTTAAGAAATGTCTTCAATATCAAACAAATAAAACTACAAAGCATATAAAGCCACAAATGATTATAACCCCAACACCTCAGAAACCTTTCCAAATAGTAATAATAGATACAGTAGGACCCCTTTCTATATCAGAAAAAAGAAATCAATATATAATCACTTCAATATGCGATCTAACTAAATACCTAGTAGCAATACCAGTAGCTGATAAAAGCGCAAAAACAGTAGCAAAAGCGTTAGTGGTAGGTCCATAAATCAAATATTTTATATTGATTTATGGACCTATCAATAAAATACTTAGTGACATGGGCACGGAATACAACAACCAAGTACTTTCAGAACTTCTCATATTTTTACACATACAAAAAACAACATCAGCTCCTTACCACCATCAAACATTAGGAACAATTGAAAGATCTCACCGCACATTTTATGAATACATACGTTCATACATTCATGCATCCAGAAACGATTGGGATGAATGGATACGATATTTCACATATACTTTTAACACAACGCCATCAATAGTGCATGGATATTGCCCATTTGAATTAATTTTCTCAACCGTCCCAAACCATAACCTTTTAATACCATTTGAAAAAATAGATACTATATATAATTTGGACAATTATTCAAAAACAGAAGTTAAATTTCGTCTTCAGACTGCATTAACTAGAGCACAACATTTGATTAACAAAACAAAACAATATCAAAAACATACACATAATCATTACACGAACAATATTGACATCAACATAGGTCAAGAAGTATTCATTAAAAATCACGTTGCACACAAACTAGAACCTATTTACAAAGGACCATTTAGAGCATACATGCCCAAGGAATTTTAGGCGCGGGCCAATGCTTAAAAAAACAAAACAAACACAAAATGTTGCTCATCGTTGCTTTTGACAAAAAAGCAAACAAAACAAAACAAAAACAATTACAATGCAATAAAATAACATATCATGAAGTACACTGCCAGTCTTAATTTATATTACAATAACAATGCTTGCATGAAAAATTACTCGACACACAAGTAACGGGACAATCAGCTTCAGCATCGACATCATCGAGTGTGCGTTTTTTACGCTTTGCATGCATTTGTTTTTGTAAAGTTCGCTGGAAAATGTGCTGACACTGAACGAGTGCGGTTTGTGTGTTTGTTTTGTGCAGGTGTTCTTTCTATTTGGCTAAGCGCAAAGACAAAATCAAGATAGAAAAAAATTTGTATGAAGGGCCACGCGGGCCAATCGGGCTTCTACGTGGGCATGTATGATTTAGAGTAATTGACATTGATGATAAAAATAATGTTATTATACAATTAAAAGGAAAGAACCACAAAATTAACAAACAAAATGTAAAAATGTTTAATAATCAATCTTAATACCAATATATATTTATAGATGAAATACTTAGACTAAATATTACTTAAAAAAAAATATTGATTAAAATAGCTGATGTAACTTTATTACATTTAATTTAAAAAAAAATCCCTAAGAAAGCTCTTATCGACATCGCATGATCAACAATCTCCATAAGACTTTTCCCTTTAAAAGGAGAGGTGTAGTGAAAATGCACAGATGTAATTCACTATAATCAATAACCATGGGCGTCCGCAAGAATTTTTCGAGGGGGGATCAAAGGTATGCATTGGTGTGCACGTTTATGAAAATGAGCCTGGAGTGTTAACTATGAAATTTTATTGCCTGAGATTTTGACAAACTTTGTAAACACCGTTATTATATGAAAATTTATATTTTTCAATTTAACTTCCAGTATAACGAACTTTTGGTTTACAAAATCATATTTACATTTATTAAATGTATTTAAAAATACTTGAAATAATTGTCGTTCGTTTCTAAATATAGTAAAAGATCCGTGCAGACTGAAAAAGATATTTTCAAGGTATTTATTTTATTTTATTGTTATTTAAAATAGCTTTTTTGATTTTTTCTTTTGTTTGTATGAATGTGTGTGTGTATAATATATAAAAAGAGTGCATAATTCTCTTGTTTTTGTGTTTTAAAAATTTTTTTATATTCGTTTTTCTTGAATGCTCGTTCAGTTATGAACAGAGCTACTTGCTTGATGTTTTTTAAGGTACTTTTACCGTCTAGAATTTTACAAAAATGAATTTTTGTTTTTTTACATTTTTCTCTTAAATTCTTTATACCTTCAGTAATAACTCTCTAAAATATTAAATCGAAATTCGAAGCCAGTGCCGAGATATAACGACTCAACTGAAGCACGCTCTCGGCTCGCAGGTGTAAAAAAAAACTTCACACGCATTTTTCTCGAGTTTAGGTTTTTTTAACTGGCGGACAGTTAATCTCCGGATCTACTAGTTTTTAATTAACTTTGCAGCATTTTGTTTGTTTTTATATTCTGTGTGATAGTTTACCACAATTTGACCACAAAAAAAAAATTAAAAAAAATTTTGGAGTCTGAAAAAAGGTCGAAAATAGCCGATTTTTGAAAAAAAAATTTCAAATGTCCTCAATTTTTTTATTTTTAATGCTTTTTCAATTTTTCTGGTAAACTATCACGTAAGAGCGCTTCCTTTTTGTAACTCTTTCTGAATTTTAATGTTTCAGACTTACCGTTCCAGAGATTAACTGTCCGCCATGCAGCAGTGTTTTTTTGAGAAGAACATTTCAGCGCCCTATGTTAAATGTATAATTAATAGAAAATAAAAATAAAAAAATTTTTTCGTAATCTTCAGAAACTGTTTAATATTGTAAAAAAAAGTTTGATAACCATATATAATAAAGAAAGTGAAAAAAATTGTTGAATATATGTTATTTTTTAGCATTCTAGACGGTAATAGTACCTTAATTAGACATGAATGTTTTATATAATTTTAAAAATTTCTTTTGATTAGCCTTAGTTTTTTTCGAATGTGTAACATTCAGTCTATAGAGGGTCGGTAGAATAATTTTTATTTTTAAATCCTTCTTATGAGCTTACTTGGTGGTAAGCTAAAAGAATTCTTAAAGGAAACCCACGCGCCTACACGGCTTTAACCAGGCATTAGGTAATAGGTCGTTTTCCACTTTTTTCATCGGGTTGAATATCTTTTTATATTTTTTCGGCTTCCTTAGTTCCTATTGTTAAGCTCCCACTTAGCTAGGTTTATATTAATATTTATTCAAACAATTTTTTTATTTCAGATAGTAAATTGTCTGTTCAATTCAGATTCATTATTCGTTTAATTACACTACTCAACAAGGTTTTCCACAACGAACTGCGATAACATTTTCTATAGTAAAATTTTCCATAGAATCCGAATATCATAATGATTTTTTTCGATTGGCCCAAATTTTTTATTAAAATGGAAAAATTAAAAAAATCCATTATTGGGAACACATACTTCACATAAATGCTTGTAAAAACTTACATGTTCAGTCAATGAATTTTTTTGCATATTATAGCATGTTTCCACGGCACTCTGAATCAAGTATTTTGGCTTCCGAATTAAGAATGTGAAATAGCCTGTTCCCACGAAGAAATCTTAATTCAGTTTGACAGCTGAAACTATGTAGAGCTGAAAGCAATACTCACTTTGATAGCTGAATTTCACTTTTTCTTTTGTTTGTCTTTCTTCTATTGCTGTTTTCGATTAATTTTCGATAAAAATTAGAGATAAAACCGATTTCTACTTGATTCGGATGTTAATTCAAACTGAATCAACTTCGAATGAGGTAATTCAGCTTGTCAAATGTTGTATGGCGAATTAGTTAATTCGGAACATAATTCAGCCTCGAATTACGAATGAGAGCCGAATTACGTTGTTCAGGGTGCCGTAGAAACATGCTATTATAGAGGAGAGTCAGATGAAAATTTTAAGGTATAATATGTGCCAATAGCATCAGTGATATGATCGCAAACAGGTAGAAAAAAATCCCTTTTTTCGTTTTTTTATAAACATATTTTATGTTTGAAGCCCTATATCTCGAAATAATTATATCGGAGAGAAAAAGTTAGCCCTCTTATGTGATAGAGAATTTTATTACAAAAATTTCAAGTATATATATGTCTAAAGAAAAGTCATAATTCAGTAACTTTTTTAACATCAATGCAAAAACCATTTTTTGTTAAAAAAAATATTTTATTGCAGTTAAATTAAGAAATGCATACATACCATGATTTGTTTTTTATCACTAGGTTAAAAATGGGTCGCTGAATCCGAATCCGACGTCAGAATTTCAAAATTATGATATTTTAACAATAGGATTGCCACCTAATAATATATTTTTTTTTAGAGTTTAAAACATTATCTAAGAGTTTTAGGGGGTCGCTGATTTCGAATCTGATGTCAGAATTTTAAAATTTGAGATGGCTAATAGGGTTGCCACCTACTTTTTTATTTTTACGAATTCGGTGCTGGGGCGAACACTAGGTAAAAATGGGTCGCTGAATCCGAATCCGTTGTCAGAATTTCAAAATTGTGAAATTTTTAACCCTTTAGGGTTGCCACATAATCATATGCTTTCTTAAGAGTTTTAAACATTATCCAACAGTCTTAGGAGGTCGCTGATTTCGAATCCGATATCAGAATTTTAAAATTTAGGATGGCTGATAGGGTTGCCACCTAAGTTTTTTTTATTTTTACAAATTTGGTGCTGGGGCGAACACTAGGTATCCGTATAGGGTTGCCAAATTTAAAAATTTTGAAATTCTCAATCGGATTCAGCGACCCATTTTTACCTAATGTTCGCCCCAGAACCGAATTCGTAAAAATAAAAAAAAAATTCATTGACTGAACATGTTAGTTTTTGCAAGCATTTATGTAAAGTATGTGTTCCCAATAATGGATTTTTTTAATTTTTCCACTTTAATAAAAATTGGAGCCAATCGAAAAAATCATTACGATATTCGGATTTTATGGAAAATTTTACTATAGAAAATGTTATCGCATTTCGTTGTGGTGCAGTAGTGTTATCTGCAGCTGAATTCATTGTGCTTTCTTCACGGATTACTCCAAATCATCGATGTTTTAAAACGCAAGAATGCTCGCTTTTGTTGTTCCCTCTCAAAAAGTTGATTGTAACATAATGTACACACTGAATTGGGTGCCAATTTTCTATTTTCAATTATTTTCTTCCGATAGCATTTTTGATATACTTCTTAAATGCTGCACTTAAAACGCATTTTCTTTTTTTTTTTGTTGCGCGTTAATTGTTGTGAAATTGCCACAAATGGGCTTTAAGTATTGATTAATTTTATTGTATTGAATTAATTTTTTAGATTTTGCATCAAATAAACTTCTTCATTTCATAGCTCCATAACAATTGCATTATCATCATTTATCACTAAAGTATATATTAAATAAAAAAACATGGTGTTTTTGAGCTTTTTAATTACTGTTGACCTGTTCAGATTATATAAGTATGTTCACAAGAGTTGTTTAATTTTTTTTCGGCTACAATTTTGTCGAAGATATTCGGTTAAAAATTTGCTTAATTTAGGAGTTATCGCCGAAAAATTGCGAAAACAGCCCAAAAAATTAATATTTTTTGCTTAAAAAATTATTTTTGCTCTGTATTTCGCCTCACTAGATAATTATTTTCTGTTCGTATTACATACGATCTTGGATTTCTATCATTTGCTTCAACTAAAGCAGGCTCCCAATGTTTGCCCCTTTTGTAAACTACAAAAATCACCTGGAATAAGACCTAGCTCTTTTCGATTTGCACTGCCATCGTAATAAAATTTTTGTTTAGCCTTAGCATTTTGCATCTTATGAATTGCGTCTTTTCCTACAACATTCGGTTCCAACTGTGTTCTAACAATGGGAAGTCTAGAACGCAACAATCTACTCTTTTGCAATTGAGAAGGTGTATAGTTTAAATGTGAAAGTCTAGTGGAACGGTATTCTAGTAATGCTGTATATAGATCTGTCCCACCTAGTAGCGTTTTTTTTTAATATGCTTTTGGATATGCCTACTGCTTTTTCAGCCAAGCCATTGGATTTTGGATGGTACGGGCTAGAATAAGTAAATTTAAACTCCCATTTGTCTGCAAATTGGTTACAAACAAATGAGTTAAAAGGCTGATTATCACATACAACCTCCTCCGGTACACCATGGACAGAAAAAACTCCTTTCATTGCTTTCCTCCTTTAAATCAAACCATTTAGAAAAATAATGTAAGTTGTATAGGGAAGTTTAAGTAAGATTTTTGTCTATAGCGGCAGAGTTTGCCTTCGCTGTAGCTATATTCTTGCCGACTTGAACAAAGTTCAAGGCAAGAAGAGAATATTAATATTAAAACAAGGCAGAGATCTGCCGACTTCAATTAGTAGTTAAATTCTGATTTATTGTTTGCCAAGACCGGCTTTTTATATCTTTACAAAAACTGTTATACTTAAAATCTAGATCTATAGTTAATCTATATTTACATATTAAAATACTTATGTTTAATTTTGCGTTTCATTCTCGCACTTAAATTAGTATCTCCAAATTTCATATTTTGGGTTGACGAATGAAATTTAGGCACAGTCATAAAAATTGAGTGAGTATTGAAAACGCACTCAATTCCGATGCGGAGTGTCTACAACATTCGCATGCATTGAGTGCAGCGCACATCGATAGTGCAGTGAAAGCATATTTGTCACTCAATGCATTGCCGCTTGTTTACGAAAAGAATTGATGAAACGTAGGGTCGGCAGTGTGTACATGTACATGCACACCCTCACACGCACACCCTCACCCTTAAGAGAAAAATTAGGGGTTACAATGATTTTTCTATTTGTATATTTTATATTTACATTGTTTATAAAAAATTTAAGTATGTATTAAAAGTAATATGTTAGGAAATAGATTTATTATTTGTTTTTGTATATATTTTGCATTTTAAGTGTATTTTAATTTCTTAAATTATTTTTGTATAATTTTAGTCGGTTGTTATGTACCTTTTTATGTACTCCATTATAATCTATTATAGTATTAACACCTATTCTATCTAATATTCTAAATGGGCCCTTATAAGGTAATTGATTTTTCTTCCTATCTTCTACTTTAAGTAAAACTAAGTCTCCTATATCTGGTTTAAGTGTATTCGTAGTATCTAAATTCTGTATTTCTAAATGTATCTAAATGTATTCGTAGTATCTAAATTCTTATTAGTACGTTTTTCTTTGGCTCGTGTAAGCATTGCTTTGGCCTTATTTAGAGCAAAATTTAATCTGGCACGCATCTCGCTCAGATAGTTGTCAAAATCATAAAACTTTGTTTGTGACTCATAAATGTTATTTGGTAAGCGTGGTAGTTTTCCGTAGACTAACACTGTGTGTAATTTTTTAAGTCATGGCAAAATAACCATATACGGACACCACTACGTGATAAAAGACTAAAAAAAAAAGACCCGTGTCTCCCAATCTTTCCCAAAGTCATGCACTTTTTTGTTTATGGGCCGCCAAAGATTTGGGGCCTCGGTATCATTTTCGCAAAAAAGTGATCATTTTCTCGGGCTCATATCTTGCAAACCGTTCAGAATTTCGATTTACTCTCTGAGGCAAAGTTGTAGCTCTTGTCATAAAGAACAAAAATTGCGAACACATAAAATCAAAAAAACTTCACTTTCCAGATCAAAATCGCAAAAAACTTAAAAAAATTCGATGTTTTTTAACCTTTTTTCCCGTGTTCAGGTCCATAGGTAGCAAACCGTTCAAAATTCAAGGAAACAATCAACTGCAAAAATTTACCTAAGATCTCAATAAACAAATTTCTAGAACATATAAACTTCCTGGGAATTATTCTTAACACCGTTTTTTAATTTCATTTGTTTTTTATTTACTTCAACATTGAGATACTATGCTATCTATTACATAAATATTAAAAAAAAGTATTCGTATTATGTTTATAATGTTGATGGCCCTGGACTTGCAAATCGCGCTCTCTTAAGTTGTGGATCCAAATCGTCCGAATCTGACTCTGATTCAGAACTTATGGTGTCCACAGGCACGTTGCTTCCAGACTGCCCTCCATCATCAGCTCTTTCTTCTTCAAATACTTCATTAACATCATACAGGGTGATCTTGTGACTCCACCAACATACCTCTGCAAGCAATGCGTCGAGGTTTTTGCCTTTGTACCGTTTTTCCATGGGCATTGTGGTTTGGTGAAACCGTTCTCCTTGCTCATCGGATTCGGTAGGGAGTTGTTTGATAAAATCGTCAAAATGAAAATGAAGAAAATGCAGCTTTAATGTCATCGATGCGCCGATTATCTCAAAATAATGCAGAATTTCTTTCACCCATTCTCTTGCTTCCGGTTCCGCCTCTCGATCCCCTCCCAAGACTCTGGTGCATACACGCTGAAGGTAAATCCTGCAAGCGCTGGTAGTGTGGCTGTTGCAGTTGCTTTATAAATTTTGTTCTTCTCAGCATGTCGATTTAGACGACATGTGTAATTTACGCATGCATAGCAACTGGTTGCATCATGATCACCTGGGCCATTAATCCAGTTTACCGGCTTACAATAATTCATAGTACCTCTGCCTCCACTCAACCATGCCATGAGATTGTTATAACATTGGCGACACACTGTATTAGGTGTGTAATTTTCACCGGTCAAGTCCACTTCGTTGAAAACCAACGTATATGCTCTTTTGAATTCACTAGTTAAAAGATTCTTTTCCTTCTGAAATCTTGTAGATGTTTTTTTCCGGTTTGATGACCGCAAACGTAGCAAAATAAATCAATTTTTTCACACTGCATACTGAAACTGTCAGTTGCCACTGTTGTGTACGAATTATGTTGTAGCTCTTTATATAACTTTCACCGCGTCACTTTTTTCACTTTTGCGTGCTACCTAAACAGTGTTAAGAATCATCTCTAGGAAGTTTATATGTTGTAGAAATTTGTTTATTGAGATCTTAGGTACTTTTTGGAGTTGATTGTTTCCTTGAATTTTGAACGGTTTGCTACCTATGGACCTGATTAGGAGAAAAAAGTTAAAAAAAATCAAATTAAAAAATTTTCGGCAAATTTTTCACTTTTGCGTGCTACCTAAACAGTGTTAAGAATCATCTCTAGGAAGTTTATATGTTCTAGAAATTTGTTTATTGAGATCTTAGGTAAATTTTTGTAGTTGATTGTTTCCTTGAATTTTGAACGGTTTGCTACCTATGGACCTGAACACGGGAAAAAAGGTAAAAAAAAAATCGAATTTTTTTAAGTTTTTTGCGATTTTGATCTGGAAAGTGAAGTTTTTTTGATTTTATATGTTCGCAATTTTTGTTCTTTATGACAAGAGCTACAACTTTGCCTCAGAGAGTAAATCGAAATTCTGAATGGTTTGCAAGATATGAGCCCGAGAAAATGATCACTTTTTTGCGAAAATGATACCGAGGCCCCAAATCTTTGGCGGGCCATAAACAAAAAAGTGGATGACTTTGGGAAAAATTGGGAGACACGGGTCTTTTTTTTTTTAGTCTTTTATCACGTAGTGGTGTCCGTATATGGTTATTTTTTTTCGTGTTGCACTGTGTAATTCATGTGGTGTGTACCCTGTGTCTATGTGTGGGGTCGTATTGTATGTGAAAGTAAAATATGGGATCCACTTGTCCCATTCGTGGTCAGTAGTTGATGTCAATAAAAATTCGTTCAGTACCCTGTGGTTTCTTTCAAGAGAGCCTATCGTTTGGTGATGGTATGGTGTTGAAAAGGATTGTTTAATTTTTAAAAGTGTGCATATGTTACGCATTAACTCGTTTTTAAATTCAGTCCCATTATCTGATTTCAAGACTTGAAAGTGCCCGTATTTCAGAATTACTTGCTCAACTAATGTTCTTGCAACAGTGTCTGCATCTTTTGTTGACATTGTACTGTCAATATGTAGCGGTACTCGTTTGAAATTCTTAATGGTCCTACAGTGTCAATTTATAATATCTGAAAACTATTGCTAGGGGTGTCTGTCAGCGTGAATGGCTCTATTGTGTGAAGTGTTTGTTTACTTTTTGCACATATGTCACAACGTGGCACAAATTTCTTTACCATCTTGATCATGTTTTTCCAAACATATCGTTGTTTGAGTTTTATAAGTGTTTCCTAATACCTAAGTGGCCGTTATTATGGTAGTCGTTAATTAATTGAAATTTCGTTAGGTCGTCTTGTATCCTTTTTGGTGGTTCGTAAATGAGTATTCTTAATTGAGGACTTTGAGGAGTTTTTGTTTTCTTAACGCTTTCTAGTATTTTTATATATTCTTCTTTAAACTTTTTATTTGTAAATAATTGGAATATTTTATCGTTGTTGGCTAGCGCTAGCTCTTTAACATTCTCATTTTTCATTTTAGATATCAGTTTCTTCATAATCGAATCTAGATTCGTTGAATTATCGCTGTATCCTACGTGCACTATATTATTTTCAATATATATTTTATTTTCATTATTCTTCGCCTCATAAAATTTTAAATTCTTCATATTCCTGACGTCAGTAATGGATGTACAGTCCCAAATCGGAAGTTGATCAGACTTCTGGGTGTTGTCACCATCTACAAAAATTTCTTCATTACTATCCTCATTTTTTTTAATGGCTTCTTTATTTGCCATTCCTCTTGTAATAACTAACGTTATTTTTACTTTTTCATCGATTTCTTGTGGTATCATTTCTCTTAGAGTCTCAGAGTCTAGTTGGATTCTTGAGAGTGCGTCTGCGTTAGTGTTCATACTACCTTTTTTGTATATTATGTCATAGTCATAGTCACATAGATCTAGTCGAATCCCAGTCATTTTTGAGGAAGGGTTTTTGTGAGAAAATAAGGAGATCAGTGGCCTGTGGTCAGTTACCACTGTAAACTTTCTTCCGTAAAGGTATGGTTTGAAAAAGTTTATTCCCCAATGAATAGCTAATAATTCTTTTTCAATTACTGGTTTATTCATGTCTTGCTTTTGCAAAGATTTGCTGGCATAAGATATTGGTAAATCTTTACCTATTTCGCCTTGCGATAATACCGCGCCTACAGCATAATTTGAGGCATCAGTCGTTAAAATGAAAGGTTTGCTAAAATCTGGGTATTGTAGTAAAGGTGGAGTTATTAATTTGTTCTTCAGTGTATCGAAAGCTATTTGATAATCTTCTGACCATGTAAATTTTGTTTCTTTCTTTAAGAGTGTATTTAGGCTTTTTGCAATGTCTGCGAAATTTGGAATGAATCTTCTATAATAGTTGCAGAATGCGACGAATCGCCTAACTTCATCTGCATTCTTTGGAACTGGATAATTTTTTACAGTGTCGTATTTGGCTGGGTCAGTCTTGACTCCTTCACTCGTGATAAGATGTCCTAAATATACTACTTCTGGTCGCAAAAAACAACATTTGGCTGCATTCAATTTTAAATTGTGTCTTTGAAGTCTTTCTAAAACTTTTACTAAATTTTGGTTGTGGTGATTTATGCTACATCCATAGATAATTATGTCACCCACGTACAGAAAAGCGTTTGATTCTAAGTCTGCTAGTGCAATAGTGAGCATGCGTTGGAAACTGTTTGAAGAGATTTTCAGTCGGAAAGAAAGCCGTTTGAATTAAAAATGTCCGTTTGTTGTAGAGAAGGCTGTCAAAGGTCGTGATTTGTTTTCTAGCTCAATTTGATGGAATGAACTGGTCATATCAAGGGTTGAAAACCATTTTGCTCTGCCTAACTTCTCTAGAACATCTTCTAGTCTCGTTAAAGGGAATTTGTCATTGACGGTTTTGTCATTTAACTTTCTAAAGTCGACCACAAGTCTCCATTTCTTTTTGTCCTCTGTATTCTTTTTTGGTACCAAAAGGAGTGGAGCATTGTATGGGCTGAGTGATGGTTCGATAATATTGTCCCTTGGCATTTTCTGAACTTGTTCCCTTATCACGTCTGTTTGGGCGTGCGGTAGTCTGTAATTTTTGATGTTTACTGGTATGTTGTCTGTCGTTGTTATGTTTTGTTTATAAAAGTTATTGGTTGTTAAAGGTTCGTTATCTAAGTGAAATACATCTTGAAATTTTTTAAAATTGTCTTTTAATTCGTCTTTAATTGTTGTGTCATTACATTGTATATTTTTTATTTATTATTTATTATTAGTAAGTAACTTTATTCATTATTATTAAATTAAATTAATTAAATATATTATTAAATTAAATTCATTTTACTAGATGTAAAATTAAGGTAGATTTGTAGTTACTTTAATTCTCAGACGGATTTTTAATCCGTGTATAAGAGGATTGAAAAAAAATATTAACAATAATTAAGAACTAGTAAATAAATAATTTTTCTTCTTTGATAATATTTTAAATATCACATTGATTAGATTATATCACTAGTTAATTCATCTTAAATTCATAATGTGATTTTTAAGTTTAAGTTTAAAAATGTTGGTATTGGCTGCATTTTTTATTTCTTCTGGTAGGTTGTTAAATTGTTTTATTGCGCTGTGTTTCAGGCTGTTGAGTTGCTGTGTTGTTCGTGATATTGGGATATTGAAGTTGAATTTCTGTCGTGTATTATGTTGATGGATCGTGTTTCTTGTTGTGAGAATCCTGTTTGATTTGAGAAGATTATTTTTGATTTTATAAATGTATTTGCATTTTTCAGTGTATATAAGTTGGTTGATGTCCATTTGGTTTGTGGTTTTGTACAAGTCTTTTGTTGAGGTCAATGTGCTTTTGTTGAAGAGGATTCGAATTGTTTTGTTCATTAGCCTTCCTATTTGTTCGACTTGAAATTTGCTGCATTGACTCCAGCTACATATGTTATATCTTATTTTCGAAAGTATATGTCCGTTGTATATCAGCTTGGCTGCCTTTTCTGGCATAGATCCAAGTCGTTTGATCGCTCGTATGATTGGGATTATATGGTTTTTTATTCCTTTTATGTAGTTTTCGTAGTTTAGTTTTTCATCTATCACCATTCCTAAGTATTTTGTGTGCTTAACTCTTTGTATTTCTGTGTCGTTGATTTTTACTTTTATGTTTATTTCTGTGTTGTTATATCGCTGAAAGACGATGTAGTTTGTTTTTTGAATGTTTATGCTGAGCCCATTCCCACAAGCCCATTCATGATAAATCTTCATATCATGGTTTACTTTATCCTCCAGATCTTTTTCCGTTGTAGCTGTTGTTAAGAAACTTGTATCGTCAGCGTAGATATTGTATGCTGAGTTAAAATTGCAGTTTCTAATATTGTTTATGTACAATAGATAGAGTTTTAGTCCAAGGACCGAACCTTGTGGTACGCCAATTTCGGTTAGAAGTTCGTCACTGTACTCGCCACCTACTTTAACAACATGAGGCCTGCTGTTTAAATATGTTTGTATTAAATTGTTTGCCACTCCACGCACACCTATATCGTTCAATATATTAAGAATTTTTTTGTGGTCAACGAGGTCGAAGGCTTTCGATAGGTCTATGAAAGTAGCCGCCACCAGTTTTTTCTCATCCAAAGCGTTGTAGACTTTTTCCAAAGTTGCCGTAATTGCTGACTCTGTTCCGCTGCTCGCCAGGAAACCGTACTGATTACTGTCGAATTTTATTGTTGTATCAATGAAATTTTGAATTCTGTTATCAATTGCCTTTTCAAACAATTTGCTGATTGCACTAAGTACTGCAATTGGCCTGTAGTTTTCGCATCTATCTTTGGCTCCTTTTTTGTAGATTGGTGTAATGATGGCTTTTTTGAGGCAGTTTGGGAAGGTATCCCCCACGACTGGCAGCACCTTGACGAAAGCAGTCCCTCCGACTGCTGGGTGTGGGGGCTTAAGTTTCTCACAGGGCTGTGTTACCAAACAAACTCGGTGAGAACAACTAAGCCTGCCACTCCTCCCCTGCCCTATCCTGAAACATCCCTTCTCTCCTTCTCTTTCCCCCTGGGTCGGATCAAGGTGTCATGCGTACCGTGCCGAGGATCAGCCTGGCTGAGGACCCAGTCAAAAATAATTGCTCAGTCGCGAACGGTGTGCTCCGGATACCTGGCGACCTCCGGTTCTATTCAGCCTTGCCCAGGTACTGCGGATCTCTGCCTGGGTCGACCGTCCCTTCTCCGCCACTCGTGGGAACCAAAACATGAGCGACAACAACAAAAACAACACACAAAAAACCTCAACACCCAAACGGGGGTCCGGACCCCAAACAAAAAAACCGGTAGGAACCTCCGGTTCCGATCTCAAAGCTGTGGTACCACCAAGCTCGAAACCTACCACACAGGGTAAGACGATGATAGTGATACCATCAGATCATCGCCCCTTATCAACAACAGCAAGCACATCGAAAGCCTGTGTAGCTGACATTGGACCCTCCGGTTCCTTAAGCAAAGGTAGCAATCGACGCGGAGACGCGGGTTCAACCAATGCATCTGGGACCAAGGAAAACCCAATGGTCAGCGCCAGGGCGACCGATTTTGCAAGAAGGGATCCTTTAAAGGCAGGTTACCTAGACCGCAGGAAGGCATCCCGTATTCTTCGACGCCTGGCTACCGATCCTATCAAGGAGGGTCAGGTCTCAAAGGATGACCTGAGAAAAGTCAGGGAGGATATAGAATGGGCAAAGAAGGTTCTACCGGACTTCACGCTCGAGCCTCCCCGCGCAAAGCTTCCGGCCACGAAGAGAAACCGCTCTGTGGAGGAACCTGCAAATCCGAACCAGACCGCCAAGAGGGCCAAAACCCATGGCGCGGGGTTACGATCCTTCGCAGAGGTTACCAAGGACAAAATAGTCATAGGGGTCATAGACCAAAACAGCGAGGACGGTAAAATACCCAAACACCAATGGAGCTGGATAGAAGCTTCGCTCGCCAAGGTCGCCTTGCAGGTCCTCAAGGACAACCCTGAGCCACCCCCGTCATGTACGGACGCAGGATGGTTTCAGGGTAACGTCAAGCTGATGGCCTGCGACAACAGCAGATCCGCTGAGCTATTTAAAGCGGCGGTTGAGAAGGTCGGGGAGGTCTACCCAGGCGCTCGGCTAAAGGCTGTTAACTCGGAAGAGATTCCGTCCAGACCAAGAGCTAGGGTCCGGGTTCCAGTCACTCCATCTGAACCCGAGGAGATCCTAGAGATGTTTAAGGTCTTCAATCCAGACATCTCCACACACAATTGGAAGGTGGTCATGCTGGAGCCCAATGCCGAGGATCAAACGGTCGGCACCAAGAGGTCCAAGATGGAGATCTTGTTGATCCTCAATAATGAATGTCTTGACAGGCTCAACAAGGACAGCACTCTAAACTATGGATTCGGTAAGGTTCACCCGAGAATCTATAAGACGGACACGGTGTCACTGGTTGGTCGTGCGGCTTCCAACGCCACGACTGAGACTACCAGTGATATCGAAATGGCGTCGGGAAGTGAGGATGAGCTGTCGTCCGCTTCCGAGCTTGCTGCTGCGATGACCAGCCTCTACAGCGAGCAGGACCTTTTGGGAGAACCCCTCAGCGACGAGGAAGCTGATACTACGGTGGTTGGAGTACCAGAGGATGTTTCGGGTACTCCAAATTAATCTCCACCACTCCAAAGCAGCATCTGCTGCTCTCCAGCGTCACCTGGCAACGGGTGATGTCGACTTGGTGCTCATTCAGGAGCCCTGGATAAACAACAACAAAATCCTGGGCCTGAATACACCAAACTATCAAAACTATCACGTCTCTAATAAAGGTAAAACTCGAACCTGTATATTAGCTAAACATAACTTAAATTGTTTTATTCTCCCTCAGCTTAGTCATGGAGACCTCACGGTGGTCAGCCTGGAGTTGAGCCACAAAAAACTCAGGGTGGCCTCCTATTACTTCCCGTATGACGAGGATATACCCACACAGTCATTTCGGAAACTGGTAAAGGAAACCAACCCTGCCGCGCACATAATACTGGGTGGAGATGCCAACGCACACCATTCGCAATGGGGCAGCACAAACAACAACGATCGAGGTGAGTCACTCTTTAACTACCTACTTAATACAAACCTAAATATATTAAATAAGGGCAATGAACCAACATTTATAATTAAAAACCGAGAGGAAGTCCTGGATGTCACCCTAGCATCTGGAAACTTCTCGGACGAAATTTATTCATGGAAGGTCTTAAAAGAACATTCGTTCTCAGACCATAGGTACATAGAATTTGGCTGGAAGGAAACTAATCAATCCCTGCCTCAAAAAATAAGAAATCTCCGTAAGACAAATTGGAGATGGTATAATAAAATAATCAAGAGGTCCTTGACCTCAGATAGTTCTCTCCACGTGACAAACAAGGAAGGTTTAGACGCCCTTGTACAAAACTTTACCAAAAAGTGTTCGGATGCCCTTAACAGAGCATGTCCGGAAAAACTACAAAAGAAATCCCGTAAACCAGTATGGTGGTCTCGGGAAATTGAAATCCTCAGAAAGGACTGTCGTAGAGACTTTAACTACGCAAGGCGTAGCAATAGCGAGAACGCATGGAAAACATATAAGTCCAAACTAGGTAGTTACAAAACAGCAATTAGGAAAGCAAAAAGAACATCTTGGCTTTCCTTCTGCACAGATATAGAAAGTACTTCTGAGGCCTCAAGGCTTAGGAAAATACTTGCAAAATTCCCAACAGCACCAAGCTTTCTTCAAAAAGAAGATGGTACCTGGACAGACTCATGTATCGAAACCTTAGATACACTCATGGACGTACATTTTCCTGGAAGTGGTCACACTAACAACTCCACCTTTCAAACATCCTCCTCCGAACTTACACCTCAGCAGATTGGGCAGCTAACCAGCAAGGAGAATTTAAGATGGGCGGTTTACTCGTTCCAACCTTATAAATCTCCGGGTCCCGATAGCATTATACCAGCTCAACTCCACTATAGCTTCAACGCAATAGTACCCTGGCTTCAGGCGATCTACCATGGTTGCCTACTCCTTAACTACATTCCATTAGCTTGGAGAGAGACGAAAGTCATATTCATACCGAAAGCGGGTAAATCCTCTCACACTAAACCGAACGACTTTAGACCCATAAGCCTCTCCTCCTTTCTGCTTAAAACACTGGAGAGGCTTATTGGGCTTCTTCTTAAGCCGAAACTCGACCGGCTCCTTAAATCTCAGCATGCTTATATAAAAGGCAGATCAACAGAAACAGCTCTCCACTCTCTCGTGTCTACAATTGAAAAATCACTTGAGAACAAAGAATACACGCTTGCTGCCTTTCTAGACATAGCAGGTGCATTCAATAACGTCCTCCCCTGTGCGGTCACCTCTGCCTTGTCAGAACTGGGGGTGGAGGATTTTCTCGTGAGTCTCATCCACCAGATGCTCTTGGGCAGGGTGGTAAACTCAGAACTGGGGGAATCCTCTATCCGTAGATTTGTAAGCAGGGGGACTCCACAGGGGGGTGTTTTGTCTCCGCTTCTGTGGTCCGTGACGGTTGACCAACTGTTGCGTATCATGGAGGAGGAAGGCTACAAAGTTATTGCATATGCTGATGACATTGCTCTTGTCTTTAACGGAAAATTTCCTCAAACTCTCTGTCAACTCATGGAGAGAGCACTCGCAACCCTCTCAAGATGGGCTGCCTCTTGTGGTTTGAATGTAAACCCGGAGAAAACAGATCTCATCCTTTTCACCAGGAAATACAAAATCCCTAACTTAGAACCTCCGCGTCTGAACGGCAAGAGGTTGCTCTTTAGTGACAGCACGAAATACCTAGGAGTTATTCTGGATAAGAAACTTATCTGGAATGACAACATAAATGAACGTGTTAGAAAAGCAAACATAGCTCTGTTTGCCTGTAATCGATTGGGAAAAAATGGGGTTTTTCCCCTAAAATAGTATGCTGGATCTATACGGCAATTGTCCGCCCCATACTTATATATGGCTCACTGGTATGGTGGAGGGCCCTGAATAAGAAAACTATACTTCAGAAATTTGCTAAGGTTCAAAGAAGTGCAAGTCTATGTATTACCGGGGCATTATGCTCAACCCCAACTAGTGCTCTAAATGTCATGCTTCACCTTCCTCCTCTAGATATCTTTGCCAGAGAATGTGCTAACACAGCAGCTCTCAGACTAAGAGAATCTGGAAATTGGATAGGTAATAATTGCGGTCACACATTAATTCTAGACTCATCTGTCCCTGACAGAACAGATTACTGTGTGCCCTGCTTAAACCTTGAAAAGAACTATGAGGTTCTCATCCCTTCGCGGCTAGACTGGGTTAACAAAACCCCCCTTAAAACCACCGGCATTAAAATCTTTACTGACGGTTCTAAGCTTCAAGAACAAGTAGGGGGTGGTATCTTCTCCCAGGATCTTGGAATTGAAGCTTCCTTCAGACTCCCAAATTACTGCAGTGTCTACCAGGCGGAGATGATGGCCATTCACGAAACCGCTAAGATTCTAGGTCAAAAAGACCTCAATGGAAAAAGTATCCACATCTTTTCAGACAGTCAAGCTGCGCTCAAGGCGCTAAACTCACATATTGACAACTCCAAAATTCTCACTGAATGCCGCAGATCTCTCAACGAGATGGCCAGGTTATTCAGGATCCACCTCGTATGGGTACCCGGACACAGGGATATCGAGGGCAATGAACTGGCTGACGAACTGGCAAGGAAGGGTACGACCTCTAACACCCTCTTAAACGAGGACTTTATTGGTATACCCATTTCCTCCTACAAACTCCGGTGCAGGAGCAAAACTTTAAGCCTTGCACAAGAACGCTGGGAACAACTTGACACATGTAGGATAGCTAAGCTAACGTGGCCTTCCTACGACTTAAAACGCACCAACTCGCTGCTTGAACTTAACAGGGTAAACCTGTCTAAAATAATAGGAATCCTCACGGGTCATTGTTTAATCGGAACGCATGCTCTTCGCTTAGGAGCTATATCTAATGACTTTTGCAGAAGCTGCATGTGCGAAGAGGAAGAAGAAAACACTCAGCACTTCCTCTGCGAATGTCCGGCACTAGCTAGAAGGAGAATGGCAACTTTGGGCCATCCCTTCCTAAGTGGACTTACCGAAGTCTCATGCCTGGAAATTAGGCATATTTTAAAGTTCATACTCCGTTCCAATTGGTTTATAGAGGAGGGGAATCTCTAGTTAAAAAGGGATTATGTGGTGTCACAACGGGCCTGTACTGGCCTAGGTGTACGAGTCGTCTATCGGCTCAGCCACTTCAACCTAACCTAACCTAACCTTGGGAAGGTACCAGTTGTGAAGCAATAGTTTATTAATGTAGCTAAGATCGGGCATATTGTTGGTTGTAGTATCTTTAGATCTTTAACTGAAATTCCGTCTATACCTTTATATTTATATAAGTTAGAGAGTTCAAACATGAATTTTTCTCCCAGTCAGAATCAAGCAGACCATCAAGTTCTTACATCAATATTGTTCGATCAGTACTTTAGGCACACCAAAGGCTCAAAGTGTGACCTAAAAACGCTATCAACCTCCGCTTGATCACAATAAACCGTCCTACTAACCTCCGAGAATGACGTAATTCTACGTCAAAATTCTAGAAAAATGTTGATACAATTATATGCTTATCCCCACATACATCCCCAATGTAAATTAAAAATCAATATCATCTCAAATTCACATGGGTTCTAAAGCAGGAGCCAAGAAGTTCATAGTTTGCGATCCACGCCTTTAGGCCCCTAGCCTTTGCTTAAACAACAAGTTCAAATTTAGTAAATTATGATAAAACCTAAATTTATAAAATAAAGGTATGGTGTGAGTGATAACCCTCCGTTTAATCGATGC